>CM060969.1:78685870-80094620 GCA_030765045.1 Tenodera sinensis | reverse complement strand
TTTTAAGGATGCGAAACGAAGATTTTGAAGAAAATAGCCCCACCCTAAACTACCCTTTACATGGAAAATTTTGATTTTCTTGAAAATGGCTCTAACGATTTTGATTAAAATGTCATATGTTTGAGATATTTTTGTGACAAATGAAATGTATATCTTGAATTTTCTGGCTATAGCTCCTGTAGTCTTATTTACTGTGGACGAATTTTGCATAACTGGTAAACCGTTAGAGATAGACCATATCATACCATGCAAAAAATGTAGATCTTGCTAAAATACACAATTTATGTCTCAATAAATTTTCTTGTGGGGTGAACCATTTTGGAGATATTCCTTATTATGTGTGTGAGTTTCGGAAAACTTGGAACTTACGTGAAATGGGTCATCGTTGTTCATTTTTTTTATATGTTAAGTGTGTAAAGACAACAGAATCCCAAAGCTTTAAAACATTTGAGTATCGCACAGAGCCTTGTACCTACAAGGAAATTAGCAATTAGATAAGCTGTACAAATGTTTATCTTAACTAATACGAATTAGATATAGGAATAAGAGTTTGTAAGAATGGTTAGTACAAGAGTAGAGAAAGTCATGTGAGTGCAACACATAAGATTTTTTCAATTATGCCGCATTAGACCTTCATTTACATTTTGAATTCCCATATCAACAAATCTCACCAATTTACTGTAATACCATCGCCGATCGTACTTTGGCAGCATTTAAACAACTGAAACGTATTTGAGTGACACTTCATTGGTTGATCGAACCGCACAACTGCCAAGTCAGCAGGCGGGGATGAAAATATAGTCACGAAAACATGCAAAATAGCATTTACATTTAAAATAACTAGAACATTAATTTGCAAAAACCTTTGAAAAGCTTCTAGTAAGAATAAATAGAATCAGCAATACTAAAATGCATTATTATTATCACATTTAACTGGTATACGAAATTCATGTGCAGTACGCAACAGTTTGCTCAAAATGCCGTTTATCTTGGAGCACGTAAAGCGAGGAAAACCATTACGGTGCGATGAATAGCGAGTTATTTTAAACGAATTATAAGGCGTTTTGAGAAATACCCAACACCATAATTGTGTTATTTTTTATTTTACTGTAAGAAAAAAGCGCTAGATGGCAGTGACAGTCCTATGCAGCACAAAGTTCAAAAGATAACCTAGTTACGTGGCGATGACAGTTGATATAACACTCATGTTAAGTCGCGCCATGTTTCTGCCTATCCTAGGGGCTCGCGGAGTAATACAATTATGCACTTTGCTTACATTGCCACCTAAAGTAAGGCCAGTGAAGGTATAGTATGCAGATATCAGGCACCTGTAGTGAACAGAAAAATACATGAGAATGGGCTTCCTAGATCCCTAGTCGAATCGAAGCAGAGATTTTACACGTAAAAATATTAATGTATGAGAAAACAATCTGATTTGTTCCACTCACATGACTTTCTCTACTCTTGTACTAACCATTCTCACAAACTCTTACTCTTCTATCTTCTTCGTGTTAGTTGAGATAAAGATTTGCAGAAATTATCTTATTGCTCGTTTTCTTGCATGTGCAACGGGAATATGGGAATACCGTAGGTTTTGAGGGATAATCAAATCTTTTAAAACTTTCAAATTCCGTTCTCTTTACACGGTTAACATATAAAAAGGTGAATAGCGATGTTCCATTTGACACAAGTAGAAGTTCTCTAAAACTTTGAGAAATAACGAGGAATATCTTTGAAATGGTTCAATCTACAAAGAGATTTATGTAGACAGAAATTGTGTTTTAACAAGATCTGCATTGTTGTATAGTAAGATTTGGTCTATCTCTTACGGTTTACCAGTTATGCAAAAGTCGTCTAGAATAAATAGGACTTCATGCGCTATAGCCAGAAAATTAAAAATGTAGATTTCATTTGTCATAAAAATATCTCAAACATAGCATTTTAATCAAAATCGTTAGAGCCATTTTCAAGAAAAACAATTTTCAAAAATTTTCCATGTAAAGGGTAGTTTAAGGTGGAGAACTTTTCTTCAAAATCTTCGTGTCGCATCCTTGAAAGGCATTAAACTTAGATACCAACACGTTTTAACCGACTTTTCGTTTTTTAAGTTATAATGTCCACAGACTGACACATACACACACACACACACACACACATAGAGTGTGTGAGAGAGAGAGAGACTTTTTCCAAAAATTGTTTTTTTTTTTTTTTATGCAGGGCCTCAAAACATACTTATTTGTGGTGAAATCTCGACATCGAATTTTTGGGTGGAATACAATACTTCCTCTACTTTACTATACGTAGTGGAGAAAGTAAAAATATTAGTGTAAGAGAAAAAAAAAAGATCAATTTTTCCTTTCTCTACTGGTCCGCGCGCTCGCGTGGATGCGTGCGTACGTGTGTGTGGACAGAGAACTCAAAAAGGAAAAGTCGGTTAAAAACCAAAGTTGGTATTTAAGTTTAATGTCTTTCAAGGATGCGGCACGAAGATTTTGAAGAAAATTGCCCCACCCTAAACTACCCGTTACATAAAAGATTTTTCTTGAAAATGGCTCTAACGATTATGATTAAAATGCCGTATGTTTAAGACAAATAAAATGTATTTTTTGACTTTTCTGGCTATAGCTTATGTAGTCCTGTTTACTCTGGATGACTTTCGAATAGCTCGTAAACCTTAAGAGATAGACAAAATCTTACAATACAAAACACTGTAGATCTCGCTAAAACACACAATATGTGTCCGAAGAAATTTTTCTGTATAGTGAACCATTTCGGAGATACTCCTTGTTATGTGTGTCAGTTTTGGAAAACCTAAAACTTTCGTCAAATTGAACATCGTTCATTTTTTACATGTTAAACGTGCAAAGAGAACGGGATCTCATTTAAAAGATGTGAGCATACGGTATTCTAATATTCCCCTTGCAATAAGATAATTTGTAAACATATTTATCTCAGCTAACACGAAGATAGATATAGGAATAAGAGTTTGTAAGAATGTTTAATACAAGAGTAAAGAAAGTCATATGAGTGCAACACATCAGACTTTTTATTTTTGAGTACCATGGTTAAAAATTATCTTTAGATTTGATTCTTATTGGAGAACAAGACATCAAGGAGGGCATAGATTGCCTGAAAGTCTGTCGCGTGAACTCATTTAAAAATGCTTTGCTTGTAAAGCAATTAATTCTCAGTTTAAAAATCATTTACCTCAAACCAATGATTAGAACAGTAAACAGAGAGAAAACCAAAGATAGTTTGTTTTTCTGTATTATTTAAGCTCGCCTACGTTTCTTCTTGCTTGGAAAAGGAGAAAAAGAAACTCCAGAATAACTCAGGTTGCACTGACATTTCCGAGCCATTACGACAATGTTGCTTGTTTGTCCCCTTGCCATCATTTTAAACTGATGGCATATGGCATAGAAAAGACATGGACGTTGTCCCTTCTCTCCCTTGAATTTTACAAAAGGACCTTTCTGGGAAGAATCGAGATATCTCGCAGTGGTGAAGGATCGAAAAGCCGTTACTCGGAAACCATTGTGTCGAACGACATTCCGCGGTCGTTATCCAGGCGTGCAGCACTGACAATGGCAGCCCGAAACAAATGAGGCTCGCAAGATGATCATGTGGTGCGCTCATATGAAAGCAGAAGCGCGATAATGTAATTAGTAATAGCATGATGTTTATGGATTTGATTATTCGTTCTTTGTTAATGAAGTCAGGTGTGGGATAAAGGTATTTTTGCATATTAAAAATATCAACTATATATTTTTGACTTTTCAAAAATGTGGATTACAAAAAGTTACACATATACAGTTAGTACAACAGATTTTACAGGTTTAATGGCTTTCCTCATTCCACTGCCTTTTAGAGTGTCAACTGGACGGTGTTGTCACGTAATTTACTTCGGACGTTCTGAGGTGTAACTCAATAAGCAGAATTCTTAACACCCCTGAAATTACAGCTGTAACCCACTTGGCAACAGCAGATTATCTGAGTGCAATCAGAGGATCTCTATTGTATTCATGTCATTAGCAATGGTAGCAGGTGAGGAACAAGTTTACAACTTCTTGGTTTGGACACTAATATACAGTGGCTTTCCCTATATATACTCTGTGCGGTTTGTGTTGTCTCAAGCCTAAAGAGAGAGAAATAGATATGTTGAAAAGAGAAGCAAGTACTCACCCCTCTGGTGTTGGTGTTATGGGGAAGGTGGGAGAGACTCGAACCCTTCCATCCAATCAGTGGTGGATTGTGAACAAGCAGCAATAGCTCCATCATCTGCGCTTACATTGAAGTAGTCCGACACTGAACACAACACAAGACAAACTGAGAGGCGGTGTTTGTGACCGCAAAATATGTTTTCTACCTCCACCCCTAACTTGCGACTTGACACTTTTATGATTCTCGAGCCAGTTAGGCCGCAGAAAGTAGATGCTGTAAAATTTAAAAGAGGTGCAACGATATGCCGCTTGAAAGAAGTGATAAAGGTTGCCATTCTTTCCCAACTGTACAAATTTATGAGGGTTATTTTGACCGAGAATCTATCCCATGCAACAAAGGCATCCGTATGTATTGACTAACAAAGAAGTGGCATATTGAATGTTTGCATTTATAGCCTTTTCTAAGGAAGCGGTATATCTGAACCTTGCATGAGGTTTATGCACACTACAGCAGATCAAAAAAAGTACACGCTAAGGATACCTCGTGTGCGCCACTTGGTTAAAGAAAGCCTAACAAAAATAGCACTAGAGAAATTATATTAATTTGAGTTTTACTAAGGGAAACTTTTTAACTACTATGGTTCTCAGCATTCTATTTTATATTATACACAAAGGGGGACACCTCGCAAATTACGACCTACATTGTGATTATCACATCCCTGGAGGAGCAGATGAAGTGAAGGAACCACAAGAGAGGCTACGAGGAAGTTCCTTACAATTAAAGGCTCGAACACCTGTTGCTGTACTGGAACTGCTTAGAGTAGCAGATAGGACCTATCAACCAAGCAACTCTCTAATATCCACAGGAAGTTCTCTTTCCTTTGAGCTAGTATCCGCGCTCTCTGTCGGGCACCGCCATACGTTACGAACCAGAAGCACACCTCAGTCGTGAGAAAGAAACGAAGTTAAAGGAAAATGAAGGGAAGGAAATTGCGGAAGATGGGAATGCTGAATGTTGGGGTGGTTTTCCCATCTTCCGTGTATGTCACCAATATCTAGCTACACAAATGCGAGTGGAGAATCAAGATACAGCCTATTTGCGTGTCCAACAGACGATGACATATGGAAACATTTCAGATGTATTACGGCGATTTTAATGTAAATTTGACAATGATCTTCTAATATTAAGGTAAAATAATGTCAGACACATCGCAGATGAACCTATTGCATGAGGAGTGATTAGTAACGTTGCAGTTAAGAGATAAGTAGTAAACGTATATGGAACAGAACAAGGAATGCAACAAAAACATAATCAGAATGCGGTCTGTAGGAGTTTAACGTGAGACCTTCCAATTGTGAGCTCTGTTCATCCCCACTTTTCTGGGCACATTGGAGTTTTTGTGTTAATGGTTTTGGCTGTTACCCTGGAGAGCTGTACTGTGGGTTCTATGTGAAATGGAAATATTAAAACTGTGCCAGAGCAATGTAAAACATACGTGGAATACTTGAGAAGCAAGTCAGTAATGAAAACTGGGCGGCTGACCCCAAATATGGAGGCGAAAAAACTGGAAAATAAAAGGGAAGACCTTGTCCGAATTTTAAACGCCTGCCGCAATGGGCTGCAAAGGGACGTATGTACAACAGAAAAGCTTCATGTGCCTAGAAGCTCTTGTATGAATTAATGTATTTGTATTTCCATATGGAAAGACAGTGCATCATATAATTTATAGTGATCGAGTTAGTTTTTAAAATATTATACAGGAAATGCTTAACCGTGTGGTCAACAGTTGATGGGAACGTTATGTGTCTGCCTTACACTCAAGAGACCCCAAGTTCTAACCTCGGTTACAGTGAGTTGTTTGGATAAGGGGTTTTTAGGGGGGGGGGGGGTGTTCCCCTTACCCTGAAAAGAGAATGCTGGGTAACTCAGGCTCTATGGACCCAGGGCTCATTTAAGCGTCACTTCACCCATTTCGTTCATCATCGGATATGACCTACCAAGTTAAAGAACGTTTAACATTCACATAAAAAAGAAAACTTTGCACTTAGATTACTTCTCGACTTTCACTCTTGCAGCAATTGTTCTTACAAATTCTTATTCTTCTATCTAATTCATGTTAATCGAGATAAACATTTGCAAAATTGCCTTATTGTACACTTATAGGTATAATGGAATGAGAAAATAGAGTAGGCTTACGGATAGTCAAATCCTTTTAAGAACTGGTGGTTAAGTGATGGCTTTAAAATTCGTTCTCTTTATATAGCCAAGATATAACAATTAATAACGACTTACTATGTAAGAAAAGTATATTAAAAATAACAAAGAATATCTCGGAAACGGTGAGCTAAAGAAATTGACGTAAAGTACTTTAACAGAGTCTACATTTTTGTGCAGTGAAATTTACCTCTTTACGGTTTACTAGTTATGCAAAAAATTAAAGCTCCATATTGCAGTTATCATAGAAATGTATTAAAATATATGGATAAAAATCGTTAGAGGCATTTTTGAGAAAATCCATAATTTTTAAAACATTTTCATGTGAAGTGTAGTTTGGGTTAAGATCATTATCTTAAAAATCTTCTTGTTGCGTCCTTGGAAGGTCCTACACAGCTTTTTCTAAAAATTGCTTTTTTGTGCTCAGGGGGCATCAAAACGTGTTTTCAATGAAATCTCGACATCGCATTTTTGAGCTAAATACAGCATTTCCCCTGCTTACTGTACTTAGTGAAAAATGTAAAAATAAGTGGTAACTATTTCCTGATTTTAGTGTCTGATAACTGCGAGACTTGCTTTAGCTGATTTAAACTTCACTTTTTCATGCATAAAATTCCAAAAAGTAGTTATGTGTTATTGTATTTTAGTTAGGTTATACATTATAAGATAGATGAAGAAACAAATGTAGGTACGCTACAAATTAAAAACTCAAAGTTCCTAATACATTTTAGATTCATATTGTGACTTTTTGGTGGGTTGAAAAGTAAAGACGACAGATGTAGTCTAGATAAAGAAACACTTTTATTTGCGTAAACAGTAACTTTTTACACTCGTTGCAATAGCAAGAAAGTCTTTACCGATTCACCAACAGCACGGCTCCGAATTCGTAACACAAGAATCAGCACGACTCCTCAACGCTTCACATACGTCTGACCTTCCCGTCGGCACGACTCCTCAACGCTTCACATACGTCTGTCCTGTCCTCGGCACGACTACTCAACGCTTCACATACGTCTGACTGCTCCTTCTGTCGCACTTTACCGCTATTTATATCTCCCAGGCACAATTCTGGAAAGTTCAGTTATTGCGGTGGAATACAGAGCGGGAGATTCCAGAAGCTTCCATCCTTTTCTCTCTTTCGGCAAGCGCCCCAACAATGCGGCCATTCTCTGTCTCTTTCCTTCGGCTCCTTTGCGGTAGTGCCGACAATAATGTGATGGGTGACACTGCTGTTGTCGGCAATTAGATGCGGCGGGCGCGGTGACACTATAGACAACAATAGCATGAGTGTTGAGTGGGTAGCTCTGTTGGTCAGGCGCTGGCCTACTGATCTCGAGGTCGTGGGTTTCAGTCCGGGCCACTGATGGTTTTTAAGCGTACTTAAAAGCAGCAGCTCCGAGAAAAATATACATCTCATTAAATTTGCAAGACAGACATTTTGTTAAAATATATTTAAAAAAAAAAACAGTGAGATTTAAAAAGACTTTCTGTACAAATTTACCAAGTAGAAAGAGCCATTAAATGCCCCAAAAAATCACGGATCTATGACTAATAGTATTCGTAGTATGGTGAAAAGAATATGAGCTTAATTTTTGCCAGTTTCTTATGGCTTAGCTACGAACTTACCTTAAGTGTACTGGCGCAAAAAAGAACTGCATAACCAAGCTGGTGAATGATGATAAACTGTAAGGTCTTTAACTAATAGCCAACTGGAAAAAGAAGTTTGGGAGGCCCATGGAAACTTTGAAGGAACGGATGTAAATTCTGAAGAGGGAACTTTAAAGATGACGAGATGACAATGACGACGATGACGGTGATGAACGAGTAGTAATAGCGATAATGATAACAGAAGCACTAAATTTATGAAAGAAGTTTCTGTTTGGGAAATACGTTAAAAGAAACTTTCGTGGTACATGTTACCTCCTTGTCAGCCACTAAAACAATCTGAGTTGATTGTTGGCTTATCTTTGTCTTCCAGCGTTTGTTTTCAAAACTTTGGGGAGACTTGTGGCGCTGCTGTAGGTTTCAGAAAACGATTGCTTGGCTGTTATTTACTTCTGATTGGTTTGTTCTGTGATGCGATGTGATTGAAGTTAACAAGCAGAAACTTTACCGGAAGTGTAATGAAGCGACCGTATTTTGTAGCGGAAGAAAAACTCAATTCATTTGTTTTCTAACCACAACAGCAGCAGCGTCAGAAGTTTCACGAAGTTTGAAAAGGATAGTCCTTGATACGATAGTCCTCGTACTACGAAGTTGATATCAGAGGTTTTCTTTTGTGAAACCTGTAGGAATGTGCATTATACAAACAATTAGGTGTATAAAAGACTTGTTTAGATATGTTCTGCATTTTGACTTCATATATACAGGTGCCATCTTAAATTTCTTTGTTTTATCTTGCATACTTGCCACTTGAAGCGTTAAACCGTCCGTTTACCTTCTGCCGATTTACACCATTTCGCTTGCTTACGTTCCTAAACGTTATTCTACTGGAAAAAGTGCGACGAAGTTTTAAACGTTTGAAGCAATCGTATGACACACTCTCTTCACAGTTTGAAGACTCAAAAACATTTGAAACTCAAATTCCAATTATTTTGCACTCATAAGCTTCCATGTAATGAGGCTTCACACGAGATACAGATGGAACCACTTGCATTGCAGAGTTCCACGATCGTAAAATGTTCTCAGAAAGGAGGTTGGGAATTATTTAAGTTTTTGCCTTGCAGTGAGCATTCGAGATTACGTTTGCATCTAGTTTGATATCAGTGTTTGGCTCCACTTACAATCTGCAAAGTTTTTCAAAAATGAACTACATTAAAAGTGAGTATTGCACCACGGTAAGTGGCAATTTCTTGCTTATCTCGGTATATTTAGATACCTATATTTGTGCTTTTACTAGTATATTTATTTTATATTGAAATGTATCTTTGGCTTTTGCCTTGATCCATTTTATAAGGGTGCTGATGACCAAGTAGTTGAGCGCCCTTAAATGACATCAGTGATAAACAAAAGTTAAGTTCACAATACAAAAACTTTTTAAAAACTCAGTGAAAAAACAAAATGAAATGCTTTAACAGGTGTTTTTTTGTGCGCACGTGCGTGCGTGCGTGCGTGTGACTTTAGAATCATAAGCGTTATATAAAAGTCGACGTGGACCCATTTGTATGAGGCCAGTACTATATATTTGTCATTCTTTGCCGAACTCGTTTTCAGTGCATCCAGTTCTATGAACAATCTTTCTTCATTTCCGTTTCGGTATTGCTCTCCAAAGACCATTTAAGGACAATAAGTGTGTTTGTAATCCCCGTAGATTCAGCAAGCGACTAAATAGGGTAGAAACGATGTTAACGGGGGTTGCTGATGATAATGAGCTCCTCAACAAAAGTAGATTGTCGACTTCAAAGAACTTGGGGAGAGAAGGGAGTGCATCGGAATAGAGAAGGTCTAATCTTATCGTAGCAGGTCTAGAACGTAAATGCACATTACAGGATTAAAATGTTCCAGTCTCCATGAAGATTAAAGGTTTAACTGCATCGGAAATTCAGTGCACCATTTGAGTTGCGTGCAACGTTATATATTGCCTCTGATGTGGTCAATTACCGTTGTAACAAGTTCCCCTTTGCTTACGGTTTGAATATTTAGCATCTTTTTGTCCGCATTTGCATACTATCTGCCTTCTCAGACCCTTGTATCAATTACATGTGCAGTGTTGGAGCAGCTGACAGGGGGAAGCGACCGATTTCGTTTAAAACTTGAAGAGGTTGATCATATGCGAAGTAAAAGGATACACATCCTAGGTTTGTTAAGAAAATTACCCTTTAAATGTTACATCCATATATCTGTCAGTGGCGTATCCTGAAAGTTTTGCAAGAGCGTGAAACAGAAATTATTTACACTACACACGAATAACCCGATCTTCATTGTTCTAGGAGATTTATCCTTCCCGAGCAAAAACACGGCCAGGAGAACGGCTTGCACGAAGTTTCAGAACCGCATAATCGAACAATTAGTTCTTCACGAAGTTCTTCTCTTCTCCGTCTTCAAAGTTCTGCAAGGTTAGAGTAGGTACACTTTTTAACTAAATTTATCACAGAATGAACGCGATTGAAAAGACTTCCTACTGCGTTTAACTCAGGAGAATGCCTTTGTCCTTGAACGTGCAATCGTGGTGTATAATGGGGAGCTTCTCGGTATGCAGTCAACAGAGTAACATCAGCATTTCAAAATGTATTTGTCCACAATGCAGTTGAACTGTAAGTAGTGCCAGTGTTGCTACTATATTATACTGTGCGGTTCTTGAATCTCAAGTAAACATAATTCATTTGTGACATTCAAAGTGTAATCATAATTGCTTTGTTTTATGTGGTATTATGCATTGTACCGGAAAAGAAAGTATAAGTTGCTTTTGAAGCAGAAATGTAACCGTCAGCACTAGAGGAAAATACAGTAGAGCGCTATCTCAAGTTCACTTGTGACAACCAGGTCATAGCTAAATTCCTGAGTCAAATACAGTAAATATTACACTTAACATCACTGTCAGAATCACCCATTATTTGAGATTGAGTGGCAAAATTCACAGAAATGCAGTTAAACAATTTTGGCACCTTGAATTCACAGACGTGGTGATTGAAATTCTGAGGTCATGACAACAGTTATGTAGTGAGAATACTTCAGCATTTCGCCTATTCTGTTAGAAGAATTATACGCAATCACCCATAGAAGTACGCCATCCGCTATTCAGCCTAGTAAAGGCTTTTTCAGAACAGAATTCATGATTTTTCTCTCTTAGTTTATGGGTCAGAGTTGATTGCTCTGCTGTTTAAATGCTGCTATTTCAATGATACATGAATGCTGCTCATTTTGTTATTCTACAACGCACACAGTGCATTCGTTGTATTCATAGGTGCATTCGCATATTATGCGCTTCACTCTTGATGCAGAGAAATAGGTCCTGTTCCACAGTTCCTCCAGCTTTGTATTTTTGTAACTGGTCCCAAAAGTAACACTCTGATCATAGAGGTTTTGCTTTTAGAGTAGGCGAATTTACATAAGGAGTATTACAGAGGAAAAAAGCTGTGTGTTGTGGGGCACTTTTTGCGTACATTGCATTGTGGTTCTGATAAGCTGGCTGGCAAATTCCTGATGTGGTAATTGTAACTGGTATTCTTTTTGTTTTTATCTACGCCTTCGTGGTCTCCATGATTTGCAAGGTCTGTTTCCCCAGGCATGGTGGAATTACCGCCAGTCACTTTGGTTGCTCGTCTATAAGAAGTAAAGTTGAAGATCAATTTTGGAATGATGATAGGGGAAGTATCGGTGTTTGGTTCGAAACTAAACTCGGGACATCAAGAAATAGTTTCTACTAGGTATAGAAGCAGATTGGTCATTTTTGATCTCTGTTTTAATGTAGTTTGCGACGTTTTGAAGAGCAGTACTAAATAAAAGGCGTGTATCGTATTAAGGCGTATTAAGGTCGGCTTGGTGAATTTTGTCACTACTAACGCAAATAAGACGAAAATCAGTCGACGTTGAAATTATTACGACTGGTGTTCCTGGAATATATGCAGCAATACATGGAGTTATCCATTGGAAGGAGTGATTGTTTTCGTGCTACTTCTACATGCTTGCTTTCTAAACAAAACGTTGAATTTCTATGGCAGATATCTATATACGATAAGAACACATTAAGTGCTGTCAGAAGACTTCCGATAAGAAATTGAAAAACAATCTGTTACACGAGTCAAAACGGCAGCAATCTTAAAGTTCTTCATGGGGAAGGAAGAAAAAGCTTTTTCAACAGCGCGGAAGTTCTTTATGCCATGAGCTAATGAACGGTGAGGTCACCCCGGGCTAATTGTTGTCATCTGTGCTCTAATGGCCTCAATTGTTCAGAAGCTCACTTTCTTTTTTTGCTTGTTTAGCCTTTTGTCATATCTTACTTAATCCCTTCATTGCTTCTAAGTGGTTCTGGGGTTGAATAGGTCAAGAAATTCGCTCCAAGGCAGTTGTGAATGCAAGTTTTGTGCTGAAACACCTTTCTTCTACACAATAATTGCTGTAACAGACAATTCCAAGTGTAGTCCTCGAAATATTGTAGCAAAAATAAATCATTTTGGTAATGATGAAGGATTCGTTGGTTTGGCTTCAAACTCATGCTCTTAAATGTCTGCGCAGATCAGTAAAATAATGAAAATACAGTGACTTGTTTGGATTGTGCGGAGGTATTACAGGTTTTTGCAGCTAACTCCCGAACCCAAATGCATCCTCTCTTACTGCGAATTGTGAGTGCCGGCGTTTCACGCATAAGGACAATGCATTCAGCCTTTTCATACCTCATCTTCCTACTCCACAGAGATTGCAGGATTGCTAATTTTACCTGCAATCTTTCAAAATAAAGAAGTTAACAGTTGCTCTGAGGAAGTGGCATCGTCAGCAGAGTTACAACTTAATTCTGCGCCATCTCAAGTTCAAGACAGGAGGCTACCGACGCTGCACTTGCGGAAGAAGGGAAACGGCGTTGATTTGGAATGTTTCCAGAAGTCTGTTGAAAAACAAATTTGCGAGTTCTAGTCTACCAATGCTTGATTTTCATACAAACGTCATCGATAATTATGAAACTCCAAGAAATCTAGGTTCTTTTGACCAAAACTATAAGCGTGCAGGTTTGATTGTCTCCTGCATGTGGGGATGTGATGAAACTGCAGATTAAAGTAGATGAAAAAGCCAAAATAATAGATGCAAAAAGACTTTTGTCGGTGACTGAGCAACTGGCTACTGAATGGGTGAAGGTAAAGACTGTTGAAAAAGCAGCAAAATTAAAGAACACTGATATCGCTGTATCTGCCAGCAGTGAAACTTCATTGCTCAATGCCGGCATGTGCTTTATCTGCTCTTTCCAACTATGAAGTTAAGCAAATATCCTCGAAAGACAAAGAAAACAGGACAATTGCGTAAGTAACTGACCATCACTGAAGCAGTATGAACCGACACTTTGGTTACCTACACGTAAATGACACGTGTGTACAAAAAGAGAAGGGTAAAATATTGATAAGCTGTTTGATTATTAACATCTACTTGTTTAACTTTTTTTAGCTTTTTTTCCTGGGAAATAGAATTTAGAATAATCTCATAAGCTACTTTATTCCTTGGGCTCTTATGTAACTAAATTTAGCTCAAATTTCTTAGGCTTTATGTAACTGAATTTAGCACAAAGAAAATAAAAAGGTTTTGTTGAGGAAAAAAATAAGAGTTGCGTGCATATTTTATTGACTGTCTATTATCAATGCAGTTAAATAGTTGTGATTTTATAACTATTGGGGTAGTTCCTCTTGAGTAGAGGATGCAAAATAAGTTTTTGAATATAGGTTATACGTTTTATTTTTTGCAATGCATTATTGAATAAGTTGATTTCAATTGTTGAGTATAAGAGTTAAACATGCTGTGAAATTACGCTGTAAAGCTGGTGATATAAATAACATTTGCACCCACAAAATTTATTTGTACAACAGAAAAGATAACAGTAGTGGTCAGCTATCAGTTATTGGTGTCTATCATAGATAATAATTGTATCTTATATAATGTTGCTACGTTTGTGGTTTGTCTCTCTTTTGTTTTGTGTTCCCCTTTTGTCAAACGTCATTTGTCATGCACCAATCCCATATCTGCCATGACAGTTCCAGTCTTTCGGAGTTTTATTTGTTGGCAGGTTAAAATGATCATTTTATTCAACGGAAGTTCAAAGTAGTTAGGTTAGGACAGAGCTGGCGCACTTTTTTATGCGCAAGATGGCCGCCATACGTAATCTAAGCATTAATACGTAAGGTGGCAGGGGAAGCAGGACGTTGTAGGTGTTTGAATGAATCTCTAGGGATAACTTTTAAAGCCTATAGCAGTGTATGTATGTTTATGAGCGTTCATGGTAGCTGAGTATGTCCTTAACTATATTGCTGTATGTCTCCTAATGCAAGAGCTTTCTATCTTGATTGAATATATTACCCCAACATAATGTTACCTCACCCCACATTGCCTCACTAACCTAACCTAACCTAACCTAACCTAACCTAACCTATCCTAATCTAACCTAACCTAAGCCTCATACTTCTACTCTTCTAACCTATCTTAACCTAACCTAAGCTCCATACTTCTACATGGCTAACCTAACCTAACCCAGCTCCCACTATTTACTCCCGTCTTTGATAATTTAACCTAAGCTCCATACTTCTACTCGTCTAACCTATCCTAACCTAACCTAACCTATCCTAATCTAACATGGACTAGCCTAACCTAAGATAGATCCTCTTATTATTATTTATTCTATTCTACTAACATGATACGTTTCTAGACATTCATTCTATCCTCTTATCATTTATCCTATTCCCTCCTCTGCGTATCTATTCTATCCTATCATACGCTACCCTGATCTCCCTCTAGGAATTTCATAAACATTTTGCTACAATTTTGCACCCTCTGTTAGATCTTTTAGACGCTTTTAGTATATTCAGGGCGCTTTTACAACATATTTAACAACTTTTCAGACAATTTTTCAGAGTTATTCAGTCATTTTCATACATTTTTAAGACGTTTCACCCCATTTTGTTGCAATTTTGCACCCTCTGCTAGATCTTTTAGACGCTTTTGGTATATTCATGCTGCTTTTACAACATATTTAACAACTTTTCAGACAATTTTCAGAGTTATTCACTCATTTTCATACATTTTTAAGAGGTTTCACCCCATTTTGCTGCAATTTTGCACCCTCTGTTAGATCTTTTAGACGCTTTTAGTATATTCAGGGCGCTTTTACAACATATTTAACATCTTTTCAGACGATTTTCAGAGTTATTCAGTCATTTTCATACATTTTTAAGACGTTTCACCCCATTTTGTTGCAATTTTGCACCCTCTGCTAGATCTTTTAGACGCTTTTGGTATATTCATGCTGCTTTTACAACATATTTAACAACTTTTCAGACAATTTTCAGAGTTATTCAGTCATTTTCATACATTTTTAAGACGTTTCACCCCATTTTGCTGCAATTTTGCACCCTCTGTTAGATCTTTTAGACGCTTTTAGTATATTCAGGGCGCTTTTACAACATATTTAACATCTTTTCAGACGATTTTCAGAGTTATTCAGTCATTTTCATACATTTTTAAGACGTTTCACCCCATTTTGTAGCAATTTTTCACCCTCTGCTAGATCTTTTAGACGCTTTTAGTATATTCAGGACGCTTTTACAACATATTTAACAACTTTTCAGACGATTTTCAGAGTTATTCAGTCATTTTCATACATTTTTAAGACGTTTCACCCCATTTTGTAGCAATTTTTAACCCTCTGCTAGATCTTTTAGACGCTTTTAGTATATTCAGGACGCTTTTACAACATATTTAACATCTTTTCAGACGATTTTCAGAGTTATTCAGTCATTTTCATACATTTTTAAGACGTTTCACCCCATTTTGCTGCAATTTTGCACCCTCTGTTAGATCTTTTAGACGCTTTTAGTATATTCAGGGCGCTTTTACAACATATTTAACATCTTTTCAGACGATTTTCAGAGTTATTCAGTCATTTTCATACATTTTTAAGACGTTTCACCCCATTTTGTAGCAATTTTTCACCCTCTGCTAGATCTTTTAGACGCTTTTAGTATATTCAGGACGCTTTTACAACATATTTAACAACTTTTCAGACGATTTTCAGAGTTATTCAGTCATTTTCATACATTTTTAAGACGTTTCACCCCATTTTGTAGCAATTTTTAACCCTCTGCTAGATCTTTTAGACGCTTTTAGTATATTCAGGACGCTTTTACAACATATTTAACATCTTTTCAGACGATTTTCAGAGTTATTCAGTCATTTTCATACATTTTTAAGACGTTTCACCCCATTTTGTAGCAATTTTTCACCCTCTGCTAGATCTTTTAGACGCTTTTGGTATATTCAGGACGCTTTTACAACATATTTAACAACTTTTCAAGCAATTTCGAGGATTATTTAGAAGTCATATTATATATTTTCAGCGTGTATTGAGACCCGTTTAGACTCGTTGATAGATATTTCAGCCTGTTTCCAGATATTCTGAAGACTTTTACGTCCAGTTTAAACATTTTTCAGAGTATTTTAGACGAATTTGACATTATTTAAGGCAATCCGGGAGTTATTCTGAACGCCCCTGTCCATTATTGTTTGCTTTAAGCACTTTGAAGGGTAATGGAAGATAATTTTCACGATATTAGGAATACTGAACCGTCTATTTCAAGGCTGTTAGACGTATCTCTACCAGTTAAATATCGTTTCAGCCATTTTAGAGACATTTTAAGCACTATAGGGATATTTTAGACTTTGTCACCAACATTTTGATTGGTTTTCAGAATCCTTTGAAACACTTTTATAGGCGTTAGACGCTTTTAATGGTATTTTTCGAGCGCTAATTAAGACATTTCAGCTCCTTCACAGATATTTTGAGGATTTTCAGGGCATCTTAAACTCGTGAGAAGCATTTTTTTTTCGCCAGTTTGAAGATGTTTTAAGGCACTGAAGCAGGTATTTTTGAAGTTGCTAGGGGTATTTTACTAAGCTTTCTTCAGTAATCGCTTTGTTTTATAGTAGTTGAAGAGCAGTCTAACCTATTCAGTCATTTATTGCATTTCATCATCATTATCAATTACTGTATCTTATAGTCCATCTAACCTATCCTAACCTAACCTGACCTAATGAGGAAATAGGAATGTTAAGGCAAGCAATGAAATAAAACAAGAATAATCGCAATGAGATAATTTTATTTAATTTTTATAAGGATACATACACTAGCATTAACATTTAGAAAACAAGTATACACTGCTGAAAGGCGATAGCGCCCTCCTCAGTTCTTCTTATCATTCACATTATCATTCTTCTCTCTGGGTTAGATGAGCCATTGGCGCGCGAAGTTCATAGTTCAACAATCTTCATTTTTTTCTACAGACAAGCTTTAAGTATCCATGTCTAGGCACTATTCTCGACACTGTAATGTCCATACGCATACGTCGATATTCCATCCTCTTCAATCACTCTCTTGTCATCGTGAGGTGATAAAGCTATTTTATTAGCTTCAACCGTAGAAATATTATGATGTCGGGATAGGATTAAATTCATAGGAGTTCTAACAATTTTCAAAGTTTTAAGGCACTCTACATAGCTATTGAAGTTGATGTATTGCTTAATGGCGCTACGTTTTATACCTTTAACTTTTTTTATCACAGAACCATCAATATCGATAGCATACATTTTGGGCCTAAGACCAACGAACCGATGAATGATTTTTCCACAGGCTTCATCTTTAAACTTTCCCAACACTTTTTTGTTTTGTGTAGAATAGCATATATGGTTAGCAGGGTAATCAGATGTATCCAGATGTTCAAGCATGTGTAATTTATCCTGGTATATATCAGCTGTAGTCACTCGATGGACGAAAGAATCTGTATCTGTATACAACAGTTTAAGATTTTCAGCTCCATAATATGGAAGTAACACATCGTATTGATACGAATACATTAGCGTCTTGGAGATGTCTAGTACACTCATACCTATGTATATAGGCTTGTTGAATACTATTTTACGAGAAGCCATATGTACAGCAGCAAGATTAGGTCCATATATGGTTCGATCAATGAATGTAGGTTTGGCTATGAGTTTTTCTAACGTTTTGCTGTTTGTCACAAGCCGTATATCCATGCGATTACGAATATTTTCCATAGTTTTTCCAAACATAGCATTATTGAATAGTTTATAAAGGTCCTTCTCAAAATCATTTCTAGCTTGTTGTCGCAGTCGGTTATTAAACTCGACGTAAGGTTTTAGCCAACACGACTGATGAAACTGAAGTGCTCGATGAATCTTTACTAGTCGTAGACCATGACTAAGAGCTTGTTTCAAGGTCATGTAGTGTACCACATACTTCTTTCGGGATCCAAGATGAGCAATTAACTTCTCTGAAGACGATTTCCCCGGTTTCAGACTCTCAGGCAGGAAGGGCAAATCATTATGAAGATCGTGGAGCTCGACAGGATATTCGACATCGACTTCTAAGATGTATCCAAGGGGGTCATCTTCCTTCAATAAATCCAGGTCTATGTCTTCAGGAGAAACCCATTTAAACCCTCCATAAGGAAGGGCCTTACACATAGCCCAACCATATTCGTTGTTTGCATCTTCGTATGTAATAAACTGGGAAGGTTTACGAGGATCATACTGTTCCATATATATATTATTAGCTTCAGCATACCGATGAGAAACCTGGCATAACCCTCCTCTTATACCAGATTCAACCATGAGCAGCTGATCGTAGTCCAGCAGCAATTGCAGCTCAATTCCTGTGTACAGTAGCATAGCATCCCACGTAAGTCCTGGAGAAGTGAAATAATGCGCAGGATCCACTTTGTGTGTTTTCAGAGTTTGGTCTCTAAATGTTTCAAAGACATCCGCTAGGAGAAGAACATCAGAAGTTAAGTAAATATCACTGTATTCACCTAAGTTTCTCACATTAAACTGGTTCCATACATTTCTAGCATGCTCATAGTCATCGCCGGTAATTTCTTCTTCATTTAATTTATTGTAGAATGCTTCCCTTGGAGGCAGCTGAGTGTCGTTCAAAACGTCCCATGATGTAAGGTAATCGTAGGGGAACACTCCCTTACGAGTCATCAAGCCAATCTTCTCTTCTCCAAAGTACTTCTCTGTTTCGGGATACGTAGTGAGGTTTTTCACTAACTTATCCAAGCTTGTGCTCAGGAAACGGAAGGTATCCACAAACCTGAGTTTAATATCTCCAACATACTTTGAGAATGAGATGTAGCTTTCTTCAGAGCTTGGTATTACCTCCACTCTTTCGCTTGTGCATCCTAACTCCTTAACAATGAAATGAGAGTCATACCCACTCAGATTATGCATGAAGACAGGTATATAATTAGGTGTTTTACAAGCTAGGTTACATTTATTGTGTAAAGATCCTCTATACATCCCGGAAACATGATCGTGATCGCGAACCTTCCAATTATCTTCTGTAAATTCATACCCACACAGGTAGCATATTGTAGAAGCATCAAATGATTCTTGTTCTTCAGCTGTAAGATTAAGAGGTTTAGCAGATTTGTATAAGTCACTAATTTTATTTGCCAGATCCATCAGGCATTCCATAAACTTCTGTGCGGCGCCAGACCCTCGGTAAACATACGGATCAGCAGGAAGAGTTGTTTCTACTTGTTCAACACTAGACGACGGTTTCACATAAACACAAAAGCTCATGAGAGAATGACTTTGATAAGGTGTTGTATAGGAGGTTTCAGGATTAGAAGCGCAGGTATGGTAAGGAGTGAGAATGCTCTCAAAATCAGCATAGATGACATATGGCAGTTTCAGCATTCTTTCCATGTTTTTGAATCTGACGATAGAGTTTTCCTTTGTAGGCATAACGCATCTAGCAATAGCATGTTGCATGCACATTTCTCTATGCTCCTCCAATTTTTTCATTCCGCTTAGTCCATATCGGCCATCAAAATGGCTGAAGCAACGTTTACACGCATATATTTTTCCATCATGTTTAGTTTTCTGCTGACGAATAAGTCTCTCAAAATCCTTTATATACACATAGTGATGTCTGGCAGTAGCATCACTTAACAGAAGGAGATCGCGATGATCATCCAATTCTTCATCATTCACCTTTATCGGAAACACTTCATGTTTTTCATCCAGTCCAAACACATTTATGGATATATTATTGAGTTTTTCAAATTTAGCGATCTCACCCAAGCTCGTAGGAAATGAGACGCACGAGAAATCGTATTTTTCTTGGAGATCCTTATACTTGCTAACACGCTGAGGATCCTTTCGAATGAACTTTGCAAGAACAGCGTACATAAAGCATTTCTCGTCACTATAATTTTGAGGGTTTATACAGGCTTTTCTCGCTTCCACAGATGCAGGTAGAGGAATATAGCTGCTCCCTCGAAGGGCATTGTACTTGTTAATTCGGAGTCGAACTCCATCAACCGATAGCAAGGCCCAGTTGCTTCCTTTGAGAGTACTTTCTTCCATTTCAACACGAAGCTTCTCGAATTTTTTTTCCAAGATGGCGTTCATATCAGTTTCTAAAAACACAGGTTGGTTACGTGTTTTAAATGTTCTGTCACATGTCTCTCCATGAACATTCACAAATTGACAGTCGACCATGATGTTAATTTTCACACTTTTATGTATCGACAGTTCTTTCTTTATAGCTTGAATTATACGATGTTTTGACTCCTGTAGGTAAGTTTTCATATCCTTGAAGGTGTCACAACGTATATAATATGATTTGAGTCGTCCTTCAAATGATGTTTCATACTCGATCATATCACACTCATCAGTCATTGTCAATAGATGATGCTTGCTAGGTTCAAACTTGATTTTCTTGCGAGATACAGTTTTTTCACATCTTTCTTCATGTACGTCTCTTCTATGCTCAGTATTGCAAACATCACCACAATGTTTACACCTGTAGACTCGACCGCATACCAACTCATGTCTCTTCTTATCATAGTTGCGTAGAAAACGCTTATCACATTTGCTACAGCTATAGTCTGGCATAGCATTCAGAACCGATTCCATCACTCCACCATTCCACATCTTTATAATATGTAGTGCAACACTTGTAAATTATATAAGTCAATAAATGCTTATAGCACTTTCCACTAACTCGCCTTGATAACTTGTCAAAGCTATTGAACGGTAATCTCGCTAAGAGAAGCTGATGTGCTCGACTCGAAGGATAATTACTGAATAACTATGTAAGCTCAAACAAACCCTACTTATTCCACTAGCACGTACCTTATAAATTACTACGCGATTCAAGATTAAGTTTGTATTTTTAAAATATATATCATTAAACTACGTGAGTCAAGGATCAACTTGTTTCATTTTTATTTGCCAGTTCAACGTTAACATGCATTTCCCCTCATTTTTAAAGTTTAAACAAGGTAAATGTTTATAATTTTAATACTTTCACGCCGCACAGTCACACACATACACACACACATACACACACATACACACGCATGCACACACATACACACACATACACACGCATGCACACACATACACACATACACACACATACGCAAAATTAAGAAGTGAAACGGATGTATAATATCTTTTAAGTAACAAACACATTCCTCTCAACTGAACCCCCCATCAATAGAAGACATAGCAGGTAAAGATTTGTCCTCTA
Organism: Tenodera sinensis; assembly: GCA_030765045.1. Taxonomy (NCBI): domain Eukaryota; kingdom Metazoa; phylum Arthropoda; class Insecta; order Mantodea; family Mantidae; genus Tenodera; species Tenodera sinensis. The sequence goes on along the minus strand of CM060969.1, from coordinate 80,072,995 downwards.
ATTAACGGAAAAACCTTAGCCTCACGCAAAGGCGTCGATTTATAACATTAGTGGAGAAATTGTAGCCTCGAAGAGTCCCGGCGACGTGCTGTCTACAAAAAACAAGTTCAGACAGGAAAAATTACAAATACTCATTCTTTCGTGTTTCGGAAAGACCCTAAAGATGTTATCGGATTGTACCATTAGTAAGATGCTTTTAGCTGAAATATAAAATAAAATCTCTTCATCTTGTTCTGGTTCTTCTTCTTCTTCTTCTTCTTCTTCTTCTTCTTCTTCTTCTTCTTCTTCTTCTTCTTCTTCTAGTCTCATTCTCCTTCATGCTAACAGGGAATATACGCGAACTGAAGGTTATTAGCTGAAATATAAAATAAAATCTCTTCTTCTTGTTCTGGTTCTTCTTCTTCTTCTTCTTCTATTCTCATTCTCGTTCATGCTAACAGGGAATATACGCGTAATTTTGACGTTATTACCTTAAATATTAAATAAAATAACAGCATTCTCCGTCAATTATATCTAAACCGACTTTTTCCGTGTTATGCAACATTTAAGCTTCTAGAATCAACACAAGCAATGTTTCTCTCAATAACAGCATTTTATAATTGATTTTGTAAGTAATAACACCAATTTAAACTTTATTACAGATCTCTAAGACCCTAGTTTGCAAAGTATTTAAATGAACCCTTAGAGATTCGAACTAGACCCCACAGTACAAAAGCTACCATTTTTATCAATAATTCAAGAGCAGATATTTAACTCAAGTGTTTAACTTTTTATTTCATCACGCTAACTTTTTTGATTCGCGAATAAATCGACTTTGAAGTAATTGCCCCGTCCCGGTAAGCGAACTATGAGTCGTAGGGATAAAATTGTCTAGTATATCATTTTATATGCCAAGTTACCCTAATTTGTCTTTGCATCACTATTTCAAGTGTAAAAACTCGCGATGTAGGTGAAAATTCAATAACTCTCCGCAACGTAGGAATCGAACCTACGATACGTTAACTCTAGCATGTTATAAAATAATCGTCCTTAACAAGTATTATCATATAACGTTTATTTCAGTCTTGTAGCTTAAGCGGTTCTCGAAATAATTAAATTTACCAAATCAGGATTGGAACCCAAGACTCCAGGATACCAAGCATACCACAGAGGAAAGCCCATAACAATACCAATTTAATAAAATTTATTCGAAGATTTTATCACTAATAGTTTAGGAGTTATTCCAATAATAATTCATAATTTGCACGGGGATCGAACGCTAGACCACCGACAAACTCCAAAATTATACCAAAGACGCGTCGTTTTATTACAAGATAATTACCGTTTACCCCATATCGATATCTCATTTAGTTTAGGAGAAATCAAGCATAATACAGTAGGTTAATAATGGCGTTTTCAAATCACTCAAAGGAGCCGCTAATTAGATAACAAAGGCGCTAATTAGATTATAATTAGCGTCATTGTTATCCAATTACCGTCATTGTCATCCAATTAGTGGCGGCTCCTTTGACTGGTTTTAAAATGTTGTGTTGCTGTGACGTCACACCCAGGACAAGATTTTAAAACCACTCAAAGGGATGCCGCCACTAATTGGATTACACGTGTTTTCACACCTCTATCACCCTACTGTATTATGCTTGATTTCTCCTAAACTAAATGAGATATCGATATGGGGTAAACGGTAATTATCTTGTAATAAAACGACGCGTCTTTGGTATAATTTTGGAGTTTGTCGGTGGTCTAGCGTTCGATCCCCGTGCAAATTATGAATTATTATTGGAATAACTCCTAAACTATTAGTGATAAAATCTTCGAATAAATTTTATTAAATTGGTATTGTTATGGGCTTTCCTCTGTGGTATGCTTGGTATCCTGGAGTCTTGGGTTCCAATCCTGATTTGGTAAATTTAATTATTTCGAGAACCGCTTAAGCTACAAGACTGAAATAAACGTTATATGATAATACTTGTTAAGGACGATTATTTTATAACATGCTAGAGTTAACGTATCGTAGGTTCGATTCCTACGTTGCGGAGAGTTATTGAATTTTCACCTACATCGCGAGTTTTTACACTTGAAATAGTGATGCAAAGACAAATTAGGGTAACTTGGCATATAAAATGATATACTAGACAATTTTATCCCTACGACTCATAGTTCGCTTACCGGGACGGGGCAATTACTTCAAAGTCGATTTATTCGCGAATCAAAAAAGTTAGCGTGATGAAATAAAAAGTTAAACACTTGAGTTAAATATCTGCTCTTGAATTATTGATAAAAATGGTAGCTTTTGTACTGTGGGGTCTAGTTCGAATCTCTAAGGGTTCATTTAAATACTTTGCAAACTAGGGTCTTAGAGATCTGTAATAAAGTTTAAATTGGTGTTATTACTTACAAAATCAATTATAAAATGCTGTTATTGAGAGAAACATTGCTTGTGTTGATTCTAGAAGCTTAAATGTTGCATAACACGGAAAAAGTCGGTTTAGATATAATTGACGGAGAATGCTGTTATTTTATTTAATATTTAAGGTAATAACGTCAAAATTACGCGTATATTCCCTGTTAGCATGAACGAGAATGAGAATAGAAGAAGAAGAAGAAGAAGAACCAGAACAAGAAGAAGAGATTTTATTTTATATTTCAGCTAATAACCTTCAGTTCGCGTATATTCCCTGTTAGCATGAAGGAGAATGAGACTAGAAGAAGAAGAAGAAGAAGAAGAAGAAGAAGAAGAAGAAGAAGAAGAACCAGAACAAGATGAAGAGATTTTATTTTATATTTCAGCTAAAAGCATCTTACTAATGGTACAATCCGATAACATCTTTAGGGTCTTTCCGAAACACGAAAGAATGAGTATTTGTAATTTTTCCTGTCTGAACTTGTTTTTTGTAGACAGCACGTCGCCGGGACTCTTCGAGGCTACAATTTCTCCACTAATGTTATAAATCGACGCCTTTGCGTGAGGCTAAGGTTTTTCCGTTAATTAGAGGACAAATCTTTACCTGCTATGTCTTCTATTGATGGGGGGTTCAGTTGAGAGGAATGTGTTTGTTACTTAAAAGATATTATACATCCGTTTCACTTCTTAATTTTGCGTATGTGTGTGTATGTGTGTGCATGCGTGTGTATGTGTGTGTATGTGTGTATGTGTGTGCATGCGTGTGTATGTGTGTGTATGTGTGTGTGTATGTGTGTGACTGTGCGGCGTGAAAGTATTAAAATTATAAACATTTACCTTGTTTAAACTTTAAAAATGAGGGGAAATGCATGTTAACGTTGAACTGGCAAATAAAAATGAAACAAGTTGATCCTTGACTCACGTAGTTTAATGATATATATTTTAAAAATACAAACTTAATCTTGAATCGCGTAGTAATTTATAAGGTACGTGCTAGTGGAATAAGTAGGGTTTGTTTGAGCTTACATAGTTATTCAGTAATTATCCTTCGAGTCGAGCACATCAGCTTCTCTTAGCGAGATTACCGTTCAATAGCTTTGACAAGTTATCAAGGCGAGTTAGTGGAAAGTGCTATAAGCATTTATTGACTTATATAATTTACAAGTGTTGCACTACATATTATAAAGATGTGGAATGGTGGAGTGATGGAATCGGTTCTGAATGCTATGCCAGACTATAGCTGTAGCAAATGTGATAAGCGTTTTCTACGCAACTATGATAAGAAGAGACATGAGTTGGTATGCGGTCGAGTCTACAGGTGTAAACATTGTGGTGATGTTTGCAATACTGAGCATAGAAGAGACGTACATGAAGAAAGATGTGAAAAAACTGTATCTCGCAAGAAAATCAAGTTTGAACCTAGCAAGCATCATCTATTGACAATGACTGATGAGTGTGATATGATCGAGTATGAAACATCATTTGAAGGACGACTCAAATCATATTATATACGTTGTGACACCTTCAAGGATATGAAAACTTACCTACAGGAGTCAAAACATCGTATAATTCAAGCTATAAAGAAAGAACTGTCGATACATAAAAGTGTGAAAATTAACATCATGGTCGACTGTCAATTTGTGAATGTTCATGGAGAGACATGTGACAGAACATTTAAAACACGTAACCAACCTGTGTTTTTAGAAACTGATATGAACGCCATCTTGGAAAAAAAATTCGAGAAGCTTCGTGTTGAAATGGAAGAAAGTACTCTCAAAGGAAGCAACTGGGCCTTGCTATCGGTTGATGGAGTTCGACTCCGAATTAACAAGTACAATGCCCTTCGAGGGAGCAGCTATATTCCTCTACCTGCATCTGTGGAAGCGAGAAAAGCCTGTATAAACCCTCAAAATTATAGTGACGAGAAATGCTTTATGTACGCTGTTCTTGCAAAGTTCATTCGAAAGGATCCTCAGCGTGTTAGCAAGTATAAGGATCTCCAAGAAAAATACGATTTCTCGTGCGTCTCATTTCCTACGAGCTTGGGTGAGATCGCTAAATTTGAAAAACTCAATAATATATCCATAAATGTGTTTGGACTGGATGAAAAACATGAAGTGTTTCCGATAAAGGTGAATGATGAAGAATTGGATGATCATCGCGATCTCCTTCTGTTAAGTGATGCTACTGCCAGACATCACTATGTGTATATAAAGGATTTTGAGAGACTTATTCGTCAGCAGAAAACTAAACATGATGGAAAAATATATGCGTGTAAACGTTGCTTCAGCCATTTTGATGGCCGATATGGACTAAGCGGAATGAAAAAATTGGAGGAGCATAGAGAAATGTGCATGCAACATGCTATTGCTAGATGCGTTATGCCTACAAAGGAAAACTCTATCGTCAGATTCAAAAACATGGAAAGAATGCTGAAACTGCCATATGTCATCTATGCTGATTTTGAGAGCATTCTCACTCCTTACCATACCTGCGCTTCTAATCCTGAAACCTCCTATACAACACCTTATCAAAGTCATTCTCTCATGAGCTTTTGTGTTTATGTGAAACCGTCGTCTAGTGTTGAACAAGTAGAAACAACTCTTCCTGCTGATCCGTATGTTTACCGAGGGTCTGGCGCCGCACAGAAGTTTATGGAATGCCTGATGGATCTGGCAAATAAAATTAGTGACTTATACAAATCTGCTAAACCTCTTAATCTTACAGCTGAAGAACAAGAATCATTTGATGCTTCTACAATATGCTACCTGTGTGGGTATGAATTTACAGAAGATAATTGGAAGGTTCGCGATCACGATCATGTTTCCGGGATGTATAGAGGATCTTTACACAATAAATGTAACCTAGCTTGTAAAACACCTAATTATATACCTGTCTTCATGCATAATCTGAGTGGGTATGACTCTCATTTCATTGTTAAGGAGTTAGGATGCACAAGCGAAAGAGTGGAGGTAATACCAAGCTCTGAAGAAAGCTACATCTCATTCTCAAAGTATGTTGGAGATATTAAACTCAGGTTTGTGGATACCTTCCGTTTCCTGAGCACAAGCTTGGATAAGTTAGTGAAAAACCTCACTACGTATCCCGAAACAGAGAAGTACTTTGGAGAAGAGAAGATTGGCTTGATGACTCGTAAGGGAGTGTTCCCCTACGATTACCTTACATCATGGGACGTTTTGAACGACACTCAGCTGCCTCCAAGGGAAGCATTCTACAATAAATTAAATGAAGAAGAAATTACCGGCGATGACTATGAGCATGCTAGAAATGTATGGAACCAGTTTAATGTGAGAAACTTAGGTGAATACAGTGATATTTACTTAACTTCTGATGTTCTTCTCCTAGCGGATGTCTTTGAAACATTTAGAGACCAAACTCTGAAAACACACAAAGTGGATCCTGCGCATTATTTCACTTCTCCAGGACTTACGTGGGATGCTATGCTACTGTACACAGGAATTGAGCTGCAATTGCTGCTGGACTACGATCAGCTGCTCATGGTTGAATCTGGTATAAGAGGAGGGTTATGCCAGGTTTCTCATCGGTATGCTGAAGCTAATAATATATATATGGAACAGTATGATCCTCGTAAACCTTCCCAGTTTATTACATACGAAGATGCAAACAACGAATATGGTTGGGCTATGTGTAAGGCCCTTCCTTATGGAGGGTTTAAATGGGTTTCTCCTGAAGACATAGACCTGGATTTATTGAAGGAAGATGACCCCCTTGGATACATCTTAGAAGTCGATGTCGAATATCCTGTCGAGCTCCACGATCTTCATAATGATTTGCCCTTCCTGCCTGAGAGTCTGAAACCGGGGAAATCGTCTTCAGAGAAGTTAATTGCTCATCTTGGATCCCGAAAGAAGTATGTGGTACACTACATGACCTTGAAACAAGCTCTTAGTCATGGTCTACGACTAGTAAAGATTCATCGAGCACTTCAGTTTCATCAGTCGTGTTGGCTAAAACCTTACGTCGAGTTTAATAACCGACTGCGACAACAAGCTAGAAATGATTTTGAGAAGGACCTTTATAAACTATTCAATAATGCTATGTTTGGAAAAACTATGGAAAATATTCGTAATCGCATGGATATACGGCTTGTGACAAACAGCAAAACGTTAGAAAAACTCATAGCCAAACCTACATTCATTGATCGAACCATATATGGACCTAATCTTGCTGCTGTACATATGGCTTCTCGTAAAATAGTATTCAACAAGCCTATATACATAGGTATGAGTGTACTAGACATCTCCAAGACGCTAATGTATTCGTATCAATACGATGTGTTACTTCCATATTATGGAGCTGAAAATCTTAAACTGTTGTATACAGATACAGATTCTTTCGTCCATCGAGTGACTACAGCTGGTATATACCAGGATAAATTACACATGCTTGAACATCTGGATACATCTGATTACCCTGCTAACCATATATGCTATTCTACACAAAACAAAAAAGTGTTGGGAAAGTTTAAAGATGAAGCCTGTGGAAAAATCATTCATCGGTTCGTTGGTCTTAGGCCCAAAATGTATGCTATCGATATTGATGGTTCTGTGATAAAAAAAGTTAAAGGTATAAAACGTAGCGCCATTAAGCAATACATCAACTTCAATAGCTATGTAGAGTGCCTTAAAACTTTGAAAATTGTTAGAACTCCTATGAATTTAATCCTATCCCGACATCATAATATTTCTACGGTTGAAGCTAATAAAATAGCTTTATCACCTCACGATGACAAGAGAGTGATTGAAGAGGATGGAATATCGACGTATGCGTATGGACATTACAGTGTCGAGAATAGTGCCTAGACATGGATACTTAAAGCTTGTCTGTAGAAAAAAATGAAGATTGTTGAACTATGAACTTCGCGCGCCAATGGCTCCTCTAACCCAGAGAGAAGAATGATAATGTGAATGATAAGAAGAACTGAGGAGGGCGCTATCGCCTTTCAGCAGTGTATACTTGTTTTCTAAATGTTAATGCTAGTGTATGTATCCTTATAAAAATTAAATAAAATTATCTCATTGCGATTATTCTTGTTTTATTTCATTGCTTGCCTTAACATTCCTATTTCCTCATTAGGTCAGGTTAGGTTAGGATAGGTTAGATGGACTATAAGATACAGTAATTGATAATGATGATGAAATGCAATAAATGACTGAATAGGTTAGACTGCTCTTCAACTACTATAAAACAAAGCGATTACTGAAGAAAGCTTAGTAAAATACCCCTAGCAACTTCAAAAATACCTGCTTCAGTGCCTTAAAACATCTTCAAACTGGCGAAAAAAAAAATGCTTCTCACGAGTTTAAGATGCCCTGAAAATCCTCAAAATATCTGTGAAGGAGCTGAAATGTCTTAATTAGCGCTCGAAAAATACCATTAAAAGCGTCTAACGCCTATAAAAGTGTTTCAAAGGATTCTGAAAACCAATCAAAATGTTGGTGACAAAGTCTAAAATATCCCTATAGTGCTTAAAATGTCTCTAAAATGGCTGAAACGATATTTAACTGGTAGAGATACGTCTAACAGCCTTGAAATAGACGGTTCAGTATTCCTAATATCGTGAAAATTATCTTCCATTACCCTTCAAAGTGCTTAAAGCAAACAATAATGGACAGGGGCGTTCAGAATAACTCCCGGATTGCCTTAAATAATGTCAAATTCGTCTAAAATACTCTGAAAAATGTTTAAACTGGACGTAAAAGTCTTCAGAATATCTGGAAACAGGCTGAAATATCTATCAACGAGTCTAAACGGGTCTCAATACACGCTGAAAATATATAATATGACTTCTAAATAATCCTCGAAATTGCTTGAAAAGTTGTTAAATATGTTGTAAAAGCGTCCTGAATATACCAAAAGCGTCTAAAAGATCTAGCAGAGGGTGAAAAATTGCTACAAAATGGGGTGAAACGTCTTAAAAATGTATGAAAATGACTGAATAACTCTGAAAATCGTCTGAAAAGATGTTAAATATGTTGTAAAAGCGTCCTGAATATACTAAAAGCGTCTAAAAGATCTAGCAGAGGGTTAAAAATTGCTACAAAATGGGGTGAAACGTCTTAAAAATGTATGAAAATGACTGAATAACTCTGAAAATCGTCTGAAAAGTTGTTAAATATGTTGTAAAAGCGTCCTGAATATACTAAAAGCGTCTAAAAGATCTAGCAGAGGGTGAAAAATTGCTACAAAATGGGGTGAAACGTCTTAAAAATGTATGAAAATGACTGAATAACTCTGAAAATCGTCTGAAAAGATGTTAAATATGTTGTAAAAGCGCCCTGAATATACTAAAAGCGTCTAAAAGATCTAACAGAGGGTGCAAAATTGCAGCAAAATGGGGTGAAACGTCTTAAAAATGTATGAAAATGACTGAATAACTCTGAAAATCGTCTGAAAAGATGTTAAATATGTTGTAAAAGCGTCCTGAATATACTAAAAGCGTCTAAAAGATCTAGCAGAGGGTTAAAAATTGCTACAAAATGGGGTGAAACGTCTTAAAAATGTATGAAAATGACTGAATAACTCTGAAAATCGTCTGAAAAGTTGTTAAATATGTTGTAAAAGCGTCCTGAATATACTAAAAGCGTCTAAAAGATCTAGCAGAGGGTGAAAAATTGCTACAAAATGGGGTGAAACGTCTTAAAAATGTATGAAAATGACTGAATAACTCTGAAAATCGTCTGAAAAGATGTTAAATATGTTGTAAAAGCGCCCTGAATATACTAAAAGCGTCTAAAAGATCTAACAGAGGGTGCAAAATTGCAGCAAAATGGGGTGAAACGTCTTAAAAATGTATGAAAATGACTGAATAACTCTGAAAATTGTCTGAAAAGTTGTTAAATATGTTGTAAAAGCAGCATGAATATACCAAAAGCGTCTAAAAGATCTAGCAGAGGGTGCAAAATTGCAACAAAATGGGGTGAAACGTCTTAAAAATGTATGAAAATGACTGAATAACTCTGAAAATCGTCTGAAAAGATGTTAAATATGTTGTAAAAGCGCCCTGAATATACTAAAAGCGTCTAAAAGATCTAACAGAGGGTGCAAAATTGCAGCAAAATGGGGTGAAACCTCTTAAAAATGTATGAAAATGAGTGAATAACTCTGAAAATTGTCTGAAAAGTTGTTAAATATGTTGTAAAAGCAGCATGAATATACCAAAAGCGTCTAAAAGATCTAGCAGAGGGTGCAAAATTGCAACAAAATGGGGTGAAACGTCTTAAAAATGTATGAAAATGACTGAATAACTCTGAAAAATTGTCTGAAAAGTTGTTAAATATGTTGTAAAAGCGCCCTGAATATACTAAAAGCGTCTAAAAGATCTAACAGAGGGTGCAAAATTGTAGCAAAATGTTTATGAAATTCCTAGAGGGAGATCAGGGTAGCGTATGATAGGATAGAATAGATACGCAGAGGAGGGAATAGGATAAATGATAAGAGGATAGAATGAATGTCTAGAAACGTATCATGTTAGTAGAATAGAATAAATAATAATAAGAGGATCTATCTTAGGTTAGGCTAGTCCATGTTAGATTAGGATAGGTTAGGTTAGGTTAGGATAGGTTAGACGAGTAGAAGTATGGAGCTTAGGTTAAATTATCAAAGACGGGAGTAAATAGTGGGAGCTGGGTTAGGTTAGGTTAGCCATGTAGAAGTATGGAGCTTAGGTTAGGTTAAGATAGGTTAGAAGAGTAGAAGTATGAGGCTTAGGTTAGGTTAGATTAGGATAGGTTAGGTTAGGTTAGGTTAGGTTAGGTTAGTGAGGCAATGTGGGGTGAGGTAACATTATGTTGGGGTAATATATTCAATCAAGATAGAAAGCTCTTGCATTAGGAGACATACAGCAATATAGTTAAGGACATACTCAGCTACCATGAACGCTCATAAACATACATACACTGCTATAGGCTTTAAAAGTTATCCCTAGAGATTCATTCAAACACCTACAACGTCCTGCTTCCCCTGCCACCTTACGTATTAATGCTTAGATTACGTATGGCGGCCATCTTGCGCATAAAAAAGTGCGCCAGCTCTGTCCTAACCTAACTACTGTTCAAGTTGCAAGACACTTTTTCAAAACCTTAGCAAAAGCAGTTCACAAAGCTTTGATGTGTTGAAAGGTTGCGATGGTCCATGACCCGATGAGCCCATATTGGTGTAGAAGCTAGAGGAGGACATTTTGAAGCCTTTCTTTGCTACTAGTCGCAATGTCAAACACATATTGTAACATTATATTACAGTAACACACTAAGAACTCTAAAATGAAGCATTATTATATCCTTTGTACCTCCATCCCACAGTATAATATAGCATCTTGAATTTATACTGCTCTGCGCATTTTTCCCGAACTTATTTATTTTCTGCTTCTACAAATAAGAGATCATTAGGCTGTGAAGTAGTACATATTTTACCCGTTGTTAATTATGAACTTCGTAGAGGTACCTGTTTTATTGCTTGGCTAGTTCTTTTGACACCATGTAATAATAAAGCTTATACGCCTGACAACAAGGAAGGGTGCTTGCTTTCCTTTAAATAAAATACTAGGTTTAAATTTCCCAATATAAATTCAATTTATTGATAACTATTGAATTATGATCAATAGCTAACATGCATTTTTACACTGTAGTTGATAAACATTTTATATAATTCTAATTAATCATAAAATGTTATTAAAACAAATAGTAAATAATAATTTAATTATGTATGACATATAAATATCTATAATTATAGCCCGAAGAAATTTTGTTTTGAACGTTTCTTTCTGTAATCTTTTGTATTGTTCCCTTATTATTAATGTATACTATTTCCTAGTTTCTAGACAACTGTTTATAACCTATAGAGCGAAGAACAATATCTCGTGGCCTTAATTCCTTCCAGAGTAAATAAATAAGTTACAGCTCCCTGAAAAGTTTAAAGCTTCTTGCTCAATTGCAAACATTTGGGAAGAGTGAAGTTGTGGGTAAGAATGTGTAACAAGGCTAAAAATTTCAAAAAGTGATAAAATGGATTTTTCTTTTATCAAATAGTATAAACCTTCTGCTTTATTTTGGTATGCTTTTTATAGCCTTACGTCCTTTTTAACTATGTCACGTGGTCGTTTAACTAATTGCCTGTTAGCGGTCACATCCATTTAAATCAATACAGTTTCATTATCCTTGCTACCACTTCAAATTTAGTTTTCTCATGTTTTTATTTTTAGTACTGTCTGCTGTTTACAATGCAGATGCAATGCAACACGATGCAGTTATCAGTACACATGCATACTTGTTGTACTTGCTTAGAAATAATATTAGAAACAAATGTAATAATTTTTTCATAACATGAATAACTTCTGAGTAAGTAAATATTAAAGTAAATATTACATGTCGAAACTTAAAAGGAACAAGTAATGAATATAAACTTTAACATTTATTTTTATCCAAACTAATAATAAAATTAAGAAATTATATCATTAATTTGCTAATATTATATTAAAGAACTTAACTAAAAATTATTACGTTTTTGAAATCAAAATTACATCGTGGGGGACCATTTATAAAAATATTAAAACATTGTAATAAAATATTTATATCTTAGAAACCAATTTGACAAAATGTGTGAAATTTGGCAGATATATTCCTCACTATGCAATAGGTAATTGTTGTATTAACATTCCAAATCAATTCAATAAAAAATGTAGATTTTCAAAATTTCACTGATGGGTAATCCTTAAGGATACGGTTTGTATAATGAGTAATACCCACAGCTTAGAGTGTAGTTTTGTTTAAATAATTTATGTATAGTTTTCGATTGAGATTGTATCTTTTGAGTGCTACAGATTTCAAGAAAGGACGCATTGTCATATTGCCAGTACTGCCCTCCAAGGATGTACATTGACCGTGGGAAACGGACTCGATCCAGTGACCTGCACAGTATCTCTGTGATCTTCTATTTTCAGGGCTCCCTCCATGTCATCAACAGAGCCGTAATGAAAGGCATATAATATAATTATTGGTCAAAGGGAAGTTGATGAAGAGGGGAGAGAAGTGGAATATCGGACTTTTAAGAACCCTACAAATCAGCTCCTGCAAAGGGACTGGTGAAATTGGATGTGGGATTCGACCGCCGGCGATGGGTATCAGACCCTTTCTGTGCCAACAATACATAGGCGAAACTAAAAACTAAATTAGGACAGCCAGTTCGAGAAATTCATTTGTCACGTCTGCGAGGCTGTCATTGTGGATTCACCTGAAGTTGGTCAAGAAAATGTATTTTGGAACTTAACCACGCAATCATCTGGTTCAAATTACCAACTAGACTAGATTTCCTTGTATTTAATTATCATCTTTAGCTTTTGAGATTATAGCAAGCTTTATCTGTCACCAGAACGGTATAAATATTGCAAATGGATTTGAGTAAATACTTCTTGAAGAGAATTCAGTATAGAAATTAATTGAAATTGCAAGTTTCTGCAAATGACAACCAATTTAATTGGGATATCAAAATTTGTTCGACACAACTATAGCAGTAAATGCATTTTTGTGGCCCTATGTAATTAATTTACCAAGATAATCGTTTTGAAAGAATAAAAATCGATTCTCACGTGAAATATCCCATGCTGCAAATTTTAAAATAGGTATTCAAGTTTTAGGTTGGTCTAACTTAAAAATTATTCCTGGAAATAAATAGTAAAGTGCGTAACACATTTAATTTACTAAAAATAAATCATATTAAAATATTAAAATCTGAAATCAAATATTTATATTGAAAATCTGTTTAGATCTCTTCAGTTATTATTAAGGAATGTACACCAAACAATTTTGACTTTTCAGAATCCTTTCCAGTGGCAATGTGGTCATGCAAAAGGCATGGAATTTCAACGGCAATGCATAGCCACTCACTTAAAAATACTAATACTGACTACCACATTAGCCCACTATGTCCTTTTCGTACCTACAATGAAAAGTGTAAATGTATAATGCAAGTTTATCTCGATTAATGAGTATAATTTGTGAAAATAGTAAGAGGAGTAAAAAGAGAAATCCATGTAACTCCAACACATCACATTTTCTCCGCTATTGATAGGTGATACTAGAATTATTGATGGATAACAATAACACTTTTATAAAGAAATGATAAGTATAAAATGAGTTGAATAATTTCTGTATGTTTGTCGTGCAAAGATTCGGAAACACTCCCTTCAAATAGCTAATTGTTTAGCCTGATCATTCAATGTAACGACCCATCCCCGAGACAAAGATCACGTGGTTGGCCACTCTGGCAGCCGCTGTAGACCGAGTTTATAGACGGACACAGAGGACTTCATCAATGCTAAACAGAAATAATTTGTGGGAACACCCGGTCCAGCGAAAATACGCTTTGGAACCATCGGTTAGCACACCACAATTGTGTTGGACACGATACTACAAAATGCTTTTTGTGATGTTTTTTCCTTTTTGTTCATTTTATATCCAGAGGATTCACGGCTTCCGTGGTTATTCTGGCTTCTCAGCGAAGCGCCTGGCCATGCATTACAGAATGATGGTCGTTAAAGCTCTGAGGAGGAGCATACTCATAGGTTTATGCAAATGTTGCTTCTTTGTAGTTGTTTGCTTAGCATGTATGTAACGCTGGCACTTAAACCGCTGCTTTTTGTTTAACTAGTGTTATGTATAATAGCACACCACGCAGTCATAACAAATTTGAAACGTTTCACTTTGTGGGCGCTTAAAACACACAGCTGTTCTGTTCCTTTTCACCTATTCTTTTCCTCACTATGTACTAAGGAAGCTCGAAATACATATGTTTCAGGCTTTCTGAAGCAGAGTATGTGAACTTTATTGCACCTAGGAAAACTAAATAAATAAATAAATGGAAAAAAAAGAAAAGAAAAAAGACACTAAATGAGGGATTCGCACCTGTGTTCTTCAAATGAATACTATTTTCCCATTGAAACACATCGTAAAACTATTTCCGCTACTAATGGATTGGGTTAGATCGCATTGCGTTCAGTGAGTTCACGTGTAGGCATAAAGGCCCGTGAACATTTAACATGTTATGCAAATGTACAGTATAGTTGCATATCTGCATAAATATTAAATCTGAATATTGAACGTAAAGGCATTATATACAGGCAGTATGACGGGAGGGGGAAAAATAGAACACTATAATAATATGTACCTACATACAAATACAAATTGAGCTTTGTTTTAACCTATCACAAGTCTTTTACAGTCAAACGTCTTATCATTTTGTTATATGATTAGCAATACATTGCATCTATTTTCAGTTCTTTAATACACATACACTCAACTAGCTTTGAAGCAGGCATTAAATGTAATTAACAGTGATTTATCACTAAAACAGCTGGATAATTCTTACAGAACTACACAAGCATTATCATGATAATTTATCATTCAGATAATCTTGTAGAGAATAAAATGATTTCGAGCATCGGTACTCTTTAACAGAATCTTAAAAGGATTGAAATTGTGAAGTTTTCTCTTAAGATCATTAGGAAGATCAATAAATATTTTTATGGTTTCATAGTACCAATACCTGTACCTTTTTGGAAGCAAGAAAGTTTTGCACTGGTATGATGTATGTAACTCTTTTGTCTAGTGTTTATCTAATGACTTTCATTGTTTGATTTTAAATGCGACGGAGTTAGTTCATTCAGGTTACTACCGTTAAATGCAACCCTCGCATATATTAAACAACGTTTTTGTTTTATACCAGAAGCTGCTCTCCGGTTGGAAAGTGCAAGTCTTTTCTGAATATCATTAGTGATGAAATTTCCAGAAAAGGAATATGTGGATCACTGGGAGTTGCATGTTCATTCGCGCTGCAGAAGATTCTTAAATTTAGTCGTGATTTTGACGGCTCCTATGCCGTCATGCCCCTTGAAAGAGCTTTCTCTTTATAAGAATGAGTTACGTGATAAAAGAGAATCGCTTAGGCCAGAACATTTGGTTGGGTATATATTAACCAAACCTGCGGCGTAACAGACCTTCCGGGGCCAAGACTTACCGCTCGGCCGCTACATCCCCCGCCCACTACAGCCGTCATGAGTGGGATGAAATTTTAGTGTAGAAACACTTCATGTTCTTACAGTCTTAGGGAAGGGTCTGTTTTGATCGAGTATCGGTATCCCCCAACTCTTAAAGACCTCGCTTGAGTTATCTAGATTTAGCGGTATCTTCAGTTTAACATTTCTGTGACTAACGGCAATATACACTTTGCATTATTATTACGGAAACGGTTATTTTTAAACCGTAAATCTTGAATACATCAGAAGATAGCAGATATAATTCAATAGTTATCATTTCGAGGGATACGATTTAGAAAGAGCTTGATTATTCAACCTCAACTCTCAGTAACTCACTTCATAAGTAGCATTATTAGCCTTCATTAAATTAATCGTCAACTTGTTTATTCTCACGCCCGCCCACGTATACACGGAGATAAAAATATCGTTCTTCACTGCAGCAGCTGGCAGAACGAGACTGGAGATGATGTCAAAGGATGACGAGCATTCATCAAAGTTACATGAAATTGTGATACTGTATGAAGTATGAGCCGGCGTTAAGTAAAACTAGTAAATAAATGAAATTAAATAACTAAATAAATACAGTGAAATAAAACCGTATTTCTTTCTACCTCTGTCTCTCTGCCCTCTCCCCTTCTGCCGCTGTGTAAGAAATAAATGAAAGGAAACTGTCTTTCAAATAGGTAGTACGTAGGTATTAGCAATAATTGTATGCATGTTCAGAGATATATCAATTCCTCGTTTTGATTTGTGCCATTCTTCCTTTAAGCTATCGCTATCGTTCATTAACTTTTGCGCAATTAAATATGAAGCGCATGTAATAAGCCCACTGTGAATTAGCTGCTAGATAACCGTTAATTATTCACGGAGTAATTAAATTATTACTGGCTCAGTTGAAAATTATGTAAATATTAGCTTTTAAGCATCTCCCCTTCAACACTGATTCGTTACCTTTAATGCTACTTTATAGTTTTTGCGCTTTAGCTTTCAGTGGGTGGAATTTATACAGTCTGGTGATACAGACGCATTTCTCAGGAACAAACAATTTAATTTGCGAGGTGGATAAAGAACGCTTCGTATCTAATAATATTTGGCGTGTAAATTAAAGATACGGCTATTAGGCAGTTTTATTGTGTTCTGTCTCTAGGTGAAAGACTGCGTTTTCGTGACTTAAAACCGCTCTTTCCGGAATATTTCTGTCATTTATCATTTTGTGGTCACATTAAACCAAACCCAGATGGGTGTAATGTTGTCCCACGACCCATCATTGCACAGCTGTTGTGAACTGCAAACAGCGGTCCTGATGTGCTTTTTAAAATGATAAACGTACCATAAATATTTATAATGTGCTTTTAAAAGCTTTGGTATAAAATACGCTTTAGGAGCGTCCAGAGAGCAGAAAATGTTGTTACATTGCAAGTTAATGGGATAAAAACATCATACTTTTGTTAGCTGTGGTGTAATTTTGGGTGAATTTGACAAATAATATTGTTATGATCGCCCCTGACCCCTCAATTCAAGCTCCTGGTTTCGATTTCCAGTTGTAATGGGGAATTCTTTTTAAGGGCACCAACCTGTGAAATTTGCAAATCCTCTATTTCTTAATCAATCAGCTTCATTTTTATCACTTAACTATTTCAGAAATTTTCAGGCAAATCCATCACAGTGTTTGAGAAAATATCTTATTGTATGTTTAACTGGCTACAAAAAACGTTCCATGGCACTTAGATTCCAAAATTTTGTAACAAAATTTCAGATTTACGCTCCAGGAATACTACTTTATTGTTATGAGATTTATTTCAAATAAGTATTATAGTAGAACAAAAATTTAAGTAAGTTGTTAATCAGTTTTATTATATTTTAGAGATTGCAACAATTTTTTAAAAAGGTGATGTATTGCACTCACATGATTTTCTCTACTCTTGTACTATTCTTACAAATTCTTATTCCCTTATCTTCATGTTGGTTCAGATAAACTTTTGCAGAAATTATCCTATTACTAATTTTCTTACGGGTGCAAGGGAATTATGGGAATACAATAGGCTTTGAGTGACAGTTCGCTATATGAAGGCTTTATAATTTCGCTCTCTTTGCATGGCCAAGAGATAAAAAAGTGAATAACGACAGGTATTGCGGAACTCACACACATAAGGAATGTCTCCAAAATGGTCCACTCCACAAGAAAGAAAAATAATAATGGTTACGTCCATTCCAAAAGTGTGCACTACTAAGGTCTATTTTCCCATGAAGAATAGGTTAGATTTGCATAGCTACCAAATGGTCGACAAGCACGTTAATTCCAACCTTGTTGCTTTTAGAGTATGAAGTGTAGTCTATCTCTAAAAATAATATGGCACAGGTGAACCCCCTGACATGGGTAGCTTCACATTAGCGTTACGAAAGCTTACTTTTGTATCTACTTCAAACTAATTGAGGTAAACCTTTGCTGAAATAGTTTCATTAGGTACCTATTTCGTTGTAAGAAGAAACCGAAATTCAGAAATTCCATACTAAGAAGGCACAACTTAATAGCAATAACATTTAAAAAAAAAAAAAAAAAAAAAAAAAAAAAGACAAAATAAAACAGAAATCAAACAAAAATAGTTTCTAGTAAATTGTTGATAGCTCAAGCATTTATTTAAAAGATATTGTGTTTCAGTTCGATATTTTTGTGCAGTGGGTATGTTTGTCTATTCTTAAGTTCTACCAGTTAAACAAAATTATACAAAATTCCTTCTGAGAGAAAACATCTTCACAGGCTATGCCTATATACTTTATTTTCTTTGGCGAATCTTTATTAAATCATTATCGCATTTGATTTGCATCAAAATAAATCTAAACGCTAGCGACCCATTTACTGTACCTTGATATTGTGTGGTTTTTTCATTAATTCTCAGCATGCTCTTAGCCAACCTTACATATACGAGTACATATACTATTATTCCTGATTCTTTTCAAAACTTGAAAGCCTAGTAAGTTTACATAATTTGTGAATGGGTTTGAATAGCTTTTGATTGGAATATATTTGTGCATTGGCCGTTCCCTTCTCTAAGAATGACACTCTATTAGAATTTCTCCGTCTTTTTCCACTGCACAACTGTCGAATATTTAGTGGTGCACTAACGGTCCTTCGTTGCCCATATATATGGGGCTGCTTTCGTTCTTATTGTAAGTCTATAAGGTAAGAGTAGATTTTTCCATGGCCAGTTACTATTGTTGACATAATTCTGTTCGTAAGTCCACTTTCCATTGTTCAGAAGAATTCCTTTGTGATTTGGTTTTTGATGCTTTTCCCAGTGACGTTGCTATTCCTTAATGGATTCTCTCCTGAGGTGATCTTTTGTTGTGATATGTAATTTGTCGTAAGAGATTTGATCCTTGCTTACTGCCTCTTTAGGTAGTTTATCAGCCAGCTCCTTACCTTGTATTCCTACATGTACATTAAACCTTTAAATTGGGTACCTCAATTATTTTTGCTGCTCTAGATGTTCTTATTCCCTCTGTTAAGTGGATGTGGTTTTTGCAGTCTGTCATGTAATCAGTTGTTATTCTGCGTCTGTGTGTATTTTTACTTTTTTTTGTCTTCATTGCCCTCTATTCATATCCTTCCTAAGGAGTCCAAAGCTTTTACTACCGTTGGAACTTCCATAGTTTCAGTTGGCTTGTCAGTTGGTCTGCTGGGTAGGTATATGACTACTCGTGCTTCCAATTCGTCGCTTTTACTCTCATTCGTGTAAATTTGCCTATGGGTGTTTTCATTTTCTTCAAATTTTATGCATGTGGCACCTACAAATCTGTTTCTTGGAGCCATCCAATTTTTTTTGTCTCATTTCATCCTGAACATTCATCACAGGATTTGTGTAACAATGCATTGTTCCCATATTTGTTCTTGTTATACATCATTATAAAAATCGAGAGTATTTCGAAGCGAGTTGCGTTTCTTCACACTTGGCCCTGAACATACAACGTATGCAGATGTAACTATAAGACATCGTGAGAAAGAGGTCTCCGATTGAGAAACAATGCTTTTGTTTCCTATTTCCATCCTACTTGGACAATACATGACCAGTAGGACTTCCTTCAATGTAAACAAGTTGGTGGTAATAAAACTGAAGGAAAGAGAAAAGAAGCCCTTTGTCTAGAAATTCCCCTTACTTCCCCACCCTCGAGATTATGAATTTGTCAAGTTATAAATTTTACTTTCTCTGTGTTTAACAAATCTTTTTACAAGTGTAGACTGCGTAAATTACAGAGAATCCTAACTTAATAAATTAAGTTATCAATACACATAAAATTGCTAAACAAGTTAAAACAAAAAATAATTGAAAGTAAAGATTCATAACAATAACAATGCAAATTTATATAAAGTCACTTTAACAGGTGGTGTACAAGTGATTTTTCAATGTGTATAGTCTTTTAATGCCACGATGCCAACTTCTATACAAAACTGTTTTAGATGGTTAAGGAGGTCAGTATTGTATTCTACCCAACGCACAAACGGGAGGTCCCGGGTTCGATTTCCTCAGACCCCACTCTGATCTTGGGCATGTTATTGCAGCTATGTAGCAAAATCGGCAGTGCTTCACTTTATAAAACTAAGTTTTCCTTTCTCACCTTTTATCCTGATGTGCATACTGTTCCACAAAAATGATTAATTTTGTTTAGTTCATCATTTTTTCTTTTTCTTTTTGTAAGTTGTCAACCCAAGAATTTATATAGTATTTCTTCTATTGTTTTATTATTTAACATTAACCTAATTATATTTCTTTGATGACTAATACATGGATTAATTTGATGTCATTTGCAGATATTTTCGTGTTAAAGATGTAATCTGTTTCAATTTAAAAACAGTTTGTAAGGCATTTTTACTTTCACATAATCACCTGGTCGGATTTAGTGCATATGATTGGCCTACAATTTGTCTTTTATTTTAAAATCTATCGATATTTGACTAAGCCATTGCCACTAGACGTCGTCCACATACAGATGAAAAAGTATCTGTTACAAAGGACACCCTTAGTTTATTTCTATATTTAATTACTACAGTTTCTTTAGTATTTGTTATTATTGTAAAAGCTCGGTATTGCTCTTAATAAGTGAAATGGTGTTCCTTTATGTTCTAACATTTGCCTTAAAATGTTTCCCTGTGTTTTCAGACTTTCATCCGTTTTCCAATTACCACATTTGTTTGTAATATATAGGGATACTTTCGAATATGTGACACGAGACACTCGAGAAATTCTCCAATGCCCATTCGCAAACAAAGTGAAACGCCCAATAACTACAGCCAAAATGAATTTCATTAGCAAAAGCTCTTGCGAACCTTAGAAAAAAATCCAATATCTCCCAATTTATCCCAATATATCTCCACCACAATTCTGTATTATCATCTGGAAGCAATTAGCAACCAAACACTTTTGAAGTCTTATCCATGGTTTCTCTCGGGTTTTATTGCTTTTCGATCACGGAGTGGAGCAGAATTTATTTTAGCGAGAGAAGTGAAATTTGTATATTCTTGTCCATCTCCTGCAGATAATAAAATACTTAGAAATGGCTCGTCCAGACATGAAGAACCGTCCAGCACACCGTTTCCAGGAACTAATGGAAGACATAAGGTGTGTATAATAAGATATAAGTAGGCCTATCCTGCGGTTAGGTTACTTGAAGTTTAAACTGGGCGTAGTAATTAACGAGCTAGTATTTAGTGTGCATGGCAGGTAAGCGTAACTAAGAGACAATATATTCCTACACAATGATAGTTAAGGCAGGCACAAAACTTAATGGTGGCTGTCACCTGACCACTATCATTTTCTTTCCTGTTCTGCAAATACATGCTGTGGGCTCAAATGATATTAATATCACTTGCTTTACACCGTGATTTCACAGCATATGTATACAACACAGCAAGGCGTGGCAAGCCTCTGATTGGATATTGTGTCACCCGTCATTAAATTTTTTGTCAGAACAGTGACAAAAAATGTTCGCTGCATTGCTTTGAGTGATGCAAGATGGAGAATTTAGTTAACCTTCAATATTCAGTGTCGATACCTGCATAGTAAATAAATAAATATTTATAAAGCTTAGGTTACATCTGTAAACTGCTTTTTCAACATGAAAACACACAAATAAACATTTATAAATATCTATTGCACCAGCAATGTGAAGCTGCACTTTGGAAAAAGAAGAAGAAAGAGCTTGCCAATTACAGACTGAGGGAAAATCTCGCGCTACTTGTTGGAAGGTTTAACCCAATACACTATTACAAGTAACAATATTTTACCTAGTACACTGAATTCAACCTCGAGTTTGCCAGTGTCGGCTGATTGATTCACTTTCTCACTTGCCATTGCGCTGACAGGTGCTCTGTGAGCTATACACACCATTGAAAATCTTGCGAGCTATATTTGTTACAGTAACTGAGCTATAATTTACTCCTCGTCCGCATCTGCAGGCCCTCGGAAACCGCATTAAGCCCCTCTTCTATTTGCAACATATAAAATGCTGTTAGGTTAATGAAGTTTTGGGCATTATCACGCACAGAAAATGTACAGGCTCACGATAAATGAGGTGGCTCAATTTTTAACCTGATTAAAGGCACTGGGAGGGCTGTTAAAGCCTTCTGTTTACCGCTAGGCTTTGAAATATTAGCGCTTAAGAGCGGGCACGTTAGCTATGTTCACATTATTCATAGCAAGTTATCTCTAATGCAACGGCTCATGGACGGAACCTCATTAGATATTGCCACTGCCTTCTTGATGCTCACAAACCGTAATGTAGATAAGTGAAGGTAGAAACAACAGCAACATTTAATTACGTTGAACTGGCGAAGGTTTGCTAAGGTGCTGAGAAGTATATAGGTTACTTGGAATTACATTTCTTACCATGGACATCTATACCTCATTAGTCAATAGGTTTTAGCGAACTTCGTACCTTAACAGTCCCATTCTCCTACCAGAGCCAGTGCTAGGAATTTTTGAGGGCTCAAAGACTCCCGCGCCTTGACTTGGCACTCCCTATTTTCGTTTATATAAATCCCAGTTCTATAACTTTAGATAGCTCCAGGATTCTTTTTCGATGATTCGATGTTTATACCTAGACTTTTGACACCGGAGATGAGTAGTTTTCTTTCCTGAGTAGAAAATCCTGATAATGTTTGGTTCATCCTGATAGGGACGCCTGTGCAGTCAGCGTGAAAACTTTCTAAAATGTATTACCTCATTGGTGGACATTCGGGAATAACAAAATTACAATGAATCTCCCCCAATAAGAATATCGTAAAAATGCTATTTGAAATGGAAATGATTTTAAGAAAAGGTTACTGAAAAACTTAAGGACCAGAAAGAGTAAACAGAAGAGAGTAACTTTCGGCTAGGAACCCATGCTCCTGAACACAATTTCGAGTCAGTACCAATGATATTCTGTTAAGCCGTAATAGGTTACCAAAGATGTTCAAACACGCCACCACTACATTGAATACAGACATTGCACCGTCGAATAACCTTGGTGCACTCGCTCGAATACGCCAGGCATGTACTAAAGTTCGCCAAATGCCACAACTATTCCGGCTACTAGTGTTCCTGGATCGTCTACTGTTGTCTGATACTGTATGGATTTTCCACAGCTTTGATATTTAACCTGTTACACTGAACTCTGTGCATAATAAAGTGTATTACGGCTTAACAGAATATCATTGGTACTGACTCGGGGTCGTGTTTGGGAACATGGGTTCCTAGTCTACTCTTTTTGGTCGTTAAGTTTTTCATAACCTTTTCAAGTACCCGGCCCGGCATTTGGAGTTACAATGCGAAGTTAATAAGTTCAAAGAAGTAATAATCGAGAACGTCAATATCGCGAGTGATCAGAAATATGCGATTGATATACGTGGTTGCTAAAATGACAATCTAATTGTAAATACACGATTTAATGTGGCAAGGAAAATAAAGGTTGGTAAAGAAAAACTTCAACTTATTTGAGAACCTAACCACTCTAATCACCCACGAGGTCAAAGAGTCATAGCCGAGGAAAATTACTTAAACATGGTTACGTTAAAGCGCCGGGAACAGTAAAAAAGTGACGGAGAAATAGGATAGCGTCTCTATGTAGGAGTTTTGCAACATGCAAAAAAGAAAGGTTAAATCAATATAACATAACTCACTCTGCTAGAGAAAGGGATCGAGCATTACTTGCGTGTCGCTAAACTGGACGACAGCTACATTTACATAGGACAGCTTTCATGGGCAACATGGAGACGACTTACACTAGGCTTCTTCTCGGACTTAAACGTCCTTCATCCATTCTCCAATGATGCACTTAACACACGTCTACCGCAATACACTATAAACTATAAAGCCACATTATGCAACCATTACTTTGAATTACCTTCAGTTGATTACCCACTTTTCCCGTAACTATAACCAGGTTCTCATTTCTGTTCGTTTTTACTTTCTCTATTACATTTATGTACTTTAGTAAGGGAAGTATGGTATTCTATCCAGAAATTAGATTCTGAGATTTCACCGGAAATATATTTTTGAACCCTAAAAAAGTATGTTTAGGGGGGAAAAAGAAGTCTGTATGAGTGCGTGCGTCTGTCTCTATGTACAGCATAACTCATAACAAAGTGGTTAAATACCAAACTTGGTACAAGTTCCGTCTCTTCCAAAGATGCGACATAATGATTTTCATAAAAATCCGCCCAAACCCAAACTACTCTTACAAATTCTTTCCTTGTAAAACTTTTATTTTATCAAGAATGGCTCCGACGTTTTGATACCCCTCCTCTGTAGTGTGTGGTAGTATCTGCCTCACATCGAGAGGTATCGAGTTCGAATCTCGGTTAAGGTGAGTTATCCGGATAAGGCTTTTTCCGAGGTTTCCCTTATCCTGAGAAGACAAATGTCAAGTAGTTTTAAGCTCTATGCACCTTGGACTCATTTGAGCATCTTTTCATTAGTTTCATTCATTCATTCATCGTCCTATAGGTATAACGCACTACATCGGAGGTCGTTAGTATAAAATAAGTTTTGATTAAAATACCATATGTTTAAAATATTTTATGACAAATTAAATGTATACCTTGAATTTTCTAAGAATAGCAAGTGAAGTCTTCGTCCTTCTGGACGACTTTTGCATAACGGGGAAACTGTAAGAGATGACAAGATTTTAGTATACAAAGAATGTAGATCTCGTTAAAACACACCAAATGTATGCTAAACTCAGCTTTTTGTGAACCATTTCCAAGATATTTCTTGTTATTTGTTTGAATTCTCCAATAATTATACTTTTCTCAAATGGGAAGTCGTAATTCGCTTTCTTATATACCAGGCTGCAAAGTGAATGGAACGTCAAAGCCGTTACATAGCTACCACTCCTAAAAGATTTCTCCATCGCTTAGGTTCCAGTATTCCTCTATTCTCATTGTAACTACATGGAAACATACAATAAAATATGCTTTCTACAAAAAGTCTATCTTGAATAATATGAAATAGAAGAATAAGCGTTCTTAAAAATATTTTGTACTAGGGTCACTAGAGAAAGTTAAGTGGGTGCACACATGGGATTGTTTATATAGGAAGTAATTGGTTCTATTTATTCTATGCAAGCAGAACTGAATTTCAAAACCATCACATAGCTACCAGCTCTAAAATATTTCACTATCGCTTAAACGTACTGCATCTAGAAGGAAATGTTAATAAAACCATTTCTATAAGCGTTTATCTTGATTGACATAAGTGGGTAGAATGATGATTATTTTGAAGAATAATTTGTACAAGAGTGATTTGGAAAGATATTGTGAGTGCACAACACAGAGAGGTTTAATGTGACTCATCTGAGATTCAACAGCTATCATTTTTTACTTTCTCTACTGGTAAGTAGAAGGGACTATTGTATTCTACCAAAAAATTCGATGTCGAGATTTCATCGGAAATACATGTTTTGAGTCTCCCTGAATGAAAAAAAAAAAAAAAAAAAAAAAAGCATTTTTAGAAAAAGGTCCATGTGTGTATGTCAGTCTGTGTCTGTCAGTCTGTAGACAGCATAACTCAAAAACGAAAAGTAGGTTAAAAACCAAAGTTGGTATTTATGTTTAGTGTCTTTCAAGGATGCGACACGAAGGTTTTGAAGAAAATAGCCCCACTCTAAAATACCCTTTACATGGAAATTTTTTCGAAAATTTTGATTTTCTTGAAAATGGCTCTAACGATTTTGATTAAAATTCCATATGTTTGAGATATTTTTATGACAAATGAAATATATATCTTGAATTTACTGGCTATAGCCCCTGTAGTCGTATTCACTCTGGACGACTTTTACATAACTGGTAAACCGTTAGAGATAGACCAAATCATACTTAAAAAACATGTAGATCGTGCTAAAATACACAATTTATGTACAAATAAATTTTCTTATAGGAGATTTCATTTAGGAGATATTCCTTGTTATGTTATTGTTATTCCTTTCGTAAAATGGAACATCGTTATTCATTTTTTTATATGTTAAGCGTGCAAAGAGATCGAAATCTCAAAGCTTTAAAAGATTTGACTATCGCACAAAGGCTACTGTATTCTAATATTCCCCTTGCACCTACAAGGAAATAAGCAATTAGATAATTTGTACAAATCTTGTAAGAATGATTAGTACAAGAGTAGAGAATGTCATGCGAGTGCAACACATCAGACACACGTTTTTCGTTCATTTTTTATCATTGATTCTACCATGTATGGTGTAAGTACACCATAGTTCTACGTACATTAGATTGCCTTGTTATATCATGGGAATATGAGGCAGTTTGCTCGTACGTCTAAGGCTGGAATGTGGCAGCTTGTGTCTCAAAGGAGCATCACAGTGGGTTTAAACGTAATGCTTGAGGGGTAAATGGAAAACGGGTGTTAGCTTGTGTTTATTGAGCAACAGTTGGACATTAGCGGTTTGACAGAGTGTGGGGAGACCAGTTATCGTTCTCTAGCAGACACCTGCCGACCAGTAAGGTCGATATCTTCACCACGTACTTGTACCCTATGACAAGTTCATCAAGTTTGGGTTTGTGGGACCAATAAAACGCCTCTCTTGAGAAGGTTGGCGACAGAATTGCACACGTACAAGCCATCGTGGTGACCCTAACGTAAGAGGACCGCATTATCCAGCTCTGGATTGGCCGACACAGACTGTTTCTAACGGCTAGTTAAACCTACTAGTGGAAATATAGAGTCATTGACCAGGTATAATTTATGCAATATATGTATAAGTACACAGAACGCCTAAAAAAATCTCACTGCAGCTCGTGTCTACGTTATATTATTTATCGTTATACGAAGCCTTACCATTTAATTGGTTGCTTTAGGCTACGCTGCAAGACTGTGTCTCGCCTTTTGCTAACCTTAACCAGAAACAAAACAAAGGTTATAAAATGGTGTAGAAACGGAATACATGTTTACGCTTTCGACCGTATTAGCTAAAAGAGAAAGATAGAGTGCATTGAATTTGTCATTCAGACCCTTATTATGATTGGTAGCCACACTTTATAGCCTAATATAGGACAAGCCTTTTAAGGGGTTAAAATCAAATAGGAAAACTTGATGAGTGCCCAGATAGGCGACATGTGAGAAGATTTTCAGGGGATGCAAATTAAAGTCTGAATGGTATTTATTTCATTATATACATAGCAAGGCAGAAATTTATAAGAAAAAACAAATATAAAAATGACAGTATTGTTACAGTAATATCAATATTTTTTGCTGCATATGACTGAAAATAAATAAATGCTAAATGAATATATAATTAAATGAATAAATAAAGTAGCGTATTATCCTTCCAAGTCAAACTGGAATTGGTTAATTTACCTATAGCAGCCATTGCTGATCGAAGAATACAACAGGATATTTAAAAGTACAACACAATTTTATCGACGTAATATGTATTGTCATATTCATGTAAACCGTCTCGTGAATACATTACTAGTTTCTAAACATGATCAGTCAATTATAACAAAAGAGTAGTTTACTTAATCATAGATATCTTTATTCTCACAAACGTATAGCATAAATTATGAATCACTATATGCAAACGTATATAATGTATTGTATTACTCTAGTTATAGTTAATATTTGTTGTTTCCATTTGGTTTCATTTATCATCTACATATATAATACAAGTTTTCCTCGCCAGCATGCATACATGATAAGTATTTTGTGCGCGCGCGTTTGCGTTTGAGTGACTGAGTGGGTAAATGATTCCAAATACGGATCGTTTTCACAAAAAGGAAAGACATCAACCTCCCCTCTTTCCCCCTTATTGCTGTGTTATCAGGCCAGCGCGCCCTGTGATAGATAAGTGAAGAACACGCCTCAAAAGATCTCAGGAAACTATACAATATCCGCCGAAGATATGTTTGGCGTTCTTTGTACCGTCTGAGTGCAAGTTGTGGCAGAAGAAGGATTATTGAAACTGTCGATATTCCGCCTCTCTATAGCATCGGGTTAAATTGTTAACATAAGAGGATGCTTGATGCTGGATTCCAGTCACCTTGCCTATTGTGTACGAATGACAACAGCCCTACAGTTGCTGCAAACTTTAGAAAAGGTTCAATCGTTATGCTGCTTGAAAGAAGTAATAAAGTAGCTGCTCTTTCCATACAGATTTATGAGGTTTGTTTTTACTGTAGGTATATCCCATCCCATGCAGCAAAGACACTTCCACGTGTATATGCCCTAACAAAGAAGTGACATGATACGTGGCTTGTTAAAAAGTTTGCTTTTATAGCCTCTTATAAAGAAGCGGTATCCCATAATATTGCGGTAAAACAGCTCACCTTTGTGGTGTAAGGGTAGTGTTTCGAATTCGTATCTCGATTAGTTTGGGTTACTCTGATGAGGTTTTCATCCCAATGTTTCCCTAATCCAGAGAAGACCAATGTCGGGAAAAATTATGCTCTATGATTCTCGGGCTCATATGAGCATCATTTCATCCAGTGCGTTCATTCGTGGTCCGAATGGGCTAAAATACATACATACGGAAATTACACCTTAATGAGTTAAATTACCACTCCTCTTAAAGTTTTCAATGGCTTTTCCTGAAATCTTTTGTAAATTATTCTATACATCATGGCAATTATTTCAAGCAGTTATTGGCATAACAGCCTATGTGGTTGAGTCCAGAAAGGTTATTTCACCCAGCGGAAAATTAAATTTACTCTTAAAACATGTGAATTCATGTACCTTTTTCTCAGAAAATAAGAGGTAGAGCTGAAATTTTCTGTACATGTGAACAACGCTTGCTAATAATATTAATACATTGCAAATTTACAACATTTTTACTATTCTGACTTTGCAAATATTTTTGCTTTCTCTACTGGCGAGTAGAGGAAGTATTGTATTCCATCCAAAAATTCGATGTCGAGATTTCACCGAAAATATACGTTTTGAGATACCCTGAATCCAAATAAAAAAAAAAAAAAAAAAAAAAAGGGAACTTTTTTAGAAAAAAAGGTCCGTCTGTGTGTCTGTTACTCTGTAGACAGCATAACTCAAAAACGAAAAGTAGTTTAAAAACCAAAGCTGGTATTTAAGTATAATGTCTTTCAAGGATGCTACACGAAGGTTTTGAAGAAAATAGTCCCACCCTAAACTACCCTTTACATGGAACATTTTTCGAAAATTTTGATTTTCTCGAAAATGGCCCTAACGATTTTGATTAAAATGAAATGCATATTTTGAATTTTCTGGCTCTAGCCTATGTAATCCTGTTTACTCGGGATGACTTTTGAATAACTCGTAAACCGTAAGAGATAGACAAAATCTTACTATGCAAAAAAGTAGATCTCGCTAAAAAACACAATTTATGTCTAAATACTTTTTTTTTTAGAGTGAACCATTTCGGAGATATTCCTTGTTATTTGTGTCAGTTTCGGAAAACTTAAAACTTTCGTGAAATGGAGCATCGTTGTTCATATGTTAAGCGTGCAAAGAGAACGTGATCTCAAAGCTTTGATTTGACTTCGCCCAAAGTCTACTGTATTCTAATATTCCCCTTGAACGTAGAAGGAAATAAGCAATAAGATAATTTGCACAAATGTTTGTCTCAACTAACACGAAGAAGATATAGGAAGAGTTTGTAAAAATGGGTAGTACAAGAGTAGAGAAAGTCATGTGAGTGCAACACATCAGATTTTTTTAAAAAATTATACTAAACTGATATACATAACTAAATAATTGAGGTTCAGAAGATAGCCTATTATTCCAAGAACAATCGTGCAAAATTTTGATTCTGTATTACTAGTTTCAGATAATTAGTGTTCTTTAAGATATGTACATTTTTGTGTAGTTTTTTATGCTTAATGTTTACTTGTTACAGAGGATTAAATTCCTTCCCAATGAACCGGACGTCACAGACTACTCAAGTTCAAAATTTCAATTTAATTTTTCGTTTAAATATCTGATGGATATACATATATGGTAGTTTGAGTTCGTATAGACGATTTCCAGAAAATAAAATATTTCCAAAAATTCTTCATGTAAAGAGCAGTTTGAAGTTGAAGGATTTTCTTAAGAACCTCCGTGTCGCATCCTTGGGAAATACTGAATTTAGGTAGTAAATTTGGTATTTATACCGCTTTTGAGTAGTTGCGCCGCACGCACGCACGCACACACACGCACACACACGCACACACACACACACACACGCACACACACGCACACACACGTACACTCACACTCACACACACACACAGAGGACGTTCTGCTATGTGTGGTAGAGGAAGTAGGAAACGCTTAAAGTTGAATGTACTCGAAATATACGAGGGCCGGTCGGAAAGTGACGCAAATTTTTTTCTGCGTTGGTATTGCTACTGAGATATTGGAATTGCATCAATATTTGTTTTGAAGTTTTCACTACAGATGGGAGAAATGTGTTGAAGTCGGCAACTAGATAGTAAAATAGCTGAAAGATGTCAGTTCATTTATGTTTTTGTTTTCTGTTTTAGTCATTAATTTTTTAAACAAATTAGGTATTGTGCGTTACTTTCCGACCCGCCCTCATACGGGTTCCGTTGCAGATGTTTATCAACTAGAATACATTATGTTAGAATACGTAACTGAAGTTTCTTAAAATTCTGAGTTTTTTTGGAAGAAGAGGGACAGAATGAGATGGAAGAATAATGAGACGAAATTCCAATTTTCTTAATGCCATAATATTTATGTGAAAGTAAGAAAGTAATAGGAGGTTTACTTATAATCAGATTCTGCACTTTCTTTTCCTTTGTTTCATTTTTCTTTTGTTTGTTTTTTTATCTTGGGATAGTAGTAACACCTTTTCCTAGTCGTTGCCTTTTTTAGTGTTCTGTGATTATCATCAGAGGTGTGTTCCATTATCCCTCAGCTTTCCTACTGCGGTTGTTTGTTTATCATGTTTCCATCTCTTCAACAAAATGACCGTAATCTGCTTTTCCTCGACCTCATCATCCACCCATCTTCTTTCCTGCTTGTTCATCCCCTGAATAGTTCCTAACACACTAATGGGTGAATGAGGAAGATTCGGTGGGAATATACCTAACCTACCAAGAAAAGATAACTGAACGTAATATACAAAACCAAAAAGTTGGAAAATGTTTGTTAATACTTAATCTACATGGACGCCGAACATGCATCTGGCATTCTAAAACGAGCTAGATAGACGAGAAAATACATATGATATAGAACCCAGCATGATTTCTGAGCAAGAATGCTTAATTATTACCATAAAAAATTGTGAAGCAGAGAATGTAAAATAAGCATTAAAAGAACGTGTAACTGATATACTAACAATAGAAGAACTAATAAGGTTCTAACTATAAGAAGTGAAAATTGACATTATAGTAATTTGAAGCTACTGAGGTAGAAGCCACCCTTGTTAGGCACAGCTTATAGAGATACCCCCCACAGGGAAAAAAAAAAAAAAAAAAAAAAAAAAAAACTTGCCATTTTTGCCCCATTATGGTGCAGTTTGGTGATATTCCATCCATTAGGTTGCATAAGTACCGCACACTGTTCGTAACATATAACTATGGTAAAGCTACGGCTGTAGCTGGTGTTATTGAGTCTGTTACGTTGCCACAGAAGTCCTTGTTTATGAACGCGTTGCAGAGAGGGTAACTGATAGATTTTCAAACAAGATTCTGTTTAGACGCCGTATTAATTAATTATTAATCTGTGGACGTACTGTTCGTGTTTGCGTGATTTTATCTTTAGTTCTTTTAGAGCAGTATATGCAGTTGTAGCTATTGTTGTTATTTTTGTGTTCGCTACACAGTAGTGCATTAAATATACAGGGCTATTCGAAAAGAAAGAACAGATTTGAAACATTTATTTCTTCCAAACTACGAGTACAAAAGATAGAAACACGATTCCAACGTCCATGGACAGAGAAAGGTTTACAATTGAGATAGCGGGGATAGAAGTTCCAATTACGGCCACATTGCCTCAATTCTCTTGTGATTTGGTCATTGTTATGATAACGATAACAATGAACGGTGTCGCCGC
Source organism: Tenodera sinensis (assembly GCA_030765045.1). Lineage (NCBI taxonomy): Eukaryota > Metazoa > Arthropoda > Insecta > Mantodea > Mantidae > Tenodera > Tenodera sinensis. The sequence goes on along the minus strand of CM060969.1, from coordinate 80,041,014 downwards.
CATTTCACTATAGACAAGCAACAAACAACAATACTCAAGATGTTCTCAGGCTTCTAGCCAGGTGTAGTGATGCATAGCCATCGACGTTTCGGGAGTGTACATCTCTCCCATCTTCAGGATGTTTTAAAATACTCCGTGTGATTTTTATCTATGGGGTTACGTAAAAGACCGTGTTTATATCCCTCCTATGCCTGACACTCTTGAAGATGTACGACATCGAATTGTTGAAGCTGTGAATTTGATAACTGGAGACCAGCTGATTCGTGTGTGGTAAGATACGAGCCACCGTTTTGACATTTGTCAAAACACGGTGCTTATCTTGAATGCATAATACACAAAATTGTAAACTTTTCTCTCTCGATGAGCGTTGGAATCATGTTAGCCGTATTCATTATATTTAGCGCTCGGATGAGGTTTTATGCAAAAGTGTTAACATCACAACAAGATTTGCCGAAGGTATGTTCTTTGTTGTGTGGTAACGATGCTCAAACATTATTATCGTTTGATCGTTTGAAACCATGATACTTTAACCTGTACTATTTGAGGTTAGACATGCCTATATTATGTACGTTGGCAGGACTGCTTTTTGGGATACTTCCTCTGCTGTTTAGTGTAATGTCGGCCATGTTGAGCTCTTGGAAACTGCCAATAAACTGCGTCTACTATATCCTTGCACAACTGTGCAAACTATCTATAAAACCTAACCACAAAAACGGAAGTCCGCTGTTAAGGGGGAGAAACATGATTTAGTAAGACCAGATGTTCAATAGACCGTGTCTTCTCTGTATCGCAGATAATAAGGGAAATAATGAAAGAAATGAGTATCCCAAGGCACCTAATAAGGGAATTATGTGCATATATAAGAACTGTAAACAAATATGTTACGTTTGCATAAACTCCTTTGGCCTCTGGGGAACTGGTGATGCATTATCCATGACCTTAATGAAATCACTTTCTGCTCATACCTTGCTGCTGCATGAATTAAATAAGTAATTCCTTAATTATATCGTAAAAAATTAGTAGACACTCCGGTAGGAGTAAGACTCTTAAGATTTAAATAGTATATTGCGTACCAAGAACGGTAGGCGATACTTATCAGGTCGAGAACGCATTTTGAGAATACGGGGCCCCATTCCCAAGCATTCGAGATCTGATAAGTAACTTACAGTTCGTGGTTAGTCAGTTACTTTTTGCAATACTTGAAAAACCCGTAAAAAGCAAAAATAAATCAAAATTGTTGTTCCATATTTTAATGAATATTAAGAAAAATGAATTCTCTATGTGAACAAATGAAAAGCTCCATCTAAATTATATGAGCAAAGCCTTCTTATCCACTCTTTTGTTAATGAATTTCTCAATAGATTGTTTACTTGAAGTAGCACATGTCTTGGTTTCTAGGTTATTTCTTTATGTAGCCGAATTGAATCCTTCGACTTTTGATAGTTATTACAAGTAATAAAATGTTATAAAAATGAGCGACATTGCTGTTGAAGAAGCTGAAGATCTAGCATGTGCATCAATGTTATCAGCGAAGTGGAAACAAAGATAAGTAGAAGCTTATTGTGCTTTCCGAAAGTGGTGGTTTGATAAAAACGTTAACAGTTATACCAGTGAGACAGTTTTATTGGCTTCTCACCAAAGTGATCTGGGTTCCATCCTAGGCAACCGCATGTGGGATTTGTGATGGACGAAGCGGCGCTGGGGCGGATTTCCTTTGGGTTCTTCGGTTTCTCCCGCCATCTCATTCCATCGGTGCTCAGTCTTCATTCCATATATCAGTGTCACCGGCTGCGGTGCGGTATGTAGTAAAAGCTGACGTTAAACACTACAAAAAGTTTTATTGGCATATTTAGCCACGGATTCATTAATAATTTATTTTTAGGTTAGCATGCTGTTGGGTGTGTTCCTCCTGGTGCGTACTGTAAGCATTAAAGACCAGTTCAGCTGGTACCGTTAGTATTAAAGACCAGTTTTAACCTTGTTGCCATGGTAATTGATAAAATGAATTGCAATTGCACCGATTTCTGTCGATTTTGTTATATTATTACCATCATCATGATTAAAATAAATGTTTTAGGTATTAGGGAAAACTTGAGGAAGAATATGGCAAGATAACAGTCTGGGTTGATGTATTTGTACTGGTGCTTAGTATAAATAGATAAATAAGTTGGACTTGGTTTAATTAGGTTTTAGCTTTCATTGTGTCTTTTTACATAATTTCCCATGACTCTCGCATCATCTGTTGACAATACAGATTGTCATATTTCAGTTTATCACAATTCGTCATACGTTAGCTATATTGGGAGCCTCTTACTTTTTGTGCTGAAAGTTATTTTATCGAGTATAACCTCCATGCATAACGATTAAACGGCGAAAAATATGAATTTGGAAGAACCAAGTGAAGCTGCACAAGCAGCAGAAAGAATAACACTAGAGCTACTACCTAAAATATCTAGAAAGTAATATGAAATAACATTTAATCGCTACATTGCCAATGTAGGTACATGAAGACATCTGACATCTCGCTGCATACGAGAGTTGATCTCGTTTATAATGTCATTATCTTGTTTCAAGAAGCTCGTTAAAATGCGAGTTGATTTCGTTCTAATTGTGATTTCTCTTGTTTTCAGCAATCAATATATTATTAATATTTTACAAACTCGAGTTGTGTCTAAAAATGGTGTATGCCACACGTGTTAAACGAGGTTTTATTTTGCTCGTGGAATTGCAAATCCGAACGCTCAAAATAAAAGGCTACTTTTAACCTTTGTATCATAATCCTCTATTATTAACATGTGCTGTAAAAATGCAACGGAGTGCAGAAATTTCAATTTCCCACAGATGATAGCACGAGAGAGAAGTGTATAAAAAAAAGAACACTATCATCGGAAAAATAGTTAACACACTTATTATGTGTAACTTTTATCTGCAACTGAATGCTCCTTGAAACAATCTGCCTGAACTGTTGCGGTGAAAAGCATCATCATGATCCTTTCTGCGTTGCACCATCCAGCGCTGTTGTGCAAAGTTGATCAATTCCAGCACATTTCTAAGGGCGAGGATTTCCGCCACAGTTGCGGCGTGTAAACAATGAACAGTAGCCTTTGTTGTATGATATTACCCCTCTGTACGAGGTAGCCATTGTGTGAAGCGTGCGCTTACAAAATGGCCACATGTAATAACCAAACTCTTAATACCAAATATTTACATCTCCTGTACACACCACCAATTCAATGTCTGGGATAGGTGCGAACGTACAGTCTGGCAAACTATAGAAGTTCTTTTACACCAGACAAACACACTTCACAGAGCTCTGATTCGGTTTAACAAGCTTATTGTTGCACTATCGTACGTTTTCCTGGTCACGCTGCGCGCGGATGCACAACTGTGGAATGGAAGGATACAAATTCCATAGAAAACCAGGCTTACCAATGTTGTGTTATCCTATTCGCGTGTTGCAATTGAAACCACTGCTAATTTTAATGATCCTCTAAAGAATTCCGCTCTCCTGAATTTATCATAATTATGGAGACACAAAATTTAATGGCGGCTGATAGCTGACCACTACATTCTCTTTCCTGTTGTGCAAATAGATTTTGTGAGTGCAAATTGTGTCTACATCACCTGCTTTACAGTGTGTGTAATTATGCAACGCCGCAAGGCGTGGCAAGTCCCTGATTGCACTCCGGTCCCTCCCGGTTAGTTATGCGGTCTTTACAACCAGGGGCCGCTACTTCTCAATTAAGCAGCTCCTCAGTTGGCTCGCCAGGAAGCTAACGAGACCTCGTCTCCCAGTGGGAAAAATTCCCACGCCGGTACCGGGAATCGAACCCGGGTCTCCCACTTAGTAAGCAGCAGCGCTACTACCACGCTAAGTAGACGAGCAGTGCTTTAAAGAGGTTTTTATTTTTTTGAGAGTAGATACTTTTTTGTCTATTTTCTTTTGTTTACCGAAGTTTACCATCTTTTACAGGCTATTCCTAGAAAATAGATTACATACATTTTATCATGTGAATAACCTAAATGCTGCTATAATAAAAATCTTTTGAGCCATTTTTGAGAAACGTATTTGGAAGTTCAAACCAATAAAGAATATCTCAGAAATGGTTAAAACCACAAATTTTATTTCCCCAGAAATGTGTGTTATTACAAGAGCTGTATTTTTGTGCAGTAAGATTTTGCTTGCTCTAACAGTTTATCAATTATGTAAAATTTATGAAGAGAATTTCGAGGTTCTTCACATATAATTCAACATATGCATTCAATTTGTATGCAAATATCTTATACATATGGTATTGTAATCAAAATCTTTAAGAATTGTATGAAAATAAAATTTGCGCAACGCTTCCCATGTAAAGAGAAGTTTAGAGTGTGGGAATTTTCTTCCCTAGAAGAAACACAAACGGATCTTGTTTAAAAATAACTGTTCTTGGATTCAGGGATCTCATAATATGAAATTTTAGTATAGAATTTTTAGGTAGAACACAATACTTTCCGCTGGCAGAGAAAGCACAAGTAACAAGCAGGAATTCCTTGCACATCTTAAACACTGAAAAAAGTGCAATATTTAAATAGTAGTATTCGTTTCATGCAGTCATATCTACCTCACGGAACAAAAGAGAAATGTTAAAATAAGGAAGCTTAAACTGGAGAAAGCAATTCTGTGTCTCGTGCTGAAATTAAAATGTCATGTTATGTGTCGTATATTTTCGTCTTCCTGTATGCTTTCGTGCATACGGGAACAACGCGACGTGTGTAAAATTAACTTTAACCTTCTGCATTGTGGCTTTGAAGCGTACTACTGGGAAATTGTTTGATTAAAAAGAGAAATTATGTGATAGAACAAGAGCTCTAAGGCAATTGGACAACGTTTTTGGTTCAACCGTATTTTGCGGTTATGCTGTGATCTACAAACCGAAGTATGATTGCTTCGTTTCTAATATTAACGAACGAGGCATACACATACCTTCATAACAAAGGTAAATACTTTATAATAAAACTATGCAATAATTATTGTAAAATAACTATATTGTCTCCTAAAATTGTATCACAAATACAGAGTTTTCTTCTCGTTGTTAACACTGTCTGCAGTCTTTCGTGCTATCACAGCTCAATTTTTACTTCTCGTAACCTTGACTCAGTCCTTTCAGTTGTTCCTTCACTTTCTCTGCATCTCACACTGACTACGACGATATTAACTAACTACGACGCTCGTTAAATGTTCTTTACGACGCACCGACACACGCACTGCTTTCTGACATAACCAACTTGTGTCTGTCAACGTAACGAACTGCTGTTTTCCCGCCTCCTTATATAGGGGAATGACGTCACACGGACCTTTCTCGACTTCCACAAACGCGCCGGCGGTGACGTAGCCAGATCTTTCCCGAGGGCACTGGAAACCCTTTGTGTTGCGGATTCATTGTTATTAGTCGTGTGTTCGCTTGTGTGGGTGGTGTGAGAAAGCTTGACCTTGCGCCTATGGTTACTCGCTGGCGTGGTATGTGGTATGAAGTTTCTTTTTTTTTTTGCGCCGCGCCTGGCGTCACAATATAGACAGAGGTCAGGGGAATGAGTGCGCAGATTTCGCGTGCTAGTGGATTCAAATACGATGAAGAAAAATGTCTATAACCAATTCCTCTATCGTGAAAGGTAAATGAGATAATTGAACATTACTGAATATATTATCTGCACATTTAGCAGCAACGTAGGACGGAAAAGACGAATGTTTTGTTTACTAATGTGACTTCCATTGCTATGTATGGGTTCACACCTAGGATTCGTGAAGGTCCAAACTATGTACTTCAGTCTCGAAAGCTCACTTCGCCATGCATATATTTTTTCTATTATCAACTACTACAAGAAACGCGGTTAGAGGTGGTTTTCTTTCAAGCTTTCCAAGCAGTATTCAGAAGGTAGTTTTTACTGTTTCTAACCTCCGACTCTACACATACTCAATGTTGCCAACGGTATGTCCACGGATTTATTCCAAGAGAAGCATTGGACTATAATTATTTAATATAATGTTGTAACTCATTTTAGCAACAAATGTAAAAGACATGACTAACTATATTTTGAAGCTCTACCTCTCTGTGCTAATTGCAGACGTAAACGATAAAGGGGTGTTATTCTCTGCAAGCTAGTGATCTATTAGTCAGGCGTGGTAGCGCTGCTCAAGCCCATTAACAAACGAAGGTGACAAGTCTGGTTATTTACTTAATTTATTAATGAAGTTTGGCCTGGTGCTGGTGCATTAGTCCCAGCTTACTGGCTACAATTGGCATGGTCTTATAACTAGGGAAATTTACATATTTACATTTCTCATTTTTTATTACAAACCCATATGGTGGCCAACATTAGGTCACTGAGAAGTTTTTTGTTGTAGGACAAGTCTGCTTGCACAGAACGAGTAATATTTAAATGCTGCAACAATGACATCGTAAGTAGATTTAATAAATAGAGGGAAGTAAAGACAGCAACATAAGTGGTACACTTTAACCATCAGATATTCTTATATTTCAGGTTAACAATAAATGCATTTATCAATAGTTAGAGGTTAACATATTTGGTAAAGATGTCTAAGGTACGGGGTGCAGGAATTTCAAATTCTTGCGCATGATAGCAATAGCGTGCACGCGCGCGCGCGCCCATGCACGCACACACACTATGGCCTAAAAAGTAATCCTTAAGCATTATTTGGACCCAAAGCAATATTAAGGACGCGTCTTTTACAGCGGTTTCTTTCCTACTTTGCCCTTGTTTGTATTTCCACTACAGGAAGCATAAACCCTTCTTTCTGTATCTAAATAAATTTATTACACTTTAAAAGCCTTTCCACGAGTTCCCAAACTTCGCTACTCTTGGGCGCAAGAGAAGAAAAGAAAGAAAGAAGAACCGTAATGTGAGTAATTTGAAAAGTATCTTGCCTTGGGATGCGTCTAAAACAATAACTTTGCCGTATTTTCCCTTATGCAGTTAGTCTTTTGAGATGACTTCACTGTGATTCCTCAGGGAGGTTCAACTAGGGAAACGATTATTTTCGTTTTTAAATATCAGAGTGCATACATTGAAAATACGTACCATTGTAGAACATTCATTACTTCCTTTACTAATCTATTTTAGGATTTCTCTGCCCTCAGCTGTAGGTTTAGGAACTATTGTATTCAACCCCAAACACTTTTGTACCCACATTTCATCCATGGAGATTATAGGAAACTGTTTTTGAAAAGCATAACTGGAACGCAAAATTGTTATAAACTATTTGAAATGCCCGGCGTTGCCCGTGGTTTGGCGATTTATCCCTACAACTTTACCGAACGAAATAGCTCCGCGGTAACGTGTGAGGCTCCCATTCGAGAGGTCGTGGTTTCGATTTTCGCAGCCGATCTTCCTCGCAGAAGGGTATTTTTTGTCGTTTTTTCCTCGAATCGCCAGGAGAATGCTGGGGTCGCCGGATTTCTCCTCCCTCTATTTCATCTTATTTCAATCCAGTCTTTCAGGGTCGGAAGTTTTGGCGATGGGTGAAATTGGCGCTGCTGTGTGGGGAATACGTGGGAATATGGATGGATGACGTTCGATCACTGGACTGGTGAGTGCTTGGTGAACTATAGTTTCTAGAAGCATTTCCAGCACACGTTAGCGATCCTCACGCTGGTACGCGCTACTCGCCCGGGTTCCAAAATCCCAGTAGAACACTCTCACTTTTTCCCTTCCTCCCGGGGTCTGACATACTTAACAGTTGGCTCAGTGTGGAATCCCCTCCGTAAATACTCTGCATCTACCCTAAAACTTTGGACCTACGCTGCACTTGCCCATATCCTTGCTATCTTTGGAGGAAATTAAAACATGTTACACAAGACGCTTAAAGGTGAATTAAAACTCACGCACTGTAAGTACAAGTATAAATACCATGCAAAAGCACTATTGCAAAACCACAAGTACCACAATATGTAATGATTTCTCATTAACCCTAGCATTACCAAGGGGGCTACAGAGGTATTTTTTAGAGGTGGCGCGTGACCTTGTCACTCGCGCATATCCGAGCATCACGCAAATCGAATTTCCACCAGCAACCTGCTGGCTAGTGGGCTAGAAGCCGAAGAGATGCTAACCAGACACCCCTTTTATCTTGCAATAGACAAGTGGACTCGACCATGAACTACTGCGCAACATTACGACACACGCCACCTCTAAAAAATACCTCTGTACCTTTTGCCACCTTCTGTAATTCTTTAAATTCTGTTTTCTAATTTTTTTTATTAAGGGCATGCAGTTAATAAATAATTATCGTCATCACTGTTTCTATTATTGAATTGCGTAATTGTTTCAAAGTTTTCGATGTTGATCATTTTGAGAAACAATAAAATATCAAGGTAGTCATAAAGTACCCCCCCCCCCCGTAAGGAAATAGTTAAATAATGTTAAATATTATCTTTACAAACATGACAAAATATAATACTGAATTTTAAAACAAATTTGTTTTAAAAATTGCTCAGACATTTTGTTACCAGTGGTGTCACAAGATAACCCCCCCCCCCCCCCCCATTGGTAATATAAGTTCTGTAATAAGGTTTGTCATCGCTAAGGATAAGCTAAAATCTCTATATTAATTTTTTGGGTTGAATACAACACTTGCTATCATTAGGATGTGATAAGTACAGGAAGGAGGTGGATAAACATAAACGGGGAAATATATAAGTTTTATTAAACCTCAAACATCTAAGCTTGTAGAATTCTCGTATGTATTTCTGCGATGTTAAAGGTAATGCTGGTCAGGTTGACTTATATGCTGTTCTCTAAAATCTCTGGAACAAGTGTATTAGACGTTAAAAGCCGCTTGAAAGCTGTTTAAGCGCAGACTTTCAGCTGTGGCAGTAGGACCAACTTCTGGGAAAAAATAAATAAAATCAAGGGTTAACATATTTATAACGCCATTTCGTACGTGGTGAGGGGCGTACATGCCCGGAGGGAATTTGAATTTACGGCAGTTCCGCCTCCCCTCAAAAAAGGTGGGGGGAGGGGTGTCTCCACACTTTTGCGATTTATGCCTGAAACTTGAGAGCGACAAAAAGAGGGAGTTTTATTTCGGAACATATGCGTTTGTTAGGCGTACGGGCGATTCCTAAATTGTGTTAAGCCTCTGCTATCGCTCTAGAGAACCGCAAGACCATCTATCTCTCTAGAAAAAATGGTGGTGAGCTGAGCGATGATTGGATGGGCACTCCACATTTGAGTGTTTGTTCCCTTTATCTCTTGTTAAATTTAAAACTCTCGTCTTTCATCCATACTTATGATTGTCAGTCCTCAGAATTGTATATTTCGTGTGCCACATATTCCTGTTATATTAATAAATACTATTACCAGGTGGAAGGTATTGCTTCGGCTATACGCCAACCAGGGATTCTACAGTACCTACCAAAAATTTAAGGACACCTGCATATTTCACCGAAATACACTATTTTGTCCAGTGGCCTTATGTTCCGTCAAAAATTTGTATTATTAATCAGCACATTTTAAAAAGATAATTAGTTAGATGTCATTATTTTTAAGGAGTTAAAAAAACGGAAAAGATCTCATTTTAAAACCTTTCTGGAGATGTTTCAATGAAATATATGGGATGTTAATTTTATTTTTCTCTGAAGGGAAAGGCACCTGTGTGAGGAATATTGCTATCATGTGTCTACTGTTTATCAATAATTGACATGATGTTTATAACTAAAACAAATTGTAAAAAATGAGTTTAAATTAGCACTCTTTGGCAATGAATTCGATTCTATGATGAACGAGCCAGCGAAGTCCGAGTGGTGCCTATTTATAGTGTATTGTTTATAGTGCAAATCGAACTACTAAATGACATAACATTGTTATGATATGACATTCAGTTGCGCTTTAGATTCCATTTTGTTCTGGTGCGAAGGGATTGTTATGTACAAATGGGTAAAAGGACGTGAAGAAGGATGTGAAATGGCTAGCGATTGGTTTCTATAAGCACAGCAAGTTTTACAGAGATATTGTAATTCAACTGCAATAATTAACTTACTATATAATAAACCATTTATAGCCATTCGTCAAGAAACTAGATGACTACAAATATTATACACGGCGAAACGGCTCTTTATTGACAATAATTGTGTTGGACATGTTTGTTACACTCATCATGTAGAATCCGTGGTTAACATATGGCCGAAGCAGTACCTTCCACCCAGTATACAAATCTTACCTTATAATAATAAAGGTTTACCATTGACAGCTCAAAGGATAATTGTTTTAAATTGTAAAAACAAATGTTAACAAAGCATAATTAGTAAATATCAGACAATTCGTTATGGATGTTGACAGCAGTCATACATATAACATGGCTAGGGAAGAGTACTCCGAAGGTGTGAAGAGTGTAGTCCCTCCCCTGCAATAACTACTAGCACAGCTACATAGACACGTTAGTCGGGACCAGCTTTCTGCTTTAGTGGTCATGAAGGGAGGAGAATAAGGGAAGTGGCCTGACACCTTGGAAGTACTGTTCAACAAGTTTGCTGTAGAATATTAAAAATAATAGACACAGAGTTTTTTTTATGCTCGTAGTTAAGATAATGTCTGGGGTGTCTACTGATACTGGAATTAACAAAAGCGGATCGGCTTGGAAGCTGATGTTAGGGAACGATTGGGAGAATAGTCTGTGATAGAGGAAACAGAATAGGTACTGGACAAAATGTATGAAATTTCCACATACCTTTGCTTTACATTAGACTAGATTTTCAGGTGACCAATTCTTGGTAGATCATATTGATCAAGTACGTGTACTCAGTGTTGGTAGGAGGTGTTTGTTTACATTGCATATCGGACACTTAGGCATACGAGGTCCCAACATCCTTGCATTAATGATAACAATGAATGGCTATTAAGAATAGCTTATCCTGGTTTCGATTCTCCTTAAGTTTTGCTTACTTATAAATATCTGCCATAATATTTTGTAAAATGTCGTAAGAAATAAAGAATAATAATAGAAACTGGTTGCTGTGTATTCGATTCCCTAAATTTACGCTATTGCAAAGGTATCGTTGAAATAAGTTACAAAACTGCAAAACGATTTTGTAACTTAATGTTCTTGCGAACCTGTAACTTGACTGATGACCGTCATGGCTGAAGATAAACAAATTATTGCTCATAGGTGAGTTAATTCCCCCCTGTCCAATTCTAGCGATCATTGAACCGTTGATCATAAAACCCGTTCTACCTAGCCAAACAGAAACTTTCAGCTAAATCAGGTACCCTAACCTAAAAAATCAGGAGTATATGATGGATAATACATTTACACCATTTCATTTTATTTTTACGTGTTTTTATCTAGTTCAGTATATTTTGGCTGGCCTACCAGAACAGTAATTTTTTGCTTTCTATATTACTTCCTAATAGTAAACAGAACAACTATTGCATTTCATCCAAAATCGATACTGACATTTCACCGAAAGCCATGTTTTGATCTTCCTGAAAACTACTACTTACCTATAAGTAGAGATTGCATTAGATTTCACCAGAATTACGTGTTTTGAGGCTCCCTGAATCCAAAGAGAGTATGTTTAGATAAAGAAGTATGGTTGTGGGCGTGTTGCTATAACATAACCTAAAAATAAAAAAATATTCTAACACCAAACTTGGTATTTAAATTCAATGACAATCAATATGTAACATGGCTGTACGTCTGTACGTCTTTGCTCACAAATCTCTCTATTGCGAAGCACAAACTATTTTTTCCTAATGAATTTAACGTGACTTGTAAACCGTAAGAGATAGAAAAAACTTGCTGTGACAATGTTACTATCGTTAAACCATACAGTTTACCATACAGTTTACTCTCTGTGACATTAACCATTTCGGAGATATTAATTGGTTTCAACTGTTAAATTAAACTTCTAAGTTATAATCGCTTAAGCCTGTTGTATTCTCCTAGTTCTACAACGAAATGTGTAATAAAACAGCTACGAAGAATGTTGTCTCAATTAAGATGTTGATACAATAAAGTTTTATAAGAAGTGTGTGTGGGAGTGGGTAGAGAACAAATGTGACCTCGAGCATTTTTTTCTAGTAATATTGTTTCACAGTGGGCATGTATAATAATCTCAGCCTGCAAAGTTGAATAGAGTTTGAAAAGTAGATTGTCACGCCAGAACCTTTTAGCAGCTCTGTTTACTGTCACAGGTACTTTTCCACTAAGCGACTGGGACCGAAACTGATTAAGTTTTCCACACTTTAACTTCACACAACCAGTTTCGATGTATAGTTACCTACATGTAGTTTACTATATTTAACATACTCGTAACAGTGCTTATAAGCGGAGGGCTATAAATTAGATGCACTTGCATCAAGTCGCCTTCAAAAGCGGGCATGAATAATGTGATTGCCATGAAGATACACTAGTGCACACTGGGGGAGGCGAAATGGGAACTTGTGAGTCATGTTGAATTTGTCTCACTGTCTGGCTGGCTGTCTTTTTGTTTTCTATTACTACAAAATGCCGTTATGCCTTTCACATATTTTAATTCAGGGAATGGAGACGTGACACGTGCACGTTTTTCTAAACGTGCTATTTTGAGATAATGGGAACCTCAAAACTTATGCCTAATGACCTAGTTTTCGGCGGGTCCTTAAACCGTATACTCAAAACTAATGTTCCTTAAATATCGACATCGAGTTTTTGGACTGAATACGGTTGCTATGCGCTGTAGAGGAAGTACATTTACGTCTATGGTAGAGCCATAAAAATTCTGAACTAATAATGCCAACTTTTTTAGTTACACAACAGATGAAATGTAACGCAAACTTATTACCCCAAATTTCATCAAGTTTACTCTAATGATTTAGAAATTATGATTAAATTTCCTAATTTTTGCTACGTTACTAAAAATTCCCTCACAACCAGGAAGTTTAAATTTTGGTCTAATATTTTAATCCTAGGTTCAAAATAATCTAAGTTTTAAAATTGCTTTAAGGTTCTCTGTCTCCTTCAGATTAGGCTAAAAAATTGTTAAACTTGTAAAATGTTTCCTCCCTAAAAACTGCAATTATTTGTTTGAAATATAAATAAATATCAATCTGGCAATCAAATCTAGGTCAAGGTTTGTTTGTCATGTCTCTGTAAACATATGTATTAAATTTCATCAGTGTAATACAAGAACTGCAGCGCGAGGAAAATGTTCTAGGTAGGAAAATGCTGAAAATAGCAATAGGGGGATACCAATGATAAAACATTTGAATGCATAGTTCACATTAAAATATACGTGATATTTAAACTGGGATGGATGCAAATTAAGCATTTTTCGCTTTCATGAATATGTCAGTTATTTTATAGCTTTAGAACTAAGAAGTTTTTTGTCAATTTTTATGAAATTTCAGTCATATATATCCTCAGTAGGATACGTGTGCTTGTATTGGCTTAATTGCTTAATGTTTTAATATACATTCCTATTTATCATAAATTGTTGAATTTTTCGAATGTTGAAAGTCAGTCTCCTCGCACTTAAACCTGAAATAAATTCGCTGGTTCTGTCGCAACATTACGAAACCGTGGTGAGGTAAGTCCCAGAAAGTTATTGGTTCTTCTTAGACTGTAGCTTTTAAAGTGCGCAGTATTTGTGTTTCGGAGACTCGAGGGAACATAGTTTATCCAAGAACCGAAGTTAACAATAGCTACATAAACGTGTGTTCCCAGGAGGTAGTCACGTGCGTTGAATGGAGAATAAATTAGATGTCCAACTGTCAATGCAAAAGTAATTGGAAGTCAGAAAACTTTTAAAGCAAGATCAAAAGTTAGATGAAGTGAACGTAGATTGTTGGAAAAGTGTGCGATCAGCAGAATGGGGTCTTCGAAATGTAAGTTCCTGCGATAACAGCTTACTCAATTTCCTTACTCAGATAACTGCGTACTATGCAGCAATACCTACAAAAATATTTTTATACAATGTTGAAAAATGTACTTTAAAAAATCTGATTCTTAGAATCTCTTATTCCTCTATCTTCTTCGAGTTAGTTGAGATAAACATTTGCAGAAATCATCTTATTGCTCGTTTTCTTGCACGTGCGACGGAAATAGGGGAATACAGTAGGTTTTGAGCGATAGTCAAATCTTTCAAAGATTTCAAATTCCGTTCTCTTTGCACGTCTAACATAAAAATGAATAGCGGTGTTCCATGTGACAGAAGTATAAGTTACTCAAAATTTAACACAAATAACGAGAAATATCTCCGAAATGGTTCACTCTATAAAAGAAAAGGAATATATATATATATATATATATGGACATAAATTGTGTGTTTTAGCGAGATCTATATTTTTGTATAGTAAGATTTGGGCTATCTTATGGCTTACCAGTTATGCAAAAGTCATCCAGAGTAAATAGGACTTCATGGGCTATAGCCATCAAATTCAAGATATACATTTCATTTGCCATAAAATTATCTCAAACATATGCATTTTAATCAAAATCGTTGGAGCCATTTTTAAGAAAATCAAAGTTTTTCGTGTAAAGGGTAGTTTAGGGTGGAGCAATTTTCTTCTAGTGTCGCATCCTCGAAAGATAACAAACTTAAATACCAACTTTGGTTTTTAATCATACACACACAAGGACTTTTTTATAAAATGCCTTTTTTTATTCAGGGGCCCTCAGAACATATATTTCTGGTGAAATCTCGACATCGAATTTTTGGGTGGAATACAATACTTCATCTACTTTACTATACATAGTAGAAAGTAAAAATTAAAAGATTTTCGGGAACACCAGTTATTGGAATTCATGAAAGTCAAATGTGACATTCTTCCCACATTTTAGTGCGCTATGGTTACTTTTGGTGACATTCAGTTTGTTCAGTTGGCAGCAACCGTACCTAAAATATAGGCGCAGTAAAGATATGTCCGTAGTTGATGTTAATTACAGCTGTTGCGTTGGAAGTATGGGCACTATCATGCAGGACGTCCACTGCTGAATTTAAAGCAAATAATCCTTGGTTGGGAGAGAGTTGTGTTTCACCAATTTTGGAATAGTTCTAGTGCTTATGTAAGAGGTTTCACACTTCTAATTGGTTTAGCGTACAATTTTCCATTAAGTACAATACAATGTAATCGCTAGCATTAGAAAGTGGTATAATCAGTTTATGTAGTTTCAAATCAAGATTTAATTCAGTAACTTGAAACTAGTAAACCATATTGTAAGGTGAAGTATCCCAGTTTAATATGATGCGGCCATTTTGAAAATGTATAAGTAGACGTTTAATCTGAGATGTTACATATACGTTAAATAGTTACACTACTGCGAGTACTTTAAACTACGGAGGTTCATTTTTTTAATTTTTATTTTATAGGATGAATTTATATTTTTTAGGTTCATTCACGTTTGTAGCTGCAGGTTAAGTTAAGTTTTGAATTCTTGTATTGCGTTCTACATAGTATTCTCGCTGAGCAGTTGATGAGAATTGAGAAATTGAGGCACTTTTGAGGCAGCTTCTACCTTATTGTATCACGTTTTCTTGACTTCAATAAATCTATCATATATTTCTACCTTAGCATGTCCTTCACTGCAGTCTTTTTCTTCTCCCTCTTTTCTTATCTCACAATATTGCGCTTCTGTGTCTTCATTTGTTCCATATCCCTCTCTTAATCATGGTATCCTTTCATGGAAGGTCTCAGCAAGCAGCGTCTTTTCATCCAATGTTCCAGCCAATCTATTTTCACCTTTCTGACCAGTTTTAGAACTGTCCTTTCCTTTCTAAAATAACATTACTTTCACATGTTCCATTTTTACTTTCTGTGCTACGTATAGCAAAGTATAGGAAGTACTGAATTCCAGCAAAAATTCGATGTTGAGGTTTCAGCGAAATGTATGTTCTGAAGCCCCCTGAATTTAAAAAAAAAAAAAAAAAAAGCATTTTTAGAAAAAGGTACGCGCGCTTGTGAGCCCGCGCGTGTGTTTGTGTGAGAGTCTGTGTCTGTCAGTCTGTGGACAGCATAACTCAAAAACGTAAAGGGGATTAAAAACCAAAGTTGGTATTTAAGTTTAATGTCTTTAAAGGATGTGACACGAACATTTTGAAGAAAATCACTTAATCCTAAACTACTCTTTACATTGAAAATTTTTCGAAAATTTTGATTTTCTTGAAAATGGCTGTAACGATTTTTATTAAAATGCCATATGTTTGAGGTAGTTTTATGGCAACCGAAATGTATATCTTGAATTTTCTGGCTTTAGCCCATGTAGTCCTGTTTGCTCTCGATGATTTTTGCACAGCTGATAAACCGTAAGAGATAGGCTAAATCTGGTTATACAAAAATTGTAGATCTTGCTAAAACTCACATTTTATGTCTAAATAAGTACTTTTAGAGTGAACCATTTCGAAGACATTTCTTGTTATTGGTGTGAGCTTTTGAGAACTTAGGCTTCTGTCAGATGGAACACTGTTATTCATTTTTATATGTCAACCGTGCAAACAGAACGGAATTTGATAGCTTTAAAAGATTTGATTATTGCTCAAAGTCTACTGTATTCCCATATTCTCCTTGTACCTACAAGAAGATAAGCAAGAAGATCATTTCTCCAAATGTTTATCTCAACTAACATGAAGAATGTATAGGAATAAGAGCTGGTATGAATGGTTAGTACAAGAGTAGAGAAAGTCATGTGAGTGCAACACAGATTTTTTTGGTATACACATTCCATATGCTTCCTGTCGTTTTTCCTTCCTTCATCGCAAAGTTCAAACATTTGGAATTAATACACTTTCACACAAAACATTTAAACGATTCAGGGTAAATTTCTTTGCTAAAAGCTTTACACCATTATTATTACTATTATTAAGAGCTTTATAAGTAATAACATATGTAACAATCTTATACAAAATTAGTCAATGGGAAGTTTTGATAGGAAATAAGGTAGAGTAAATGATCATGAATTATGTAAGTGATTTTTAATCATAAAAGTTGTGTTCGATTCTTGGTACCAGCATGGGGACTTTTCTCCACTGGATGGTACTGAACGGTGTGCACCCAGCCTCGTTAGGTCCTGGTGGGGCGGGGGGGGGGGGGGAAGGGGCACTTGAGGAGCTACTTGATGGAGAAGTAGCGGCTCCTGGTCGAGTAGGCCGCATAACTGGCCGGGAAGGCTTGGGGCGCTGACCACGTCCTACCCTCTAGTGCTGCACCCCACCAATGACGCCTGTAGTGGGCAGAGGTGGGGGACGCAGCGGCTGGGTGGCAAGCCTTGGCCCTTCATGGGCTGTTGTAGTGGGATTTACTTCTTTTTATCTCTGGTTGACTAGCACTATCTGGAACCTGATATGGGGCCCAGAATATACGGTGGTGTTAGATTCAATCCTTCGACCTTTTGACTACCGGCTTTGTTACTGCTCAGGACACATCTGAAGTATTAAAAACTGTCGACTTGCTTCACTACGTGAACTCAGATTGTCAACTATTATTTGCTTTTATCTTGTTCTATACACCTCAACTTTGTTGTTCGTGTGTAAGAACGCATTCTGTACGATTTTTCTGTTCTGCTAAAAGAACCATGTCATCAATGATGTATTCTTCCATCTACCACTACTCCCCTCTTGTTTTGGAAACAATATGTGCTAAATTGTCCGTGTAGTTTTTGAATAGGCTAGGTGACATGGAGAATTTTGAATGGCAATGAACCTTATTTCTCAGAAGCCTTTACAAATAATGTTTTGTATAATTATTCCTCCTTTTATAGGAAACTTTGCAGCATGAAAGCTACGTTGGTTCGGAAGTAGCTGTAACACGACCTGATTCTGCTTTGGCCAACCTTTCTTTTGTGTGGTTAATTCCGAGGACTTTGTAAAATATCACGTCTGATATACTGCACCCTCTGAACTTTGCTACGCTGAGTGAATGGGAGCTAATAAGGCCATTCTTCGTGGTGGGTTCGCAGGAAATATTTGCTCTCGTAAAGGTGCTGTTCCGCTCTTTGTTACGCCTGAATGAGATTTTAATTAGATCTGGCTGGACCAAGGCAGGTGATCTAAGCGCACGTCAAGAAGACACATTTGAAATTCCATCTCGCTTGTGTTTTGTTTATAACACAGGGTGGAGTGTTGCCAACAGGGGGCCAATATTCTCAAGCAGCATGAGGCTTATGAGAGATAGGGATGTCCACAACTCCCACAACAGCGACAAAGCGCGTGTATAACCAGAGAGAACTGCTGCAGTTGTGCTGGAATAATATTGTTGCTTTGCAGCAGGAATTTTAATGAACCTGTTGCCTACATATTTAGGTTGAAAATGTATTTCGTCAGCTTGCATCTAAAACGGTGTAAGCTCAGCTTTTCCTGGATTTATTAGTTTTGAAAGTGGACGTATTAGAAGTGACTTATTCTTAAAGATGGGTGATAGCATTAATTGCATTGAAATATGAAGAACAACCCCAAAAGAACGTGTAATATATTAAAAGAAAACCATGTTATATTTGAAGTGTTTGGAGCAGATTCACTTGATTAGTTAAGTAGATTTTCTAGGTGTTTGTCCATAATAATAAAATATCAAAACAAAGGTACAACAAATCACCTAGATTTTATAAATTTTAATAATTATGACACTCTTACATTTAAAGAAACAAAAGACAAACAAGAATAAGTTACTGCTTGCATTGTTCTTGTTAATACTAATTTGAACATGCCTTTAAAAGTAGCTGTTGGTAGTCTTATAATTACTTCAAATTTATATGTGCCTTTTTTCTTCCCCCCCCCCCTTTTATTTTCGCTTATTGTTTCATTATTTGTTAATTACGTAATAATGTTATTTTCTTTCTGTATTTTGTGCCTAGTAAAGTTATTTAAAGAATTTTATGTTTAGTTTAAAGTATATTTGAAATGAACATTATAATTGGGAAAACCTGTTTTGTTAGTAAATAAATAAAGGAGAAATGCTCGTTATTGATATCAAAATATTTTTCTTGTTTTTTTATTTTTCTGCTGGATTGCTAGCTACTTTTCTTCACTCACTCCTAGTTACATTTACACGGTTACAGGCATCTGATGTGGGCAATCACATGTTTTTCTCTATTCACGCTTCTATAAAATATTCTGAAAAAAGTTTATTCTTCTATATACTTTATTTTAATGGGACATCAGCAGAAATTCGTATTTCCTTTAAGTTAGTGTGGGAATAGAAGGATTCAGAGGTTTGCGCGATAATTCAAATCTTTTGAGAGCGTCGCATCTAGTGTGACACACTTACATGACTTTCTCTTCTTGTATACATTATTGTTACAAACGCTTATTCTTCTATCTACTTAATGTTTTTCTAATAACCGTTTGCAGAAACTATTGCTAATTTTATTGTAAGTGCAATGAGAATATGAAATACAGTAGTCGAATCTTTTAAAAGTGTGGCTATGTGACGGCTTCTAAATTCCGTTCTCTTTGCATGACCATGATATAAAAATTGAATAACGACTTAGCAATTGAGAAAACTTTAAGCATTGGAGAATTCAAACATATAACAAGGATTATCTCGCCAATGGTTCATTAAAAAGGATCTGCCATAAATTTCGTGTTTTAACGAGATCTATATATTGTGTATAGTAAGGTTTACGAGAAGACTTTTCTGAGGGCATTCCCAGAAAATTCAAGACATACATTTCATTTAGAATGAAAATATCTTAAATATGGCATTTTAATCAAAATCTTTAGAACCATTTTTGAGATCAACAGTTTAAACGATGTTCCGTGTAAACGGTATTCTGGAGTGAAACTCTTCTTGTCGCATCCCTAAAAGCTATTGAACTTAATTGGCAAGTTTGTTATTTAACCGACCTTTCGTTTTTGAGTTGTGCTGTTCGCAGAGACAGACACAGATCTTTTTCTAAAAATAGTTATTTTTTGGCTTCAATGAATCTTAATACTTTTGCCGTGAAATCTGGATATCACATTTTTGGTGGAATACAGTACTTATACTCGTACATATTGTACTTAGTAGATTAAGTAAAAAGGGGTTTTGTCATAATTATTGGAAAGTGGGAATAGTTAAATTAATGTAAATGTAAAGATTGTAATAAATTCAGACTACAGAGAAGAATAAAGTGTACCTAAAACTTATTCTGAAAATATTTAAAAATAGGTGACTACATAGGGATTGCTGTGAAATAGTTTGCGACAGTAAAGAAATAGCTCTTTGACTTTAACATTGCATAACTGGTGGAATTTAATCTCTCAGAAAATGTATCAGAGCGAACTATAATGTAGGTATACTTTGATACATTGTCCGGTAGATGAAATCGCTGAAGAAACGAACGCTGTTGACTTGCGAACACTGCCGAAGCATATTTGCCTTGTTGATTCATCGCTTGGAGCAAACGAATGGGCTTACTTGACAAGATGAAATTGACACCCTCGTAGCTGATAGCAATTTGAGTGACAGATGGAGATCTCGCACTAATTTTTAAAATGCTCATTAGTTTGAAAGCTTTCCGTTGCTGTTTCACGTCATTCTTCCACGAAAATGGAAGGGAAATTAGATCAGCTTCTGTTTTAAAGGACAAAAAAGAACGCTTCTTCCGCCTGAAGACGGCAGCATCAGGAACCCTGTAATAGGGTGAGATGTGCCAGAGAAGGCAGGAAGAATGGGGCGATATTGAAAGAGAATTAAAAACGATGCTGCTGGGCACTCAGTGCTTTTGTAGCCATCTTCTGTGAAGAGGTGTCATAATAATATATAGGTACCTATGTTACCGAAGCACAGATTTAATTATGGGTTCCTTTGTGTTAGTAGCATAATCTGTTCAATGCCTGGATAGTGATTTCTGGTTTAGTTTTAAAGAAGACGAGTTAAACGAATGTAGTCGAAATGTTGAACATAACGAATGCAGGTCAATGGGCATGTTATGCGCTGCTGGCAGGAAGAAAAGCAGTGAAAGAAATTTTAAACCGAGACGTTTGTGAATAAACGGCAGGGGTTGTATAAACAGAAAAAGTATTCTGTGGGGATTCTCAGCTAATGTATATTCTCTAAATGTGCAAGTACATACCACCTTTTATTCCGTGTTCACAGTAGACTACGCTGAACCGTTATGTTTTACCACAGAAGTTTATTAATTATTAAAACAGCAGGAATCCAAGTATTCCGGAAACGATGTCCAAATTTGTGCTTCTGTTCAAAAGTACTTAAACAATCTGGAAATTTAAGAGGACTAGGTTGCTGTGAATTTTAAACTCGCTATAGCGCAAGTTCCCCAGCTCTGGTTTGTTATTGATATTTGGGGCTTGGATTTTAATGAGATGTCATCTTTTAACTAGTAAACTATGGAGGTTGTATAGTGCGCCTTTGTGGTGTGGTGTTAGCGTATTTACCTCACACTCAAGAGGTCCCAAATTCGTATCTCCGTTAGGGCGAGTTATCTCGATAATTCTTTTTTCCCGAGATTTTCCCTCATCCTGAGAAGAATGTTGGGTAACTTTGAGCTCTATGAGCTTTGGATCATTTGAGCATTACTTCTCCATTTTAGTCATTCATCGTTCGATGGCATATTGGATCGGAGACTTTAATACACACACAGGGAAAAGGGTCATTTCCCCTCATTTTTATTTTAGATGACTTTTAAAATTTAAGATCATTATTTGGTAATTTGTTAGTTTTTTATATTATTTTGTCCCCAATTTTTATGGCAGTTTTAAAAAGTTGTAATTTTCTCGTTTTTGTCATTCTGTGTATTTCACGAATTAAATAGAATCTTCTGCTTTACTTACATTTAATCTTATTGGAACTCTGTGTGGCACTGGAAAACACGATTGATGTACTCAGAACAAATGGATTAAAAATGTTCGCGGTGATATTGGGGTGCCGGTATCAGACAAACTGAAATGCATTATTGACAAAAATTGGGACTATAACGTTTTGTGCTCCATCTCTCGGATCTTGACGTGGGAAGATGTGATGATTTTGTGCACTTTATGTGTACTGACATCGCATCTGTAGACATTAAGAGAAGTTTTTCAATGTACAAGAGCATAATGACGAACAATGGACGTCCTTTTCGTTCGAGACTCTGTGGATGGTCTCCGTGATCTACAGTAATACAGAATGAGGTAAGAGTGTTAATCGTAATAGATAAATAGGTACGTAATTTTTCATTAATGGTTCCATCCGATAATGTATTCAGTTATTTAACGCTAGCTTTGTTTTCCCCCTCCAGGTGTTGTCTTCTTATGTTACAAGAACTGTTCCACAAGTAGTGTATATAAGGACTGAAGTTATCAATAATTGCCTTCATCTCTAAATTGTCTCATTGTTATAATTTTTATTTCAATATAGAAAAAGTGCTTGAATTTAATTGTAATTCCAGGCCTATAATTGAGCCAGCAACGTATATGTGGAGCAACCATAAATCTGATAAATGAACTGGTATTTTCATGCAAACTTTTGGGCAATTTTTTTCTGCTTTTGGGTTATTTTGTAGTATTTTTCCGGGCATTTTATAGCTCGTTTGAAAGACATTTTAGGTCATTCAAATCCGGGCCCTAGTGATAATCCAATTCGGACCTGATCCACTTTGATAGTGAACTCTTGAACACTCGGTTAGTAGCACTTTAGAGCTGGGCATGTGGTAATGTTATGCCGAAACATCTTTCCCACCATAGGCACTGTCGTTGATTTATTACTTTGTGTGCGCGCTGGTTTTCCGACCTGTGGAGATATTGGAATACGCAAAGGACCGTCAGATGGTATTCTACTCCAAAATGGGAAATTAGTCATTATGGTTGGGAGTGAGTCGTGCTTTGTGACGAGATTGCCCTAAATGTCTGCCACACAGCGGGGTTGGAAATTCGAGGAGTTAGGATTGCCATACCTACATGTAGAATGCTAGAGCTCCCAATGTTGAAGTAACTTGGCTAATAAATGTTGCTATCGACTTTTTTCTATACTCACTTTTCTACAAAATAGTCTTACAAAAGCTGGTTATCTTGGTTGCTTCTAGTTAATATACACGTTTTGTTGCACGATACATTAGGTAAAGCAGTAATCAGCTTTTTAAAGGGTGTGTCACTATGAAATAAATGGCTTTGAAACTCCATGCTTATTTGTTTTCGTCTAGTTGTTCTTTCAGTCCTTTGAATGATCTACCCAAATCTCTCCTAATTGGTTAATAGTTCATCATTTTTTGGGTAATATATTAATCTATATATTGAATATATTCTTTCCATCCTATTTTTCCGTTTTTTAATATAAAACATACTAAAAGCTGGTCTTATTGTTTCATTTTATCATCTCTTGGATATCCAAGGAATGTCTCTTAAATTTCATTTTTGCAGACGCGTTCGTTCTTTGTTTCGTTGTTCATTATTCGAAACCACAGGAGTTACCTTGTAGAATTTCATTTGTGCTTACTCTGTAGTTATTTCTCCTAAAGTTATTATTATTATTATTATTATTATTATTATTATTATTATTATTATTATTATTATTATTATTATTATTATTATTATTATTATTATTATTATTATTATTATTATTATTATTATTATTATTATTATTATTATAATAATTATTATTATTATTATTATAATTATTATTATTATTATTATTATTATTATTATTATTATTATTATTATTATTATTATTATTATTATTATTATTATTATTATTTTCATCATCATTATCAGTATCATCATTACTACTACCACCACCGCCACCACCGCCGCCGCCGCCGCCGCCGCCACTACTGCCACTACTACTATTCCATAGATGACTTGAAATTTATTAAATTTCATCTCAATTGCTTAATCAAATTTAAAATCGGTATTGTAAGGGTGAACTCAGTACTCTTATCAAATGTAGGAACGTAGGAATATAACGATTTACAGGCCAGCGTGACTTTAAATATAAGGTAAGTTGTAGTTTCCTTTCGTAGGAAACAAAATCAGTTTTTCCAAACATAGTCCTTTTATCTGCATGCAGATCAACTTATTGTAGAGGAAGTAAACTTACCTGCTTTGCAATACTTTAAGGATGGCCGCTGGGAGACCGAGATGGACGCGATTTACGGAGATGAATTGGAGTCAGCCGGGTGTCTTCTGTCAGTCTTCTGTCTGACCGCCCTCTGGTCCCCTGTATTCGCAGTGCCACAGTTTGTATTTACGCGATTTCTGTTCCACGGTTATCAAGTGTTAATTTCCTTGTTTGTCAATACTTTCTTACATAGCGGAATGTTTTGCTAAGGACCGCTATAGCCATATGAGGAGAAATAATTGCTGACTGTGATGAGGTTATATGTTCATGCCAAAAATGTTTTGTTTAAAATTGCCTCTTGGCAAAGGTACTTGGACTTTACTGCTTCATTAAACAATACTCAAAGTTATAGATAATGAAATCAAGATACCTGTTTTCTTTAATGCGAACTGCTCGTACAGAATTATAACACGTTAAACGTGCTATCCCTGAAATTTTCAACCCGTACCATTTGACAATATACAAACTGCTTTAGGTCGTAGCCCATCTAAATATCGTTTCTCGCGGCACAGGCGGGTCCCGCTCGTCCTATAAGCTATGGCCTCCCGCCTGGCGGTTAGTTAGCCCTGGAGCAATTCAAAAACACTTGGTCACGTGCTCACCCAAGTCACTAAAGGCGATAGTGAAACTGCTTTCCTTCGTTTTGAACGCATTTCTGGCATGTCATGAAATTACTTATAACTTTTCTTAGTTCTTTGAGGAATTGAATTGATTTCTTGTAAATGTGTTTAAGTTTGTCTAAATCAGGGCTCTCAGGGTGTATTACACGGTGCAAGGTGCAAAATGCGACTACGGTACTAACATCCACTCCCTCTTTTCTCATGCTTCTGTCTCTCGCTCGCTTTGCCGTCTTCCTCTTCATCACTTTTAAGGCTGTTTCTTCCTCACTGCGTAATGTTTACATGTGGTGGGTAGTGTTAAACTGATTAATTTGGTTTTTAATACCAAGCCTGGTCTTTTGTTTTAATGATCTAGAAAGCACTGGCACAAACCTCTTGAAGAATTCTCTTCTCCAAGAGCAACCTCTTTAACTCCTCCTCTTTAGATTCCGCTATGATTTCACCACATGTGTACTCTATTACAGTATCTTTCAAGAGATGGTTTTCTCACAGATGAGGTATTTGGCTCTCTGGTCACCACTTAAAAAAACAAGGAGCCTTCCGCTCTGCTTTAAATGGGCTTTTGGCATTCTTTGCTTTCTTTGGTGTAAGTTGCTCTATTATTAGATATTTGTATTGCATGTGTCTATTTCATTGATAAGCAAGCCGTCTATCAACACACGCTTCTCGTGATATCACCGCGTATTCTGTGCGGATATGCCAATCATAAACAAGCACTCCATGTGGAATAGAACAATGAAGTCAGCTGGTGCCATTACTCTCACGTTACGTGTTGCTCCAACAGATACTCGATACAAATTGCGTTGGAAATCTTGAATGAACTAATTATCGCCACAGACCACTCTCCTTCTATACCACAAACGCATTGTGCCTGTTGCCGAACAGAACCTTCTGAGCTGCGGAGACGCGATATATGGATTATCGGTAAAATTCATTAAACATTGGGTCAGACACCTATTTTGAATAAAATCAGCGTCAACTTGAATTCCGTCACCAAACAACGCGGTTCTTTTTTCTTTGTGGAAGGCTGGGTGTGTAGGCATTTGAAATGTAGTTTTACTGCTTTTCGTTCCAGTTAACCTTTAAGGTATAGTAAAACCATTAAATTTTGAAAGGCAATTAAGTAACCCAGTGCAGCATAATATACAATATGGGTAGGAAACTCATAAATTGCGGCATAGGAATGCCAGTTTTCGGTTACAACGTCATTTCCATATCTTTGAATGGGATTGCCAGGAAAATATGCCCCTGTGATTCTGCCACTCGTAGCCAACAATGGAAAGCGAGCTTTATCGGAAATTTGAGAGGTGCACTTAACCACAGAATTATGTTTACTGAGAAAGGCGATCAATGACTCGGCTCTAAGAGGTTTTATTCATTCTTTTCTACCTTTCACATATTGATCACATGGTTGTTAGAGAATAAAAGCCCATTTGGTCTCTTTTCTAAAACCTATTCAGCAACTGAAAATAAAAATAAAATGGTATCCGGAGGGTTGGGGAGCGAATGGCATTCTATGAAATTTATTCTCTGAAATAGAACCGGACATTAGTGGGTTTGCGGTGTTTATTCTAGTTTAGTTGTAGGTTTTAATGACCCAGGCGGCTTTCTCCACAGCATGGTGCGGGTCGATGCCTATTATGAGATTTCTTTTTTTATTTAAGCGAAGTGATCTCTCGAGATTTATGCACCGGAAAAAATATAAACGCGGGTTTTGAACGAAAATTATTTATCCGGTGACAAAAGAGAACGAAATAAAAGGTACTATTAAAACCGCACACCACTTAAACAGCTTTTGTGACATGTGGTTCACTGAAATTAAACTCGATGTGCGGGAATGGCCATAAACTGGGATTTGAAAGAATGTCGCCTATATTTCTTCTATTCCGAGTTTAACCAAAATCAATGATAAATTTACAATTTGAAAGTAAACTAGCTAATGTCCATTAAGCTAGTTACTTTCTGCACCATTAGAATAGCGATAACAGGTAGAAGAGGGGGTAATCCAAATAAAAACGTTTCTTATAAATAAAACAATATGTGTTGCACTCATATGACTTTTTCTATTCTTGTATAAATATTCTTACAAACTTTATTCCTCTATCTTCATGTTAGTCGAGATAATCATTAGCAGAAATTATCTTATATCTGATTTTCTTGTAGGTGCAAGGGGACTAAGGAAATGTAGCATCCTTTAAGCCATAGCGAAATATTTTAAAGGCTCGAAATTCCGTTGTCTTTGCGCGACCAAGAGATAAAAAAGGGCCCGTCGACAGCTGGTCATTAGGGCCTGAAGATTTGGTCTATCTCTTACGGTTCACCAGTTATGCTTAAGTCATCAAGATTAAGCAGGACTACCTAGGCTATAGCTAGAAAATTCTAAATATACATTTCATTTGCCATAAAAATATCTTAAAATAATGCATTTTAATCGAAATCGTTAATTATTTTTGAGAAAATCAAACTTTTCTTCAAAATCTTCGTGTCGCATCCATAACAGATATTAAACATAAATACGAAGTTTGATTTTTAACCGACTTTTCGTTTTTGAGTTAAGCTGTTCTCACACTCACACAACACTCACACACAGATACACACGCGCGCGCGCACGCACCCACCTTTTTCTACAAATGCTTTTTTTTTAATCCAGAGGGCCTCAAAAACATTTTTGGTGAAATCTCGACTTCGAAATTTTGGACCGTAGTAGAGGAACTAAAAGGTATATATACTCTGAGTTGTGTAATGGTCAGCGCATTGACCTCTACCTTGAAGCCGTTGTTTCTGTACCTGTATAGGAATTTCAATTTTTGTTTAAGACTGTTCAGTACTAAAAGTGCTAATTTCTATAAAGTTCAACTATTTTGGGAATTAATGGTTCCTTCACTCTTGCCATGCGTAGGATAAAATTGGAAAGGTAAAATCAAACTTGACCGCATCTGTAGCGCAGTTGGTAGCGCGCTTGCCTCTTGCGCGGAAGACCCGGGTTTGATCTCCGGTACCAACATGGGGATTTCATCCCTTCTGGGAGATCTGGCACGGGGTGCACTCAGCCTCGTTAGTCCCGGGGAGGGACCAATTGAGGAGCTACTTGATTGAAAAGTAGAAGCCCCAGGTCGTGAAGATCGTATAACTGGCCGGCAGGGATCGGGGCGCTGACCACGTCACACCCTCCAGTACTACAACCCACCAATAACGCCTATAGTGGGCCGACGTGAGGGACGCAGCGGCTGGGTGGTAAGGCTTGGCTCTTCATGGGCTGTAGTGCCAGGGCTTAGTTTTTAATTAGTAACAAACTGAAAAATTCAATTCAAAAATTCAATGCCTTAGCCGGGATTTGTACCATGGTTCTTAAAGTTTCCATCCAATTGTTCATAGAAACTGGATGAGCAGCCTGACGGAGACTGGCAGAACCGTGATTCAAATCCCGGTTATGGCGTTGAAATTTCAATCTGATTTTATTTGTGTTATCCAGTTTTTTAAAGCTAAGTCGAGTACCTGCGAGTACCCATGCAAATGCGAGTGGTGATTGAAGACACAGCCGATTTGTGTGTCCTGTAGGCGCTAACGTGACAGAGGCTATTAATAAACCCAGTTGCATGTCGGACATATTGACTTGTGTAAGCCGCACTACAATACGACGTGGGACTTCCAGGTCTCCTAGTTCGCTGAATCATTTTTTCTATAGCTATACATTATTGTTGACTCTAAGACAATTCGGTTTATTAATATGGAAGGAACAGTTGTTCATTTAAAATCCGAGGCCTAAATGTCTCGCACCGCATAATGTTTTGACTCAGCATAGATAAACAAGAAGTTTGATGTTTAAAGTTGAAGCAACTTCTTCCCTAAGCCCTACAAAATTATAACAACAGGCAAAACATGGCATTAAGAAATTGTTAAATCAACAACGCAGGACTGGCAATTTTGGCATACCTACGAATGAATGTCAGTTTGAGTGTTAAACTACAATAAAAATAAATAAAACACATAAAAAACGATACAAGGCGAATTATTTAGCAGGAAAAGTTAACATCGATCCAGTATCGCGCCCGAGATATAAGAAAGAATCATCTAGCTCTCCGACTTTCCCGACTGAAGCTACGCCAAGGCTAATACACATGTAAACCAGTTATAGAAGTGCGCTTCAACACTGTTACATATGAAAACCGCCTTAAATAGATATAATACGTAGTTTTATGAGAGAGTAAATGTAAACTAAAAATATCTAGACTGCAAAATAAAAGTTTAATTATATTCTAGACCCATAATGCGTAAAATGTGGTGGCGTTTGAATGCTTCACTCTCCTTTCCATACGGTGTGCAATCTCTTGTTAGATCATTGACCATATTTGATGAAGCTCTCCGCGCACTAATACACAGCAAGTGATTATGGGGCATTAGTCCGTATTTTGAGAGTGGTTCAAACCTCCAACGTGTGACTGGCTAATGAGGACGCCCCTCGCTTTTCGTGTGGTTTGCTGGACTGAGAGTGACTCTTACCCTGAAAGGAGCTTAAACCTGCTATAGCAGTGCAGTCGTTATAAAAAGCGCGTGCACACCAATATTAATGGACGTTAATCAGCGACTGAATGAAATAACGGGTACACAGAGAACTAGAAAATGGAATGAGTGCTACTTCAGCGGTCTGCAGTAATCGCCAATAAGTCTTCGGGATTACACAAGCACACATAAGCTCGGAGACTATAGGGCTCACGTACCCCTAATGGGCTCACGTGCTCAGTTATACGTGCACACAGGGTTACACTTAACGTAACAACAGCTTCTTTATAGGCAGCACATGCACTTGACGTCGGTCTGGGTGGCTCAGTAGGTTAGCCGATCCCGAGGCCGCGGGTTCAAATCCGGCCCAGATCGATGGTTTTTAAGTGTACTTAAAAAGGACAACTCCATGTCAGTAGATTAGTGGCATAAAAAATAATGCGGGACAAAATTCCAGTACACCGGCGACGCTGATGTGATTCTGGCAATTGACAATGTCGTTACACAGCAAATTAATGTAATTTACTTAACATGCACTTGGCCACTGGCATAGTTCACTAATAGAAATGGGGATGGTTGTTACTATTATTATTATTATTATTATTATTATTATTATTATTATTATTATTATTATTATTATTATTATTATTATTATTATTATTATTATTATTATTATTATTATTATTATTATTATTATTATTATTATTATTATTATTATTATTATTATTATTATTATTATTGTTGTTGTTGTTGTTGTTGTTGTTGTTATTTTTATCATCATTAGCATTATCCTTATCATTATCGTTATTGTTATTATTGCTATTATTATTATTATCATTAATAATATATTTTAAGGCATAATACAGTGGGTTTCCTTCATCCCACAACGATCTTCTGCCTAAGTCCATAGCACCTTCTTCCTTTAATCCTCGTCTTTCCGTACTCGTTTTCACCCCATCTATCCAGCACACCTTAGGATGACGATGATTATTATTGTTGTAACAAAACGACAAAATTAGTCTAATTTACTTTTCAATCACTTGATTTTTCTCCAAAATTTTATTACACGTACACGTGGTTTCTTATTGTAGCCTTGACGCAGTCCTTTTACTGTCTTTCTTAGCTTTCTCTTTCTCAAACACTAACTCGATACAATCACTCGACGCTCGTTAAAACTTCTTCACTTCGATGCGAACGACCTTTCACGACACCACACACATACAGCTGTCTGACACTCACTGATATACTAACCGACTCATATCAGTAATTCTCTCTTCTGCTGTTTCCTAGACTCCATGTATTGCAAGGATGACGTAACATGGACCTTTCTCGAATTCCGCAAATACGCCAGCTGCCGGATGCCCCTCGAAGGTTCCGGAAACCCTTTGTGTTGCCACTTGATTGTTGGTAGTCACGTGTTTGCTCGCTTAAGCGATGTGGGGGAGCTTGACCATGAGCGCCTTAGATACGCGCCGTATATGGTGTGAAGTAGCTCGGCCGCGACCTTCCTTTGTTGTGCGCCGCGACTGGTGTCACATTATTATTAAGAACTATTCTAGTACCATCAACTTACCGTTCCAAACTTCATTACTCCATAGTTTAGACATCAGTCTGCCCCTCAGTCATAGTCTTTCCATCTATTGTGCAGACTGCCCAAATCTCGTTTTCCTATAGCTTTATAATTTAATGGTAGCTTCGGGAGTTTCCGATTTATTCATTCTCTCTACGTGTGAGAGCCCCCTTTCTTTCTCTACTACGTATAGTAAATGGAAAGCATTCCACGCAAATATTGAGTGTCGAGATTTCACCGGAAATTATGTTTTGAAGCCCCCTGAATCCAAAACAGATTTATCAAAAGGGTCAATGTGTGCATTTGTGTGTATGTGCCACTCTGTCTATGAATGACATAACTCAGTAACGAAAAGTTGGCTAAAAACGAAATTTGGTGTTTAGAGTTCAACATCCTCCAAGGATGCGACACGAAAATATTCAGGAAAATCCCTCCACCACAAATCACCCGTTACGTGGAAAAAGTTTATATAATTTTTATTTTCTTAAAAATGGCTCTTAACATTTTGATTAATGTGCCATATGTGTAAGATAGTTTTATGACGCATTAAATGTTTATCATCAACTTTTTGATAATAGCCTCTACAGTCCTCTTCGTTCTGATTGGTTTTTGCATAAGTGGTAAACCATAAGATAGACAAAAACTTCTTGCACAAAAAATTTAGGTCTCGTCAAAGCAAACAATTTATATAAAATACTACTTCCGAGATATTCTTTATTATTGGTTGACTTTTCCAATACTTATTCCTTTCTCAAATTGAAAGTGGATATTTATTTGATTATGTCCTAGCTATGAATTGTGTCAGACCTCGGGAGGAAGGGATGAGGTGAAAGTGTTCTACGGGAATGTTGGAACCCGGGCGAATAACGGGATACCCGTAAGGGTCTCTAACGTGTGGTGGAGTTTCTTCATCTCGACACTAGGTTCGCCACTGACCCTGAAATGAAGGTGAAATGAAATAGAGGGACGGGAAATTCGGAAGTTGTAATTAACATTCCCAACATTTGTCTGGTGCCCGGGAAAACCCCTGAAAAACTATGGTCGCGGAAAGCGAACCCATGACTTCACGAATGGTATTCAGGTCTCACCCCTAGTTTCCTTAATTATATGCAAACAATGAAATGAAATGTCCTAGACACTATCGACACAAATGGCCACTAAGCGATCTCTGCTTCAGGTTTCCTTTGTTGAATGCAGCTTTTCATTCTGCACGTACTTCTCGACGGAAACGAAATTTTCTTTCTCAGCTGAGAATTAGAGCCCTTCCCCAAACTTTTAAACGTGACTGTACTAAACCTGTTATTCCATTTTCCGCGCGGATTCTTTCAATCTTGTTCCCCCTGCTCCCCTTCCTATTCTTCTTCCATGCCGAGATCTGATTTGAATTACCGTTTCTTTCGGTTTACATCACACCGTGATATTCATACTGCATTTTTTTCTCCCTAGGGCGGCCGTGCTAAGGAACCTGCATTAGGTAATTTATTCTGGCGCCGGTTTCACTTGGTAGAAGCAAGCGGATTTTGGCTCAGAGCAAACAAAACTTAAGTGGTATTTTAGATGATTTCCTTGCAGATTTTGTTAGATCTGCCGTGGTCCCAACGTTTGAATGAGTTGATGCAATTATTCCTGGGAGAGAAGTGCTGGTATTGAGTACCCCGAAGAACAGTAAGAGCCTATTTCGTTGCATAATGTCGTATTAAGTGCAGTATATCGTCAGCTATACCTTTTCAAATGAAGACAACTACAATAAATGAGGATACATAAAAGGAGGATTTTTTTATGGAATTCAAACTCTTATCATAATATTACTCAAGCAGATTATACATTATTTAATGTAAATAACAAAAATCTGGTGTGTTGCACTTACATGACTGTGTATTGTTGTACAATCTATTCTTACAAATGCTTATTCCTCCATCTACTTCATGTTAATCCAGGTAAACATTAGCAGAAATTAATTTATTGGACACTTCCCCCCCCCCCCCGCCCCAAAGAAAGACAAATAACTCATTCCTGTTTGAGAAAATTTGAGGTATTTGAACATTTAAGCCGATAACGACGAATATCTGGGAGATGCTTTACTCTATGGAAGGAGGAGGGAGGGGGGGGGGGGAAGCATATGCGGTACAATTGGTGCTTTAATGAAATCTACATTTGGGACTTTACAGTTAGAGTTCTTTCTTTTTCTAAGTTCTTACATTGTAGTAATAAGTGGTCTCTTGTTTGTTTACCTTGCGTCTTTTATTATTATGAACCGCTTTTAGTAGTCTCTCTCTCTCTCTCTCTCTCTCTCTCTGTGTGTGTGTGTGTGTGTGTGTGTGTGTGTGTGTGTGTGTGTGTGTGTGTGCGCGCGCGCGCGTGTGATAGTGTATATTTAACTTGGTATTTAAGTTTACATCTTCCAAGACGCACTCTATCCCGAAAAGCGTTGTATAGTTGTAATTTAAATCATCTCATCAAAAGGAAATGGGAATTAAGATGTTGAGCTCAACTTTCATAAATGTAGTGTTTCGTTTTTATGATTTTCTATATCTTAGAAGAGCGTTTTGCAATTGTTTTATTCGTGAGCTACACAGTATGAAATTCAAGGGAAATTCATGAACAGGCATGTATTAAGTGTCGTGCGTGTGTGCGTGCGTGCGTGCGCGCGCGCCCGCCCGCTACTTAGTAAAAGGACAGGCGTATTGACCTTCGTTGTCGAGCGCTCCTCACTTGTTAACTTGTTTATTAGAACACCGAAATATTAATACCTTGGCGTACAGTCAGTAATGCAATACAAATGAATGATCTCTCGCGCCTGCTGGTATATGAGACGTTTCTGTCCTGAAGATATGATTGTTTCTAAACCTAGTTGCATGCACTGTCTCGCCGTGTATGTGTGTAAGCTAGCCTAAACAACTCAGCAGTTTCACATTTATCCGCTGCGCCTCATGTCTTTACCAGGTAGTGTGTATACCTGTGTGTGGGTGCGTATTGGCAGAAAGATCAATACATTTTGTTTTGAAGGAAATATTTTAATAAATGGTAAGTATTGTAATGGAAACCTTCAGAGCCATGTTTGAGAAAGGTGTAATAAAGGATAGTTTAGGATAGGAGATTTTCTTGAAAATATTAAGTGCCTCATATTTGGAGAATATTGAATTTGAATACCAGGTTCGGTATTTTGTGTTTTAACGTTCACACGCACATACACACACACACACACACACACACACACACACACACTCACTCACTCACTCACTCACTCACTCACTCACTCACTCACTCACTCACGCACTCACTCATTCACACTCACCCAGCCACTGACACACAGCTGTTATTGCAGATGACTTTTTTGTATTCAGTGGGCCTCAAAGCATGTATTTCCGGTGAAATCTCACTACCTGTGTGAAATACAATATTTTCTCTTACCTGCTACAGCAGGACGCAGAAAAAGCAAATCTAATTTTATAAATAAATAATAAGGAAGAAGTAATGTTGTTTTGAAGGCCAGGAAAGTCTAAGTGTATTGGTGTTGATATATGCAGGGAAAATGCAGTATGTTTAGTTCAGCAAACTGGTTATCGATTTAACAAGAAGGGAGATTTCTCAAGCTGTTATTTCCTTCGCCACGGGGGAATGAGGGATGCCATTGTTTCACTTTAATCACTCACTCTAGCACCCTGTGGCAATGCGTCATTCCTCGTTAGTATTTAGTTAGATTCCAGCAAAGTAGCTTCATAAAATGACAATTTTCTCTTTTCTGTTGTTGCAGGTAAGGACACATTGCAGTCTTTCTGGAGTACAGAAATGAACGTTATAACTGAAAGAGCAATACTGGTATTTGAGTAAGTTTACTATTTAAATATATTATCCAGTTTTTTACTGTCCTTGTATTTATATGGACTATTTCTCTGATGTACCAAGTAACCAGTCTGGTTACGAGATGCTTTTTGCATCTGGACCATTCGCAGCTGTCTGTCGTGTCTGTTTTATCCATGTAATTTTATCATTAATTTTATTAGCTCGATCTGCCATTGTTAATCTGTAAATCGTATGGTTATAACTTCTATCTTAATCTCATCGAATGGGAATTAAGATGCCGAGATGAACTTTCATAAATGTAGTCTATTTGTCATATTTTTATAACTTTTTATATCTTAGAAGAGCGTGTTTCTTTTATATTTTATTCCGGAGACGCTCAACATCAAATTCTTTAAAAATAAACCGGCAAATCTGGAACAGAAATGCTTTGATGGTGGACCGATCACAGCAATCATTGTTGACAGTTTTATCCTTTTAATTTTATCAAATTCATGTTAGCAACTCGTTGGGCGCTGTCTTTTGCCCTGGATGTTGCCAGAAATTGGTTTTAAATTGCTTATCTACTCGAATGTTAGCAGAACTTAAAATACAGATATTCATTTTTATAATTATTTATATTTTGTAAGAGGTTGTATCAATTCCTATGTTGTTTCAATTACAGTCGTTTTACTCCTGAGCTACTAAAAAACTAAACAGTTTAATTTTTGTTCTGAAGAAGCATTAAAGATACCTGGACGAATACTTAGGTAGTGCAGTATCTAATAATGTATTGTAAACATTTACCCAAGTACTTGGAAGTTTAAGGATTTTCACCTCGGGATACCTTTTAACGCGCGTATTATCACTAAATTTTCGATATCCAATCTTTGGCTATGAGAGCATATCTCGTCTACCTACCATATCTATGTGTTAAAGTAAACACTAAAAAACCCTGTTTTTAAAGAAGCCTTTCTCTAGAAAGGTACTGCAGCAATGCAGCATACCTATGCGGTATAAACAGAAGACACGTATGTGCGTATACCAGTTTTGTTACCTTGGTGTTAAGCTAGTATGACAGAAGTGTGGGCTGGTTTTATGTACACAGGCTCAGGTGCCGTTCTGCCATATAAACACAGCAATTAGGAAAGCTGTGATAAGCGGCACAAGCATGACAGTCGTTACCCGAGTCACCATAACTCGTAAGGAGAAAGTTCATTTCCCACGGTGCCTTTTCTGCTTGTGAATCTAAGCTTGCCTATAAATTACGCTCAGTTGAACTTATGCTGCAGTGTTTTTGCATTTTGTTATTTATTTCTGTTTTGGCCTGCTGCTTTGGAGAGCTCTTAAGGAGTAAAAGAAAATATTTGAAGTCTAACCATTTCGTTTTGAGATACGTTTGCGGAACTGTAATGGTTACTAAACATATAAAGCAGAAGTGTTTGTATCTCACTGAGCGAGTTGACTCCTGGTAACGTGCGAGGCTTGCATTTGGAAGGTCTCGGATTACATTCCCCCCGGACCCCAATTTGGCTTTCTCTGGTGGTAGGCGAATGCCGGGATGTTTCTGATCTATTACTATTTCCTTCTCTTACTTCCTTTTCATGTTTCACGAGTGCTTCTAGGTTTAATGGCGTGAGGAAGTGCCGGACAGATGGTCTGGCTGCTTATTGTAAGGAAAGAGAGTGAATGGGTCATTCCATCACCCTCTCAGGGCAGCTGAATAGCGAGGACGAATCTTCGAGCCAGGAACTGGAGAGACTTCCGCACGTCTGTGGTCTGTCTGCCTGCGGTTGTAGCCTTCATTGTTCCTACACTTCATCCCTTCCTCCTAATCTCACGTTGGTCATAATCTCCCTCCGTTGTATACCCCATCCCCCTCCCCATCCCATTAACAGGCTCTGCCTAATTTCAATATTTTGCTTTTTATCAGTTTTATGATAATATTTGCCTGCTTTATCATGAAAATAGGCTTTGTTTAGATGCACTTTACAGTATACATAGAGAGATATTCAGAATATTTAGGACAAGTTTATATAATCATGTATAATGCCAACGTGATTTTGATATTAGCTACACGCAGACTGAATGCATTTTTTCATGCCTACTTAAAATTTCACCCAGAACTTAGTGGAACCTACGGGTCATACTAAGCGTCTGAAATGGGAGTTTAGTAATTCCAGAATAGTAGGAATAGAAATAATACATGCTACTTATGAGTACAACAGCGCATTTTGTATTCTTACGTTGCATAACTTTCTCTACACACTATCATTCATTTTCTTGTAGTTTCTATAAACTGTTCTCACGCCAGATTCAAGTTAATTGAGATAAGCACTTGTTGATACACTTCCAATAAACATTTTGTTGTACGTAAAAGAGAGATAGAGGAAACCGAATCGATGGGCAAGTGATTAAAAGGTGCTTGCAATAGCTTTAAAAAGTCATACCTACTCTTTTCATGACATCACGAGAAACAAGTGAATACGATATGAGTAAGAACGTTTCGTATTGAGCAATTAAAGTGATGCGGGCAATTAACTCCAAAATGTATGCTTCCACAGAAAAAAGGTTATTTTAGGTAAATTCGCGTTTTAAAGGGATCTACGTTATCTATGTATTATCTATGTATTATATTTGGGAAATATTCTTAACAATTTAATATCTAAATAAATAAAAATATTAAAACTAAACTCTTCCATAGAAATGTTAGTCCTGACTGAAGTATGTAAAGAATACAAACAACATGGAACTTCCAAACTACACCCGAGGTCTTTAATCCGCATTGCCGGTAGCATATGAAACAGGAATAAAAAAAGCACTGCACAGTGGAAAAGAGGCACGTATGTTCATGACAGTGTTAAAACGACTTGAGAGTGCAATCCCAAAAAGGGGCAGGAACACGTTATATACCTCGGTGCGGTTGCTACATAACGCAATAAGGGAAGCGGTGCAATATCCGTGTTGTAGATCGAATCAGGATCTGATGACGGGTATATCCCGTTACCTCGCTGCGACGTGATCTCAACGTGTAACATTACCGTTCCGCTACCTTGCCCTCTAACTTACTTTGCTGCCTTCCGAATTTGCTTTCATGCTATTTACATTCCGATGGGACAGAAATTGTGTCACCGTTCTATATCACTACAGTGGCTGATATAGGTCATCGGATTTTGTTCTCTATTTTCTCGGCCATTTTCGCAAGGGTAGTATTCCGAAGAAATGTCCGCTCGAAAAAAATGTTCTGCTGAATACTTGATCATTTGCAAGCTCTCTCGCGTGTTTATCTATAAAGTAGTTGCAAAACTAGAATCACTGAAAGTACATCAGTTTTTGTCATAAGCTCAAGGTGATGCGTTTTTTAGTCCTATTAAATATATATACCCAAATCGATAATACATCCACACGCCAAAGACCTACAACAAATTCTGAACCACGCTCTGCTACCATTTTCACAGGTTAATTAATTGCGATACCCACCGAAAGCTCAGCAAAATGTTGACGGGCGATAACTTATTGAGTGAAATATTTCACACCATTTTCGAAAGTAATTGAAATATATAGCCTTAATTTTACACTGCTTAAAACATAGCTACGGAAATTGTGTGTGTGTGTGTGTGTGTGTGTGTGTGTGTGTGTGTGTGTGTTTGTGTTTGTGGAGAGGAGTTACTGACATTTCATTTGTATTTTCAGTTCTAATATCCAGAATTAATACGTTTGGAAGGGTAGGGGAAGGGGAG
The DNA here is from genome assembly GCA_030765045.1 of Tenodera sinensis. NCBI lineage: Eukaryota > Metazoa > Arthropoda > Insecta > Mantodea > Mantidae > Tenodera > Tenodera sinensis. The sequence goes on along the minus strand of CM060969.1, from coordinate 80,002,804 downwards.
TAGTTTCAGGAAAGTAAAAGGAAAACAGACAATAAGAACGAAATATATTTTAGACACCCAGAAAAAGCTCTTTCAAAAACAATGCATATATGGACATTTAGGTAAAGAACCTTGATATTTATGTTGCATTTGCTTTTTGGTTACTCGACCATGCACACTATTTTTACAGGTTTTAAAATACGGTGTCTACAGAAAGAAGAAAACATGTGCTATTTTACACTATAATTCTAAACATGGAAAAAAATCGAAATTATTTTTATGCCCCTCATCTGAACAGACATCGTATTTGTATGCAAATAATGTTCCATCTATTTATGAATACGAAATGGACACAAAAGCTCATAGTATGTGTGCATGAATGGTGCATGAGTGTGACATGTTCGTATATATGTCAAGCATTTTAGTGTGCATAACCTGGATATTTTATGATATTGATGGATAGGAATTAACAAACAAAATTTTGACATGCATCATGCACATATTCAAAAGTTAAAGCACGCTATGTAATATCCTTACTATCTACAATTAGGTGTTACTTAAGTCATGGTCTTAGATTTGTTCATCAGAATGTTGAAAAAACTCTTCTTCTATAGATACTAAAAAGAAAAATGCTTCTCTAAAATATCTGAAGAAGCAAAGATGTAACTGTAGCTTACATTTTTATTATATGACAACATATTCAGTGCATATATTTTAAATCCTTTAGTGCACGTAAATCTGATCTCTGATTATGGATCATCTCGATACTGACCCAAAGTAGCTCCGACTATACAGGGTATCCACAATGAGACGTCAGTGTTTTAAATATAACGGAGAAGTATTTGTGTACTATAATTACTATACCAATATTAAAATGGTAATTTAACTCGTCAAGTTATATTACACAATTCGGTTGAGCAGACTTGTATGTGGACGCCTCGGTTGTTGCTAAGAAAGTCTAACCTGTAGTCGATTTCAGGCCATGTGTTGCCCAGCATGTCTTGTGTGGCAGAGTTCATAACATCTCTTTTGATATTTCAAGTCCAATATGTCGTTCATTCTTGTAAGTATACTCTTGTCTCCGACACAAACCACAAGAAGAAATCTAGTAGGGTAATATTGAGGGAACGTGTAGAACAAGCAATTGGAACATTAGGGACAATTAAACGACATGCATCATTTACAAATTGTCGGACTGCGAGGCTCGAAATGTGGCACCATCCTGCTAAAAGACTATTGTTGGCTCCAGGTTGCTATTTTGCCACTGTAAGTTTTCCAATATATCCAAGTAACTGTTACCAGTAACAGTATCCTTTTGGAAGAAAAGCGACTCAACAATTAGATGTTCCAGGAGGCCACACCAAACATTTACTTTTGGACTATCACACATATGTTCTCAGCATACATAAGGGTTTTCTGTACCCCATATACGAACACTGGTGGTTTATATTCCTAAAACTCAGAGGTAACCTCATCTGAAAAGGTCAATAAAAAAAGGTATTGTCCTCAGCAATGCGATTGCAAATGCATCTCACTGAGTCTCTGAATTAACGGTAACGTGTAAGGCGCATTCGGGAGGTCCCGGGTTTGATTCCCACTGACAGCGCACTCTGACCTTCGGTCTGTAGTAATTTTCCCTGGTAGGTAGGCAAATGGTGAGGTGTTTTCTTGTAAATCATTTTTTTCTTCTTTTCCGTTCCTTTCTCATCTTTAGAGATGATACTTCTGGATTTTACGGCATAGGGCAGATGGCTCGGATGCTTGCTCGAAGCAAAGAGTGCTTCTAGGGGACACTAGATGGCTGCTTGGTTGACGGGTCGTTCATAGTCTGAAACTATTAGGAACCGGCGCATCTCTGTGGCCATCCTCTGCGTTCTGTAGCCTGCCGTGGTTACTTCACTTCATCCCATCCTTTTGAGGAATGGTGGGCACAACGGATCTATGTTGGTTTCACTGCGGGAAATGACCCCTTCGATTGCGTAATGTCGGTCCGGTTGACTCAGTTGTCTAGGAACTGGCCTACTGATCCCAAGATTGCGGTTTTAATCTTGCACGTACCAATGGTTTTTAAGTGTGTTTAAATGTGTTAGCCCAGGTTAGTAAATTTACTGGTGTGTAAGAGAACCACGGGACGGAACTTCGGCACACCTATTGCACTGATGTGACCCTGGCAATATTGACAGCGTCGTTAACAAACGAAGTTGTGTAGACAATGTCTTCTCTTTTAAGCAAATAATTGAAAAATGAAAATAATTTAATTTAGAAACACGTATCCCCCTTGTAGACTATAAAATGCCTTTGATAAAACAGCTAGATTAAAATCATGGGAAATACTAAGAGAGAAAAAAAGGAATCCTAAAGCATTTAAAAAAAGTAATAAAAAGTTATATGCAGAAACGAAAATCAAGATAAATAACAAAGAACCAATTCTGATTTCGAAATAGGTTAGGCAAGATTGCCCAATGTCATCCACTCTTTCAAAAAATTATTTTGTTGTTTAACGATGCTGTTAATTGCCAGGATCACTTCAGCGTCGCCGTTGTGCCGGAATTTCGTCCCGCAGGAGTTTTTACACGGTCTGGGCTGGATTTGAACCGCGACCTTGCGATCAGGCCAACGTCTAAGCAATTGAGCCATCCAAACCGACATCCAATATTTCTAATTTATATATAGACGACTTGATTATAACATGGGAACAACAAACAATAGGGGAAATTAAATTAGGAACAAGAACAGTAAAAGAATGGTATATGTAGGTGATCATATATTAATAGCAAAAAACGAGAATGAACTTCAAACAATGATATACATCCAGTTCAGTCTAAAATAGTTTTAGAAAATAACATAGCTGAACGAGTGTCAAAACGTAATTTCCTGGGATGTGAAATAACATACAGAACATAATTAGATATTAGGAAAAAAAAAGCTAATACTGCAATTAAAAGCAGAAGAATTAAACAAAACTATAATAGAATACAGAGCCAATTGGAAATAGCACTTAAATACAATGGAAGAAAATATTATTCCCAAAACAGGGAGTAACTGTTGTCAATCACAAGGACAAAGGATCATAGGACGACTGAGGAAAAGGTGGAAGGATTAAGACTTTGGAGGCGGAACAGGCAAAATGGCTTAAGCCGTATTGAAGTTAACAGACACAATATTTATTTTTCCGTTGTATAATCAATAGGTATAGTTTTAGGAACGCAGACCACTCTCATAATCGTTTTCTTATAAAGAGAAAGCGGGAAAATCAGCCAGAAATCTTTTACGAGTACATATACTAATGGTTTCCCTGAGTTTGTAACGGACTGCAACTTAAGGGAAGATTGCTTGTTTCTACGCGAAGTTTAAAATGGAAATATTGTGTACATATAACCTTGTCTGAAGTAATCAAACTAGAGACGTTAGGAAAAAGTAACTTTATAACTTTACCTCCCTGGCATTTCCATCAGCAATTCTGTAGCGCAGGTGGCTGGAGGGGCAAAATACCACCAACACTGACAAAGCACACAGTATTTCTAACAATAAGAAGAGATCCAGAACGCAAGGCGAAAGAGGAGCACAATAAAATTACTCTTTTTTATATGAAACTTGGACATTAGCAAGTGCATTTTACGACGTGCAGCATTAAAAAGAACAAAGGAAAAATGCTCGGAAGCGGCAGGCATGGAGTTTTATTAGATGTGTGCACAGTGCTCTGAATTGGTTAAGAAGTAAAGCGAGGAAATAAGACTGCACCTGCGAATGATAAAAGTAAGAGAAAGAAGTAGATTCTGTAATATCCAGAGAGTAAGGGAAAACGAATTTATAAAACGTATAATATGGAAACAGTTTGGTTGAGTTATCGTGAGAAATTTGTAGTAGTTACAAAAAACGTGTTATATAATGTATAAAGTTAGCTAAGTTGGGAATGACAAAAGGAATAATATGGTTGTATCAGTTTCGGACGTGCAAGGTGTACCACAAAATCGCACACATAAATAAGTAAAAAACAGCATGTTTATTGTCTCAGCTACTTGTAAACATACCTTGCATGATAGGCACAGGAAGTCATTTGCCCGAAAATTCGCTATTACGTTTTCACCAGAAATACACATTTTACGTCCACAGAAGAAAGAAAGAGAGACAGAGAGGGAGACGGAGAGAGGGAGGGAGAGCGATATGGAGGGAAAGAGGAAGGGAGAGTGATATGGAAAAGAGAGAGAGAAAAGGGAAGGAGAGAGAAAGAGAGAAAGCGAGAGAGGAAAAGAGGGAGAGGGAAAGAGAGAGAGGGAATGAGAAAAAGGGAGGGAAAGAAAGAGAGGGAGAGAGAAGGAGAGAGGAACGAGAGAAAGAGAGAACGAAAGGAACAGAGAACGAAAGGAGAGAAAGAAAGAGAGAAAGAAAAGAGCATTGTTAGAAGAAAAAACCTTCCGTGTGAGTAGGTTTGCATTTGGAATATCATGTTTCGCACGAGTCAATTCAAATTCCCAAGAAAATTACATTACTCTATAAAATCACAACATAAATAACCTTTTTACTTTTTTTCACTTTCTCAAAAATAAATCTAGCTATTTTTATTACAATAATATTCATTGGAGATATTAGTGTGACAAATTAAATGTAGGTATATCTTGAATTATCTCTGAATATCTATGAATTTCTTTTCAATCTGATTGAAACCTTTTTCACAGCGTTAGGTGTTTCGGAAATATTACCAGGTATATCATCTAATGGACATGCTTGAACATTTGGGATTTTTTTTTTTTTTTTTTTTTTCCATCATCGTAAGTGTCAAATTAAGTTGTATTTGACTTAGCACTTATTGTTCAATTTTTTATACTTACCAATTAAAATAATATGTCGTAAATAATGTAACCCGGATGGAACAGGTACTTCTATATTTTTTAGTTCCGTCTCTACCAAGGATATGGTACATAGATTTTGAAGAAAATCCCGCCTTCTCTAACTATCCTTTACAAGGCAAAATTTTAACTTGGCACCCTAAAGTATGTATTCGCATTCAGGTTGTTTGCGATGTTCAGATCTCACTAGGATGTCCTCTTTGACTGAGGCTTTTTCCTGGTTTACCTTACTGGGTGGTGTTCTAAACTGAGGTCTGGAAGTCTCCTTCCCAAAATTCTCTTTCTAATATAATTTCATTGCACGCGTCATCGATGTTCACCGATTGTTGGTGCATGTACGAGTAGTAAGAGCAGGAGTGAAATATGGACTGTCCAAATCCGCTGCGTTGTGTACATCTCGCGTTTTAATTTACATTACTGCTCTAACTGCAGATGAGTGACTCAGTCACCGTTAAACTTTTCACATGCCGAAATCCTCGGAGATACCTATACCAAAGAGAAATTGTTTTATTGTTGGTAGAAATTACCTTGTGATTGACGCAGCCGTCTCAGCGCACTATGACCATATTTACTCGTTTTCGAGTCTTCAGCGGCAAGACCAATATCCGCGAAATGTAAAAGACAGCTAAGTTCTGAATATATTGCAGACAAAATTTAATGGCGGGTGCCATGAGGAGCTGGTCCATACAAAAATAATAGACTTACCACGACTCGTGATGTTGTTACATTTAAACAGGCTGTGAAATCACGCTATAAAGTCCACAAAATTTATTTGCACAACAGAAAAAAGCATAATAGTGGTCAACTGTCACCCGGCATTAAATTTTGTCTGCTGTAATACAAATCGTTACAGAATCACTATGTGTAACTCTAAGGAATACTTTGCTAAATGAAGTGCTTGCAAACGATCAGAATAGTACATGCATGTGAAAACCGCGTATATTTCATTTAAACCTGTGGTTGTTGCAACGCCGATGACATCATACATTTGACGCTAATGCATTTATACCACGTGACTGACCAGCGACTTGATGAGCCTGTAAGCTAATAAATATGGCGCAACGAAAACTCAATTTGCAGCATGCGCAGAAGACTATTTTCTTAAACGCACTGTTACGCCTGTTGAAGGGCGACAATATCCCTATTATGGGCTCCGGTGTCTTAACATCATCTGGAGGTGTGCATATAGATAGAACGGAAATAGTCGGAGCAGTAGATACAATGCGGTAGTGAAAGTGGCATATGGCCTTCAATCGAGTGAAATAAGGCGGCTTTATCCGAGTACTAACGAAGTTTCGCGCAGCTCTCGTTGGCAAGCTTTCGTTGCATTACACCTTAACAAATCGCACGAGCCAATCACAGCGTAATTTGTCTCCGACCGTAGTTTTATTGAGCTAAACTGTTGTAACGAAGCTTGGAGAAAAGTTAAAATAAGTGGGTTACTGTCTTCCCAAACTGAGACCACTTCTGCAGGTTTGGTGAAAATGAAGAGGTTGTCATTCTAGCCAAAGTAGCTGTGTTTTTCGTGAGCATCAGCAAAGGATGTAATGCACGAGGATAAAAATGTTGCAGGAAGGGGGAAAAAAGCGCCATCCCACGTTCCTTTGTGGAGGACACTCTCAAAGAGGTTTGAAATGGGCGCCTGTCATCACCATGGAGTTGCGAATAAACATGTAAAGGATTTTTGTGTGCATGTTTATGAAGCCTTATTTTCAATCTCAGCAAAAGGAAGCGTCAGCACGATCAGCAGTCGATTACTGCGCTGACAAAGCTATTGCGTGCAAGATCGATCAGTTTGCTGGAGACGCTGTGCATTTTTTATTACTTTTCAGAACGCTTGTCATTCATAATACACTTCCGCTTCAGCAAATGTGTTAATTACTGCTCTGCTTTCCTGGTAGGGTTTCCTCAACCATGTTGTTGTTTGTGTTTTCATTCGATTTAAAGCTTTTGAGGTAGAAACGTTAATTTCAAGTAAGTCATGTGCAGGCTGATGATTGGAGCAGGAGGAAGGGAAAAAATAAAATCACTGTTCGCGGTCGGAAATTGGAGTAGCAAATCCTCAAATCCCTTAAAATCCTTCCTCCGTATACAACTCAAATTTTCCGACTGCGATTCGTAACAGGTGCTAAAATATCTCAACGGGCAAAACGAATGCAGGTATTTAATGCCCGCTTAGGAGGATAAAATGGGCATTATCATCCAGCATTCATAATAACTAGAGATCACGCTTTTCAACGAAGTACTTTAAATCTGTAAACAATCATAGCCAAGAACATTCTGTATTTTACTCATAAACTAGTGGGAAAACCTCTCAGTAACAAATGTAAATAGGATTCCTGCCATCTCAGTTTCTTCGTAATTAAACATGTTTTTATTAGTTAACTTTTCAACAAATCCGGACATTTGTTTCTATTTCCTAAAATACTTCTAACCTCGGACTTCAACTATATACCACTTTGCTCACAGTGCACTGAACATATCTAGCACGTGACCGTCACGTGACCCAAGAGCACACAGCTTAATAGTCTGTATTTACGTTCAGTACCTTTTAGAGCTAACACGGCAAGAGCTTGCCAAGCTACAGGATGTGCAGAAGACTATTTTCGTCAAAGGTACAGTTACACCTTTGCAGGGTGGCAGTATCCTCATTACGGGCTCCAGTATTTAACAATGTCTAGAGGTGTTAATATCGCACCGAAGAGTGGAAGCTGCAGTTACAATGCGTTGTCGGAAGTGGCATGTGGCCTTCAGTCGAACAAGTTAACCCGGGTTTATGTGAGTAGTACCTAAGTTTCGCGTAGATCTCGTTGACAAGCTTTCGTTGCGTTATGATAGCCGCGATTTTCATTAATGCTACTATGTTACAAGATTACACTTTTCCCCAGTCAGATTACGTAATCTAAAGGGTGTGCTTGAAATCTTATGATTATTTTATTATCTCCTTCCTTTCAATGGAAGGGATTGTTAATATGAATAAACATTTCAAGATTGTTTCCGCATGTTGTAATTAAGCTTCTCTTGGTTAATTTGGAATCATTCCCAAGGAAGAAGTATATCTTCATTACGCAACGTGGATAGAAGAATCAGTTTTATATTAATATTATAAATTATAAGAGGTATTCGAAAGTTGGTTGTAGGTAGAGAAAGCCGTGTGAATGTGTCGTATCAGATTATTAAGATTAAGATTTACGTTTCCATGAACTTGTGATTTTTAACTGCAGCTCGACAATGAAGCCCTGTTTTGTCATCCAGGTTTTAATTTGTTAGTCCAACCACCTTCCAATTACTACCTTGTTAGCACGGCTGTCTTAAATCTCGTAAATCCACACCCAGCTTTTCTTCCTGTGGTGCATTTTTCTGACGTTATATTAATTAATTTTTTCGTTAAAATCTTGAACAAAAGAGCAGGTCGAGGTGGAAACGATGTTGGGTTACGCTAGAACAAGCGGCTTTGGTAGCAGATGACGAGAGAATAAATCTTGGTTGAAAAAAAGAAAGTTGGGGTAGAAGTATTCATTTGCACGATGATGAATGTTGACTTGTGCTACAGTAAATATTCGCGTATTTGCGCCGCACCGGGCTGATAAAAGTTGCGCTAGTTTACTGCGAGCTCTTCCCCCACCCCACCCCCTACACAATAGGTGATAATCCCCTACGGCACAAATCACTGCTGCGTCAACTTGTCCAGGTCACAGTGATCTCGTTATCAAATAAATAAAACACTGCTCCAACACAATCACGACTGATATGCACGTATTTAATTTATTTATTTAGTCATACGTGTTCAATCTTTATTAGTTAGGTTTAAATCCCGGACAATACATGCAGTTTTTTAGGTCATGCACAATGGATAGGTGACAAGGGACTTCTGTTGTGCTAATCCTATTGTTTCTGCAACCAACCGTGCGAGGAAGGTCCACGGTAACGAGGGAGGTTCACAATCTAGAGTTCCTGGATTCCATTGCCGTTTACCGCCCGTTTTGACCTTGGGTTTTTCGGTGTTTTTCCAGGTCAATAGGCGAATGCAAAGTGGTTTCTCATCTATCATGATTTTCTTTCCATCACTTCATCTTTCAGGTATGGACCAGCAGAAACAGGCGAGAGGGGCTGAGGTATGAGAGGAGACTTGAGCTGTTAATCTGCTCAAGTAATTCATTTGTAATTTTTAGGCGCTCCGTTCGTTACTGAAATTCTAGTAACTTGGTGTACAAACAGTAGTGCAACACAAATGGATGATCTCTCGCGCCTGCCATATATGACACGTTGGTGTCCTAAAGATATGATTGTATCTGAACTGAGTGTACATGCACTGTCTCGCCGTATATGTGCGATAAGCTGGTGTAAACAACACAGCAGTTTCATATTCTTTCCGATACGCCTTATGGCTTTGTGAGGTAGTACACTAGGGATTGGTAAAACTGTACCAGCTGATGATATGACGTAATACCACCGTCAGGGGCAAAGCAATCCTCCCTCCTTCAAACAACACGCGTTCAAACAAACAAGTAGTGGTGTGCACCTCATCGATATAATATGGTTCTTTCGAAACAACGAAAAACGCAAGATAACCTTCACTTTCCAAGAGGAGTTGGAAGAACAATATTTTTGCTGGGTTATGGGCAAGAATGTGAAATGTCTATTGTACTCGAAAGTTTTACTTTGTGTTAACAAGTCGACCATTAGACATTACGAACATTGTTGTAAAGATCACAAGCAAGCCACAGATAGCATCTGTTAAGGCACTTAAAAGAATAATATAAAACAAACATTTGTCCATAAGTGTAATCCTAACGTTTAAATATTCAGTGAAGTTTCGTAATCTAGAGAAGTTGATTAGAAAGTACACTAATTATAATAAACCTAAAACCTTAAAGCTCGTTGTGTAAAATCACATCGGAAAATAAAACTGGTTTAAATCTATTTTTTGAGAACTTGATTTCCATCTCTCCATTCACTTACAGCTTAATTTTGTGCTATGTTTGACTCAACATATATGTGTGAGCGATTTTTTTCTAAACTAAGATTGTGAAATCTAAACGCAGATCATGATTGACAGATGAAAACCTACGTGCTCCGTTGTACGTTTGTACATGTGAATTAACGTTAGATATATGCGAAGCTATAATGCTCGAGATGAACTAAAGAATAAACTAATGGAAACTAAATGTTTAGCCCCTCTCAATCTGTACATATGTATTAAGTATGTATAAAATGAAATGTATTAGAGAAGTTCCTTACGCCGCCACTGGGAGTTTCAAACCGCTCCTTCAAGCCATGCGTAATATGCATGCTGGGTTGCGTTTCGTGATGTCACCATTTGTGCAATCGCTACATCTAATTTGCCGACTCCTAGTGTACACTGTACAACCCTGGCCTACTTCTTGCAGGGATTCCCCGTTGGACAGTGGATAGGTCATTCGCGTGCCACTCATGGTTACCTTTTGCGTGGTGACGTGGCCCCTGTCTGCCCAGTGTGTGGCTTAGGACTGTCGTGGCACATATTTTTGAGTGTGTGCACTACGTTCGTGAGCGCCAGTCCACTGGCTTGGGTTCTACACTTCGCTCAATTTTGGGCGACGGCCCAGTGTCTGTAGCTAAGGCGCAAATGCCGCGCAAATTGGGTTTGAGGAGCAGGCGTAACTTGGTTTTTTAGTTTTACCAGCGTTTTAAAGTTTTACGATGCTTTTTCTAGTTTTTTAACCCTTTTGTCTATTACATTTTGATGTTTTAACTGTTTCATATTTTAATGTTATGTTTCCGTTTAACATTATAACCGTATTAGTTTGTAATTCTTTCAGGTTTTAAAATTAGCGCTCTCATCTTTTACCGTTTGATGTTTTTCTCCTGTTTACCATCTTAGTTGTCTGTTTTTAACTTTCATGTTTTAGGTAGATAAGTTTGTGAGCGTTTTAGATTTTAAATTTTGACTTAAGGCCCAAATGACCTAGCTGTTGACGGGTCTTACGCTCCACTCACTGAGTTACTCAATCACTCACTCACTCGCTCGCTCACGATATGTGTGTTTGTGTACATATGTGAATCACGCAATTTGCCACTCGCCTTGAAGCATTGCAGAGACCAAGTTTCTGTAATGTTTTACGGCTGGTGACGCAAAATTGATTTTACGTATTTTATGTTTAACTTTTAGAAGCAAAAAAAAGTACAAGGTGTGGGTAAAAGCTGTATGGTGGACGCTCAATGGTGCTGGCCTGCAACGCATACAGATACTCAGTTTTGCTGCATGCGGTGCTGCGTTATCATGATGTAAAATTGCTTTTCTTGTCGTCCGCTTTTCAGCAACTTTTTAAAGAAATTTACGCCAAAAAGACACATGTGTAGCATGTCTAGCTTCTAATACTACAATAGCAATATTGCCCGTTTTTTGGGGGGGTGGGGGAGGAGACGCTAGCAACCACCTTCTTACTAGCGCAGCACTGCGAATTTATCAAATTTTGTAGACTGAGTTTCTGTTTGAAATACTCATCAAGCCGAATGACATTTCTTATCAGAATCATAACCGTAAATTTAAGATTAATCCCAATAACGATATTGCAAACCAAATTTGAAATGCCGCCTTGGAATTTTTCCTGAGTTTTTCTGCACCAGTCTGTTATTGTTTTTGATCGGGAGTTGAATTTATGTGGAATCCATCGACAGCAAAGTTGCGCATTAATGACGATTTAAAGTCGTAAAAATACATGCCCAGTAATATTCCTTGGTCAAATTCATTTTTTGGATGAACATTAAATTTTTAAAGGACAATAATTAACTTTTTGAACAAATGGAACCGCAGTCAACTGGTAGCTCTCAAATATAAACGAATATCCCTTAATATCACCCTCGTTTTCATGCAAATGTTCAGCTTCAGAAGTAGTTTGACAGAACCTTCCAAAAATGTTAACTTTGATTTGTGCACTACTCTAAGTTATATGATAGTATGAGAGTACAAGTGAAGTTTATGGAAAAAAGCTACGTGATATGAAAAATGGAAGTGTAGGAGAACATTTGGTCAACTTGCGAGAACAGTTATTAGGACATCAAGAAAGGAGAATGTACGAGGTATTCCTGGTATTAGAGAAGGATTAGGAACGAAGTACGTGCCTCCATCAAGGAGCTTATAAACGACATCTCTTCACAGGCTCCGTACAGGGATTATCTATACACAAGAGAACTGGATGATGACAACTTGTGGGGAATTACGGACTCCAGAGAGCTTCAAGGCGTACGACAGCTCAGCTTCTTAAAGATAGCAGTTATCTGCTATATGCGGGATAATAGAAATTATAATTTGGAAAGTTTCTTTATATAAAATGTACAATATAAGTGTTGTGCATACTTTTTTTTTTTTTTTCCGGAATGGAATATATTTGTGACGTGACGTGAAGGACTTGCGAGGCAGGCAATTCAGTTGAGATGGACGGAAGATCTTTTGAGGACAGAAAGGCACTACATACTTCGAAATGTAAAGGAAAGGACACTTGTAGCCGTGGTCGTTAACACACGCATTCGGGGCTCAAATCCTGCCAGGAACGTCCTCAGTGACTGAAAATTCCACCAGGTTTCCCTCAGTCTTCATAATAATTAGCAAGTTGCTTTCGCATTTCCTTTATCATTTCAGTTAATGTATCATTAGAGTCCACTGCATACAATACCATTTTCGGATGTTAAAAATAGAGCAGAAGACGAATTTGAGAAATTTAAAAAATTTAATTTTCGGAATATGGGAGTGAAATAGCTTTTAGTTATTCAACAATTTGGGCAATTCTTTCACTGTTAAAAGATACTTGGAGGATATAAATTTCCAGAATTTGGAAAGTAAGGAATTCATAAACACAACATCCACCGATATTGCACTTCCACATTTCTGTGAATAACTTTAACTTTTTAGTTTATTATTATTAGCATCAATAGAATATTACGAAACTATAGGGCAAAAAGCGTAAACATCTCTTCCAGACAATTTCACAGCGTACTAGGGAGGGAGTAAATTAAGTCCATTAAATCGGCATTTAGGATTTAGACGGAAAACCACCTGGCGAAATATCCATAAAATAAAATAGCATTTTATTTGTTTTATAATAAAATAAAGCTCGAAAATTAAATTTACGAAACGAAACTAGTTCAGATGAATACTTTCTGAATTACAGCAAAATAGTGAATACTGGATAACATTTGATTTGATACATTTATGTGACCTTTTTCTGTCCTGTTGTAAACTTTTAGTTTCTTTCTGTCACTGGATTATATACTAGGGTGTCGTAGATAATAAACCACCGCGCATCCCTCGTACAGACCTTCGACGTTTGCAGATATCACTGCACCTGTTTTTACCTACCTGTCACTACCCTTGACCTCTGTTGTTAGGCATTCTTGGTATGCAAAACAAGCATTGATAAGCCTTGTCAATGCTTGACAACAAGGTTTGAGTGCGGATAACTTGAAGCCAACTGCTTAAGAATTCTTGTGCCTGCACATTACGTGTTATAATCGAAATATAAGAGGTCGAAGTGATGTTAAAATCTTGGAAAGTGGATCCCTGAAAATGCCATAACTCTTCCAAAAATATATTCTAAAATATTGGAATGTTCCAAAAATATCAACGAATATGTCTGAAGTGATTAATGTCGAAACAATTTTTGACATGCATTTGGATGTTAACCAGATATACTTTTTTTGTGTAGTAAATTTTTGTCTACCGCTTGTAGTTTTGCAATTATTCTAAATGTATTCATAATAAAGAGGCTACCTACTTTCAGGAAAACCAATACTTTTTATTTGTATAATAAATACAATTTTGTCAGCTTTTTTGAAAAAATAAAATGAAAGAGGTTTTGGTTGAGATTGGCTTGGGTAGCATTTTCTTCAAAAACCTTGTGTTCTTGTAAGGTGCCAAATTTAAATACCAAGCCAAATATTTAGCTGACTTTTCGTTTTTCAGTTATGATCTTCACAGACACAAACAGCGTGTAACAGATTTTTTCTCTAAAGGTTGCGTTGAGTAAATATTTATGTCAATTGCAATTTTACTTTATATGCCTTTAGAAACTACAAGTTCTCAAGGAGTACGGTATTTTAAAACAATAAACTATAATTTTAAAAATATTATTAATATCTAAATGCTTTGTTTTAGACCTAAATGTCAACGCCCGGACCTTTTTACAAGCATTCTTTTTTGGATTCAGAAGATCTCAAAACGCGCATTTTCGGTAAAATCTCGGTATCTAATTTTTAGGTTGAATTTAATACTTCCTTACTTATGACAGGTAACCAGAAAATGAATTTAAATATACTTAAAATCGAAATGTTGTTGCTATAAAATAAGATACAGGTATATGAAATTAAAAAGGAAATCCTAAGCATTTTTGTGCATAAAAACTATAAATGTGATTTTAAATCAGTTTTGCCAGTTAGTGTCTCTGATGCTTGATGATCCATTGTGCATGTATTTCGGACGGTCTAGTCTAGATGGAATTGTTGTGTACGAGAGTTTGAATGAGGGGCATGAGAGTCGGGTTTGTTCCCCGCAAGTGATGATGTGTGGCTGCTATTTCCAACTGTAGGCACTCTAAAACTGCAAGAGGACTTAGCTTCTTCCTGCAGTGAGCCGATGATTGCCAATAATAATTCGGTCGAGTGGGACATCGCTGTTGGCACCCTCGCTGAAGACCTCGAACATGATTCCCCGTGTTCGAATCTCGCCCAAGCGACCGCCCACATGTGATTCGGCCTATTGTCATAAACCTCCGTCAAGCGGATCCTCTTTGTGACATTAACGACCCCTGGTGGCCGCAGTCACAACTAACACTGCAATAAATTGGGTTGGGAGCATGTTGGCGTATCAATCAATTAGGGTCATTGCAGGTGATTGACCACGGCTCATTAGCAGCTCACCTTAACCTCCCGCTGCCTGACTTGGCCTTTTTTCATTTGGTTCCCATTCCTGACACCAGGATATTTATTATCCCAGAGCAGCTTTGTGGCCCCTTTTAATTTGCTTTCTGCGCATTCGCAATCTAAAAATTGCTAAATGTGCTTTGCAGAGTGATAAATCGTTTTCGTTAGAACGTAATTAGAAAATGCAGCTGTTTTTTTCAGTCTGCAACAGAAAGAGTTTAGAACGGATTCCTTTGGATCTTTTTACTGCAAGATTTTGCCCGTTTAATGTGATGGAACCTGTCCACATCATCGGTTATATCATCTCAAGAGAATCATGGATAACGTTTACTTTAGTTATAAAAACAATGGTTGAAAATTAGAAAAAAAGTCTAGTGTGTACACTTAAATAGTTTTCTCTAGTTACCTGTAAAACTGTTCTTAAAACTCTTATTCTTCTATCAACATTATGTTAATCCAGATACACGTTTGTGCAAATTGTGTGCAACAAAAGAGTTTAGAATGGATTCCTTTGGTTTTTTTTTTTTTTTTTTTTTTTTTTTTTTTTTTTTTTTTTTTTTTTTTTTTTTTTTTTTGCATCGTTGAAAGAATGTGAACTTAAATACCGAAGTTATATTGTTTTGACTCAAGCTGTCCTCTCTCTCCCCTTTCCCTCTCTCATGTGTTTTCACACATACTTGTACGACCTTTCTGAGCACTTCTACTTCACTTAGTAGAAAGTAAAATTGGTTAAAAATTGGAAATGAGCAGTGTTTAGAAATAAAGAACTTGATAATTTTAAGAAATCAAATGGATGTTTGTTAAAATTCAAACCGAAAGCCAGTCAGATAGCTTGTTTGGTACTAAAATTCGTGTTACAAGGCTTTCAAAATATCTTCCCTCCTTAAACTATGCTTTACATGGAAACTTGTACGTAATTTTAATTTTCCTAAAATAGCTCTTAAGAATTTGAATTAAGATATCTGTTCAAGATATTTTCGTGACTGGTAAACATGTTTATATTGATCCTTTGTGATTACTCTGTAGAGTGCTCTTCATTCTGAATGAATTTTGTGAATAAAGTGTGACAAGGCTAACTGCACAAAGACTGTGGAGCACATTGAAATACCCTGTGTTAACTCTTTCGAAATGCTCGGTGTATATTCAAATTTTCTCACTTGAACGGTATGCGACATCTATAGAGTAACTTGACGGTCCTTGGTTCCCCGCATTGGATCCATTGCTGGTAAACATTTAATATATTGCACCTACAAGACTTTCTATACTCTTGTACAGACTATTCTTAAAAACCCCTATTCTTCCACGAGCTTTAAGTTAATTGAGATAGATATACGGCTACTATCTCTTTAAGCGATACTCAGATGTTTTAATAGCTGGTTCCTATGTGATGGCTTTGAAATTCAGTTCTCTTTACACGGCTAAGAGATTAAAAAAAAAAAAAAGTAGAGTGTGTTTACTCAACCCATGTGCAGTTGCTGCTCAAAGGAGAAGTGTGCTACCCACAACTAACGACTGTCATAAATCCATCCCCATGCACAATAGCAACCCTGATTTTAAGGGAGTGACCGTTACATGTTGACTCCACGTGGAGTCTCAGTTGCCTAAGTTCTGAATTCCAATTCTTGTCTTTTTCATTAGGTACAAAGGTTCATGTTAAGATGTTGCAACTCTGCCTGGAAGGACTCAAAAGAAGGGCACGTGTTGTAAAAGATTATCAGGGTTCCTCAAAGAGGCGGTCGAACTGCCCATGGGTTGACTAAACAGCCTCAGACGCATTACTACTTGAGAAAAATATAAGAACAGGAAAATTCAAAGAAATAACAAGAAATAGATATGTCGGGAATAGTTCACACACATACAAAAAAAAAAAAAAAAAAAAAAAAAAAAAAAAAAAAAAAAACCAATGTGTTTTAACGAGATTTACATTTTTTTGTGCAGTAAGATTTTGTTTATCCCTTATGGTTTACCAGTTATCAAAATTCACCCAGAATGAAAAGGATCCTAGTACATTCAAGATGTTCATTTCATTTGTTTGTTCATTTCATTGTTAGAGCCATTTTTGAGATAATGAAGTTTATTGAAAATTATCTCGTGTAAAGGGTAGTTTCGGGTGGGGGGATTTTCTTGAGAATCGTCTGTCACATCCTTGGAAGATGCTGAACTTAAATACCACGTTTAGTGTTTAACTGACTTTTCGTTTTTAAGTTATAGCTTTTAACATACACGCGCGCGCACGCACACACACCACACGCACAATATCATATCATATATTGATATCACAATATCATATATGTATAGGGAGAGAGAGAACTTTTTCTAAAAACCCTCTCAGGTAGGTATTTTGGTTAAAAACTCGATATCAAATTTTCTTGGTGGAATAGAATACTTCCTTTACTTAGTATATGTAATATAGATAGTAGAAACAATATGAAATAGATGTTTTGCTTAGGTTAATGAACATACATCCAAGCCATATTGCTTAATTGAAATCATTTGTCAAACATTTTTCTTAATGTAACACTAAGAGAAGAATCGCATATTAAATGAATATCTTAACATTCTGTAGATATCTTAACATTTAGATATCTATAAACTAGCTGTACCCTGCCAGGCTTCGTTGTGGCACATTATGGTTGCACGTATATGCAATATTAAAATATCTAAACGCCAGTACATGAACTATACAGTTGTGTACCATGAAATACTGTTTTCCACTATTGCTTTACTCTTTCGTATTATCATAACTGTCATGACTACTAATGACTACGTTCAAATAGAAAGCTTTTCGATAACCTCTTGTTTATTACTACTTTGACTGCATTGCTATTAAAGGGATAATTAATTATTTGTAACCACGCAAAGAATTAACTACTTTATACTTACGGTAACCTCAGTGATTTACAACTTTAGATTTATAATTCCCTTTGTATATACACACCATTTAAACACATTTTCACCTCCTAGATTGGTGATGAATATTTTGTTTTAAAATTGTACATGTTTAATATTAAGGGTAAAAAGTGTACAATTATTCTTCAATTAAGTATAGGTACATAAATTATTTCTCTGGATGAACGAAATATCGAATGAAAATAATTGTGCCATGAAAATTAGCGACTTCAGGTTTGAAACATTTCGAATTGTGATAAGTGGGCTAGTACGTTAGTGTTGCGTCGCATTCATATTGGTTTGCTCTGACTTGCCGCCCACTCTGCACTGCTGACCATGACAGCTCGCGCATAGTAAACAAATCCGTACCTGTGGCATAATTACACCTAAGCTATTTCATCGGTGACCAAGTTCCTCATGAGTGATAGTAACATGCACTATGATCCGTACTAACCTTGGTTTAAGTGGTGTCCATCAGCATTGAGACGTTCCTGGCATCTTCCATTCATACGCAGAAGTTCTTGCGCAATTTTCATAATTTGTGTTCGAATATTGTCCCAAGTTCATCTATAGTGTGGGGGATTGTTCGATAAATTCTGCGTTTACGGTTTACACGATCAGGTATGTATTTTTTGGTAGGCATTTTGATGAATTAATAAGTATAATCTAATGCACTTCACACACAGAAAATACAGATATTTTGAAGAAACTTCTTTTTTGAGATCAACAGTGAACAAACTAGTTTTTACACCACTAAAATATACTCAATGAACAACTTGGGTCTTCCCAGTACATAAAGAAGGTAAAGACCGGTGGACAACATTAACGGATATTCACAGCCATAATCTCGAGTGAATCGTTCGCGATAGTGAGTTATTTGAAACATACCGAGTTCACTGCACTGCAAGCGAACTACGCACAAACGCGATCTACGGTTCAACTTGACGCAAACGGTTCCTCTCCGTCGAAGACGTCGCCTTTAAGACCTATAAGATCTCGTATTTGGCGTCCGGACTAGCTCTAGCAAGAGGTCCTAATCTACAGGGTGTGCGTGAGTTATGGTAGGAATGGAACCAAACGAAGAATTAACCAACATATCACTTTATTTGTAAATTTCCAGATTTGTAGAGAACTGCCGACGATATTTAAATAGAATGTAACTTTGTAACTTCAACTACAACGTTATAACACTTTAACTTTGTCACCCTTTAGCAACCGCCGAATTATGTATACGCGCTAGCTTACGTACAACTCCCAAGTTGCGCGTGCGTTATCTCGACTTGATTCAAGACGAGTGTGTCTTGCGTTTCATTTGTTTTTGCGCGAGCAAAACGAAGGAAGCGATTTCCATTGGCTAACTTTAGAGCACGTCATGGTAAGATAGGAATCAGCCCGCTGAATCGTTAGAGCTTTGTACACACAATAATTGTAACCTTATCACTCATTTAAATCTGCCTAGGCTTCCATTCTTGAGACTTTAACATATTCAGCTTTATTACGTCTTCCCCTTAACTATTGACTAGAATCTCCTTTTGTTTCTTTCCATTATCAAATATATATTGACATAATTTCGGTTTCAAACTATAAATGAAACGCATGGTACTTTGTAGTTAGAACGACGGAGCGTCCATTGTAAAATGATGTTCCACCTAAAGGTACAGTGGTATGTGGGGAAATGTATCTTCCAGAACAGCAACGGACCTCATTTCTAGGAATTTGTTTACATGGAGTTTTTCTCACAGTTTCCGAATATGGACAGTCGCATCCAAGAGCACTGAAGCTGTTTCATGTTAATGGAGTTGAGCCCTATGATAGCCCAACCCTTTACACCAGACGTGCAGCCCTCGCATTGGTTTTGTTTGTTAGGAACCCTCTCTCCTACTGCACGATGTAAGTTTTAAAAGAGAATGCGATTTAACCCAGAAACGATGGCAAAGTTAGGGGGAAAAGTGGGGAAAAGTAATAAGAAAAAAATAGAACGAAGAGAAAGGAGATAAAAAGTAGGGTCGGACTTAACAAAATCCAGAAATTCAGATAGTGCGGGGAGAAAGAAGAAAAACGAAGACGACCCCGTGATGAGGTAGGGGAGGGCGAAGCAGAAGTTTGGAATTGACTCGGACATAAAAGGTAGTGTTTTTAGACCGGCAGCATCGTAACGGCAGCAAATTTGCATAATACGGGCCGTATTTAAAGGCAGTGATAGTACCCCGGTGTCCACTAGCACATGGTGGCACTGGCGCAGCGATAACTTGGAATAAAATCCGTCCCTTTTCTCTACTTATCTTAACGCACGGAGTCCTTTTATGGGCCTCTGCGCGGTGTTTACGTGAGATTAGTAAAAATTAATAAAATCTAGCGTGTCGGGTGCTTTTACATAAACGTAAATTATTATTCAACACCCGAAGATTAAATTGTACTCAGATTAAGTGTCGGTGAATAATATCCCCCAGCTGCTCATTAGAAAATCACAGGTTTCTTTGGCCTAGTGTACAATTAACATGTTTATTATTAAAAAAAAAAAAAAAGATTCCTTAGGGTAAAATATAGTTTGCATCTTCGCCATGATAAAGTTTATGTAAATTGAACGGTTCTCAGCACTGTTTTACATTTGTAAAGTGATTCTGTATTTTTTTTAATACCGCTAGTTTAAAAAAATAACTATTGATGATGATGATGATGATGATGATGATGATGATGATGATGATGTAGGTTTAAGGGCGCTCAAGTACTTGGTCATCAGCGTCCTAATAAAACGGATCATGACAAAAGCCAGAGATAAATTTCAACGTAAAATAAAATAATATTAGTTAAGAGCAAGTATACATCAATATACAAAAGAGGCAGAAGCCAAAACTAAAACGGTTATAAAATGGTAAAAAAGTATTGAATTTCTACATCTAAAGTTTTGAATCCTCAGGTTCATGCTCGTCTTCGCTAAAAGCTTCAAAACACTTTCGACAGCTTGTTTATTGTCCGCCAGGAGCTCTGCAAGTTTGACAGGCAGTTGCAGAGAGTCTTAAAAGTGTGCTAGGGAATCATATCTAGCAGCACGTGACGGACCGACACAAGGTTGTCGCACAGCGGACAAAGAGGAGCAGCTGCCTTCTAAAAAGGTAACCATGCGTAACCGAGTAACAAATCTCTTCACGAGGTACACGAGAGCTGGTCACCCAATTTATCAGAAGTTCTTTCACTTCTCTAAGCTTATTACTGCGGAGAGCGACCAGTTTTCGTGCCAGCACGACAGCTCCGCTCTCCACGCTTGAAGCCTAAAGGTGTTAATGCTGGGTTCTGAGGTTGCCGGCTTTGCTGACTTCCGTTTTTCTCCATCACATCAGGATGTTTCACAAATCGAGAATGAAACATTTAAACAGGCTTTCTAGAAGTGTACATCGCTGAATATTTGTGCGAGTGTTAAATTATAATGCTGAGATATTTATTACTCAATCTTACTTCACTTTATATACACTGCATCAGTAGGATCTTGTTCTTTTGGTCTGGAATGTCTCTTGGATTTCCATAAAATCCCTATACAGCATCTAAAAATAACCCACAATCATTGTTGCATTCCATCGTTTTTGGCATCTGCTTTCCATTTGTCAAATATCTTGGCAGAATCTCTCTTCTTGCACCTCACTGACTAATCTCAGGTTGGCACCGAATATATCCAAATCTGAAAAGAGAAAATTTATCGGAAACTCATTTTGCATCTTTAAGTTCAGAAACTATGTTACAATATTCGAAATGTTTAGTTCTTTCGGGCTTGTAGGCCGTGGTCTAGAAGGCATGGTAGATACCAACGTTTCGCCAAGTACTGCGCTTGGCATCATCAGGAGAACACGATCCTCCGTCTGCATTGGTCGGAGTTTGAAAATAACTTCTTTAAATGCATTCCAAGCATATTTTCCTGTAGAAGTCGTATTTGTTTAAATTGCCTGTCTTTAAGTAGAGCTCCGATGTGTGGACTTACAGTTTTGTTTTGTTTAATTTTTCCATCCGAAAGGGCAGCATATTTTTGGTGAGATATCTAAAATAATACAAAATCTAAAACAGCAAAATCACTGTAGACATATGTAATTTTTAAAGAAATATTAACAGAACTTGTTCTTCATTCTTAGAGCTTTTCCAACAAAAGGATGTTTTTCAAATACCTAACTAATTTAAAACGGTTTAAAAATTAAAGTTTCTGGCATTTCATAACAGCATTTTAGTAGCCATAATAGTGACAGAAGAGCGTGAAGGAAACGCATCCTTTGGAATATAAACCATAGATAAAACCCAAGTATGGACTCAAATGGAAGAGATAGAGAAAGGAATGAAACAAGTAGAATGATCAGCGGAAAATAAAAACATGTATTTGAAGCAAGGCCGAAGGGAAGTAGAAAACGGGGAAGACCGAGAAAGGTATGTGAACAATACATCAGAGAGATGGCTAAAGTCAGAGGGATATAACTACATGTGCTGAACAGAATGATACAGGATAGAGAACTGTATAAAAATAGGTAAAAGGCCCGATGTCGAAAATTAACTCAGGATGGCGAAGAAGATGATACAAAGGAAGAATTGTACCTAGAACCAATAATTATCAAACTTATAGAACTGAACAAAAGTTGACAGAGCAGAGGGTTCCCCCGATCAGCCATATATTATCCGCTGAAAGAAAGAAGTTACCGAAGGTGACCACGCAAAATCAGAAGACAGCCGACAGCTGTGAAGGCGAAACGGCATGTGACTTAATCCATGAACTGGCGAAGAAAAGAAACAAGAAGAAACACAAATAGCAAAAGGATCCCATATACAAGTGGGATTATAAATGTTTCAAAGGTTTGCGCGAAAAGAGAGTGTAATACCTATTACAAAACAAAAGTTATCTCTCTCACAGCCTATTTTAAATAGTTCAGAGTTTCTAACCTAAACAATTATTTAGAACCTTTAAAGAATCTCGCACCTCAAAATGCGCGAAAGCATAATGTAGTGTGTATTTTTAGATATCCTGAAATCGGCGCCATGATTCATAGAAGATCAGCATTTCCGACTATAAAACCCGTATGAAGCATCCTTCTATATGTTCTAGTTCTTTGGAGGATAACTTTTAAACCACAATCATCAAGTATAGGGATTCTTAGGCAGTTGGTTTCGACTGATCTACACTCAAACCATTATCACTACAAATAATGTAAAACAACCGAGGTTAAGGTTTCTGATAGGCAGGTAAATGCCTATTTGAGCGCTGTCTGCAAATGTTGAAAGACTACGAGGGAATGGGCGAGGTGATGGACAGATGATTACCCGTTATATCACTACCTATAGTAGAGCTGCTTAAGCGCTTGGAAATTCCTATGCTTGATATTCACGTTCCGAACTCTTCGGTAGTTTCGAAATCTAAGTTTCAATTATTTTCTAAGTTTTTAGATTATTTTCCTTTAGTTATAGGTCCTTTTAGCTCTGAGAAAAACAACATATATCGCTTCTACACGTTCATAGCGAAGACTAAGTGATGAATCTCCTTGAGCTTCGACACGGGCTCTCCTGCGCGGGACAGGCGGCCACAGCTTCGCTCCTACGCCAAGAACAGCAGTTACAGACCGCAAATTCTACCACACAGCCACGCCACGCTCGTCCTTCGAAAGGAAGTAAACAAGGAAAACTGTAAAAAATCCTTTGGTCAGATTGGTCAGTCAGCGAGGATCAAATCTGGTACCTCCTGCATACAGGTCACAAGCGTTACCGTCTGAGCTACCCCGCTTGTTGTGTCTAAGGATGTTTTAGCAAAGGGCTAAGAAAAATGCGTACATTGCGCTTTTGACTAGCTGCTAATTGCGTATTACACAAACGCTGGATAGTTTTGTTTCATAGCGATCAAACAAGGGAGAAGCTGTTTCATCATCTACTGAGAGGATTATATAATGAGCTTGTTATGGAGTTTCAGTTTAATTCACACTCGACTTATCTTCAAACACTGACCACTTTGAGCAGCAGTTTGAGTCCGTCTATACTCTTTCATTTACAAGCTCTTTCAGTCGATATGTTATAGCAACACTGATCATCCGACCAGATTAATATAGTATAGTATTCCTCACAAAAATTCACCATGTAGATTTTACCGGAAATGGCTGTTTTGAGACACCTGAATCCAAAAAAGATCTTTAGAAAAAGGAAAGTTCTGTGAGCAACACAAGTCAAAAACGAAAAGTCTAGTCAATTCAAACAAATGATTTAAATACTATTTAGTGGTTCTCGTGATTGCTTTAAGTTTAATCATGTTGAAATTTAAATTCCAAACTTTTGAAACATTGGTACTTAAGTTCAGTACCAGACCCTAACTTTCTGTGTTGCATTGCTTTCTGGATGTATTTTCCCAACTTTTTTCATTTCCCACTTTTTTCATTTTCTTCATCTTTGTGGTGGTTCCCAGTTCAAGAGTTTCTTCCGTCACATGTAGTCGCTATTCTCTGTACTGTTTGATCACCAAAAGAAGGCGAGAGGGGTGTGACGTATGAGAGTGGGCTTGAACTGATAATCTCCTCACGTAGTCCATTTGTTTACTACGAAATGTGGTACGTGAATCTCCATGTGCTATCTACTTGTTTTTAACTGCTGTGATTGGTGTTACACATTTATCTGCCAACCCTGTGTATTGTATATGACACTAACGAGTATATACATTGATGGGGAGGGTGGAATATGTTTACGAAACACATTCCTCTTATACGCCTTTTTCTGGTGCTCAGACAGTTGTGGCGTTACCAATAGGGAATTATTCATAGCACCATAATATTTCAAATCCATAGCGACATTTTTTTCTGCATGGGATAGGACTAACTTTATATCCATTAATACAGAAAAATTAACGACTTTGAAGGGAAAAGCTTTAAGCGCCGAGCCTGTCAACAGGAAAAAGAAAGAAAACAGCGGAAGTCGAGGAGCGTTCATGATTTCGCAAACAAGTGCGAAATTAATTTTTAACAAATCTGGTTACTGTTAAACACAAAGCTTTAATAATTAAGATTCACATCACTTTCCAGGTAGAGTGGTCCAGTAGCATGAGAGATCGACTATTTATGTAACTCAATTGACTCTGCGAAGCGTGGTCAAAAAAGCAGGGAAAGAATTGGATTACATTTTTATAAACTGATTACAGTTTCATTTTTAACGACCCTCTCAGATCTCAGCGGAAAAGTGGAAACTGTAGAATTGAAACCTTTTAGAAGGGCAGCAGAGGAAAAAAATCTGAAGCAAAGTAAATTAAATATGGAAGTAAAACGAAAGCTGCAATTTTCTGAATGGAAAAATGATTCAGTGATACTGTTTGCTTAGTAGCTATTTTATTCTTTAGTTTAGCTTTCTTTACATGTGTACATTACTGCTAAATATTATTAGTGCCAACTCGGTTGGAACTACGCCAGACATAATTTCTATTTAATACTTGAGAGTGCTGGAGTTAAACATAACAAAGGATTCTGTTTGTTCCGCATTATCGCTATCAGGAGTCTCGTTGGTAAATACAATTTAATACCTTCACGAGTGGCCGAGGTGGTTACAGCACGAACTCATGAGTGTGTGTCGGTATTTCAAATCTAGGCCGGACCATCTTCTCTAATAGGTCTTTTCCCAAGTTTTCCTCACTCTTAACTGGCAAATAGGCGGATGGGTGCCCTGAACTGTATGTGTGGAATGTTTCCTTACAAAGCGACCTTTCCTAACCACACATTCAGTATCTCCATTGTCCGCTGCCTGTGGTGCAGTATGCACCAGGAACGGTTGTTAAGCATTCCTCCTCCTCCTACTACTACTATTACTACTACTTCTGCTACCTCCACCACCACGACCGCTACCACTACTATTACGACTACCACCACCACTAGTAGATACTACTGTCACCGTCGCCACCACCACCGCCGCCACCCACCACCACCCACCACCACCCACCACCACCACGTTTCTTATCGCTGATAAATGATTTGCTGGAAAAAGCCTCTGTTAGGGGGGACGGTTCTGAAGGGATTTGAACCTCGAACCTCCCGTTCATGTGTCCATGGCTTAACGATCTATAGGAATTTTCACGTAATGAAGGCACAACGGGCTCTTATGGACCATGCTATTCTTATGGAAGATTCACGTGCGCTGTTGCCAAATGTGCGTATTTTCAAATGCGACTAAGATAAAGTATGGACATGCATTTGGGTGTGAAATGTGTCGAAGAATACTATGGTATGCACGATAAACCTTTTATATAATTGTATAATTTTTAAAATAATAAAAATTAAAATTTTGTTGAAAGCAGACTTTTTAACATCTTTCTCGCTCCGAACGTCAAAACATGGTTTCAAATCGAAGTAATTGCAATGAAAAAAATCTGGATTATGCGCTTGCTTTTATAGGCGACGTTGGTATGTAGATTATATCAATATGTCTAAACATATTTTTCTAAATAAATAAAGTTTAAAACAAAGTGTTAAGATTCTTGGTTTATGCAGTGGAAAATGTCGCTGGCTAATTCTCGTTCTGTAAGTCCACGTAAAAACTTCCAGCGACAAAGTTGTGAAGGAAATAACGAAATTATCTTTTATACACATATAGAACGTCTCCAGTACCGAAGTATCAATGAATCGCCATTTAAAGGCAAATGTTTGCGGCGCGCCGGACTAAAGCCGGTCCTCGTGTCTTGGGGAGTATGAAAACCAGATGTGGTATGACAGTTGACGGGCCGATAAGGCATTGTACTTCAGCGCAGGTTTTCAATAGGTTTAAGAATCTGAGACGCGAGTGAGTTTTACAAGCTCGTTGGTAATTATGTGCATTGCAGTTAAGTGATCAGTGCGGAATGGATCGCAGAAAAAAAGGCGAAATTATTAAAAGTGGCGACCGGAAAACAATTCTTAGTGTGTGATTATTAAAAGAAAAAGAACCCCGGACACAGTGACTCGTTTATTGTTAGTGAGCTTCATAAGGCGACTGGTGTAAGTAGGCCTACATTTTTTATATTAAGAGAAGAATGTAAAGAGGGTCCCATCACTACATCGCGGCATACAAGCAAAACCAGCAGAAGATAAAATATCATTTTCAACGCAAATATGGCACAAATTTCCTGAATTTCTATTTCAAAGTGCTCGCCCTACAAGTCTGACCGTGTTGAAAAAAGTCAATGAGGACGAGGACTTGCCAAATTTTAAATATTCAACCTTTTATAGCTTAGGGAGGAAATGGGATTTCATTTTGAAAAGAGAGGAAATAAAATATATTTGAGACAAATTATATTATAGTGCGGCGACAATCCTGTTTACGGAAAATAAACAATTCAGCAAAGAGGTAAAGAAAATCGTGTACCTTGACGAAAGTTGGGTAAATGTAGGGCACACTGTATCAAAAGTTTGGAAGGATAGGAAGCGCTTTTGGCCGGGTTATCCACTGGTCTTAAATCCCCTACTGCTCGCAGACCACGATTTGTAACATTGCATGCGGATGGTACGATTTGTACAGGGTGCAAAACTTGTTTTCTTGACGAAAAAAGGTTCTGCTGATTATCATGATGAAATGGACAGCGATAGATTTGAACAGTGATTCGGGAATCAACTAGCAAAACCACGGTAATCGCTACGGCGCAACATACATGGCTACGCCGCGCTGATTCTCCATAAGAGCCGTTGTGCCTTCATAACGTGAAAACTCCTATAGGTCAATCGTGTCGGTCCCGTCTGCCTGGTAAAGGAACCACATCCTGTTTCCTTTAACTTCCCTGTTGACATGTATTCTTCCGCGTTACATTTCCTTTCCTTTTCCAATGATCGGCTAATGTTGGCCTTCGAATAATCTTAAAGAAACTGTGTGCATTACAAAACTCTTACCATCTCGGAAATGGTGAACTCCACAAAGAAAATGAATATGAAATAAATTGTGTTTTAACGAGATCTACATTTTTGTATAGTAAGATTTGCTCTCTTACAGTTTACCAGTTACGCAAAAGTTACCAAGAGTACCTAAGTAGAACTACAGGGGCCATAGCCAGAAAATTCAAAATATCCATTTCATTTGCCATAAAAATATCTCGAACATGTGGTATTTTAATCAAAATCGTTAGAGCCATTTTTGCGAAAATTAAAATTTTCGAAGAATTGTCGATGTAAAAGGTAGTTTAATCATTTAAAAACATTAAGCATTAATAATAATAATAATAATAATAATAATAATAATAATAATAATAATAATAATAATAATAATAATAATAATAATAATAAACATTGTAACTTAAAATAAATAGTAATAAATATAGAGAGAAAGCGAACAAAAAGGGAGTAGTCTCGCGGGTTTGAATGACAATGTAATTTTCAATGGTTTTTCACAGCGTGGCGTCTTTCAGAAAGCGAAGTCACTTCTATTTGGTCTGCCGAAGGGTACAGACGTAAAATTTGTTTTCACGTCGAGGTGCGCGAAAACCAACGCACAGTGATTATCATAAAGTTTGTTTGTGTATGTGAATAGTGTTAATTGAATGGTAAATGATAATACACGGATGTTGGTCGGCAACATGTCAAGTGAAAAGAATGAAAAATTGATGCTTTATTAAAGGTCTTAGATTCAGAATTTGTGCCATCCTTTCGAAACTGCTCACACAAAAGAAAGAGAGAAATCTCACAGCTTCTATCGGTAACAAAAGGGCTGCTTCAAAGGAACTTCCAGACATTATTAGGCGACGTGGAGTATTGTCGTTTCAAACAGCTGACAACTTGAAGCAAGTAAGATATATTGCTTCAGGTGAAATCTTGACATCTTATTTTTGGGTCGTATGCAATACTATACGTAGTAGGGAAAGTAAAACGTAGCTCTTCTGTTGAAAGTAGAGAGTGATTGTGAAGAAGTATCGCGTCTGAATGTTGGGAACAGGCTGTGCGGTGAACTAATCCCTCTGGGTGTAGATTAGACGTTGTTAGCAGTTTGGAATGCTGATGACGATTTGGCCGCGACCCAACCTCCGTGATAAGGTCATGACCGGTGCTGTGTGACTGTGCGTGTACACTGTTGGTTAACTATCTACCCCCTCCCCTTTCCTCTGACCCACCACGACTTCCAACTCCGAAACTAGGACCGCGGAATGATTAGGTTTGTTGGACTACGCACCATATTCCACGAGGACTTTCTCTCCGCTGCCATAACATTAGGGTCAGCATTCTGGTTTCTAAACCCAAAGATCTCAGATTCCATTCCCACCCAAGGTACACATTTTTGTTCAATTTCAATTATTCTCTTTGCTTTCCAGTCCCGAGAATATCGATATTTAGAATACAGTAGCCTTTGAGCAATAGTCAAATGTTTTAAAGCTTTCAAATTCCGTTCCTTTTGCACGGTTAACATATAAAAATGAATAACGATGTTCCATGTGACAGAAGAGTAAGTTCCCCAAAACTCGCACAAATAACAAGAAATATTTCCGAAATGGTTCACTCAAAAAAATAAAATTATTTAGACATAAATTGTTTATTTTAGCAATATCTACATTTTTTGTATAGTAAGATCTGGTCTATCTCTTAAGATTTACCAGTTTGCAAAAGTCAAAAACGAGCCAAGTCCAGTTCAATTACTTTGTCTTACTTTACTTTCTTGTAAAACGTTTGCACAACAACGTTCTCTTTTGCTGACGTTATTATAGTCTACAGTCGTTCGTGATATTACAACTCTCAACTGTTCTTCACTTTCTCGGTGTCTCAAACAGCGGACTTCGACGATAGATACAATCGACTCATTAACTGCTTCGCTATCTTCTTCTCGACGCGACCGTACACACGCAGCTGACACACGCACACACAAACGAAAAACTGACACACTCCCCGACGACGCATGTCTGTAACTACTAACTCGTTGCCTCGCCTCCGTACATAACGATGACGTAACACGGATCTTTATCGAACTTCTACAAATACGCCGGCTGCCGGGCACTTCTCGAATAACCTGGAAAACCCCTTGTGTTAATACTCTGATTGTTGTTAAGTGTTCACAAGCAGTCGCGCTAGGTGGCTTGACCTTGAGCGCCTTTGTTGCACATAACGCCTATGGTGTGAGGCAACCTGGCTCCGCGCCTTTAGTGTGTTACGATGGTCGCCGCTGCCGTCGGTTGGAGTCATAATGTATTATAATATTCTTCAGTGTTATTAATAATCAATATAAATACTAGGACAACACTGGTTTGTAAACAGCAGTCTTGTACCAACTTTACTTTCAATAGAATATAACTTATTTTGGACGAATTTGTTTTTAGGTTAGGCAAGTATTTTATTAGGCACTCAGTGGGGCGTAGATGAACCAGATGAAGAACCAGGAGATGAACTAGATGTTAATATATTTATTTATATTTTCCTTTGTCCTTGATGAATTATCAGGTGAGATATAAGGTGAATTAAATGGAGGGGAACACCGCGTTCACTCCAGCCCGGCACGGATCTATTATGGGCTACCACTTCCCCCAGGGGGAAGAGATGAGATGAAGGAAAACCACAGGCCACCAGAGTGCGGCAAGCATGCACAAGCATGTGGAAGTCCCTACAGTTTTAAAGGTAGCCACCCGGAGCACCATACAAGATAGAACAAAAAATTGTGAAATGCAGAACTCTTCAGAATGCGTTGTCGTATGCTACATTTTTACAACTCTTTTACGGTGTGGTAATTTAGTTTTTCGTTATTCCTGAAGTTAATTCATTACAACCTAATGTAGGCATAAACAGGTGAATGCCGTTTCTGTATATTATGCATAACTAAACCCATATTGCTGTATTTGAAAGTACTGTGTGCAGATTGTTATTCTGAATGCCCTCATCTGGTTACAGGAGAAGCTATTTTCATGGCAAATTAAATGTATTCCGTGAATTTCAGGCAATAGGCTCTGAATACCTCTTCATTATGAATGACTTTGCTGGCAAACCATAAGAGACATATTAGTACACAAAAAATGTATTCCTCGTTAATGCACACCATTCACTGAATGAGTGAGTGAGTGAGTGAATGGGGTTTAAGAGCCCGTTGATAACGAAGTCATTTGGGCCCGACACAATTCATGTAAAGCAACATTTTTTGTGGCATTAACCCTTTCCGAGGTAGTAATTGTTGATTTGAATTTTAACTACTTCACACTATTCTCAACTGAAAAGGGTAATTCCTTTTTCTCCCCTTTCCTTTTCGTGTCCCTGCAAAGAGAACAGAAATGACATAGCACAGCTATCAGATTTGAAAAGGTATGACTTTCACTTTAGTTTTCATATATGTACAACCAGTGTTCCCATTATACTTTCCGACTAGGTGGGGAAACTTAAACTTCTGTTATTTGTACTAATAATAGTAGCAATACCATTACATAGCACCATTGGTGTTATATACATGAAACGTGGTGATGGCGGTAACTTTTTATTTATTTATTTATTTTTATTTACTTAATTAATTAACGTCCTCCAACGTAGCCTCATATCGGACGCTGAATGAATGAAATGGGTCAAAAGGTGCTCAAATGAGCCCTAGGTCCATAGATCTTTGAGTTACTCGACTTTGTCTTCTCAGGGTAAGGGGAAACCTGGTAAAAATCTTATCCGGATAACACCTTAAAACAGATTCGAACTCGCGACCTGTTGAAACCTGTCTACAACAAAATATGAAAAATGAGTAATGAAGATATGGGTACCTTATTACCAAGAAATAGATAGGAGAATAAGCTTCTGTAAAAATAGTTTGCAGAAGATTGAGTACAGAAATCCATGTGAATGCAACAGTTAGTATTTATCTTTATTCTTTATAGTTTCACTAATACCTATGTATAGTAAAGTAGAGAAAGCAATGTACTCCACCCAAAAATTCGACGTAGAGATTTCATCGGAAATTTGTTTTGAGGCCCCTGAATCCCAAAAAGCGCGCGCGATATGTGTATGTGTGTGTGTTTGTGTGTGTGTGTGTAAGTGTGTGTGTGTGTGTGTGTGTGTGTGTGTGTGTGTGTCTTCTGTCTGTCTGTCTGTCTGTGGACAGCATAACTCAAAAACGAAAGGTCGGTTAAAAACCAAAGTTGGTATTTAAGTTTAAGGTTTGTCAAGGATGCGACACGAAGATTTTGAAGAACACTCCTCCGTCCTAAACTACCCTTTACATGGAAATGTTTAGAAAACGATTTTCTTGAAAATGACTCAAACGATTTTGATTAAAATGCCATATGCTTGAGATATTTTTATGGCAAATGAAATGTATGCGTAGAATTTTCTCGCTATAGCCCATGTAGTCCTATTTACTGTGAAGTCAAAGGTGGGATTGGCCGAATTGTCAAATTGTTACAATATTACATGTGTTTGTGATAATTCTATTCCTCCATGCATGTGATTGCTTATTAGTTACCATATATTATTTTTCCCTTTGACATTCCTGGCAGGTAGTTCATAATTATAACGCAGGAAACATGGACTGATCTCACTGAGAAGTGAACCAAAGTGCTGCAAAGCTTCTTATCAAGCATACCTCCCAAGCTGGGGTCGATACGGGCAAGAGGAGTGAATTTATTTCACGCCGTCAGATAAATCTTGTTATTTATATGTGGAAGGAGAGACGAGAGTGATGTTTGCAATATCCGGCTAGGAGAGCGTTGCTACCCTGCTATGTTTAACAATATTTATTTACCTAGTGCACACTTATCAGTGGCGTAACTACGGGGCAAGAAATGGCTTCCTCTTCGTCTACAATTTTTACTGGAGTCGCCTCGCATGGGTGCAGGGATTTGCTAAGGTAATCTAGCATGCGCCGTTCGCTACGTGCCACTGATACAACAACTTATTGGTCCACATAAATACACAGCCGCCTTGATATATTCTGTTGTGGATTACAGCAAACGTTTGATAACGGCGAATTTTTCAGCGTGCTGGAATAATTCAGCAAACACTCGGTCATAAACCTGCAGCGGAACTGTTTAGAGCTGACTCGCAGCTTCAACAGCACCGCAAAGCTTCTAGAACGGTATCTCACCTAGGAAATGCCGTTTAACTTTTGCTGAGTAACCTAAAAGAGTTAAATAACCGTTTTTGTGTGCAACGGAATTATTAAAGTTCTCCCCTCAATTTGGTACATCTTTTAATATTCTAACAAAACGACAATTCGACAAATCCCACTCCTGACATCAATGTGACATAATGACAAAACTAGTCCAGTTATTTGTATTACTTTATTTTCTTCTAACTGAATGTACAACCGTTTTCTTTTACTAATGCTAATACAGTCTACAGTATTTCGTGATATTACAGCTCGCAACTGTTTTCTTCTCATAACCTTGAATTACTCCTTTCTGTCTCTCTTCAATTTCTCTGTTGCTCGAAAAACTGACTTTGACGACACAATCTCTTTACTCATTAACTTCTCTCATCGCGCACGGTACTAAAAACTACGTAACTAACTGCTACTACTCTCGTTTCCTCGCCTCCTTATATATGGAGGATGACGTAACAGGGGCCTTTCTCGAACTTAAGTTTTTCTGAAACTTCTACAAATACGCTGGGTTCAAATCCGAAGAGTTCAAAAATGGAATAGCTCACCTTACAGTCGCTGGTACTTTCTATCACTCAATTCACTCTTATCAGCCACAGAATACCAATAATAATTTTCTTTTAAGTGGCACTCGCAGAACATTGAAAGCGAAAGCCACTCAATCTTTGTTAGGGCCAGTAGGAATTTGCACTATGGGATTGCGCAAACGGTCGTTACTATTTGGATATCCCTCATAAGAAAATAGTGTTAAAGAATGGTAAAGGGTTATGAACACACCGTTTGTAGTTTTAACCCTTAAGAGAGGATGCACTAAGTATTTGGTCTGCCTCTGTTACGGCGTCTATATAGACAATGCAGAATCTAGCTTCTATAGGGATACTGCAGCATCAAGCGCTCGCCTGTGTAGTGTGGAGTGCTTTCAGCAACGCACGATTAGCGCATATACCAGGCCTAAATACTCCTTTGGAGTTGAACCATTTCCATTTTGGAGATGCGCTCTATCTCAACCATGTAGCCCCTAACGAAATCGCAGTTTCGAACACGAGGAATTTTCCTTGTCAGTTTTCACCCTCCGTCTGTGAGCTAGAAAATCGTCTGTTATAGCTATAGAGTTTAGTAATAGATATAGTTACCTTTATGCCAGAGTTTCCAGTTTTGTTTTCTGCATATAACAATCCTTAAAATTTAAAACTAAAACAAATTAAAGAAGCAAATTATAAAAGAGTGGCAGCGTCAATTTTGTTAATGTGAATGCTGGTTCTAATAAAGGAGGCCAGAAAGAGAGTGGAAACAATAGAATAAAGTATTGCATGAAGTATTTCATTACATATGCCACTCTTCTCCCAATTTGTGAACTGCTTTATGTACCAGTGACAGACACTTTAAAGGATGTAATTCAAAGAGATATGATTGATCAGGGCAGACGAAATCGATTGGACTTCCATTCAAAGCAGAACTCGTGAGCTTAATCCTAGCGACAGCAATCAAACGTTCGCCTATAAAATGATGGGGAGGGCCCACGTAAAATAACCAATGGGATAATGACGGCGTTGCATTAGACAACAACTCTGTGGATTTTGATTTGAAACAGGAAAAGAAATAAAACATAAAGATGACAGTGAAATAAATTGATACATTTGTGATATAAGTAACTACCAATATCTTTATTTTATTGTTAAATGTCAATATAATACGAAAATAACAAAATACTGTATTCTAAAACTTTGACTAAATACCTTTGTTGCAAATGGCAGTGCTATGAATTAGATGGTTAAAATGACATGTTCGGCGTTCAACTTCCACGATGATAGGAAATATAAAAATATTGTTTCCTACGACAATGATTGAAGAGAGAAGAATTAATTACCTCTGGTGAAAGAAACATCAAGTAATAAATTTCAGATAAACAAAAATATAGACGGAGGGAAGTGGATGGATTATGGAGAGGATAGAATCAAACAAACCTATCCCATTCTAGCTTTAAGAAATGTGAACTATGCACAGATGCTGTACTCCTTCCCTTTATTCATTGGTAGAAGATGATTAAAACTCCTCCAACCGTCACGTCTGGATTCGACCCGGAGTTTCCCAGCCGAGCGAATCAAAGCATTATGGTGTTGGAGAAAAAGCGCTGACAAATACTGAATCCTTGCAACGTTTTGGGAAAGTTTTCTCAGCATAGTTCCCCGGGGAGCTACAACGGACAGCGCCGTGTCAATCCCAAACACAAGGCGCACCCCCAGATTGCTGGATATGACAGCGCTCACTTGCTCTTTAAAAAGCACAGCAGAGAGGGCTCGGGTTTCTAAACATTTTAACGGCCCAGCATCGTTTAGCTTAGCACAGAGGTTAATATACACTGAACTACACGTCGCCATGAATTACCTAGTTATTTTCCCCGGGTGTAACAAGTGCGAGGAGAGAATAAAGCAGGCCTTATCTATCTTAGAATTAAAAATATGATGCTTGCACTCACATGACTTTCTCTATTCATTATTATTTAAAATCCCTATTCTTCTATCCATTACAAAAGAATCGACATGAATTAAAAGTAGTAAAGAAGCAAGAAATAAATTCTGAATTAATCGATACTATTAAATTATTCTGCAAGGAACATATGTATCCTTTTAATTTCTAATTATTTTTGTTATATATGCGCTGCATTTTTTATTTTTGTCTGTAGTTGGATATTGTATATTATATAAGAGGTTTTTTCCATTTACTTTGAGTTTATTTATTTTTTTCTTATTTGTGAATAGAAAATTATAAAGACTACAGCAGGTCATGCATGGACAATTCTTGCTGAAATGGGAGGATAAATAGTTCAATCGCTATTTTACAAACTTTTAGTGGTGCTATTAAATTATTCTGTAATGCAAATCAAAAAATGGTTTTATTACTACATATTTTCTTATAAGTGCAAAGGGAATAGAGGAGTACAGTAGGTTTAAGCTAGTCAAATCTTAGAACTGGTCGCTATATGAGAGCTTTGAAGGTAGGTTCTTTTTGCATGGCCAGGCCAGAAAAAGAAGAGAGAGAGAAAAAAAACCAAAACAAAAAAGCATAATCACCTCTTATTGTGAAAATTCAAACAACTAGCTCGGAATATCTCGAAAATGTTTATCTCTACAAAGAATTTATTTGACATGAAGGTGTGTTTTAACGAGATATACATTTTTTTGTACTTTGTCTACCTCATACGATTTTCGCTGTGCAAATCTCATCCAGAACGAAGAGGACTTTGGAGCCTGTACATTTAATTTGTAATAAAATTACATATGGTAGAGCGATTTTTGAGAAAATAAAAAGGTTAACATTTTGCCATGTCAGGAATAGTTACACGTGGGGGATTTTCTTTTAAATCGTCCTTGGAAGCAGCTGAACTTAAAAACCAAGTTTGGTATTCAACTCACTTTTTGTCTTTCAGCTATACTGTTCGCGCGTGCGCGCACACACACACACTCTCTCTGTCTCTCGTACGGACTCCTTCTTCAGGGAACTCAAAGTGTAAATTTGCAGTAAGGTCTCGGCAGCGGATCTTTGGTTGATATACGGGATGTCTATAAATGATTACCCTGATTACTACAATAATAACACTATAACTATTAGGAGTATATTGTAGTTTTTGAAGTCCATTTATTTAGTTTAAAATTTTACGTGTGTATACACTGATACTATCATTTAGTTTTAGTAGAGGTGTTCGTCCAAAAGCTATAATACGTTACGTTAATAATTATGGACACCCTGTACATACCCTAATATACATACTGTGTACTTGGTAGAGAAAGTAAACAGAAACTTTGTATGTATGCGCGCGCTTGTGAGTAGGATAATATCAAAGATCACCCAACCGTTGTTAATTCTTTGAGCAATGAAAATTGCTATTTTTTCTGTTGAACATAGGCTATAAAACACCTAATTTAAATTCATTAGTTGCTTAAATAGTAAACAGAATTTACAAGTCTATTTACTAGAATGCGAACTTGCTTGAATTTTAAAACAACATACTTGCGAACAAGGCTGTTACACTGAGAACGTCGTGTAATAGAAATGATGTGTAAAATTTTCATTCCGCGTATTTCGTACCTTGGAAAATTGAGTCACCCTTACCGTGGTTTACAAGGTGAATTCAATCGCATGCCGTGGCCACGTTTCCCTAAAATTGTGTGTAATAGATTTTGGTTTCTTACCGTGATTATCCTGGAAAAGTTAGCATCGGAAATAAGGTTGACATTATGGGTACATGTCCGTACATTAACTGATGTCGCATTCTGTTTGCAAGAAAGTTGTCTTGCTGTTGACTACAAGGAGAAGAACTGCCGTATCGAATGTAGCAAAGTGGTTTTCCTCTCTGTGATTTACTTCGCCGTGAAGCAACAAGAACGGATCGCCTTGCCCCTTCGGCATTCCTTTCGGCTTGTTTGCACTGCGGTACAGCCTATATCACAGGCTGCCCTGTCTGCTCTTGGAGTGAGCGAGATATATTTCGGTGATGCCAAGTTCAGCATGAAATCCTCATCTCTTATTTTTTCTATCCTCTTACTCTCTCCTCTTTATATTGTTTTCTCTTCTTAATGTTCTTATCCGCTTTCAGTTATTTTTCTTCCTTCTCAGTGCCTCCTATTTCTCTTCTGATTTTTCTTTCTTCCTTGGTATGCTTTATTGTTCTGCTATTTATTTCAGTACTTTCTGCTATTGCTCCTTTCTCCTCTTTCATACTTCTTTTCTCTTATTTCCAGCCCATCTTATCCTGAGGCCTTTCCTTTCTATTCCCTACTATTCTGTTCTCTTTTCAAAAATTTTTTGTTCTCCTTCGTTTACTCTTCTATCTTTTCTTCATTCCATTCCTTTCGTCTCATCTCATTGCAGTGGTCTTCCGTCGTCTACGTGTGGCATCGTAGCCTCTGGTTCCCAAGGTGTCTTAAATGTACGACACATGAAAAAAAAAATTCAAGCCCGATAAAGAGGCCTATGAGCAAAATTAGGGGGTCTTTTATACATACATGTAGAATGAGAAACCATAGCAATTAAAGAGCGTCCATAAATAAAAACTGTCTCATCTCGTTACTTTTAAATACTTGTATTTTTAGTTATTTATTCACAAGTCTCAACTCTTCGGATACATGCTTATGCTTTAGATACACCTCCGCTTGAAAACAAATGTTCGATTTCTATGTTATTTAGTGTAGGCAAATATATACTAGCATTAGAAGGTTTCAGAATATAATTTTCTTTTCAATGTGTGCAATGGTAAATGCTATTTTATTAGTTGTATAATTCATGATATCACTTCCATAGAATTTTCATGATGTAACCATTATTGTCTTCGCATAGCAATCGGTTTTGTGCACTTAGATTTGTCGCATACGCTATTGTTTACAAAGCAACCCTCAAACATTAAGTTTTGTGTTTTCTTGCAAAAATCTCCTTCATTAACATTAAAACTGCTCAAATAAGTTTGTGATGAAGAGACAATGAACAACTCTCAGGCATAAATGTTTCAGTAAAGGCCGCGACAGGACTAAAGACGACCCCGAAGCTGAACTTGTACGTATTTCTGTACCACTACGAGTTAATAGGTCTTACTGTAAGGAAACAACTGTGTATGGAAGTCCGTCGGCTTAGGGATGCAAGTTCAGTCGGAGTGACATTGTCCAGTGATAGGCACAAGCATGGTCGTTTCTAACTCATATCTTGAATTTTGTGGGAATGTTCTCAGAAGACATCTTCATTCTGGATGCTTTTTGCATAAATGGTAAATAGTAAGAGACATACAAAACCTTAATAACTAAAAAAAAAAGTGGATCTCGTTAAATCACACAATTGATGTCAAATACTTATTTTTTGTTCTGAGTGAACCATTTCCGAGATATTCCGCATTATTTGTTTGAATTTTCCAATACTTATACTTTTTTCAAATAGGAATATGTTATTCGCTTTTTATCTCTTGGTCTTGCATGGAGAACGGAATTTCAAAGGCATCGTATAGCAACCAGCTCTTAAAACATGTCACTATCACTTAAAACCTACTGTATTCCCATATTCCCCTTGCACCTACAAGAAAATTCACAGTCTGGTAATTTCTGATAATGCTTATATCGATTAAAATGTAGTATACAGAGAAATAAGCATTTGTAAGAATAATTTGATGAGAGTGAGTATAGATAGCTCTATATATATTTAGGAACAGATTTTCTCCAAATTGAATTATATTAAAAGCCTGTATCGAAATAGCTTACGCGACGATCATTTGGTGTATCTTGTAAGGCTATGTATTTTGACTTCATCACCAAATATTGATGGACTTTTTAAACTTAAGCAGTACTAAAGAAGACACTAATGAACAGATGTTTATGGCATGAGACTTGAAAGCGCTTTCGTAAATCAAACGCAAGTTACATGTAACCAGCCCATCACTACAACACAGTGCATGGCTGGGGTTTAAAGAATGGCAATGTGCGCATATAGTGGAATGAGGTAAACCCAACCTCCCCTCTGTCACAAACGTTGGACATCGGTGCTATAATACATAATCACATCCTTCAGTACTGGTAAAAAATTATTTGCCAGGTACAACATGCTTTGGAGCACCCTCCATATCTGATACCACCTGACTTCTGTTTACGCGGCTGAAAGCTCTTCTGAAACAGCTAAGGTCTGTGGAAGTTGATGAAGTTACTTTAAATGCAACGAGACCACTACGACTTATTTTGCAAGGTGGCTTCCAGCAATGCTCCCAGCCACTTCGCACGCGCTGGCAGAAATGTCAATGCGGAAGGTAATTGTGTTTCAGGAAATGTATAATTTGAATTGATAACTGATTTCAATTCCGGGAACTTTTGGAACTCAGGGTTATTTGTGTTGCTCATTCATTATATTTTCAAAAGCAATATTACATTTCACGAAATGCAGAACTGCAATGATAGTTTCGACATGTTTAATAAATGTCCCTATATCTATATATTAAATAAAAATGAATGTATTTTGTCCTGCATGCTCTGCTAAACCGCTTGAGCGAGCACCTCGAAATTGGACACGTATATGAATTTTTTTTCATGGAGAAGGTTTGTATGCTATCCATCTTACTATACAACATTCACATGGTGGCCTCTATTCGCTTTTCTTTTACGAAACACGATCAGGTTTTCTCTATTCTCCTTCATCATGCAATTTATACAATTATTTATAAGTGAAACAGAAATGTCACACATGTTCACACAATTTTCTCTATACACCTTTCTTTTACAAAGCACAATCGCATTTCTTTCTCTACTTCCTCTTCCACAAATAATTCATGCAATTTTCTATATGATTGACAAAAATGCAACGTATATTTTCACACAACTTTCTTTATTTCCTGTTCTTCCTGTGGTATTCGGGGTTCTTCAGCAGTGCTTTTGCATAGTGGTTTCCCGGGTTTTTATTTTATTTTATTTTTGGTTGTTTATAGTACCCAAGCTAAGTCTAACAGTTGCAGGGATAGTCGTCAAACCACGGACAACGCCGGGTATTTCAGCTAGTTGGCTATAAGGCTGGAACTAATATAAAGTTGAATTAATTCAAAATGGCAGTGTGCTGAGACCAGTGAATATTATCCCAAGTTAAGCCAAGATTGCTTTCCTTGCCTTTCAGTGCGCTACGGCCAGGTGGCCTCGAAAGTTCTTTTATCCGCTCTCCTTTACATATTCACAATATCGCACCCGAAGAATGGATATATCAAAATTGACTTTATGATTAGGTCGGCTACTTGTCATTCCTAGCCCTCCAGCACTACCGCCATCTGCCGATCGAATCGCATTTCCATTGTTTTAGTTCCAGAATTTCTCTTGTAATATATAATCGTTTAAGGTGAAAGGTTATCGGAGTAAAAGGGATATAAATGCGGAATATTTTCGCTCTAGAGCAAGCGATATCATGCTAGAGTGGATTTCTAAGGAAAGAAAGAAGAATTTTGTTCAGTTTCTCTAGCCCTCTATTGCATCAACCAAGAGAGGAAGGAATACAAATAAAGAAGTTATAAAATCAAGCATATAAGGTCTCCTATTTTGTCTAATGTGTATTTAGATTAAGTCCAAGGCACGATAACTCACCTTTTGACACGGAGACGCACTTGTTGACTTTCACAGGTGATCAAGACGATCTTCAAATGACAATGTACATATTATCTAAAATAATAGTGACTCAGTGACAACTTGAGGGGGGACGTGGAACCTAGACCGAAAAGCGATCTTTTGTGTCTGTGCCTCTCGGGAGGAGGATGAGTTAAATGGATCTGGACAGAGGACAGGTTCCCTAGATTTACCCGTTAGAAGCACCCCAGAGAGGCTGGATCAGCCTGGTTCCTCTCCTACCCCTAAGGGATCGTACTCCCCAGGGGGCAGCTAGACTCGGGGCACCTCTCCCTCCTCAGGCTTGTCCCACTCCATGGGGCCCCGACACCGGTAGGTCGTTTTCAATACCGGGGAGGCGATTTCCAGTGCATGCTGATGCCGCGCCGCTCGCCGACGCTTCCAACTTTGAAAGAAACCTAACGGGATGAAGAGTGAAATGAAATTATTAATGTAACGAAATGGAGGGACAGGAAACTCGGAGGATATGGAGATCATTCCCTGCATTCGACTGGTGGCCCGGGGAAATCTCCGAAAAAAAGCCATGGGTCAGAGGGGTCGGCCACGGGGATGGAAACCGCGGCCTGCCAAATGCGAGCCACAGATGTTATCACCTGAGCCATCCCTCTTGATAAAATAATGAGAAAATATAATATTCCTATATCAGAAGAGGAATCTAAAACAAATGGTACTCTATGGAGGTTGTTGTTGTAGTGTTTAACGCCCGCTTTTACTACTACGGCACCGCAGGCGGTGACACTGATGATACATGAAGATGGAGCACCGGTGGAATGAGATGGCGGGGGAAACCGGAGCACCCGGAGAAAACCCGCCCTGACGCCGCTTCGTCCACCACGAATACCACATGCGGGTCCCTGGGATCGAACCCGGGCCGCCTAGGTGGTAGGCGAGCGCGCTAACCGCTCGGCCACGGCGCCGCCCTCTATGGAGGGAAAAAACCAACAATTATACTGAGTGACTGGTTTGAAGTTCTGATTTTGGACATCTTATCTATAACATGAGCATCTTCAAACAGCTGGATACTAAAATAAAAATTGCGCAATTCCAAGAGTTGTGCCATATTAAAAACAACCTTTCTTTATAAAATAACGAAACAACACTAACATTGTACAAAGCATTAGCAATTCCGTTGCTGCTTTGCGGATTCCAGAGTTGGACTGAGGATTCCAGGTTGCTGAAATTAAAGAATTGCTTTCTATAGCAGATTCATAGATAGAAAACCGAGCGAGGTGGCTCAGGCGGTAACGGGTGTGGTCCGTATTTGGAGCGTTGCGGATTCAAATATAGTGGACCGACCAATCTGGTGTTTTTTTTTTTTTTTTTTTTTTTTCCTTTTTTCCTTCGTGTCTTTCCTCAGTTGCCAGGATAAATACCGGGTTGTATAATTATTACTAGGCTTAGTAATCCAGCTACATTAAAGAGGAATCAAGTTATCGGCATTTGTAGTGTATGTGATGGCACAGTGTGGGGAACCGGTTCTGTCCCGTCTGCTCTACAGACAAAACATGCACAACTTCATTCTTTTGGTAGCTCATCCACTAAGCTTAATTATTACCTTAAGTCTAAGACGGCAGTGTAAATGAAAATTAGATGGTAATAGCGAATGTTGTGCCATCTATCCACAGATAATGAAAGTAGATAGACTGGATGGCTCCCTAATGCCATCTGCCCGTCACAGAGGCGGAGGATGAGACGAAGCCTAACTGTCTGCCACACCTCCTAACAGACTGACTGGTAGTTAAAAGGACTCTCCGTGTCGCGTGTTCTACTTGATTGTTCGAGATACGCTCTGAGAACCAGTCCTTTGGCCTGGGTTTTACACTGCACTCAATTTTAGGCAACGATCCTATAGCTGTAGACAAGATGCTGCGGCTCGTGGACACTATTGTGTTCTCTAAATAAGTCAAACCTGTTTAGCGCTACCGGCGTTTTAGACATTTATGATGTGATTTTTTACTATTTTAATGTTCTACCCTTTTGCCGCTTTAATTTTTTTACCTATTTAATGTTTTAGTTTTCTCTTTTTAATTTTAACTTCATAAATTTGTAAGCTTTTCAGGTTTGAAGGGTTGAACTTCGCACTCAAATGACCTGGTAAACGGGTCGCACTCGCTCACTTACCCAC
The DNA here is from genome assembly GCA_030765045.1 of Tenodera sinensis. Lineage (NCBI taxonomy): Eukaryota > Metazoa > Arthropoda > Insecta > Mantodea > Mantidae > Tenodera > Tenodera sinensis. Next base: position 79,959,944 of record CM060969.1, on the reverse strand, counting down.
TCACTCATTGATAGTTTTCTGGATTCTATTTGTTAAGATATGAACCAGTTTATAGGAAACGCACTAAAACAAAATTTTTACTTTCTCTACTACGTGTAGTAAAGTAGAGGAAGTATTGTATTCCACCCAAAAATTCGATGTCGAAATTTCACCGGAAGTGTATGATTTGAGGCCCCCTGAAACCAACAAAAGCATTTTTAACGAAGGGCTCTCTCTCTCTCTCTCTCTCTCTCTCTGTGTGTGTGTGTGTGTGTGTGTGTGTGTGTGTGTGTGTGTGTGTGCGCGCGCGCGCGCGCCTGTCTGTCAGTCAGGCTGTGGACAGCATAAACCAAAAACGAAAGGTCGGTTCCAAACCAAAGTTGATATTTAAGTTGATTGTCTTTCAAGGATGCGACACAAAGATTTTGATGAAAATAGCCCCACCCTAAACTATCTTTACATGGATAATTTTTCGAAAATTTTGATTTTTTTGAAAATGGCTCTAACGATTTTGATTAAAATTCCATATGTTTAAGATATTTGTATGACAAATTAGATGGATATTTTTAATTTTCTCGCTGGAGTACTATTTACTCTGGATGACTTCTGAATAACTTGTAAACCTTAAGATATAGACAAAATCTTACTGTACAAGAAATATGTATGTCGCTAAAACACACAATGTCTAAATAAACCTTTTTATAGAGTGAATATTTCGAGAGATATTCCTTGTTATTTGTGTCAATTTCGAAAAACTTAAAATCTTTTATGAAATGGGACATCATTATTCATTTTTAAATGTTAACGTGCTAACAGAACGGGATCTCAGACCTTTAAAAGATTTGACTATTCCTCAAAGCATACTGTATTCGCTTATACTCCTTGCACCTACAAGAAAATACGTTATAAAATAGTTTCTGCAAGTGTTTATCTCAACTAACACGAAGAAGATATAGGAATAAGGAATAAGAGTTTGTAAGAATGATTAATACAAGAGTAGAGGAAGTCATGTGAGTGCAACACATCAGATTTTTAACTTTTGCAGCGAAAGGTTGTGACCTATACTGTCGAATGTTTTAGCTAAGTCACCAAATATTTCTAATGGTAGTTCTTTTTTATCCAAGGCCTTACTACTTCAGAAGTGAAGTGTGAAGTACAAGTGGCTTGGAGTAGTAACAACGTATAGGAAATAGAGAGAAAAAAAGTTATAGACAAAATTCCTAGTCAAGTCGTAGATAAGAATTAACATTTTTGATCCGATTGAAATAATGAATATTTGAACCAAGTTTTAAGAATGAATGTTCCCTATTGCAGTGCAGTCCACGAAATGAGTAAAGATCGGCTAGAAAAAGCATAGAGCAACCAGTTTAATAATTAGTTTGGAACCGAAATGGGCCAAAGCATGAAGTTGATGATTTTCTAGCCTGCTGTTAGAAACCGTTGAGCAGCAAGTTCTCTTATGATTGGGAGTTCTTGTTCTCGCACGGTAGCTGACGCAGCGCACACTGCAATATTAAAACTACATGGAAGGGGTCTAACATAACTTCATATCCAGCGAGGGTTGTAATTGAGATTGCAAAAGTTACTGCGAATTTTAGATGCCCTACTTTGCTGGGAATTATCCACCTTGCAGAGCAATCCAGAGATTACGGTAAACCTTAAATGTGTTTATATTACACCCTAGGGATTATATGCAACGTGAAAGATAGTTGAAGACGACTTCTTCCATTATCTAAGTTATGCTAAATTAAGTTATGGCGTCTGAAATTTCCTTTATTAGATACGGTAGCATATTTGTAACCAACCCTACGTAGTGTAGAATACAGCAACTCAAAAAGTTAGCATTTGGGGAATTTCTTTGTTTAAATGCATGGTTAGACACCTATATGTCCATTTTTTCTTTTGTTATTGTTAATTTTTTTCTGCTGTCATTCTTATCCAAGTTTGTCTAAGATATATATTGCATATCTGGAGTTTTACTTTGAGATTGTTCTTGTGCAATAAATGTTTTTGCTTGAAATATGCTCGGTTCAAAGTCCTACACCAAAAAGTTTACGTTTTGTAAAAACCTTTTACTGCTTGAGGAATGAGGTATTACAAGGTTCGGAGGGGCGGACTTAGCAGATCGGTTTGTCAGAGATCTATTGTGCATATTTCCCAGAAGAGGTGCTCCGCTGAAGGAAGGGATGAGGTGAGAGGAGTCAGAGCGGCGGGAACTGAGAAACCCATAGCAGAGGGCAGGGTCATGCAGTTTTCAAATTTGGAATCCCTTTTTCGCTGCCATGCAACGCCAAGACTCCTACCCACCCTCAAACCCAGAAACACCAAGCAGGATGAAGCTGAAGAGAAAGGAGAAGTTAAGTGAAAATTCGGGGGATGTATGTAAACTTCCCGACATTCGACTAACGACATGGGGTAACCCCCAAATAAAATGAGCCGGAACCCGCGTCCTTCCGAATGCGAGACTCATGCGCTGCCGCTTGCACTACCTCGCTGGGTTCAATCGATTGTTTTTGTCAGTACTCTTTAATGCTCGTTCCTACTACATACGTCACTACTTGAGGGGTTTTAACCCCTGAGAACTCATGCCTTATCCATTACATATGCTGTGTTTTGCTTCCGTTGTTATTTAAAGTGCATTTTGATAGTGACCAATAAGCTTAACCTGTCCACACAACGAATAAAATTCACCCTACTGTGTATCCTGGTGGAGATTTCAACTTCGACCTCGCCGCCACTGAAGATGGCTGCCGCAGACGCAGACGAAACGTCTGGGAAGGAGCCCAGTAGACCACGGCCCACAAGCTCGGATTACTCTGTATCTAATAACCTCCGTTTATTTTATTGGTAGTAGCACGGAAACACGAGAGTTTATCATATTAGGCTTTCATTTATTTACCCTTTGTATTCTAAATTGTTCCAAAATTAGAAGCTTTATGGATGCCATAGTATTGGAAATCATAGTAATGCTAAAATTCAAAGAAGAGAAGAAATATGAATAATAGTATATGGAATAACAGGTTTAATCATTTTTGCAGTATTTGGAGGATGAATATTAAATTGAATGATTTTTAACTCATTCATTTTTTACATTTTAGTATTAAAATTATACCAATCTTGACAACAGAAACTCAGACTTGAAATCTCTATTTAAGAGTAGAATAACGATTATACAATAGACTTTGTATATTTGTTTGTTTTAAGACCTAAATTACAAAAGAAATATCAAGTTATTTGTAATGGCTGCGCCAAACAGAGATAACGCCGTTTACCTCTCAATAGTGGCTTGTTGCACAAAATATTTTCCTATAGCTCGTGCAATGTTTTTTAAACACTGGAATATTTAAAGAAAAGTTTTGTTGCGAGTCAACGCCTCTTCAGTAGCGGTGTTACCTCATTGTAACGTCACCTTATCAAGTACATGGCTAATGAAAAACACAGGCTCCTGCGCGAACTGATCTAGTCATGGCCCAATGAAGTAAAACCGCTATCGCCTAATCTAATACATCCATATTCTAAGCAACCAAAAAAATTGCTAGTTGAATTTGTTCAAAAGATACAATTTTATCATGATGTTATACAATGTTGGCCATGTTAGCTCAGTTGGTTAGACGCTGGTCTACTGATCCCAAGGTCACGGGTTCAAATCCGCCCCAGACCGATGGTTTGAAACTGTGCTTAAAAACGATAGCTCCATTTCAGTAGATTTACTGGCATAGGTATAAAACAACTCCTGCGGGACGAACTTCTGGCATACCGTCGATGCTGATGTGATCCTGGCAATTGACAATGTCGTTAAACAACAAAATACTTGTTTTAACGTACGTGTATACACAGTACAGGTCTGCATGGGTCGACAATCTTAGGTTGGGCCCTGCCCGAGCCCGATTGTGTAAATTTATTATTATTATTATTATTATTATTATTATTATTATTATTATTATTATTATTATTATTATTATTATTATTATTATTATTATTATTATTATTATTATTATTATTATTGTTTGAAACGTTTCAGCAGTCCCTAGTAAAGAAATGCTGCGATAATTGTGCTATTATCGGAATTTCGGCATCGGTGGCCAAAAATTATAGTAAATTATTCTGTATCTCTTAATTTTCAAGCCCATGCCCGATCCGAGCCCGAAAAACATTTTTCAATTAGGCCCGAACCTGGCCTAACCTGAGCTCGTGTAGGCCTCTAATACACAGGAAAGCTGAGGGGGCCAGACGGTTCATACAGCGTATGGCATCTGTAAAACCAGCTGTAATACAGGGGATAGGAGAGAGAGCAGATTGTGGCTCACTATCTGTCCTCCGGGTGGAGGTCAGTGTTCAAAAACTAATGCGCGAGCTATAGCAGTATATTTTTTTAAGGCTGGTTTCACCCACTAAGATGAACACTGTAATGCCAGAGGACTCCGATTTTAAGGTTGTGGAAAGTAGTCTTGAAAGGACCTGTGAAAGTTGAAACCAGCGAATATGAAGGAAAGAAGCGGGGGATCCTGGGAAATGGAGCCGTAAGATAATAAAGAAGGAATATAAACAAACAATAAAGTGTGGTGCCGGGAAGTTAGAGACATGTGCAGTAAATCATGACGCCCCATGTTGCAAGTGGTTCATACATCATTTTGCTCTCTCCGGACTTGGGCTCCTTGCTTTACTGTGGGCACTTGTGTCCGTGCAGAGCCTCTTGGTTCTGTGAAATCGACAGTTTTTTCATAGTTCAGTTTTGTGGAAAAACGGCAAATTTTGCATATAAAAACTTCATGTCGATCACTGTAAATATTCGCGCTCAAGTTATTTCATTGATGTAGTTATGCAGGGTGTACAAAGTGATTGTGGGTTTTAAAGTTACATTTTTTCTCGGAGGTATGCAATACAATATTCTGAATTGTAACTAAAGGGGAAAACTTAAGAGTTTTTGCTATTCTTTATCCAATTTGCACCTTATTTTCAGAATTAATTAGAGTAATCAAAATTAAAATGTGTATCGAATTGATACCGAAATTTATATTTCAAATCGAATGGGCTTGATAAAGACACGTTTTAATTTAATTGCCGGATGTGAGATTTGCGATAAGTGTTGTAAGGTGAGCCAGATATGAGTAAATAATAGTCGTTAAATTTGTAGGATAAACACATTATTGGTTTGAAATAACGAGTCATGACGTCATACTACATAGTTTAAATACACGTTTGAAAGTCAGGTCTACCAACCTTAAAAGTCGCGCGATATATTTAATAAAATATAAAGTAAACATCGTTTAATCCTAAAAAGGTAATTATATATTCGAAATTCTTAAAAGAACATGTTATAATAGAAAGGGACATTTCTAAATTGCGGGAAAAGGAAATAGCATTTTGGATACGAGGCTTTCTTGGATGACGTCATGACATTCAAAATTAGAGAGAACGGTTTTCATAGCTTGGGGACGCCAGAAAGCGTCACTACTCACCCCAGACCAGTACTGCAGGTTGTGCTGTGCGGACGTGAGTGCGATTCCTCTACATATACAATCGGCATAGCTCCCGAAAATATCTAAGATGCAATAAACAATATATAAAGGTTTTCTTGGGTAGTCTATTTGATAACACCTGCGCGTACCCGAGATAAATAAAGAGATCTCAATCTGAGCTAGCGGGAAAGAACCAAATCAACGGGCGACCACGAGACCAACGACATTTAAGCATCAATGGCGACACAACGAGAAACGAACAACGATTACCAGCTTCAGAATTTGAAGTCCTTCTGATGCATAGCTTAAATTACTTTAATAAGTTAGTAAAATAAATTCAGTTAGCTATATTTTAAAACACTTAGCATCAAAATATTTGAATAATTTACCTTAAACATTTTAATAGACACGTTATGGGTATATAAACACAAGTTGCTATGGGAAATATTGTGTAATAATTTTAAGGCTATGTATATCTTGCCATTTAAAAGTTCAATATTTCTCAGTTTTTTTAGACTTTGACACACATGTGTGGTTTAAGTAGTACACAGACTTTTATGCAAAATTTAGATGTTAACATATATACAAAGTTTCATGGACCAAAAAAGAAAAATTATGTAAAAACTAAGATTTACAAAGTTTTACCTGCTTTATATTTTTCCAGCAGCACATACACGAAGGTGGCATTACTTACTAGATGTCAAAGCCTCTCCATTTTCTGGCCATATTAGGAGTGAAATTTAAACGTAAACATCTGAAGAAGAAAAAAAGGGAATATTGGAATATTGCTTTAATGTTGATGTAAAGAACAGTTTTTATTAGCATAAATTCATGCGCTTATCCGCAACAAATATTATAACACATATTTTACAGCTTTTGGCAACAGATGAATTAATATTGTTTAATTGCAAAGTTCCAACATTCGCCCCCACCCCTGAAAAAAAGTCTGACAACGCTCATGGGTGGGTGTGGCCTATGGCTATGCAGCGTCTATATAGAATTTTTAAAAATGGCCGCGCATAAAAAATAATTATATCACCTTGCGGAGCAAGGATTGGGACATGGATCTTATGAGAAATTTAAATTTTGAATTTTTGACTATTGTTGAAAACACAATAAGGTCCTTCCTAGAATTGAAGAGTCAATATAGAAGTTTGAATTCTACATCAGCAAACTTTATTTTGCTTTCTGTTTTACCATATTAAATAAATACACAAAATTAGAAACTCACATGCAAAGATCATGCCTTGGGATTCGAGAAACATAAGTCAATGATATGATCTAATTTTAGTCGTACTAGCCCTTCTGTTAAAAAATGCAGTTGGAGCAATGAGATACAAAATGCCTCCGTGGTAACTGTGAGGCTCACATTGGGGAGGTCCGCGGTTCCAACCCCGCCAGGACCGTCCTTCCTGACGGGCTCCCCCCTCCCCCTCGCCACCCCCATCAGTCTTCATAACTGGCAAATGCCGGGGGCATACTCTATCCTCTGCTTCTTTCGTGGCGTGTATCATCAGTGACCATCGCTTTTAGTGCCGCTTGTAATAGAAGATGGCGTTAAACACTACACAAAAAGAACTGGACGACTGCGTGCATCAGGTGAGTCTCACGATTTTCTCGGAATAGCAACAGATATTGGAATACAACATGCAACCTTTTTTCCCAATGCACCTGAAGTGTATACTGCTCATTCATTGTGATCATGTTTAGTTAATAAGTTAATAAGCTTCCAAATATTTTAGGAGTGCCAAATGTTTCTCACGATGCCAATTTTAATATTTTCTTTTAACTGTGAGCATCTATCAACCGTCGGATCATAGATAACAATACCATCATATGAGTTTTTCGTTACTAGTTTTAATTTATGATAAAAGCTTTTTAAGATGTTAAATTCTACGGCTTAGAAATTTCAGTCTCATTATTATTTACAAAATTTTACAGAATATTTATCCTACAGTTTTACTTATTAGTTTTCGGAATGTACGTATGCACGAAACCTTTCAGAAGAGTTGACTAAAAGCTGCATAGTGTAACACAGCTTTAATCAAATGAAATTCTTGAAAAAAGAATGAAAAAAGGAAGGATACTTTGTATGGATGTGACTTTCGAAATTTCTACTAAAAGTAACAATTATTCTTTGCAGAATATTAATCCGATAGCTTTATTGTGAACATATTAAAAATTCAAAATTACGAGCATCTAAGGAAGAATGGCTCATCTACATCCTTATTTTTTATTTTCTCTACTGCCTACCTATAGTAAGTGTTACCTAATAATAGGAAAGTAATATATTCCACACAAGAATTCAAAATTCGAAATGGACATGTGTACGTTTTTAGATTCTCTGCATTCCAGTAAATCGTTTTACAAAAAGGCATGGCATAACTCATAAGCGAAAAGTGAGTAAATACCAAAGGACACGACACGAATATATCTATTTAAAATCCAGCCCCCATCCCAAACTATCCTTTACTTGTGGCATTTTTTGGTAAATTTTTATTCTCTCAAAAATAGCACTAACGAACATGTATTTAATATATTTCATAACAAATTAAATGCACATCTTGAATTTTCTGGGAATAACCTCTCAGAACTTCTTCATCCTGAATGAGTTTTGCAGAAATGGTAAATCGCAAAATATAGACAAAATCTTATTGCAAAAAATGTAGATCTCATTAAAGGATGCACTTTATGCCAAATCGTCTTTATTTCTTTAATGGAGTGAAGCGTTTCCAAATATTTCTTGTATGGGTTTGAATTTTCAAACACTTAGACGACTCTCAAATCAGTCTTGATTCCTTTCCTTTTTTTCTTCTCTCTTGTGGCCATGTAAAGAGAAGGGAATTTGAAAGATATCACACAGCGACCAGCTCTTAAAATGTTTTTAATCGCTTAAGCGTACTGTATTCCCTTAGTCCTCTTGGACTTGCAAATGAAATAGGTAATCCATTTCTGCAAATGTTTATATCGATTAATATGAAATAGTACAACCTTTTGTAAGAATATTTTCTTGTCTGCAGATGTTTATCTCCATTAATATGAAGTAGATTGAAGAACGTGTTGTAAGAATTGCTACAGAAGGTTACGTGAGTGTAATATCAGCTTTTTTGAATGTAGTTGTCATCTTGAAAGAAATCTTTCTGCTTACTAACGAGCACCAACAAATTTTTTTGAGTATGAGCAAATTATCATAAATAAATCCGCCTAATATTTAAATCCTTAGGGTACACTTTGGAAAGCTTGCTTGCCATTAATCCCACTAAGCTCCGCTATAAGAACCATGTATCGTTTTTGCACTGCATCTCTTAGTCGATGCCGTACATACGGTTAGCGAACCAAACAGGTTTTGTGAAAAGGTTCCCCTTCTCATACATTTTCCATCCGCAAAGTGCCATTTTGACTCCATTCAGGAGTAGGGGCCCCGATCCATTTACGAGACCTCAAAAGGCAAGTCATTGTGAAGGAAAAGTGAGCAATGAGTGATCCCCACAATGCCGAATGAATATTGCATTTTCCTGGCAGCGTATTAATGTCTCTTCGCCGCTGGGAAGGTTAAACAGGAGGAAACAAACATCGTTCCGAGTTCGCCAGCGGGGCAATTCTCAACTTCGCTTCATTTCTGATGCATTGGCAAAGTATTCCGACTGGGAATCGGTTGAATCGATGTCTGTACGAACCTTCCACTGCAATATCATCTAAAAATACTTCTTAAGGGGGTTCACATGGGAAAATCCAAGGTTTACTGTTGCAATGTTACTCTACTGTGACAAATAAATCAAAGCAAAATAATCTTGCTGTTTTTTATTTAAGTAAGTCAACCAAGAACTCTTTATCGTTTCGTTCTTTTATCCTGTTTCGTCATTCGCCTTTTGTACTTCTATACCCTTTGCAGTGTTATTTTTATAACTGCGGCAAAAGCACCAATTGATTTTCTGTTGTACTGTGGTTGCAATCATTTTAGGGCATTGTATAATTTTAGAGTAGGTAGGAGGCGTGTTTTTGTTTGAATGTTTTGCTGCTACAGCGCTGCAGTCGCCATTTTCAGCATGGCTGGTCAGTTACTCATTAACTAGAAAGCTAGACGCAACTATGATCGATCGTCTATGTGTTCTCCTATTGTTAGCGCATTTGGAAATGCTAAAACAAATTCGAACGAGCCGCCCACAGTGAAGTCAGATCAGTGATTCGTTTTTTTGAATGCGAGAAATGTTACGCTAACATTCTTCGCCAATTGTGTGAGGTTTATGGAAAAACAATCTGAGATGGAATGGCGAGAACCTGGCAATGTTGAACCACACACTGCCAACGCTTCAATATTTTAACATATAAATTGTTTGGGAACAATTCGACCACCAAGCACTTCTGAAGAACCTTGGTTTGATGCTTTAGAACACACAAGCTTGGACAATGTTTGAGAGGTAGTATCCGAACGTTAAAATCCGGGATTTTTCAGTTCGAATTCTACCTCTCAAACATTGCCCACACACGGCTTGTGTGGTTAAAACATCAACAATATCTTTGTTGGCATAAATTAATAATCATTGCCCTCTAAAGTTATTTAATCCCGGGGCATAAAGTACTTACAATATTCGCCATTGGGGTACCTTTGTGGTTTACCGGGAGAAAAATACGAATCGGTTGGAGTGTTCGATTTCATTCTAGCAGGTTAATTGATTGTTAGCTTAATTGATTAGAGCACCCGCCTGGTAAGCGGAGGGTCTGCGGTTTAAATTCCAGCTGTGGCATTGGATTTTTGAGTTTCGATTCCACCTCTCAAGAAGTGCAGACTTGGTGGTTATCACAGACGATATCGTTCTTTGACGAAAACATACAAAATCTGGCTTCTGGTTTCGACAAGCGTCTGAATTACGGGGATGACTGTGGATAAGTAGAATTTGTCAACAAATATTGAAGACCGAGATTAAAGATACTCTTTTGAATGCGGATTTCTAAGGTAATGAGTGCTAATAAAGTATTTAGAAAATAATATTACATTTAAAATATCATCGCTACTTACTTTAAAAACACAACTCGTACAGTATTAAGCAGTAGAGAAGGTTATAATGTTTTATAATAATTATGCATATATAATTTGAAAATAAACGGTACTGTATAGAATGTGATATTGCTGTTACACAAGTTATTTTATTAGTAAAAGCTGCGCCCAGGTATGAGACTTTGCTAATTGTTTTTCTCGCAGTCTCCATACACAATATGCGTCATACGTGTGTGACGTTGCATCCAGGGTGGGTTCGCAGCAGAACTTCATACTCGGCAGATGTCAGACAAGAGAGGATAGCTAATTGCTGCTCAGCGCTGGAGCAGATATGAAATCAATTTAGCATTTTACCCCACCCACAACTTGCCTCACACACACACACACACACACGTACAGCTAATGTTTTCCCAAAAGTGGCATTATGTGATATGAAAAGCTGTGCTCACACGTACGTATATTGCGTTCTCTTCCTCCGCTCTGCTACTTTGCCCAACCACACTGCTATTCATTAGTCCACATTACCAACCTGCACACTATGTAAAAGGGTCGTCTAGTTCACCTTTCGCCCTCCTTGACCCTTGGTAAATACAAGTCTAATTGTATACCGAGGTTCAACACTTCTTTAACAGGGGTAGTAAAATGTGATCCACTTCTTTCAGATTTTAAATGTGCTATCTTCTAGATCAGCCATGTTCAACGTTTGCGAAGAGGGGAGGTTGACTTTACCTCCTTCCACTTTAGGTGCACTTTAACACTCAGTTGTGGTGGTTTGTTTGCGCTTGATTTACGAAAGCACTTTCAAATCTCATGCGGTAAACATTTGTTCACTAGTGACTTCTTTGGTACTGCTTAGTTTAAAAAGTTTATCAATATTTGGCGACCAAGTTGAAGTGTATAGCCTTAGAAGATTCACCTATCGTAACCTATTGTGGTACAGACTTTTAATGTAGTTCAGTTTGAAACTCTGTTTGCAAATATATGTAAAGCTATACTCACTCTTACACACACATTCTTGCGAATGCTTATTTCTCTATCTACTACATTTTATGGACATAAGCATTTTCAGAAATTATCTAGTGCTAATTTTCGTGTAGGTGCAATGGGAATACAGTAGGCTGTAAGCGATAGTGAAATGTTTTAAGAACTGATTGTCATGTGATGGCTTTGAAACTCCATTCTCTTTGCATTTCCAAGAGATAAAGAAAACGAGTAACGTATTTCTGTTTGAGAAAAGCATAAGTATTGGCAAGTACATACAAACGGTAAAGAATATCTCGGAAATGGTTCAATCAAAGGGGGGGGGGGGGGGGGAGTGACATAAATTGTGTTAACGAAATCCACATTCTTTATTTAGTAAGCTTTAGTCTGTTACTATTTACCATTTATGCAAAAGTGATCCAGAATGAAGAGGTCTTCTGAGAACATTCCCAGAAAAATCAAGTTACTAACTTAAAAACTGCCATGGAATCGCCTGTTTGTGTCCGTCACTGGATACTGACTGCTTGTGTTTCCTCTAGCCATAGGCATAATTCACCTTCCGAATGAAAGAGAAAGTGGAGAATGCCAGCTAATTACGCAAGCACCTCCAAAGAGATGGGGTTGGACATCGCTGTTCTAGATATTGATTTTCTGATTATAAAACAAACAGCTAATATATAAATAAAATCAACAATTATAATACTGCTTCAGCACTTATACTGGCTGGAAGATGTTGATTACTTGGAGACAAGGTATCCAAGAGTACAGAAATAATCTTAGTGAGTTAAATAGTTAAATTACCACAGCTCCTTAAGTTTTGAATGATTTTCCCTGAAATTATTACGACCATGACAATTATTTCAAGTGGTTATTTGCGTTGATAACTTATGCGGTCTAGTATATGAAATTATTTTATCTAGCAGAAAAATAGTAAAATTTACTTCATGTACCTTTGTCAGGAAGTATGAGAGATAGCTGAAATTTTCAGTACATATATGCAACTCATAGTTAAACTTTCTCAACCACAATAATTTTATAATCTATATTAATGATATTAAGAGAACAACAACATTGTACATTCTCCACATTTTGACTTTTTTGACTTTGTAAATATCTTTCTTTTTTAAATTTCTAGTAAACTGATATACATAACTACATAATTGAGGTTCAAATGATAGCTGATTATATGAAGAACAAGCATGCACAAGTGTGATTCTATATTGCAGATAGTTGATGAGAAAAAGGTACACGAATTCACATGTATTAAGAGTAAATTTTATTATTTTTCTGTTGAATGAAATATTTTTATAGACTCAACCATATAAGCTATCAACGCAAGTAATCACTTGAAATAATGTTCATGATTTATAGAAAATATCATGAATGCAGTATACATTTTACCGTAAAAATGGGGAAAATGTATTGAGCTATTTATGATGGCATTACTCAGTGATACCTTTTAATGTAATTATGTGTTTAATGTTATGATCAGTTCCAAGAAGTTTTAATCGATCTCCCTTTACATCTTCTTTGTAGAAACAATACTTTTCGCAGATTTGACTTTTAAGTGTCCTTGGAATAGTAATTTTGGTGACTGTTACTATGATTTTATATGAAGAGGTACCTGTCACACGTGATCCTACGCACTTAGGAGGATGTTTGGAGGTTCAGTAGAATGCTATTTGTATTTTGCAACTAGGTAAAAGCAGCATTTTAGGTATAAAGGCTGTCGCATATTCGCAACGCTTAGAAATTACTTTGTTTGTGGAATGTAGCCACAGTTATAATTTATCAGGCGCTGTTTAAACGTTATCCAGGCCCTGATACTATTAATTCTTGTTCAGCGCAGGAACTGGAGATTATATCCTTATATCAGGAGAGTGGACTACAAACATCATTTTAATGCCGAAGAATGCATTCTGAAGCTGAGGGAGAAACATCTGCAGGCTGAAAACTGGAGAATTCAGCAATTTTATTTCTTCATTCTCGCTATAACAATTCACAGTTTAAGAGAATAACGTAATTCCTAAAAATCTGATGCTTGTACTCACACGACACGCTCCACTTATTTTTGGACCAAATGTTCCTAAAAATGCTTGTTCCTCTATCTAATTCATGTTGATCGAGGTAATCGTTTGTCACTTATTTCCTTATAGGTACAGTGGGAATAGGAGAATACGTTAGCCTTAACCCAGAAGTGTCAAATAGTGACAAGTGGATCATTCTTCTCTTTTTGTTCCTGCACTCGTCTTGACTAATTGGCGTGGCCGTGCAGGGTAAAGGTGACTGTCATTGACTAATTCGGTACCTCTGCGAACCTTTGAGTTTCACAACATAAAGTCAATGTCAGTGTCCCGTTAGAAATTCCAACCGGAATCCTCCTAGCATTCTTCTATGCCCTCATCTCTATTACGTCACCATCGGAGAGTAACTAGGAAGAGATAAGAGTAACCACCCTGTTTCCTCTCAGTGAAACCACTGGCTTAAGCGATAGTCAAATCTTTTTAGAGCTGGTTGCTATCTGTGGGCCTTGATATTCTATTCTGTTTGCATAGGCTGGACACTAAAAAAAGGGGAAAAAAGTCTTCCTGTTTGAGAAAAGTATAAATGTAAATATAAACCAAAAAGGAGGAATATCTTGAAAATGGTCATCTCCAAAAGAAAGGGGGGATGCCGATTTCTCTGCTTTAGCGAAACTTACATTTTTATTGTAATATTTTGTCCATCTGTTACGGTTTAGCAATTATGCAAAAGTCGTCCAGAATAAGGAGGCTGTTCTCAGAGGCATCAAGGTATACATTTAATTTGTCATAAAGGTGGCTTAAATATTACCTAATCAACGTCGTTAGAGGCATTTTTCTAAAATAAAAATCATCGAATATTTTGCCATGTGAGGGGTAGTTTAGGGTGGGGAAATTTTCTAGAAACTTATGTGTCTCATCCTTGGAAGACATTGAACTTCAAGTTTGATTTTTAAGTGAGTTTTCGTTTTTTGAGTTATGCTGTTCACCAACAAACATACACACAATACTTTTTAAAAAAATGCTTTTTGAGATAGAGGTTCAGGGGCCTCATATCATATATTTCCGCAGAAATCTCGATATCGAATTTTTGGGTGGAATAGAATACTTTCCCTATTTGCTATACGTAGAAGACAAAGCAAAAATTAACTCTTAACGGTATTTAATATATGTATTGCAAAGCTCTTCGACATTTCATGTAGCTTGAAGTCTGTAGTTATTTATTTTATGGATGTGAAGAAAAAGCAACGTAAAGACTGCTTTTCTGCTATTCAGTTTTCATCTTTCCAAGCTATTAAGATGGGAAGCAAGGAGGGAAACAGGGGAAAAGGAAGGAGATTAATAAATTACTATTGATCTTTGAGCTTTTTAACTGTCGCAAGTTTGGCTTGCGGAACTCCCTCGGACTTAAAATGCCGGATTCAAAGTTTTAATGAACGGTAGAAGTATAAAGCACTCGTTAAATTCGACCAATAGCGACAACAGGTTGTAAAGGCCTCTTGCTCCTCTGTTAAGAGGATTTGGGGGCGTACCGAGTTTGGGCCAGAGTTGTTGAGGGCGACAAAATTAACCGCTTCATGATTGCTTCATGCTGGACTAAGCTGAAACTCAAGACTAGCAACGTCTTTGCTAATTAAATTACTTCTTTAACAAGGAATCAAAGTATTACTAAGTGATTACGGCTATAAGTGGATTACGTAGTATCAATAACTGGCTCAAAATAATGGACATGTGCGAATGAACAAATTTGCACAGTATTGAACATTTTACCAACACGAAGTATTACGAGATCCACAACGTGGGTGGATGTGCGGTAGCTGTAAATAAAATTTTCGGAATATCGATGAGTTTCATGTTACTGAAGTGGTTAGAAGTGGGGGAAACTTCGAGGTAAACAAAATACTTCAACTTGGTTGAAAGAACACAACAAAAAGTAATAAGGGTTATCAAATGTTGAATTATGAATTTTAGTGTTTTTAGCCATCCTTTGATGCTCGAAAGCGTGTGTTTGTGCGTGAGAGAGGCAGAGAGAGAGAGAGAGAGAGATAGAGAGAGGGGGGGGGGGGACGCGCTCTCCTGTGCGTACTGAAGTCGAGAAACAATGCCGAAAAACAAGCTTTCGAAAGCTTTTTTAATTGACTGCTGCATGATGGATTATAATAACATTATTTATTATGACTGCCAATTCTACAGGAAGTTAAGAATAAACCTTACAATAGGGAACATAATTTACTAATGTATAAACTCAGGCTTTCACGGCTGGTGTCCTGAATATTAGGTATATTTATCTCTTTCAAGCGCAGTACTTGGCGAAACATTGGTACCCTAAAATGTCTTCTAGACCACGGCCTACAAGCTCGGAAGAACTAAACATTTCTAGTAAGTTACTAAGTTTTAAGGGAGTTAAAATAGGAGTTAGCTGAAATAATAATGATGATAATAGCAATGATAGTAATAATAATTAATAATGATAATAATAATGATAAATGATAATGATAACGATGACAACAACAATAACGACGACGACGATGATGATACATTTGTTGCACCCAAATACCATTCAAGTTTTGATTAAAAGTAGGCGAATTATATTACACTGTTAACCATACTCTTATGTTTTGGTTTTCATGACGCGTACCTTTTTTATTGAAAGTTATTGTGGAACGACGTAAGTATTTTACAACATGGCAGCTATGACGTATGACCAGGGGAGGCAGTGGAGCTTAGTGCCTCGACCTTCTGGAGATATTTTGTGCGTGTGCCCCCGGCAGGAAGGGTTGAAGTGAGAGGAATTAGATGGCGGTAACATCAGGAATCACGACGGAGCAGAGGACAGGATCCATATATTTCCAGTTTGAAGCTTCCCGGCGGCGTCTAGTACAGTTGTCTTGTCTACCCTGTGGGTCCCGGAAAGTGGAGGCTGCCCGGTCGATGGACGGAGGTTAATGAAAGCATCCTTTTTCCTTTCCATGCAATGCTGATTCTCCCACCAACAAATGCAACGAAAGCAGATGAAAGGTGAAGTGAAATGAGGGACAGTAAATTGGGGTGATGTAATTAACCTTCCCAGCATTCGCCTAGAGATCCGGGCCCCCCTCCCCCTCCCCTCCAAAAAAATCGTTCAAGAAGGTCGTCCGTGGGAATCGAACGAGTCGCGCGCAGCCGGCTATGCCACCTCACATCTCTTTATTCTTTAGTGTGCAGTCCCAGAAGTTATTCATTTATAGAAGTTTAACTATTATACAAAACAAGAATACAAACAGGAATACAAAGAAAATAAGACTAAAAATAAACTGTCTATTAATGTATTATTAAGGACTAGACATTGCAAACTGTACACAAATTAGGCTAATAATCATAAGTGATGCAACTGAATACACAGATGTTTACACAAATTTGAATGCAGTAGAAAAAAATAGAATAAAGGACTAAGAAACTAGGTCAAAATTAATCATCTGTTAAATTATTACTGCAAATTTTTCAGCAAATGTAAGCGATACAACTGAAAATAACATGCAAATAATCCCTATGCTTGTATCTTAAACTGCTTATAGGTAAGTGAAGCGAAAATACAGCTCTACTTTAGTTGAAAGTTTATTATAATTATGTGGCACAATTTCAGAATGTAGAATTTTTGTGCGATAAGTTTTCGGAGTCCTAAATTGAAACATCTGACGGTTTCTGAAGTTCGCAGCTCTGACGTTAAAATATATTCTATCAAGCAGTTCTTCAGTGGATACTAGGCC
The DNA here is from genome assembly GCA_030765045.1 of Tenodera sinensis. Taxonomy (NCBI): domain Eukaryota; kingdom Metazoa; phylum Arthropoda; class Insecta; order Mantodea; family Mantidae; genus Tenodera; species Tenodera sinensis. Next base: position 79,942,762 of record CM060969.1, on the reverse strand, counting down.
ATTCATGAGTTTGTATAAAAATAATATGATAAATGATAGCGATCACGTATATAACAACACAGTCACATCGTGGTTGGTCATGATACGAGTGCTGTGTTGTTACAGATGAAAGGGTGCAAGCCGTCTACTGCCCTTCTTGTAAACATTCTCATTTTAATATTTTCCTTTGTCCATGATGCGTCAGTCGTGTCCCTAATGGAATAGCTGATCAAAATGAATGTTCGCAAATTATCAAGTATATTTTCAAAATCCACTATTTTCTTCTATGAAGAAGATTTTAAATATAATAGATCCAGCTGTCACAGTCACTCAAATTCGTTGAACTTACCCTGACAACTTTACAATATTGAAATTGTCAAACTAGTTCGCGTTTCACTAAAGTACATTTTGTGGTTATGTCTAAGCTTGCCCTAATTCCCCGAATCACGTTAAAATAAAATTGAATTAATTTGTTATATCTAAACCTGCAAAGTTAATTTGCCTAATGAAATTGAATGTTTACAAAATGTAATTATATTCGATTCCTATTCTCAAAATGCACTACTTTTTTTCAAAAATTATTTTAAATGTTATATATGCAGCTGTCAAACGACAGGTCTGCCACAAACGCATATTTTGAAACTAATCTGAACTGGCAATTCCCATTCAGAATTTCCAATTTCGATTTTTTGGATGTTCCTTTGATTTTTTAAATATTTTCCCCCCCAGTATTGAAGCGAACAAAACAAAATATAAATTATTCAAATCAGACGAGCCATTTTCGAATTTTTGCGAGACTAACGCACGGCAATTGATTTATATAGGTATATATTTATACTTAATATTTAATTTATGTTTATATTTAATGGACATACCGGCAGCTTTTCCTTTGGTACATATGTGTGAGTGCACACAAGATTTTTTTTTTTTTTTTTCTTCGTGCAACTAGTAGTTGCAGAACTCCACTAGCCTTTTTATGTAGAATGCTTTCAGTCGTATTTCACCTAATGGCTAATATACATTAGATGAAATAAGACGAAAGCAAAGGGAAAAATGTCACCAGTTCCTAATATATTTAAAGACTAATTTCTAGTAGTATCTTTTCCTCTTTTCAATGTTTTCTCCCTTTAATTATGCAGAGATTGCTCATTGGTACAGCTAAATGTTTATGTGCTATCAGAAGTAAACATGAAGGAAACTCAACGACTGCACATTTTTAAACCTGTAACGTTAGTGACAAACCACAGTTAAATTATTTTGTGTGCGCTTTGAAGCCGAAATTATGAATATTAAAATAATCTGAAAAGAGTGGCAGAATTAAATAACCAAGAAATATTTTTAAAAACTCATCGCATGTATAAAAGGTACAGACATGGGAATATTGTTCAGCGTTAAAATCGTCAGAAAGGCATGGAATGTTACAGTCGGGTAATTAGTGGCTAAAACCCGCCGGAAAAGTTTTCCTAGAAATCGGCGAGTGCAAATGCACTGAACCGAGAAAATAAGGCGAGGGCACATGTACTTAAGTGAAATCCCGCTGCCAGTGCAAATGTACTTAAGAAGTGAAAGGCAGTGGATAGCGTCACAACACGGAGTTTGGCGCGAAAACTTAAGGGATAGATGAGGGAAAATGGCAAGGTGACTTAGTACCGCTAGCGCGGAGAGTATTTACTTGCCTGGAAGTCATCGGAGGAGTCGCACATACGTGCATTTTAATGTGCTTGGCCGTCAACTTTACATTCTATGGTGAATAATATTCGGTCTTAGTAAAGACGCAGTAACAACGTAACAATCCGAACAGTGATCGGCTAATCTTAAACATTATTTCGATAAATAATAAAGGTGTTTCAACGAGAGTTCTGGGCTTTTATGTGAAATCACCCACGCATACCCAGAAATTAAGGTCCATGCAGAGCAGCCGTGGCGCAGAAAATTCCGCTTTAGCTTGTTTATTTTGGCTTTAAACTTTTATTTTGAGGTTATATAGCGACATATTTGCTGGTTAGGAGGTTTAAGGTTGCCTTCTGCACTATTTAGTTCCGTTTCTATGTTAATTATAGAACTTTTAATCTATATGCTTATATAGGTACATCAAGTATGTCATTGTTTGATTTTCATTCTCGCTTATTTTTCTATTAATAGCTGTTTTTTATAATTCATTGGTTTTATACTTGAAGTAGTCTGGTTGGATCCCACATTTAATGACACTACTACAGATTAAGCCAATTAAACAATGCTGTCCAACTTTGAGGTGAAACATTTGACTGCTCGTATATGTGCAGCAGCTGGCTTGCTGAAGAAGATTAGATACAGAAGCACGTGTGCTGTTTTGTACGGGAACAACATGGGAAAATGAAAGAACTCATGCGAACTGTGTAACAGGGGACGAGAGTGCGTCCAGAAGCAGAAGTGATGTTCCATTTAGGTCGAGGGAACGGTCCTCATGAATTGCAATTTGATGTGGACTCGAGCATTAAGCTTCCCTTATGTCCCCGTTTCCTGGGAAAACCATGGTTTTCAGTACAGTGCTATCCTTTGGGTGCGCTCACACAATTGAAGAACGGAACAAAATGTAGCTTCTGAAGATGTTATATCCTTTTGAATCTGTAAGGATTCACTTAAGATTTTATTGTAATTAGTTCTGTTTTGTCTTCTCTTACAAAAGAGTAACCTCTTCAATTTATTGAAACAATGGTGAATTTACATGACAAAAGTACTGTATGAATGTAATTTAAATGTTTCTCAGAACAAATTTTTTAAATCCTTAGGTAATATGATGTTTTTAGTCTTTTGAGTATATTATTTTTTTCCGTGACGGGTAATCGGCTCGATTCACAACCTCCACAATGGAGGGCCGGGTTTATTTGGAGTTCTTTGTCCTGAATTGTTGATTGCCGGAGCTGAGGAGAAGCATATCCCCCGCTGATTTTGGTCGTCCCAGATACCACCCACATCTGGAAGGCATTCCCTCGATCGACACCTGGGGTTTGCCCGATAGGAAACAAGCAAAAACAAAGAACAAATAAGAATAAAAATAATAGAGGCAAAGGAGTACGAGCAAGTGGCAGTTTGAATATTTATGAACCAAAATATCAATTATTGAAAGAAAAACGGACGTTAAAGGAAATACTGAGAAATATTACAAACTAAATGAATGCATGTATAAAAAGAAATTTCGACATTGAAAAAGGAGATAAAACTAAGAATCTATAAGATAGCTAAATCAGCATTGAAATATAGTTTGAAACAGATAATTGAAAAGCGTGAGAGGGAGCGTGGATGAGATTTCCTGGATTAATATTGGGTATAAGAAGAGCAGATTGGCTTAGGAATTTTTATATGAGGGAACATTGGGAGAAAAGTAAATGATAGCGTAAATATCAGTGACAGTGGAAGGAGCATTTACAAAATAATGCGACGTTCGAGATTTCCTAGACAAGTATTATAATATAAGCATATGGACGCAGGGACATAGAAAGGCTGGGAAGAATTTGGATCGAACAGTTTCATTAGCTTTATAACAGGATCTAAGGCTCTATATACTTGGAAAGCAAGAAAAGTAACACAATATTATATGGAGTTCATGTTTTTAAGCTTCTATATTCCAATGTTATTCAAAGTGACGTTTCGTAGCAGTGGAGCCAAAATAAAATTAGTTTTGAAATTAATATTATAAAACGTCATGCTCTCATTTCTATAATATGGAACTGCTTAAGCAGATAGACCCCATGCTAAAATGAACTTTGGGACCCATGGACATAAGTGCTAGATAAACTTTCATTCAGAGATGATATAGGAACACCTTGATACGACAAACTTTGACTTTTCATTAGAATATTCTACTGATAAATACAAATAATGATAAGAATGCCATACTAATTTATATTCTAAACTAGTTTGTCTTCCAAAAGCTCATAAGTAGCTATCACTGCGGTACTTCCAAACTTGTGTTTTGCTTTTACTGAGAAAATTAAAATTACTCCCATCAGCAGGAGTTACTGCCGATACTTCCTCTTTCACAAAAGGAATCATACGCGTCAGAGAAACAAACATGGTTGGAAATCCGTAGGTTGAGAATTTTTATCAGTGGTGTATACTGGTTCATTATTGATTTTGATCTATTGCAAATAACTGTGAACTCAAACCGCAAATATATCCTAGTGCTCGCGTTATACACTTCTGTTGTCCTAACTATTGTCGGTTGTATTTTTTGACACCCTGTTTAAGAGAATCCTGAAAGTACCCATTCCGAGATAATTTTCCCCAATAACATTAGAATTCAGTCCTCGGAATTAATAGGTAGACATATACTACTACTATTGGTACAATGGCGAACTGAAAAAACCTATTACATTTTTGGGGTTTAAATTCTTTAAAACTCATTGCAATCCCTTACAAATTTATTGTAATTCTCTGGCAGCCAACTAGAAGTATTGGGACCCATCATTCATTCATAATTCATGTGAAGCCGAAATTGTGAACGCCATAATTATGGATATAATACTGCATCACATGATTAAATAATCATAAAATGTTAAAATCGTTACATGTATAAAGCTACAGAATCTGGAGTATTAGTTGTGGTTAAGATTGTCAGAAGGGACACGTAATGTTGCTAGCAAGTCATTAGCGGTAAATTCCAGGTAGTCAGCCTGATACATAATAATACCAGTTTTCCTGGAAATCGTTCAGTGCCGGCGTTGAGCCGGAAAGCAAAGGATGGTCTGTTGCTAATTAGGAAGTGAAAGGTATAGAGAGCGTCTGGACGCACAGACACTTGCCTGCGAGAACCCGGAGAGAAAGGGTCGTTTAGACTTGTCCTCCAGAACCCGGCGGGTCAGTACACTCGTCGCCCATATCTCCGAGCGAGCACTTCAGTCACGGGACTTGCATTCCGGATCCTCGAGTGTGAGGATACATTATATTTAATAGTAACAATCTTCGGTATTAGTAAAGACACAGTCACGACTTAACGTTGTTAATAATGATCGGCAAATCTCACGTAGTCTTATTTTGGTGAGAATAAAAGTATTCAAACACCCACGCAGACCCTGAGGTTAAAGTCACATGCCAGAGCAGCCGGAGCAGGAATCGCCAGAAAGCAGCATTCCGCGTAAGATAGCGGAAAGGAGGAGCGACAAGACCGCATGACATGTAACGTTTTCGAGGAGAAAGTTTTCTCATCTTCAGCAACTCATTTTTTGCAACCCATTCAGCCAAATGAAAAGCTTATAGGTACATTAAGAAAAGGTACAAAAACATATTTCCCCCGCGCATCGTAAGCATTGTAACTTGCAAGTCAGATAACGGTTGTGGCGGCCCGGGTTCGATCCCAGGGACCCGTATGTGGTATTCGTGGTGGACGAAGCGGCGTCAGGGCGGGTTTTCTCCGGGTACTCCGGTTTCCCCCGCCATCTCATTCCACCGGTGCTCCATCTTCATGTATCAGTGTCACCGCCTGCGGTGCCGTAGTAGTAAAAGCGGGCGTTAAACACTACAACAACAACAGATAACGGTTGTGATTTTGAATGATTGAGAAACCTATGAAAATATTGAGAAATAATTTCTCTGTCTGTCTCTCTCTCTCTCTTACTGTAAAAGAGGAGTTATAGTATTTGTTGCGGATAACCGTATTAATTTGTATGCTAAATAAAAATTGTGGATTTGATTACATTATTATACTACAGTTTTTTTTTAATTTTTTTTTTTATTTTCAGTCTCTATCGATAAGAATTCTCATGGACTTCAAATGTAAACATTTGTACAAAAATAAACATCTTATATTCTAGTAACTATCGTTGCGGCGGAGAATAAAATAAAATAAAACATTTATTGCTCTCAGTACAGAACTATTATTGACGGCAATAATTAATAAAGGTGTGTAGCTACTAATTGAAAATAATGCATTCCTTATTTACATTAAAAATGTAACATCATTGTTGAGTTCATTTGTAACACATGCGCCATGTAACAATCGAGTAGCTCTGGTATGAGTATCCTGAGGAAAAATTGTTCTTTGCATAAAAATTACAACAGCGCACCCCCCCCCCCTTCCCCTTCCGGCCACAGCTCCTTTGCTACGCTCAATGGGCTTACAGCACTGCGCGTAGGTGGGCACTCTCCAGATTGCGGCATTACCCAAATTCGCGTAACGCAAAACAACACTGCTTGTGTCCTATCATAGCAAGGAACATTTTAGTTTGTATCAATTAAGACTGTGTACATTTTTAGGAAAACGTGTTCCTTCGAGAGGGCTATTGAGAGCATACGGCCTCTGTCTATATCTCCGCACTCCTTGAAAGGGAAGTGGGGTTAGACATTCTAACTGGCACTCATATCCCTAGTCTATAGCAAGAGAGAGTAACCAATCATCACCATTGGCTGACACTGACAAAAATAGCTTGTAAAATGACTACATCTTTCATACCTCACGGGTAAATCCATACTAAATGGATAGGTACCGTGGGCATATATCCCGCTCGGGTAAACCCGAGCGACCTGATTTGGCTCTTGGCTCTTGGCTCTTGGAAGTGGGGTCTACAAGAAATAGAAACAGAAGGGCTGGTCATAAAAGAAAAATGATGCAGTAAAGTCGGCCGGCTTCCATTTAAATAAGTTGCAGAACCTTGTCTGGTCTGAGGATAATCCAAGAAGCCCGTGGGAAATCAGAAATGTGACTGCCACAGGAAGTAGGGATAATCTCTGCTTCGATAAAATCGATCGGTAACATCGACACGAGAGATAAACATATCTGTAGGGCGAAAGCCCTTCTTTAAGTCGGCGAACCGTTTAGCACGTTACCATAGCAACACGGCTTTAAGTACGCAGGATGCAAGTTGCAAGCTTCTGGAGGGGCGCCAGAGGCAGAGCTCGAGAATCGAAGTAATATCAACCATGATCATCATCGGGGCTTTGTGTCCCACTTAGGCAAGACCGGTTTTATTCCATTCTCTTGGAGTTTCTGACTTAGCCAACCGAGAAATGCAAGATGACAAATGACACTGGGGAAAATCTGGCAAGGAGCTCTTGTTACAGTGCTGCCAACATTCGGAATGGAACCTTCTCTAATAACTCCAGGCTTAGCCATCCATGTTACTGTACCGTGAAATAAAACAGCGGGAGATAGACAACGGTATAAGTGGACGTAAATGACACGCAGTCCGCTTTGAGCCCTTAGTTTAATCTTACCGTCACACTGGTGCATGTTGCTTAATAACTACTCTGAACGTTATATTTTAAGCTTTGTTGAATATATTGAATTAGAACGCTGCTGGCGATAATGTGTGCATCACCTTTAGACGCCGTCTCCAAACTCGTTCTCCGATTTATCTGCTGTCAGATGCTCCAGTGAAGAATCTTTTTCTCCTGCAATATCTGTTAAGTTGACTGATAAATTTAACGGATGCTAATAATAATCTATTTGAAGTGAGTTTCCAACTATTGAAGTAGAAGAATTAAACTACATATTTCTGAACCTTGTCACCCCAAATTGTTATTATTGAAGTTACCGCTAAATCTACATAGCTCAGGCACGGCCTTTGGACATATACCAGTCGGAAGAATTGCGGCGCAGGCCACGTCCCAACTTCCAGTACTGCTATTCTCTCCATGACGTCTGTGTTGGGTAGAGGTGGGGAACGCAGCGACAGGGCAGTTAGTCTTGGCCAGGGAAGGGCTGTTGCACCGCCCAGGTATTGTATTCCAGCGAAAAATCTATATCAAGATTTCACCGAAATGCAGTTTTGGAACCCTCTGAATAATGACAGCATTTTAAGCAACAGATCCGTGTAAGTATGTGTGTAGGAGTGAGTGAGTGAGTGAGAGAGAGAGAAAGGGGGGGAGAGGGGGGCTGCACAGAAGCCTAAAAATGAAAAATCAGTTAAATATCAAACTTCTTATTTTTAGCATCATCCTTTGATGCGCCACGAAGTTTTTCAAGAAAATCTCCTTGTACTTTACACAGAAATATTTGTCATTTTTACTAAAGATATTTTCATTGTAAATAAACGTATATCTTGAGCGTTCTGGCTGAACCTTGGAAGCCATGTTCATTCTGAATGGCTCGTTGTTGTATCTCATTCTCCTTATCTTTAACAATTACCCAAATTAATCTTAAAATCTTTCTTGCAAATGCATTAACAATCACTCCCACTTTACTCTCCATCCATAACAAAGCGTAGTTTTAATTATAGTTGAATATAATCTTGTTTTAGCAGCTCTATGTGCATCTTTAGGTTTAAATATTGGTATGAGTGAGAAATAAGTTTTATTAGTCAGATTTATCCTTCTGCTTTTCTCGTGGCAATACTCCCCTTTGTCTTGGAATTGGGAGCCCAAATTGACTGTTTCTATTAGGTTACCCTCCATGACCGTATTTGCGGACTGTGGAATTGAATCATAATTTGTTTTAGTTATGTTAACCTCTAGACAATTAGCTACAATTCTAACAGATTTAAAGCACATAATTTGTTAAATACTGTAGATGGTTTCCGAGGTATTGTTCGTTAATAGTTTTCTCAATTGGACTTATGCAATTACATTTTTCGTGGTCTTAAAAGGAGCATTGGCTTTAAAAGGCATCAAGTAGCGACTTGCTGTTTAAACATTGACAGTGTCAAGTCCTACGTGTTATTAAATGTTTATTTATTTCTCTGTTTACCCTTCCATGGCATCTAGAATACTTCTTTGGAAACTACCTCCACTTTTACACGCAGGTGTGCGAATCCTCCCTGAACTGGAACTATGCTGAAGTTAGCGCATAAAGTAGATATCTTACAAAAAAGCGCAGCGAGTACATTGGTGCATTTGCGCGGAAGAAAGATAACGCTTTGCATCAGTTGCAAGAGCATTGTGCTGAGCGAAGGAACCCAGAAAGACCAGCGATGGGAAATGAAATGGGGACCCAGATACGGACACACATTCGCTCGCGCGGGTGGTCCATTGAAGAGCAGGGCACGTTAATAATGCAAGTGGCTGGATTGTATGGCTGTCACACACTCTGCCTGATTTAATTAGATTAACTTCCGGTTCCTGTTCCCCACTACAAAATGTAGATTACCGGCTCGGAGTCGTGAGTTGGAACCCCTGTCAGGTACAGCGCTTATTTCACCTCTCCTGCAGTTTCATACGGAGCGGCGAGAATGTGGGCGGGCTTGCTATTTGTAACAGCTGAATAAATCTTTGTTTTCCTTATCTGGAGAAAAGGAAGACGAAATTTACTTGGAATGTCGCACTCTCGCCTAGATTTGGCAAGATCAATAATAAAACGGACCAGAAGGTTTACGTATTAAACATTTTAACACCAAATTTAGTATTTTCAAACTCCAACTTCAGCGTCATTTCTAGCGGCTCGGTTTGTGTGGGCACACTTCCCTGAAATTATGTTATATGTATATACAGCGTGATTCAAAACACTCTTACAAAATTTGAGAGCGGGTTCCTCACTCTGAAACAAATAGAAAGTTCGTGTAAACATGTATCCAAAATGCTTAGTTCGATTTATTAAGGTTCAAGGTGAAATGACATGGGCAAGAGATTAAAAAAGGTATTATTTGAGGAAAGTACAAGCATTGAAAAATTCAGACAAACTACAGAATATCTCGGAAATGGTTCATTACGAGTATGGAGCGATTGTGTTTTCTGGTCTCATTTGTGTTTAAGTTACTGTTGTGCGTCGTAGTCGAAGGGGATAATTCACAATATAATATGAACATGACCTTAGGGACATTATCTTTTTCCGTGTCAAATTGAGTAGCGATATATGGAAATAGGTTGCATAGAGTTCTAAATGAAAAAGGGGGTGGGAATCGCCGCTCTATGTGATTTCTAATAACAATGCATAAAACCAATAGGTGTGCATGTAGATAAAAAAGTGTTTTATTTTTAGCAGAACCTCACTGAAACACAAGCAGAGTATTATGATGCCGCGGCACCAGCACTTTCTGAGATTGAGCAAAGGAGAAAGCTGCTTTTTTGGTTAGCACACGTGTTGTTCTCCCTTATGTCGGGGAAGCCAAAGAAATCCCGAAGCAAAGTCGCTCTTATTCCCACGGCAAGTGAAAATGAGATATTGTTTTGTGTATGGCAACACTGGTGTGGTATAAAGTGTTATGAATAAGGCAGGAGGGTGTAATATCCATTTGGGTGACTTGGTCGAGATGTCTGAATAAATTATCGATCCTGCCCGCGAGTAAAAGAAAGGGCATAACACTGCTGTGCCATTCTCTTTGTGTGGCATTTAGCGTACCCTAATCATTTTGTGTTCTACTTTCTGCATACTTATAACTGTGGCCAGCCGAAAAATAAAAGTGAAAGTGCGAAATTTGGAAAATCGAGCGGGCCTCGACATTAAACATAACGGCGCTGTTTGCAACCCAGCCGTTATCTTCGCCTTTCATTCGATTACATCTGTTATCTACCTCGGTTGCAGTTCTATATGATTAATAGCACTAAAGTTCAGTACGGTTAGTGAAGCTTGAGAAAATCTTACTTTAGCGATTTCAGGGTGGGTGCATATTTCCGACTAATGGTTCCTTATGTCAAAATGCTCATTTTAGTAGTCTCTACGACCTGTATAATTTTGACCCTAAAGTTTGGGGACAGCCAATGTATTGAAACTGTGAAAAGCGCACATCTTATCCCATAACTACTTCTTGGCACTTCCCGTAGATAAAGTGCTCCTCGCTAAACAGAAGTTAAACAGGAACACATTCATTTATTGAATTGATAAAATGCAAGGAATTAAATCCTTCAAATTGGAGCCAGTTCCTGTTTAGTTTTATATTTCTTACCGTGGCTAAGATTTGGTGCAACAAATTGATAGAGTATACCACAGTGGTGAATCGGAAACAGACAGACAGAGAGCAGAGAAACAGAATTATTAAGAATATTTAACGCCAGTTTCTGGATTTCAATAAGGGAATGAAAGCTTGCTGGGTGTCAGAATATACGGTCTTTTTTATTTTAAGATTCGGCAAAGGAGATCAAAGGCTATGGAGAAGGGACCGGGGGGGGGGGGGAGGGGACACATTCCATTTTAAGATCTACAGACTTCGCAATTAAGGTGTTCGCAGCAGTAAAGCGCAACCGACTCCTGTCATGTAATTTACTCCATGTGGGGACGATATGTAATGTCTACGATTGGCTAAAATTAGATATAAATCGATTCCTATTGAGGGGGGGTTGCAATGTTCTTTACTCAGCCAATGAAGGATGTGACGGCAGGAGAGGTGCCGAGACACGATGGATATTTTAATGTGCGACGCCTCACTAATTTTTAAAATGGACTGTATATAAGAGCAAGGGATCTATTGTTCTTAAGGGTCGGAGTACTGTATTTCATTCCACGCTATTATTTCTGTGTTTTCCCCCTCACTTTTTGTCTGCGTTATGTAGAATGTAGTACCCCTACTGAAAGATTCTAGATACAAAAGGAGCATGTTCGGCCGTTAGGTCCGTGCGATTGTCTGAGAATTTTCAAATGTAGATAAAGCTGTTCAATAATACAGGTCTTTTTACCACCTCCAATTTACCTGCACCTCATCTCTACTACTACCACCACCACCACCACCACCTCTTCCTCCTCCTCCTCCTCCTCTCTTTTTATATTTTTGTGAAGATAAAATTACTGTGAATCACTACACAGTATTTTTTCGATGACCTCTGTAAGAAGCAATAAGACATCACAGACCTCTAGAGTTCCTGAAACGGCTCGTGTCCCGGACTGTCCCTGGAGGAATGGGGAAAGCTAAAGGAAAGTTGGGTGGATTCAGCGCGTATGTTGGAGACGTGTGGCAGCGCCATATTTTCAATAAAAATAACTTTTTTTTTTTTTTTTTTTGTCCGCGGACCTACCGTCCCAAACTCGACTGAGGTAAAGCTATTCATCTTTCAAGAAGGCAATCGTGGCGGAAAACTAACTCTTGGTGCGTCGCTTCCGAATGTTTCGGGTCTTCAAATGTTGCTTACGTCAACTGATCCATACTAACGCCAAAAATGGTTCAAAGGAGAGGATAATACATGTAGAGGATTGGCGGCGATTGTAGACTTGTTGAATAAGCTTCCAGCTTAAACCACAATATTTAAGTACCAATAACCAGGGCCCGGATTTTGACCTAAAATATTTGGAAAGGTCCTATAAAATGAATCCAACATTTAAAAAAAATGAATAACTGCATATATTATCTTAAAAATGACGTATAATATTTAGAAAGGTATAAATTAATTTATAATTCCATATAAATAATTGCTGTACAAATAGTAAAAGTAAGTATAGGAATATTAATGTGACCTTTAAACAAATAATCATTATATATTTTTGGTGTGTGCCAGTGTGAAACGGAAGGGAAGCGAATAGCGTTAGCTGGATAAGAAAATATGTGGTAAACGCCAAACTTCTTATTAAGCTCAGCGTCTTCCAAGAACAGGATACGAGAAAAATATCCCACGCTGAACTACGCTTTAGACGAAAAGTTTTCGTTACTTTATTTAGATTTTCTCGAAAGTAGCTCTATGCTATTTTCACGACTAAGGAAATATATTTTGAACTTTCTGTGAATGTGTAGTAAGTCTTCATACTGATTGAATTGGTGTAATATTTTGTTACTGGGACGTCATAAGAGGACCGACTGAGGTAGCGTCACAGCAGTATGTGCATACTCACTTTGGAGGTCCGGGTTCGATCCCCGTCGACCAATCACTCCAATTTGAGTTTTTCCGTGGTTTTCCCTTGTCACTAGGCGAATGCTGGTTGGATTCTCTTCTCCACGGATTCTTTTCCCTTTATTTGTCGTTTCCCTCCCTTGTCATCTATCAGGTATGGTTGGTAGCGCGGTACGATCCGGCGGGTGAGGACAAATGGCACAGATACTTGCGCTCAGGAAGCTCTTCTCTGGCCCCTCCTTGAAGTTGCCGCCCGGGCTGTTAGGGTCGCCTCGTCGCGCTCTCCCTGGGGGTGAGGCATTTCGGTTGTGCGCCAGCTGCCAATATTTGTAACTGTAAGGAATTTCTGTGTGTCTGTGGACTTTGCTGACTCCGTTCTCTAACCAGCCTGCACTCTCACTTCCCCCTAGGGCAGGCATGTCAAACATCACTCCCAGGGGGTGAAGAGAGGAGTCCACCTCTCCTTAACTGCAGTAGCACGCGCTAGTAGAACCGGTTTTCGCTTTGTTTTTCTCGTTCTCCGATTTGAAGGGAGGGAAAATAGGGGAATATTTTCACACTTGGCGAGTGCTGTTTGACATGCCTGCCCTAGGGGGTGGTAGCCCTCTAAAGATCCATGTTGGGGTCGCGGTGGGCGGAGATGTACCCCCTCCGTTCCTACACACACACACGTATACAAGAAGAAAATATCACCTTTTTCGTAGCTTTAGCCTTTGTCGAAATGTTCCTTTTTGCATGTTTACACTTCCCCAAATCCTCATATGAGCGTTTTAGTTTCTTGTAAGGACATACTTAAATCATATCCATCCCCACCCCATTAAAAAGTATTGCAAGCATCTCTGGAAAGAAGAATGAACTGTTATGACTACTATGCTATGTAGGTAAGTACGTGAATTTATAATGGGTAGAGAAAGTCATGTGAATGAGTGCTCGCACTAGAAGCTCAGTTTTAAAGAGCTATTTCAAAACGACTCACTTTTCACTAGCTGTTTTATGCAGTAGGTTACAATGGCGACAGCAAGCGCCAAATCCGACAGTTTTTACAACCACCATAGCGGAAAATTTCTTTCCCGTAGACATACATGTACGTGGATCCAAATGGTGCTGCAACAGCTGTGCTGCCTATCTCAGAGTATCCATTGTTCACTGCCTTAACGGGAGAGATACAAATGGAAAACAGGAGATGAAAATAGCTCTTTTTTCCCTACTATTCAGCAAGAATATGACACTTTTGACGTACAAGAAGAAAGCTGATGGCAGTTGAACTGAAAAATGAGCAACGCTTTGCCCTTAGCTGCATATTTCTCATTTTGCTGTTTGCTTGTTGCTGTTTAAAGTTTTATAAAAGAAATGCAGTGTATAGCGGCTCAGAGGGAAGGTGTGAGGCTCGCATTCTAGAGGTTCGGGTTGACCGCCAGGCCAACATTGGTTTTCTCAGTAGGCGAATGCTGGAGTGCTTTTTCTTCTGTCAGGATTTCCTTTTTCTCATGTTCCTTTCATTCTATTTGTTTCTCATGTTCCGGGTGTACCCTCAGGTTTCGAGAAATGACTTGGTTTAAGGAAATATTATTTTTCGTGGACACCAGAGGGGCGCCGTCGCCGAGCGTTTAGACCATTCGCCTACCACTTAGGCGGCCCGGTTCGATCCTAGGGAGACGCATGTAGTATTTGTGGTGGACTATGCGGCTTCTGGGGGCTTCTCTCGGGTTCTGCTGTTTCCTCCGCCACTCATTCCACCAATTGCTCCATCATCACCTTTCCATTCATCGATGTCGTCTACGTTTCATATTATCCTCTTCCTTACTATCATCCCTTCGCTGACTACTCACTTCCAGGTCTTCACTCTGTACGGTCCATAGGTTCCTGTGCTCCCCGACAGGCGTCTGACCCTAGGCACTGGCTTGTAAGTCCTACATAAGGAGAGGGTAATCAGGTAAAGAAGAAGACACTAGAGGGCTGCCCGGCTGATTGGGTCGTTCATCGCCTACTCTGTGGATCGGTTCTTCGCGTTAGAATCATTGGTCTTTTGCGCCTCTGACCTGTCTGTCGATAGCCTTCAGGGGTTCCTTAGCTTCATTCTCATGGGGTGGTAGCCACAAAACATCTAAAGGCTGTAGTGCACGAGGTGTATATATGCTATATCGTCCTCCGTGTACTAGTGCAGAGTTTTAAGTGTCTACGTTGAGTTAAAGGCAACAGTAATGTGCTAAATGAAATTTTATTATTTTTTAAAATTAACTTTTACGCATATAGTTCCACGCATTCCATATCATATCTACATTACAGCACTTCCGTTACTTCCTTAAAATAGTTTTATCCATCACTTCTTAAAAAGTAAATTCATAGAATGTACATTTGATAAGAATTAGCGAATCCGCAGATCAGGTTCAGAAATGAGCACGCATTATTTGAGAGGGAAGCAACACATCGTTTGTTTCTGTGGCAGATTGTTGTTGCATATTTGCGAATGCAGTTTTGAACTTCGTCGCATTCTTCGATCTCGAGTAGTGTAACGTACTGTAATGTTGTACTGGGGTGCACTAGAACGTAACTCTTGTTAAGTCTGTGCAACCCACTGACACGTTTTAACCCTTTAGGATACCGTGGATCTTTAAAGAAATTACACTGGCAATTAGCAAGTCATGCTTGCCTTTATTATAAGACTTACAAACATACAAAACTTAACACCTTGAGTTACATAGACCTTGAATGTGTCGCCACTTTACAGTGGTTAGAAAAGAATATTACTTGACAATACCTTTTGTGAGATGATGGTTTTAATACATTAACATTTCGAAAATTCCTGCCATGCTGATAAAGTTTTTACTCACGTGGTAACGATTTATTTATATAAAATGAAAAGAGAAGAAGTTTTGCTCACGTGGTAACGATTTAGTTATATAAATATGGAAAGAGAAGAAGTAAAGATAATTTAGAAAGCAATTACTCGCGTATAATCACATGATGCCTCCCTATGTACCTAGCCACCATTTTCTGCCCATGCTTCGCAGAGAGTTCCTCCGTCGTTGAAATCCCAAAGTCGACTGACTGTCTGACGTTCCCGGACCTGGCTTGACAGGGATGACTAGTTGTTGATGCGCCGCTGTTTTCGGCAGTTCCCGCAAGAGGTCGTGGAATTCTCGGTGTAGATATGGAGGTTTCCTGTTGAAGCACCATGACGCTGCTTGTTTTTAGATTTGGCGAAATTGTACTGATGGCTGTCTTTTGGATGCTAGGTAAAATAACGGCTCAGTAGCAAAAAGCAACAAAAGCGACTGTAACTTAAACCCTGGTGTGGGGAAACATCCTTATTTCTGTTTCCTGAAGTCGCAGGTTCAAGCCCGGTGGAGGCGGATTAATTTTTTTTTTGACGTAAAAATCCTTAGAATGACTTCTTTCGGAAGGGAGGTAAAGCTGATGTTGCGTCATGTTATTGGTGCAGTCTGTTGGTGCACCCATTGCAGCTGAGTGATCATGCAGGCTGTCAAGTCCCAAGTTGATTCTGCCCAACTGCAAAGAGCGTCCCTAAATAAAAACTCAACTTCCTATCTTTGTGCAATCTATGCTGATTTTCCTATTGTCAGATGGGAAGCCTAGATGCCTATAAACTACGTTGCCAACGTAAGTGAAAAGGAAAGCTAACCTTAGCAACTTATAGACCTTATGCAATAGAAAGGCACGTTTGATAAACCAATTCTCTAGGGTTTTCCTAAAGGGGTATATCTACATTTTATCTAGCCCGATATGTATTCTGTATTCCGTCATTTTTACATATGCCGCATCTCGTGTGTTAAACTGACTTAGTGGGTTTCATATCCGGCCAGCTTTGCAGAATTAACATTTTGTTGTCGTCACGTTCATAAATCCCTGTTAGTGTTAATCTCTCACATTTTATTTCTGCTGCCAAGCTTGGTATTTATTTTCATGGTTGAAGTAATAAGCACGTTAATTTATAAATACGGCTAAAATAAACGAAGTGTTTCTACAGGCTTCTTGTGACGCTTTCAGAGTTATATATGCATAGGAGGGGGAGAAGTTGAAATCACTCAATTTTATTCTCTTCCTTTTTCAACGTCATGACACCTGCGTATTAATTCATACATGTTAAATTAGTTAACATTTCCGTCTTGGCACAAGCATAGGTCATCGCTGCGATATTTTCTAAAATTAGGTAGATTTCTGTATAGGTAATCACTGATTTCGCCTGTAGTTTCATATGGTTTCATGGGATTAGCCCACCACCCATTGATAACAGAGAAAAGAAGCAGGACGCTGCGGGCATGAAATGATATCAGAGAACTCTTTCACGGTATGAGGTTCTCCTGCGTGCAAATAAATATTACACTGTTCTAAGGACTTTATTGCCTTTCAAGAGGAAGCCTAAAAAGGTTATTGCGTTTCATAGGGTTTGAACCCCCGCACTGAGGAGGCAGAGGTAATCCTTGTAACCACTAGATGTCACACACACACACACACACACACACACACACACACACACACACACACACACACACACACACACACACACACACACACACACACACACACGCGCGCGCGCGCCGGTCAGGGGCTTAGATGATTAGACGCTTGTGTTCTGTTAGCGGGTTCAAACCTGGCTCAAAATGAGTTTTAAGTATGCTTAAAAGCGAGAGCCCCATGTCAGTAGATTAACTGGCCTGTAAAAGAACTGCGGTACGAAATTACGGCACACCAACGGCATTCATATGATCCTGACAATTGGTAGCTCGGACCTCAAAATATTGATTTCTAATGAATTCTCAATTTCGAATTTTAGGAGAGTACAGTAGCTTTTCTACGTTCCATATATGTAGCGGTAGAGGTAGAGTCGATACGACGGGATTCCACACTGAGCCAACTGTAGAGGCTATTTTATTTCGGACCCCGGAAGCAGGGGAAGAATTAGGAAGACTCTGCGGGCGTGTTGGAACCCAGGCGGGTAGCGTGAGTCAGGCGAGGGTCTCTAACGTGTGCTGGAGATTCATCTCTATACTAGGGTTTGCCAAGTAGCCACCGGCTATGCGACTACACCACCATGCGCCAAAAACAGCAGTTACATTCGCAGTCCCCACACAGCAGTGCCAATTCGCCCATCGCCAACACTGAAAGACCGGATTGAAATGAAATGGTGTGGCGGGAAATTTGGGGGATGTAATTATTCTTTGCAGCATTTGCCTGGTGACCCGGGAAAGTCCCCGAAAATGCTGTGTGACAGGGAGTTCGGCCGCGGTAATCGAGGCCACGACCTCCCGAATGCTAGTCTCACACGTTACTGCGGAGCCATCTCTTTGGTCTATTTACGTAACAGAGGCATAGAATGTGCCTGTGCCTGGATTAACATAGAACTATATATATATATATATACTCCAGGCATGAAGTCAATTGTTTTATATTTCATATAATATGGCTTTTATCTATCCATTTATTTATTTACTTATTTATTTATTTATTTATTTATTTATTTATTTATTTATTTATTTATTTATTTATTTATTTATTTATTTATTTATTTGGTGTGGTAGGCTAACCGTTGCATGCCCTCAAGAAAGAAATTGCTGAATACATATACATGGGAAATTTTCCAACTGGAATGCGGCGTCATTCAATCGTTCCTTCTAAGAAAACTCTGCGATTCTTTCTGAATATTTTATATGGCATGCTTTTCATCTCTTCTCTACGTCTGTTCATAAGGAGGAATACGGAACTTTTAAGCCCAATCTTCCGCCCGTTTTGCTGAATATCACGTTCTTCGGTTAGTTGGATATGTGAGTAGAATGCACTCACCTTTATTTATGGAGAGAGGGGGAGGGCAAGACAAGATACACGGGATATACTAAGGTATCCCAAATTATTATACCGATAATAATTTACACTGTGTTTACATTCCCGTCTCTAGAGATGCATGGTTCTTATTTATTGGGATATTAGTGAAAGCAACCTGTGCTACGATCGCGGGTAAACGCAACGACTAAAATTATGCAACGCATCATGCATTTCGACCGAGAAACTCAAAGTAATGCATTCTTAGTTAATAAACAAAGTTAATTGTAATGCAATGTAGTGAGTGTGTCAATATTGTTTTGCACTACGTATGTGGTTAAAGAAGAGTGATTTAGTGATATTATGCAACTGTGTCTGTAATATTACGTAAGTTATTAAGTGAAAATAATTTAAGTCTTCATTAAAGTACTGTCCGAGACAGGAGATTTTAGATGCAGGAAACGTGTCTTTTAAGGAAGCCAATACGGTTTATGGTGCCTCTCCACACCGGCGATCATTATTACTTTTACCAAAGGAAAGTCCATGTTCCACCAAAAACCTTATGGTTGCGCAGGTATCGAAACTTTAAGAGAAGAACCTTTAAATCGCGTTGAGTGACACAAAACAGTGGAATTAAGCAAA
Organism: Tenodera sinensis; assembly: GCA_030765045.1. NCBI lineage: Eukaryota > Metazoa > Arthropoda > Insecta > Mantodea > Mantidae > Tenodera > Tenodera sinensis. Next base: position 79,923,703 of record CM060969.1, on the reverse strand, counting down.
GGTTCGATAATGTAGTTTGCATACAAAAGGCTAACTACAGATGCACTTCAGAGTGCTCTATATTCTGATATCTTCAGTTTACAGCGGAAATCTGATCACTTTGATGTTTAGATTTACTCTGTAAAGCGTATTCTTAATAATAATAATAATAATAATAATAATAATAATAATAATAATAATAATAATAATAATAATAATAATAATAATAATAATAATAATAATAATAATAATAATAATAATAATAATAATAATAGTAATAATAGTAATAATAGTAATAATAGTAATAATAATAATAATAATAGTAATAATAGTAATAATGATATTGATAATAATAATGATATTGATGATAATGATAATAAACACATTAATAAAAATAAGATACATAATTATTATAATATAATAGCAATTATAACAAAATACAACAATAACATTCACAAGAAACGAAGAAATGCCAATGAAACATTACCTGCTTGCACCTTACAATCTGCAATTGAAATGTTAGACAATAGCACCATATACAGGAGTGAGTTTGTTCCCTGGAAAATGAAGATCCTGTAAGTAAAGTGAGACGTTTTCGGTTTTTTGTACTGTTGTTGTCTATTATCACAGAATGTACAGGATAGTTCAACTGCCTCTCACCGCACGTCTCGCAGAGAGGTGGAATACGCCATTAGCGTCTCTTGCGCCGTGGAGTTCTGCAAATGTTTTAACGCACGAAGGGTTATCCACTTACGGCGGAGCCGGCTCCAGTGGGCCACCTGGTATAATTGGGCTAACATGCAAAAATTTCCATTTTTATTTATTTATTGCTATTTTTAGTACTTGTGTACTTATATGCCATAGACTTATTTTTGTTGATATCAGCAAGGACTTTTCAACTGACCCTGTGTCATCCAGGTAAATAAGTGTGTTGAACAATAAACCCCCCTTTTCTCAATCCTTTTTTTTTTTTCAGCGTTTTTCAGTATTTGAAATGCTGCTTGGAGAACAGTTTATAATTTAGCAGGTTCAACTTTCCAGGTTTCGGATTTACGGATTTAATAATTTGGCACATTGTTAAAGAATAAATACTTCAGGTGAAATTAATTATTTTCCATAACTCACAATGAAAGAGTTGAATCATTTAATAACACGTACACAATTTTTTCTCTTAAAGTAACAAAAATTAAGAAGTTCTTGCACAACAATTTCTATAAGTTTGTGTATTAAGCTGAAATTAAAAATTGGATACAATTACAATATATAATATTACCATACTATCATTAAGTGATTAATTATGAATAAAGGTTAATATATTAAGAACGGTTTGACATAGTTCATTAAACGCTATATGTTTTATGTTCTGGGTATGTGGTAAAAATTCAAAGCAATCAGAAGAAAGTCGTAGATTTGCATATATGCGTTACTTTAGAATAGTCTAATTGAGTTTGGCAGCTCAGCAACATTAGTTTATGAGCCTATCGCTCTTGCCAGAAAACGAAGTGTTTTTAGAGAATTGATGAAGGGAACTTGCCCTGTTCCATGACAGGGTTGGAAATTCGTCCAGCTACTTCGAAGTAATTAGTGACTTAGCTAAAATACACAACATTAAATGTCCTGAATGTAGCTGTCCAAGGATCTGAGAGTCAAAGTAAGAGAGAAGGTCTTTGGAAAGGGAGATCAATTCTATAGATAGGGTGCCCTTATTTTACTACAGTGTAGTGGATTGCATTAGTTTTAATTTAATTAATGTAGTTGTATTTTAGGTTTTAATAAGAAGATACATTCATTGCTTGAATAATTTAATATCAAGGAGATTACTTTGGATAGTGATGATTAACAGAAAAAACTGAATGAGTGGTACTCAGGCATGGTTCTCTGAATCAAGCTTATCTCAATATGTAGCAAGGTACTCCAAGTCTTCTATAAGATATAACTTCTTTTACTCAGTTGATTCATGCAAATGTACGTTTCTCTTATTTATGATATAGTTTTTGAAGAAGCTCTTGAATCAATAATTAAATTGTTTTGTCCTTTTTGATTCATATTGAACAATGCGAATCGTTTACATTGTGTTTTTTTAAAATAATGGTGGGTAACGTATAAAAAACTAATAACAGTAATAACTACAGTTTAAATTTTAAAAATTGTATTTCCAATGAGATGGACAAAATATAAAGCAAATTTTGCCCCCCCCCCAAAAAAAAAAAAACTTAAAATATTACGAATTATACCGGGTGGAAGGGAAGTCATTACATTAATTTAAACCAGTGATACATATTGATATTTGAAACCCATTTTGTATCTTAGGTTTTTGTCTCTGACCATTTCCTATGGAGATATCTTACTTTTCTCGAAAACAAGCTGGCAACACTGCAGATTGTGAGGGTTTCACTTCCCTTGCTCAGTACATAAACAAGCACAGTAACAGTGCTTCTTGAGAATACAAACAAATACCCTGTCGTGCCCTTCTGTGTTTACTGCGCGAGTGTAGGCCAATCACAAGCGTTAGCTCCCAGAACATTAAAGCGAAAGTGCCAGACGTATTTACACCCACAAACTAGCTGAATTCCCTGACCAACCTCAACGCAACATTGTCGACTTACTGCACGTGTGATAAAGTTGCTTTGAGTATTCCTTCACGTCTTCTAAGTGATTAATTAGTTCGAAACCCTGTGTGATGTCGCATAATTACTACCGTAGCTATGTCGGAAATAAGTTACTCTATGCATCTTACAAGTACCAATGTTTTATCTTCGTACATTCTTGTGTAATTACGCATCCAAGTTGGATCAAAAAATAATTTTTTTTTCTTTCGAAATTGGCTGATCAAAGAACAAAATGCCATTAGACTTTTTTATTTGTAATGCTTCTATGAAGCACATATTAGAAAGAATGTAATGACTTCCCTTCCAGCCTGTATATACATATTATAAACACAGAGCATCTTGTACATTAACGGTTTAGAGCGGGTTTATTGAAATCAATAATAAAATATCAAATGAAAAGTTAAACATAATATTCCATTAAAAGTACCTGTTCGCGAAGATAAAAACTCTTCATGAATAGAGGATGTTTAATTTTGCACGTGATATTAAATAGAGAAATTTCTTCATTTTCTCAACTGTACCTGGGGTCGTTCAGAATATTGATATGAATTTTCTAAATGTTTCACAGAAAACTGCCGGAATAAAATATTTGAATATCGGGTTAGTTGCTAAAGGAATCGAAAGATCGTGAAATTTACAAAATATCTAGAAGTAAGGTTTTTATATCTGTCCAGTATATTGTGAAACAAGATATTTTTGTCACATGCATTGAATTGTAGGTAAATACTAAGAAACGTAAAATATTTGTTTCCATAATTATAGAAAGTATGGTTTAGAAGACCAATTTTCGTATTTTGCTTGTCTCTATCCTTGACAAAAGATGACGAATCTAATTAATGCAGTTAACTAATATTCTTTTCAATGGGAACAATTAAAAGAGTAGTTCTTATAGCTCTAATGTTTCTATTAAAACTGTTGCACTGTAAATGCTTAATTGTTTACAACTATCGTTGGAGTTTATCCATTTGGCATAGACATTCACAAGTAATTATAAGGTGTACGTAGTAAGTGAATCAGACGCCTTGAGCATTTGTCACACCATGAGAATATAGGTACTAGTTGGGTTTCCTCCAAGCAAATATCTTTCTCATTATATCACTGTTTCCAAGGAAGTTTCTGTTAGCTTCACAGGGATTTCTTCATATCTTTCGTCTCTATTAACACTACATTCCCCCTGCTCTTGAAGGTCTCTTTGGCATTCCTGGAGTGCAGGTTTTGTTCTTCGCTCGGGCTTGAAGGCATTGAAGGATATAAAGGGATGGGGGAGAGAAAAGAAATAAGGAAGAAAGCCAGTTTAATCTTTTGCTTCTCTCCTTGGCTCGTTTCTACCCTTTCTGTACAAATAATACACGGAAATAATATCGCGATCATTGTATGTGCACAACACGGAATTACAAACTGGCACATGGTAGAAGAAGCAAACTGCATCTAGGTCATGCTCTAACCTGTATGAGAATTAACAAGATCGACATAATGGTTACTGTGAATAATGCATGTACAAAGAACGCCAAAGAAGATCTCACTGTACTTTGCTTTTGTCACATTAGTTATCGTTGTGCGAAACCATGGCCATTTCATAGTTTGGTTTGGGCTATGGTGCAAGGGTGTGTGCCCGCCTTGTGGTAAATAGCTATGCCAATAAGAACAACAAAGTTTAGAAAATGGTGCAGAAATGAAATATACATTTATGCTCTGAATCATATTGGCTAGAACAGAAACAGGTAGAGGGAGTGAATTGTTTGTCATACAGATCTCTTATCGTGATTGGCAGGACACGCCTTTGAAGGAGATAGAATCTAGGGGAGAACTCGATGAGCACCCTGGTTAGCGTAAAGCGCACCCTCAAAAGAAAAACGATACAAAAATAGGCCGAAGATTTTCTTTGGCGCCTTCTGTAATTATCAATCGTTGTTTTTAGTTCAAGAGTTTGCAAAAAAAACTTCCAGGTTTCAAATATTTGACAAGTTTGGACTAGATTTGAAAAGACCAGTTTCATAATATCATAAATGTGTACTTAAATTTCTTCGTCAAACTGAATCACTTCATAGCACATTGATAATTCAATATGAACAAAAACTAGTATATTAACAATTTGTTATAGCTCGTTAAATATTCTTTGCAATATGTTTTAGTTTTGAGAAAAAGCCAATGCAATCGAAAGAAAACTACAGATTTTTGGACTTAAATTCACTTAAATTATGTTTAAAGCACAGATCGACAGAGAATAGACACCGGTATACCATTTGGAAGTGAAAGTGAAACCTTCTTCTTTTCCTTCATTTAAGGAGGAACACGAATAATATAATGATGAAGATGATGATGATGATGATCAAAAGAGTATCCAGTACCCATGGATTCGAGTGATTACCTTTTCTCCTGTTTGTAAACTAAGCATGTAGAGCAAAAGAGATGGGATGCTGTGTTAGTAGGTGGTAATATGCAATTAGGTGAGGTTCCTTGTTAGCACCCTGGTTAGAAAAAGTTAATTTCTTGCCCTGCATGGAAGCCAAGCGTGTGTATAGAGTCCTGGAAGACGTTACATTTGTTGGCTAGCTTTAATCTTTTAAGGGGTATTAAGTGGCAAAGATGACTGACATTGGCACTCTGCATTTTTTATGTGGTTTTGTAATTTACTCCATCCGTTAGGGGAAGTTTATACAAATTGGTACCACTTCTAAATATGACAGCCTTCATATGTGCAAGCCATGTGGTTTTTATCTTTGCAAGATTTGAGAGATTTTTCAACTCAATTCACTTAGTTTCTTCTTGCGTAAAATATTAAAATTTGAGATGTTGTACTCAGAGATTTAGTTAATAGAACTTGAGATGTGATTGTCACTTAGAGCTGTTCTTTTTCAAAAGTAGTGAGTTAGTATATTTGAAAACAAGATTAACTCCGCTTTTGGCATAGTAGATAACATTTTTCATTAAAATTAATTTGTTTGGTGTTTGAGTTAACAGAATTCGCTGAATGGACAAAGCAAGACACTTAGTGATCATCCACGTTGTTTGGAAATATATCTTTGACATTCAGGTATAATACAAAGCTTTCCCATGGCAGTTATTGTTGAGTATTTGCAGTGCTAGAAGCTTTGTGTGGCTGTAGCTTTAAAAGTGTGATGGAAAAAGGTTACGTTTCTGGAATACTTTACATATTAAGTGACCACTTAAACCCTGGTTTACGCAAATTATAATGGAAACAAGCGAGCATCTAAAGGGAGTGGGTGAACATGGGTCTAAGTGGTATGTTTGACAAAATGCCAAATCGTGCCACACTCAAAGCTATGTCGTAATTTCTGGTATGTACCTAGTAATGAAAACGCGAAACGATACAAGAGATCCAATAAGCAGAACAAATTCCAGACCACTGAAAATATTGTTAGCTTTTGTTTTAATTGAGGGCAATTTCTGCGAATGAAAGATATAAATTGCTGAAACTATTTGGTGCTGTGGAAATTCAATATTCCTTATCTCCTTTCATCATTATGGATACCCAAAAACTCAAATTTCGAGAGCTGTTGAGCTTACCAAATGCCTTGGTTACAGAATGTTTGGAAACGAGTGAAGACCAAATTACTTTTTTTTTTTTTTTCTAAAAGTATACCATACGAAATTTATCAAGTAAATACATTTTAATTTCTTACGGTGTATTACATAGCTTCTCGTTAGGTCATCCCTAATATTGTTCATTTGATATTTCTCTTTGCATCCGAACATTCTGACGTAATCTGCCATCATTAATGTAGTTGAACATAATTTCAAAGAACGTTCCTTGTAACAGTGGACGACTTTATTATAAAGAATAACATAATTTTTAATTCTAAGCGAGCTGTATCTAATTTTCAATTAATAGTAGTTAACACAATTAAACCTACTTCTGATTTCGAAAACACAATTAGTTCGTCATCAATAAATTAACTAAATAAATAAATAAATAAATAAATAAATAAATAAATAAATAAATAAATAAATAAATAAATAAATAAATTAATAAATAAATAAATAAATAAATAAATAAATAAATAAATTAATTAATTAATTAAATAAATACATAAATAAATAAATACATAAATAAATAAATAAATAAATAAATAAATAAATAAATAAGTAAGTAAGTAAATAAGTAAATAAGTAAGTAAATAAATAAATAAGTAAGTAATCTCGGTCACGGTCTTGCATTAGCCTTTTTGTGGTTTTTCTCTTTTATCCCATGCATGCAACTTTGGAATGCTAAATAAGACACGACAAATTCGTTGCCACAACTATAAGTTCAAACACGGGTGATCAGTTCTCCGTGATAATGCACTTACCTCTTGAGTTTACTACGGCGAAATGTCTCCAGATGCATTAAGTAGTTCACCTATAATTTTTCAAAATTCACACAGCTTTCTCTGCTCGCTTTTCTTCCTGCAGCATTTGTGATTAACAGTGCCTTTGCATAGTGACTTCCCAGTGTTTTTATTTATTTTGTTTACTTTTTGTCCTTTATGGTATCCTAAGGATACCTTCGTTTAAGCGTACTATGTTATCTCTTTTTTTAAGTAGGGGTGAATCGTTAAACCATCGGCAACGCCGAATATTTTAGCTAGTTTTGTATATTTATTTATAGGAGTAGCCGCAAGCACGGCTGTTAGCTCACATGCACAAGACTAAATAATTCAGAAAACCTTATGCCCGAACGGCCACAAATAATACCTCAGGGGTACAAATTTGGAATTTTCTAATTAATTTACAAATCAGTATAGTATGCATTATTATTTTAACAAGTAAAGAAGACAGGGGCTTGGCTAAGGGGAATAAAAGATGCCTAGATTTCTACTGGGACCTCATTATCGGATGAAGCTTTCCAATTTTTTTGTTGGTTATTTTGTGGTTTATTAATGATGAAATACGATATAAATTAAAGTTGGGCTGAGTATAATTTTTAGCTTCCCTGTTTCAGGACGTCAAAAACATCCAATTAGAGGGAAAATAATTATAATAATGTAATGCATTCTATAATTTTAAAAAGAGCAAGTTGTCAATGATTGGAAAGTTGGGTAATTAAGGAATTCAATATAAGCTTTATCTCATTGACAATTGTTTCCAAATTTGGTTATATATTTAAGAGTCTGATTGGAATGGATAAGCAGGAACAACAGACCGCCGCTGGGGTTGTGTTGGTTTTAATATGAGGTGGTGTGTTGCAGTATGAATAAAAATCTGATGTGTTGCACTCATATGACTTTCTCTACTCTTGTACTAGCCATTCTTACAAACTCTTATTCCTATATCTTCTTCGTGTTAGTTAAGATAAATATTTGTACGTAGAAGTAATAATGTTATTGCTTGTTTTATTGTAGGTGCAAGGGGAATATTAGAATACAGTAGGCTTTGTGCGATAGTCAAATCTTTTAAAGCTTTGAAATTCCGTTCCCTTAGCACACGAACAACGATGTTCCATTTCACGAAAGTTTTCAAGTTTTCCGAAGCTCACACACATAACAAGGAATGTCTCCGAAATGGTTCACCCTACAAGAAAATTTATTGAGACATAAGTTGTGTGTTTTAGCAAGATCTACATTCTGTGTATCGTATGATTTGATCTCTAACGGTTTACCAGTTATGCATAAATCGTCCAGACTAATACGACTACAGGGGCTATAGCCAGAAAATTCAAGATATACATTTCATTTGTCATAAAAATATCTCAAGCATATGACATGTTAATCAAAATCGTTAGAGCCATTTTCGAGAAACTCAAAATTTTCGAAAATTGTTCCATGTAAAGGGTAGTTTAGGGTGGGACTATTTTCTTCAAAATCTTCGTGTCGTATCCTGGTTAAAGAAATAGTCCCCTCCTCGAGAGGATTGAATCCGGTGTTTGAAACATTTTTTCCTTGTTTTGCAAATATCTTTTAAACACATACGTAAAAATTGAGCACGAGAGCCATTACTGTTATTTCAAAACTATGATAAAAATGCGTTTTAATCACATTTCCTCCTTTTTTAAAATATAGGACGCGAATACTGGGGATGGCTTGCACATTTATCAGCAGAAATTTAGATGCTTTTGATTTATCGTAAAATTTCAAACGTGCGCCGGTGATTGACGGGGGCAAATAACTTTATAATTGGAGAGATTATCTTGTTTCATGGTCACCGCCTTGGTGTGTTATCGCTGCGCACTGGTATGTAGTCGAGAACACTAAATATTACAGGTCACCATACCCCTCTGTAATCAGCGCGAGGATAATCCAGGAAGTAACGACCATTTGAATTTAAAATATTCAGAAAAAATGTTTATTATCTGTCTACGAATTTAAAGTTAGTGATATACCCGAGCGGGATGGTTCAAGCGGTAAATTTTGTGACTCGCATTTGGGAGCTCGCTTGTTCGATCCCCGTGGCCGAGCTTCGTGACCCATGATTTTTTTAGAGGTTTCCCCGGGATCACCAGGCGAATGCTAGGAAGGATTTCCATGTCTTCCGAATTTCCTGATCCTCCATTCCATTAAACATTAAAATTGCCTTTCACCCCGTTAGGTTTCTTTCAGGGTTGAAAGCGTCGTCTAGCGTAGTAGCAGCGGCACCTTAGGTGGAACAAATGCACTCTGGAAGGCAAGTCACTGGTTTCCGCCCCTCCCCCCTCCCAAGGGTAGGTACAAGCCAGAGGGTGGGGGAGGGGAGCTAAGCCAGCCTCCGCCTGGGTGGTTCTAACTGGGGAGAATGAAGAGGGATGCTGATACGTGCTCTGTCGTGGTAACGTTGCAGCCGCCCTTAGGATCCATATCCCTCATCCATCCTCCCGGGGGGTGCCCCGTCAGGGCTTAGGCACAAAAGTTCCCTTTAAGTGCTCATTTCCTCTCCGTAAGTTGTCATTGAATCATGGAGTGACGTACTCGACTGACACAGTCCATTAAGTCAAGATGTTGGTACAGAATTTTCCTAAGCAAAGAGAGAGAAATGTTTGTGAAAGAAATCTGTAACTCGTCTAGAGTTACACGTCTGTCGTGCAACTTAGCTAAACTACTTAGCTAAAATTATGAAACAAAATCAATTTTATACAATCACCTTTTAAAAGATGACATTCTGAGAACTACCTACTTATATATTTAGTTTCCTTAAGTATCAAAAGATCTCACAACTGTATTTCTGATGAAATTTATGCGCGAAGCTTTAGGGTGGCAGGTAGGTGATGGAGAAAGTAAGGAAAATAAAAGGAATTGTAATCACCACTTAAATTACAATCGGTTTTAATCAGAGCTTAGAACACAGGCAGAATGCCTTTTTAAATGTGTCAAATCTATCTACAATTTGAAAGTGAATCTGTCCGAATTGTACCTTTTTGATCGAAATGCCACAGTTTTATGTTGCCTTTTTTAAATATAAATGCCTATTTTACGAAATAAATGTTTCCTGTTGCCTTTATTTAATTATTTGTCATTATTTATCTGGTTAAGCTAGAAACATGTTAAAAATTCTACAAGGTGACAATTCTGTTGCTATATTTTAGAGTTGCTACAATAACCTCTGTCGTTAAGAGGTCATTTTCTCATATGAAAAATGTGTTATGTGACAGGAGACTCAACATGACCCAAGAGAACTTAAAAAAGCATTTTGGTTGTTCATGTGCAACGAGTAAGGTATTGCAATAAGCAGGTCTTTTTAAAATAGATTTCATTTTTGTATCAATTACAACACTAGCAGTTTGTTTAAAACTTTGAAGTTCTTTAAATTATGACGAACGAGTCATTGAATAGTGTAATGTATTAAATAAATGTATTAAATAATTACCTTTTATATCCTGTTTTAGTATTTATAATGCCTTTTTCCCTGCCTATTTTAGCTATTTATAATGCTTTTTGCCTGCCTATTTTAATGTCTAATCTCCCGGCCTCTGGTTGTTATTATTGTTTGTTTACTTTTACAGCGCTAACATACAAAAGCATACTTTAATTCTCAATCAAAGAAAGCGCAAAACTCAGCTCGACCTTTTGCAGTCACCTTGCTCGTCTACTAACATAAACGTAGATATAATTAATCACTAATCAATATTGCACACAATAGCTATACTGTATAGAAGGAGTTCTCAACTTGTGGTACGTGAGCAACTGTCGGATGATACACAAACGACATTGTAAAAATTGTGAGTTGGAAATTAATTAAATTTATAAAGTTAACATATTTCGCCAGATTTTAAATCTGGAGTACCAGCTGTAGTTGTAAATGTAGAGAAATGTGTGTTTTGATGCTTGACCTACCAAATCAAACATTCTCCACGTAAAGTTTGAACTCCATTGCGCAATAGCCCCTTCCGTGCCAAGGCCCACCGCCCTACTGCTGCGAGCTCCAGCTCTGCTGGCATCGGGCGTCATTAATGGGGTGCATTCCAGGGGTGGGACGTGGCTAGCGGCCAGGGTTTCTCCATCTTCAGTTGCCCCCCTCCCAGGGACCTGAAGAGGTCCCTCATGGGGCTGAAGATACCCCGGACTTTGTGTCTTCCAGGGGAAGAAAACCACCCCGCCGATGCCGGGAATCGAATCTGGGTGTTCGGCTTCTTTAAGAGACGACAAAAATTAACTTACCAGTGCATGTAATATATAGCCAAAATCGCTTGACCGATCACAGCTAAATTGTTATGTATTTTTCCACGGAGGTTTTTATGCTATCCATTTTACTGTGCAACGTATTACATTCATACGTTTTTCTCTATCGCTTTTCTTTTATTTAACGCATTCACATGCAGCAATCTATAATAAAACGATGAAACAGATAAAGCGATTACAGTATTTGTACTAAACGTTTCCTCCGAACCAGTATCAATAGGACACTGTGTTAATTAAATACTGGTGCAGTATATTGTGACGTCGGGAACGGTGCTAAACAAACGACGGAAGGCTCAAGCAATTTCACACCACGGGCCGTGCCGGCTAGTGGGCAAAGATTTTGAAGGCCGGGCTGTCGCGCTGCTGTGTCCTTGAGTTTTAACCATCCAGGCGGTAGAAGCAAATGGGCGTTCGAGAACGTTTGCGATACTTCTAGCACTTCCCGTGCGCGCGTGAGTGTAGAAATCGAGAAAGGTCCATGTGACGTCATCCCCAGTATGAAAGGAGGCTAGAGTAGAACAGAATAGTAAGTTTTAGAGTGACGGTTATAGGCATGAGCCGGTCACTGTGTCAGTGATTGCAAGACAGCTTGCATCGCAAGAAGAAAAACGAGCGTCGCGAGAGATTACATCGTCCTAATTAGGACATGATAGAGAAATTAAAGAATGACACTAAAAAGACTGAGCAAGGTTATGAGAAGTAAGAATTGTGAGTTGTGATTGCCCGAAAGAGTGTAGACTGTGTTAACGACCAGAAGAAGTCTATGTATTTGTGGTAAATGTTTTGAAGATAATAAAGTGATACAAAAGTAACCTGACTGATCCTAGGTGTTTTGTTACAATATTTTAATGATAAGGAAACGCATTTGGGACTTCACTGAGATATTCAAATCCTGAACTATGTTTCATCATCCGTGAAATCTCAGCCAAGAGAAAACAAGAGACAGTGCTTTACCAGTAGTTTCACGTTTTAGAGGAGTACGGCTTTCCGACCAAAATACAAACCGCAGTCACGTAGCTCTTTAAAAATATCACCCTAGAAAGTTGTTTTCACACACACACGCGCGCGTGTTCTTCATAGCGAGGATATATGGAGATAAGAGCACAAGTGGCTGACTCTTGACGTTTCTTCTCGTGAATTAAAAAGTTCCTCCACTACTACAGACTAGTAATAACTTGAAGCAAAATGTAGCACGCGCCCTTCAAAACAAAACACTCTCGGCTTTCCGATATTCAGCGCACCGTCTCTACACCCAGAAGTTATCGCTTGCACGCCTTTTCGCTTCTTTAGGCATTCGTCCGTAAAGCGCAAGATTCGGTCGTAATTGTGGTAGTCCTGAAAGCGTTTCACCTAGCATAAGAGATGTCTGGCTGGTAAATAATGATGCCTTGAAGGAATACTTTTATAATTATGCCTAATGTGTAAAATTTGAGCCAACCTTTTTTTTGTTTTGGCCTTAGTTATTTCAGAGACATTCTTTGTTATGGTTTGAATTTGAAGTCGTGTGAATGTAAATCATCAGACTCTTAAAAATATATTTGCATTTTTTGTATAAAACAGAGTGATATAATTTATTTATATTTTTTCTCGAAATTTGTAAGAAATACGTATAACTTATGGTCAGTTTTGAGGAAGGTTTCTTTAATAATCGATCTTCATGTTTAGAATTCAACATTTGTAAAATTTTTGTTGTTCTTTCCAAACCCTTACATACTTTTTCTTTAGATAACTAAGTGAGTATCTCTAAGTTTAAAACTTTTTGAATTGGCAAATGACCATCCCCGTAGCGCAGCCGGGGGACCTTTGTTCGATAACCTTACTGATAGCTACCTGACCTAAATGGACAAGTAATCGTCTTGCGGAAAAGTCCGCACGTTGACCCCTCACCCCCTACCCGCTATCCTGCACTCCTCCGTGACCTTGACTGCGGCTGGATGGAGCAGCAGCCGGGCGAAGGGTATCCTCTGTATAGGGTAGACGCCCTGGAGGTTCGTGGAATTGAAAGACACACATGGAGTAAAACTGTGGCAAATATTGCAATTAAATTAGTTCAAAATTAATCACAATTTCAGTAACACTTCTGTTAAAAAGAAATTTGTTTTTTAGTTGCAATTCTTACTTCTCACATTGTTCATACTTTTAACGGTTCCTATGTAACGAAACCTTTTAGAGATGTCATTAAAATGAAATTGTATCACTTAACTTATCTATATTTTTTTGAAAATCTAACAATGTATTTCCTTTTGTTACAGGTAAGTTGAAATGAATTTCGAGAAGTCAGAAGATAACGTACCTATGTATGAATGCATGTATCAACGGTGGTGGTCCAGAAATTGCATATAATAGGTAAGCATTAGCCATTGCAGCTTAATCTGTTACCAAGTGGTCTTGGGAAACGTATATTAGAAACTAAAAGAAATGGGAACCTTCGCCAATTGCAATTGTCGGTGACAAAAGTGATCGGAACGAAAGGGAGTCAGAGATAAATGTAAGTTTCCTAACGTTTTATTTCTTAAGATATATATTAGTCCTATATGTAAATTAAAACGCATTCAACAAACGTAGCAGTAGTCTTTTCTTCAGGCTGAAACGAGATTGCTCGTTATTATTAGCACTTGCAGGTGGGCGATTCGTTTGTTACGCCCGAGCTCATGGCAAACATGCATCTCACGGTGCTATTAAACACCACTACTCTTTCGGAAATCATTTCTAGACGAATAGGCACTTGCATTGTGGTTACTGTAAGGTGAACGGAAATATCACTTTTAAATGTTAATAAGTAGGGTTTTTGTTATCTCTGTGGCAGTAATTTTATGTCACACCCCGAATTCACCATTTTTGTTACATTTTAATTTTATTATATGATAATTTTTGAGTTGTTAGTTAATAATTGGTGTTAAACTGTGTTAAATTATGAGTAAGTTAAAACAGCTCTCCGTTATAAATGAATGATATTTGGTATACTATGGATATACAGCATGGCAATGTCCTGGTATTACAGCCTCTGTGGTTCAAACAATCGATGAACACAGACATAGACAATTTTCACTTAACAACACCTAGCAACAGATATCAATCATATATAAACAAAGATAAACACGTTGGTCAATATTTTCTGCGACGAAAATTATTAAAAGGAAATCATAATACTGTATAAATTGAGTCTCAACTATAATAAACTATCATTGGAATCGACGAACATCGTGTAGATTGTAAAATATAATAATGAATAATAAAATAAATAAAAATAATTGTTCGAAATATAGTTTAAGACGAAAATAATTACGGAATAACTTAAACAAAAATCGAGAGCTTTTATACGTTGCTTAATCGAAATAAATCCAAATATTGTAAGGATCAGTGATTATAAAATGTAATCGGCGTGAATAAAAACAATTTTTATCAGAGCAAACCATATAATTTTTGAACGACTTCCCTGCACCCGTAACACGCCTTTAAGCCTCATCAGAAGGAACCTACCAAGCAGGCCGAGTGGCTAACGGCCGCAGCAACTCTTATTTTAACTTTGCATGATATGCATTGCTATCAGATACACAAATTCTTATGATGGGTTCTAGACATTGAAAATGCTTATTTATTAAGTAATTTTTTGTCATTTTATACCATTCTCAGTTCGAGTTACTTTGCGAATTTCTTGCATTTACAACAGTTTTATATAATTACAGTTTCACATCTTTGCTCTTTAGAAATTCCAATATTTAACTCAGAATTAATTTATGTTTTACCCGCTTTCGTAGAAAAAGCCAAGATTCCTAATTAATAATTAGTCTGGAAAGAGTTGCTTTTGGATGGAGAGTGGAATAAAAATAAGAAGTCGTTATTCATTTTTATGGCTCTTGGCTATGTAAGGAGAACGAAAATTTCAAAGTTATCACTAGGGCTCGCATTTTTAGATGCTTAAAACTTGGGAAATATTTATTTTGATGGACTGAAAATTTCAAAAATATGTGCCAAAACAAAATGTTTTAAGATCCGGATGGCTGAGGTATATAAATGCACGTGGTGCTAACCACACATTATTCGTGGAAGGGATCACCAAGTACTGAATTACAGTATATGAACACATTTTCCATCACAAAAGATTGACGATTGTTACGAAGAATTGAATTGTGAACCTTGATTTGCCAATGGCTAACAATACAGGAGTTCACAACTGAAAATACTCTTACATTCCGCAGCATATTGTTGCATGCGGCAACATGAACCGCAATTTACTCTGGGCATGTTTAATCTGTTATGAACTGAAACTGTCATGTTACTTCTCAACACAACATAACTAGCTTATATAACTCTCCGGATTTAAACATGACTAATTGACCATACAGTTTAATGGCCACCTACAAGTAGCACTATACTCGTATAAACTAGCGGGTCATGAAGCAGTAACAAATGTTTAATCAAGCACATGGCAGCGGTGGAATTTCCCATTTTTATTTTACGGGATCATGTAGCTTGAGAAAGTAGGATCTTTATATTTTTCTTCCAACTGAAGAGCTAAGTTAGCTGACATATCAGTTCTTCCAATAATGAATAACATATCACATTCGGCCTATGCAATTGAACATTAAGGAAGTTGGATGGTGATTTGTTACAATAATGCTCCTGCTTTTACGTGATTTTATGTAAATATATGAAAGTTTGAGCTTTGCTTAAAGTGATATTTTGTAATTTATGTGAATATCCTTAAATTTTTATTTATATTAAAATTAGAAAATATATATTTTTGTGTGCGATAAAACTTACATTGGCTAGCCCCTTGGCGCTGTTGGTAGAGCTCCTGCCTGCTGTGCTATGGGTCCCGGGTTCGATTCCCGGCAGGGGGGTAGAACTTTTTCTCCATGCAAGATTATTCCTCATCCTGAAAGTGTGAATGTGTGTGTGAATTCAATGTATAAAAGCCCCAAAGACCGAAAAACCCACTGTTAAACGAGTAACACGATTTGCCAATAGGCAAAGCCGCCGATATGAGCTCTGCAGTTAAAGGCGGGATATAAATGGAAGAATTAAAACAAAAACTTAAATTATATGCTACGGTGTGAATATCCATAATATTAAACTCAGTTTTAAGTTCGTATTAGGACGCAAACAAAATATGTGTTTACCAAAATTCCAAGCCCTAATCATGACATAGCGAGCAGCTGTTGAGATGTTTGCAAGATATTTTCCGAATGTAACTGCAATAACAAGCAGCAGCTGCTGTCATGATGTCTTCATGGAGGCCCAGTTGTTTGTGTGTGCGCCAAGAAGGTAGCCACAATGTAGTGCCAAGACTAATTAGTGTTGAGCAACGCACTAACTGCAAATGCACCACACACAAGCGCACCTAACGAGGACCTGCCGATAGTAGTAGCTGTAAACAAACCGTGGCCCTGCATGCCATCAAAACAAAGCCAGGGTTTGCAATTCCGAAGCATTCCATTAATGTCAAGTGCGTTCCTTGTTTATTCATTCATTGATCCGCAACGAAATCGAGTACACATGACTGTTAAATGGTGAAAAATACAAATTATGAGCAGAGGAAACTGATGAAACAGGAAGGAACGAGAGTATTCTTCGTTATACTACTTTCTTTACCATGCATAACTTTTTCATAGCAATATTACAAAAAACAGTGCGCTTTTTGGTCTAGTTGATGCTAATCATAAGTGTTGGCCGAAATTGTTTCAGCTATACAGAGGAGTATACGAGGAGGATAGGATTATTGCTTCAAACTGAGTCATTCACATGACTTTCTCCACGCATTAGTCAAGGAACATTTATTGCAAAATTTTATTCTTCTACATATTTCATGATTAACATTTCCAGAAATAGTTTTTCTTGTAAATATAAGGAAACTAATGGAATACAGGATTATAAGCGCTGGTCGCTATGTGATGACTTTGAAATTTCATTCTCTTTGCATGAGCGCTTCTGGGCGCGCACACGCGCACGTACGCACACACACACAGAGAGAGAAGAGAACGATGTTTCACTTAAGAACTGTAAAAATATTCGACAGTTGAAACAAGTAGCAAAGAATACCTTGGTAATGGTGAACGACACAAAAATATTTGACATAATTATATTGTGTGTGTGTGCGCGTGCATGCGTGTGTGTAGTAAGATTTTGTCCATCTCTTGGGCTTGGGTTCCATTCCCAGTATTGGTGTGGAAATTTTCTCCCTCTGGCAGACCTTATCCGGCCTCTTCAGGTCCCTGAGGAGCCAATTGAGGAGCTACTTGATTGAAATGCACTGGCCCCTGGTCGTGAAGACAGCATAATGGCCTGGGAGGGACCGGGGTGCTGACCACGTCCCACCTCCAGTGCTGCACCCCTTCATGGCATCTGGTGTGGGCAGAGGTGGGGGACGCACCGGTCGGACGGTAGGCCTTGCCCCGAATGGACTGTTGTGCCACGGGGTTACGTTTTCGGAGTTATACAGAATGGAGAAACTTACAGGTTATTCCCAGAATATTCAAGATTAAATTTTGGCATGAAAATATCTTAAACATGTTACTTTAAACAAAATTAGTATAGCCAGTTTTGAGAAAATGAAAAACAATTAAACCTTTTCCATGTAAAGAGTAGTTGGATAAAATCGTTGTGTTCTACTTTTGGAAAGTACAGAACTTAAATACCAAACTTGGTAGGGGGGATCTTCTTTTTGGAGTTATGCTTTTCACAGACATATATGCACACACATACATGTACAAATGGGCCTTTTTTATCTAAAATGCTTTGTTTTAGGTTCATGTGGGCTCAAAGCATTTATGTCCAGTGATATCTCGTCTTCGAGTTTCCAATATTCGTTTGAAATATCACATGATGCGAAAGAATATAAATTATTCAGATAATAGTTGAAGCAGTATCTTGAAGGCACAGTTATGCCTAAATAGTAGATAAATACTCGTGGGCATACTTGACTGTTGTCATCTATTATGCTTTGGAAATAAAAAATAATAATTTGTCAGGAACTACCAGCGGCGGTTTCTACGAGTAACTGCAAATTCTTTGGAACAGTGGACTATCGTAAATTGTCAATGAACAAAGCTACTAATTTGATACTTTATTTAATAATTATTGCATGCAACATTATTGCATTATGTTCGGGAAACACTTTAAATAGATGCGCAGTTAATAATAGGCAATATCAGCAAGCAAAAAATGAAATCTGGCCAAAACTGCGTTGCAAATACATTTTTCAGCAAATGTATACCTGTATTAAATTATAAACTATATGATACGATTCAATGTATGTAATACTGCGCTGTCATTGCCAGTGCTATTATTAATTTTGTATTTTATATTTTGCATATATAGTGCATAAATTAAATTTCCACAAAAGCGAAATGTAAGAAGTAAAACGAATGAGCTTTTAGCAGCGAAGTAAACTGAAGCATCTGGTGCCGGACGAGAGTTGTGCATGTTCTACAAAGCTTTGATGTATTTTTTTGGATTCTGCGGTTAGACTGCAGGTTTCATGTAGATAACAATAGGAAGACTTGTAAGATACATAGAGCTGGCTGCCACAGCACGGACCTTTGTTAAAACTTTGCGTCTGCCTGTCCATGTCCCTCTGTGTAAGCGTCTCTATAGTAGAATACATTCCTCGTTTCAATTCATTCTTAAATCTCCCAACTTTTGAAGTGAGACTATCTGTCTAGCCTTAGCAATTCAGCAGCTAAGGCATTCTTCTAAATTTTCTGTTACGAGTTACATTTGGCGGCGTTGTTAATTACAGTAAAACAGCCAGGAATGGTGCTCAGAAATCTTACTCAGTTGCAGACTTACAGGGTGAAAGAAGACATAGATCATGGTTTGAACCAGAGAGAGAGAGAGAGAGAGAGAGAGAGAGAGAGAGAGAGAGATCGACCAGTCTATTTATACTTAATGCATGGCAATTATTAATACATAACTTCCGGGTGTTGCGTGGGTCTGGGTGGCCAGACGCTCGCCTACTGATCTCAAGGTCCGGGTTCAAATCCGCCCCAGACCGATGGTGCTTAAAAACGACAGCTCCATGTCAGTAGATTTTCTGGCATGTAAAAGAACTCCTACGGGACGAAATTCCGGCACACCGGCGACGCTGATATGATCCTGGTAATTGACAGCGTCCTTAAACATCAAAATAATTTAATTTTCTGGGTGTTGTCCAGGACTTAGCTTGTCAACAACATCCGGGAATTACTGTTGAGGCGTTCGCTAGCATTTACACCATTCGTTCTACTACCCGGGCTGCTAATGTGGAACCGCTAAGGTAATGTCACAACAGCAGAAAAGATCCAACGTAACCTTGTTACCTATCTTTTACCGTGATTAGACTAACACAAGTAGATGGGTAAGGTATGTAGTTCCTAGGAATAACGGCCGCCCCTAGAAAGAAATGGGTACATTGAACAAGTTTATTAGCGCTTTACTCCTACCGTTTACAGCTTTTTTTAGAAAAAAAAAATACTGTGAAACGAAGAGACATTTCCTTGACTGAGCATTCAACTTAGATGAGAGAGTAAGAGAGAGAGCTTTTATGTAACTTATGGTTCTCATTTATACTGAAAGATCACTTAATTTTGCACAGAGGCCTTTTTACCGGGCTTGAGGTTATTTTACATGCCATAAATCTACAATGCGGAACCATTGGATTTACGTTGCCTTTTTGTTGCAATAAATTGTGGGTTTTTTTAAATTTAGTTTACACAAAAATCGTTGAATCTATTGAAATACGCCAAAGGAAAAACTTATCGGTTATTCAATTTTCTATCAATATAGCCATAAATCAAGAACCTTCAATCAATAATAATTGAGCCAGGTGATACATTTTTTCATAAAAATATTTTTTTCTAGAAAACTTAACTTTTCAACATTTTGGCATTATGCTTTCTTGTTATTCACAACATGAGAAATTCGCTGTTAAATGTCTGAGGATCATTTCACTTCCAACCTGAGTGTCCATGTTGCCATAGAATCAGCTGTTGGTTACACGGAACCAACCATTTGTTGATAACTTTTCGTTATTACTCAAGAGCGTTTCAGAATGTGAGGAAATCGCTTCATGTTTATAAATTAGTCTCCAGTAATAAGACACGTGAGCCCCAGCATTGAGAATTCGGTTACAATACATAAATATGGCTCACGGACAAGGCAATTATTTACGAACTGTGAGACAGGGTAGTAATTAGTAATTAGTCCAATGTTATTGGTATTATAAACTGCAGTAACAGAAACATTCAAAGGTCAGGTTAAATGTTCAGAAACAGTAACAGCCCAAGTTACTTTTCCACTAGTTCTATTGAAGTCCAAGTAGTCTGTATTCTAAGCATACAGCGCCACGTTGCCAACTTTCTTACTTGGATGTCTAACTGCGTCCATGACTTTATTTTATACCATTCCTATTTTCTGAAATTAATGCTGACTGTGTTGTTTCTTTAAGAGAAAAGGTTACTTCTATTTCGATTGTTCTGCACTTTGGCTCGCAGAAAAAAGGAAACAACTTCATCAACAAAAATAGTTCAACCCTGAACGCGTGGCAATTGTTTGTTGTAGCGACATCATACGTGTGGTTAAGATAACTATGTGACGGACTACGCCGGCTCTATCGAATTATATCTTGTCTTCTTGAAGATGGGACAGTCGGCACAAGTCTTGTAAATTTATCGCATCATTATCACATTTATCAGAGTATAAACGCCCTTTAAAAGATGAAATGTTGATATAAGGGTATATCTCGACCTAGTTAAAAAGAGGAACATTTTGTAGAAGATAAGGACTTATGGCTGTGTTTGGTTGATATTTTTAACGCAACTGATTACAGTACTTCAGACCAATTGTTGAAAGCTCTCGCTGATTTCAAAAGGCACCTTAACCAATATAAAGACCCAATGTGATATGTGACATTCATTAGTTTCTGATCTACCTCGAATCATTCCAATGATGATTTTGGGTAGAGCTAGACAGTTCTAATCAACTTACTCCCGTTAGTTTAGTTGGGATTAAGAAACTTCTAGTTATATATTAAAACAGGAAAGAAACAATACATATATCGAAGAGGAATGGCAGTGAAGGAGTTAGGGGGAAAAGTACAAAGTATTGATGGTGTTTCCTCTTGGGGATTTAGATGATGTGTATGTTTAACAAATCCTGGCGCAGATTGACTGGCATCGACGCTGCGGATCCATGATTTAAAATTCATAACAATCACAGACGTAATCAGTGATGTTGGTGACAGGTGATAGATTCAACTGTCAAACAAAGTAGGAACAGAGATAACCCGCTTGACAACGCAATGTCAACCTTAATTCCACGCGCTCGTTCTCTACACTGACAGCAATCATATGCCATCTCTTTTCATAGGATTGCTCGTCGTCGCATGAAAGGGCGCTCGTATTTTTTTTGTTCTGAAGTGTTCTCCAATCTTTATTTCACTCTATGTGCATCATACCAATGACTCTCTTCATGTAGTGCCGTGCGTTATGATTAATAAACAACAGAATTAGGATTCTGAGACGACAACCGTATTTCAAACGAACCAAAAGCATTTAATTGCGTTCCAATTGATGAACAGCATTGTGACATAAACAAATTGGTAGCAATGTTGCCTTCTGCTAATGATATCTGTCAGCAAAACTCTTATGATAAATAAGAAGCAATGATTACTTCTGATGTAAACGGTGTCCCTCTGATTGTCTAGGCATCAAACAGAAACATATTCAAATTTATTGTCAAATGACAAATTGCAGGCACTGATGTTGTCAAAAAGCAGTAAAATACCTTGTTGATACAGAGAAACATTATTAGAACACTGATTCATTGGCAATATGTTTAAAAATGAATCCAAAGCATTCAAAGGTGTTTTACCAAACGTTTACATAGTGTGTTTGAAAATTTGTGTTTGCTGTAACTTTTAACGAGCGGGGCAGCTATTACAACATATTGGACTCGAATACAAATGAGAATTAGGTGATTTACTGAATACAATTTGAGGTGAATCTGTTATGTCTAGTGTTATGATTAGCTGCATCCTTTATTAAAGAGTAGTCTCAAAATTCATAATGAATATGCCTTAAGACCACTAGCAAATATATCTACAACTTTTGAAATGTTCAGCACCATAAAAGAGGTTTACAATGAGACCATAAACAAATTCCATTAACTCTTGGGTCCAAGCGTTACCTTATCTTTTTATCCCTCCATTAGTTTTGACTTTGAGGTTAACGATCTTTCAGTACTACAGCAATGGAAGAATGATTGAGCGCATTTCAAAGTCCCACGTCGTGCTGCAGCGCGGCTTATACAAGTCGACATTATCAACATGCAGCTGAGTTTATTCTTTCTTATGTTATCATCTTTCGGACATACATACAGCTTGCCTTGAATCACCACTCGCATTTGTGCACGCACTCGGAAATATAAGTTAGAACTAACGAATTGGATAACTCCGATTTTCTTTTTGTAAAGTGTTTCCAGAAGTTAGAAATTGAGGTATATTTCTTCATAACTTTGTCAACCTATGCAGAGTAACTTTTTTGCAGCTGTATTTTAAGGGAAGTTTAAATATTTAATCCTACGTACTTCTCAACAGACAACACAACGAATTATTACAGCTCCCTTTAATATACGTGGTGCTCATAAGATTATCTCTGCTGCTTTCAATTTTCTTAAAAAACTAACTGAATTAACAGCCCTGACTTAGAGTTGAAATTTTAACGTTACATTATCCGGGATGCAGGAAAAATTAAGTTATCCGCTTTTAGCAGCATACCGATGTGAGGAAGTTCTAAAAATTTGAAAGTAAACTAAGTGAAGAAGATACACATCTTAAACGCTATTAAAAGAAAAATACATAGGTCTGTTATGCCTAAACTGGTGAGCAACTGAAGCAGAGTAAGTTTTTAGGATACAGTTTAGTCGGATACCGTAACAGAATTTCCCCCCACGTTAATAAATATTTCATAAGCAGCATATTTTTCCGTAAGGTTGGCGAACTTGAAGGGAAAGGGGGGACAACACTTCGTGTAGCTCTTCTTCGTAAATTTTTATATGAAATATTAATTTGCTCCCTTCCTAGCAAAGCTTCGGAATGCTGCTAGTTACATAAAGTTGGCCTCCCGATACAACTTGACCAACCTAGCTTTAAAAAGTTTTAATGACTGCCTTTGCTCATCAGAGCAAAAAGGGATGGGGATGCTTAAATGTCTGCCTCTCGGCAGCACATCATTCATCTGAAGCCAGAACGTTTTTGCTTTAAAGAAAACGAAATTGGAAGCACATCTAGGTCAATGTCGAGAACCTCAGCTGGAATAATATGCGGTTGAGAAAGTACAGGGTATTGTAGCTTTGTTCAGGTTTGTCAGTTACTTCACTTAGTTCAGGTTCTGCCACTCTGCGTTATTATTGTCACTGATCCAGTCTCTGCTGCCTCTTTTCTTTGTTTTGCGTAAAACAGTCTACTCTTTCTTCCGCTTCACTCGCTGGAGAACCGAGCACTGGACTTTATGTCGAATCAGTAGTACGAATCACAGCGTACTCACTAAGCCTCGCGAGCAGACCCGCTTATGTACCACTGTCGGGCGAGTTCCCAAATGTTCGCAGGAGCCGGGGGAGAGGATCGTCAAGAACCATCTGGTTGCGTCTCGAAGGCGCTCCAGGTACCGATGTAGTGTCGGGGAGATTGTCTCTTGCCTTCCGCTTCTCCAAGTAGTCGCTTCGGCAGGGCGGAGTTGAATCCGAAGCCAAGTTTTTGTCCTTCCGAGTTCTTTCAATGCACTTAGGGCATGTATATTGTTATTGCTAAACACTAGTGAATAATAGTAGGTAGTACTTACTGGAGCAGTACTTTATCGATTATCCACCCTAATTTTTTTACCTTATAAAAAGAAATAACTTACAGCTCTTTTTAAACTGCCGCATAAATTAAACCGCAAGTAACATTAACTAACAAAAATGAGATAAAAATCCAGGTAAGATTTAAACGGTAAAATTCTGTATAAAATATGACTATGATCAGTGTCTACAATAATAAATATACGAATTGTTTAAGAGGATTTATAATATAATTCGTCACACACAGGCAGTAAAATAGATAGAACCCGCAAATACTAAACATTTATAGTGCAATATCTTGTTTGTTTCTACATATTAAAATTAGAAATTTCTCTCCATGCATTTGACAGCATGACCTTTTAAAGAAAGGTAAATGGCTTCTGAGACCAGTGTAAATTTATGCATAGATAAACGATAAGCGAACGCACCGCCGAAATCTGAATGAATTTTAGATTTCGCGTACAAAAAATATTCAGAATTCGTCACTTCAAAATATAGTTACTTCTTTCATAATTTTATTATTTATCCTTATAAACAACAAAATAAAGAACTAACATTTTAAAACTTATTTTCATTTTAAAAGTTCTTAACTTGTGTCAAAATTTTTATTCATCAGATGATGGAGCTTTGAAAGTTTTCATGTATATTCGGAAAACGCGAGCAATTAAAACCTATTTTGTTCAAGTTCTTGTCAGTTTTTAAATAATTGCTTTTTTAAAAAACAATAAAATCGAAAAAAAAAATACAAATTTGCAGTTATGACCTTTTAAACATTATTTTCCTTTGATAAAACTACGGATAAAAATTATGCAAGCATTTTTGCATTACAAACTGACAAACAGCATAAATGGTTTGAAGCTTTCCCGGTTGGTTATTGATTGTTTCTCGGGCTAACAACCAGGTCAAATTTGGGCAACTGTTCAAGCTGTCCAAGATTTCTCCGCCATCCTCAGGGGAACGAAGCTAGACTACTTATGTCACAATATTTATTCCTATCCAAGTCTAGCCAAGTCTGTAGTCTAGCTGTAGTTCTCCTGAAGTTGGCGGTAGAGTTAGTCGCTGAAAGCTTGGGCAGTTAGGCAAATTTGACCTGGCTCTTAGCCCGAAAAACTGATGTACAGCATGGTTATTTAGATTAAATTGTATTTTTAAAATTACACAGTGGAACAGTTGGCAATGATAATAACATTCTGTTTTAAAACACGCTAACTTGAATACTAAAAAGAATGCGGGAAAAAACGTAACCCCGTTGAATGTTTATGCAGTAGAAACTTCGATTAAATATCCAGCCACATTTACCGAGAACTTCTAACAGTTTTCAATGCTGGATCTCCTTTAAACCACTATTTTTACCTCTCAATTTTATATTTTAAGGCATTTATTTCTCCATAATTGAATATTAACAATAAACGTTTAGTTATAGTGTTGCTAGATTTATAAATAACTCTGATGTGTTATGGTTTCCTTTGTTGTATCTTTTTCATGTTGGTCTGCTGCATGTGTCATTGGTGTACGCTGGTAGATTACTTTGCGCGTTTGCATTGATGTAATCATAAAGAGATAATTCCATTTTCTGAATTAACAGATTGGAAACGCTGTGCTTATTACGTGAAAAACAGATGTTCACAAACAAAATACAAACTAATCCCTTTTCCCTAATGTTTTGATGTACTCTAAGCCTTTCATCGGTGTGTCATAAACGACATCGTTTGCATAGGATAAAATACTGCTAATGCAATCGCAGTTTTATTCTTCCCAGTGTGCACACCATACCATATATTGTTGGATGGATATGGTTACAGAGGAGCTGAACTGGAAACATTATTTCCCTTTGCTGTTATTTTCGTTTGTCTGTGCATTTCTTATTTTGCAACTGTCTCATATTTCGCTCGTGTTCCATGCCATATTTTTTGCAACATATCATGAATTGATGCAGTGTGTGTGATTTATCGTTTCATTTCTCGCTCTATTTTTCTCTGTATTTTGTGACAGGTAAGGAACGGAATATTAAACTACAGACTAAAAATACAACAACTAGTATTGCATCTGCTGCACTCAACATTCTGAAATGAAACCCAGCTTCCTTTTTCTTTTTGAGTGATTTTATTCTGATTACTGACCTGTAAGTAAAACAGTTCTGTTGTTCATCACAATAACACGCGGCAAAGCAATGATAATGCACAGGGCTAGATTATTATCCGTATGGCTTTATGAATGTTTACAAAAACAAAGCTTAAATATATTTTCAGTAAAAAAAATACACACACGTTTGTGTCTGAGGATACCAGAAAACAGAATTCTTTTACTTTCTTTTGGACTCTAGGGACCGCCAGTAACGAGCACAGACCGCACATGTTATTATAGGCTTCATACATCACTGCTTGTAGGAAAGGATAAAGGGGGGACTCGATGCGGGAACAGATCTGGACGATGGTGTTCGTAGAAGGACGGGACCCCTAACATTCCTACATGACAGCAATACTATCCCCAGCCAGTCCTGCCTTAGCTGCCTGTAACCTGGGTGTACCAGTAATTCCGCCAAGTGCTAGAGAAAAATCTTTCAATAGCGCAAATGCCCCGTCCTGCCGCAACACACCAGCCGCCGTCGCCTGGTCCTACAACCCTGAAACCGAAGAGTTCAAAGGAATAATTGGTTAAGTTAGGAATAAAATTGACACCTAAAATACGTATTTATACACTTTACTATTTGCCGATGAACAAATATTTGTACAGAAGAAGAAAGTTGATTTACAAATTGCTCTACATTGTTTGGACAAAAAGCAAAGTATATAACCTGAAAATATCAGAAAATAAAACCAAATTTGTGGCCTATAAAGGAAAATGTCCATTACGCTCTAAAATAATACTAGATGGGAAACCCAAAAGAACAAGTATCCCATATTCACATACTAGGATGGAATATAAGCTACGAATAAGATAATGACATCTCAAATTACTAGTTTCAAATTATATGTGGTACCATAAATAGAAATTAGCAAACAAAACCAGGGAAGATACAAAGATAAAATTGTATAAAGTAATGGCAACACCATCAAAAAGGATACAGTGCGCAGAAATAAAAGTAAAAGGAGGCACTCCGAGAGATGAAATGAATTCGGAAACAAGGAAGGAATTAAACATAGTATAAACGAAAGAATATAGGGAGGAAAAACGAGGTGGAGGGGGCATCTAGGATGAATGGGAACATAAAGAATATAATGGACTATAGGCCTAGAGGAAGGACAGATCTAGGAAGACCAAGGAAAGGGTGGGAATTGTGAAGTCGGAACAGACTGCAAGCCTTGAGGTGAAGAAGAAGAAATGATGGTTACAGGCAATTCGTGGTAGAAGGAGAACCACTCCAATGTTTGCCTATCGACCCGGGAAAAACTGAAAATCCATGGGCAGAATGGCCGGCCCAACGGTGTCGCAACTCGGAACTTTATGAATTCGGAAATAAGGTTTCCTAAGAATGTTGAAAAATATGTTTCAATACTGCTGCTGCTAATAATAATAATAATAATAATAATAATAATAATAATAATAATAATAATAATAATAATTAATAATAATATTATTATAATTATAATATAATATTATATTATTATTGTTGTTTTTCTTGAACTTTCCGTAAACAGTCATCAATACAAGTTATCACATTTGTTAATTTTGGAATATGTAGGTAAATCACATGTTGCCAGTTATTTATGTTACTTGATTCCAGTAACTAATAGAATAATTGATTTAGTACAAATGGAATTTATGTTTTACGATTTTGCAAAATAAATGTGCAGATGTGATCAAAGTTCATGGGTATACAGTGGAATACTGACTTGTTCTTCAGATTTCAAAATATGTTTGTTGTATTCTTATATGCTTAGACACAAATTAGTTTAGAGCCAGGAGAATTGTTCTTTATTTTTGTACCCAACATACCTTTGTTTAAACTAAATGTATTTCTGTACTAAGTTGATCATAATTGCAAACTTTTCAAGTATCCACTAGCATTGTTTTCAGGTACACACTTATCATTGTGTAAGTGTAACTAATGGATTCTACAGATACTTATGGACGCTACTGTATACCTATACAGAGTGTCCCAAAAACACTGACAATGCTTAGTATGTTGTGCGACACGGCAAACTTATCGAGTTTAAAATAGGAACCCCTGTCCGGAAATGTACGGTTTGGACGCTGGAGAGCTCCGAAGTTTGAGAATGAACGGTTGTGACAATTTGTTAACGTTGGTTTTGGTATCCTAATACGGAAGGTATGCAACCCTTTAGCCATCTGTGTACTGGAATGAACAACCTGGGAATAATAACATTCCTATGCATATTCTACATTCTTCCATAGTGCCCTTGGTGCACATCCTACTGTGTCACTTATGTACTTTCCCGTGTAGTAATGTTTTTTTAACAACAGTGCGACACGTAGCAGTACACAGCTACTGAAATGGCCAACTTGAACACACTTTGATGTAAATGTGCGGAATCACCTCAACGTCGCATATACAAATCGATGGATTGGTAGAAATGGACCAGTTCTATGACCATCACGGTCGCCAGATGTGACAGCTCTCGACGATATATTATTGTAAAGTTTATTAACTCACTTTATTCATTTTTATTATTTTTCATTTATTTTGGTGATTGGTAGGTACGTTACAACTATAAAATAATGCTATGTTATAAAAATTAAATGCATAAATAAATTATATGCGTCTTGGTATAGGGAACTACATGCCAGGATGCTGTATTACAGATTTTATTTTTTATTTGTTCCGCTAACAGATAAGAGCATACGCTTGGAAGAGAAATAATTATAAACATGAATTATAAGCGTGAATCTTTTTAAAAACGCACCACTTCTATGAGGTCTACTTGAAAAGTTCTGGGACACAGTAGTCTTTCAATTATGAGAATAATTTCCACATCATCACTCGCAATGCCTCCCAGACATCCTCATGTGCAGCTGGGACCACCATTTTACAGCGTGGCATTAAACTGTAGTTAAACGGCAGTAAAGTTAATCCGAAATTCAACTGAAGATTAACTGTATAACACGAAGTAAAACTTAAAACTTTAGTTTAAACCTAACAGGAGATGAAAAGCCCCTATATAACCCCGGGTTTTGGACTAATGCTTTGGTTTATGTTAAACAGTTTAAGTTGGTGTACGATGGTTTCATTGGTGACTCGTATCTTAACGCAAAGCTACACTAAAAATATAGTAAAAACTTTAAATCTTGGATTTTTTTTATTTGGTTTTTGATAGCCTAGAGTGTGCAGTAATAGAAGGCATGATGCTTTTATAATTTGTAGCATTTTGGGCTGTCACAAACCATTTAGACACGTGCAAGTATCAATTTTATCTGATGCTGATGCAAAATCTTTCAAGCACTTGCAGAAGCTGAGTATTTCGGACCAGATGTTCAAATTTCAAAGCAGAAACGCATTGATCGTGGAGCTAAGCGACTGAAAATGAATTAAAAAATCTGATGTGTTGCACTCACATGACTTTCTGTACTCTTGTACTACCATTCTTATAAACTCTTAGCCCTGTATCCTTTTCCTGTTGAGATAAACATTTGTACACATTATCTAATTGTTTATCTCCTTGTAGGTGCAAGGGGAGCATTAGAATACAGTTCCTAGGCTTTGAGCGATAGTCAAATCTTTTATATCTTTCAGATCCCGTTCTCTTTGCACACACAACATATAAAGAAATGAACGATGTTGCATTTCACGAAAGTTTTACGTTTTCCGAAACTGAGACAAATAACAAGGTATATCCGCAAAATGGTTCAAAAAAAAAAAAAAAAAAATATATATATATATATAGAGACTTAAATTGTGTGTTTTAGCGTAGTAAGATTTGGTCTATCTCTTACGGTTTACGAGTTATTCAAAAGTCATCGTGAGTAAACAGGACTACATAGGCTATAGCTAGAAAATTCAAAATATACATTTCATTTGTCATCAGAATATCTTAAACATGTCTTATTTTAATCAAAATCGTTAGAGCCATTTTCAAGAAAATCAAAATTTTCCATTTAAAGGGTAGTTTAGGGTGGGGCTATTTTCTCCAAAGTCTTCGTGTTGCATCCTTGAAAGACATTAAACTTAAATACCAAATTTGGTTTTTAACCGACTTTTCGTTTTTGAGTTATGCTGTCCAGAGACAGACACACAGAGGCACACAAGGACCTTTGTCTAATTTTTTTTTTTTTTTTTTTTTTTTAAACTCAGGGGGCCTCGAAACATGTTTCCGCTGAAACATTGAATTTTTCTCTACCAGTAGAGAAAGTAAAAATATGATTCAGGAATGGAAGGTGTAAGTTGTCACAGTGGGTGGTAAGAAACCTGGCAACTTGAAGATGTGAAGGCAAATCTGACCAATTGTATTATGGCACCACAATAAAGAATAATATTCCAGATGTTCAGCTTAAATCTACAATATATGCTACACTATAATATTGTAGTAGCAGATATGATTAGCCTATGCATGTCTAGTTTCCTGTAACAGATAAATGTCAGAGATCAGAGAGATCGTCATCGACTATAGAGAAGTGCCATTATATATAATGTACAGCAAGAGAATTTTAGAACATTGCAAAAAAGAAATACAGGTTTTGAACAACTAATACTTTAAAACTCATTATCTGAAAGTCTTTTTTTCTGACATTTTTCAGTATACAAAATGTCCCGTGTGTCAAAGTTTTTTCCCTTAGCTTAGTGAAACTTGCAGGTTAGGTTTATAATATGTAACTAAGGAACTTCTACCTTCCTCTTTTCTTACAAATGCTCACATTTTGAGAATTATATACTTAAAATATTTAAAAATTACTATTTTCAAAAAATTTTCAGGCAACATAAAAAATATCTCAAAAAATAATGTGGGCCTTTTTATAATATTGTACTGGTGAAAAACAAGAATTCAATTTTAAAAAAACTTATTTTATCGCGTAGAATATTTATATAGCAAGTCATTTTTAAAATATTTTTATATAAAATTATCAATAACTTATACCAGGCGAGTCAGCCCCGTCTTATTTTTTGGAAGGTAGGCCACCCATCAAACGCCATGTGACCCTCAGTACAGTTTTGCGCTCACTCAAACGTATTTCTTGACGTTCTTAGACGAATACGCAAAATTTAGAGCAACAGCGCTAAAGTACACTTCAAAACATATGACTCGTTTACTGAGCGAATTCCGGGTTTCCAGCCAACTTTGCAAACTTTTTATTAGAGTATACATAGCAACGCAATTCAGTAAACGTCTTTGAGAAAGCGGACCCATTATATGAGTACATTAACATCAGGGAAGAAGAAAATGGCGGATTCTTGTACTTAGAGATCGGTTGGCTGCAAAAAGTGGCAGACATACCTTATCTACCATGGACCCGTACAGTCAAAACGCACAATTATCAAATAACGGCTTATTTAAATTTTGGCTTAAACTACGTGTCGAACAACTCAAATAACATGCATAATAACTTTTGCCATTAAAGTAATAATATTAAAACGCTCAGCAAAGGCTTAAAGCTGTGTTAAAGAGCTAAATTCCGCTTGAAAAGTCGCGAGGTGGCAATGGCATCGCACCTGGCGTACTGCCTATAGGGCTGGAACTCGAAATGTGCTGTCAGTCAAATCTCCAAATAGGCTGAGCAGAATTATGAACATATTCTGTGTGCTAACCCCCGGAACACGGGTTCGCGTCTCAACATTGTTTCTGTTCATAAAAACTGGGAAACGGAATTCACAGTAACCTAATTTTAAAGTCCTTGGGAGTTTAGGATATACTTTAAAACGTTTTTGGTTGGCATTTTGTAATAGAATAGCCATTGGACTGGCATGATGGTAGTGTCTTATTATGAATACCGGCTCACTTCATTCCCCACGTGTGTGCTGTCGCACGATATTTTGTGCCATTCCTTCACCACTTATTCGACAGATAAAGTACGTTGGTATGTCTTGGATCAAAGTGCAAGCAACTCCAAATCTATACCGGGAGAGATATCCTCATATGCAACAATACCATAAAGTAGAAATAAAAAAATTACGAATTCAAATGAAAAACAGCTTTACGCAGAATAATTGTTTAACCAACTTTATTTGTAAATATTACGCAGTAAAAAAATTAGTACACGCAGAGGATTCGAAGTACCTTTACAGAATATGGATTACTTATGAATTGCGCGCTCGTTCCAGCTGAGCTACCTAGTAACTGCAGAGATAACCGAAGACCAACACATCCATGTTGAATACTTGGGTGGAATACTTGGGTATTCATGTTAGAGTATAAAATCCGGATTGCATGAAACTGGAAAATAAGGGCCAGCTGACTCACGTGGTATAGTATTTGGTGTATATTTGGTGTAGCAGTATGAAAAGTTGTATGGAAGTTTAAAATAATATTCCAATTATGGTGTTAAATTTTCATACTGATACGTTCCTTATGAAGCAATATTGTTACATGCTTCACATTGATGTGAACGTTGAAGCAGGATTACATAGTGTGTTGTCGGCCAAACGTTGTTAACGTTTTAAGCTACAATACCTTGCGGTGCCTAATAATGCCTCGAAGTTCCTTTAAATCAGCCCTTTGCCGCCGATAGAAGCTATGAGAGTTCTCTCCATGGATATCCGTGAGTGGTTTTGAAAGTATGATACAAATTCTGATTATGACTTTTTTTTAATAAATCATCACTATTTCATTCTTTTCACTTGAGATATTGCCGACTAATGTAGGCGTATTATCATTAATTCACCAGGCAAGTAACACTGTTCACACAGTTATACACATACATAACCCCTAAGATATCACTTTGTGTTCCTTGGTTTTCACGTAGGTACTTCGACATTTCAACAAAATTTAACGTTTGTCCCCTTGGCCAGACCAGCTAAAAATTACGGTTCGTACTCTGACTGACGCCACGCCATAAAAACCATTGAAATTACCCCACTATTCAAACTCGCCAGGCTACTCCCTTTTAGTGTACGTTTTCTCTAATCATTATATTTATTTAAAAGTATTGCTCTAATTATAATCACCACTGCCGCCACTTCTACTACATAATGCTTATTTTTAAATGATTGATTTTTTTAAGTATCTACCTAAAAGTTCGGTATCACTTATTAAAGAAGTTGGAATTTTCAGTATAGCCTTGCTTTAAATTGCCAAGCACGATTTTGCTACTAATGATGATTATGATGATTATGGGGTGGAGGAGGAGGACATGATGTCTGAGGTTCCACACAGACTATCTACGTGCTTGCCTATCGCGATTTTGTTGGCCCCGCAGGAATGTTTTGATCTACGCTATGTCCCCAAGGTCTCTGGAAGCCCGTAACGTAATAAAGAAGAGTGGAGGAAAAGGGCCAAGAAAAAGAAGCGCCGAAGAAAAGATAAATCTTGGGCAAGGCACGTTATTAAGATAAGTGCTTTAGTGAAATAAACATGTTGTCCAG
Organism: Tenodera sinensis; assembly: GCA_030765045.1. Taxonomy (NCBI): domain Eukaryota; kingdom Metazoa; phylum Arthropoda; class Insecta; order Mantodea; family Mantidae; genus Tenodera; species Tenodera sinensis. The sequence continues at coordinate 79,890,239 of CM060969.1, read as the reverse complement.
GACAGAAGCAAACCGTCCAATCCGCACTTGATTCAATAACCAGACGAGCAACTGTGCATTGTTTTCTTGCCTTCTTTCAAATTAGATAGTGGAAACGGATATTAGTTTACCCCTCTGCGCCCCTTTTGGAGACCTTTCTCTCAGTGAGCTGCGCTTCATTATTTATAGCAGTTTTCGTTTACTTTCTTCTTAGGGATTGCATTCCTTATTGATGCGTGACATTTAACGCCTTGATTTGTGATTTGGAATGTGATCAACATAATAGGGCGCTGTCTCAAAGCCTAAATTTTAACCTAACCCTGTTCCATATAACCTTATTCTCTCATAACTGTAATAGGCATTCTCATTAGCTCTGTGGTAGAGCAGGTTGTTGTCGGTACAAACTTTACTTCCTCCAACCTTAGAAGCATACCTTGTATCCCTCCGCGATAGCCTGATGTTAACATATTAGCTGCGACTAACCGAGAAAGATCTGGCCGCGTCATCACCGGCGTGTGTGTGAAAGTCGAGAAAGGTTATCCCCTCTATATAAGGAGGCGGGGAAACAGGAGGGAGTGAGAGAGTTCCAGACATGTTTCAGTGAGTGTGAGACAGCTGTGCGTGTGTCGATGCGTCGTGAGATTTTATCGTCGTAGTTAGTGTATGAAAAACAGAAAGTGAAGAAAGCCACTGAAATGACTGAGGCAAGGTTACAAGAAGTAAAAATTGTGAGTAGTGATAGCATCTGTGTTAACAATGAGACGAGAGCAATTTATGATAACATTTTAGAAGACAATAAACTGACAGAAAAGTAACCGGACTGATTTTGTCGTTTGTTACACTGTTGCCAGCAGTGAGATTCATCGAATTGTCAAATTGTTACAGTATATCAAATCAACATTACAAAAACTATATTTTATAACTTCTTAAGAGCTAATTATTGAGACAGCAATTCCTTATTTTCTGTTCTTTTTTCACGCTTTGCATCCAGGTTCTTAGAGGTGTTAGTGACCTTAATGAAGCATGTTATTGAGGAACGAATTTTCTGAGGCGTGTAGAAGTGCGACTTTGATCGTTCTTTCTCTGCTTACCAATTCGCTTTGATTCGTCTGCTCAGTGATTAAATTGCATGCCTTGCATATAGTTAGAAGAGAAGATCGAATCACTCACTTTAATTCCCTTTCCTGTCTTGTGGGTACCGTGCAAAATAATTACAGCTCCGGCGTCATACGGCCTATCCTATCCGGAGTGGACGGCCTTTTTGGTAATTACATTGTGTCTGGTATTCCTCCTGACATCGCAACCCTTCTCTGTGGTTCTGTTTTGCGAACTTCACATATACAAAGAGCATTCATTTAAGATCCGGTGGAAACTTTGGCGACAATATGTTTTCTACGAGGTTGGAACCCTTTCTCACTAATAAATTACTTCGTGTAATTACTTCGCTAACACCTGCACAGCCTTTATCTGTATATATAACGACGGATTTATGTCTGTTCTGTATATAAATCTACATTCGCTGGACTGAATTGGCTAAATCTTTGTACCCTAATATTTTAGAAACCTCCAATGAAGGTTGGAGTTCCTTTAATATGTTGGAAACCAACCCCTTCCTGTCATTTTTGTTTTGCAAAGGTGAATTTCTGTCAGTACGGACTTTCTTCATTTTCAAGTAGAAGAATCTGATGTGTTACATTCATATGACTTTCTCCACTCTTGTACTATTGTTACAAACTCTTATTCCTCTATCTTCTTCATGTTAGTCGAGATTAACATTTGCAGAAATTATTGCTAATTTTCTTGTAGGTGCAAAGGGAGTATGAAAATGCAGTAGGCTTTGCGTGATGGTCAAATCTTTTAAAGCTGGTCGCTATATAATAAATCGAGATTCCGTTATCTCTACACTGTGAATGACGACCTTTTGGGAAATGTTAAACTATTGCAAAACTCACACAAATAACAAGGAATATCTCCGAAAGATTCACTACACAACAAATGTATGTGGACAAAACTTGTTTGTTTTAAGGAGATCTACATTTTTGTTTAGTTTATAGTTTACCAGTTATGTAAAAGTCATCAAGAGTAAGCAAGACTATAGCCAGATAATTCAAAATGTATATTTCATTTTCCATAAAGAATATCTTAAACAAATGTTATTTTAGTCAAAATCTTTGGAGCTATTTTTGAGATAATCAACATTTTATAAACATTTTCCATACGAAGGGTAATTTGAGATGCAGGAAATTTTTAAAAATCTTTGCGTCACATTCTTAAATACCAGCTCTGGTTTTTAATCAACTTTTCGATTTTGAATTACGATGTTCAAACTTTCTCTACTCTTGTACTAACTATTCTTATAAATTCTTGTTCTTCTATCCTCTTCGTATTAGTTGAGATAAACATTTATAGAATTTATCTTATTATCTTCTTGTAACTACAAGGAGAATATGGGAATACAGTAGATATTCAGAGATAGTAAAATCTAAAACTTTCAAATTAGGTTCTCTTTGTACAGCTAACTTAAAAAAAATGAATAACGATGTCCCTTTTGACAGAAGTACTCATATCAGTTCTCCAAAACTCAGACAAATAATAAGGAATATCTCCGAATTGGTTTACTCTACAAAATATTTTATTTCTACATAATTTTTGTGTTTTAGCAAGATACATATTTTTCTATAGTAAGATATGGTCCATCATTTACGGTTTACCAGTTACGCAAGAGTCATCCAGAGCAAATAGACTACATGGGCTATAGCCAAAAAATTCAGATTTCATGTGAAATAAGAAAATCTCAAACGTATGGCATTTTAATCAAAATCGTTAGAGCCACTTTCAAGAAAATCAAAATTTTCCTTGTAAGGGATAATTTGGGGTGGAGGACTTTTCGTCAAAATCTTCGTGTTGCATTCGTAAAACAAATATAAATAGCAACTTTTGGTTCTCGAGTGATGCTGTAGACAGACTGACACACATACCCACCTTTTTCTAAAACTGATTTCTCTCTCTATCTATCTATCTATCTATCTATCTATCTATCTATCTATCTATCTATCTATCTATCTATCTATCTATCTATCTATCTATCTATCTATCTATCTATCTATCTATCTATCTATCTATCTATCTATCTATCTATCTATCTATCTATCTATCTATCTATCTATCTATCTATCTATCTATCTATCTATCTATCTATCTATCTATCTATCTATCTATCTATCTATCTATCTATCTATCTATCTATCTATCTATCTATCTATCTATCTATCTATCTATCTATCTATCTATCTATCTATCTATCTATCTATCTATCTATCTATCTATCTATCTATCTATCTATCTATCTATCTATCTATCTATCTATCTATCTATCTATCTATCTATCTATCTATCTATCTATCTATCTATCTATCTATCTATCTATCTATCTATCTATCTATCTATCTATCTATCTATCTATCTATCTATCTATCTATCTATCTATCTATCTATCTATCTATCTATCTATCTATCTATCTATCTATCTATCTATCTATCTATCTATCTATCTATCTATCTATCTATCTATCTATCTATCTATCTATCTATCTATCTATCTATCTATCTATCTATCTATCTATCTATCTATCTATCTATCTATCTATCTATCTATCTATCTATCTATCTATCTATCTATCTATCTATCTATCTATCTATCTATCTATCTATCTATCTATCTATCTATCTATCTATCTATCTATCTATCTATCTATCTATCTATCTATCTATCTATCTATCTATCTATCTATCTATCTATCTATCTATCTATCTATCTATCTATCTATCTATCTATCTATCTATCTATCTATCTATCTATCTATCTATCTATCTATCTATCTATCTATCTATCTATCTATCTATCTATCTATCTATCTATCTATCTATCTATCTATCTATCTATCTATCTATCTATCTATCTATCTATCTATCTATCTATCTATCTATCTATCTATCTATCTATCTATCTATCTATCTATCTATCTATCTATCTATCTATCTATCTATCTATCTATCTATCTATCTATCTATCTATCTATCTATCTATCTATCTATCTATCTATCTATCTATCTATCTATCTATCTATCTATCTATCTATCTATCTATCTATCTATCTATCTATCTATCTATCTATCTATCTATCTATCTATCTATCTATCTATCTATCTATCTATCTATCTATCTATCTATCTCTCTCTTTATTATTTTTTTTAATTTGTTTATTCAGATGGCCTCAGAACATATTTCCAGTGAAAACTAGAAATGATCGAATGATACTTTCCCTAATTACTATACATAGTGGAGAAAGGGAAAAGATCTGGTGTGTCACTCATACGACTTTCTGTATTCGCTCTTATTTACTTTCGTAGAGAAAGGGTTCTCTCTCTCTCTGTGTGTGTGTTTTGTTTTTCTAATGAAACACTTGAGCTACTGTATCCGCTTCCTAATAATAGAAAAATGATGCGGTGTGAACATGACGGGGCACCAGCTCATTTGAATGAAATACGTGCCCACGTTAACACCTATATCCTGTGGAAATGAATTGTTGTTCCACACTAGCCATGTGTAGGACAACGTTGGAAAGGTGTAGAATGAGACTGAAAAATTGAATGCCATAGCCGTGATTTGAACCACGGATCTTCTGGTCTCAGGCTGCTCTAACCACTGAGCTACCATGGCCAACGTGCCGACACATTAAACTTCAATTGATTGATCTTATAGTTTATTAAATTATGAAGTCCGGGACTTAAAGTACCTGCAATATACAAAGTCGCTATTAGGGTATGTTATCTCATATGTGTTTGAGATCTTGTGTGGTTTACCGGGAGAAAATGTTGAATATCTTTTTGTGGTGTTAAACATTTCCGAGCTATTAGTTATTATTGGTTTGAATTTCCAAGTTCTTCATGCTTTTCGCAACTTCTTCCTTTTTTGTGTTAACGCAATTGAGAACATACTTTTAAAGTATTTACATAGCGACCGGCTTTGACAGGATTTGGCTGATGCTTTAGCTTACTGCTTTTATATTTACATCAGAATATGTACATGAGTAATGAATGGTTATCTATACCAGCAAAAAGTAGATAGAAGATAAGCTTCCGTAAGAATAGTTTTTAGAAGAGGTCACGCAACACGTGATTTTTTTCTCAGAAAGTAAATGGTACATTAATTAAATCAGTTTATGTATTTCAACAAAGTTTTAAATAATAACGCGTATTTCATGTGAGCCAGAAACCGTTGTTTGTTTGCTCATTATGTCCCGAGTCCCAAATATTATCAGCAAGCTTTAAAAATAATTGTATTGTCGTATCCTGTGTGTTAATGATAGTAATGTTGTGCATTAGAGCAACTTGTTTCACAGCTCCTGTTGTTAAACGATAGAGACAATCACCGACAACGGTAACGATAACCAGAACGAGAAACTTGAAAGCCATGTATTCAACCGATAGTAAGCTTTCCCGGGCTCCGGGAACGGGAAAGAAGCGTTGGCCAAGTTTTACCTTTTTCTTCTCCCTTACCGGACACGGCAAGTTAAACTCATTGTGCGTATTAGACTCTTTGCTGTAAAAATTAACCGTGTATTAAACAGCCACTAGAGCTTTCTCTAGTTGCAAGCTAGAAATAATATAATTGGTCAGTTAGAAACGGATGAATTCCCAATGCGCAATACCAACCTCCAATTTAGGGTACCTTTTCGTTATCGCTCCTGGGCTACTGTGAACCAAAATTTGAATACTGCTTTGCCTCCCGTTGCCGGAATCGTTATGGTTCCCGTTGTCGGGTGGTTGTGAACCAGCCTATAAGCTAGAAAAATGAAACGGTGCTTATGTACACTTGGGAGTCGAAAAGATGGCCCGCTCCCTGGACTGCAATAATGGTTTCAGCTTCCATCATTCCTCATACCGTCCTTATGACTGCTTGAAACAAATTCCAAGAAACAAACGCGAACCCATGAGCGATATGCGGAAACAAAAAAGGAGACAGCAATATCTTCTTTATCTCTGGTTCTAAGAATAAACAAATCACAGTGTAAAATTATTTTAGAGTGAGCGGGGGGAATGAGAAATGAGTTAGCTGCAGCATTGAAAAGCACATCAGCCGGAACATTTTCATCCAATGTATCTTCTAAGTGGCCAAGACGATCGAAATTGTTGGTATCCAAATGCAAGAATTCGTCGATTTTAATAGTCAGTTCTCTAAGCAGCTAGATAAATTTGTTTTGTTAGCACTGCTGTAAATCATAACTGATAAGACCTTAGCAATCGAAAAAAGCCATTTAATATATTCATTATTAACGGCAGTATCATTAATATGGCCATGATTATTTACAAACTCAACGAACACCAAAAAAGGAGCTCTTTAGCAGCATTACGTTCCGCTCATCTGTAGGTAAAACATGTCAATCAATTGCCAGGTGGGGAAGTATCGTACAAGGTGAGGCTGGAGAAGTGGAACTCCAGTACCAATTTAAATTCCCTCATATTACTTTATGGGTCACTTCTACTCACAGACATAGTCTGCTTATCTTGCTCGACCGTCGCACACAAAGTACTACTGGACTTTCGATATAAGGACGCTTTCAGACCGAAACAGATGCTAGGGTTCCACACCGGATTTCCTCTAGATCGTTCTAGCGTCTCGAAAATTTCTTGTCGCTTCCTGTTTCTGCAAGTTTACTGTCTAGAAGGCTCTTGCAACTGTTCTGAAGCTTTGAACTCTGCTGCTCTCAGCAGCGCCACCACAGTATTACGAACAATTAACCGAAAGTTGTCGAAATTTTTACTTGACAGTGATGATGACAATATTGAGAACTCTGAAACCTCTTGCTGTCTGCTGATCACCTAGTACTTATTTGTAATGTACCTCTATTATCCAAGAAGTAGAGGAGTTATCTTTTCTACTAAGTGTGCAAAGTTTAAGCACGATTCTTAAAAAATGTATGCAAATAATGGGTGATCCAAAAGACTCCGAACCGGCTGTTCTGTGTTTTGCCTGTATGCTTCCTCGGCGCTAATCGCCGACTGCCACTGTCACAGAAGAGCGCGGATGAAATTGTAGAACATTTTTAAAACTACCTTTAAAGGCTTTAGTTACTAATGTTATTAAAGGAGATGCTGAAACTGGCCACAGTCGTTGTCAATACATTTTTTGCACCTCTTTAGGAACTATCCATCACTCGCCGTAGTTCACGTTGAGAAATGCTGGCGGATATTTTGTTTTAATTCTTCCAGGCCGTGTGGGTTTGTCTCGTACACTTTATGCTTCAAGTTACCCCAGAGATAGAAATCGCAGATCACCTGGAAATGTTTCTGGAAGTTCGACATTCACTTGACTTAGTTAACACATACGAATCATAAATAAATACACGCTATGCAGCAGGTGAGCCATAATACACTTTTGACTAAGTACAGGACAAAATATAAAGCACAGTCGTAATAACTCAATCACACATTATCACGTCAGCTCAATACTGCACATTCAGAGCAGAGAAAAACAAGTCAACCGCATAAGTTTGTGTACAGCAGCTGTGTTATCGAGTTTCTGTGTGCGCACTGGAAAAACACCGCGCAGCGATTCGGATGTTTTTGGCTCTCTCTGCACAAGTCTATTGTGTCTTCAATAATAATAAACCATATGTAAAGTGCTCAATGCAGAACGAACTAAAATGTAAGTTTTTCGCAATTTTCTTCGCATATTGTGAAATGTAGTTCTTTTAATTTGTTATATTGGCAAGCCTGTGTATTAAGAGTATATGTCCGATTGTGTAAATTGCATGTCATATCATATTGTCCTCTTAAGGTGATATGAATATGTGAGGAAACAAAATTCTTTATCAATGACGTTTATAATGTATAAAAGTTTATATCATTTAAGCAATTTTGGACTGATGTTTTATCACACCATGTATAATTAATTTTGCACAACATTCTTATGCACTGCATGCAATATAGTGGCAGTTATACTTGCGTTGTGAGCGTTTCCACGAAATGGTTATAGAACTGAACAAATGAAATTCGATGCGCCCACCCACATTCCATATATACATCATCCATCATAATATCCATTGAAGCAGCAGTCATTTGAAACATCCGTTTACCGCCCTTCACAAGTCGGATAGGGTGAGATGTTTTCCCGAGTTTTCCATCATCGTGAAAAGGTAACATTACGCGCCAATGGCTACGAGCTCATTTGTGACGTCATCATATAATTCATCGTTCCGAGAACCTGGAACGTTAAATTTTAGCGAGGGAGATTATTCATAGGTTTAAATTCGAAACAGCCATTACTGAACCTGCAGCTCTGCAGAATATCGCAGCAGTCATCAAAAGGTCGCTATATCAGTACCACGTTATTATTATTATTATTATTATTATTATTATTATTATTATTATTATTATTATTATTATTATTATTATTATTATTATTATTATTATTATTATTATTATTATTATTATTATTATTATTATTATTATTATTATTATTATTATTATTATTATTATTATTATTATTATTATTATTATTATTATTGTTATTGTTGTTGTATTTTCTTTGCACTGAATTATATTTAACGATATAAGCTCTGTTTCAAAAATAGTTTTAAATGTTTTAAAGTGTAGTAAGCCGGAAAATGATTTTGTTAAGAGAAAACGTAAGAAGCATGTGCAACAGTCCCATATTCCTTTTTACTTTCTGTACTGGTAAGTAGGGGAAGTATTGTATTCCAACAAAAAATTCGATGTCGAGATTTCACCGGAAATACATGTTTTGAGGCCCCTTGAATAAAAAAAAGCATTTTTAGAAAAAGGTCCATGTGTGTGTGGTGTCTGTCTGTCAGTCTGTAGACAGCATAACTCAAAAACGGAAAGTCGGTTGGAAACCAAAGTTGGTATTTGAGTTTAATATCTTTCAAGGATATGACACGAAGATTTTGAAGAAAATGGTCCCACCCTAAACTACCCGTTACATGGAAAAATTTTCGAAAATTTTTATTTTCTTGAAAATGGCTCTAACGATTTTGATTAAAATGTCGTATGTTTGAGATATTTTTATGACAAATGAAATGTTTATCTTGAATTTTCTGGCTATAGCCCCTGCAGTCGTATTTCCTCTGGACGAATTTTGCATAACTAGTAAATCGTTAGAAATAGACTAAATCATACTGTGCAAAAAATGTAGATCTTGATAAAATACACAATTTGTCTCTCAATAAATTTTCTTGCAGGGTGAATCATTTCGGAGATATTCCTTGTTATGTGTGTGAGTTTCGGAAAACTTAGAACTTTCCTGAAATGGATCATCGCTGTTCATTTTTTTTATGTGTCAAGTGTGCGAAGACAACAGAATCTCAAACATTTGACTATCGCACAAAGCCTACTATATTCTAACATTCCCTTTGCACCTACAACGAAATAAGCAATAAGGTAATTTGTACAAATGTTTGTCTCAACTAACAAGAAAGAAGATATAGGAATAAGAGTTTGTAAGAATGGTTAGTACAAGAGTAGAGAAAGTCATGTGAGTGCAACACATCAGATTTTTGTCCTCCATTTTAATTAAAACATGATTTCATCAGTACTGGAACAAGCATTTTTAAAAACAAACCAGCATTTTAGATTAAAGTATTCGTATGCACATCAGATCTAATTGTATTTTGACGAAAACGATTTCTAAATCCCAGTGTTACAAGGGACAATTTTGCAGCCAGTCTATAATAATTTGTAAATATTAGTTCAGCAGCTTGATAGCTCCCTTTTAAACAACAGACAGTTTCAAGCGCACGGTTCAGAAAAATTTTCATTGGAAAAAACTGGAAATTCTGAGACACTAACTTATTGGTGCCGCGAGAAGTATCTCTATACGGACAAAACATTGGAATTCTACCGTGTTTTAGGAAACTAAAGTGCACTGATTGCCCAAGAAAGTAATGGTTTTGTTTCTTATACTCCAAAATAATACGGCATGTATGGTCTTAATACAAGGCTTATTATTTGAAAGGTGGTAAGAATATTCACATCCTTGGGGTTCCAGAGTGAGTTTTTGCATTATGGAAAAGACCAATCCACCGGCAGGAAGGGATGAAATGATGGAGGTGTGTGGGCATGTTGGAACCAGGACGAGCAGCGCGAGCCAGCGTGAGGGTCCGTAACGTGTGCTGGAGATTCATCTCAACACTAGGGTTTGCCAGGCAGCCACAAGCTCCTGGGGTTTTGACAGCGATTCACCCCAGCAGGTCAGGTGACTACAACGCCACCCATTCGGTGAGAACAGCACTTACTGTTCGCAAAGTCTCCGCATAGCAGCGCTAAACTCGTTCATCGCCAACACTTCCGACTCTGAAACACCGGATTAAAATGAAACAGAGGGACGGGAAATTCGAGGATTACATCATTCCCCTCATTGGCCTCGTGACGCGCGAAAAATCCAGAGGAAGGTCGGCCACGGGAATCGAACTTACAACCTCCCAAATGGAGGCTCAGCTGTTACCGCGCAACCGTGTCGCTTGGTTCTAATTGTTTAATGTTGAGAGTATGCATCTTCGCGTATAAAATAATAATGCAATAAACAAATGAGTGATGCTTTCTCATTTCTGGGGCTTAATCCCCATAATGCCGCTGAGCAAAAGCTCTGGCCGGTTAGCATATCAACTATATTTGTATTCCATATCTGCTTTTCCCACATCTGTGTGTGCTACATAGTCACGAATTCTTCCCACTTGCAAGTTACTCGCGATAGGCAGACAGAGTTTAGAATCTAATTTACCACACAAAGAAACATTTCATTGGCTGCATATTCGTTAGCAGGGCAGAAGGAAAAGAAAACGAGCACCATAAAGTTGGGACATGCCGCTTCTCCCCACCTTAATCATGACAAGTTCTTCCGTCTCCACTAATGAAAACCTAGTTCTGGTGTCTTTTTCCAGATTTCCTTCTTCCTGTCCTTTGCTCCATTTCCTTCGTTGACACAAAGAACGAAGTTTTCCATTCGTCTCCTAGAAAATATATGGCCTCTTAAAACTAAACGTTATGATATGCAGGGGTAACATTATTTTTGCTCTCTCATAACTACTTTATAGGAATGCATGAATCCCGGCAAAAAGCAATGAAACAGATTTTATTTCATGCTGATAAGAATTAATACTGGCACAGAGTACATAGTTTCTTCTTATTCTTTCTCCTTTTTACGGTTTACGCCTTCTTCCAGCACAGGTCTTCCTATCATCTTATTCCTTTTGGCAGTTTGCATGTATTCTCTTTGTTAAGATGCTCCATTCCTTTCTTTGATTTTCTATTATTTCTCCTGCAGGGTTAATTCTTCAATGTTCTCTTGTTTCTTCATTAATCTATCCCATCTTCTTACACCCTCGACAGCCCTCAAAACTGTCATCTGCGCTTTCTGACAGGAAGGTTAAAAATATTTTGTAGTATATTCTTTCCTTTTAGTATAATTTAATCAGTAAATGTTTCATGTGTATGTTAAATTAGTCAGTACCGGCTGTAGGAGCTGTAAATTATTCACGAATATTAAGAAGTATTTTGTTTGCTAATGCATTAAACTTTAAAAGATAATATTAATTCCTAGCGGGGAGGAGTTTAAAGGTGTCACTTTTAGAAATGTTATGCGAGACATAACAGTCCTTATTCTGTTTGTCTATATGTGTTTATCTTCAAAGATTCTGTTTCTTCTAATAATAGCACTATGGATTTTAAAATAAACTTGAGTTTCTATGTTCTTAATAAATCAACAAATATAGAAATCATTGGCTAGAATAAGGGATCATTAGATTTATTTTAAAACGAAGCAATCTGCGGTTCTTGTTGGTATTATTTCTGTGCACATGTTCAGCTGAAGCTTAAAATTTTGTGTAATTTTGTCTCTTGAAAATCACGTCAGAATTGTAAGCTTTGCATCATACCATCGGCATTGTCGCATCCTGTGGTAATGGTCTTTGACGGTTGAAAGCACTGTTTAACGACGCTGCCAGGATCACATCAGCCGGAATTTGGTCCCGCAGGAGTTCTTTTACATGCCACTAAATCTACTGACATATGGACCTGTCGTTTTTAAGCACACGTCAGTCTGGGCCGGATTCGAACCCGCGACCTTAGTATTAGTAGGCCAAAGTCTAACCAATGGAGCCACCCAGACCGACTCAAGGGAGCCAGATAAAATGCCTCTTTGATATTGTGATGTAGTTGTTGCGAACCGACGAGCGTATTGCGTGGATGGCAGTCTCGTTCAGCGCCAGCCGATTGTTTGGTTGGAGAGATATGGAGAACAGCACTGCCAATCAACGTGATCACCGAAAGCGCTATCCAGAGATAACGAGATTTTGCGGCATCTTTCTTACCCCACCTCCGGCGAACTTTGAAAGCCCTGCAGCTCGTATATTAAAGTTCGAGTGGGATAGCATGTTTTAATGTTTTTGCGATATAAGGCACTGGTGTTCTATGAGTGAGGTTTTAACGACAATTGTGAGCTATAGCAGATGCTTTAAGAGTACTGTGTTCTATACTCCAGTGAGTGTCTAATAAACAAAAAGAGGCTGCTTCCTGCATGTTTCACATGTGAAAAGACAGTTCAAATTGCGTTAGGAGCAAGTCACATAAGCAAAGTGCGAGTGAAACTAAGTCTGAACTAAGTCACATTATGCTCCGTTCACTGCAGTGTCACATTAAGCTCAGGCAAACTGACACATACTTAAAGCTGGAGGCAACGTTTGCATAACCGAACGACAGATGTGTACATACGTAATCAAACTGGATTGATTTGTGTACTTAGACATCATGGGACGGAGGCGATGTGTGATCTTATGTGCACCGCTGAAATCAGACTGCGTGTACCCTATGAAAAAGAGAGAGAGAGAGAGGGGGGGGGGGAGTGTGCATTTGCGCGTTCTAGTGAATAGACTACATACATATACATTGCTAGTTACTCAGTGAAGTACTTAGCTTCACTGAATTACCTTTCATACGAATAGAGAAGCTACAAGTAGAATAAATTACTTTGTCGACAATAGTATATTTTGTTTCACTTCCCAGTCATGCTGTCATAGTGCATTCAGCACTGGTAACCCGACCTATTTAGTACTATTTTACGGCACGTTTGTGCATGAGCTATATTAGGTTCTTTAACTTTTAATATATTTATTATTGGCCATATGGTGTTGAATCTTACCGAGTTTGAACTTCAGTTTCGTTTGCTAATATTTACTTACAATTTAAATCATGCAGCCCCTTGACATCAGCTGCAAGTTATTGATGTTTTAATGTTTATGTTGGTAAACCTGCTACTCTAACTACCATGTTCCACAGATGTTGGTAATTTATTTTATTTTCACGTATACTTGTATCACTACCTACTATGGTTGCAGTACCTCGATGTATTCTTTTAGCCTTGGATTATTCTGAAGTTCTTAGTTATTGTTAGAATCTATCCCTTCCGATTGTATATTCTACCGTAAACATATAATTATCAAAATTAATTTACAGCGAATAAATAAGATAAAAATAAAAAACAGAAGCTCCTTTATTCTCTTCGTGGAATTATTGAGTCAATTTTATTAATATGTGTAGCTTATAAGAAATTAATAAAATTCGCGATGAAACATTGCCGTATCAATAGTGGGGATTAATAACGTATCACTTGAAGTTAAATATGATAAATGCAGTGTGAATATCTATATGCTTTATGTGATGGCACTTTAATGTGTAACATAAAATTTATGGGAACGAAAGTTTTGTTCTTTATTTTCTTATATTTAAATAATCTTTTAAGGGGAGAATGTAGCCTGAAGATGCAGAAATGATACCTTAGTGAGTTAAATTACCACTACTCTTGAACTTCTCAATGCTTATCTTGAAATTTGTATGATTTATTCTATAAATCATCACAATTATTTCAAGTGGTTTTGCATTGATAGCTTATATGTTTGAGTCTATAACATTATTTCATCAAGCAGAAAAATAACAGGTTATTCTTAGCACAAAGGAATTTACAGTACCGTTTTTCCTGAAACTACTTGCAATACAGAACCACACTTCTGCATGCTGTTCTTAGTATAATCAGCTATCTTCTGAAACTCATTTAGTTATTTTTGTCTGCTTCCTAGAAATTACAAAGAAAATATTTGCGAAGTCAAAAAAGTAAAATCGTGGACAATTTGAAATGTTGTTGCTTTCTTAATATCACTAATATGTTATAAAATTATTATTGTGGTTCAGAAAGTGTAACTATGTGTTGTATACAATGTACATTCTACTTCTCATACTTTCGAAGAAAAAGGTACACGAATTCGCATGTTTTAAGAGTAAATTTTATTATTTTTCTGCTCGATAAAATAATTTTTATAGACTCAACTGCATAAGTCTCAAGGCACATAACTGCTTGAAATAGTTGTCATTTATAGAATGAGTCACAAAAATTTCAGGCAAAAGCATTGAGAATTTTAAGAATAGTAGTTTACCTAATTAAGGTATAATTTCTGAATGTTCTATATGTTCTTCCTATAAAATAAAGTTTTCAGCAAGTGTAACTTGTGTGTATATGAAAGTAAATTCTTGACCTTTTCCATTGTCTTGTGAATCTTTGTCAATAGTTTCCGGAATTTATCTCTTAACGAACGCCTCTTTCGAGTAAACCCTTTTTTGTGCTCTTTTGTTGGCCTTACCTTTTCCGTTCGGAGAAATTTTTTGTTTGTTCCTTTGCCTTATACTCTCTTCAGCCTTACACCTATCTCTTGTTTGTACAACCGTTTTTTTGCTTCTGTTCCACCTAGTGCCATTTCCCAGTCGTCGACTTTCATTTTTTTATCCCCTCGGAGCCATTTCAGTCGCCCAATTGCCACAGTCGTATCGATCAGCAGCTAAGACACGTTTTCATTAGCAGGACTTGTTGTATCGTGCAGTTGGTACTACTGACTCATCTTCACTGCTGCCTCCAAGCCATTTCTCCGTCCCCGAGCACTTTGGAGTGGATGGATATAATGCCCTCATTCCAGGAGCCCATGAACAGCGTTTTCAGTAAATGGAGACTTTTCGGAATCCAGTTGCCTTTTGTTTCTTTCTTTCTACATCTCTCATCCCCGTCTTCTCCCTTTTGTTGTTTTTTTGCTATAGCTGCCGGACGATTCTCTCGCCGGGACACCTTGCAAATGGTGGGCGTTTTTATTAGGGAGATTCTGATTCAATCTAATGTTTAACTTAAGTAGGAGTGTATGAGCTGAATATAAACGTTTGATAATGGCTGAAAAAGGAACGCTGGGAGTAGAAATTAATGTCCCATTAGTAGATTTCCATTTCCTGTAAATGACGACTGAATCTCTTGCTTCAAGAAGAGGGGAATGGTCATTTAGGCTTCATAAAACAAGTGCTAATGAAGCTGCACATTTCTGAGCTTTAAAGTTGGGGTGCGTTTCCCATTAGGAAGTTCAGGAGGGCGACAGACATTGCGTGTGTAAGGGCAGAACGCTGCCTTCTTCTGTCGCCTCCGTATATACGCTTAAACCACTCCTTACCACCCTCATCACGTTCTGCAGCTTGTTCAACACTTTAGAGAAAATGGCTAACAGAATTTTGGTACTGCACGTCACACCGAGTTAGCAGAAGATCTAGAAGAATACCATTTACAGAGATGAACAGAACGAATAGCCGAAACGAGAAAAGTATTGCTTAGGGAAACTATCCTTATTGGAATTTTGACCTTGTGGAAAGTAAAAAAAGCATGCTTCATTTGGGGACAAAATCAAGGTGTTCTTGGTTTCATTATAGCATAAGCTGTGTTTGACAATAAATGTTCTTTAAGACTTGCCTTATGTGGGCGACAATGGAAAGCTATTCTTGCTGATGCTCTTAACGCTATCTTATTATGCGGAGGTGCGGTACACCTATTAAGTCTTCTCATTTGATTCAAGCTTACCGCAAGGCATCAGATCATCAAAGTCAACTGTTATGGTACTCAAAGCTGTGGAGCTGTATTTCAGAATTCACTGTGCAAAGTTCTGACGGGTTGCATTCACATGACGTTCTCTACTCTTGCACAAGCAATTCTTACCAATACTCTTATCTCCTCTATCTATTCGTGGACTTAGATATATGGCCTCATTCAGCGATAAAGTGTTTTGCTATGACGTCATACTAGAGGTTTATCATTCAGTTCCTATCGAATGCGGAGCAGTTTAGCTATGACACTGGTGTAAGCGTTGTGAAAGCTATTTTTTAATCCATAATGCTGTTTTGTATAGTGCAAACTGCAGAAGTGTATAATAATACCAAGTAAAGTGTTGTAGTGAAAGTCTGTGGGCTATAAACGTTCAAATTTTCTTTACCAATGCTGAGAAATAATTATTGTGCTATTGTTTCTTTAGAATTCGGTATTAGTGGTATATCTTCCTTTTTTTTTTTTTTTTTTTTTTTTTTTTTTTTTTTTTTTTTTTTTTTAATAGAGATGACACGTATGTGTTGTGTATCAGGATGTATATCCAATTACAAATCACAAAAAGACTCATACAACTATTTTCATGTTTGCAAAAGACGAAATTAGAAGGCAGTTGTGGATTAGGAACATTCACAAGGGAAATGTTGAGAACATATTCCTACTAGGGATGGTGGTGCGACTCTTATTGTTGCTAGAGAAAGGCCTAAATTGCCTATAGGTGCGTACCCTCAATTTTTTTTTTTTTTTTTTTTAAATCAGCCCTGCTCTATGACATCAGCACTCTTTCCCAAAAGCAAAGAACCCGGTGAACGTAAGATTCAGGCATTACTTGGAGAGGAAGCTAGTGTTAATCAGTGGCTTTGAGAGTAAAATAAACTCATTTCAAAGAAGCTTACATAAATAAGCTGTCCGCTATGTCGGAGTGCACAAATGCAATTACATTTGCAAAAAATTGATTACATTCCTGGTCTTCAGATTTCTGTTTGCTCTGATCTCACTGTACACGTTCGGCATAAAAATGAGGAGTCCTATGTGTACATTTAAGTGCGTTTTAGGAAATGACTTACTGTATGACCAGTGGACAACATTTGAATATCTTTCTAGTCATCTATGGAATTACAAAAGCCAAATATTTGAAGAGAGATTGATTCAAGCCTCTTCTCTTGTAGAAGAATGTGTAAGAGAAAGCGAAAATTCTACTTCAAATAAGCTAATTTTCCTTCAGGAGCAAATTCAATTTGCACATAGTCAAACCCAAAATATACTCGTAACACACTTATATGGTCATGCTCAATGCTCTTTACAAGTGCAACCGTACATAATAAGCTAAGACACAGCCCTGTGTTAACACTACCACGTCGATCATACCTTAGAAAATTAACACTGGATTTAGGAACAGAAATATCTGGGCTGAGCAGTTCACACGTGCAGTATGTTACAGAAAAACTTGAATCCCTTAAAGAGTTAACTGCAGCATTTTGTTTCTCAAAAGACGTTGGCAAGAGAACTTTGCTATTCAAGCTTGGAACTGATCTCACATGCTTACCTTTGTCCAATGAATGTATAACTTCTAAATGACCAATACAAGCCTTTAGCAAACTACCAGTTTCAAAATCAGTAAAAATAAATACTGCAAATAGTATTTTTGGTTTACCAATTATTCCTTATTGATTTCAACAAATGTACAGAATCAAACAACAAATGTATTGTTTGCTCGGAACTAAAAGGATTAGTGATGCCTGTTTACGGATTGCCATCACATAGCGTTTCAAATATTTTTCTATTTACGCGACTATAGTCTGAAATGAGAGAAACGGCTACATAGCCTGCCTGTATTAACAGCTTGACCAGCTCTTGTTTGTAAACTTGAGATTTATGAAATCAAGCTTTGTTACAGGGAACAGAGTTACCATGTCTTTATTAGAAGAAGCACCTTGATGAAAAAATATAGCAACCTGGAATGTGTTCGAATACACATTGAGTAATAAAGAAATGTTGGGGACTGCTAAGTTTATATCCATTATAACAAATGGTGGCAAATGTAAATCTAAAGCACCCACTAAAAGGTATAAACCTCGTGAACCTTTCTGTAATCCTGTTCATTCAATGGGAAACATTATTAACTTTTTGAGAAAATTTTTGTCAGGGCTTTGTGAATGGGATAGCACTTCATTACCGGGACACTCAAGTCAAAACCGTAGTTTTGGTCGCCTGATATCAAAAACTCAGACTACTGTGAAACTCATCACTGACACTTTGTTGTTCGTGAGTACATGGTTTTCTAATAAATTCTGAATGTATTCTTTCACGAAAATTTCAAACACACAGTTTGGAAAGTAGGTTTAATCAGTACAGGCAAATGCGTGAGTGAAATTATTACATCTCTGTGAGACAAATATTTGAAGCAGAAAAGAAACCAAAGCTAGTAAGCTTGATTAAACTACATTCCTCACTCAGTGGTGAATTTTCAATAAAACATTCCTGTCATTTTGCAGCGAAAGCGCTGCAGAGGACAAAATAAACAGTCAATGTAGAAGATGAGTTGTAAAAAAAAAAAAAAAAAAAAAAAAAAAAACCACCCTCACTTTATCGCAGGGTATGTAGTACATAAAGTGAACGAAACAGTGTCTTTCAAGTCTTGCGTTGAATTTCTTAAGTATGACATAAATATAGACCACGACACAAGTTTCAAATACTTGTCTCTAATTGACAGAGGATTTTATAGTCAAATCGTTGTGATAGTGTACAAAGTATTTGAGACATTAATGAGGAATTGAGAAAGAATTTTTGAAATGTAACAAACAAAACACTTTAGTAAAAGATTTATCGCTAATGAAAATTGAGGAAGTCTTGAGTTTCGTGCATTGCCTCTGTGAAAGAATCGTGTCGCGAATTAAATTAGTAGAAAAATCGGTTTCTGTAGTTAGAAAGATATTGCCAAACAATTATTGCAAATGTAGGAATAATTCCCTAGCTCTTATAAAAGGAAGGCCAAAAGAGAAAATTAGGGACAGTACAAAAATGATATGTACATCTAGCGGACTCGGACTCGATAACCTGTTCTCTCAAAGCATTGATTCATGAAGTTACATTTCACCTCTAAAACCTCCAAAAAGGACAAGTTCCAAAGCAAAGGTATGTAAGTTTTATACAGGTAAATATGCTTGCCAGTGTTTTCTTTTTCAACTTATTGTTTTCGAATATCCATTCCACAGCATATTGTCACTTTGGTTGGGTGTAAAGTAAAGAAGACATATGTAGTCGGAATAAAGAACACTTTTATTTCCGTAAACAGTAACTTTTTACACTCGTTGCAACAGCAAGAAAGTCTTTTCCGATTCACTCACATCACGGCTCCAAATTCGTCACAAAACTGTCCCTTCTCCGTCGGCACGACTCCTCAACGCTTCGCATACGTCTCTTCTTTCCGTCGGCACGACTACTCAACGCTTCACATACGTCTGTCCATCCGTCTGTCGCACTTTACCGCTATTTATATCTCCCAGGCACTATTCTGGAAAGTTCAGTTATTGCGGTGAAATACAAAGCAGAAGATTCCAGAAGCCCCTATCCTTTTCTCTCTTTCGGCAAGCGCCCCAACAATGCGGCCATTCTCTGTCTCTTTCCTTCAGCTCCTTTGCGGTAGTGCCGACAATAATGCGATGGGTGACAATATGTTTGACATTGCACACCATAGTGATGACAATTTCTGTTAAGGATAGATTGTACTGCCGATCCCGCCAATGTGAAATTCATCCCTTTTAGGCGCAATTATTTCAGAAACTATATAAGATAGAAGTTTGAAATTTCGAGGAGTCTTTTTCCAGATATATGTGTATGCAATAGGCTAAAATATTACGATTTTTCTATGTAGATGCTGAGAAATAATTTTTTCTCATAGTTCTAATTTGTTTCATTAAATTTAGATACAAAAGATTTTTAATATTAAATTCTTCTGTTACTTCAGCAATTTTTAAGCCTATTTTATAGAAAATAGTAATAATTATGTAATGTAAAAATTTCCGAGGAAAGTGCACCAATGTCACTGAAAAATGCAATTCCGGGGAAAATACAGTAAAGCTTATGCTTTATCGATGTTTGAGAAAATCTTGGTAAACACTTGGTGTTCGTTCTACTTGAAAATTTGATTGCATATTGCTGGTTTTAGTGTTTTATATTTTCATCTTGACGGAGATAGTACTTGAATTTCGACAAAATTTGGGATTTTTTGTTTTAATCATTTTTAAATAGTTGAATATATCTATAATAAGAATATAACAGTTTGTTTTGGAGGTGCAGTGATACAGTAAATTACAGATAATATGGCCTTAGAATCTTGAATTCGAATAAAATATGTTATATTCTTATTATAGATATATTAAATTATTTAAAAATGATTAAAACAAAAAATCCAAAATTTTGTCAAAATTCAAGTACAATCTCCCCTTAAATAATGAGCTACTACATGTGTATTTTTATCACTGAAAATATTGTGCCTTTAAATGCATTTAAATACATAACATATATCCAAGTAATGCAATAACATATGCTTCATTCCGCTGAGGTCACAGTCGTTAGGAGCCGCCCATTTTATAGCAATGACCACGATCAACTTCATGATAATCGAGATAAACATTTGATGAAATTATCTAATTGCTAATTTTCTTGTAGGTGAAAGAGGAACACGGTAGGCTTTAAGCGATAGTCCACTGTTTTAAGAGTGATTGAATTCCGGTCTTTTTGCAAGATCAAGAGATAAAAAATGAACAACGACCTCTCATTTGAGAACATGTGAGTATCGCAAAATTCTGTCAGGTAACAAGGAATATCTCCGAAATGGTTCACTTCACAATAAAGATAATTTGGTTATTAACCGACTCGACATCGAATTTATAATCCCATTACTTGTTATACGTGTTAGAGTAAGTAATAACAATTGGTCCAATACAAAGTTCCAAATTAAAATTCCTGTTGGCTTTGACTAAGTTGATCATGAGTAGTTTTTTGTTGCTGATTCCAAAAGTATTCCTTTTTAGATTCTAGATTGCAGTGTAATAGTTAATGTATATGATGCAAGATTTTGGAACCGGCCTTCTTTCCAAGTTCCAATATGGGACATAAATCTTCCGGCCATTCACATTAAACTGACCTTATAGCTCTTGCATTACGTATGGAAACATATCATTAGCATCTTATAATCTGATACATGACAGTTACAAAATGTAACGCAACGAAAGCTTGCCAACGAGATCTATGTGAAACTTCGGTATTATTCGGATAAGTCGGTTTATCTCGCTCGACCCTTCCTACGTAACTGTCGCTTGCACTGTCTACGCCCTTCTATTCATTCAATGCGATATGCACATCTCGAGATGTCGTTGGATACTGCCGCCCTGCAACAGGCGTAACGGCACGTTTTGCGATCATAATATTCTGTGCATCGTTGCAGATAGGCAAGCTTTCGTAGCTTTCGCTCGACAACGATGCGTATCAATTTTTAAGCGTAAACTAAATGTGTTTTTGTTAACGTTACACATTTACGCGTTACTGTCTCTGTGGGCTGGAGGTTAAAATGCTAGCTTCAAAATCTAGAGATCTCGGGTTCCATTCGCAGTTGGAGAATGGGTTTTTCTTTACCGAGAAATATTCCTCATTCTCCTTAGAGTCTGAAAGTATGGTTGAGAGAGTAAATGTTTATCTGAATTAATGTTTAAATAATTATCACTAAAACATCCAGTTTAACACCATAACGAGAGAGAGAGAGAGAGGAGGGAGAGAGAGAGAAGGAGCTGATTTCCGAGCAGATTATGGATGACGTACCTTGATCATCCGTACACATGGGTCACAACACTGACGTGGCTGGAAGGTAGACCGTGGGCACAGCTCGATACGTCCATGAAGATGTCAACAGTGATATCAACTTCGTGCGGACACAACAAAAAATAAGGGTGATTTAAAGGAGTGCTTTAATTATCACAATAGTCAACAAGACGTGAACTTCATTGATGAGAAATTGCTCCACTGACAAAGCTCACGATATGACCTTAGATGTTAAAGGCGGCATCAGAGGATGCATAATGGGAGTGAAAAAGTGAGGGAAGGATCGTTTACCGATACTGGGGTGAAAAATCATGCGAAAAATCCGACCTTCAGAGAAGCTTTTCTGTGCAAAGCACATACTGCAGGTGCATACATGAACATTCTTAATCGGAGTTAAGCTGTAAGCAGCACTTGCGTTGCTTCCAAGAATCCTGATAGCAACGAGCATGTTTGCCTTTGTAGAGCCGGCTTGCGACCAGTGAACCAAAACAAGCGTGATGGCTCTTTGTCTGATACCCTTAAGCGCTCGGTAGCCTGCAGCCTACCTCTGATTCAAACTCTTCCTGGCCCGCTTTTGCTTATCGTAATTTAGTTGTGAAACATTGCAACGTTCAAAGGCAGCTGTCACCGGCTGTCGAGCATTTTACACCGTGCTTTATGTTGTCTCTTTTCCAGGTAGGCATTGTTCAGCTTCGGTTTTCTAGTTGTTTACGCCCCGTAACAAACAATCGCTGCTGACGTGAACAATAATAGACAGGTCTGTTTATGACTGGAGCAAAGTGCTTTGTGTTAATGATGGCGCTACATGAAGCTGTCATTCACAAAATGAGTCCAACTTGCTGATAGAATGAAGGATTTGGGTTTATATTTTGTCTTAAGCGAAGGCTATGATTGATGTTTCCCCAATTTGAGGATACAACCATGTGAACGTAGAATAGTTTCAAAGCTGAAAAATGAAATCATTTGCAAATAATGGTATGTAGTACACCACAAATTGCTTAAGTATCCCTCCTTTTTGTTGTTGGTAAAGTTCTTATTAGACATGCAATTTGTGTGCTAGAGGTCTGCACGGGCCGACTTTCTTAGGCCCGGCCCGGCCCGGCCCGGTACCAATCAAGCCCGGGCCCGGCCCGAGCCCGAGAATAGTCTATAGGCCATGGCCCGGGCCCGGCCCGAGCCCGAGAATAGTGTATAGGCCATGGCCCGGGCCCGACCCGAGCCCGATTGTGCAATTTTCTTTTAAAGAAAATTATCCTGCAGTTATTGACATTATTATTATTATTATTATTATTATTATTATTATTATTATTATTATTATTATTATTATTATTATTATTATTATTATTATTATTATTATTATTATTATTATTATTATTATTATTATTATTATTATTATTATTATTATTATTATTATTATTATTATTATTATTATTATTATTATTATTATTATTATTATTATTATTATTATTATTATTATTATTATTATTATTATTATTATTATTATTATTATTATTATTATTATCATTATTATTATTTATTTCCTAAAATCCAATTTTTGTCCAAATACGCTAGCGAATGTTGGGTACTTGCATAAATAACGTTAGTAGTACATTCATAGTTTTGAGGTCATGATATTGTCTCGTTAAAGCCTTAGAAATAACCTTTTTTTCCAAGTTTGAAGAAAAGGTTATTGGTGTGTTTCTGAGGGTTTATCGGGGCAATACACGATTATAAAACAATATTAATGTACTCAATGTAAGCTATCCGCAATTGGCCATAGCAGAAATTAGGTGGGAAGTTTAGGCATTATAAATCATTAAAATAGGCAGGCAAAAAGACATTATAAATAGTTAAAATAGACAGAAAAAAGGAATTATAAATACTAAAACAGGCAATAAGAGAAATCCAATAATACATTACACTATTCAATAACTGATCGTCATATTTTAAAGAATTTCAAAGTTTTAAACGAAGTACTGCCGCGATACATGTCCCCCATCTCGTTATGATAGGTTGGGCGGGGGGGGGGGGGGCAGAGTTACATCTGGTACAATGTACTTAAATGTCATTTGCCAACATCCAGAAACAAGCATCGTATTCTTCTAACACCCTGTGAAAGCCGTGTGCTACGCAAGTCATGTGAAGCATGTTTGGAAATAACACTTTTAACGCTATTCCAGCCTTTTTCATATATGATGCAGCGTCACTGATGAAAAGTAAGGCGTCGCATTGAACCTCTTCAGGCCGCAGCAAATTTAATGAACTGGTGAATAACTGCGCAAGAGTTCGATTGTTAACTTTCTCAAGACACTCTGTAGTAAGCAGGAATGATTTCATTGATTCATCTTCTGTAGGATCTAATCGTCCATTAACAAATTGGCAATGAAACAACCTATGTATCAGTTGACTCGTCGATATTCGTCGATATCCCAGATCATCTTATTTTTCATTTTATCTTTAGTTATTTTCATTGTGTCACCGTAACACTCGGTCAAATAACATTTTCGCAAACTTGACTCGCTAGGTACAGATTGGTTAGTATACTTCTCCAAAAACTGTGATAATGTAGGATTCTGTAATTTCCAGAAAGGGATTCTGGCGCTGAAGAAAGCTACATAAGTCGAATGCAACCTGGGATTTTTGACTCGATGTTGCAATTACTGTTGGAAGCAAAGGAATCTTCTGCCTGTAGCCCTGTTTGATTGTGCGGATATGTTGCGATATAAAATACTTCTTTTCGTAGTTCACTGACTGCTCACGTATTTTGCATGTGAGTACTTTACCGTCGGTACAAAATATGCCGGATCCAAAAGTATTAACATAACTGTGTAATTTAGTACGTAAAGGAACACTGAATTTCGGCATCTTGCTGCTAGCTACAACGTCGCAATGAAAACTGAAAGAAAATCAAAGTTAGACCCACACTCATTATTGCATTTTAAAATAAACACACGTGATAATCCATATGCTTTCTTTATCTATACATTTATTTGCGCGGCAGCACTCATTGTTGCAAAGAAAATAATGAATTGAATGAGGGACGTCTATGTCATCTGCAACTTAAAGACAACAATATACATTCGGCGAAGTAACTTTCGTTGTCACGGTCTAACGGTTGTTGAAATAAAATGTACCTGAAGAAAATGCTTAATAATTAATAAACAATACATAAATAATTAAATAAAGGCAACAAAAAGCATATATTTTGTAAAATAGACATATTAAAAAGGCACCAAAAGGCAATATAAAACTGTGGCATTTCAATCACAAAGGTATAATAATTCGTACAGATTAACTTTCAAATTGAAGATAAATTTGACGCATTTGAAAAGGTATTCCGCCTAAGTTCCGGTCTCTGGTTATAATTATTTCTACGATGGATATGTGCATGCCTGTGCATGTTTTAAATCAAAGTAAACATTAATTATAAGTTATTGGATTAAGGACTCACCATGTTTAATGACCCAAAATTGTCGTGCAGAAAGAGAATGGAATCCACACTCTGGCTGCTCAGGTTGGTTCGACGTTCTTGAATAACTAATCCTGCTGCACTAAAATGTCTTTCAGTACTCGCACTTGATGAATGCTACCACCTTTTCTACGAATAGTCCCTTCAATTTCTTTGGTTACCAGCATCAAATGCTGACGAGATATTTTTTTCTACATATACCTTGGTTGTAAGACAGAAGGGCTATGAAAAATGAAAGTGTCACAACTTGCTGATGCTGACTAATGGGCAATGGCCCTGATGTACATATGATATATATAGTGATTCATGTCATGATAATAAAATAAACGTTTCAATTTGGAGAAATGCTGAACAATAATGATGCAGTAACATTACTACAGCGTCAGCCACAAAACAAGCTGTAATTGTATCAGTATAAACATTGATGCTGTGTTTACACTTTACAAAGCAGGAGGAAACACGCGTTACTATAAAAGCAGTATAAAAGAATCAAATACGCCTTGGGTTCGAGATAAGAGTGTAAGATTATACGTGGAATGGATTGAATTGCAGCCGAGTAGTGAGAAATAATATGGTTGCAAACCCTCTCGTTTTGTGCTTTGACTAGCATCAGTAGCAGCATTTGAAACGTGTCAGCAGAATAATTAATTAGAATTCCTAGTAAAGAAATGCTGCGGTAATTGTGCTATTCTCGGCATTTAAACATTGGTAACCAAGAAATATGATACATTATTTTTTGCCTCCTAAGTGAATGTAACACTGAAATTTAGTACAAATTTGGCAAAACATTACATTCGTATTCCATGGCTTTAAAATACTAAATGTGTTTTGAGTTTTTATATTACAAATACTTGTAGTTGCATAATGTACCCTAAAAATGCAGAATAACAATGTCTTTCATTTTAAAATTTAAGGTTTTTGAAAATTATGTTTTCATCATATTCACTTTCTGAAAATGTCACATGATGCAGTTTTTATGCAATTCTTCGTATCATTCCAAAACACAAACAAATAAATCTGCCATATACTTTTTTTTTTTTTTACTTTTGAACGCTTTTGAGTTACTAAAGAAACTTGCAGCTTATAAAACTTTATATTAGAAATTTCAAGCGACAAAATTTAAAAAAGATTGTCTTTTGAGCTGAGGCTAATAAAACACAGTTGTATGGCAGATTTGTACATTATAATCAGATAAATATAATAGAACCTTAAAAAAGAGGCATTTTTTAATTTCGTCGTGTAGAGCATTTGGCATAACATAATAAAATCCAGATTCAACATTTCGTAACTCGGAAACTGAAGGATACATCACACTAAAATTCAAAACCCTCTAAGGCTGCTATAAGACAGCATTGAAAATAAATGTTCAGCTAACTTGGCTGAAAAATTTAAAAAATCCATTTTCAGTTGTTTATTCCCTTAATTTTCAAGCCCGGGCCCGGCCCGAGCCCGACCTAGTCCAGCCCGAGCCCGGCCCGAGCCCGACAAGCATTTTTCAAATTAGGCCCGAACCCGGCCCGCGGGCCGGGCCGGGCCTAGGCCCGAGGGCTTGGCCCGAGCCCGTGCAGACCTCTATTGTGTGCATTAAAATATGCTTGCATTTATTCTGTCAAAAGCTTTAAAATATACTGTGAGAAATGATGCTACAGTTACCTTTGCCACTATACTTCTCTTAAAATTGAAACACAAAATGCAGTTCTGTTTTATCGTTACTGCAATTCACTTTGTGACCTCATCTCACGGCTGTTCCGGCTTATTGTAACCTTGACACATATTTAACATCTCGCAAACTTTGGGCTTCGACGGTCACTCACTAAAACTGCTTCATACAACTCCGACGCGACGATTAAATGTCTACAACTGCCTGAACTATACACATATTCTCTTAACACTGAGTGTAGACACACTAACTGCTAACAACTGTCTCGTTCAACACTTAACAACTCCATCACAAAAGGCTGGCTACAATTGAGGTCTCAACTCGTTTATATAGGTGAGAATGAAGTAACACGGATTTTTCTCGAAATTCACCTGTTCTTAATACTTTTGATAAACAATCCGGCAGTCGCAAATTTCGCGGACAGTCTGAACAGTCTGTCTTTGTTTCGGTCCATTCCATTGTTACATGTTTACTCGCCACACAGCGGTGTTACGTAACTAACACTGAATTTTCTTTTTGAGGTGCGCGGCCGCCCAGTGGTGTGAGGTAACTTGACCTTGAGCGTCTGACGGATGGACGACTGGCGTCACAATTATGCACTAAAACTAACTTTAAGCTTATACTTTTTATACTTTTAACATCATTCGTTAAACATCATTTTGATGTTGCAATTCTTATATTTGCAGTAAGTATTCAGTCTTCACAGAATATCCGTAGGGAATTCAAGATATGCGTTTAGTTCATATAAATATCTTAAACGTTTGGTAGGTATTTTAATTAAAATCTTTAGAGACGTATCTGAGAAAATAAAACAAATCGAGGAATGTCATGTAAATGTAATTTGCAGATCGTCGTGTGCTAATTTTGGTACATATTGCACTTAAAGATCAATTTTAGTGTTTATTACAATTTTTCTTTTCTAATATTATTCAGATGTCTCAAAAGTTATACTTGAGGAGAAATCTCGATATAGGATTCTTTGTGTGGAACGGAATAATTTCTCTAACTGATGTGTGATGAAGAAAGACGGTAAAATTGTCTGGGTAGAGTTCCATATATAGATACCAGAGAATGTATGCCTAACTAAATAATCCAAATCGTATAAGAAGAAAGAGGAAAACTTATGCTGCGCTGCATCTGTAATTGATATAGCATTGCTCCGCATAAATTTCCTTTATCCACCACAGAAGCCGGCTCTTTGGAAGACCAGCCACAGCCGTGAATCCCAGACTTCAGATTTCCATAAATTACGTGCTATCGTCTGAGCAGTGAGATCACCACAAGTGAGAGATAAAACCACTCAGGAGCAAATGTCTTTGTTATCTCCATCGGATTTTCCATTTCCGCGGTCAATACAGACGCGCTCTGTTCCTGATAGCTGCCAACGCCCCCTGCCAAAAACAAAACTGCAATCAAAGCTCAATTAGAACTTTCATCGATTCTCTGAGTGATTGCCGTGGCGCTGTAATCGCACTGCATGAACAACACAACATTAGGATTTGGATTTACTGGCTATTTCAAGCACGTCACTAGCACAAAACCAGAAATTTGAAATAAAAAGTAAACTATTAAACGGCACGATAGGAATTTGACTAGTTGCCATGCCAACTGGAAACTATGTCCGTCCGAAGCTCGTAACTCCGAAACGTTCATACCTGCAAACTCTATCGAGTTCTGTGAATTACAAGCCCAGGAGGCAGTTTTATTAAACAAATGACACTGTTTGCGCATGTGCTTGAGGGAGCCCTTGGCAGAGGACAAGGTTACTGTACCTAATTGATGTAGTTGGTCACTTGTTTGCTTGCAGTCCATTAACTTCTCGACGCGTATGTTCACCTTGAGGCAAAGAAATGCTCCCAGTCGCAAACATTTCCATCACGAGACCAAGAGAGACGTAACACCTGGAAAGTTGTGAGGATACCGAGCAAAAATGCAGATTGACATGTCCAGTGGACGAAAAAGACAAAATCACGTATAATATAGCTGAAACAAAAATGGAATGCATTGTTACACCTGAGCTAATAAGAACCCAGGAGTGTGTCGGGATCTTTGTTTTCCTAGGCCAGGGCCTACGGAAAAGCCATACATTTAAAACGACCATATTTGAACTGGTCTCTATAGTCTGTGTTTCGAACGAAGGTGGTAAATGACATCCACTTTGCCACGCAGACAGTTGCAGCAGAACATACTAGCAAGAGTTTAAGGGGACAAGATAATCTGAACAATGTGAGGTAAATTACAACTGGTCGGTAATTCTCAATTGCTTTTTCTAATATGTTTTTGAATTACTCTATAAATCATGACAATTATTTCGAGTGGTTAATTGCATCGATAACTTATGTGGTTGGGTTTATAAACATTATTTCAACCAGTAGAAAAAATATCACAATTTACTCTTAAAACATGTGAAGTTAAGCACGTTTTTCTCTGAAACTACTAGGGATACAGAATCACACTTTTGCATGCTTATTGTTAGTATAATCAGCTATCTTCAGAACCGTAATTATTTAGTTTTGTGTATCAGTTCACCAGGAATAAGAAAGTATTTGCAAAGTTAAGAAAGTAAAATGTGGAAAATGTACGATGTTGTTGCTTTATGAATGTTTTAAAATTATAATGGCTCAGAAGGTTCAACTATATGTTGTTTACATGTACTGAAAATTTCAGTGTCTACCTTTCATATGTTCTGAGAAAATAGTTCAAGAATTCATATGTTTTAAGAGTAAAGTTTATTTCTTTTCTGCTGGATTAAATATTTTTATAGACTCAAACACATAAGCTGTCATACAAGTAACCATTTGAAATAATTGTTATGATACATAGAATAATTCATGAACATTTCAGGAAGTACAGTTCTGAATGGTACTTCCTGAAATGTTCATGAATTATTCTATATATCATGACAATTATTTCAAATGGTTACTTGCATGACGCTTATGTGGTTGAGTCTATAAAAATTAGTACCATTCAGAACATGTCCCCTTAAGTCTCAGTGGTAATTTAACTCACTAAGGGTAATTTGTGCATGCCCCTTAAGTCTCATCAAAATTGCCTTTATACAAAACAAAAATGGTAAATTGTGGTGGAAATAAGCCCTTAAGAAAGAAAGTAAGTGAAAATGATAGATTAGCTGGTGTTCTGTCATAATCTTCACTAAAACTTTCTGTAATCACTCCGTGCTTGACTTAAAGGTGCCTTAAAATGACCAAATAGTAAATTGTGAGTGGTAAGTGATTTTTCCTGGACCGAGGGAAAGTTTCAAAAGACGAGACGCAGTCGACCCTTTTCAATTTCTGAGGATTAGTAAAAGCACTTAACATACATGTATTGCATACAGTTTTTTGGGAGATAATTAGTAATTTTCTATGACACATGAATGAAATGTGAAATACTAACCTTGCAACATAACCTTTATCTTTTGCTGATGTCTTGATGGTTGAACTTAATTAGTATATATTAACTATAGCATCTTTCGTACCTCTCTTTAGATTTTCAGGTTTGAGAAAAGTACAGCTTATTTTCCAGTGTTCTTCGATTTCAGAATCAACACACTCGTTCAAGTTAGCCCCCATGATTACTATGGGTAATTATTGATTTGAGCACGGCCTGCTCTGTTTATCTCGCGGAGCGTGTATTAAGATTCAGTGACTCTATCTTCGATGGTCATTACAACGAAAAGTTGGACTGATTCCAGTGCGTTATTCTTTTAAATTATAACGTATGCAATATAAATAAGAGGACAATTATTGAGGTGTTAAAGGTCAACAAGTAGGTTTGGTTATATTTTTTACCTCTATTAATCAAAATATTAAGTTTAACGGCGTGAAAATGCCAGCGGCCGAAGCCTTAAAAGTACCTAATATAGGAGGGTAGGTGAAGTTGGTTGATGTGAATTAGGATAATTCATTTGCCTGTAATATCAACATGACCGAAAACGCCACGAAACCGCAGTATCTCCAAAGAATTTGATTTTTTGTGCTAAAATATGAACTCAAATACACTGAAATAACATTAAAATTTTTCAATAAGTCTTCAAATCGAGTCACAGCTTGGGAGAATGACATCTACACCGTTTCCACCTGGTATAATATACCAGTTTGAATGTTAAATGCCATAAACATAACATTCGGTGATATAATGTAAATGTGCAATGTAATAAATCGCTTGTCCATGCTCATGAAGTATCACTACAACGTAGGTGATATATAAATTGGCAGAATTTTCGTCATGGTAAAGCGCCGGACCTCGTTAGTTAGAACTGCGGTGCACAAGTACCACCAAAGCTTGTTCGTTGTTGATAGATAACCTTGTCACATACGTGCGTTTATAAAATAGGATTGTCGCTCTTGCTGAATGCATGCAGAGATTTTTCACAGAATTAACTTCATTACTTCGACTGCTCATCCGGACGACCATTGCTATAGTTCTGGCATATAAAAAGAAGAAAGGCTTTTGATATCCAGTGCAAAGTGGGGGGGATGTCTTTACTTGAAAATGTTCTGTTCACATCGCCGAGTTACCTGTAGGCTCCTCATTGTTCGCCTCTCTTTTATTTTTCTATCCTAATCTTAAAGATTGATGTCTTTCCATTCATCGGAGCTCGTTCTATTTTTATAGAGGAAAGCTTAGCTTAGCCTCAGTGCCACAAATCTCGTTCAAAAACAGAAAAGTGCTTCTTTCTTTCTTTCTTTCTTTCTTTTTCCGTTACCCATATAATCACAGGGTACTTTGTGTCCCTAAGAGGACCAATCCATGAAAATTGGTAAAAAATAATACCAAATTAAAATGTAAGCTTTTTGACTGACTATTACGTCTAAGTCTATGAACTTTAGTATAAATATTTTAGTTATCGGAATGAAAATTAGAGAATCATGTGACAGTATAAATAGTAGTGGGTGGAGGGCATGTTTGCGTATTTCAGGCTTTTTCTGATATTTTTACACATTTTTCCAAAACTATATAAGTATTCTAAAAAGTTATCTGTATTTTCTAAATTACGCACTTTGGAAATCTATACTATTTAGTAAAAATACATTACAAGAATTTCGGGCATGTAATCGAAGTAACCTTCGGTCTGTTTTTTATCGCTTTCAGCACTCCAGACTTTTTCAACGTTTAACATGCTCCTTACGATGCAATTTCTAAGTTATTAAAGTGAAATTCAGAAATAGTTTTCCTAATGTGTGCTAATTAAAACTTGCTATGCAGCTATTAACAAAAAGCGAAAGTTATACGCCACAAGCTCATCGAAGTTGGATAGGTATTTGGAAAACCCATAACTCGGAATTGAACAAAGATTATTTTTAAAATTACTAATTTAAAAGTGTATTTTTTATCTCAATCAGAAACGCAACACTAAGGAGTTATTAAAGAAATATTAAAATTGCAAAGAAAGGAGACATTTTTTATAAAATAACTTAACTGAGTATTTTAAAACGCATAACCTAAGAACGACTGCCGAACTGGGCAACCACAGGTCTGTATACAGTACACGGGCATAAGATGAGGCAAAAACTTCAAAGCACTGTGTTGAATACTTTCAGTTTGAGAAAATTCACAGATCGGTTCCCCGAAGTTACATCTTGTGGTTTATTGGAGAAGTTTGTCATTTGGGAAAATACATTTTAGATGTACAATAATGTATTGAGAGTACATTTTGCCTTAATTTCTTATCTGATATTGTTGTTAGCCTTTCCATACATGTTAATCTAAAAAACTGTAAGTACCGAGAGTACGATATACATTTCCACGCTGGTTTGTAATTTTTGTAGTCTCTTACGTTTTATAGTTAAACAGGCTATTGTTGCTCTTGCAGTGAAATAAGTTCTGTGTTTTCCCCACTTGGAAAATAGCAAAAACAATGAAGCCATCGTATTAATGAACAAAGGTATGAGAAAAGTGTTTACTGCTAGTTGTATTTTGTAGTTGATCTTTCATACGTTTTATTGTGGTAAGTGGCCACAATTTTATGATTGTCTGAAACAGTGCAAATGGTGATATGAAAAAAGGAATGGCGGTTCTACAAAGTTTCTCAGGCTTATTGGTCCAGAGTGAGAAATATAAGTTGCAATACTAATTTTAACCTCATATTAATAAAGAACAAGGAGAATAAAATTACAAGAGGCGAAAATATGATAAAATTTCCCATTATATAGAAAGTCAGAAGGGAAAATTTTGAAATATAGATATGAGGATATAGATAAACAAGGGTTGAAGGCAGGCATTAATGAAATTAAATCATTGGCTTTATACAAAGTGATTAAGACGGAACTAGAGGAAGAAAAGTAGAAATTTGTAATAAAAGAGAAAGAGAAACAATAACATGGTGTAGCTTAGGAGTATGGGAACTAGAGGACTGAGGAGTAATGCAATACAAGAAATATGACCGATATATAGAAAAATTGAAGATGGAGTGCATATTTTGTTTGTTATATAAAGGAACAAACAATGGAGGAAACAATTTACTAGAGAGATATGGCTAAAAAATAGTAGTATTGTGAAAATCAATAAAATATTTTTAGACCAACCTCAGGTTAGGGGTTTAGGAGATTTTTTGTGGAATGTAAAAAAAGAAATGGAATTGGGTCGTTGAAAAAGATGGAAATATGCGAACAAGGAAAACATGAAAATACTTTAGAATTTAAGAAGTTGAAAATTGTAATTAAATATTTTTATACGCGGTCTAGGAAACAAGCGGCAAGGGTCACTCCCATATGACCCCGAAGTGTAAATAACTTAGCACAAATAAATATTGAACAAAGCCATAAAACGTCCTTAAGGTACAAAAAGGCACACATTATGCAAACAAGCAATTAGGCAGTATGTAAATAGCATAATTTAGTGCATTAAGCATGAAACATATTTACGTACAAGGCCTACGATTTCCAACAAAGGAATGTAATAGACAAGCTCTAGTTATGAACTGACGCTTATATTTTTAAGATTAAAAATGTCCTCCTTCAACTGCTTATAACGGATTAAGCTTCCTCCTGCATATTGCAATTTCAAATATTTCTGATAACTGTGTGCATTGTGACTTAATGTGGAAAGGAAAAAAAAATCGTTATACCATTACGGTTTGTACAATTTTCCTGCAATTTTCCTCTACTAACTATATGCAGTAGAGAAAGTAATAAGATGCATCTTACCACATTGCGCCACACAATGCATAGTTTCAATGTTTCACTCCAACAAACATGTAAAAGAAACACACAGTTTCAAAAGTTTGGAACAAAATGCATACTATTAACAAGAATGGCTTCAGAATCCTACTGCGGATCGGGTATTGTTAGATATACTAAACTCTGTATTTTGTGGGGAAGCTATTTGTCATCTGAACCCTGATATAACCTGGCTTTGTTTATACGCCGGCACCTGAAGCTTTATTATTTTGGATTTAACGGCTATGGAAACCCCAAAGAGAACTGTTGCAAGTGCGGTCGTACCTTCAGACCGACAGAGAATTGCTTGTTGGAAGCTCCAGCCGGGCGAGGAAAATAAGCTTGATAAATGTGTCCGTGGAAGTTTCGGTTTTTGTGGCAAGGAAGGGAAATCTCTGCATTAAATTTGGGTTGGCAGCGTAGCAGTCCACATAGATTCAGTTTATCTTGCCATTTCTGATAACCCGGTAACTATTCAGGGCACTGCCGACTCAGCGGTACGTAACCACGTTATATATAACCAATATGCGTTGGGTTGGCAGCCTTTGTCTTCTCTCTTGCTTCCTTTCCCTTTGGGACTCCACCACTGGGAGCTATAGAGTAGCAGATGAATATCTATGTGCGAACAAATCCGGCGATTTGTATGTATTTATGTATGTGCAGTTGAAGGAATAACACCGAGAGCGGTGGATAATGGCAGTGGCGCCCAGCTCGGAGCAAGAAGAGCCTCTGCCAGCTGTGAATCGCTCAACAAGAAGTGGTGTTATTCCAACAGAGGTCAACAACAGTTTCCTGGTTATGACACTTCAAGGCAGTTCCTCATTTATCACCAATGCATCATACAAGTTATTTTTTCCTCTGTGTCTTTAAATCTTCATTCGCGGTCTTCCTTTGACTCTCTTATTTCTATAACCAAACTAAAACTTGATAAGATGGTTATTGTGTTTATTATGGATAACATTGGACATTGCACAGAGAGGTAAGAAGTAGTGATGGGACCTTGATACCGACTCTGTACACTAGATACGGAAGTATATCTAATAGGTTGAGATAAATCTTCGATACTTTTTCGACACTTCGATACATTATTGAAAGTTGTTGCACTTATGCTAGATAAGAAATAATGGAGTCGCGACTTCACATTTTTGCCTCGTACGTGTCCCCGAAGAGATACTGAACTATAACTCTTGATAGATCTTGAAGGCGTTTCCAGTGAGTGAATGAGCACAACATTCCACATACGTTTATGTCTAAATGAAAATATACAAAAAATGAGTGGAGGAATAGAGATATAACATGCAGCATTAACTGAGTTGTGTGAGGCTCGTCAGTTGAGGCACTGAATCATTTTTCTACAATAGTCTGGCTTGGTGAGCCACTCTCGGCCATTAAATTTACCTACTCCAATGACCAAAATCTGTGAATCCACAACGGAATTAGAATTAAACCTTAAGGCGTGACACAATGTAGTGCTTGGAAATGTTTGTTCTTTCCTTCCATCTATTAATTTGCGTTTGCAAGTCAAATTGGGGTTACCGCTCTACATTGTAAGTACACTGTATGACTAATTTACATAAATATTTTATGTAAAATATGCAGAAAAGAATTTTCGCACCGGTGGTAAATCACAATAGAACATAAAACGAGTGTTACATTCATACACAGACTTGCTTATAGAATCTGTCAGAACCTGACAGCAACAAAATTGGTTACGTCCTTTATACACGAATGCTAGTAATAAGAACCTAATTCAGTGAATAAGCTATGGCCTGCGCAGATATCTGTAAAGTGAATATCTAGTAAGTAATGTCGTTCAATCACTGGAAAGAAGCAAAGCTAAAGCTGCTAAGACCATAAGTTGACTCAGAAAAATGCTGTGAAGAATTGACGAACAGGTTACTACAAAATCAATGATAACTAAGAAATTAATGACTTGTGCAGAATTGTAATCTTATGTATTTATAACATAACCTTTTGATGGAAAAAAATTAATACGTTTAATAGATCTACAGAGAATAACTAATTATTTGTTTTATTTCTGTGTACTAACAGTAAATAGAAATACTTTATTCCACTCAAAAATTTGATACCCAAATTTACAGAAATACATGCTTTGAGGCAGCATGAAGAAGGGGGGAGGGTAGGAAACGGCTTCAGACAAAGGTCCACGTGTGCCGGTGAACAGCATGACTCAGAAAGAAATATCCAGTAAATACCAAATTTAGGTTTCAGGTTCAGTAACTTCCAAAGATGCAAAACAAACATGTTGAAGAAAATTATCTCGCCGCCAACTACCATTTACATGAAATATTTTTCCAAATTTTCGAGTTTCTCAAATATGGCTAACGAGCTTGATTAAAACACTGTGTTTAAAATATTTACATATTATGGGAATAACCTTTGAAGTTCTCTTTATTTGGAAGGAAGTTGGTGTAATTTTGTGTAACTGGTTAACGTTAAAAGATAGAAAAAACCGTACTACACAAGTAAATAGATCTCTTTAAAACGCGCGATTTATTTGAAATACTGTTGTTATAGGCTTGAATTTGTCAGTCCTTTGTCATTTTTTAACCTCTAGCATTACCACGAGGTGAGGTAGAGTACTTTATGTCCACATTCTACAACTTTTTAAATTCTGTCTTTTAATTTTTTGCCAAGGTGATCATAAAGTAGGTATGTGATTCATGTAAAATTTAAAAACGGAGAGTTAAACAATGTTAAATATTACCTTTTGTACAAACACGACACGATATAATCTCAATTTTAAAATAAATTTGTTTTAAAAATTGCTCAGACATTTTGTTGCCAGTGGTGGTCACAAAGTCAAGCTATCTAGAGCCCGCCTCTGGAATGTGGTGGTAGCGTGTTTGCCTCACAGGTCTCGAGGTCCCGAGTTTGAATCTCGGTTAGGGTGAGTTTTTTCCTGAGTTTTCCCTCATCCTGTAAGACGAATGTCCGGTAACTTTAAGCTTTGTGATCTCGGGCTGATTTGAGCTATATTTCACCAGGTTCATTCATTCATCGTCCGATGGTATATTACGTTGGAGGACGTTAATACGTAGCTATTCAGTTGTGTCCAGAATGTCATTAGATCATGGATTATCTAGGGCAGCATATTATGACGCGCTTTAAACATGTCTATCGCTTTGGTTGACTTTGTCCCCTTATACGTTAAACGAAATGAATAACTAAAGTATGATCTGCTTGGTCTGTACTAGCGGACAGTACGTATACTGGTCCTTTCACTCTTATTAGTCATTCATTCATCATCCTGATGATGGGAGAGATGTAGACTCCCGAAACGTCGATAGGTCTTCATCGCTACACCTGGCTCGAAGCCCAAGAACATCTTGAATATAAATAATTAAA
This sequence comes from Tenodera sinensis, assembly GCA_030765045.1. Lineage (NCBI taxonomy): Eukaryota > Metazoa > Arthropoda > Insecta > Mantodea > Mantidae > Tenodera > Tenodera sinensis. The sequence continues at coordinate 79,852,809 of CM060969.1, read as the reverse complement.
TTATTTCAGCAAAGTTTTACTCGTGTTTCGTATAACAAGAAGTAGATAAACAAACACGCTTTGGTAAGAATATGTAGTTTGTAGAAGTTATACAAAAAAGACATTAGACAGAAAAAGTCATGTGAATATAACAGCAAATTTTTTACTTCTTGGCTTTAACTCTTTGTTAAACGCCTTCCATTATTCCTCTTCTTAGTCCCATAATCCAATTAAAGCTTAATAACAGTATTATATTATTTTTATTATGAGTGAGGAGACTGAACATTAAAGAAGGAAAGAAGCAAAACAAACGCAGCAGAAATTAAATTTCTCCGACGGCCAGGAAACAAATATGTGAGGAATTTTTAAATTCCATTTGGATTCATTATATTTGCGTATGAATGATTAGTACAAATCCTGTTAAAAATCCAGAATTGTATTCTGATTTGATGTTATGAATATCACGTCTTTAGTAAGAACATTCTTGTTAGAGAAATGACATACATATTGAGAAAAAGTACATATTTTTAGCTTACTAAGGGGTGTAGACCATAGAATTAAAAGCTTACAGTAATACTAAACAATAATACCAACTTCCAGACTCCTAATGATTGTCGAATCGTAACTAAGAGAGGATAAGGGTAGAGACAGATTCTTATCCAGGACAGGATAGTTGGAACAGGTAGGCAAAGATGAAGTTAATACCTAATTAAATTAAAGTAACAGATCTGAGGAGGGCATGAAAGGCATTTTGAAGCTATAGACTTGGAAATGTAAGTCATAATCATGACAGTTCCTTAAAATAATAATTCTGAGTGATCCGTTTTAAAAGAAACGAGATAAAGACACTACAATATTATAATTATAGGTTATACAAAGAATGAGGACATCTGACCTGGCACAGTTAGGTTACATAGGAGGCTACAGATTGTACGCAGACAGGACACAGATGCGCCGAAGTACGTAACGGTCCACAAAGGCCCGTCCCACTGCTAGAGATAGCTAGAGAGAACTATGAACGACCCGTTGACCAAGCAGCCCTCTAGTGTCCACGGGGAGTGCGGTTTCCTTTGAGTAAGCATCCGTGCTATCTGTCCAGCACCGCCATATTCCACGTAGCCTAGAAACAAAACTTGTACGCACACTTACACCCTTAGGTCTGGGCCACCTTTGGACCCGCCATATTTGGATCAGTAGGGCAGCGCCTAAGCAACCCAGACCAACATTTTTGTATGAATAGAGTAATACATTATGATGCATATGGAAACTAAAATGCATATGGAGAAAGTAAAATCAGAATTTTTATTCAGAAAGTTGGATATTATCTACTGTTGTGTCAAATTTGTCATTCGCTTGATACCCAAGTAGTATAGTTTACTCCTTGTAACTGTAGCGCAAAACATAAGAGTATACATTACGAAATACAAACAAATTATGTATTTGATAAGTGCATTTTGTGTAAAGAAAAACGAAAACTAAACTTTATACACACTTATCGAAGAGTATTTTTTTTCCTAACGTCCTCCAACGCAATGTCATATCGGACGGCGAATGAATGAAACAGGTGAAATGATGCTCATGAGCCCGAGTTCCATAGAGCTTTAAGTTACCTGACATTCATCTTCTCAGGATAAGGGAAAACCTCTGAAAAACCCCTTATCCGGATAACTTACCGTAAGCGAGATTCGATCTCGCGACCTCTTGAACGCGAGGCAGACGCGCTGATCATTACGCTACAAGGCGGGCTACAGAAGAGTAATAAATATACTTTCATTAACATGTCTTTTCTTTTGATCTATGACTGAGTCAGTACTTTTTTGCTATATTTTACGTTGCTTTAACTATCTGACCGTATCTATTAGGAGATTCCTCGCAGATCGGTGTTAGGCGGCAGTTAGTATTCTAAATCACATCCCTGGACAATAACACCCGGGTTCGCCCCGTGCCCACAGATAGCCTAAAGTATGTTTTGGGGAACAGTGCTACCAAGGTGTCAAGCCATTCCCCTATTTCCCCTCCCTTCATGACCAACAAAGCGGAAAACCGGTAGGGAAACCCGGTCCCACGTAGTGCTTGTGTACGTATATCTCTGCTTCTACACTTGCCAAGCAGAGTCCATTGAATCTGCGCACAATAGCTCTGGATGGATGGCAAAGATTTCGCTGTTAACTACTTTCATTTTTACTTTCTCTACTACATATAGTAAAGTAGAGAAAGTATTGCATTCCACCCAAAAATTTGATGTCTAGATTTCACGGGAAATATATGTTTTGAGACCGCCTGATTCCAAAAAATAAGCATTTTTAGAAAAAGGTCCGTGTATGTCTGTATGTCAGTCTTTGGATAGCAAAACTCAAAAACGAAAAGTCTGTAAAAACCGAAGTTGGTATTTGCAACTATGTTGGTATTTAATGTCTTTCAAGGATGCTGACACGAAGATTTTGAAGAAAATTGTTCCACTGTAAACTACCCTTTACATGGAAAATTTTTGTCGAAGATTTTGATTTTCTTGAAAATGGCTCTAACGGTTTTGATTAAAATGTCATATGTTTGAGATATTTTATGACAAACCAAGTGTATATCCTGAATTTTCTGGCTATAGCCCATTTAGTTCTATTTACTCTGGATGACTTTTGCATACCTGGTAAACCGTAAGAGATAGACCAAATCTTACTATACAGAACATTTATATCTTGCTAAACTACACAATTTATGTGTAAATAAATTTTTGTTGTAGAATGAACCATTTTGGAGTTATCCTTATTATTTGTGAGTTTTGGAGAACTTATACTTCTGTCAAATGGAACATCGTTATTCATTTTGTATATGTTAACTGTGCAAAGAGAACGGAATTTGAAAGCTTTAAACGATTTGACTATCACTCTAAGCCTATTGTATTCCCATATTCCCCTTGCACCTACAATGAAATAAACAAGAAGATAATTTCTGCAAATGTTTATCTCAACTAGCAAGAAGAAGGTATAAAAATAAGGATTTGTACGAATGGTTGGTACAAGAGTAGAGAAAATCATGTGAGTGCAACATAAGATTTTTACTATTGTTTTAGACTTAAGATGGAGCTTTGAGTTGTGGCAGTAAACATCCAGTCCGATGTTTACCTTGGCGAGTGAGATGTGACAGATTAGTGGGCCAACAGGATTTTAGGTTTCCGAATATGAGCCACAGATGTTACCTCAGTATTGTTTCTTTGGTCTGTTCAAGTTATCTTTTTGGTCAAAGTCATAACTTTCTGCACCTAAAGACGTAGGAGAGAGATAATAACAATTGCTGCGTTTTGTTTCCACGTAAGCTATGCTACACAAAATATTGCGGAGAAGTAGCCAGAATTAGCCTCGGAAGTTTCCATGTTTACAGCCCTGTTCACAAAGTTTTAAGACTGAAATTAACTTTGAAAGTCCCGCATTGCAAAGGTTTCTGATTAATTAGGTTCTAGAGAGATGCTTGTGAACTGCTACTTTGAAACACTAAACCTATGATAAACGATTTGCAGTGACAGTTTTGTAATCAGGAATGCCCACGAAGTTATCGCAAGAAGCTTAATAGTTCCACTAAGATATAGTTATCTAACTTGTTGAGTTTCCATATTGTCACGATCTATAACGTTCCTTAGGCAAATTGGAAATTTATAGCACAGTGAGATATAATCCGGGAGGTTAAGCTTTGATGTTGCATGTGAAGCGGTAATTTATGTTTTGACAGGTGGCGCTACTGGGATTTAATTTTCCATGTTTTAACAATTCCGTGGTGTTGTAGTTCCCAAGCCTTAAGATAACACAACTCTGCAACGCTTTTCACGTGAGCTAAAATAGAGTAGACAATGTGTGCTGATTTTGCAGTGTAATTACGCTTGAAAGCTTAATTGTAAACTGCACTTGTGACTTCAACACATTCATAATACACTGTTTTGTTAAAGCAAAGTTTGGCCATTCTTTATGACGTTTTATCATTTTACAAATTATATTATTACAAGATGTATTCCATCACTCGGAGGTTAACTCTTCATAACCTCTAAATTAAAGTCTGGCTCACCTGCTCTTAAGAATTGGTAAGAAGATATTAGTTCAGAAGCTGCATGCATTTTTAGTACTATCCCATTATTGACCACTAACAGTTCTCCTCGCGTTATTGTCTTAAATGCTGAGTTCTCCTTTCTTTATCCGCCTTCCCATCTAACTCTTCCCCAGTAATATATCTCTCTCTCCTATTAGTGCAAGATTCTTTTTACCTGGGATATCAATAATTATTAACATTTTAAAGGAGAGTCAGACAAAGAATTCAGTGCGGTAGGCGAGATTTGGACCAGGGATGTTGGGCTTACCGTGCCGCTGCTCTAACAAACTGAACTACCATGGCTATATGCTGATAACCACATTACTTCATCATCCAACCCACCTTTTTCCCGGTAAACTTTGATGTGCGGGCATATTGCACGCGCGCATGTGTTTCATTATATGCTTCACAGATTCAGAGTTACAAGTGCTCTTTTAAAAGAGGAGGTTGTAAAGTAATGTCATGTTTAGTAAGTTCCCAACTGGGGCCTTCAGCATGTCCATTCGCTGCCAGACTAGAACTGTACACCGTTGCACGCACCCTGTTCTTTAACATCAGTTTATGTGGAAGCAACGCATATAGCTCATTTTATTCAATGTAATTTGTGACAGGCATACTGGACTAACAAATAGACTAAGTATTTCGATATACTCACCTTCATAATGCAAAATAATGTATCGATGTATAGCTAAGAAAATACTCTTGTCCTTCCCCTGTGTGTAGGACGCTTAGAAGTTATTATCACAGGTACTATAAGGCCTATTCTGTAACTTTCTGTAGGAAGATTATTATTTCCCTTGAAAATCGATGAGCAATAAAAGTTCTTTCATTTTCACCCAGTCTTGCTTGCCTCCTGGTATCGTTAACCATGCTTTTCTTAACAAGATGTTCCTCTTGTTAGGAAGTTACAGAATACCAAATAGGCGTAGCAACTAGCTGGAGGCTTTAAATTGTTGAACTAGATGCTACAGAATAAGTGTGATGTTAAAACACACCCACTATTTGAAGTTCTGATTGGGGCTTATTGGATTGACATGAAGAGCTAGTTTCGGCGTCTCTAAATGTAAATAATTGAGAATTAAGAGTTAAAGAACTGCATGGTACGAGAGTCCAACGGGACTCGAGCCATCCAATTGGTCAGTTTTCAGGGCTGTAACTTGATTATTGTTTTAATCTGGCATAGAAATTTCTAAGCAGTACAGCTAGAATGGAGTGAAATGTGGTTGAATTGTATGTAGCTATAGACAGGGACGTCGCAGATAACAAAACCACCCCTCCGCAACCCTCGTACATTTTTTTGATGTTTACGGAACACCATTCAGAGTAGTATTTAGCTGCCTGTCAGATAACTTTGGCCACTGTTGTTTTGCTTTCTTTGTAGTGATAATGGTTCGAGGGTTAGTAAATTGAAGCTAGCTGCTTAGTAACTCCTGTACATGGTTATAAGATAATTTATTTAATACTCTCGTGTCTATTTGCTCTTTTCGATACTTCAGTTGATAGCAGAGAAGTTCTGTGTGCACTTTGTGTGTGTGTGTGTGTGTGTGTGTGTGTGTGTGTGTGTGTGTGTGTGTGTGTGTGTGTGCGCGCGCGCGTGTGTGTCTTTACAATATTAATGTACATTACATTTCCAAGGTATTTGAAATCGATTTGAGTCCAATCCCGTACTAATAACGTCCCACATTTCCATGTTAAATCCAGTACGTATTGAGATCGATTTGGATAAGCAAGGTTCGAGAGTAAATAATTCAAGCTTTTATTTTGGTCGACTTGATTAACTGTGGTGAATCTGTGAAATATGTGCTGGTTTGTTATTTCATGTATTTTAAGTAGATTTTCAGGTTAGTGCATACTTTTGAGAAGAATACATTGCAAGATTATATAAACAATAAAAGTGACTCCTGTGTATTCTACTACAACCAGTACAGCAGTACGTAGCTGTTTCCATGCAACAAAATCTCGATTCACTCCTACTCTCTAAGTGAATAGGATGAGACTCAATTCCATCTGAATCCGCATTTTGATGCAATATTCAACCCGAAGGACTCAAATAGGTATTAATACCCCATAAAAGCGAAGTAATTATACCAGCAGTGCCTGTCCAAGAACGTAATTTAATTTGCACATTTTTTTGGTTACAGGTATGGCGGTTACCGTGTCTGATGCATGGCTTCATATTCCTTAAGTGCAACTACAGGGAAATACTGGTATTGTATGTAAGTTGGTATGCTTGACTAACCTTGTATAAGCAACGAGTGACTCTTAGATTAGACGCAGTACAGGGCAACAGGTAATTATTATGAAATGTTAAAATGAAAAATATGAGATTTGTTGAAAGTAAAAAACTGGGCATTTAGCGTCCTTAATAGGGACTTTGCCCATGCCCAGAATGTAAATTATGTATGTTGTGGCATTACCTATTGGTTATACCGTTGAACTATCGCCAAAGCCGGCCCACAGAAAACTCTTGGTGGACAACGCGACGTTTGGACGGGTTTTCTCCGGGTTCTCCGATTTCACCCGCTATTCTTTCCTGCAACAGCTCTATTCATTTCCTTTCATTCATTTCTGCTTCCTCACTTTCATACCAGGTTTTGGGCTGACCACCCATCCTGGATGAAATAAACGAAGGGAAGTATTGGGTCAAATACGCTGAACTGCAATTTTATTATAACATTGAGAATAAAGTAAATTTTGTATTACGATGGCTCGGCAATTAAACATTTCCCTTCAGGAAATTTGCAGTAACGGCCCGAGTATTAAAACCTAATCCACCGGATTGCTAAGATACACTCCATTTCTCCAGGTTTCCCAGTAATTATGGCAATGCCACTAGCCGGCTGAGCACATATCGATGGAGCATTCTTCCTTGTAGACTCGTTGATGCGTTACCAGTTGCAGTAGATTAGGGCCACTACAGCTTGAAACTCTAGGAAACATGTCTAGTTCACTGACCTAGCCGCACAAGGAACCGTGAGAACTATTAAGGCCGCTAACCTGGTGGGAACTAACGCCGTCACCTGAAGCAAATTAGTTATGTCAGGTTAGGAGAAGGATAAATCTCAACAGGTGATGTATAGTTGTATTTTACAATTTATGGATAAATGAAACTTATAAAGTGGATCTGAAATAAGTTTGATGCATGTGGGAAGCATAACTAAATCACATGTAATATGGCCAATGTTTCACTACAATTACATAATGAAAACCGCCGTTCTATTTAAAAGAAAAAATAAAAGAATTACCCTTACAATTTTTGCACATCATGTGAGGATGTATTAATATGTTTATCAAAGAAACTCCTGCGGTTTTATCATTCCACTTGGAGGAACCTGTTATTACTTAGTTTACTTAGTTAAATATTGGCAACCGTACGAGATTTTCTGAAGCCTGTGCCTGAATTAAGGACCGTTAAATTTAGTTCATTAAAGGGGTGTTTCAGTATTCACCTATTTTTCTCACTTAACCTGACTTATAAAACGTAGGGGACACCTCGTGCACTGCGATCTCCATAACGCTCTTGTGACTGCCATCTCCTGGGAGGAAAGGATGAAGTGAGGCCTCAGAGACTATAGGTCACAGAGGTGCGCGAAAGTCGCTAAGAGTTTTAGCCTCTAAGACCCGTTCCACTGCAGGAGCTGTCTAGAGAGGGCGATGGACGACCCGTCGACCAAGCAGCCCTGAAGTTCCCCCAGAAATATGAAATGGAAACGAAATTAAATGGAAAGGAAATCCGATAGATAATAAACCAATCGAGCAATCGTGCAGGGAAACCATGAAAAAAAAAGACAATGTCAGAGCGTGTGGTTCAAATATAAAGTTGAAACCATTTTCAAAACATTTTGTTTCTCATTATTTTGAAGTAGTCTTTTTTTTTTTTTTCCTATTAACGTCCTCCAACATTGTGTCATATCGGACGAATTTGAAGTAGTCGCACTATATCTGAAGTATGCCATATGTTGTAAACCTACAATATTGAAGCGCAATATTTAATTTTCTACCATGTTCTAAAAATGTTTTGATAGTGTGGAGCCAATGCACGTTTATTGTTTCATAAATATAAAGCATAATCAGAAATTGGAGTTGTGCAACGAACTTACTGGTACAATTTGAGAAAACTTGAACTTCACTCATTTAGCACTAATTGTAATATTGCTAAAATCAGTACCAGCGCTTTAACCCTTTCAGACCTGAATTATTTTGCTACTTATGCCGTTCTTCCTCTAATTCGAAACCGGTTTAGATTAGGCGGTCTGGGACACCTTCAGCTTGCTGGCTCGGATAGCCATGATCGTTAAGGCAACACGTAGTGCACTGGCCATGCACTCAAAGCCTGAGGTCGTGAGTTCGAGTCTCGGCAACCGCAGTCAAATTGCATGTGGTAAAGGACGGGGAGGGTCCACGTAAAATAATCGGTGTGATGGCATGCGTGGATGATGACGGGGTATCATTTGACTGCGGCTGCATGGATTTTGCTTCTTTTCTTTAAAAAAAACACTACAATGTAAATTGTAAAAAATAAATAATTTTGTACAATTCAGAACTTGTTTCTACATAGGTTTAATTGGTGACGAACAGTATAACAAGAATATAGCAGAAAAACTGCTAAAAGTATTACAAGTAGGCAAAAAATGCCTATGTCCATTATAATGGACACCGGGACTGAAAGGGTTAAAGCTTATTGAAACGATACGTTTCTGGTAACCAGCAGCGCTGCTTGGAAGGCTGGCGAGCTTGTTCTTGGTAGAGTTAAATGAAATTCTTGGAGAACAATTCTAGGCTAATTACAGTATTATTCATGTGGGTAATTTTGGTAATTTCACGTGTACGCGGTTTCCTATTCTTCCCTTAAGCACTTGAAGTTGCCGTGTTTTGCTCCTTCCTCTGTGACATGAGTCCTTTGTGTACCAGTTGGAATTTACCCAAGGTAAACGCTTTCACGAGGCAGTTATATGCGTCTTTGCTTCGGACTGCGAGTTTGTACTCCCACAGCTGTCGTGTGACGCGGATTTCACGGGAATAGTAATTTCACAGCATCTCTTATGCAGAAGTTTTACATTTTTTCCCGAAATAGTTCATGACTAGTTCCTTTTTACTTTGTCTATCACATTTCTATAGTAAATAATGGAACTATCATATTACACCCAAAATTTCTATAGTAAGCTCTCTTCAGAAATACGCCTTTTGAAGCTCCCTGAATCCACAAAGAAGTCGTGTGACCTTGTGATGAGCCTAAGTCGAAAGCGAAGTCAGATAGCAAATTTGGTCCAAGATCAATGTTTCCCATGGATGCATCACGAAGGTCTTCAACAAAATAATCCCACTGCAAATCACCCTTCTCAGGTAGCTTTATTTTTTATTTTCCCAAAAATGACAAACGATTTTAATTAAATACCATCACCTACGTATAAGATATGACAAAGGTATATCTGAATTCTCTGAGAATATCCTATGAACTTCCCCTCATTGTAAATGAATTTGTATAACTGCTAAACTCTAATAAATAGAGAAGATTTTATTATACAAAAAGTGTAAATCTCGTTATTTATTTAATGTACTCTCAGGGCTGCTTTTTAATTACCATCTTTTTTTTAAAATTATGATTGCACGTACAAAATTGATGTACCTTTTTGGGTCTAGCTTCTATCATCAGTCCAGTAACTGAAATCTTGTTTAGGTAGTTAATAATTAATTTATTAATTTTTGGGGTTAATCTTTCTGGTTTGACATTTCAAATAGTACTTATACTTTTCTTAAATTCAAATATTTATTGTTTTCTTTTTCTTGTAGTCATGCAAAAAGTAAGGAATTTCCATGTCATCACATAGATACACGTTCCTAAAAATCTATGGTTTTGGCTACTTATTAATTGTTGAAATGTGTAAATGTATATTCAGAATTTACCTAGATTAATAAAAAACTATCTAGAATAATACGCTTTTGTAAGAATAGTTTGTAAACATGTGGGCAGAGAAAGTCGTGAATGCAACACGACAGATTTTTACTTTCCCTTCTACTTGATTATAGGTAAGAAACAATTCCAGGCTTTAAGATCCGATTATACCGCTGGACTGGCCAACGCTTCGGGTAGAAGTCTGCCACCGTTGGCTACTCAATTCGAATGAGGAAGCATCTGTTCCGACAGACGGCCTCAAATGCTAACTAAAACATGAAAAGAGAAACACAAGGGGAATGAGGGAACAGGAAATTCGTGGTGCAAGAGGAAGCATTCGCCTACTGATTCGGGAAAACTACCAACAAAGACCCGTGGTCTGAATTACCAGCCTAACGGGTAACGAACGAGGGACCTCCTGAAGGCAAGGTCCAGCCTGCCCTCCTAATTTGTTAGGAATAGAACGTGAAATTGCAGGGATAAAAAAGAAATATCACTCTGGTTGAACATAAATATGGATTTGGGGTATTAGCGCGTTAACAGGGGTGTAATTACCTGAATCCCCTAGATATATAAGGTTTTTTTAAGTTAAAATATATAGAAATATAAACATGGGAATAAAACTTAAGGTGTCTTTAAATGTAAAATAAGGGTGAAAAAGATTTTTATCAATACTCCTACTAAGTCTCAAATGGCTATTTGATCATATTTGCTGAAGGAAAAATAAATGTATAATAACTGCAGCTGCAACAATAAAAGGTAATACAAAATTAAGTGGATTTAATACTGCGTTAACTGCTGCACTTTCGCCATATTCATTGGATTAGTTCCTAACAAGGGATAGCAGATAATAACGATGCCTCAGAATATTTGACCTCAAGGTAAAACGTGATCTATAAAAGCAATTGGTATTGCTGGAAATAAACTTACTACACCAACTATTCACTACTACACACTACTGATTGCTCAAACAACAAAAGTATAGTGCTCCATATACACTCCTCACTGCTGTGTACGCGTACGCCGAGAAGGTTGGTAAAATGCCACCCGAAGCTATATCTTAGCATATATGGAACCAAGTGTACAATTGAAGCGTTGAGCGCAACTGTGACCCAACCACTAAATGTACATAATGGAGATAATGGAGTGTAAAAAATATCTGTGATATGAAAGTTTTATATTGACTTTAATAACTAAGCAAGAGTCATGATATTTGGAAACTTTAATCAATATAGCACCGACATTGTGATACATAGTTACATACATGCAGGAAGGTTGGGTCATTGTTTCTATCCAGGAAGCCAGATTCAGTTCCATGCAATAACACACTTCTCATGCCGTCTGTCGCTGGTTGTAGAAATGTGGTATAGGCCACTACTGCTCTCCTAGATTTTGATATGGGGAACATGTCTGTGCTAATAACTCAGTTTCTGAATTTTTGTGGATTGGGCCAATGTTGGGCTCAACGCCTCAATTAAGATTGCTATGAACAAAAGTATATTCCACGCCTAATTCTGGATAGATATAAATAAAATACTTAGAAGCAGCATTGACATGAATAGTCCTAAGAATCTACCGTTATTTACGTCTCGGCAAATATTACCTAGGTACTCTAGAAAAAGCTAAATCAATATGTGCTGAGTAATGAATAGCTAAAAATAGTCCTACTACTATTAGAATACTTAAACATGGACGTAAAAAACCCAAAGTTTCAGCGTGATGAAATATTAGAGATGGTAAGTCCCTGAGGCATTATTGTGAATTTTAATTAAAAGGTGAAATGTACATGTTTATTCATTGCTTTATTTACCATAAAGGTGCTTTATAAATATTAATAATTTTAACTACTGCAATTAAACTTAAACATAAATATTTATAAAGCACCTTTACCGTAAATAAATAAATTAAAATTGTAATTATGTTGATAGTTTGATTATAAATATATTGCTTAATTGTAGATTTTTTTAGTCAAAAATGGGGCTTGAATAACTTAAATAACTAACTTCCTTTCTATATGAATTATAACATGCGTAATATGAGTAATTGAGTTAAGTTGTAATGATTAAAGCGTGTCAATGTGACGTATCTGGCCTTTCGATATGGTAGTGGGATCTTCATTAAATCTAAAGGAATAGATAAAGCCATAACAAGAGAATTAAGCATCCGGTATTGTACAAGTGTGTTTTGTTTGTAAGCAGCAACACAACAGAGTTTGTGCCTTTGATTTGTATCTTCACCTAAGCACACCAGTTCTGAGCCCAAGAATCGTGCCGTAATTTGTGCCAACAGATGTGGTTCCCCGTGCATGTTAGGAAACTTCTCCAACACAACTGCTCGGCGGGTTGCAGCTATTCTCAGCAAGGCGCTAGTCGTAACTTTAATCTGGAATGAGTGTTACTGGTGTCGCTTGAAACGAGGAAGGTTTCATTAAGCTCGGAAGCCGAGGCGATGTATTATTTATCTATCTACTGAACAGCGAGCACCTAAGAGGGCTCTTGCTTGTATAGTGACGCATTTCTTGAGGAAATTGTGAGATATATGTTGCAGTGAAGTGTTGTTAAAACGATATATGATCCCAGCGTTAATGTCACCGGCAACTATATTTATCACTACATGCTTTAAAAACTTTAAAGGAACCAAACTGTTTAACCTTCAAATTTATGTTTTTCATGAACAATGAGTATGATTTTTTTTCCTGATACGTCTATTATATTCGTTAGTAAAGTCCGAAACTTTCAAACCGCTTCCAGGAGCAGCTCCCGAGAAAAGTTTATTTTGAATCGTTTAAAGTCTTCTGCAGAAAAAATCTCATGTCGATATAACGGCCGTAGTTTCGGAGTCAAACTGTGGCTGAAAACATAATATGAAACGGGGTTGTAAAATGGAACACCATGTTTTCTACCATGTAGCGTCTTCCGTAAACCATTCTAATTTCTATTGTTGGCTTTCCTGTCCCCGCTAGAGGCAGATAACCTCATCACGTGGTTTGTGTTTGTTATTGAATTATATTTCACAAAGCTTGAAACTTTTAGCAAGGTAAGATTCTGCATTATTTCTACTGCCCATATTAATATAAGTGACATGCTTGTTTCTGTTCTAAATTATTATTTACTGAGCTGCAAAGCGGTATACTCATTAACGTGGATTAAAATGTTCTTGTCGTGAACAATTTACTTGTTTGGAAAATGACGATTGGTGGTAATATGAAATAAGGTTCTCCATAATACAACCTCCTTGTTTACTTTATGGTCGTAACTCAAAAAAGTAAGGGGGATCTATGCTCCAGTGTATGCTGTGTAGAAAATGGGCACACATTTTGTGTACTGGATGTCAAACTGATGATTTTGCTTGCGATTTTTGCTCATAAAAGACTCGGGAACGATGTTAATTGAGTTCCTTTTTCCTTTCAGATATTTTGCATTAACCTTTAGATTTGACCTTTGAAGTATCTGAATATAATCACAATTTTGTAACTAAGGCATTAAAATAAGCTGCATTTGATTATAGCAAGTCACACAAAGCATTGTCATTAAACAGGCGTTTCTTATCCCAGTTCCCAAAATCGTATTTCATCATACTTTTCAAAAAATTCAAACAGGTGGTCCTTCCCCTAAATTTTTCTTACCTTTTCCAGTTTTTAATTATTATCAGTAATATCTCAAGACCCATGTACTTATTTTCATGAGAATAGACAAGCGGTAACGTTTATTTATCATTAATTAAGAGCTCTTAGTGAAATTACAAAAATAATTACTAAATGCCTTAACCACATACTACATAGCAGATGTATGGTAATCAACACATAGCATTTTTATTAAAAAGGAAGTTCTTTGTATGTGTAATTAAGTTAAGAACAATTGCACTTCTTGTTTGCGGAATTTAATAATTTCAGTTAATGTAGTGTTATATAATCACCCTCTCAAAAGCTAACACTTTTTATTGCTCCAAAACTAAGTTTAAGGGCTTGGACAATTTTCACGGGTTGGTTTCGCTAAATAGAGATGTGTGTATAATTGTCAATTTGGTTCTTATGCTAATAGTAACAGCTATACCTCCCCAGCATGATAATCCGGAAACTGTCCTAACTTTCGAAAGTTTTTAAGTGTGTTTCTTTTGAATTTTCCATTTAATCATTTGCATGCTTTTTTATAGCTTTGTTGAAATATCATTTTCATGTCGAGGTATATTTGAAATTCGCACAACCTGCGATTCCGCTTGCATTATTATGTTACAAGCACAGGCTCTACTGTTTCACTTTCTCTTTGCCTTTCATTCATACTTTCCTGCTCTCTATCACTCCTTTCTCCCTTTCCACATGCTCTACTGCTTTATCGCCATCCCCCTTTTCTTACTTGTGTAACTTATGTATTTTTTAGACGGGACGAATATCCGCAAGGATTTATGCCAGTTACGTCATCCACATTGATGATGGAGGTAACGTCTCTAATTCCCATTTAAAAAGACACTGCGATACTGCGAATGGGCACCGTACTTAATCACACACTGTTCCGTAATGTTTACCACACGGAAGTAGGAGAGATATTAACCTTGCACATCTGTTATTTTATAAATAAAATGAACTCGACATAAACCACTTCCAGACATTCGTTGCATCTAAAAAAACTACTTCCATAGATGTAATTGGTAATAAGCGGTTATTAATAAATCTTGCAATAGTTCTCGTTAAACATTGCTCATTTGAAGCAAGTATGTTTATTCAAGCTCCAAGGGAAAGAAAATGTGCTTAATTTCCACATGAGTTCAAAACTTAACAAACATGACTTATTTTGCTCTTAATTTCCAAATGGTTCCTTCATGTTGATTATGATTATGTTAGGGATCGGTTATACTTAAGTTTTTGAATTTGTATTGTGAAATGTTAGAACTACATAGTGATTCGAACGCGATTTTTTAACACCGATAATAAAATTGCTTTCTCTGGGTGTTAATAAAAATTAAACGAACAGAAGACAAACTTACTCCTGTTGCAAATGCATGCAGTGAGATTGGAGCAGAGCAGTTTCATGTGTTATTCCTGTGTTTTGTACAGGAATTTAAATTTCATTGTTGAAGGTTTCTAAATTACAAGAGCCATTGTTGTGTAAGACTTGGAAAATGAATAATAAGCTACAGCAGCTTAAGCGGTTGAACTATCAAGATGTCGATAAAGAGCAGTAAATAAGGTCACCTAACTGTTCGACTACAATCATGTACTGTATGGTCATCCAGTTATTGATAAACTTGCGTGTAAGCCTTCGCAGCTGGCTGTGTTGCCACCATAATATGCATGACTGATAATTGGATGACGTAATAGTAGCTATATTTGCACACAAAACGAGTTAGGAGCAAACAACGACTTAACTCTCTAATGCATGAACTATTTTGC
This sequence comes from Tenodera sinensis, assembly GCA_030765045.1. Taxonomy (NCBI): domain Eukaryota; kingdom Metazoa; phylum Arthropoda; class Insecta; order Mantodea; family Mantidae; genus Tenodera; species Tenodera sinensis. The sequence continues at coordinate 79,837,480 of CM060969.1, read as the reverse complement.
TACTTTGGCCATTCTTCCTCTATTAGGTATTTCTGTCACAGGCACCTTAATGGAAGTGATTCAAAGGCGGGATGAAATGGACTGGCCATCGATTCAAAGCCAAATGGATTCGTGAGTCGAGTCCCAGCAATTTCAAGCTGTAAAGGTTGGGGTGGGCCCACATCAAATAACGGTGTGATGGAAACCATGAATGATCCAAAGGTTGCATTTGAGTGCAATTGCATGGATTTTGCTTTCAGTTAAGAAAATAGTACAGTAAACCTGAAATAAATTAATATATGTATGATATAAAATAGCTATAAATATCTAATTTTGTTGTTAAATGCCAATATAAAATAAAAATAACAAAACCACTGTAAAAATGTAAAAGTTTGAAAACACCGCGCATTAGAGGATTAAATTAAATGGTGAACTCAGCAAAAGTGAATGAGATGTGTACTGGTGCATAAAAGGTAGCCCATAATGGAACGTAGAGGCTCTTTTTCACTGACAAATCTAGCCCCAAACCTCTGCCGGTGACCTCGTCTGTTCCTCGAGAACAATTCTAGCCGTGGTTTTGCAGGGTATTTTATCTCCTGCAAAATATTTCTGAGCTACCGAAAGATGTAATGTTATCTAGTTGTCCATGTTCTGACTAGCAGAGGACCGCTAGGCAATGCTTCTGTGAAATTTGGCGCGCAAATTAAATACATGATTGAAACGTTGAAATAAAACGAAAGTAAAATTTTCCCCCGTTTTAATACACTTAAATCTTATTCATTCTGCACTACAATTTCCTCAATGCTCGATTTCTTATTACCGTTCAATGGCGGCAATAACTTCAACGTGGTCGCTGATGAAAGCTTCCGTATAAATCTACACATGCAAATAATTCCTTATGCCTATCTCTAAAATGCCGAATTATGCGTATTGATTTAGCTCGTTCTGAGGAAGATTACTTTGAAAGTGTAAACAGAGTATTCGATCTTGTCCTTACCTGTGGACATACTGTGACGCCATTTCGGCGCACAACAAAGGACGATTGAGGTCAAGCTACTTACACCACATACCAAGCTCGGCGCGTATCAGAGGCGCTCAAAGTCAGACTGCCTCGCGCTACTGTTTGTGGACACGTGACAATGAGCGCGGCACGACTAAGGGTTTTCGAGATTATTCGAGAGACATCCGACGGCCGGCGTATAAGCTCCAGAAAAGGTGAAGTTTGAGAAAGCTCCGTGTTACGTCATCCTCGCTATATAAGGAGTCGAGGCAGCGAAAGTTATGAGTCATGAGTCTCGCAGCAGTCAGTTTTTAGTTTGTGTCTGCGTGGGTATGGCCGTCAAGGGAAAACCGTCGCCTCAAAAGGTACATAGCGAAGCAGTTAATGAGTGTTGAATGATTATATCGTCAGTCAGCTTGTTTGAGAGACAGAGAAAGCGAAGAAAGACAAAAAGGAGAGGAGTTAAGGTTACGAGAAGGAAACAGTTGTGAGTTGTCATATCACCAGGGATTGTAGACTGTATTAATGCCAGTAAAAGAGAATTGTGTATTACTGCATTTAGTTACAAGAAAATAAAGTTACAAAAAAGTAATTGGACTGGCCGTTTGTCGTTTTTGTAACACTAGTGTCGCAAGTGGGATTTGTCAAATCGTCGTTTTGTTACACACACATTAGGCGGAACCAGTTTTCCCTACTGCTGTTCCGCTTTGGTGGCCACAAAGGGAAAAGTAGGGAAATGGCATGGTTGAAGCACTGTTTCTCCGGCCTGGTTTAGCCGTTCGTTTTGTATCAATCATAACAAAATTCTTTTTTTAAGAACCTTCATTTCACATCCATTATAATGCGGTTCATTGGTTCGTTTTCGCGCACCTGAATTGTATTTGAGGCCAGTCACATTGGAAACTGATATCGACAGGGTGGAGGGAAAGGTTGATTGCCTGCCAGGGAAGGAGCCATTTTTTATGTCCGTCAGGGTACGTTGAGGTGAAAAAAGACTGGTTTCCAGAAACGCCAATGCATGGTTTTCCGGAATGACGGACAGATGAAGGGCTTTGGACAACCCTACCTCTGAGCAGCAATTTCTGGAATATCCCTAAGGAGTCCGGGAGGTGGATTACAATAGACGAGACAAATTCCGGGAGATTTCCAAGTTGAGGCGAGTGGAGTGCTGGTCCTTGCCAGCTTTTATTCTCCTCTCCCACTTCCTACCTCCTTTTTAACGTTCCTCAAGAACATTTTTTCGTGGGTTGGTAGCTGCTGTCTGCCCTCACTTCCAGCTCGCGTTTTCCTAATATTTTCTCCGTGCCTTCTTCCATAGGAATCCTTTCCGTTATTGATTCGAGTAAAGTAACACCCAAATCGTTACAACTCCGTGGAGAGCTTTGTAATGCAGTTTTTGCTTGGGAGACAGAAATCGCGAAATTCTCATATTTTGGCGACCTTAACAGCGCTGCAGTTCCCATCCTGGTAACTCCCTCCACACACTCCTTCTACTACTTCCAGTACTTGAGGAATCGCATCCGCTCCTCAGCTGCATTTTGTACTATTTTATTTTTATGTCCATGCGCACGAGTCCCACAGGAATAAACATAAATATTTCACATCGGTAGCTATAAAATATTCATGTATACTTTCATGCATGATCAAGAAATGGATAGTAAGAGTTTGGTCTTATTTACGACTGGGTTTCACCATTTCCGACCTCTTCTTATCGAATTCATGCGATTTAATAAGCAAATTCTCATGACTGTTTGATAAAAACTGTTCACTTCTGCACTATTTTGTCTACAGATTAGTGGGATTAATCCTGGACAGCCCAGAAATTACGTTATAACTAAAGCTATAAGTCTTAGTCACCTTACCGTGTGCATGGGGCTGTTTCGAGCAATGGCTTGTCTCTCGGTCTGAGCGAACACACTCACGGCGTAACTGACACTCCTAAACACGATGCGGTACTGAAAATTGTGACTGTAGTTATAAGTACTGGAAAATAACTACACTTCTGATGAGCTACATTCACATGGTTTCCTTTACACACTCTTGCACTAACTATGCTTACAAAAGTATATTATTGTGACTCAGCTATAATTGCGTACGGCTATTGGGAGATCGGCGCCGGGCCATCGCAACGGTAAACAAAGGAAGGTGTGCCCTCGTCCAGCTTGAACACAGCTTTATCACCAGAGAACTGGAACTTTCTGGATGTTTGGTCGTCGCGAATGTTCTGGAAAGCTACTAAGGCTATAAGCGAGCGCTCTTGCGAAGCAAGTCGTCTTGCAGTCTGGCGAGTGAGTCTGTTGTTCGCCAGTTAGGAGAGCCTGTGGTGTTTGAAAGTACGTCCATGAGTAGCTAGCGAGTTAGCCTGTCTGTGACGACCGTGGTGAAGTGCTGGGATTGCAGAGGTCAAACATTCGACTCTCCAGCAGTGAGCTGTGCGGAAAAAGAGGACGTAATAGGCGTGTTTCGTTACGCCGCTACGCTATCACCAAGGAAGGGACGTGAAGGTCGCGAAACCAAGTGAAACATTGGGACGAGTTCACATCATTGAAGTGACAGTCACCTAAGTGAACTCTTGGCCAAAATTGATCGAGAAATTGACAGTGAAATGTGTGTTTAACTACTTCTTGTTAATCCAGATAAGTCTTATTTTTTTTTAAGTTTTATTATAGTAGGGGTAAGAGTGTAGTTAGGAGTAGCTGGTTTCCAGCTATCCATTGTACCGGTTTCCCGTATTTAATTTTTATTTTTAGTTAACATATATTTAGTGTTTAAGCTTTTTATTAATTTTCATAGTTTTCTTTTAAATACCGTTTTATTTAATGATTTCAATATATCTGCAAAATTATAATGCTTGTGTTTGGTTAGTAATAAAGTTAAATATCTGTATATAAGCGTTCCGGTATAAATAACTAGGTGCCGGGAAGGAGTATCGCAGATTTCATTTATTTATTTGTGGATTTTAACCTTGATAAACATTCAATGGACATTTACACATTTCCCGATACGATGCAGTAGATAATGCTATATTTAGATTCTTAAAAAGCTGTTGCTGTGTGAATTCTTTGAAATTCCCTGCTCTTTACGTAGCCACGAAGGTGAGGGGGGGGGGGAGGTAAAATTGACCACCCATTAGAGAAAAGTAAACCATCTTAAAATTCAAAGCAATGAGGAGGAACATCTAGGAAATGGTTAACTGCATAAAAAATACCACAATGTGTGTGCCTTAACCAGATCTATATTGTCGTGTAGTAAATATTCGTCCCCAAACTCCAAACTACCCGTAGCATGAACATTTTTTCGATTTTTTTTTTTTTTTTATTTTTATAAAAATAGTTCTAACGATTTTAAGTATCACATATGAAATATATCTTAAATGTTCTGGTTAAAAAATGTATTTGTTGTTTAATGACGCTATCAATTGCCAGGATCACATCAGCTACGCCGGTGCACCGCAATTTCGTCCCGCAGTTCTTTTACATGCCTGTAAATCTACTGACATGAAGCTGTCGTTTTAAAGCACACCATCGGGCTGGGTCGGATTTGAACCCGCGACCTCGGGATCAGTAGGCCAGCGTCTAACCAACTGAGCCATCCAGACCGGCTTAAATGTTGTGGGAATAGTAAAACACAAATTAACTTCAAATAATTTTAAGGGCATGAGCCATTTCCGAGATATCCGCTATTAATCGTTCAAAGCTTCAATACTTCATTCTTTTTTAGCTAGACTTTTAAGACCATATAGCGTCCAGTTTTTTAACATTTGACAATCGCTTTTAACTTCGTATCTGCAATGAAATGTGTAATACAGCTATTCTCGGTTAAAATGAGGTAGACAGGAAAGTAAGGCTTCCTAATAATGGTTTCTATACCATAGATAGAAGATAGTCATGTAAGATAACATATTTTTTTTCTTTGTTTATTTTTCATGCTCAAGCAAAGAAAAAAGAATTTCAAAGCCATCATATAGCGAGCAGTTTCGAAAATAGCCATATTAGTGCTACATATGGTTTCTTTAAATTCATTCCTAGCGTAAATTCACCTCTGAGCAAATTAACTGCAAAAGCTACTATGGCGTTCATTAACTAGCACGGTCTATATGTTATAGGTATACCAGGGTTCTTATCAACTGCACCAGTCATTCTTGACCTATAGAATAAAATACCTGATACTAATTTCTACCAATTATTTTTCTAAATAATGTTTTAGTTCTATAATTTATTTTTGTACATACCATATATTTTCTCCCTGTGTGCTACCTGGAATAATGGAGTAGTTCCTTTCTGCTAAGAAGCATTGTAGCGAAAGGATTACACAAAGTTGCACTTTTTATTCTTCTAAAATGTACTTCCGTAGGCAAAATCCCTCAAGGATTACGCGTTCTGCTTCTTTCACCATTCTCCTTAATATTCTTTCTTGCCATGTTTCTGATCTCCCTGGAGACCTCAACTAAATATTTTATGGATACCCTATACAGTCTAGCTGATCCTTTGTATTTTCTTTAATAATATATAAACTCTCCATTTCTTTCCATCTCATTTCGAAAATCTGTGTATTATTTTATTCATTAGTATTCGTTTAGTACGTGCCCAGTGACCGTTATCTTGATTAAGAGTTCAGCATTTGACTATTTGTTTCTTTGTTTAGAAATGTAGCTTTGTACTGTGTGATCAGTATACAGCAGAACAGGTTTCGTGGTTCTCAGCTCACCGGCGATGCAGCTTGCTTTGTGCACTGAGTGGATAACGGCATGTCCATAGTAAATATGTTACGGTTTGTCCCGTAACTTATTTCTAAACCAAAAATAGACACTTAAAAATAAGAGTACTCACGTAATTATAATAAGCCGGGAAATATTAGAAGTGGCTCCTCGGTTTTCAAGCACTTGTAGCATCTGCTTAGGAAATAGTCATTACATCCTGCAGTTCCCTCTCAGAAATGGCAGCAATAACGAATCTTATTTTCAAGTTTCTCTAAAGTGTGTGGGTTTGTTTTGTAACCTTTCTCTTTTAATCCCCCACGAGATAACAATTGCAGGGGTTAAATCGGAGGATTCTGAGTATGAAACAGAATACTGGTACTCGAATAGAGCCATTTCACAATACGTTATATTGCAACTAAGAAATTCGTGCCATGTGTGCAACCATTCAACTTACACGGAAGTGTTGCGCTTCACCGCCAGCCGGCTGTTTCATGCTTGCTGAAAGAAAATCGTGACCCCAATTGCATGCCTTTACATAGCTTAAACACCTATGATGACCTTTTATATAACGATAACTCTCATCATGGTTTTTTCCGATAAGCCGTGAATATGAAAACAATTGCGTGATTTCATGTAAAAATAAAATAGTGACTATAAAGCTTGTGGTAAATGGTCAACCGCAAAAAGTATTGGTTTACTGTTGGGAAATCCATTATTGTAGTATTCAGTCATCTCTTTGTTCATTATTACGATGGCTTTATTATTTTCTACTTTCCACGGGACAATAATGTGTTTGGAAAGATAGAATAAGACTGACAAATTCGGTAGCATAGACAATTAGACAATTCCTACGCCTGCTTATAATTATTATTTGCAGAAACAGAATATAATCAATTCAAATTTGGCCACCATTCATTCAGTTGTTATTGCGTAACCAACATTTAAATTAGTGTAGTGTATTGGCGCTGTAATGACTTCGGCATATCCTTAGGGAGGTATTAAGGCAATTAGGAATGAAGTATAAAGCTGACTGAAAATTACATATTCAATGCCACACCCTATACTGCTGGCTCGAAATAGCTTTGAATCGAGGGCACAGCGTACATTGTGGTTCACTTTCGATTAGAATTAGATGGCATATAAATTTGTTTTTAAACGGAGTAAACACTATTTTGTTTGGTTCAGTACGAAGCTTTAAAGGATTTTGCAAGACGGTAGGCTATGTAAGGCTGTGTCCCATTAGGCATCTGCATCTATCGCATTTAATTGGACAGCTGACCGTAACACACAATCAGCTACACGCCTCCGAGATAAAAGAGCAGAGAACATTCGTCGTTGTTTACCAAGTACTCGAGTGCTCTGCCAGCAAAGTCGTGCTACCAACTTTCCGCAACCAAAAAAAAAAAAAAAAAAAAAAAATGGGGAGGGGGAACGAACGGCAGGCAGTTCCTGCTCAGCGTTCCGAGTCATTTGCCTCGTGTCAGAGAATGGGGTGGAGAAATACGCACAAATTATATGAGAGTGGAAGAAAGAATATGATATGATCGAGCTGCCAGTCATAAAATGCGTCCGACTCGCGTAGTTTACTCTTTGCTTTTTTCTTTTATTATTCTTGACAGCAGGCGTTTTATGTCTTCCATTTGAAAAGGGGCCCCAGTCTGATGTGGGTGTGCAGTAAATGACAAGTCAGGAAATTTCAGGGCCTAAACGTCGCAACTGTAGGTACTGTTTGACCACTAAAAGTAACCGAACTCGAGGAATGTGCTATGTATACATTTTCTATTGTTCCCGTAATGTTCATGCCCGCTAGTATGATATACAACACACAGTGTTGTCAGTTATATATGTAATGCCTATTCACAGTAGTTACATACAAGCGTTAGATCTGGCAACATACACACATTTCATATACTACACATTTACCATACTTAATTGGTAATGGTAATATAATTTTAGACGTAAGCTGAAATTTGTTGTTGCGATATTTAATATATAATCCGGACTGGAGGAGACCACGAAAATAATCGCAACCAGAGTGGCTGTCCCATGGAATTTGACTTCCCAGATGTGAGCCACAGATGTTATCGCCTGAGCCATTCTGTTCGTTTATGGCGTTTATGTGATGTTCGTGCCAGTAGGTGTACAGTCGGCTCTGAATATGTCGTTTAGAATCACCTATACTTTATATAGTTAGACTTGCTTTATACATAACCCGGGTTAATTAATTCGTATTTATGTTTAATTTTGGAATGTGTTAACAAAACCTTGTTTATACACAATGAATTTATATGTAATTTGCTATTATACGTATTAAATTTCAGTGAAATACAACTGAGTTTTACATAATTATGAGCATACTGCATACGCTACCTTAAAAGAAACTCGAGGCATATTTTCCTTATTTCTGTTGACAAAGATGCAAGCTGAGGGGGCTGCTTTCGGCCGCGGAAACAAAAGACAAAAACATTTTCTGTTTAAACCGGCGGCTTTTGGTGCGACAATGTCGTGGTAACAAACGGAAAGTAAAAATAAACATTTCGGTATATGGTTGTTTACTGATTAACAGCGGTTTTGTCTTTTAGTTCTCAGTTCCTTTTAATCAGCATGGAGAACACAAAAAGGAAATGTCACACAGTAGATCAGAAAGTAAAAGTGACAAGAGGTGGAACTTAATCCACAAGAAACCAAAACCGAAATTGTTTGACTTATTGTTAGGAATTGCTTATACCACGCTATGTAGTCATCAGTAACAAAATGAGGTGTGTGAACTTTATGTACGAAAAGTGAAACAAGCCAAATTAATTGATTTATTTAAAGCAGGGCCAAGTTCAATATACTTTTTTTCTTCGTACATATCTTTGTTGTTTTTAACATTTTACACACTGCATTGCTTTCTTTTTTAAAAAATATACCTATGATGCACTATCAAAATCTCATTTGTAAGTAACTCTGAGTTGCAAGTAATCTTCCCTCTTCCCCTTAAAATACACATAAACCAGGTTCAGCTGTATACACAAGAATTGAAATTATTCCTGAAGGTAGATGATAAAATTAAATATTGATCTCACTAAACGCGTTTAGTTTATAAATACTTTTACAAGTGGTGGAATAAAACAATTGTTCGAAGACTTTTCATTTGTCTATTGCACAAATAATGCATAATACATTTTATAAATAACACAGTTATTGTTAACTGCTTCTACTCAGACCTAAAGCCAGTCGATCCTCTGCTGAAAAGGTTTTTAAGACATAGCGAAGATTAAACGGATTTAAACAAATGCGCTTGACGATACCAAAGTTTCTATATAGCGCTGAGAGATAAGGACATCACAAAAACAGAAAAATGCTGTACAAGCAGCCCAAATGCGATTTCTAGTAAGGATAAAAGAACAAAAAAAGTTAGAGAAGAGCTAAAGATTTATGGTTCAAAAGAAAAAAAAAAAAGAATGTATAAAATAAAAATAATTGAGAAGAATCTTAACATGGAATGGAAGAAATAAGAATGTGAAGAAATAGACTGTCCCTAAGATTAAAATGAAGAGCAGACATCTATATCAGAGATTGAAACACAAGGTTTTCTATCTTCAGAACGTTGTTGTTGATGGCGATGATGATTATTATTATTATGATTATGATTATTATTATTATTATTATTATTATTATTATTATTATTATTATTATTATTATTATTATTATTATTATTATTATTATTATTATTATTATTATTATTATTATTATTATTATTATTATTATTATTATTATTATTATTATTATTATTATTATTATTATTATTATTATTATTATTATTATTATTATTATTATTATTATTTTACCACCTAGGGAAGTGTTGTTAAGTATAAGCTTTGATAGGTGTGATTTAAATTCGATTTATTTGTTTTAGGTAAAAACATGACAGTATGGATAAAAAGAGTAAAATTTGAATGACCATAACGTTGGGAACCTTGACCTACACAATTTAATAACTTTGAAGTTAACTCAAAATAAGTAAGCAAACAGTCATTAAGGGGACAGGGTAGTGGTTTGTGCTCAAAAAGTCAATTTTTTGTTTTTCATCTTTAAAAAAAGTACAAATCTTCCTCTTCAAAATGATATATACATTGTAAGGGTACCGGCATATTTAAGGCTTTAAATTACCCCATTTAAATATGGCGGAGTGCTGGGACGCTGGGTAAAGAGGGCTTCAGAGATGACACACTTTTCTTTAAATGTAGTTTTCTGTAACTTGACATTTTTCAAACTCAGGTACACTTTTTTTCAAAATCACTAAACCTATTTGAATGAACATTTTACAGTAGTTTCAGAAGCATGTACTCTACAAACGTAACCCATTGTTATTGGAAAAATCCAAGACACAAAATTTAAAAAAAAATATTTGTACAAAAAATTTCCTTTTTTTTTTTTTTTTTTACAAAAGTTAAATATTTCTGGCTATATTCAAAAGAGAAAATATTTAAGTAAATTTAGGTTAACAATTATGAATACACATTGCCTAGTGCACTACAAAAGTTTCAACACATATGCTTGAATGTTGTAAAAGTAATTTGTACCGTTAGTACTATATATATTATATTTTTTCAAAAACATGTTATCAGTTTTTGCCTTATTACATGCTCATTTTAAATAATTGTTTCGATGCTCTATATATCAATGTAATCACAATAAATCACTAAATATTCACCCCAAATTAAATTTTGATCTGAGCAGTAGAAGCTTAGATATCCTGAACTAAAGTTATGTTTTGAAATACTGAAATCGTGTACGTCCCCTTAAATGTAAGATTATTAGAAAGCCATCGCATACTTAGTAGCACTGAAAATCTTGCATTGTGCCTTCATCATTAATATCTTTGTTACAACTACATCTTTGAATCCCAGAAGAGTATGAGCACAGGAGAAATCATCTTTGAAATTATTTTACATTTTTTCTGCTGATATGCTTAACGTGTGCCGCAGATATTATAACCAACAATGAAATAAATTCTGTTCGGGGGTTTAAAATTTTTTAGTCTAAGTGTAAGAACATTTCTAAAATATTTCTTTATTGGTGTATGCTAATGTTAGTCAAAAAGATATTGTCAAATAAGCCGAAAGAGATATAAAGATTTTGGAGAAGATAAATAGTTTTGTTCCAAAAGAACATCGACAATGTACGTTGTGCAGGACTGCAACATGGTTCTGAAATAGGTACCCCTATCCAGAAATGCGAGGGTTGGACGCTGTAGCGCATCAAAATGTGAGATGGGTGTGCGTTCACATTTCGTAAATAAACACAACATCGAGCTGTCTATATTACAAACGGGTTTGAACTGTGTACTTCCCACGTCATTGCAAAGCCTCTATCGGCGGTGGTGAGCCTAATTCTCGTGATCCAATACGTGTAGCTGTCTTGGAAGATTTTCAATCGCTCCATGAACTCGAGGCACAAGGTCCTTCGCTGACATTACACGAGTGTCTCTTAATAAAACCCAAAGAAAATACTCGAGAGGTGTCAGATCTGGCGACCGTGCTGGCCGTGGAATTGGTTCACCTCTACCAATAGATCGATTTGAATATGCGAGGTTGAGGTGATTCCCCACATTTATATCAAAGAGTCCTGTAGCTCATGTTGGCCATTTCAGCAATTGCGTACTGGTGCATGTCCCACTGCTATTATAAGTTCCTATACTGGAAACTACAAAAGTAACAAAGTAGTATGCGCACCAAGAACTCTATTGAGATATTTAGAGCATGCGCAGGAATGTTATGCTCTGCTAGTTCGTCCCAGTACACAGATGGCTAAAGGGTTGCATACCTTCCGTATTAAGATACCAAAACGATGTTAACAAATAGCCACAACCATTCAATCTCAAACTTCGGAGCTCCCCAGCGTCCAAACGTGCGTTTTTGGACAGGGGTTCCTGTTTCAAAACCGATCAATTTGCTATCCCACACAACATACAAGAGTTGTCGGTGTTTTTTGGGACATCTAGTATATCCAACTGATAACTAATGTGGTGTGTGTGTGTGTGTGTGTGTGTGTGTGTGTGTGTGTGCGTGTCGTCGTCTTAGCGTGGTAGTAGCTTACCAAGCAGGAGAACTGGGTTCGACTCCGGCGTGGGGATCTTGTATACCGTTGGGGAACACTCAGGCCCGTTAGGTTCCTCAGATGCCAGTGAGGAGCTACTTCGTTGAGAAGTAGCAGCCCCTGATTGTGAAGACCCCGCAAATCGGCCGAGTGGGACGGCGGCGCTGATCACGTCCCATGCTCCGTAACTGCATCCCTCTCATGTATACCTGGTGGAAGGGAACGTATTACATTCCTTCTAATATGTGTTTCATGGAAACATTACAAACAAAGTCTTATGTGATTGTATTCTTTTATCAGCCGATTTAAAAAAATGGTTTTATTCCAAATTAGATGCATAATTCCAATTTTGTAAATTGTGAGATGCGTAGAGTAACTTATTTCTGACGTAGCTTCGGTAGTAATTATGGAACGTCACATAAGGTTTCAAAATAATTAATCACCCAAAAGAATTAAAGGAATATTACAATCAGCTTTTGCAGACGTGAAGTAACTCGGCAACGTCGCATTGAGGTTGGTGACGGATCTGAACCGGTTTCTGTATGTACCTAATGTTTTGGGAGATGCGATTCTGATTGGCCTACACGCGCACAGTAAACATGGAAGGACGCGGCGTGATGTTTGTTCACGCTGGCGACTCACGCTGCTGCGGTGTTTGTGTATATATTGACCTAGTGAAAGTGACACCCACACAATCTGCAGTGTTGCCAGGTTGTTCCGTTTGAGCGCAAAGTAAAAACTCGCAAACCACACATTTGACGAACGACTGTCCTGGATAACAGCGACTGATATTGAGTTAATTCTTTTACTGGTAAACCTGAAACATTGAATGTTTTTATTGCGTGATTTTGCTTGTTATTCTTTTGGTCAGAGCAATATTGTTCATTGATCACGTATATCTCTTTATGGGGCTTATTTATTGATCAGTATTTGCAAATATACTCAGGACCAAAGTGAATTTCACTTAAGAGTTATTAATTTAAAAATATCAGTGATCTGTTTCAACCTGAGTGACTTTAATTGACGTATCTGCCCACTTAGCTGAGTACCATATGTCTGTTACCATGGTACTGTTTAATTGACGACTAACAGACATTAGATGCATTTCTGGACTAGCTATTGTTATTACCTCAGTAGCTGACTTCAGATATTTACGATACTCTCAGTAGTTTGTAATTTGAATAGAAGTTGAGTAATTATAACAGATTAAAGCGGAAACTGCATGAAACGTGATTGACAATCTTCCGATAGCAGTCGGAACCACGGAGAATTAAATTAAGCCAACTGCACGGCAGATTCCTTTCAGTTGACCAGACATGAACATGCTACGGTCTAGAGTACATTATTAAATTTTCTAAGCGCTTTGATGCTGAACAAGTGCAAATGTTGGAATCCACTTTATCGACTGAGCGGAACTCTGTTATTGACTGTGCTGCCGGTTACACACTTTGCTACAGTCCTGGCCGGAGCGGATTTATTAACAACAGTGTGGTAATGACGGACTGCGATGTTTATTACGCTGGACGTTGCCATGTCAACTACTTGCAGAAGGTTTCATTGTCACTGAGGGGCGGGCCCAAACTAACGGAGACAAGACTTTGCGTAATTGATACGCAGTATTTTCGAAATCAAAGTATTTTCTGGAGAACTCATAAGGGCGAAAATCTTAGATATGACAGTAAACCATTGTTACAACATAAATGGTATTCTTATTTTTATTTCTTCTTCTTTACCTGTTTACCCTCCCCTTATGTAGGTCTTACAAGCCAGCGCCTTGGGCCAGACGCGGGTCGGGGAGCAGAGAAATTACGGACCGACAGAGTGAATACTTGTCAGACCAGGTATGTTAGTGAGAAAGAGGATGATTGTGTAATGCAGGCAAAATGGATGGAGGGAAAGGTGATGATGGAGGAATTGGTGGAATGAGTGGCGGAGAAAACCGGAGAACCCGGAGAAAACCCACCCAGATGCCGCTTCGTCCACAATGAATATCACATGCGGGTCCCTGGGACCGAACCGGGCCGCCTAGGTGGTAGGCGAACGGTCTAACCACTTGGCCACGGCGCCGCTTTATTTTATTTAAGAAAAGAAAAATATTAGAACTAAGGAGGTTGCGAGATTATTTTGAAACAAATACAGTACTTTTCCGCACCATTATTATGTTTTAGGTATGAGAGCTATTAGAAATTATTATTGAAAGTTCTGTCTTTGACGCTGTTTTACTTGGCATGTTTAAAAGCTTATCTTGCTATTATTCAAACAATGAGGCCGAAGAAATGACATTCTTTCCAGGATATGTTTCTAACAGCATAAGAAATTTTACTTAACAAACAAAATAGTTTTCTGAACATACGTTATGCACACCTGTTTCGCTGTTTCTCCTCTCGAAAGGAGAAATAAATTGACCTTCAGCCGGTTAGCAGGGTATGCATGGGTGTTGGCAAGGGATTAGAGGAGCTACTAAACAAGAATGAACATGGGTCTAGCCAATGTAGTGCTGCTGCTCTCTCAGCGTAGCCAGTTGCCAGCGAGCGGCCGATAAGAAGCAAGATTTGATTGTCCTCACACCGAAACCGCCTTGGGTGTAAAATTGGCAACGCCTAGAGAGCAACATCAGTGTATTGGCTAGGCCCATGTTCATTCTGTTTTGTAGCTGCTATAGCTTCATCCCTAATGCAACATGGCACTTTCCGATTCGTTAACCTTTATGGTATAACGATATATTTTACACTTAGCACATACACACATATACAAGGCTATATTCTGTCTTTAAAACTATCCTGAGGTCGCAAAATAATAGTGTTTTACTTTTAATAGTTCAGTCTCTCATATTTGTAGTTGGTTACATTGTAGACTGCATTTGCAGAAGTTGGTTCTATTTGGTTATAGTTTTACATTATTAAATCTGTCACAAGGCAACACTTTTAATATCATAAGCTAAGTATTACAATTTAAACGTTTCTTTTCCTTTCGTTTTATTTGATTTATTCAAAAATTGTGAGAGGATTTGGATTAATGTATAATTTAAGATATTGGTGGGGTGCACAGAATATGTAAATATTTGACTAGAACTTTTTGTTAATAGTCCTTGAGGTCTTCTTAATTCTGGATGTTTTTTTCCCTATAATTTTTCAAAAGTAGTAAATCATTATGTGTAAACAAGTGTTACTACATGAAAAACGTAGATCTGTTTAAACAGGCTGTGGCTGATGTATTTTAAGTGGAATATTATTTTTAAGTTTCCGTTGCTGTTGGTTTGAATCTTCGTATGCTTTTTCATGTCTTTCTTGAACTAGTAAATCACCATTCGTTTGTTTCTCGTGATGCTATACATAGAGTATGGAATTTTAAGCGATCTCTTTTTAATAATTTGTACAAGAGAGTGAAGAAAGTGTTGCGAATGAAATAGATAAGATTTTTCTGTACTTATATCATTTTTCAACATATAGAGTAACTTTAAAGTTAATTTTTCAAGCAATTTTACGGCCCTGATAGTAGAACCTCTGTTGAAAGAAGCGATGAGAATTGCGGATTATGCCGTAGAGAATTCCTCTGTGAGTATGCGAATGAATGAATTAATGAGTGAAGTAAGCCCAATGGACCCCTATGGGGCAAGCGCCCCCTACTGGTCTTAGGGGTGGCTCACCAGGACCGCCCACCAGCGTTCCTATATGGAGAGTGAGGCCGTAAGAGAATTTGTATCTATTTCATACTGACCTGCTATCCTAGTAATATTGTACATTTATGTGCCTTCTTTATACTACCATCCTATTTATCACTTAGTATACTAACATACTAGAACTCTATTTTTTGAACTAAAATAACTTGAGCCCACTATAGGTGTACTGTGCGAGTTATTGTTTTGGTACTTTATTTTCTTCCGAAACTGAATGCACAAAAACACAGTTCTCTTTTGCTGACATTGTCACAGTCTTCAGTCCTTCGTGATATTGCAACTTACAACTGTTTTCTTCTCGTAACCTTGACCCATTCCTTTCTCTCTTGCTTCACTCTACTAAGGTTCACGTCAAACCTTCTGCATATGGCATTGAATTAACGCTCGGATATTAGTATTTTATTACAAGCGTAAAACTTATATCAAACAAAATGGTCGTGCAAGCATGTACGAAAAAAGAGCATAAATGTAGCTGCAGTCATTCGGAATTTATATGCAATTAATTATATTTACGTGTATTTTGTCACAACTGAAGCAGACCTTCAGGTGTTAACAGTGGTGTGAATTACCTTTGTGAGTAAGTCTATTAGAATGTTTTCCCCTTTGTCCTAATACACCCCTAATTAGTGTGACCAGGGGCAGATAATATGCAGTTCTGTGAATTTGTAGAAGCTTGTAACATGTAAAGCAGGTGATTGTGTATGTGATATAGGGGGGGGGGGATACGGTGTTTTACTTAGTCAAGCACGACAAGTTATTTATAAGGTGTAGTATAGACTTTTTAAAAGGAACTCAAGCGACGAAGAAAGGTGTAAAATTGATTTTAAAAAGTTCAAAGTTAACTGCTGAAGAGTGTGGTATAATCAATCCATTTCTATTGCCATTTATTCAGTTTAACTGATTAGACAATTTTACTTAAGTGTTGGTCTACAACTCCACTTAATAGCTCCTGTAAAACGCACAACAAAACACTATTCTTACGCTGAGCGCATGCTACTATTTTATCTCTTTCACGTACAAGCACGTGCTATGGCCACGTTGTAAGGCGCTCCTACTGGCTACTGCTATATGCAGGAGATTGGACGTGGACAATGCTCCTCTCATCGCCTCGCCTTCTTATATAATGAGTATGATATAGCGCGGACGTTTCTCGAACTTCACCGTTTCTGGAACATCTACAAATACGCCGACCACAGGACGCCTCGCGAATAATCTCGAAAACACTGTTGTGCCGTGCTCAAGTTCACAAATAATGGCGCGAGGGAATCTTACCTTGAGCGTCCTTGATGCATGTACAGTCCGCCAGGTGGTGTGGGGGAGCTTGACCCCGAGCCTTCCTTCGATGTGCACCGCGCGGTCGGTGTACAATACTGTGACAAACTAACAAAGTCCCTTTAGTTATTTTTCTAACACAAATACACATTTTTGTTCTCGTGTTTAAGTCTTTCGGACTATCAAAACTAGCAATTTTTACCTCTCATAACCTTGCTCAGTCCTGTACCTATTGTCTTTCTTCACTTCCTCTGTCTCTCATACACTAATTACTACGAGGTATTCACTCGCGGCGCTCGTTGAATCTTCTCATGACGCACAGCTATTTTTCACTCACTGACACACTGACCAACTCGTGTCTGTAACTGCAACTCTCCCAACTCGCCTCTCTGATCTCCTTGTATACTGGTCATGAGGTCACACGGAACTTATCAATTTCTACACGCACCGGGAATGACTCAGCTAGAAGTCTCACGAATATTCTCGACGCACCTTTTGTTTCTGCCGCCGCGATTGTTAACAGTCACGTACACACAGCAGTCGCGCGAGGTAGCCCGACCTTGGACGTCTTCGCTTGCTCGCCGCCCCGACATATGGTGTGAAGTAGCTTGGCCCCGTCCGCCCTTTCTTGTGCGCCTAGCCCGACATCACAATACTAATTCCTTTGCACTACATACACATTTAGATAGCGTTTTACCTTCTATGTGTTTCATCATCCTAGCAGTAATTATTACACTTATTAATGCAAGCCATGGAGAAGCTTAAAGGCAGACGTCAGGTTTGCAGCTAATAACGCGGCTGTAGCTGGTAATTAGGATATAAATGTGAACTCCGAGGTGATTTACTGAGGAGTAACAAAATCAGGTCTACCGCTTTTGCGGTATTTGTGCTATGTACGTTGGTAATAAAGTTAGGTAGTTCATTATTTACTGGTGATACGGTGTGCGGTTGATTTTTGTTTGGCTTTTAGCATTGGGCGATTTCTAATTACACTCCCCTTTGTGAAAACACCTGTTGCCCCCTGCGCCCCTCGCTGTGGGAAGTGTGTTAAGTAAATACTCCGGTGATGAGGCAAATAATGATACGCTCATCTGTTGTACCTCTTACTTAATGATGGTGCTCAGTACGCTGACAGGCAAGGGTGGACAAATTGTTCTCACAAACAATGCCCAGGATGTCATCCTTGTGGATTAGACACAGTCCACCGAATGCCATTAAGTAGGGGTGAACAAAGTAGAAAGCCAATATGTCACAAACGAACGCCGAGAGCAATAAAATCGCTCCCCCCCAAAAAGTGCAAAATTGCATGTCGCTGTATAAACATTTACATTTCAACTGAAGTTGACATTAAATGCATGTAAACGCTTGCCATCTGCTGCAAAGTTCATCACAGGCTGAGTGTTTATGGATTCAGCAACGCTTTTCGACAATTCATTGCCAAAAATTCTATAACGTGGAACATCTTTATTAATTAGTCAAATATTTCTACGAATATTTTCAAAACAATCACCAAAATACCCTTTACATGAAACATAGGCTTGGTTTGATTTTATCAAAAATGACTAATGATATTTATGAAAATAGGCTATATTAAATATACGTATTAACATGAAAAATAAGTTTTTGGGAATATTCAGTGACAACCTCTTCGTTAGAAAAAGCTTTTATAATCTTATGCAATTGGTAAATCTTAAGACGAAACATAGTACAAAAATGTAGACCGCAATATGTTTCAAATAAACAATTTATTATTATTATTATTATTATTATTATTATTATTATTATTATTATTATTATTATTATTATTATTATTATTATTATTATTATTATTATTATTATTATTATTATTATTATTATTATTATTATTATTATTATTATTATTATTATTATTATTATTATTATTATTATTATTATTATTATTATTATTATTTTACGAGCTATTTCCGGGATATCTATTCAAATTGATTAGTGCTTTAGAGGTCTAGATATTCAGTTGTTCCTGACGATTGCAGGAAAGAATGTGGAGTTTTAAGGCTAGTATAGCGCCCAGTACTTAAACATTTGACTATCCCTATTCCCTTTGTATCTACTAAAACTAAATGTATAATTTAGCTATTTCTGCAAAGGGTTATTTCGTTTAAAATGAAGCAAATAGAAAAATAATGGTTTGCATAGCCACTAATAAACGGCATAGGTTAAACAAGGTATTTTAGGAACAGTTCAGTGTTTAAAACGCTATTTGGAAATCTCTACATGTCCCAGCAATCCTGTGCACCAAAAAAATATGTTTTCCTTGATTTTTTCTTAGCAAACTTATTTACAATCTCTGCTAAGTAAAGTTTCCTATACCCTGTGGAAATGGAACATAACATAGTATAGATTACTTCTCATCCTTGTGCTTTAAATTTGTAGAATTTGAGATCGTATATTTGGAAATCAAACATTATGTGGGTTATAAGAATTATTTTTCCGCATTCACACACTCATGTGTATGTCTATTCTCATTCTCTTATTCAATTGTTCGTTCATTACCATTTGTTGGGACATGAAATGGTTCATATGGCAAAGGTCTCATCTGACTATGCATTCGGTATTCTCATCTCTTCTCTACATGTTTCTTGCATAATTTTTACTTTCTCTACTGATAAGTAGGGGAAGTATTGTATTGCACCCAAAAATTCGATGTCGAGATTTCACCGGAAATATATGTTTTGAGATCCCTGAATCCAAAGAAAGCATTTTTAGAAAAAGGTCCGTGTGTGTCTGTGTGTCAGTCTGTCAGTCTGTGGACAGCATAGCTCAAAAACGAAAAGTCGGTTAAAAACCAAAGTTGGTATTTAAGTTTAATGTCTTTCAAGGATGCGACACGAAGATTTTGAAGATAATAGCCCCACCCTAAACTACCCTTTACATGGAAAACTTTTCGAAAATTTTGATTTTCTTGAAAATGGCTCTAACGATTTTGATTAAAATGTCATATGTTTGAGATATTTTTATGACAAATGAAATGTATATCTTGAATTTTCTGGCTATAGCCCCTGTAGTATTTACTCTGGACGACTTTTGCATAACTGGTAAACCGTTAGAGATAAACCAAATTATACTATACAAAAAATGTAGATCTTGCTAAAATACACAATTTATGTCTCAATAAATTTTCTTGTAGGGTGAACCATTTCGGAAATATTCCTTGTTATGTGTGTCAGTTTCGGAAAGCTAAGAACTTTCGTAAAATGGATCATTGTTGTTTATTTTTTTATATGTTAAGTGTGCAAAGATAACAGAATCTCAAACATTTGACTATCGCACAAAGCCTACTGTATTCTAACATTCCCCTTGCACCCACAAGGAAATAACCAATAAGATAATTTGTACAAATGTTTTTCTTAACTAACACGAAGAAGATATAGGAATAAGAGTTTGTAAGAATGGTTAGTACAAGAGTAGAGAAAGGCATGTGAGTGCAACACATCAGATTTTTATAGTTTAAAGTGTTGATTCATTCTTTTGTCAATCGCGTAGCAGAACCTGTTGTCTGCTAGTGTTATACTATTATTGATAAGCTTTATAGTACCAGCAATTGTTTTGTGTTTTTGTAATACTCGTAGATATGGCCAGTGTAGCTAAGGTCCTTTTACGTTTAAACAGAATGTTAGTTTTATATGGTTACCATATCCAACCGAGCGAGATGCCTCCACGGTAACCTGTGAGGCTCATATTCAAGAGGTCTGAGTTTCGATGCCCGCGGTCGACTTTCGTTTCCCATGGGT
Organism: Tenodera sinensis; assembly: GCA_030765045.1. Lineage (NCBI taxonomy): Eukaryota > Metazoa > Arthropoda > Insecta > Mantodea > Mantidae > Tenodera > Tenodera sinensis. The sequence goes on along the minus strand of CM060969.1, from coordinate 79,817,000 downwards.
TTTTCGAGGATTTTCCCGGTCACCAAGCAAATATTGGGAGGGATAATTATTACATCCCCCAAACTTTCCGCCCCTTCAATTCATTTCCCCTTAATTTCAATCCGGTCTTTCAGGGTGGGAGGTGTTGGCAATGGGCGAGTTTGGCGCTGCTGTGTGGAGATTTTGCAAACTGTAACTGCTGTTTTCGGTGGATTGGTGGCGTTGTAATCACCTGACCGGTGTCTACTTAGCGAATGCCGATGTTGAGATGAATCTACAGCACACGTTAGGAGCCCTTACGCTGGTTCGTACTTGTTTTACTGAATCAGTAAATTTACTTTGTTGAAACCACTCCACATTAAGTCTTCCCAAAAATGTAGATCTCCTTAAAGTACCAAATTATGTAAATTATTTTAATCAGTCATTTCTGAGATATTCCTTGTCATAGGTTTCAATGTTAAAATACTTATACTTTTTTCGAATGGAAGTAGTTCTCTTCGGTAATGAAAGCTAAATTATACATTTCGTTTTAGTAGATACAAAGGGAATAAGGATAGTCAAATATTTAAGAACTGGATGCCCTCTCCTGGTAATGAAAAGGAGAAAAGATTTGAGTATCGTTTAAGAGTACTGTATTCCTATATTGCCATTGTACCAGCAAGAAAATATGCATTAAAGGCATTTCTAAAATCTGTTATCTCGATAACGTGATTAATAAGCTTTTTAAAGAATAGTTTGTGGAAGAATGAGTAAGGAATGCCATATGAACGTAGCATCAAATTTCTTTGAAGTATTCTCTTATGAAATCCTTGCTTTGTTGTATTTGTATCACTCATATTACTTCCAATATTTGGGGCTATGATGTAAATGGGTATTAAGGACATAAAAATATATATTGCTACAAAGAAGTTCAAGGACGAATTTAAGCCGTTGGGACTCTTAAAATTAAACTGTACCTATGCAATAAATTAATGAGGTGGATGCATCAGGACAGTTAGTTCCGTAAAATATGATGTGGTTTTTACATACCAAGTCAGTACCAAAGAAATATGTGCATCTGTATCCTGGATGCGCCGTCCAGAGTTATCCTTCTGCGTTGCTAGAATTTTGGCAACCGTGGCCTAATCTTTACAACAAAAGAAGCACAGAAGTGAAACGAGTGTAGCTTGAAACCTGCGCCAAATGGTTTTAGAAACTGCGGAAGGACGGTAAAACTCGCAGAAATGATATCTCAATGCTGTAATCGTGTGCCGCAATGCTGTACTTTCAGGTTCAAATGGATAAGTAATTGAACCAAACGTTATAGACTGAGCCCTTTCGAAAGGATTATTTTAATAAATTCACTTTTTCAACAAGAAGAAAAGTCAAAACGATTTAATGACATTCAAGATAGTTGGCACTATAGATAGAGCTTTTCTAGAGATTCACCCATTCTAGAAATTGAAGATCATAACAGTGGAATAACAGTTTTACCATGCTGTTACCGAGATAGCTCCTTGGTATGTGTGTGTCTCGCCAGGATTCGATTCCTGTCGATTCATCACTATTTCCCTCCCATCATTTCCTAAGGGTTTCGTGGAATATGGTAGTGCCGAGAGTTGGCCCAGATGCTTGGTCAAATAGAGTACTCCCCATGACACTAGAGGACTGCTCTGTTGTCGGTCATTAAATTCCCTCTCTGGGTAGTTCCAGCAGTGAGAGGGTTTTAGGGCCTGGAACTAGGGACTGCCGCGCGTCTTTGTGGCCTGAGTCTCTGCAATCTATGGCCTTCTGTGGTTTCTTCACTGAATCCCTTCCTTCTCTACAATATATTCCTATGTAGTCTTAGTAAATGAGATTTTGCTCTCCGATGAATAATAATCTATGCTTGTTTCTTGCGATTGAAATTACGTACAGCGTCGATTATCCGAAAGACACATGTACCAACTATTACACACGCGCACACACACACACACACATACACACACACACACACACACACACACACACACACACACACACACACACACCAAAGTGGCCCCGGTTCCGTCTCATTCCACCGGTGCTCGATCTTCATTCCATGTATCATCAGTGTTACCGCCTGCGGTGCCATAGTAGTAAAAGCGGGCGTTAAACACTACACACACACACACACACACACACACACACACACACACACACACACACAAAAACCACATACCTACAAATACATGCGCGGGCCTTTTTCTAAAAATCTGATGTTGTACCCGCATGATTTTCTCTACTTTTGTACAATTCTTATAAAAGCTTATTGCTCTTTTTCACGTTAATCCAAATAGACATTTTTAAAACTTATTTATTGCTGATTTTCTTGTAGGCACAGTGAGAATAAGGTAATACAGTAGGCTTTAAGAAATAGTTAAATCTTTTAAGAGCTGGTCGCTTTGTAATGGCTTTGAAATTCGGTTCTTTTTGCATGACCAAGAAATAAAATACATGGTTTGGTATTATCTGATGTCCCGAAGTTGATGAAATCTGGACATCGAATTTGTTGGGTGTAGTACAGTACTTCCTCTCGTGGTAGAGCAAGCAGGAACTACCAGGAGCTGACGGGTCAGAACCCTCTGTGATGATGTGCATATGAAAATAACAGGAGTAGTACTGCCGACACTATTAACGCCCCACTAGCACAGGCTTCCTGTAATGATGTAGGTATCTCATTGTTTAGCATTTTTGCTTCCAGCATCGTGAATTTTAATGAGGCATTTGTGCTTGTCGTTTCTAAGTATATCTGTAGGGAACTACAGATAACACAATTAAATTCGCTAAATATACTTGTGAGTGAGGCAATTGCCTTCACATTCACCGACAGAACCTGTACAGTAACTTTTAAGAAGGTATTAACCTCTTTTTAACAATTGTGTCTGCAGGACAGTGAACAAAATTGATGGATCCTCGGGGTTTTCACCCAAAGTTTCAGTCACAAGCTTGTTTAGAAACGAGTGCTCAGAATAAGTGCTATAATGTATATCCGAATCTCGTATTAATACGGCCAACGCTTCCTAAGAGGCGTCGGTACAGTTCATAGCCCTGGGGTTCAGGTTGGTGTGAAAATACGTCAACAAATGACTGACGTTGCTTTTATATTTACTTAGTATCTACGTTTATGAGGATGATCCAGCCGACTCTGTCCGAGATCCCAATTCGGGTCTTCCAGAGGTCAAATGCTGTTACTTCGCATTTTAAAAACCTGATATTTGCCAATGGCAGCCTAAGTATTGCTGCCACACATGTTTAAATCACCCATCTCTCTCTTTCTCTCATATTTTATTTCAATCTTAAGAATTCGTTCTTCTCTCTTCTTCAAGATTATCCTCTTGCGTGACTTATTCCCAAGGAGTCAGTAGTCTGTCGAGGAGGAAGCAAATGTATCGTAGTGTGACGCTTTCCGAGCGCGGCGGCGCGCATCAAAGGAAGCTCGGGGGGAGGAGGGGGGTCGGATTACCTCACCACCGGTACGCGTACCAAAGACGCTCAAGGTCAGGCTGCCTCGCGCGACTGTTTCTGAACACGTGACAATTGGAGCGACAATACAAAGGGTTTTCCAGATTATTCGAAAAGTATCCGGTAGCCGGTGTATATTTGTAGAAGGCCTGTGTTGCTCTCTCGCTATATAAGTACACGTGGTAACTAGAGTCAGTAAGTTTTTAGTTTTAATGTGTGTCAGCTGCGTGTGTGCGGCCGCGTAGAAAGGAAGATAGCAAAGCAATTAATGAGTGTCAAGTGATTGTGTCGTCAAAGTTTGCTGTTTGAGAGACATAGAATGTGAAGAAAGAGAGAAGTGAGTCAAGGTTACGAGAAGAAAAGTTGTGAGTTCTAATATCAGGAAAAGCTGTAGACTGTGTTAACGTCAGTAAAAGAGAACTGTGTTATGTGTTCAGTTAGTGAGGGGGGCGGGGAAGATAATTGGAACTGTATTGTCATTTTTGTTACAATAGCATACCAAGGATAGGCGATCAGCGCAATGCGTGATATGGACATGAGGAAAAAGGAAATGGCATGATGTGATGAAATGTATGAGAAAAAAAATTCTTAGATCATAGTATTCTACCCAGCATTCGCCTGGTCGCTTAGTGGTTGAGGAAAACTGCGAATAAAACTTCGGTCAGTTGATGGGCCCAGGGCACCTTCTGAAGTTAACATTCAGAACTATAATTAATGATAGGTAAATTTTAAAAGCCATTAGCCTTTTTACAAAATATTCGAGTCAGGCAAATTAATGTCGTGTCGGCATCTGGCATGGGAGCTTCAGTGATTGAAGCAACTCGGAATATCCGTGGTTCAAATCCCTACTATGGCATTTAATGTTTCAGTCTGATTCTATCTGTACAATCCTGTCTTACATGTGTGTTGTGTGAGGAAAAAATTTAATTACCTACCATATCGCTGTCTTTCTTTTTGTATCCCTTCACCTCAAATCAGTTCACATCTCTTGTGAAACCCCTTGTACTTGAAAGATAATAGTGTTTTTATCTTTCTTTATAAAACGACGATGCGCTCAGTTATTGCTGCACCAGACTTAAGAATAAAATTACGTTGTATCGATCTGGAGAATTTCAAGCTATTTTATAGTACAAAGGAGTAAATTGCATAGAGCTTCTAGAGAAAGCAATATTCAAGGAGTGCCAATGAAAGCGGACAAATCGGTGTGCACATTATTACATGGCTGCTAATCCCAGGGCGCGGACGGCGAGGATTCCGGTACAGGATCTCCGTGGAGGTTGGAATTAAAGAAGTTCGTAACGGGAGAAGGGATGGGCTCCCAGTCCAAGATAAAGTGAGTCGTTCCACCCGTGGAGAGACAAAGGACTGTTGGGGGGGGGGGGGGGGCGACGGCCATCTTAATTTTTACGCTTCGGGAATGGAAAGAAAACTTTTTGTGTTAAGGAAATGGAGGGAAGTTCGTTTTCGAGAGAAGTTTTGAAGAGGAAGAAGAAAAATAATAACAGAGAGAAGTTGTAGAAGAAAGCAAATGAGGCGGAGGAGGTAAAAGAGTGATCTATTGCAATTCAATCTCTATACTGAATTTAAAGCATGGTAAGAAAACTTTGGGAGGGGACTGTTGGACAATTAATGAAGACTAACGTGTTCTGTAGAGCACACTATATGAATCTGCAAAAGAGAGGAACGCCTACTCACATTAAATATAAAGAAATTATATAAAAGAAGGGGAAAAAATTGGTCTGATGTGTGTAGTCACATGTCTTTCTCTACTCACTCTTGTACAACCTATTCTTAAGAAAGTTTGTTCCTCTATCTACTGCATGTCAATAGAGATAAACGTTTCTAGAGGGGCTAATTGTTTGTGGTTGCTGCTAGTGAAGTCTTGGATTCATTTTGGGGTGGTTAGTTTGTGGGAAATGTGTGGTTGGGGTGGAAAGTAAGATGTTTTATGGATATTATAGTGTGAAATAGGGCGTGGCTTTTGAATTTGACATCGCGGTTCAGGAAATAGATTTGTATGGTATATTCGTTTCGAAACAACCTATACTTATATACAGCGTTAGTTTAAAGTACTTTGCGACCTAAATAACTTTTTAAGCAAATGACTGATTAACACGAGTTCGATATAAGGAGATAGTCATATACAGTAATTCAAAAATTGCATTAACGATTGTTTACTTATTTTAAATACAATGCCCTAATATTTATTTACGGATTCGGATAGTACTCGTTAATAGGCTTACAAAATATGAAATAGGCTTGTGTGTCTGCGCGTGCGTGCGTGCGTGCGTGCGTGTGTGTAAGAGGGTCATTTCTTAAGTCTTGGCAACAATGTGATATCTTTCGATCATGTGGCATCACTACTGCTGGGCATACATTCGAAGTCCCGTGACAACCCGTACCGAATTCAACCGACGGATGTCGACTGTAACCGAGGAAACACCGGCGTCGAAAACATTCAGCCTGAGGTTGGCAGTGCTACAACAGAGTGAAACAGCGACCATACAAAATTGCCGTTGCCAGAGTTCTACTTAGTGTCATGCTGGCCTATGAGAATCTTTGGGAATAGGACATTGCTATTTGTTTTGCAAATGGGGTGGATATCCTAATGGCATATCGGAGATGACTTCTCCATCATTGACAATGCTGCCCTGGGAGGATGTTTTGAAGGACAGGCGGTGCGTTGAAAGGGTGCCATGGATATCAATTGGTTTATGTTCTTTCCATTTTTACATGTGCATGATAAATTTACAGGAATTCTATCGCGTGTTTTTCATTTGGTATTGAGATCCACACTGCCTGCCTTCACGATGCAGTGCACAGCGCAAATTTCTCCTGTTGTCGCATTATCGAACGTTATCACATAGTTGCCAAGTCTTCAGGAATGACCCTCGTGTACATGTATTACGTCACAAACATTTTTTCAAAACAGTAAAGTAAATTATTTTTGAAATATATAATGAACCTATCTACAACTAGGCATGATATTTTGTGCGCACGTTATAAATTAAAACCTAATTACTGTATTGAAATTTCCTATGTCTAGAGCTGAATTTGTGGATTTCAAAAGTTTCATAAATGGGTATCCTTAGTGAGCAGCTCTCTTTTGCCGCTACCTTGGACGTTCTGGCATCTCAAATATGCCTGATATTTCTGGAAGATATTGAAGGGCTGCAATAATGCCTCCGACACTGGGATCTTCTCGTTGTAAACTCATGCATAGGCTTAACAATCACAGTTACTGCAGTGACGGTATGCGGTCTTGACAGAAATTAATGGCGCTGATGCATATTGCCTCACCTACACTGTAGGCATGTTCTCATTTTGCTTCGGTCGCCATGATTTCTCTATGGACTCACTTCTTTAAACCCACATCTGGGACTCGGCTCAAATAATGTCATGGAGTACTGCTAGGACTGCATTGTAGAATTAAACTACCAACTGCATTATCTTAATGTTGCTTATTAGTGTCGGAGGAAAATTGAAGAAATATTTCAGGAAACGTTTTTCACTTTCCTTCTTTGCGATACGTGATTTCATAGGTAGTTCTTTTTCTGAGCAGTAAACTGACTAGAACTATGAATCTTACATCAGCATTGTTAGAAAAATGATTTCGGAAAAAAAAACCCTCAAACTCTCCCACTGACAATGACTATTTTGAGTGTAGGGGGTTATTGGAGATGGGGCAGCTTTCTTAAAAATCTGTTTTCAAAGAGGGTAGTAAATAACTCTTATTTTAAATTTGTAATATTTATGGCTGCAGCGTATTCAAAGTTAGCTAGTGAAGTCTCACATAGGGCAGGGGGAAAATAGAGACACATCTGAAGGAATGAATGAAGATATGATGCAGTGCATAACTGGTGTAGCTTAATTGATTAGCCCAAGCACTGTCCAGCATGCAGTCACCTTCTTATCTCGTAACTAACTCGCTTCATAACTGTCACTAGATATTCATATGACTAAATTTGATGTCAGTTATACACCCAGGGATATTTTTGTAACAATAATTTTATTTTTCACATTAAGTTTACCAGCACATATAATGTAATCTTTCAGTAAAATCGTTCAGCATTTCCACAAGTAAGTAATATTTATTCTTAATGATTCTAGGTATACAAATACCTACACTGGTCTACTGCAATAATAAAATAATACAAATAGAAGTAATTTTGACAATATTTCCTAATATTACTTAGCTACTGGAAGCCAGCAGCTATTCCAACTGGAAACTTGCATTGTATTTCTATTGTTTCCGTTACTTCCCCTTCTATTGAACATTTTGTTTTATATATAGTGGGGATATTTATTACATCCATTGTTTAGTTTTACACCTCGTTGAATTTAAAGTTGTCCTAACTTTTAACTTTAAATTTCTTGGATATTAAATTTCCTCTCCCTTAAATTCCAAAATATAGTGCCACCTTTCAATCTACCACATTTCGTGCATCTCTTCCCCCTTTTGGTTCCTATCTCGCCACTTAGATTCGTTACCACTGTCATAGCTCATGCGTAACCCATTCTGGTCTCTTTATTGCATACTTAGATACATTTTTGTAAAAAACTAGCACTGTTGTTCTTACAGGCATTAACCAACTTCAAACGCTTACAAACAATGTAAGAGAAATTTGAACTGACATTTTTAAAACTTGTTATATTAAATAATCCAAAATTGGTATACATACAAGAATTACCAGTTGCCGATTTGAAACTAATTAGGCTCAATTCTGAATGTAAACGTAAATGAGTTGATACACATAATAAAGTTTGTATTGGAACATCATTGATATAATAGAGATGTTCGATTCTGGCTACTCTCTTCGTATATTGCAGAATAATCAGTAAAGTAAAAACTGCCGTGCACTTGGGTAATGTTCAGACCCATTCTTCCCTGCTTGGTCGGAAGTGCGCACGATGTCCTCAGCTCCGAAAGACTGATACCGCTTCCGCATGGGCTGTCATCGAGCTATGATCAATATTCCTCATGCTGACGTCAGTTAATGAAGTGTTACAATCCCATCACAGGATGTGCGGACAGGTTACCTTAGTTAAATTGCAAAATGGTCCCTCCTTGTTACGAAATCTTGAATGACATAAATTAAATGAGTTTATAATTAAGGTACATTAGTTCTCAAATTTTACCTTGAACTTCTACCTCCATGTTAGCTGAGCATTCAGTTACTGCTTTGATTGTAGACTCAATCCATATGTTCTTTTAGCTGCCATTGTACTGCACAAATGTAAACAATAGGGTTTTTCATTGGAATTCTCGTATACCTATCTAACGGGATTATAGAAGCCTTATCTTACCGATGTTAAACCTTCTAGATTAATTATCTATTATGTAATTTAAGGTATCTGATATCGTGAAGATTTAACACAATGTAATTGCTTCTAAACATGTATTTTTAAAAATTGCTACAGTGGTATGAGAAATTAACACTTGACAAATGTCTTGAAGTAAAGATTTACTTAATTGGCTGCAGGAATTCCTAGACAAGCTTCGCTTTGTATTCTTGAATGACTTACTTTAATTTAAAATTATTGACTGCAATACTATATATAAACAGAGTCAATCCTGCGTACACGGTTTCATAAATAAGTATTCCCTAAGAAGGCAGGTAATCTGAAAGCACATCTTTTTCTTTTTCCCCCCTTACATGTAATTGTGTAATCATGTGTGTTCAACTCGAATAAGAAGAAGGAAGCTTAGTCAGTTACCAAAGCTTTTGGTAGATGAGGCCTTTGTTTCATTTTACTTACACCACCCCCCAAGTACTAATTCACTACCCTCGCAAATAAGTCAGCTAAAACTGGGTGTCGTACAGTAATTATTTAATCTGGCGCAATGATTCCAATAAAGAGGCCAGAAACTTTATCCATTTGCTTAAACCTAGACTGAAATATCGCACTTTAAAGCTGGGGGCATATCATATTCATTATCTTAATTTGCGAAGGATCGTTACCGCCTAAGGTTCCTATTATGCGGTTTGATGATAAAGAAGGAAGATATTGGAAGCACCCTTCACAGTTCCCATGGAGAGAAAATAATTACAGTACGAGCAGTATACCTATGTGTTTCTTTATACTTGAGGAATATTCTGTTCTCCTAACTGTAAAGGCTGAAATGTATATTATTGCTACCACAGTTGTGTAGGTTTGGTCTTATCTAAAGTTAACTACAAGTATATGAGGACAGTGTCTGACATAAACCAGACTTTCCTTTCAGTCATCATCTCTGTGATATAGACGTTATGATCTTAGGGATACCTTTTATCCAATCCTTCAACCCGAGAGCTTATGAACTCTTCAAGGCTTTAATAAACTAACAAAAGCGTTATTATACACATCTGAAGCTATTAACACTGAAGCAATATAATCCTTTTACCAAAAAACACAAAGTATGTAGACACTAATAACTTTACTTCAGTAATTGATTGTGTATTGAGTACAACTCAATTTTATATAGGTTATCAGTCTACATACTTTGTGTTACCGGTAACAGGATAATAAAGCCGTGTTGCTTATTTATGATGTAATTTAACAGAAAACATTGATAGACACAAGAGCATATATAAAGAATGGAGAACCACCTATTCTTAAAGATCTTACTGGACTGTCAGCCTCAACAACAAAGAAATCTAGGCAGAACTTTTGAGTCAGGGCTTAATCCCGGTGGATGATGCTCAGTTGTGTAACAGCTTCCTCGCGAAAGGTGGAAGATAGTGGACTGACATTTTGTATGCACCACGAAGAGAACACAATCTTACAATTAACACGTTTATAAACATAGCAGACCAACTTCTTTTGAAGTGTCGGGGAATAGCCTTGGGATAGTGAGAATGATCTAAGGTGAAAGAGCAGTGAAGAATGCGATCCCACATTGATATACCGAGCCTATTTTGCAGAAGGCGAGAGGAAGCCGTGACTCAAGATGTGAAGCACTGGCGAAATGCATGTGCTCCACCCCTGAGGTGCAACTCAATTCAAGATTTCTTTATGCAGTGCTTATAATGCTCATAAGCTCATTATGTTACTTCTCCGAGAGATCGGCACTTGCGACTTTGTACCAAATCCCTTACCTGCTCAAAAAGTCACCGAGGAGAACTGTTAAAGAAAACTGCAGCAAAAGCTCTCCCCTCAGGCACTGTCACACAGTGTCATGAAAATCAAATAATATGAAAACGTAACATCCTTAATTGTGAGAGACGACAGTTGCTTAGTTATTGTCACTACCTTCTTGATGTATATGGACTACAATATGAGCTCAACATCCCGTCGATTGAGGTACAAATTTCAAGCGCGTCGTTTTCGTTAAAATACTGTGAAACCTGTTAAAACATGCCACTCGATTTGATTACAGAAGTCTACGACCATTTTGCTGATTTCAGTCTAATAACAGATCTATAGTAATTCAAGGGTACTAAATTTAAAAAAAAATCAGTTTTTCGCCACCACGTCAGATTTTCCCACAAAACTTTTTTTTACTTCACCTTCTTAACGACCCAGGAGGAGTAAATGATAGAGAATAATTTATTTTTAAAATAAAATAATATTAAATAACTGACTAATTGGTTCATATCAAATTGTGCTAAACCTTGTTAATTCGTTTTAATTTTGGTGTATAAGAATATTTTTGATCTGCTTTCATCTGAAGTGTGTCTATACTAGACTTCAGAATGTTAACTCTGCGTCGTACGTATAAGAATGATCCAAATATATTTTCGTACATTTGTGGCTGTTTCACAACACGAAACAAAGGACAAACATCACACAATTTGTAATAAAAGCCTACAATGCCTACTTCGCGGTTCCACTAGGCGACCAGGACAAATGTTGGGCACCACATAAAGTATGCAGAACATGCGTCGAAAACCTTTAGACAATGGACCAAAGGAAAGAAAAAATCTATGAGTTTTGAAATTCCAATGGTGTTTAGCGAGCCGCAGAACCATATAAATGACTGGTGTTTCTGTGTGGTAAATGTATCTGGCTTCAGTAAAAAATCAAAACTTACCATTCACTATCCTAACCCTCACTCAGATGAGATTCCAATCCCTATTTTCAATACATTTTCTCCTGCAAGTGACTCAGCTACTCCTGTCCCAACAAATTCAAATGATGGCGATGATGACTGTGTACCAACAGATGTCACAAGTATATGTAAGCCATTCACTCAGGCTGCATTAAATGACATAGCTTATCTTAATTTGCCAAAAGCCTCAGCAGAAGTTTTAGGTTCAAGACTTTAAGGAAGAAATATATTAGTTCCTGGAACAACATTTATGTATTGGGATAGAGAGCAAGATCTTTTGAAATATTTTGAGATGAACAAATATCCTACTGCATGGATGTGAAGGGAGTATTTGAATCTCATGGATGTGTATCATGTGCAGGAATGGAGACTCTTCATCGATAGCCCTAAAAGAAGTTTAAAATGTGTCCTGCTGCACAGTGGCAAGAAGTTAGCATCTGTTTCCATTGGCCACTCAATTCAACTGAAAGAAACCTGCAACAATGACACTCATTGTCAATAAAATAAAGTATTCCGAACACTGCTGGATTGTGTGTGGTGATACTTCTGGGTCAGCAGGCAGGTTGCACGAAATTCCTATATAATTTGTGCCTATGGGGTAGTCATGCTAGGACAGAACACTGGAAACGAAAAGTGTGGCCTGTTAGGGAAGTCCTTCATGTTGGTAACAAGAATTTAAAGAATGAACCTCTAATTGAGCGTGATAAAATAATACTCCCCCAATGCACATAAAATTAGGGTCCATAAAACAGTATGTAAAAGCCCTCAATAAAGATGGTGCTTGCTTTATGTACCTGTTCAATAAATTCCATAAACTGTCCCATGAGAAAATTAAAGCAGGCAGTTTTGATTGGCCTTGGATACGGATAATATGAAAGAACCATGAACGGTATGGACAAAATGCTTGGTGCACATATTGTGATGTAATTACCAACTTCCTAGGTAACTACTTGGCAGATAATTACGAAATTCTTGTCAGAACATTGCTATCTTCCTATCAGAAGTTAGGGGTAAACATGGGTATCAAAGTGCATTTCCTACATAGCCATCTCAATGTTTTTCCTGATAATCTTGGTTCCTTAAGTGAGGAGCAAGGCGAACGCTTCCACCAAGATATCAAGACAATGGAACGGCGATATCAGGGTAGGTGGAACACAAACATGTTGGCCCTTGCAGCGTGATGTCCCTAGTGTCTCTTATTCAAGAGAATCACATAAACGGAAGTTTTGGGATGATTAGATGTATAAGTAATTCAGCGACTCTTCATTGTGTAAAGACCTTATATTGTATATAGGTAATTATTATAATAATTAGTGCTTTTGTGTGACGATATAATCAAGTATTGGTGTGTGGCTGAATTCTGTGAAAATGAATCAGTTGGTTTTGTGAAAATTTGTGACGTGATATGCAATTTCTGATTGGATGTCTGAAATCAGCAAACATTTTTTTATATGTAGACCTATGTTATCTTGCGCTGCCATTGCAAGACCAATTTGCAGGATCAGCCAAAGTGTTTAGGTATACATATTTTCGCTACTTTAAGACATTAATTTATTTGGTCTTATACACACATATATTTATTAGGCTTGTAATCTTCCGAATCTGCAGCATAAAGTGTGTGTTATCTTGGACAAAGTAGGGTGTATCCAGCCCATTACGTAAAAACTGGACCAGTTTGTATACTGGACCGACTCAAACATTTGTTTTCGGTTCTCAAGATTGCAAGCGTAAATCTAATACAACGATTATATAATGTCCTTTGCATGAACTTATTTGCTCCCTATTCCTTAAAGCATCTTGTACACTATTAGTAAAATTTCGCGGCATTACTGTACAAAATATTTCAGTTGGTGAATGATTATAGGTTATCACCTCCATAGTCTAAAAATAATAGTGTAAGTAATATACAAACAATTCTAGAGAAAACACGGGTAGGAGGAGAAAGTTACACGCTGGGAAAGTCAGAAAGCAAAACGAGTTCCGAAGGGTTGCTTAACCTGAGAAAAACATGACTTACAAGGAGAAGTAACACGAGCGTCTGCGAAACCTTGCGTTACTTAGTTTAACTTTTAAAGGCATGTCCAAATTCATCAGTGGTTATCTTGTGATCCCATTCTCCATTGCGATCTGTGTTTCCACATATTATTGTAGGCCACACCGCGGCCGAGTGGTTAGACCATTCTCCTCTCACCCAAGCGACCTGCGTTCGATCCCAGGTGACCTCATGTGGGATTTGTATTAGAAAAACTGGCGCAGGCGCGCATTTCCAGGTTCTCCGGTTTCCCCCACCATCCCATTCTACCGCTGCTCCCTCTTCATTCCGTGTATTTTCAGTGTCACAGCCTGTGGTGTCACATGCATTAAAAGTGGGTATTAAACACTACAAAAAAGCATTATTGCTCGGTTGCTTTACATTCTATTGTCATTTTAATATTCCCCCTCTAAATAAATCGAGGGTATTGTTTCCTAAGACCTTCTGGAGAAATTTATTATTTTATTGGGGCACTGTCCATGGGCGTTTGCTGTATGTGACCACACATTGTAATGATCGACTTTCTGTGCAATCTATGATGTCCTCAACTTTATTTACAGCGGACTAATTTCTACTGGCGCTTCTTGCAGTATCCTTGTCTAGCATGGGCTCTGAAAAAGTTTTAGGTTTTTTTCCCTGGAAATGATCAACCCCTTGTAGAACCATATTGTATTCCTGTGGTGCTATTAGAGTAAGTAGGCGTTCTATAAAAGAGGGACGGCTTAGAAAGAGATGGCCAGTGTTTATTTCTTTTTGTAACACGCAGGTGCCGAGTTATATCTCGTACAGTACAATGTCTCATTCCAGAGTCACTATTCGAGAATTACGCAGGCCTTCTCAAAGGCCATCCATTTTTATGGCATTGGTTCGATGCATTAACTATCATAAAAAAAGCTTTTCGAAATGACAATAATAAAGCTTAATTTCAAGCAAACTCATGCGTGGAGGAAACAGAAAGAGGCTTTTACAACTCGACAGCGACCACGATGTAACTCGCACTACTTCTCTGTTAAGTAGAATCGTCCAGATGGAATACGAAAAGCAGCTTTTGTGTTACTGTATTTGTTTGGAGTCTGTTTTCGTGATAAGTTATCAATGTCAGTCATTAAGTATTCGTCTGCGCCTGCTTTACCGAGAGATTCCTAAAGTGATGGGCTCATTATCCTACCTTCTCTGGAATAAATGGGAGTGAAAACAAGAATAGGAGCTGCAGAGACAATGGAAACGCCTACGATAATGATGAAACCAAATAGGAATTTACGACTGTCTGGTTGTGTGAAATCGTTCGTCTAGAACATTTTGGAAGCGCTCCAGAACCAAAAGCAAAGGGTAATTAGCAGTGGGTGTCATACTTCTCAGCACAAGTGAACATATCAATGGCGTGCTTCCCAGAGTCGGTGGTGGAGGTTTTCTCGTTAGTGCGTACTGCCGTGTTTCACGGTACCTCACAAGAGTAAACACATTATGTTGCTCGGTCATTAGTTACCCGGCTCCCTTGTTACATTTTAGATCGCCTTCCGACGGAAGAAGAGGCACAGCATTACATCCCCCAAAAATAAATATCAAGATATACCGAGGGAGTTGACTCCATGATAACGTGTGAAGGTCGCATTCAAATCGGGTTCAAATCCGGTGGCCGACCAATCAAATGGGTCTTTTCATGGTTTCCCGCAGTCGCCAAGGTGAATGCCGGATTGGATATTTAATACCTTAACCCAGAGGTCTATCTTAAGTAACAGTAGCATAAAATAACAGTAGTGGTTTAAAATAACAGTAGTATAAATGAAAAATATATGGTAATATTTGATGCTGTGCCATCTATCCACAGATAATGTAACCAGATAGACTGGACGGCATCCTAATCCCTTCTGCCCGTCACAGGCAGAGGTACAGTTGCCCTGCACTGGTTCCTCTGTGGGCTCCTGACGAAGCACGGTGGTATGGAGAGGGATGAGACCTTGAAGGCCACACCGTTCTACTCTATTTGTCTATGGAGTAAACTATGACCTTGTGGTAGAAACAAGCGAACCTGAGTTATCACGCTTTTGTTTTTCTTCAACACATCCTTAATATAATATTGAAGTAACACTGGCACTGCTTACAGTCCAATTGCCTTGTGGACAGTAATTTTGAACTGCTGATGCTACTCTGTTTACATGGTATTACGAAGCTCCGCAACCATAGGCGATTGCGCGTTCAAGGACAAATAAATTCTCCTGAGTTAATGAAGTACGAGTATCTCCTAGGCGACGCCGTGGCCGTGCAGTTAGACCGTTCACCCACCATCTTGGCAGCCTGCGTTCGATACCAGGGGCCCGCATGTGGTATTCGTGGTGGACGAAGCGGTGCCTGGCGGCTGTTCTCCGGGTTCTCCGGTTTCCTCCGCCACTCATTCCACCAACTGCTCATACCTGGTGCTTGGCCGACCACCCGGTTCCAGGTCTTCACTCTGTCCGGTGCATAGTTTCGTCTGCTTCCCAAAGGACTCTAGGTACCGGGTTGTAAGTCCTGGGAAGTGCAAGTTCTACATAAGGGGAGGGTAATCAGGTAAACAAGAAGACGAGTATCTCCTAATAGTTTCGTCACGATATGACTACGTAGTTAAAGTGACGTAAAAGAAACAGAGAAGAGGATTTCAATCCAAATGCAACTGTCGAGAAATTCTAGAAGCACCGTTTAAGAATATATCAGTGTACATCTCTCTGTGAACAGCATTGTAATACAATCCGGTGACTTTCGTTCACAATAGATTCTTCAGCTATTTTCACTTATTTATTTAATTAATTCATTCATATTGATACCAACAAAGCTTTGCAGAACTAGCATTTTCACTTATTCTAACACATTTTAAATAATTAATTTAATTTAATTTAAATTAATGCAATGAATTAAAACAAAAAAACTAAAACTGCTTATTTAAATTTGTTTGTTATGCAAATTTTATTACGATCTTTACACATTTCATTATAGGTATAAGAGTGATAGAGGAAATGAATCAATAATCATATGCAGACGTAGGAACTTCTGTAGGGAGAGAAATAAGGTAGAACCTGCAGAGAGGTCGCAGGTAACAACCCCCGTCCCCGTCCCCGTCCCCGTCCTCGTACATTCTTTTGGATTTTTCAGTCAGCACTCAGAGCGGGTTTTACTAGGAATGCACTAGGTTTTTGCAGACTTGTAAAAAAGAAGCAAAAAGATAAAAAACTGTTTTCATCTTTGGCACCAAACAATGTGCTCTCTGCGACGTTCGCCACACTCTTCAGTTTTGAGATACCAAATTAGAATCCTGTTCCTTATTACGTCTGTGCTCCTTAGAAAAATGTTTTATTATAACGTTTTTATAGTGCCTTTTTCTGTTCTGCGCGGAACATCAGAAAGAGTTGACGTCAGGCAAAAGTTCACGCTTCTCTAATTTGTATTAGAGCACATAGGTCTGGAAAATATCCAAAGAAGGGGCGCAGTCAGTGATACGGAAAGTTTACGTCCCACTCCCGCCTTTATTCATCGAAACGTTAAGAAAGAATTGGGAGGAACACACAAACACAAGCAAGCTTTTCAATTTTTTTTCACCCTTCTTCCTTGATCCGGTGTCTTTATGTAGATTTATAGCTTCGGATAACGTCGAAGTGCAGATTGAGCTGCGGAGGATTACTTCGGCAAGACTGCTAAATTTCTGTCTTTCATCCATCAGTCCTCTTGGTCCTCGAAGATTTTCTTTTATTGATATACTGAATGTAAGTCGTAAATGCATCTTGTAGGGTATCATCAGCGTAGGTTTTTATGTTTGTTTTTTTCTTTTTTTCTTTTGGAGGCAGTTGCCTGAACAAATTATGCTCCAATATATTTTCGCGTTTACACTGATTGTAAACACATATAAGAATATTGTCGGCTGGTGTGAACAAAGAGCCTGCATTGTAGTGGTTTTGTCACGTGGGGATTCCGGAACATCAGCCGATAGCTTATTGGGCGTCCAGATCCCGGTAAAATGGATGATATGAGAGTACCCTACAGACGGCCAGAACACATCACAGCCAGAACTAGTACGGTGGGTCCCTAACAGATGCAGGCAGTGCTTGATCCAGATTGAATTCCAGGATCACCGCAGAGAGTGCACCACCGAGCCAGGTCTGACTAATCAATTAGTACCCCTGGCGGGCGACCAGCCGACCACCGCGACTCCTCTCAGCCGAGCGCTGTATTTCCAGAACGTAAGCTCCATCGTAGCGCATTCTACCGGTGACCCAGGCGTTTACGCTCGGTTTTAGTAGTCTTGGGCCTAGTAGTCTTTAATTTTGAATACTAGAAATATGTCGATATTATTTGTTTTCTATTGTTTTTCTTTATTTAACGTTGGCAGAAACTCCTTATTACCTGTCTTACAAATACACAAGTCAATTGGATCGTAAACCCTGCGTAACCTCCAGCCATTCACGACATCTTAAGAGTACCTCTGGACTAAACTTGAAAGAAATGATGCAATTGGTGTCAAAATCAAGTGTCAGTAGTTTTTTAAGTTCGTATCAAAAACAGTTATCTGCCTTAACCACAAGGTAAATTACGCGTCAAATATGCATAGGTAAATAACTCGCTCAACCCTAGTTTGTAGTTAATTACCTCTAGGGTTTATTAGACCTTCCTTGTCAATTTTGAATCTCCAGGCCGGAGAGGATGTAGCTGCCATTGTGTAAGAACAAACAGTCCGTGCAGACATGTTAATTTCCTTTTCGCATGAACGGTGTGTGGTGCAATATAGATTGCAATCTATCTTCCACACAGTAAAGCTTGTCCTTCCTTCAAACTAATATTCTCTAGTGCCTGGAGGTGGTGTGCAACCGTGTGAGATCACTTTCTCGGCCGCTTACAGAGCAAATATATCCTACCTGAAACTTACACAGGATATTTCACAGGAAATGCGTGCTTTCCCTTGAGTCCTTCCCCAAAGTGTTTCTGGAAAGAGGTGGACGGGCACAAGTGAGTACATAGCTGCACTAAAAAAACGTTTGTGTTTTGCATTCACATGATTTTGTCTACCCATTCCTCAACAAACTATTGTAACAAAAGCTTATTCTTCTATATATTTCAGGTTAACTGAGATAATCATTTGTAGAAATGTTCAATTATCTTTGCTTATGGGTGTAATAGGAATATGGGGATACATGGGCTTAAGCCAAGATGATGCCTTTAAATTTCCGTTCTCTTTGCAAGGCCAAGAGATAAAACGAGGAACGATATATTCTTATTATAAAATTCAAGCAATATCTCGGAAATGATTCACTCTAAAGGAAAAATAAGTATTTTGTATTAATTGTGTTTTAACGAGATGCACATTTTTTATTCAGTAAGTTTTTGTCTGTCTCTTACTGTTTACCATTTATGCAAAAATCATCCAGAATGAGGAAGTCTTCTGAGGATATTCCCGAAAATTCAAGTCATGACTTAGAAACTGCCATGGAATCGCCTGTTTGAGTCATCACTGGATACTGAGTGTCTGTGATTCTACACGCTATGTACACTTGCTGATTCATCCTCTGATTAAAGGAGTGGAGTGGGGAATATCTGCAAAGAGACAAGGTTGGGTATCGTTGGTCTATAACGCTGCTAACGTAGCCTCGAGTGGGCTATTCACACCACTGAGCTAAAGTACCGAGGCCAGTGCATTGAAACCAAACTACGCATAACACACCAATCTGTGGCCCCGCTAAAAAGCGAACGCGTGTTTGATAAGATTAATTGTTTACGCATAACTTGAATAAAGATAATGCGGAGAGTGGCCAGTGCAGTGTAGTTTCACTCATTCAGAATTCATCAGCGCGTCAGGGTTAACATGCTGTTTAAAGGGATATGCTAAACAGAATGCTCCACCATTTACATTATGGCTGTACCACACCGCTTCGTAATAATTATTCATTTAACATTACCTACGATTAAAGTGGGTGTCTCTGTACGTGGAAAAGTTACCTACGTGAGAGGTAATTTTTATAACTGTAACGAATGTTTCATGTTTTTCCAGCCCCAGCACTTTAACAGCCAAAGTCATCACTTGTTTTGGTGGTAATCGTATGCAAATGCGTATAATTTGGCTTATACAGGGGATTAGCAGGGAAGGGAAAATGTTGTGTGCGCAACGTTGGTAATGTTCTGTCAGCCCTCTGTATCCTCATAACAGGTAGCAGCGAACTTGTGTGTAAGGAAAGCACCGAGCGTAGTTTTGTAAGGCCGGAAAAAATGGTTCGCTAAGCGTGCAAACTTTAAATAGTGTAAATGTCGCTATGCTAGAAGAAACTAGGAAAGATAAACAAATAGACAAACAAATAAACGCGTTTGTGTCGCATTTTAAATGTTCCTCTCTATTCTGGCTGCAGCTTACATAAATGAAATATATTCTTCACAAACTTCAATATTAATGTTTACTATAAACCACGTGTTCCATTGATACTCTCTTCCATATGATATTGTCTGTCGCATACACAAATATGTTGTCTTGAATCACCACTCGCGTTTGTATTTGCGGGTATGTATACAAATGCGAGTGGTGATTCAAGACACGGCTTATTTGTGTGTCCGACAGACGATAACATATGGAACGGAGACTATTAAACTGCGCTGTATGTTGGAAATATCGACTTGTATAAATCGCGCTGCAACACCACACGGAAATATTCTGCTCTCTAAATGCGCTCAACCATTGTCTCAGTTTAGCAGTAGAGAAAACACAGACTACAGAAAAAAAAAAAATCAGCTCTACCGATGACGATAGAATGTGTGCAATATGTCCAGATCGTGGGGTCAATCTGGGTGACTCAGTTGGTTAGACGCTGACCTACTGATCTCAAGATCGCGGGTTCAAATCTTTCCGAGGCCGATGGTTTTTAAGGTGCTTAAAAACGACAGCTCCATGTCCACATATTTACTGGCATGTGAAAGAACTCCAGGACAAAATTCCAGCACACCGGTGACGCTGTTGTGATCCTGACTGCAAAGTTTGAGTGGTACGGGTTTATGTCATTGCCAATGTTTTAACGAGAGATAATGAAAATGAAAGCAAGACGAAGAAGGCGAGGAAGAAATGTTGGAAATAGAAGAAATACGAACAAATTAAGTGTAAACACTTAGAGCTTGATAGTGTAATACACATAGCTGAAATCGATGGAAGTGTTATAACTTATTTTATAGTTGCTGTGCTGCTTGAGCACAGGAGCATGGGAGCGAGATACACAGCATCCTATTGTGTTTCTGCTTCTGTTTGCAGTGTTCCTGTAAAGGTGACTCGCATCTAACCTCTCATTTAAAGACTTCATGCGCCAAGAACTAACGCGCGACCTTTACATGGTAGGGTTCGTAAAACGATGAGGCATTAACGATTGCTGAGATATTCTTTGTTTTTGGTTTGAGTTCGAAAATATTTAAACTTTATGAAATGGTAAATCCTTGTATTCATTTCTTCTCTTGATTATGCAAATAGCATGCAATTTTAAGGCCATCACAGCAATAACCTCTTAAAAGTCCATCACTTTGGTCTAGTATATCCTTGTACCTACGACGGAACATGTTAATGCATATAGAAACTCCATCTCCATTAAAAAGAATTGTGTATAAGAATAAGGGTTTTTCAGAGGCTTTTATTTTTTAAGCAGTTGATAAATTGGAATGATATAAGTGGATTATCGCGGATCGCCGAGGTTGACCTAGAAAAGAAAAATAATTTGCGAACCTACCATGATCTTGTATAAATTCTTATAACAATTGGACCCCATTAAAGTAATGGACACTGTCATTGTATACAAATGGACGTTTCCGAGAAAAAATGTAAGCTTTTTAAAGAAACCACGGAATGACAAATCAACTTTTGAAAGAAATTAGTCTTAAAGGCATATAAAGGATGGTTAAAAATATTAACAAATAGTTTATATGCTGTAGATATTAAGAACTACATTTTGTTGCTTTTTGGCAAGTTCATTTGAAAGCTAAAATACTCTTTTTGTGTTATTTTACCATTTACCTGGTTGTTATTTCCCCAATTTTTTATTTTATTTATTTTTCTAAGATTTAATTTAATTGTTCGATTTTATTGCTCATTTACTGCAATGTGTTATTCTTTGTTTACGGGCAACTTCTACAGTCAGGAGTAGAAAATAGATTAAATTACGTACGCAGTAACGGCATTACGTCGATAATGTTGACACTTTTTCTCTGGAGTAAAAGCACCCTCTCTGTTAGTTGACATATGCTACCTAACGCAGTAGATGTACATACATAAGAAATGCAAAGTTAAGACAGCTGTGACAGTGCATGAAGCCGAATGGAGTATAAACGTCCCAGTTTATTTGCTCTGAATTCAGAAATGTCTGGCGACGTGTTAGCAGGGTTTACAACTTGAATTCGCTGTGCAGACGTTGTTAAGACTAACGTGAGATACAACTCCAGGCTCTGCATGCAGGTCTTCGCCGTTGTCACAACTAGTTTACTTACTTCTTCACGACATCTGTTCCCGTGCGCGCTAGTGAATTATTCAGCACCTCCCTCCATCTTCAGAATTGGCACCACAAAACAAATAGGGTGAGTTAGATGGCGCGTGCCCTGTTTGTTCTTATGCCTTTACGACGTGCACTTTATGGAGTGGAAGTTGGAGCCTTGACTGGACGCTGTCTGACATTAAACCTCTCTGATACACGTGACAACTTAAGACATTGATCTATTGGAGTACGAACCCTCACGCTGATGCGACGTCGGGGCGTTCGATACTGAATATTGTCACACAACGTGATGTCCAACCTTGTCTCTTTGGAGACGCTTACTAATTAGCTGTAATTGCGCATCTCCTTGTGGCATTTAGACTCACAAGCAGTCAGAGAACAAGCGATTCAATGGTAGTTTCTAAGTCATACCTTGGGGATGTTCTCAGAAGACCTCTTCATTCCGGATGATTTTTGCATAAATGGTAAACAGTAAGAGACAGATAAAAGCTTACTAAATAAAAAATATGGATCTCGTAAAACAATATATCGAATATTTATTTTTTCTTTGTTATGAACTATTTCCGAAATATTATTTGCTTAAATTTGCCAATACTTATAGTTTTCTCAAATAGGAATATGCTATTCTTTTTTATCTCTTGGTCTTGCAAAGAGAATGGAATTCCAAAGCTATTGCATAGCAACCAGCATTTAAAACATTTGACTATCGCTTAAAGTCTACCTACTGTATTCCCATATTCCCCTTTCACCTACAAGGAAATTACCAATGAAATACTTTCTGAAAATATTTATGTCGATTAAAATAAAGTAGAGATATAAGTATCACTTCAACTTTGTCGCCAAATATTGATAGACTTCTTCAAAGTAAGCAGTACTAAAGAAGTCACTAAGGAACAGATGCTTATCGCATAAGATTTGAAAGTGTTTTGGTAAATGAAGCTTGTCTAAAACGTCGTGACACTTCGTATGCGCAAGTGAGGAGAAATGCGGAGAATTGGTGAGAGTAGTGGGGGAGCAAGTGACTAGAAGGTTATCAGAACTTGGAGGCAGTCACATATATAAAGCATGAACTTATCACTCTTGCGACAGTTGCAAGTCGGACTCCCACTTCTCTTTTATGCAAGTGGACTGCTCAATGCTGTTACGCATCTTTGCTTTGGGAGTGGGGGAATATAAGGACGTTTTAGACAAGCTGCACATGTAACCAATCCGCCACTGCAACACAATGCACGTCCGAGTCTTAAAGAATGGCAAAGTGCGCATATGGTGGAAGGAGGTAAATCCAATCTCCCTTCTTTCGCAAACATTGGACATTGCTATTATACAATGTTAAGTCTATGTCTGCCTGTGAGACAGCTGGGAACAAAGAAGCGTTTATTTTGTGAATAGAGATAGAGTGGGGGGAGGGAGACTTGCGGTGATGATGATGATGGTGGTGGTGGTGGTTTTGATGCAGTTTTAAGAGCCTTCAACTACTTTGCATCGGTGTCCTTATAAAATGAATTATGGCAAAAGCCAGAGGTAAATTTCAATATAAAATAAAATTACTACAAAAGCACAAATATAGATAAATATACCAATCAAATGAAGCAAAACCCAGAATTAAAACAAATTTATTATAAGCTCGAAAAGGTAGAATGTAAAATTCTAAATCCTTTGGTTCATGTTTACCATTACTAGGAACTTGAACATTATCGTCCGCCAGGACCTCTGCAAGTCTGACAGCCAGCTGCAGAGAGTTCCAAAGGTGCGCCAGGGAAATACACTAGCAACACATGACCGACCGACAAAAGTTTGTCGCACAGCGGGCAAAGAGGAGCAGGGTCACGTTTAAAAAGGTAACCATGCGTAAAATTGCAGTGGCCAATACGTAATCGAGTCAAGATCATCTCGTGACGAGATATCCGAAGGAGTGTGACGTTGTACTGGGGTGCACGACAACATAACTCTTGTTAGGCTCGTGCAATCCACTGAGACATCTTAACCTTTAGGATAATGTGAATCTTTAAAGAAATTACACTGCCAATTGGCAAGTAATACTTGCCTTTATTATATAACTTCAAAAAATACAAAACTTAACACCTTGGATTACAAAGAATTTAAATACTTGTTGCCACTTTAAAGTGGTTAGAAAAAATATCACTTTTGGTAATACATTTTGACATCATTGTTTAATATTTTAATATTTCAAAAATTCCTGCCATGCTGATAAAATTTTTACTCACGTTCAAGCCTTTTAATTACATAAATGCAACCTGAAGAGCTGAAAGATAATTTAGAAGAGACCTACTCGCGTATAACATGATGCCTCCCTAGTACCATATAGTCACCATTTCTGCCCAGCTCCACAGAAACTTGCTCTGTCATTGAAATCCCAAGTTCTTCTGCTTCTCTTGCCTTCCCGGACTTGGCTTGGTAGCGATAAGACCATGTAGAGCGTTGCGCATGCGCCGCTGTTTCAGCCATTAGCCGCATGAGGTCGTGCAATTCACCATGTAAGTATGCAGGCTCCCTCTATTGTTTTGCTGTAGAAGTACCATGACGCTCATTAAATTTTGATTTGGTGAGCTTGTGTTGATGGCGGTCTCTGCTTTTGGCTCATAGTAGAAACTCAGGAGGTTACCCAGTGCCTTCACTGCTCTAAGCTTATTTCCGCGGAGAGCTAATCACTGTTCGCGCCAGCATGATTCTTAATCTGGGAACCTCGAAATGTTTATTTCGTGTGTAAACGTGTACGTATGTGTATAAAGCGTAATTTGGGGTGGATGATTTTCTTGGGAGCCTTTGTGTCGCATCCTTGTAAGACGCTGAACTTCAAATACCAAGTTTGACATCCGCAGACAGTTCTCTTTTCTCCTAAAACCCATTTTATATGGATAAAATACCCATATTAAATGTTTAGGTGGAATACCATAAGTACTTCCTCAACATAATAGATGTGTGATAGAGCAAGTATAAATTATCTAATTACAATCATGCGGACCTAATGAGGAGTGAAGCCATTTTTAAATGTGTGCCCAGGAGTTTTCTTATGAATGGGCATTATTGGTTAACTCCGCCGGCCAGGCTCGTGTTCTGTGACGGCCAGTCTGTGAGAGAAAACCACATTAACCTGTGAGAGAAAGAGGGTTTTCCCGGATACCACATTGGATTTTATTTAATTAGAGTGGTTCTACAGGTGTGAGATAATTGTTCTGTTCTGGCTAGGATCTATTTTTACTTTCTCTACCACGTGTATATGGGTAGAGGATTTTTATTTTGCCCACAAATTCGATACCTAAATTTCACTGGAAATGTACGTTTTGAGGTTCGCTAAATCCAAAAAAAGCCTTTTTTAAAAATAGGTTCGTGTGTGTCTGTGTACAGAATAGCTCAAAGAGAAAGAGCTGTTGTTACCAAAATTACTACTTAAGTTCACCATTTGTCGTATGCCTCAGGAAGATTTTCAACAAAATCCCAGCACCTCAGATTGCCCTTAACATAGAACCTTTTACAAACAACTTGAGTTTAACAAAAACGACTAATGATCTTGATTAAAATTAATATGTATAAGACATTTTCTTAATATATCATATTTTCTGGAAATTTCC
Organism: Tenodera sinensis; assembly: GCA_030765045.1. Taxonomy (NCBI): domain Eukaryota; kingdom Metazoa; phylum Arthropoda; class Insecta; order Mantodea; family Mantidae; genus Tenodera; species Tenodera sinensis. The sequence goes on along the minus strand of CM060969.1, from coordinate 79,791,431 downwards.
TCAGAAGTGCTCTTCATTCTGGACCAATTTTGCAAAATCTTATTACACAAAAAATATATGTGAAATGCATTCCTTTTTCTGTAGTAAACCATTTCGGAGATGTTCGTTCATATTTGTATATATTTTCCAATACTTATACTTTTCTCAAATGGAAAGTCTTTTCTCTCTCTCTCTCTCTCTCTCTCTCTCTCTCTCTCTCTCGGGGATGTAAAGAGAACGGAATTTCATAGCAGCCCGCTTGTGAAGATTTGAGTATCTTGTAAAATATTCCCATATTCCCCTTCTACAAGCAAATTAGCAATAAGATAATTTCCGCAAATGTTTATCTCAACTAACATGAAGATAAAGGAATAAGTGTTTGTAAGCATAGTTTGTACAAGAGCAGAGGAAGTAGTGTGAATGCAACACACTAGATTTTTCCGAATCACTTTTGGTTCCCAAATTTCCTGGCGGTAACCTTTTTCCTTCTGTTTAGGCCAGTCGAACTTGAAACAAAATATCAAACCGTGTACTGTTAAATAGTCCCCAGTTAGTTTGTTAGTTCCTAGATGGTCGTACAATTGTTTTCAAGAGGTCAATTTGACGTCCTGAGAATGTGGAGTACTATTTAATTCTATTATGTGCTTTTATGTTATGAAATAACTAAGGAACCAGAAAGAAAGTACCTACAACGTTTTGAAATTTAACCTGGTTTAGCTATCTAAAAATTACTCTATCATTTGGGCCGAAGATTCTTCCACCGACAAAGGGTACTTATAGCCTAACCAGCAATTCCAGATCTTGGACAGCTCTCGAGGAGAGGTCAAGGAAGTCAGAAATTGCACTAATGCTTCGTATCTGTGTATGTGAATTTCGTTATTGCAAATAGTCTGTGGGAAATTACCATTATAAGGATTAAGGGGGAGGATTCTGTATAAAAAAAAAACTCTAGATCATTAGACAAATACTTCATAAAGAACGGTGGAGCTAAATAAATGAATTCGTCATTAGAATTTCAAAAGCTAACCAACTTCAGCTAAGCCCGCTAGTGCTATATTGTGTAATGGCTGATTTAAAGTTTGAATAATTCTAAATAATAAATCTGAAATAACAAAAGGTAATTTGATTAAATTTATTCCCTTAAATTTAAATCGTTAGCCTTGCACCATTTTACTTATTTGCACCCTGCCAATCTACTGCTTTGTTGATATTCGTTGTGGACAATGACCGCCTAATCACTGTATATGGTAATTTGAAAGTTTTGCATTTAATTCTAGCTTGTCAAATTGAAAGCCTAACTTAGCCGCATTAATTCTGTGCTTCCGATTAACATTTTTTACGCTTGTTGTAATTATCACTGGTTGTAATTAGTTCCGTTGTTTGTATTTAACTTTTGAATGGCAGTACATTTTAGGCAGATTCAGCTGTGTTTTTCGTATATACAGGCTGTTCACGAATTCGCGCTCTTGCGGACATTTTGCCGCGCTATGTTCTAAGTATAATAGTATGTGAATTATAGTTCCATCAATACAAGCTGGTCCGGCTAGCTGGCTGAAGGTGAACTTTGCGCTCTTTCTGCCCTCCTTACAATGCCGCAATGTTTTCAGTCGCAGTGCAGCTAGGCAGCCAGACCAGCCCGCATGAAAGCTATCAGCAGACTGGCAGGTGTGTAGGTTAATCTTTAATTTAGTACTCCCTCTTTTCATACGGTAGCTTTTTCGTCTAAAACTTGAGAGCTTTTATATGTAGAGCATTTATATAATACTGTTTTTATCTCCAGTTTGTCCGTGGAATTTAGTTTAGGAGACTTAATGAGTTCGGGAACATGAAGTATGTTTGAGAACCGTTTGAGAACACCGGTCATCGTGAGCCCAAGTCACATACCCAGAGTACCTGGCTTGGGAGGGGGGGGGGGTGCAGTGGCCCATATCTAGGAAACGAATATGTTCTACAATCTTCTGCTATAATCCCAATGTTGTAGGGGTATATCATGGGTATTTCTCAAACGGATTATAATATATTTGTTCACTATTTTTTTACAACAAAAAGCATTTTTAGAAAATATGTGTGTGTGTGTGTGCGCACACGCGTGTGTCTGTCTGTGGACAGCATAACTCAAAAGCGAAAAGTCTGTAGAAAACCAAAGTTGATATTTAAGTTTAATGTCTTTCAAGGATGCGAGACGAAGGTTTTGAGGAAAATAGCCCCACCCTAAACTACCCTTTACATGGACAATTTTTTCGAAAATGTTTATTTTCTTGAAAATGGCTCTAAGAATTTTGGTAAAAATGTTAAATGTTTAAGATATTTGTATGACAAAATATATATTTTGAATTTTCTGACTATAGCCTATGTAGTCCTGTTTACTCTGGATGACTTTTGAATAGCTCGTAAACTGTAAGAGATGGACAAAATCTTAGCACACAAAAACTGTAGATCTCGCTAAAACGCACAATTTATGCCTCAATACATGTTTTGTAGAGTGAACCATTTCGGAGATATTCCTTGTTATTTGTGTAAGTTTTGAAAACAGAACTTGCGTCAAATAGAACATCGTTGTTCATTTTGTTATATACTAAACGTGCAAAGAGAACGAGATCTCAAAGCTATAAAATATTTGACTATAGCTCAAAGCCTACTGTATTCTAATACCTTCCTACCAGGAAATAAGCAATAAGATAATTTGTACGAATATTTATCTCAACTAACAGGAAGACGATATATATGTTTGTAAGAATGGTTAGTACAAGAGTAGAGAAAGTCATGTGAGTGCAACACATAAGATTTTTTAACATATTCTAACATAAAAGGTTAACAAAGTAATTTAAATTTGTTTAAATAAATTTAATTAAGTTCCCCTACATTGCTGGCAACATTCACACATGTCAATCGCCCTTTATTTTACATATACATACCTATCCCATCTTTTACCATAGGCTGTTTAACACTGCAAGAACGAGTGAGACATACATGTTCCCAAAAATGGCTTCAACTGAAGATAAATATTGTGACAAAGTCGAATTTTCTTCGAAACCTTTGCACAAATTCAGTTTTCTTCTCGTAGTTAAAACAGTCAGCAGTTTTTCGTGCTGTCACAACTCACAACTGTTTACTTCTCGCAACCTCGACTCAGTCCTTTCAGTGTCTTTCGTAACTTTCTCTGTCTCTCATACACTAACTACGACACAATCATTCGACGATCGTTAGATCCTCTTTACGATGCACCGACACACGCACGGCTGTCTCACACTCACTGACACACTGACCGACTCGTGTCTGTAAATCTCTTTTCTCGCCTCTTTGTGTAGTGAGGATAAGGTCACACGAACCTTTCGCGAACTTCTTTAATCACGCCGGCGATGACATAGCCAAATCTTTATGAAAGGTTCCGGAGAAAACTCCTTTTGGTTCTGCCGCTCTGATTGTTGTTAAGTGAGTGAGGCAGCCTAGTCTTGGGCGCCTTTGTTTTCTCGTCAGCCTGGTATGTGGTGTGAAGTAGCTTATCCCAGTTCGTCCTTTGTTTTGTGCCGTGACTGGCGTCACAATATGGTTGGAAAGGCTTAAATTTGGTGGAAGCAGTGTATAAATCTGATTAATGAATTAACGTAAATTCCGGTTTGTATTACAATCGGTGTTCAAATGGACCTAATTGCACTAAGGCAAGGAGCATTCGATTAGTAGTGCATTTCGGTGCTAGAGTCGACAGAGCGCGTATGAGATACAGTAGCTGTGTGGGGATATGGAAGTACACGCGAACACCTGTTTTATATCAGACCAGTGAATATGCAACACATGCAACATGACTGGAATCTCCTTCTGCATAATTAGTAGTGAACTGTTTGCATATTTGATGACGTCACTTAGCGAGTAGATCAAGGAGAATCTTGGTCTGTAATCCTGTAATGTATGTGCATTAGTCTCCGTACATAGCCCTCGGCCAAGCAGGTGCTCAGCATTCGATGCCTGGAGCAGGCAGTACAATGATGGACAGTTATGGTACATTAAACAGCACACTATAGCAGCGGGTAAGGCGTCTTAATTACAGATTTGAGGTTTACGTGATTAGGCTGTACTTACCACAAGGGATACCAACCAACTCGGGATGCGGAAGTTGTGCTAACGAGCACGGTCAGCCTTTTTCTTTTCCTTTGGGAGGCTACAAAAAATTAAGGGTTGTTATAGCACAGAATTTAGCGCTCAGTTCTCCTCTTGTACTCTGCATAACGAAATAAAATTGTTTAGAAAGCAAAAGCTTTTTCATAGAAGATAAAATTAAATTTTGTTTTGTAATTTTGATGCGTAAGTGGTGTAATCAGATTGACGTTTTTGTCGATACAGTTTTTCCTCTGCATTAATTAAACAAACGAAACAAAACACGTATCGCTTTCAACTGAAGTGAACAACAGAAAATAAATGTGAAAATCTCGTATTTGACAGTGAAATTTACTACCCCAAAATATGAAAATGTAATGAAACGATGTAATTATTTAGTAGATACTACTGGAATATAAAAAAGGAATGTACAAAATGAAATTATTATTTATCAATCCAGAAGGAAGTTTGTCCTTTTCTTCTTGTCCTTGTTCCTCTTGTTTTTCCCTTCTCTTCTTTTTTTTCTTTTTTTTCCTTTCAAAATTATTTTCCGTCTATAAAACACATACAAAGGAACAAATAAAAAAGAGCAAGACGCGTAACATTTAATTTGAAAAGTATATCTTTAAATGTTGCACAGTCTCTGCAATGCAAATAAAGAGATAGTATCTTTTGTGTTAATTAACTACATTATCCCTAAAACGAGAAACCTTAACGATCTAAATGGAGGAGGATCTGCATGATGCGAAACAAAAAGTGGCAACATAATCTCCAGCCGTTTTGCCAGAAGTGAGTTTAAACATCTGGAGCACGCTAGGTAGTGACATAGTATTCGCGCCTTCTAAGTTAATGTGACCTCACCTCCTTTAATGAAACTGTTCCTCTTTTGAGACTGACTTTATTCTCCCAATACAACCTTAAACCTCTCTTCTACCTTTATAACCTTTGTTCTCCTTTCTCATTTTATATTGTCTTAACAACATTTAGAGGTTTTAATTTGTCACTTTTTGAGGTTGAAAAAAGCTGTCAACATATCAGAATAGGAAGGGAAAATGCATCAAAACATGTTTAAGGTGCTCAACTGTCGCCACAAAAAAAAAAAAAAAAAAAAAAAAAAAAAAAAAAAAAAAAAAAAAAAAACCTTTGTTTATTAAGGCATCCCAAGAGCAAATGCAGCTGTGGAGAGGATTTCTTTTACACGAGCTTTTTCTGGACAGAACCGTTCTAAACGTTAAAATTGTAACGCATTTCCGGACAGGGGTTCCTATCTGAAAGTCTATTAGTTTGCCATCCCGCACAACATACTAAGAGTTGTCGGTGTGTTTTTTTACACCTGGTATACATGCAGTGGTGTTAACTCGGATACAGTGGACTTTGGATCTTTGGGTTTTCTATGCATTAGATGATTCACACATTCACGATGTTATTCATACTTCCAGACTTGGGGGAAGATAAATTATGTTGGTTACAGAATAAGTTTTGTATAGTTGATGAATCCTAAGAGGAACACAAAACCTTACTATTAAAAGTAACAAATCTCGTTAAACTGTACAGTCTATAACAGATACAATTTTTTTTTGCCGCGTTAACCACTTCCGAGAAACTCTTTGTTGCTAGCCTGAAGTTTCAGTATTTCATACTTTTTTCTACTTTAAATCGCTATTATTTTTTTCCGTTTGTGTTCATGCAAGAAAAAAAAAAAATCAAACCCATAGTTCACACTATGTTAGTGTATCTACAAGAATCCCTAACTTAATGATAATCTAGTTTAGGAATAATACTTAGAATAACTTTTGTAAAAATCCTATTTCTGATTGTTAATATATTATGATTGAAATCGATTGGAATTGTTTATTTGAAGTTTAAATATTCTGAACGTTGTCCAGGTAATTTTTAAATTTTATTTTTGGAACTCCCGGCGCTATCTGAAATATTTCCACAACTCTTGGTTTGGGCACCACTGCTTTAGATGCTGTGGAATCCCCCCCCCCCCCCCGAAAAAAAGAGCAATCTGGTGAAAGTAAAAAAAAAAAAAAAGGAGTGGTTGCATTTAAGTGAAACATATAAAGTAAGAACTCCAGAGGGAGTATTTAGCTGTGGAAACCCAGAGAGGGAGCGGTCGACAAAGAGATGGAAACCTCAGTTTCGCTGATGGTATTACGCCTTTTGATAAAGACACGGTTATGATTATGGCGGCGGCGCGCTATTCATGATAAAAGTTTTAAAAGCACTCTTCTCTGTCACTAAATGAGGTAGCACATTAAAAGTCGTGGGCACTCTTCACTAAACAGGAAAAGCATGTAGGCATCCTTCTCTTCTACATGTGTTTATTATTTCTAAATTACAGCACTCGCCATTAGTAGTATGATCCCTTGAAAGTTAAATAGAAAATTATAGTCTCTTGAACATTCTAGCTGCATTCTAAACCATTAATTTAAACACTTTCAATCAGCAACAATGTTAGTAATAGTGTTTTTTGTTTTTTAATTTATTTTGCACAGTGTACCAAATCCTATTTCTTATATTTCCCTGTAGAACATATATTCTTCTGCGTTGCGTTTTCTTCCCCCCTTTTCCATGACTGCCTTATGTGCGACTACGAATAATGTCAAACAGGTAATGTGCAATGCAACACTGTGATTATAGATGTACGTGCTTTCCTCAGCCATAAAAATCCTCCCATCTATTTGTTGATAAGAATTTATATACATTCCAGATGCATTAACTCGATTACGTAATCTATTTAATTCATATGGTTATTTTAATATAAATCTGATGAATATTTTCGAATATATTAATATAGTTATGCTAAACAAGGATCAATTTACATCGCAGGACAAGCTATTCCACGACAGCAACCAATGAGAGATGATTAGTCAAATGATAGTTAAGAGCTACAGGGCTAAGTTATATGAAATAGACCTTACGTGAATCTGTTTGGAGATATCGCTTGGATCGGCGTGTGGCTGACAGCCTTATACGTCTCGTCCGTGTACCACACCATCTAGCGTTGTTATGTGTCTACAGAGACCTTAGTGCTAGGCAGCTGTATCTTTGCTTCTACGTGATCTTGCATTTTAAGGTGCAGTTCTATCGTTATCTGCGGATAGAGAGCAGAGTGTTCCCTATTACCATTTTCAGTTTTACTTCTGTTTTAGACTTCGAGCCGTGGTATTACATCCATTCCGATGCTACTGGGGGAAACTACGAACGCAGAACCTGCCAAATTCGGATCAAAGACCATATCGTCACAGTCTTCCTGCTCGGTGGTTATAGCTGCATGCATTTATTCACAGCAATATTTATTTAGTTGGTTAAACAAAGGATAAATGCGAACTCTGATGTCATAGGCAAGCGTTAGTGAAGTGAGGAAACATGCTTTATGAAGGAATTTTCGATTAAAAGAAGTATTTGAAACTTATTTTATCTATGATATTCGCTTCTTTCTAAAAGTATAGTTGTAGGTATTGTCTGAAATTGCACATTTTTAATTGTTTAAATTGTATGAACAACTAATGTCTAACTTCTATGATCGTAACTGGGTTTTTATCTGGTGTTATTGCTCGAACTGCAGGATGAAATTCAATACATTTTGCTATCAGACACCCTTATATTCACTGCTACATTCATACGAGTACATCGGAGAATAGAGGATGATTCTGGTTAAAGAAAAACTTCCCTCACCACCCGATAATCGAACCTGGCACCTCTGAGTTGACAAACCAGAACTCGAACCGCTCTGCTACAGAGGCATTTAAAGTCCTACTCGTATACAGGGTATACGATACAGATAGTTTTATAAATGGTACTTTCGTATGTATCCACTTCGGTGTCAGCTATTTTTTGCCTTTGTCAATATTTTTCCCACAAACCAATCACATAGTTTACAACGTGGTATGTTTGGCACGGTCGTAATTGCGCCGTAAAATGAACAGCGCCTGTGTTTACAGATTATCCGTTTTACTCCCACGTGTTCAAACCTGATCAATGCGTCATCCACTGATCTGAGTAGTGTGGGGTCATTGGCCTTGCGGAAAGCATTCAAACTCACTTCCAACACAGCATCCGTTACCATGAGGCCTGCCCGTTCTGCGTTAACTTCCTGCTCCACTCTGTCACGGAAAATAAAGACTGTCCTCAATTACAAATATCTGCTCTTACACACTTAACAGCCTGAATCTAGGCGCAGAGTTAATAACGGTTTGGAATCAGCCTATGTTATTGCACAACAGTTACCAGAGGAAATTAGTCTGCTCTATATAGACAATAGCTAACATTAATTATCATAGTTCATAAGCGAGTAAGCATTCAAATAGTGTGAACCAATTAAAACATGTGCCCGTAATCATCATGTGGTATTTATCTAACTGAACAAACATTATCTAGCTTACAGAAATACGCAATGGCTTGTAAATAACGACCTGTCTAATGTTCTAAATGCAGCTATTCAAAGTATACCGATCGTAATGGCTCCGCGGTAACGTGTGAGTCTCGCATTCGGAAGGTCCAGGGTTCGATTAGTGTTTTATCACGGGTTTTCCAGGTATGTAGAGTAATGTTTTTCCGGAGTTTCCTTCCTCGTAATTTTTCAGATTCGGAAGATCAGGTAGTGGATCATGTGCGCGGTAGTGGAATTTGTTTTTCCTTGATAAGCAACTGATGGTGTTATCGCTTGAATTCTGTTTTACAACGCTTTTTAACCTCTAGACCATATCGGACACTGAATGAAAGCGATGAAATGGTGCTCAAATGAGCTTAGAGTTACTTGAATTCATCTTTCACGATAAGGGAAAACCCCAGCAAAACCCTTATCCAGGTAACTCACCCTCATTGAGATTCGGACTAGGGACCTCTAGTTACCTCAGAGGTAACAAAGGTAACGCTGACACTCGACCAGAAGCAGTCCAAAATAATTCCTATTACTATTTCTCGTGTCTTTGTGTTTATGCTGTAAAATATTAATATTAAAATTACTAAGTTAAATATCCTCTACAATATTTAAGTGGTGTGCAAACTTTTTTTTTCAAAAGTACACAGTATCTGAGTTATATTTTATCGTCTGCTGAAATGAACGTAATAACTAGGGGCACTAGTATCAAACCAATGCATTTTCTCCATGTATGGAGCTTCTAAATATGTGTGTGTGTGTGTTGTTTTTGTTGTTTTGTTTTTAAGTACATTTAAAAACCAGCTGTGTGAGTCGAGTGTGAATCCAGGATAAATAGGCGCACTATTATCAACATAGTTGAAAAAATCCATTTGTACTCGTAGTTTCTTCTGAAAGACTACTTTTGCGGTTGGCATCGGTTTCATTGTCTTTTGAAGCTTAGTCTTTGAATTTACACCATTTAATATTGTAACTTAGATGGGAGGGGGGGGTGGGGGGGGGGGGGACGCATAATCAGGTGAACCGAGTTGTAGGTTGAATGTTGCAGAGTAATCGTATATAAGTCTCAAAGACTGGTCGAATGCGATCTTGTATTATCCTGAGGTGGCAATGACCTGATTCGCATAGGAAATGTTTGTTCCTGGTGTCTCCTGATGAAATTGTTACTGCAGTTTTAACAATGACTCCTACAGAAAGATCTGTAGATGATTTCAGTTTTTCAGGAGCTTTATTCTATTAGGTCAATGTAATATTGATATTTACAATTACTAAACCTGTGTTAGTGGTTCATATCTTTTGTGGGCAAATGACCAGATAGGAGTGCAATACAAGAATGTATATTCTTATTGTGGCAGGAATTTGTCTAGAGCTCCATTACTGTTTACGTTTGGCAAAACAAAAATAATCAACTTTAAATATTTAAAAGCTTGTTTATTTAGAAAATGAATTTAAACATGCTAGCTGTTTGCATGCCGTGCTTCAGGTATTATCACTCACTCCGAGGCTATAACAGGCGGTGTCGCTATAGGTTCTTTGATGCGTACGTCTCAGCGTGTGCCAGACGGATAGCCTTAATTGCCCACTGCCTTCCTGCATCATCTGCTTGAGTAATTTACTAATAGATGGGGATAGCTCCGCAGTTTCCCTTCTGTACTACCTGTGTTTTATTTCTTTTACTGTATAGGAGAACTTTGATTGAAGCATGCAGTTTACGTGGAGACTGAAGGGTACAAAGGATACAGTGAGCTGAAGCGATACTCAAATTTTAAAAAGAGAGTCACTATATTCTGACCTTGAAATTCGACACTTTTTGCAATACATACGGATAAGAATTATGGCTTATCTTCTCAAAAAATCTGATGAAATGCATTCACGCATCCTTGTTTACTGATGACAAATTTACATTCACTTCAAACAAAAAGTTGATATTCTTTATATAGTCTAGGTTGAATGATTTTGTTGAAAATCTGCCCATCTAGGCAGATGAATATCTTGGTTAAATACCAAGGTATGTAACCGAGTTACACTTTCTTAGCTATGGTGTTCACAGACTGACATGCACTTTTTAATTTTTTTTCTTAGTTGACTCGAAAACATGTATAAACAATGAAATCGAATGATATCGAATTTTTGTATGGCGTACAACTAATATTCTTCTTGCCTACTACAATTACAGATATTAGGCAGTAGAGAAAGTAAAAAATATGTTACAAACTTCAATTTAATTACACCCTTCCACTAACAGAATACCAAGGTTTGAGTGTTTTACAAGATCTCCATGTTTTTTTTACGTTTATGAGTACAAAAGCTTTATCTAATTCTTACAGTACAAAATTCATAGCACTTCAAAGCTGTTCAGAAGTAATTGTTGTTGTTTTCTAGTGCCTTGCATCTGGCAATGAAGCCATTAGCATTCGTGCTTTCCAATACTTTTGAACTGTAGTTTCTTCTGATCTTAATGCTTCACAGGTCTTCAAGTGTTCTTCATTCATTTCTGCTGGATCGTTACACAGGACACATATTGGTGAGGCTGAGATACCTATTCTGTAGAGATGACTTGCTAAGCAGTCGTGATTTGTCAGTAGCGTTCAGAAGTAATTAAAAATATAAGTGCTTTGTATTTTAATAAATTTATGACTCTGTGTTGTTCTATATGTCTGCTAAATTTGTTCAGGTAGAATAAAAAACTATTTTAAAAATATGTAATACATTAAGTAATAGGTTACTAAGAAATCAATTTATTTGCTAAAAACAAAGATAATGAAGCTTTTAAATGCAAAAAGCCATTAGCTTCAGTAAAGGTGTTTTACTTCAGATATAAATATATTATTAGAACTTAATTATGAACTAAAACAAAACCAATGCATATCTGTAGGGCCCAAAGTATTACCAACCCAAAGATTAAAATCGCTGTAAAGTGAGTGAGCATCATTTTGTTAAACAATTGTTCCAAAGGTAAAAGCCGTTTAAATTAGATTAGATGTTAAAGGTGGGATTTAAATTGAATATTTTAAAAAAATAAATAAAAAAGGAAGTAGTGAAGAGCAAGTTTTGATACATTTTTCTCTCGTAAAATATACACTTTATACGGGAAACGTGTCAATAAAACTCATAGCCATTTGTTGTGAATTTATTCTGTGAACTGCACTCTTTTTTCCGTGAACGTAGCAGAGAGCAGAGAAATTTTGCCTGAGGCAGGTATTCAGCGCAGAATTTCGGATTGTAGCATCAACTTCCGAGGCCATCGCTAATATTCTCATTAAAGGCGACTCCATTTCAACAGCGACTCGTATTTCCGTTCTTTGTATTGTTAATTTCTTCCCTTCGGCATAATCCCATAAATGAATCGGATAGCGAGAACGTATCGATTGCAGCATTTGTTGAGAGCGAATAGCACCCCGTGCCTACCTGTAACTCTATCGTTGGCATCGTCTTTTTGTTCCTTCCACTGTCGAAAACTAGAGTCGCGCTTTTCATTTTCATCGTTCCGCAATTTTGGTAGTATGTGAAATAATTGGCAGGAAATGGGATTTCATCTGTGGAAATAGTGGTTGGAATCGAATAATGCTGTTGGTTTCAGTTGCACCTATATTTACAATCAGTCCATTGTTTATGGCAGTATTTTAGGATCAACACAATGATTCCGAACTTCAGTGTTGCAGCAGGCATTTGCCCACCTGTCGGAAACTAAGGCCAACCTGTCATTCATGAACTAGAGAAACCACATATGCCCTTAGTTTTCAGAAAATTGTTTCTCTTTTTCTTTCTTTGCGTCTATCTGTTTATCTCTCCAGATGTTAGTCTTCACGCCTGTCAACCACTGTTTTGTTCAAATCGTGATTTTCTATCCAAGAACAGATTTTAACTAGTCCTGTTTTAATACTGCCTAGTATGGACAGAAAACGAATTTGCCCCTCTCCAATGGCAAAGTATTCATGCTACTGGCTGGACATAGGTATAACCAATGACACATCAGCAATAAAGGGAAGTTGACTATTTCGGACGGCTCGCCAAATCGCTGCTCAACTGTTGCTTGATTCACAGCATGTCGTATACATCACACACTACACGTGGCCATATTATTGTTCTATGGCAAGCTGGTAACAGTTTGAGATATTTCAGAAACTGCACAAATTCAGAGAAATTTAAATTTAATGAAATTTTAATGTTATCCAAGAAAGGCGGAAATTGCATACGTATTAGCAGAGAAATTTTCATTCGAAAGAAGAAACTATATCGCGTAATAGACAAACATATTTAAAACTATTTCGATAGGAATTTTAATTCCAATATAAATATAGCGAGAATTTGTATTTGGATTAAACATTTTTATACTTCTCAATATAATATTGTACCATGTTACGTAAAGGTTTATGTTTGTGATTCTAAAAATAGATTTAAAACTTTTCTTGTAACACAGAATCGTTTAGCCCAATAAATGCTGGTTATTTCAAACAACATTTGCAACCTTGTCCATAATAAGCATTAAGCATTTGAAGATAAATCAGAAGAAAATTAAAACGTTGCTTTTCTATGGACCAGATGCACCTACCATACAGCGGCACGCCTCTGGCCCCGTATTGCAACTGTCAACCAGTTCATTGAGAGACCCCGAGAAACAAGAAACTGAGAGATGGTCCCAAACTGTGCATTTTAATAATTCGTTTTGTATACATGGTATCTGTCACTAACATATGTGCTTCCAAGTTTTCCCTAGACATACATGTTTTGAGGCACCATGGACAAAACCGTTCTTTAGAAAAAGGTTTGTGTGTGTGTGTGTGTGTGTGTGTGTGTGTGTGTGTGTGTGTGTGTGTGTGTGTGTGTGTGTGTGTCTGTAAAGGTCCTAACTCAAAAACTAAATGTTGTATGAATACCAAACCTGTATTTAAATTCAGTATCTTCCAAAGAGGCAACACGAAAATTATGAAGAAAAATCCCCCACTCCAAAATAATGTTCAAAAGATCTTCGATGTTTTTGATTTTCTCAAAAAAGGTTCAAAGGGTTTTGATTGAAGACTATTTTTGTTAACTTCTCAGGAAAAGCAGTGTTGTCAATTTTCAAAACACGACATGACGTGTTACGTAGAGAGAGAGAGAGAGAGAGAGAGAGAGAGAGGGGGGGGAGAAAGGTAGGGTGAGTAAGACGATAAAGGGAGAGAAAAGGAGGGACTGAGAGACATAGAAAATATTTCTCATGTATGTAATAATGCCAATAGTGCTGCGGGTTCTACCCGACAAGTGTTTTGTTACATTAAGCTGTAGTATTTTGAATATGAAAGGACTCACCAGATTCTATGGATTGTTTTAAGTTTATACTTCGCTGGGCGGAAGCCCTAATTGTAATTTCTACCTGAGTACCATCCGCTTTGTACCATCCCACTGTCTTACATGGGTAGTGGCTTGTGTAAAATCAATATGGCGGTAGCGCGCAACATATGTTGCTATGGACAGGCCCTGTTGTTTATTGCTTTAATTATCACAGGGAAGGCTGTGATATATACCAGGAGGCCGTGTCTTGCACAGAGAGAATGCGAGCGATTGTGTGTATGTATGTTGCGCGGGAGGGTGGGGGGGGGGGTGTCTTTTGACGCAGTGACTAGGTCGGATGAGTGCTTCTAGTTATTGAATTTTACTGGTATTTAATTAGGTGGGTAACCAGGTAGATCACATGCTTGACACCAGTCTTGCTTTTGTTATATACTACCCACATACAATTTTGCTTTTTCTCTACTACCTAACTGCAGTAGATAAGAGGAACTATTCTATTCGATATAGAGATTTAATTGAAAACGTATGTATCGAGGGCCCTTAATCCAAACCAAACCAACCAAGTCCCCACTCCAACTACCCTTTATATGGATCACTTTTTCAATATCTGTGATTTCTGTCAGAAATTAGCAATTTTGTTTCAATTATTATATGTTAAGATATTGTGACATGGCTTCTCCATGTCATTAAGACTCTTTGATTTTCAAGGAGGTTGCCATAGAGACAGTTTGAGTTGTTGAAGATCAAGAGACAGAAACTAGTAGTGTGTGAGAGTTTGGGAAGATGAAGAGACAGAAACTAGTATTGTGACATGGCTTCTCCATGTCATTAAGACTCTTTGATTTTCAAGGAGGTTGCCATAGAGACAGTTTGAGTTGTTGAAGATGAAGAGACAGAAACTAGTATGGTGTGAGAGTTTAAAAAAGATTAAGAGACAGAAACGAGTAGTATGGCTGTACTTGAAGCTTGAGAAAATAAAAAAGAGTTGTTAAATTTGTTACATTTGGTGTCAGGAAGTGGGATGGAGGGAGATTCGGAAACCAGGATGATGGCAATGATGAAAGAATTATTTGCCAAAATGGAAACGAGAAACGACAACCTCGCTGCCGAGCTGAAAGAGATGAAGACGGAGCTATCGGCGAAAATTGACGGACAACTCGGCGAACGGATTGGCGTGACGGAAGACGTAGAACAACTCGGCGAACGGATTGGCGTGACGGAAGACGTGGAACAACTCGGCGAAAAGGTGGAAGACCTCTGCCAGCACGTGGACGTCGTGGAGGACGACGGGGAACGTCTTGGCGCCCTGGTAGTAAGAGTTGACGAGAGCGTCAAAGTACTGGATGCCAGGGGCAGACGGAATAGCGCGGAGCCGCGGAGGGAGCACCTAGTGGCCGAGGCGACAGTTGCGCCCGTTTCGGACGATCAGCAGGGAAGCGCACAAGCAAACGAGCAACACGCGAGAACCGACTTGGCGTGTGACATGGGGGGACCGTCGGGGCCATCCAATCACCTGACGCATAGTGCCGTGAACGGAAGAATGGTGGACATCATCGTGGACGGCAGGATACAGGAGAGGCCGTGCCGAGCACGAGTGAACACGAGTGCAGCGGTGGACGCGACTCGCGCGGATGTGGTGGGGTTTGTTGCCGGACCCATCGGAAGCAAGGTGGCTGCGAAGGTGCGCCAGAGAGGTCGGCGGACATGGTACCCAGTGAGCCCTTTCAAAGTGCGCAGGATGGCCCGTCAACACACCAGGAAGAAGGGCAACTGGACGAGGGACCGTCAAGACCGGCGGTACTGTTGCAGAATTTCGAAGCAGGATGGCATACATCGTCCTACCTGGACCAAGGGACACTATCCAACAGCGATACCTAGGATCGTGCCCCCTGGAGAGCGAGGTCCTACTGGCCCTCAAGGTTTACAAGGATTCCCTGGCCCTCAGGGTCTGGTAGGCTTGCCTGGAATGAAGGGTGAACGTGGATTCCCAGGAATGAAAGGTGAACAGGGCAATCCAGGACCTCCAGGACAAGCTGGTGCACCAGGACCTGAAGGACCTAAGGGTGACTCAGGCTCTCAAGGACAACATGGAGCTCCAGGACAACCTGGTCCACAGGGCCCTCCAGGAGACAGAGGACTTCCAGGATTACCCGGCCCAACAGGACCTGCTGGCCTCAGAGGTCAGAGAGGTGCACAAGGTGAGACAGGTCCACCAGGGAAGCCAGGCAGTGAAGGACCTCCAGGACCACAAGGTATTGCAGGACCTCTAGGACCACCGGGACCAATTGGAGAACAGGGACCAGAGGGAGCACCAGGTAAAGCAGGAACACCTGGTATTGCAGGAAGACCGGGAGATAAGGGACCTGTAGGACCTTCAGGACCTCCGGGAACTCCAGGGGCACCAGGTCTTCCAGGGCCACCTGGTCCAAATGGACCTCCAGGACCAGCAGGAGAACGGGGTCTTCGAGGAGAAACTGGACCACAGGGTGTAGAAGGGCCACAGGGAGCTAGAGGAAAGCCAGGACCTCCAGGGCCAGAGGGAGGTAAGGGTGATAGAGGAGAAGAAGGTCCAAAGGGTGCAAAAGGACACCGTGGTCTCATTGGTCTACAAGGGTTACCTGGACCTCAGGGACCTCCAGGAGACAAAGGCATGACTGGACCTCCAGGATTGTCGGGAAAAGATGGTGAACCTGGAACTAAAGGTATGCCTGGAAGAGATGGAAACCCAGGACCTCAAAGTATACCAGGACCACCAGGCCCTCGTGGACCACCAGGAGAAGAGGTTCGATGGGTTAATCCACCGGGGCGCAAGGGAGATGCCGCAGTGATAGTGCTGGTCGGGACGACCAGCTCTGAGGAGGGAGCAGTGTGACATGGCTTCTCCATGTCATTAAGACTCTTTGATTTTCAAGGAGGTTGCCATAGAGACAGTTTGAGTTGTTGAAGATCAAGAGACAGAAACTAGTAGTGTGTGAGAGTTTGGGAAGATGAAGAGACAGAAACTAGTATGGTGTGAGAGTTTGGAAAGATTAAGAGACAGAAACTAGTAGTGTGGCTGTACTTGAAGCTTGAGAAAATAAAAAGATTTGCTAAATTTGTTACATTTAAATTTGTCACAATATTTACATGCCAAATACCGAGAGAGTCAAAAGATTCCGAACCGTCTGCGCGGTGTTTTACCTGTCTGCATCCTCAGCACTCGTTGCCGTCTGCCGCTATCATAGAAAGGCGCGGATGAAACCATACAAAATTTAAGGCTTTACTTACCAACTTTATGAAATAAAATCGTTATTGTCTCTATTGTTCATGAAGTGCTCCTTCATGACAAAAAAAGTGTTGTATAGTACGCTATTAGCGGAGAAAGAGTCATAGAGCCAATTTTTTTGAGTCAATAGTTGATGCCCATACAGACGTGAATACATCCCCCCCCCCTTTTTTATAGAATTGACACAGGAGCGTGATTTGGTGTTTCTTTCTTCAACAAGACTCTGCAATAGTCCACACAGCCAATCTTTCGATGAGAACAATTGAAAGTGGTTTCAGAACAGATTTATTGAGATTTGTGGGCCCCTCGATTCCCGACTTTCCCTCTTTGGAGTAACTTAAAACATAAAGTGTAGAAACAAACCCACACACCCTGGGAAAGTTAAAGGAAAATATCCGCCAGGAAATTTCCAGCATTTCTCATAGTGAACTGCGGTGAGTGATAGATAGTTTCCTAAGTAGGTGCCAAAAATGTGTGTACGGGCAATGTCGGTGGCTAATTTCAGCATCTCCTTTCATACAGATGGTTAATAAAGCCTTTAAAGCAGTTTTAAAAATGTTGTATGGTTTCATCCTGCCTTTCTATGATAGCGGCAAAGGGCAACGAGCGCCGAGGACGCGGACAGGTAAAACAATGCGCAGACAGTTCGGAACTTTTTGACTCTCTCGGTAGAATGTAAATCTCAAATTTTCTAGGAATGGCTTCTGAAGTCCTCTTCACTCGAAATTTTCTTCACTGGGATTTCTGTAATTATGAGAGTAGAGCAAAATAGTTAGCAAAAGTGTGGAACGCTTTAAAAGACAATTTATTTCAAATAAGCAGTTTTGTACCACGCAACCGTTCCCTAGATAATCTCTTGATATTGGTTTGAATTTATCAATATCTTTCCTTTTTTTCAAGTGCTGTGTCTATTCATTCATTTCTCGCGATGCCATAGACAGAGCACGGAATTTGTGAAGAGACTTTTAAACACCGATTATATTATCGAATTGCTTTCCTCTGTTTTCCTTGTAAATAAAACCAAAATGTGTAATGAGACCAGTTTTGCAAAGCTTTGTCCCGATTAACGTTTAGGTAGGAAATAAGATGCAAAATGGTACATTTTCACTTTCTGGGCATGTAAAACATAATATTACCCAACGCAAAGATCCCTACAGAACCAAAAAAAAAAAAAAAAAAAAAAAAAAAAAGTTATAATGTTTTTGATTAAAAATACGTGTTTGACATTTTATCATGGGTAAATTATATATTTCGAGTTTGCAATGTCACTCTAGAGAACTTTCTTTAATCAGTTTGGTGTTTGACTAAAAAGTGTTATTTTTTTATTACTCTAACCAATCAGAATTTACTTCCTGATAGCATATAAACAGTAAAATAATTAGTATGTTTTCCAAATACTTTGAAAAATCCGTAATTCACCAACACTTTTAATTCTGTTTCTTATGAAACTACTATTCCCGTATCTTTGATTATAGTAGAAGCTTTCAGTGATAAAGGGCATCACCATGAATGACTCGTGACTCATATTGAAACCATTTCCTGAAATGTACTCTATGGTAGAAGTATATTAGTTATTACATTACGAGCTGCTTCATAACGCGATTGGTGTAATTGAATACGAACATAAGTTGTAAGGTTTGTTGAGAAGTTGCAGTGACATATGGTTGAATTTCTCTCTGCAGTTCAGAATAGTGTGAGGATTAATTCCTACAAGCGGCATGCTTTTCTGTGAAGGCGTTCTGAGTATAACTGGCACATCTGATGTACACGCTACCTCATCCATTTTTGTCCTCGATTAAACAGGGTTAATACTGTGGCGGTGGCGACTTTCTGTAATGTGATTCTACAAAGTAGTACTTTTACTATGTAAATGTATTATATATATCATGCATAAAAATTCTGTGTTCAAGCGTGAATTTTTTGGCAGGCACTTCAGTGTACAAATAACAAGACAGGAACAGCAACAATAATAATACTCTCAAGCAATTCCCACACTACACAGATATTTTGAATAAATTTTGACTTCGAGATGCAAAATGAACAAACCCTAATGTTTACCGCTCGAACTGACTGCAAAAACTGGCAATGTATGAGTATGACATAAATGATAAATGGCAGACTTGAGCGATTCATTCGCACTATTGTGCGACGTGATGTGTGTGTGCGTGCGTGTGTGTGCGCGCGCTCGTGCGTGCGTGCGTGTGTGTGTGTAATTAAGAAAAACATTCTTTCTTGATAAACCACTTCTTCACCTGAGTACCCTCCCCTTATGTAGGACTTACACCCCCTAGGACTTACAAGGCTGTGCCTATTGTCAGATGCCTGTCGGAGAGCAGACGAACCTATGTACCGGGCAGAGCGAAGACTTTGAAGCGGGTGGTCAGACCAGCACCAGGTATGATAGTGAGGAAAAGGATGATATGAAATGCAGGCGAAATTGATATTTGGAAAGAAGATGATGGGGCAATTGGTGGAATGAGTGGCGGGAGAAACCGGAGAACCCAGAGAAAACCCGCCCAGAGGCCGCTTCGTCCACCACGAGTACCAAATGCGGGTCCCTGGGATCGAATCCGGGCCGCCTAGATAGTAGGCGAACGGTCTATCCGCTCGGCCACGGTGCCGCCCTTGATAAACCACATTATTTTATAGAAGTAAGTAGAGAATTTAGAAGGTTTACATTTACATCCTTTGAAAATTTCAGTCTGATATCGCAAATTGTTTCAGAGGTACTCTTGAAATTGGCAACTTGAGGATTAAGGAGATAGGGCATGTAATCGCCCCTAAGTTAAAAGAAAGACTGCTGTTAATACTCACCAAATTCACCATCTTTTGGTGCCTATAATACGAGCGTAACTGAGAACAGTATGCAACTGTCAAAATTACGACTTGCTCCTGTAGAAATTCCAGACTTAAATTTTGGCTAAAGAACGGAAATTGCTTAACCTAGACTTAGAGAAATTGGCTGTTTATCTAGCAACTGTTTTTTGCTAGCCACCATCAACTGCAGCAACAAATAAATCGCGATAAAGACGAGGGCTAGTATCGATTTATATCGAGAGCGGCGTCCTCTCACTAGGGGACTGCGTGAATAATCGCCTCCATGTCCGCCCGGGCAGTGCTACCGAAGTTGAATTTTTCATGAGACCGATCATTTGGCGGTACTGTTCTGCTTGCGAGATGGAATATGGACAGTAGTAGAAATTTATTAGCCAGCAGTGGCATTGTTTCAATGGGGGGCTCCTGGGTCGCTGGTGCTTTATAGTCGCACAAAAAGTTTCGGTCATGCAAATAAAATTATATTCCTATTTATTTTATTTTCGTTTCGCTTTGCGAACGTTAAAAGGAAGGAATGACGCAACATCAGCTCTACTACCATTACGCTATACGCCACGTTTCAATATTAAACGGAAATTAAAAACTCTTATGTATGACATTCAGATTACTTTCTCTGCCCATTATCATTTATGACTTTATCTACTGGATACATATTAACCGAGCGAGAGGGCTCCGTGGTAACGTTTGAGGCGCGCATTCGCGAGGTCTTGAGTTCGATTGCTGCGGCTGACCTTTCTGACCCAGTTTTTTTTTTTTTTTTTTTTTTTTTTTTTTTTTTTTTTTTTTTTTTTTTTTTTTTTTTTTTTCTTTCTTTCTCTCTGGGATTTTCCCGGGTCACCGGGCGAATACTGGGAAGTATAATTACATTCCTGTGAATTTCCCGTCCCTCTATTTCATTTCAATCCAGTCTTTCACGGTCGGAAGTGTTGGCGATGGATGTATTAGCGTTGCCGTGTGGGGGATTTGCATACTGTAAGGCTGTTCTCACGGATGGGTGGCGTTGCAGTTGCCAGGACTGCAGCGGAACTGTCGAAACTCATGCGCCTGGTGGCTGCTTGGCGAACCTTGGTGTTGGAATGACTCTCCAGCATACTTTAGGGATCCTTACGTCGGTTCACTGCTCGCCCAGATTCCCTCACGCCATAAGACTCTCCTTCAACCCGAGGGTGTGACACACAATAACCAGCTTTTGGACAGTGTGGAATCCCCTCCGTACGTACTCTACGTCTACCTATTAGGTGGGGTATGTAGGTATTATATTCCAACCAAAACTTAAATATCAAGATTTCACTAGAACTGCACATGTTATGAAATATTGTACAGTTTTCTATAGTTGGTAAATGCTAAACGCTAGACGAAAATTACTGAAAATGTAGATCCCTTTAAAAACACGATTTATTTCATATTGCAGAGGAAAATTGAATACTAATATTGTTCTCGATTCAATAAGCTTCCCGTATTAAGATTAAAAATGCTTGATTATTCTATCCTTTATTTCGAAACTAGAGTCACTAATGTCACATTAAGATGAAGTACAGCTTTGAGTAGAAGGAATTGTCTGAATTGGAGAAGTCGATATATTGGTTTTGCTTTTACGTTGTCGACAAAGTTTAGATTGCTGAACTCACAAGTGGTTGACCTGTCTAAAGTATTTGATTTCGCGTGTCGTAATACACTATGATGCCATGAAGACATATAGATCACCACAGACATGTCTAAAACATGAAGTTACTTGAAATACAGAATGACACTTTTGTATACTTGTTCGTAGTACAAGCTGTATCTCCTGATTCTCAGTTACTTAATTATATATGTCAGTTTACTAGAAATTAAAGAAAGTATTGACAAAGTAAAAAAACTAAAAATGTGGGCAATCTAAAATGTTGTTACTTTCTTAATATCACTATTATACACTATAATATTATTATTGTGGTTCGGAATATTCAACTATGTGTGTACATGTACTAAAAACTTCATCTCTCTCTACTTTTCATTCTTTCTGACAAAGATACATGAATTCTCCCTCCCCCACCTTTTTTTTTGAGAGAGTAAGTGTTATTATTTTTCTGCTGGATGAAATAACTTTATAGACTCAACCACATAAGCTATCAATGCAAATAACCACTTGAAATAATTGTCATGATTTATAAAATAATTCATAAAAAATTTCAGGGAAAACCATTGAGAACTTGAAGAGCAGTGGTAATTTAACTCACAAAGGGTGATCTCTATATATTCGGACTGCCTTGTCCCCTAGTTTTAATAAATTTATTTTCTGCTTTCAGTCTGCCTTCACTGTGTTTTTGTCCATTGAATTCAAGGACGAATGTATCGTAAAATTATCGTCAATAATTAATATAAAAACCTACATTTTCGGTATGTTCCACAGCGTTTTAAACAATTTCAGGTCAATTCTTCTGCAGATAGTTTTTAGAGAAGGTATGCAGTCTAAGTGTTATATATCGCATCATTTGCGGCAGTCTGTAATCTAAAATTGGAATATAAGATAACCAAAGTCGGAATAGCATTGTGTAGAACTGGTTCCTCTTGCTTTTTCTTTTCTTTTCTTTCTGTAAATGAATTGTTCTTCTAAAATATTAATAATAATCAAAAGATTCATCAATGTGGATCAATTGCAGAGTTTAATATGTCAATATTTTGCTATTGCTCTCAAAAGCGGCATATAAAGCCAAAGATCCGTGGTTCAAATTTTGGCTATGACGTTCAATCTTTTTTTTTTTTTTTCACTCCCATTGTATCTTTCCAGCTTTTTGGAGGGATTTTTCTCTTTTTCCTTGCAGCCTTAATATTAACCATTTACATTAAATAATTTTGTTTTGGGTTTGTCCGCCAGTTAGAAGCTGCTGAGACATGTTTATAGTTTAAATAGGAACGGTTCATAGGATTAACCAGAATTTTTTTAAAAATAATTCAGTTTATTTAGTTAAATAATTAGCTAATTTGTGAGAAAATAAAAGGTAAAGCCATTTTACTTATTCTAGATGCTGAGGAGAATTTATTTTTAATCCATCGATCCGACGCCACAACTCGAAGAAGGAAAATGTGCACAGCTTTATGGCTGCAGCGGGACAGAGCATCATAAACATCCCTTAATACAGACATAAATTGCGCCTGAACGCGGGGCAAGATAAAATATGAAGAGAAGTTTTAAACAATTTAAATTAAAACTGCTACAAATTGCTCCCGGACGTGGCGCAAAATATATTTTAATCATTACCTCGAAATCATCACACTATTTTCTTGTTTATGTTGTGATTTTATTCCTAATAGAAGAAAAGTGGATGGAATAGAACCCGACCGTGATAACCTCCAGAATTGTAGTTCTAGACCACAAGCATAATAAGAAAAACACAAGCTTCCAAATCCCCTAGAAGAGTGGTGGTGAATGTTACGTTAAAGCTTTGTCTGTCTTATACGGCCAACGACACAAATAAATTCCCATCATCTTTCTCCTTTTGTTTTTCTCCTTTATCATCAGCTTTATTATCTCCATCATCAGCATCTTCTTGGAAGTAGAGCAAATGTTTTCCTCTCTTTTCTTTGCGCTTTTCTTTTTTTCGTCCCCAAGAAGCAAGCAGCGGCTATATTTCAAAGTGGCAGGTTCCAGCAGCGTACCCTCTTCGATAGCTCCTTCTCTAGACGACTCGAGTGCTGCGCTCTACAAGGTGTGCTTGACATTAGTGATCGATGACGACACTAACTTCGTACACTTACACCTGCGTCAGCAACGGCTACTCAAAGATGCTTACGATGCTGCGTTGTTTCTTGTCCGTAAGTAATAAAGACAAACAATTGCGATGTGATTTGAAAACTTAAATTCCAAACGAAATGGAAGTCAAGAGTTAATTTAAGAGCAATAAGAACTTTCTTTTCAATAAATCAGCGAATGAGATAATGGTATGCTTTATCAACTGTTTTGTGTAACATTTAACTATGTTCTAAACGACTGTAAAGATTTATTATATAATGAAGGCATTTTAATTGCCAAAAAGGGTAAAATAGATACCATGTTATTTGCGGACGATGTCCTGCTTACTGTAGAATCAGAAAGATATCTCCAAATGCTAGCACGCAAGTTCCAAATGGTGGCCAACAGATACAATTGTAAAATATCAATAAACATATAAAAATAGCATTTAAGGGTAAGTATGGAATTAGAGCCAATATAGTATTGGAAAATAATATAGTGAAATACGTAAAACATTTGAAGTTTTTACGTTATGATATTACATATGAGGAAGGCAAAGACATACAAAACAAAATATCTAAATTCCAGGCAATATGCAAATTTAGGTCGGAAAATAAGAAAAGATACAAAAGTTAAACTATATAAGACAATGACTGTTCCTTCTTTGTTGTATGGAAGTGAAAACTCGATAGCAAAATCAAAGGAAAGAAGAATACAAGTAGCAGTGATGTTATTTCTGCGTGTTGCGAAAGAATGCACACGAACAGATAGAATGCGAAATGAGCAAATAAGAGAATAATTATATATGTTAGAAGATAAAATTAAAACAAACAATAAAACTTAACTGAACCCGTAGTAAGGATGGGTAACGAAAGGATATCAATAAGAGCCGCCCAATGCAACCCGAGAGGAATAAGACACGATGGTCGACCCCGGAAAAGATCGACTCCACAAATGACTTCGCCTAGGTCATGTAGAAGAAGAACAAGAAGAAGAAAAAGCATAAATGCCAAAAGAAATGGCATTAAAAGTTAATTACGATGCTGAAAGATGTAGAACATTGTGTAAACTCTAAAGAGAAAGTATATATCGTTCCTCATATTTATATTTCTGGTAAATTTATTTATATGAAAAACACTGTTGCTCATTCTTTGTTTTGTTTGCATTGAAAGGTGCAATTAAGTTGAAAGACTGTACCAAATACTTTAATTTCCTGCATCTTTGGTTTTCTTCTGTACAAGATATAGCTACAATTGCTTCACTGTACCGCTCATTCCTTTTTTGATAAACCTCAAGAGAACCTCGAGGAACTAATGTGTCCAACGTACAACATTTAAATATTAGGAAGGACTTTACTCTCACTTCCATTTTTGCTCTCCCCACAGCTTTGGGAGGCATTCTACTGACCTTCACAGCTAAATATGTATAACCATATGTACAGTATGTGAGCTGTTATTGAGAAACTCAAACTGTGTGAAAATGTTTGCATGTAAAGCGTAGTTCGGCTTAGGGGGGGGGGGGGTGGGCTTCTGTTTATTTTACCTAAATATTTAACGGACATTTCTGTTTTAGTTGTGCTGTCCACAGAAAAGGCATGCTTTCATTTAGGGAGTCTCAAAACGTGCATTTTCGTTGAAATCTCAGTTTCAAATTTGAGGGTGGATTACAATTCCTTCTCTATATACCATGCACGTGATAAAGAAAGTAAAAGGAAACGTTCGTTGGGGAAAATCGAGGAGTGAACCCATTTTAGTTGCTCCTTTGTTTAGAAAACAATGGTATTTTTCATGTCTTTGCTGGTGAAGACTCCATTTAATTATGACCTTAGAAGTCAAATACAAAAGCATTGATTATGTTTTGTACAGAACATGCTTGTATTCTGACCTCATTTGCCAGTCGGGCCTAGACGCTAATAATCCGTGATGATTAAAGCCTTGGTCTTTGGAAAGGGCGAGTGTTCCCAGCGCTTGTGTTTCATGTTTACTTGTAGGTGCCCGCTGTCCGACATTTCATCATTGTTTGCCCCACAACAAATAGGCAGAAGCCGGAAACGTGAGAGGCTTACGGAGCGGTTGAGCAAAGTTCTAAACCACCACGCCTCATCCGTTTGTTTAACGTGAGGGAATAAAGGGATGTACCGGCTTACTCGTTTTCTAAGGCGAGGCCCGTTTTGTGATATAATGTACCTACTCAGAGCGGCGGTAACGTCTGTGACCCGCATTCGGGAGGTCACGGGTTCAAATACCGTGGGTCATCTGAGGAAAACAACAAAAAATCTAAGTCACAAGGTAATTGTCGGATTGGTTATTTAATACTACGACCCAAAGCCCCAACTTAAGTATAAAATAATAGCATAAATTAAAAATAGATGGCAGTAGTGACGTGCCATCTATCCACAGATAATGAAGGTAGATAGACTGGATGACATCCTAATGCTATCTGCCGGAGGCAGAGGTACAGTTGCCCTGCACTGGTCCCTCTGTGGACTCAGAAAGAAGCAAGATGGTATGGTATGCAGAGATTAGAGCTAGAAGACACCAGTCTACGAGTATCTGCTTACATTCATCTGCTTACATTCATGATTCATCACGATATGACTACGTATAGTTAAAACGACATAAGAGAAATACAGAGGAAACAAAAAAGTCTTACGGGGTTTGTTAGACCTTGAAGGCAAATTGTAAATTTAAATTCTTCGCCTTGTGTCCTCTGTCCCTTTGAATCACTACCAATATTATGATTGTCTCCTTAACTCAGTTATGCTGGCAATTTTACTTTCATCTTTTATTTACAAATGTTCGTAACAATGAAAACTGCGAACCTAGAGCGTCGGCATGTTATGTGACATCAGAGTTAAAATGGTGGGATTCACAGCTCAGTAGAAAGTTAAGTGTCGTAATTGTTTGACTCGCACACAATGGTATTTGTCATACTTTTAACGATATCAAAAATGTTGTACAGAAATATGTCTATCTGTTAGGGTTTATAATTATCCAATTTCATTTAGAATAGAGAGGGCTATTCGCAGAAAATTTGAGATATATGCTAATGGTATTTGTTAGCGAATACATTAACATACGGTACTGTAATCGAAATCTACAGAGGCGTTGTTAAGGAAGTAAAAATAATAACTAAAATTGTTCATGTAAAGCACGGGTGGCCAATCTGCTGCACAGACAAAGTCCCCTATGCAATTTTAGTGGTGTACTAAAACCAGCAGTTTAGTCGGTAAAGCCCGAAAACAATGCTGTAATTCCAATTTAATTTTAATTAAATTAATCTTTAGCACCTGCGACCTTCAGTACTTCCTGATCAGTATCTCAAAAATCTGTTGGTTCTTGCTACTTGCTGTTTCAGATAGTAATAGTGGTGCATCTGTCCACTTTAGCTTTAACCGAGAAAGTGCATCTATCGAGTTCTGAAAAAGCTGCCGCTATTCTTTACCTTCTGCATATGGCATGTATCGAGATATGCAAAATCTGATTTTACAGATATATAACTCAGTTTCATAAAATTTACATCTGTCGATTAAAAGAAAAAAAAAAAAAAAAAAAGTTCAATTTACACTTCCCAGCCGGTAATCGAAACCGGGACCCCTGCTGAGTGTTGTTTATTCTTATACCCCTAAACAGGAACATACACATACACAAGCATCCGTAGTACCCAGGGGATTCGGACCCGCAGTCCCTCACATCACGAAGCATTGAACCGAAACTCCTTGACGTGCATGACCAGGGGAATCGATCCTCTTCTTTAGCGGGATTCGGTTTTTGGTCCATTTCGTAATGAATTCCCTTTCACTGTTGCATTGAGTATGGCTATTGGACCCAAATTGATTTAAGGTAATAGAGTTGTTACATGCTGTTTAGCAGAAGGTTATACGTTATTATGTATTGCATAGGCGGCGCTGTCGTTCGCCTACCACCTAGGCGGCGCGGGTTTGATCCCAGAATCCCGCATATAGTAGTCGTGTGGACGAAGCGGCGTCTGGGCGGGTTTTTTTCCGAGTTCTCCGGTTTTCCCCGCAATTCATTCCACAAATTGCTCCATCATCACCTTTCCATGCATCGATTTCGCCTGCATTTCATATCGTTATCTTCTTCACTACCATACCTGGTGCTAGGCTGACCACTCGCTTCCAGGTCAGCGAGTCCGGTGCATAGGTTCCTGTGCTCCCCGACAGGCGTCTGACCCTAGACACTGACTTTTAAGTCCTAGGGAGAGGGTAAGCGGGTAAAAAAGTAGTGTTACATACAGTAGCAGCGATATGGTAAGTTTTAAACTATTCTTCTCAGCATCCTTTGATAGAAATTTCGGTTTCTTGCAGCTGATAAAAATACAAGGTGGAAGGTACTGTTTGGACCATATGTTAACCAGGGATTCTACATGATGAGTATAAGAAATATGTCCAATACAATTATTGTCAATAAAGAATCGTTTCGTCGGGAAAAAATTGCGCAAATATTTGCAGTCAGCTAGCTTCTCGACGAAGGATATAAATGGTTTATTATTTTAATAATTGTCGGGCAAACAATGCTGTGATGCATTTGTATCTTTAATTTGAATGAATTTAGCTACTATGTAATGTTAACGTGACGTTGGAAAAATCTCTCTTAGAAATAAACGTTACATCTTCATTTACTTTACATTTTTGGAAGGAACACGAAATACCACGAAATCAAAACTAGTAACATCTTCGAAAGTGAAGCAAAGTTTTGGTAGACGAATTCATTCAAAACAATGAACGTGCATACACCCTAAAGAATGGCCGGGGATAGATTTTTATCAAACCGCATTAAATAGATGTTACACACGTGTATTGAACAAATTCTAAAACTTTAAATCGTAGAGAAGAGCAGAGTTTCTGCAGAAGCTAGCTCGCAGAATGAGAAAACCCAAATATACATAGTATACATTGCCATACATACGCACGGAATTCTGATTTTGGAATATAAAAGCGACAACAGAAAGTTGTGCCAGAGTGTGGTTATTTTGGGGCCACTTGCACGATGTATGAAATCTATCAAGATATTTCTAAATTAGAAAATTCAAGAGGATTCTAAAAATATCTTGGCAGCGGCAGCTGGAGAGATTGCATGATAAAGGGAACTGAACGAAGTATAATGTTGATGTTCATTTTTCTCTGATATTAGCAGGAACAAATTAAGTGTCATATATTCGCATTTCTCGTTTTCTGATTCAAAGAAAGGTCAGAAGGAATCTGGGTAATTTGTAAGCCACGCAAACAAAAGTATTAAAAACGGCCAAATATCTGATTTAACTGGTAATACCTCATAAGTATCCTTCTACGTCTCATCGTAGTGTGACATCGGCCAACGACAGCGGTAACAGCAAAGGTTCGGGGCCACGCTGCCTCGCAGTAATGGCGTGCAACAGAGGCGCTCAAGGTCATGCTGCCTCACGCCACTGTTGTGAACACGTGACACAATTAGAGCGGCAGAATTAAAAGGGATTTCCGAGATTATTCGAGAAGTGTCCGGCGGCAGAAGTTCGAAAAAGTTCATGTAACGTCATCCTCATTGTATAAGGATGCAAGGCAACGAGCAGTAGTAGTTAGTTGCAGATATGAGTCGTCGGAAGTCAGTTAGTTTGTAGTTTTGATGTGTGTGTCAGTTGCGTGAGTACAATCGAATCGAAAGGAAGATAGCGAATCAGTTAATGAGTGTTGAGTGATTGTATTGCCAGTCAGTTATTTAAGAGAAAGCGACGAAAGAAAGGAGTGAGTCAAGGTTATGAAGAGAAAATAGTTGTGAGTTATATAAGAAATACTGTAGACCAGCGGTGTCCAACGTTTGCGAAAAACGGAAGTTTCGGTTTACCTCCTTCCACTATATCGGCATTTGCCCCTCCATAACCCCCAGCCGTGCATTGTGTTGCAGTGGCGGATTGGTTACATGTACGCTGCGTTTGATTTACGAAAGCACTTTCAGATTTTATGCGATAAACATTTTTTCATTAGTGACTTACGTTTAAGAACTTTCAAAAGAAAAACGTAGTATTTGACATAGATTGTGTTTTAACCAGGTCCATACTTTTTATTTAGTAAGCTTTTTTCTGTCTCTTACTGTTTATCATTTATGCAAAAATCATCCAAAATGAAGAGGTCCTCTGAGGACATTGCCAGAAAATTCAAGGCATGACTTACAAACTACCATGGAATCGCCTGCTTGTGTCCGTCACTGGATACTGACTGTCCCTCCGACTGGAAGAGTGGAAGGGCGATAACTGCTCATTACGTGAGGTTCTCCAAAGAGAGAAGGTTGGACATCCCTACTGTAGAGTGTGTTAACGTCAGTAACAGAGAACTGTTGCTGTGCATTTATTTAAAAGAAATAAAGTAAGAAGTAATTGAACTAGACCTTTGTCCCTATACCGAACTGGTGTCAGACGTGGGATTCGTCGAATTGTCTGTTTGTTACAATACTTTGTATGGAGGGAGCAAAAGAATGCAACGGTCATGCAGTAGGTCTTAGTCCTCATGATTTGCGCTCCATGATATCACTTTTAAACGAACGCTTGGTCGCGAATTAATATTTTAAGGCGGTTAAGGAATTAAAATAGATGCTATTAGGATACAGAATAATTTGCAAGCTCTGATAATGCAGATAGGTTGTTAGAACACAATATTTTTTAAAAAATGCTTCATTAAGAGTAGTTTGGATGTACATATTTAATTATTCTAAAATGTATGGTAGCCACAAAGTTTCTGGGCGCTGTGACGCCGCGCTTTTAAGGGGAAAAAGGAATCCCTTCCCCATTTTCGTGCTTTTGAGTTTAGCGTTAAACTGTTTCATAACCCATTAGAGTCCCTTTAATATTCTTTAATTATTTTTCCCTTTTATGCTCACTTCCAAAGTGTATTTGCTGTCACTGATATTAAACACACAAATTAGAGCGGCCAGCAAATTGCCCACGTTTGGTGGGGCAATCCGTCAGGGCAGTATGGGGGATGGGGACTCAGTCCCTTGGCCTCTCGTATCTCTTGTTTATAGCGGCTGACAAATGCATCAGAGCCGTGTTCCTCAGGGGTACGTTTTTATTGCGCGCGCAGAAACAAAAGAACTGCTACCTAGAACCACAGCGTCTACCTCGGGGAGGTTTTTCTGTTCCTCTCTCTCTCTCTCTCTCTCTCTCTCTCTCTCTCTCTCTCTCTCTCTCTCTCTCTCTCGTTTCACGTTATTGATGATCATGCGTCGGCTTCTTCCCCGAGATTTCCGAGGTGAAGAACGACTGCAGCGCTGCGGGACTCTTCGCACTCACTTGTAAAACTTCGCGATACACTGTGGCGCCACCAGCAAGTAACATGAGTTTGTTTGTACTTACAAACGATATGGCATTCCTTGCTTCAAAAGAAAGTGCACATTCTGCTTATGCCTATTAGAAAGGGGATTTAAAAAGGTGTTTGAAAAGGTATACTTAATATTCCATATAATTAATATAAATGTCTACAAATATATCCACGGTGGAAGGTGCCTGAATGTCATCTTTAAGGAGAGATTGAATAGTTAAAAGTGTCCCTCCAAATAAAATACATTGTAGTCTTTTGTGCAGCGTTATTAATCCTAGCAATACCAACGTGCAGGGGAGGGAGTTCTTTATGCCCAACTTCTGCAATTATTTTAAATTCTGCCTTTTAATTTTTGATTAAAATCATGCAGTTAATAGTTTTTATCAATCACTGTTTCACTACTGAATTGCGTAATTGTTTCTTTTTCATTGTTGATCTTTTCGGGAAACAATGAAATGTCAAGGTGGTCATAAACACCGTATCCTCGTTATAATGTGATTAGTTAATGCTAAATGCTGACAAGATATAATACCCAATTTTAAAACAAATTTGTTTTAAAAATTGCTGAGACATTTGGTTACCAGCTGCAATAAGGATTGGCATCATGTATAATGTGATTCATGTAAAAAATTAAAAAAGGAATATAAAATATGATTTGAAGCTTTCGTGGCGACGAACATATTCAAGATGTTCTCGGGCTTCGAGCCAGGTGTAGTGGTGAAGAGCCATCGACGTTTCGGGAGTGTACATCTCTCCCATCATCTGGTTCGAAGCCCGAGAACATCTTGAATAAAAAAGGAATAGTTAAACGGTGTTAAATATTATCTTTTATAAACATTACAAGATATAATACCGAATTTAAAATAAATTTGTTTTCAAAATTGCTCAGACATTTTGTTACCAGTGATGGTCACAAGGTAACCCCCCCCCCCCCCCGTTGATAGTATAAGTTCTGGAATAAGGGCTGGCATTGCTAGGGTTAATGAAAAATATCTCTTTAATTATATATATATATATATATATATATATATATATATATATATATATATATATATATATATATATATATATATTGTTGGAAAATTATAATCACTGTAGGCACGATTAGTTAAATTCACACGACTTTATTTATTCACTGTTCTATAAACTAATATTAAAAATTATTCTAGTTACATCTTATTCCAAATCAACTTTAAATTCAAACTTACATCCTTGTTGTACGACACAGTAGGTCAAGCAAACATTGCTGTGTAAGGGCTGTGAACTTCCATGGCCTTTACTTCACGGAAAATTCAAACCAGTAACAAGGATGTTCTCGCAAATGGTTATTTTCACAAAAATAATTCCACGTCACCCAACGTATAGCTTTAACAAGGTCTACATAGGTTCATAAAACAAATACTTGCACCTGTGTCAGTCTTGAGATTGTGTGTTTCTCGTGTGTCACAATGTCGAGCTGGGGAAGTGTAGTTTCTGTTTACAGAAAGGACGGACTCCCACAAAGTCTTGTAGATCAAAAGGTGCTAATTTCGACGAGGAAGTGGAACGTGCGTTATTACACAACACTTCGTTCGGCCGTGACGACAGTTCGTCCTCTGTGCCAATCTGTATTGCATGCAGTAGGCAGACTCCAACGAATTACTTGCTCTCGCTGGGGCGCACCCAGCTGGAACATATTGTTCCAATGGATGCTCAGACTGCAGTGAATTTATTGATTTTTGTATGGCAGACAGTATCTACAGTAAGATTGTAATAATGGATTTGAAAGATCTACTTCATTACTGTGGTTAAAACACTACTTAAGTTGCTCGTAAGGACCAAAAAAGCGATAGTTTGTGTAACACTTGCGGATAAACGAATTTATTGCAGGGCGAAGTTATTGCTCCATTATGCTGTTTAATGTTGTTTGTTTTAAGAGAACTCTTGTTTATGTATACGCTTACTAAGGTGTGTACGGTTTACCATGTTAAGATTTTACAGCTCATAAAAAGATACGATAAACCTGGTTTACATACCCCCCTAAAAATTCTGGGTCGTAAACGCGTAGCCACTTTTGCAGACGTAATATCTTAACACTTCAAACTGAGCACAGCACAACACAGCTTTACGCCAGCAGTGTTTGAGTTTGTGTGCAGCTTCAGATTTAAAAGTACTTTATACACGAGTATTTTCTTACAGGGCATTGGACATTTCTTACAGTCCAGAGGTAACTTAAATCATAGGTATATCAACTGGAAAATACATTTATATTTAGGGATGAATTTGTTTGCATTTTTGAGAATGATAAGTTAATGCTGTTTGAGCGAATAAATTATCACTTTTCTAATAAAAAAGTTTGACACGGAGAATTCCGAAATATCACACCATACTACACGCTATCAGCATATATAATTATATTTGTAAATATAATAATAATAAGAATAGTAATAGTAGTAATAATAATAATAATAATAATAATAGTAATAGTAATAATAGTAATAGTAATAATAATAACAGTAATAACAATAACAATAATAATAATAATAATAATAATAATAATAATAATAATAATAATAATAATAATAATAATAATAATAATAATAATAATAATAATAATAATAATAATAATAATAATAATAATAATAATAATAATAATAATAATAATAATAATAATAATAATAATAATAATAATAATAATAATAATAATAATAATAATA
This sequence comes from Tenodera sinensis, assembly GCA_030765045.1. NCBI lineage: Eukaryota > Metazoa > Arthropoda > Insecta > Mantodea > Mantidae > Tenodera > Tenodera sinensis. The sequence continues at coordinate 79,757,888 of CM060969.1, read as the reverse complement.
ATAATAATAATAATAATAATAATAATAATAATAATAATAATAATAATAATAATAATAATAATAATAATAATAATAATAATAATAATAATAATAATAATAATAATAATAATAATAATAATAATAATAATAATAATAATAATAATAATAATAATAATAATAATAATAATAATAATAATAATAATAATAATAATAATAATAATAATAATAATAATAATAATAATAATAATAATAATAATAATAATAATAATAATAATAATAATAATAATAATAATAATAATAATAATAATAATAATAATAATAATAATAATAATAATAATAATAATAATAATAATAATAATAATAATAATAATAATAATAATAATAATAATAATAATAATAATAATAATAATAATAATAATAATAATAATAATAATAATAATAATAATAATAATAATAATAATAATAATAATAATAATAATAATAATAATAATAATAATAATAATAATAATAATAATAATAATAATAATAATAATAATAATAATAATAATAATAATAATAATAATAATAATAATAATAATAATAATAATAATAATAATAATAATAATAATAATAATAATAATAATAATAATAATAATAATAATAATAATAATAATAATAATAATAATAATAATAATAATAATAATAATAATAATAATAATAATAATAATAATAATAATAATAATAATAATAATAATAATAATAATAATAATAATAATAATAATAATAATAATAATAATAATAATAATAATAATAATAATAATAATAATAATAATAATAATAATAATAATAATAATAATAATAATAATAATAATAATAATAATAATAATAATAATAATAATAATAATAATAATAATAATAATAATAATAATAATAATAATAATAATAATAATAATAATAATAATAATAATAATAATAATAATAATAATAATAATAATAATAATAATAATAATAATAATAATAATAATAATAATAATAATAATAATAATAATAATAATAATAATAATAATAATAATAATAATAATAATAATAATAATAATAATAATAATAATAATAATAATAATAATAATAATAATAATAATAATAATAATAATAATAATAATAATAATAATAATAATAATAATAATAATAATAATAATAATAATAATAATAATAATAATAATAATAATAATAATAATAATAATAATAATAATAATAATAATAATAATAATAATAATAATAATAATAATAATAATAATAATAATAATAATAATAATAATAATAATAATAATAATAATAATAATAATAATAATAATAATAATAATAATAATAATAATAATAATAATAATAATAATAATAATAATAATAATAATAATAATAATAATAATAATAATAATAATAATAATAATAATAATAATAATAATAATAATAATAATAATAATAATAATAATAATAATAATAATAATAATAATAATAATAATAATAATAATAATAATAATAATAATAATAATAATAATAATAATAATAATAATAATAATAATAATAATAATAATAATAATAATAATAATAATAATAATAATAATAATAATAATAATAATAATAATAATAATAATAATAATAATAATAATAATAATAATAATAATAATAATAATAATAATAATAATAATAATAATAATAATAATAATAATAATAATAATAATAATAATAATAATAATAATAATAATAATAATAATAATAATAATAATAATAATAATAATAATAATAATAATAATAATAATAATAATAATAATAATAATAATAATAATAATAATAATAATAATAATAATAATAATAATAATAATAATAATAATAATAATAATAATAATAATAATAATAATAATAATAATAATAATAATAATAATAATAATAATAATAATAATAATAATAATAATAATAATAATAATAATAATAATAATAATAATAATAATAATAATAATAATAATAATAATAATAATAATAATAATAATAATAATAATAATAATAATAATAATAATAATAATAATAATAATAATAATAATAATAATAATAATAATAATAATAATAATAATAATAATAATAATAATAATAATAATAATAATAATAATAATAATAATAATAATAATAATAATAATAATAATAATAATAATAATAATAATAATAATAATAATAATAATAATAATAATAATAATAATAATAATAATAATAATAATAATAATAATAATAATAATAATAATAATAATAATAATAATAATAATAATAATAATAATAATAATAATAATAATAATAATAATAATAATAATAATAATAATAATAATAATAATAATAATAATAATAATAATAATAATAATAATAATAATAATAATAATAATAATAATAATAATAATAATAATAATAATAATAATAATAATAATAATAATAATAATAATAATAATAATAATAATAATAATAATAATAATAATAATAATAATAATAATAATAATAATAATAATAATAATAATAATAATAATAATAATAATAATAATAATAATAATAATAATAATAATAATAATAATAATAATAATAATAATAATAATAATAATAATAATAATAATAATAATAATAATAATAATAATAATAATAATAATAATAATAATAATAATAATAATAATAATAATAATAATAATAATAATAATAATAATAATAATAATAATAATAATAATAATAATAATAATAATAATAATAATAATAATAATAATAATAATAATAATAATAATAATAATAATAATAATAATAATAATAATAATAATAATAATAATAATAATAATAATAATAATAATAATAATAATAATAATAGAGTCTACTTAAGACGAAAACGTTATAATGGCTTACACAAAATTTAATGGTGGGTGGTTCAACACAAAATCCAATCAGAGCCTTGCCACTCCTCGGTGTTGTATGGTTAAACAATAACGCTGTAATACCGGTGACAAATATCATTTGCGTCCACAAACTTTATTTGTACAACAGGAAAGAGAATAGTAGTGGTCAGGCATCAACCCCCAAATTTTGGTCTGCCATAACAAAATATGCTCAGAAGAAAGGCCACTTCAAAGGCGAAGCCTTATTACGAACAGTCACTCGCTGAATACTGGGGGAGAAGCCTTGCTCTTTGTCTCTCCTAAAATGTTAGAACTTTTGGGCTTATATAAAATAATCCTTTTGGGTAATACGTTTATTAACCCAGGGAGTTGGCTAGGCGGAGACGTGTGGGTCTCATATTCGGGAAGTCCCGGTTCGATTTCGATCGATGGCCCACTCTGAACTTGGACTTGTCTGAGTTTACCTCAAATGCTGGGGTGGTTTCTCGTGTTTTAGGTGTACCACTAGGTTTCGGGTATAGGGCGCTGCCGGATAATTGATGTGAATGCTTGCTTAAAGGACTTCAGAGGGCTGCCTGCTGCAATGGACGTTCAGCGCCCTCCTTGGGCTGCCTCAGTACTGTGTCGTATCCGCGGGCAGGAAATGTTAGGGACTTCTGTGCGTCTCTGTGGCCTGTAGCCAGGTGTGGTCCCTTCACTTGATCATTCCTCCTGAAGGTTATAACCAAGATGTGGCTCTCCCCTGTATAACCTATACCTTTGCCTTCAGGGAAGATGTGCCATGTTTTTAAAATTGGTAATATGTTTCCTTGTCAGTGTTTTATACGTTTCCTTTTCCAAACTTTCTCTCAGTTCGTGATAACAGCGATAAAGTAAAGATATTGTCTCGTCTGCCATGCGTTGTTACAAACTAACAGTATTTTGCTACACATTAGGTTCTGGAAAGTGCGACTGCTCTGCAGAAAATGAGTTCAATAGGAACTGAAGTGTCTGAAAAATTTGAGGAACCATACTTAAAGAGATAATGGAATTCAGTATGGAGAGTTGACTCTTATTTGCTGACGTCCTTCCTGTAGAGTTTTGATAACAATGTTCAAGATGTGTTAGTGAACATTTAAGTGAAGTAATGTAATTTTCTTTTGTTTCAGGTAAGCTGATACAGAAAAACACCATTTCAGGCATACAAAGTATTTTGAATTAAACCTGTCAATAATTGGTAAGTTTTTCTTTCTTTTTATGTTTATAAACAAAACATTTATCATCTTGTGGTATAATATTGGAAATTAATTTTATCACCTCTTCCTCTTTATATAATTGTTATTTTTCCCACAATATAAATGAATTAAATACAAAAAACATATTTATAAAAAACCAGGCATGTAGAGTTAAAAATATTACAGAAAACAACAACAGTATGAAATTGATTACAATTACCCCATTATTTCATGAGTCCAGATTGGCTATAAAGCAATTGTTCACAATGGAAGGTAAAATTAAATTACATAAACTGTTTTAATTACCTGAATACTGTTTACAGAGGGTTCAGCATTTGTAATGTGGTTATTTTGTATAGTTTGGAGCATATGCTCAACATTTCAGACATATATTACAGTTGAAAAATATGGAAATTTCTCTCATTTCTTGCCTTTAAAGGTTTGGTTTCTCATTTACAATTCGCTGGGATTATTACGGTCACTTTTTCATATTGTGTATTTCTGTGTTGTATAGGAAAGGAATATTGCAGGGGCAAGCCTTCGAATAAACTTCAACCAGGACGTATTGTCCTATTTACTTTCTATATGTAAACAGGCAAAACATTGACAAAATTCATAGATAGCATCGTATGGATTTTAGTGTTACTACACATTCAACATCGTTTACCTCAGTTCTGTGTACTTTTTGTATGTGTACATTTTAAAAGATTTTATTTAGCGATTGAAATGACTGTAAGCGTAGTTTCATGTGTGTGTGTGTGTGTGTGTGTGTGTGTGTGTGTGTGTGTGCGCGTGTGCGTGTGCGTGCGTGCGCGCGTGCGCGCGCGCGTGTGCATGTGTGTGTACGTTCTAGGTTCTACGTTCTAACGAAATGATTGTACACATCTGATAATAATTGAGGAGACATCTAGACACCAGGATTGATTGTGAGTTATATCAAAGAGTTTACGGATGACAGACATTTTTTGCAGGGGTAATAAAAAAATAAAAAGTAAAACTGCATAGCTCGAATTGTTATAGCTTAGGTTATAAGGTGGAAGACTGTTGAATACAGAGATAGCATTAGGAATTTGTAATTTACTGGATACCGGCAACAGTAGTTTAAAGTTATTTTTATTATAAAAATTTAGATAAATATCTGCCCAATCTACTACATGTTCTAAGGAAAAGACAATAACAAAGTTCACAAATGTTCATAAATTTAATGGGGGTTTTAGCTTGGTATAGATGCATGATCTCAAGGCATAAGAAATACAGTTAATGTTTATTTTTACGTGTAGCGTAATTTGCTATCGTTGGCAACACTGCAGCTTTGGGGTTATTAGTATTACTGAGCGTTTAATCTGTTACATATAGCTAGAAATGTTCCAATTGCAAGCAAATTGTACCGCGATTTCTTTTAATTAGAGAGAGTGGGTTGAATTTGTGAGTTGTTAATTGCGACATGTATACATTTAACTGCGTTTCTGTCGTGGCCATGTAGATCGTAAACAGAACCACAGTGCGGTGCTGCCACGTGTAAAGCTCTTCCTGTAAGGGTGGCATGTAGTAGTGTTAAAATAGAGAATTTTACAACGGTGCTTTTGAATATGAAAATAACTGTCCAGGGAAACTAGGAAACTGCAGAAAAATTACATAGCCATTGAAAAAAATAATGTCTCTTTTAATTGTTGCAATGTTAAACACAATGTGGACTCTTTTCTCGGTTTAGGGAAACATCTCTGATTTCAAAATACATACACGAGCAAATTTTTATTGTGTAACTGTTTAATGACTGTACACATGTTTAAATAAAGAGCGAGTTCCCCATAAAGAACAAGAAGAAATAACATCGTTCAAACCGTGTTTTTAGGTTCATTTTTCAATAGAAATGGTTAGAATAATACACCTATTATGGAGCAAAAAGAGCATCTAAAGTCAGCCTATTTATCATGGGCTTTCCTTTAAAAGCAAAAAAGAAAGACAGTTACTATCATTTATTCTTCTTTAGTGTCCTCTGAAGGTAAGGGATCGAACTGGAATGTAATAGGCTAACGTTTTTCTATGCAATAACGTACGACAAGGCAATGCTTTTATGAAATTGACCAAATAACATGAATTCTAATTATTATTTATTAATGCCAACAAACTTGCTGTTGGTGTTTTTAAACACACAAGCCATGTGTGGGCAATGTTTGAGAGGTAGAATTGGAAATAGTTGGAGAATTCAATGTCATTCTGGCAGGTTGGTACAGTAGCTTAATGGTTAGAGCACCCGCCTGGTAAGCGGAGGGTCTGCGGTTCACATTCCAGCTGTGACATTGAGTTTTTCAGTTCCAATTCTACCTCTCATGAATTCTAAATTTTAAGTAACTGTTTTTCTTTTTTTTTTTTTAGTTTGACGAATTTAAAATACCAATTAACTGAAGACATAAATGTACAGGAGTATGTTATTAATAGCTATACCCAATTTAAAAACCTTTTCATCAGTTTTTTTATACTCAAAATGCTTAACACGATGCCTTTTTAATTCAAAATTGTCATATCCTTGGGAGATATGGAACTTAATTACTAAGCTTTCTTCTTATTTATCGCAGTCGAGGACTGTGAAATGTCGCTATAGAATTTGTGGGCAGAATCCAATGCTTCCCTTACTTACTGCAAGTAGCAGAGAAAGCAAAAATAGATGGGATTTTGAAAACCACAGAGCAGTGTGTAAAATATGTTTCAGAGATTAACAGGCTACACCTGGAGAAGAAGCTTTATGAAGCTTAACGCAGAAAAATTCCTATTGCAAAGGGAATAAAACTAAATGATAATCTTCTTAAATGCGATTTAGTTATACTGGACGAGTGTAACCTGACACTTGCTTATTAGAAACAATAAAATACCTCATTCCAAGCCTCTCCTTTTGTGGCGAACTAGGCATGGTAGACGCAACAGTGGCCTCTTCTTCATTGTCACATTGGCAACCGATACTTCACTTCCTAGAGTTGCAGCAAGACTGAAGCCTACTTACCCGCACACCACAGCAGGTAATTAGGGAATACAATCGGCCTTTAAAAGAGACTGGCCCGTGCTAGACAAGGATAGTAGGAATAGTGCCAGGTACCCGGCATTTAAAACTCGTCCACAATAATATGGTATTGTATGCCCACGACAAGAAGGCTAGAGGGGATTGAAGGGCAGAGGGGGCTTGAACTGTGTATCTACTCCGGTAGCGGACCTGTTTACTAGGAAATGAGTGTATGAGAGTGCATATTTCTAGCTATCGGTGTGTTATGTGACAACATTGTGTATTTTAAACGAGCCTAGCATCCTTGTCATACTCGGAAACTGGGCATAAACACCGTGCGGGAAGCACAAAATTATTACGCTACACATTCCTAAGACTTGCCTTCTTGTCCTGGGCATACAGTATTGTCCCCGATCAAACGGATAGGGCTCAGTCCAGACCAGTACAGGTATAACGTTAGTTTTATGAGATTACCAGAATCAAGATTTATTCACTTAAGCTATTTACAAAAGTGCTGCATTTTGTTTGAAAGCAAGATCACGTGTATAAAACTGAAATTGGTATTTCCTTCCCATCTGCAAATTCTGCGCAGCATTTCTCTCTTTCTCTCTCTGTCTGTCTCTCTAATTAAGTAGTTTTGTAGGTTCACGCAGTTCCACAGTGTTTGTAAGGATTGCTTTGAAGCCCTTGGGGGAAAAATGAAGAGAAGGGAAAAGGGACAGCATATTATGTTTTGCTTCTAGAAAAGTCCTTACACTTCGGTGTGCGTTGCTAAGTATTGTCGTTTCTATCAAGAAGCCAGAATATGTGTACTTCCTCTTTCACCCTATTCATGGTATGTGCTCTATTCTACCTCTGAAGATGTGCGTTCCGCATTCATGTTCATGAGACCGCACTGCCTCGATTCAGAGCAACAGAGCTCACAAATATGTTTCACTGTTGGGGTTGTTTCTGAATTCTCCAACTCAGAAATACCTTCTTGTGGACGAGCTCAAGGATTCCTTGAAAGGTCTCACAAGAATTCAACATCGAGTTAAGAGAAGGTGGTACAGCCTATCCTCGCTGTGTTACAATATGTGATGTTCATATTCTTTTCCTACAAATAGCAACGCTACAACGATGAAAATGTGTATAGAAATCGACTGATAGTTTCTCGACTTCGTCTCATTTTCTTCATTTTTGTTATATACAATAAACAGTATAACAGTAAACAACTTTGTTTAAAATTTTCAATGGGTTTTATACCTAAAGTTTAAAAGTATTTGAGATAGTGACTTCAAACGGAACGATATCGACCGATTACACAGTAACAACTGCTAAAAATTGTATCTGCCTAGAATAAAAATGCCTCTGAGAGAAAAAAGAGCATGAATATTGAAAATTATAGCGCGGAAAAGTTCAGTCAAAGGTAAACATGCCTTCTTGCATTCAGAATGATCTAGTTTTCAGAAGCTATTAATGCTAGAAAGATGACTTTTTATTAGTTCTAATATTGTAGGTATGCAGCTGTTTATATTATCCCACTTTTTGAGTCTCCAGTTCAAATATTTTCAAACTTAAAATTTAGAACGTATTGAAATTTTGAAAAAAGAAGATATGAGCTATTGTTTTTATACAGTATTCGACGGTAAATACTCCCTGAAGAAAATAAGACAAGGCAAACAAAGCTATGAACCTATTTGTACACCAATTGTTATCACCATAGCTTTGATAATATAATTTTATAGAAAAAGAAACAAGAGCATCGCATATTTTAACATGGTGAAGATGCTGTACCATCTCCCCTTTAATCTGACTCCCTCCTCTATGCAGAGGTTACCCTCATCGCCCGGCCGCTGCGTCCTCCAGCTGCAGCCGAGGCCACGGAGGAGTGCAGGTTGGGGGTGGCGCGGGCCAGCACGCATACTCCCCCGACCGTAAGACGACTTCTTGACCTTTAGGGACGTTACCTTTCTATCAGGATAACTCCTCAATTGGCCCTTCGGGACCTAACGAGCCTCAGTGTACCCCGTACCAGACCCCCTATAATTACATTTCTAAAGCCTACATTTTTTTTTATCTACGCTTACTGGTAAACAGCTACCTTCTACTCCTATAATTTCGGGATGACCAAGACACATGTACCTATAATGACTGTATTTTTGTTGCTTTTTTCGCCTGATCTTGCATTGCACAGGGCTTGTTTGTCATAAATCGCCATTCAAAGCTGGACATTAGGCTATCAGGGGAAAGGGGAGGGAAAGAACGCAGAAGAATGCTGGTCAGTGATACAAGGGTATAAGAAACAGTGATGAGATGAGATGAGGAGATGAATGCCAGTGTGAAGAAGGAGAGACCAATGGCAGCTAACACGAGGCCCCAAGTTCTACCTACACTGTGATGTATGCATACAAAGCTTATCGCTGCGAGAACCGTTTGACTGCTAATACAAGAATTACGCTTGTGTAGTTACGGTAACATTGTCTGCTGCAGTCAGGATATTGTTATACAACAAACCGGTTGGGCTTGCAGCATAAAGGCCAGGATTCGATGTCAGGACGGGCTCCCGGAGTTCATGAATAGAGAGCGGCAGACGTACATAATGGTTGTGATCTCATCTGCAGATAGGGCACGTTTCGCTAGGCAATTGTACACCCCCTTGGGATCAGTTGTGTGGGTCGAAGGGCTCAACCTGGCCTGCCACCTCCACCTGGGCAAGGGTAGTTAATAATGTCGGCCCTGACACCGGGGGGGGGGGGGGGGGTCGTAATAACCCTTTCGTCTAACATCTCCAATTGCGAAATGATCCGATAAAAAGTACGATCTGATAGTTGCTAAAATGCTCCAATACTTCCTAGTCACATGGCTACAGTTCGTGTGGAGAATCTTAAAAGCTAATAATTATACTCTAAGAACGGGATATTTTAATGCTAGTGTTAAGAAAAAATATCTGTAACACCGCCACCACCACCGCCGCCACCACCACCACCACCGCCGCCACCACCGCCACCACCACCACCATCACCACCACCACCACGACCACCATCACCACAAACAACAACAAAAATGCTCTAACACTTCCATGAAACATAAATCACTTGTTTGTTTTAGGGAGCTTAAGGCTTACACAATTAGTGACATTCAATTTATTTATTTATTTATTTATTTTTTTTTTTTTTTTTTTTTTTTAATGAGTCAACATACAAGTTGCTATTTAAGTCATAAAACATAATACTTTTTGTGTGTAAGATGAACCAAACTTCAATTTCACAAAATTAATTTACATGTCGAATTTGATTATTTAGAATTTCTATGCTGGGACCAAGAAATTTTCCTAATATATTATTTTTAGATACTTCTGTGATGCTATTTTTTGTTTTAAAGCTTAAGTTTCTGTTAGCAAATTACCAGAGGTAGACGTCTATCTTCATAGAAAATATTGTGACAAAAACGACAAGAGTCCAATGTAGTTACTTTTTTCTCACTTTATTTTCGTCCAACTGAATGCACAATAACACAGTTATCTTTTACTACCGTTAATGCAATCTAGAGTATGTTGTGATATTACAACTCACAATCGTTTTCTTCTCGTAAACTTGACTGATTCCTTTCTTTCTTCACTTTCTCATCCCTCAAACACCTGGTTTTGACCGTACTATCACTCGACACTCATTCGCTATCTTCAACAGTTATGCAAAAGCCGTCAAGAGTACGCAAGAGTATGAGGGCTGTAACCAGAAAATTCAAAATATACATTTCATTTGCCATACAAATATCTTAAACATGTTGCGTTGTAATCACGTCGAAGTGAAGAAGATCTAAAGATCGTCGAGTGATTGTGTCGTCAACTAGTATAGTAGAGACAGAGAAAGTGAAGAAAGCCTAAAAGGATTGAGTCAAGACCACAAGAAGAAACAGTATGAGTTTTAATATCACGAAATACTGTAGATTGTATTAAGTTGAAGAAAACTGTGCTTTATGCAATAGTTTAGAAGAAAAATGAAATCATAGAACTGGATTTGTCATTTTGTCACAGTATTCTAAAGCTGCCATCCATCCGTCATAGAAGAAGAGGTACAGTTACCTGGCACTAAGGTCTCTAAACTGGTATAGTACAACAATGAGACCTAGAAGATTAACTTTATGCCACACACCAATTCATGGTGTCGTGATGTGAGCAAGAAATAAAGGCAACGTAAAAGAAATAGAAGAAAAAAAGTTTTAAGATGTAACTCTTAAACTTTTCTGTTCTTATGTTTTTGCAGGAGAAAGTTCATTCTGTAGAATAATGCAAGCAAGAGCTGAAGTGATATTACGATATAACCTATATATGTGGCTCTACCACGAGGAATTTGAAAAAGATGTAAAATCCCCGACCAGCAGCCGCAAATGTGGAACTAATATACCAGAGTGCATCGAATCGGAGCATTGCTGGTCCAGTGGCATTAGTTGGTACACATTTTGCAATTAGCAGCGAAGGAGAACCTCCATTTGGGTTGGTGTTGCGGTGAGGTAATCTGCGCTCTGAACGCAATAACACTGTGCGGCCAGTCCCAACACTTTTCATCCGCTAATAGCATAGCCGATGAACCAATCTGTCCACAGGATACCGCAGTGGAAAGGGCTTCAACAAAGCTCACATTGTGCCTAGTGTTTTCTTCCTCTTCCTGGTCCCTTCTGGATGCTAATAGAAGTGTCTCTTATGTAGAAATCAAATACATGTAGTGTGTTATAATCAATGCCTTTTTCTACCCACCATTGTTATATCGCTTGTCAACTATTGTTATAAACGCTTATGTTATTCTATTTCTTGTTAATTCAGATAAACTTTCAATTCAAATCTACATGTTTTATTGTAAGGTACACAAGGTAAAGCGATAGTCGTGTACTGAAAGAGCATGTCGCTTTGAAATTCCATGTTTGCATGACTACAGGAGAAATTGTATAGCATATACCTTGGAAACCTTAAATTCCACAAAACAATTGAACTAACATAAACAGTGTGTGTTAATAAGATGTACAGAAATACTTTTAGACCTTGGTAGGCTCTGAGGGAGCGACATCATGCAAATTGATGGTGAGGGTAACGTCTGTGTTTCCTTCCTTGAAGTAAACAACACACTGCGGGCACTGTGCTTAATCACATACTGTTTCCCGATGCTTAACGGTCTTACAAATGTAAAAGTGAACTCGGCCACAAACCAACTGTTAACCATTTGCCACGTCTAAAGATACCTCTGTACATTTCTTTGTGCAGTAAAAGTTTTGCCATCACTTATGAATTACCAGTTAGATCAGCAATTCAGATGAAGAGAGCTTAACAAGCCATTCCCACAAAATTAAAGATACACGAGTATATTTCGTTTATCATGCAAATATGTTAAATATATGGTGTTTTAATCCAACTCGTTACAGTTGTTTTTGAGAAAATCACAAGGGTGGTTTGAAGTGGGTCAATGTTCTTGAAAATCTTCATGTTGCCATTATAAAATTTTGAAGTGACATTCCAAGTTGAATATTTAAGCTAAATTTGGTTTTCGAATTATACTGTTATGCTACGTCTTTTTCTAGCACTGCTTTTTGTGGATTCAGGCAGTCTCAAAAATATATTTCCGGTGCAAACTAGGTGTCGAGTTTTCGGCTGGAGTGCAATAGTTCCTCTTAGTATAGATAAGTAATAGAAGGCAAAATCCCATTTTTCTGCGTACTTCATGAAAATCCAATACAAGTTTGCAGAAATGGTTCCGTTATACCAGGCTTGAACGAGTCGCAGGATACCTTGAGCAACCTTCACTTTTTCACCTGCCGAACATAAAGTTATCAGTGCAAGGTCGTGAGCACACTGTGCCCAGTGAGCACCAGTTGCCCAGCGTTCCATTATGCATTTCGCTGTAGGTAAAAGAGAGATACAAGAGGCTCATTCAATACTGAAATCATTAAAAATTGGATCGCTATGTGGTGGCTTGAAATCCCATATTCTTTCCAAGGCGCATGAGAGAGAGAGAGAGAATATTCAGTTAGAATTTGAAAAAAAAAGTTATAAATAGCTGCTAAAACTTTTGGGGCATTCAAACCAGGAGTAACGAACATTTTGGTGACACTAACCTTCTATTATTAGGCATTTTTCACGCCAAGTCTGATGTTCATAATTTAATTTTGTTGTATTTATGTTTGAACACTCATGCACCGATCTTTTTCTAAGCAGGTCCTCACTTCTGTTTCTAGGAAATTGAAAGTATATACTCCCTGTAGAAACTCTATAGCTAATCAGAGAAAGTAAATGAGACTTGAAATTGAAAATAGCTGATGAAAGACACGACAACTTCATGGTAAATCTTTGGCTAGAAATGATTTCAGATTGATAAATATATTTTGGGAATATTTTTATTACTTGGTGATCAACCTTTTATAAATTTACATTAAAAATGTGTTGCATTACGCATTTTACATGGTTAATTTCAGATATATAATTAAAATCACTTTAGGGAACTTTTGTTGCAAATAAGCCATTGAAGAATTTAAGGGTTGAGACATAAACTTCTTTCTCAATAAGTACTGGAAAATCAAGTTGCCGATTCCGGTAAAGAGAACCTTTTTGGGATTATAAACAAGTTAAGTCTCTTTTCGCTTTTCTTAATTTTTGGTTTCTTCCGGTCTAATGTTTCTTTAAGAACCTGTCAGTTAAATGCTTTGTATAGTTCTTGCATGCATGTGATGAGCTAAAGACATCGTAAATATTCGCAGTTGTTTATTTCCTTCTGTAAAAATTTCCCTCGAGAAATAGAAAATTCCGTCTGCCACGTGTGCTTTAACGCACAAACACATAGGGGCTGGCCCTGGAGGTTACATGTTCTTCAGATTTACAACATCTACTGCCATCCTCAAGTGCCTTCCACATCTATTTGTTTTCATCGCTTGCTCGTCTTCTGTCAGTGACAGCCCATCCTCTATATTGCTGTAAGGAATTCTCCATCCATCCTTCACTCTCACTGGAGCATATGCAGCCCGCCTCACAACCTTGTGTAGAGGGTTGGCTATATGTCACGGGGCGTTGTCAAACTGTCCATGTTGCATATCCGTGTTTCTTATCGTGCTACGGACATAATGACAATCTTACGGTTCATACATACTTTCTGTAGCATATACTTTGAAACGATATGACACATTTAAAGCCTGTTTAGTACTTCTTGTTGTTTGTGTAATGTTTATTTACGCATGCATTGTTTTATTATCCTCTTTGTATTGTATACCAGAGTTTATGCTAGAAACTACCAAAATGTTATAAATTCCACTGTACTGATCATTTTAAAACTGAAATACGTGTATATTGAATTGAAGCCAACAGTGGTCTGCTAAATGAATGAAGTACTACACTTGTGAGTCCACACATTCCAGTAGTTTAATAATAAATTTATCTATCACATCTTAAAAAAGAACACACCTACCCGTTTACATTTGACAAGAATGAGCGAAACACGCGGGCCAGATCAGAAATTAGCTCCACTAGCTGTGAGAAAAGCATATTGTTTCTTTCTGTTGAAAGGTTGTAGGTATTTATGGCCTCTATTGTTTGCTTCTGTGTAGCTGGTCAATATTATCCCATTTTCCTAAGTCTCTAATTGAAAATATACGAATAGCTATTGCAGAGAAAATTAATAATTTGTGTCATCTTTTCCGTATTGTTAGTCATTTTTAAACATAACAAGTTACACGTTTACACGTTTTACATTGGTGTTTGTGTCATCGAACGGACATATTTGAAAGTTTTGGAATACATTAGACCACATAGGCTGTTATGGAAAACAGGATGGCAATAAAGGCCTACCTTTAAACGGCTGAAACTAGACAACATTCTGGATATGTTTAGTGAAATGCATTTTCGTTTCTTTAAATTTGATATGGACACCGATGTAGCTTCTTAGTGTTTTCGTTTGCGGGTCTTACAGGAAGCATCCATGGTTGCCATGGTGTGGCGATTCACCTTTGGCTACCTGGCGGAATGTTTACGACGGAATCCGCAGTAAAAGCTGAAGTGAATCGAAATGGCTTCCATCAGCATTCTCATTTCTATCTAAACTGAGCCGTCATCGCTTGGTGAGACAATGTTTCCCCCAAAGTTATTGACCGTATGGGGAGCATTGGAAGCAACAACAAACAAGACATTGAAGATTACATGAATAAATTGGGTACGTTCAATTTGATAGTAGACTTGCTGTCTTGCCTTACACTTTGTTCTTATACCGCCCATCTAGGTCAGGGTCTCTCAGGCTGCATGCACTGGTGCATTGCACTGTGCAAGATGCAAAGTGCGATTACGTTGACCTGGGTACAAACTTCCACTCGCTCTTTCCTTACGCTTCTCTCTCTCTCTCTCTCTCTCTCTCTCTCTCTCTCTCTCTCTCTCTCTCTCTCTCACTTCACTGATGTTTCTTTCTCACTACGTAAAGTTTACATGCGGTGCGCAGTCTTAAACTGGTAAATTTGTTTTTAATACCAAATCTGGTCGTTCGCTTTAATGATCTAGAAAGCACTTGTACAAACTTCGTTTGGATAAAGAATGTTTTTCTCCAAGATGTAACAACCTCTTTAATTCTTCCTCTCTGGCATCCTCTATAATTCCATCACACGTTTCTTAGTACGTTCTGTTACAGTGTCTTTCTAGAGATGGTTCTCTCGCTCATGTAATTATTGTACTGCAGGTGAGGTATTTGGATCTATCATCACGACTTTCAAAAAATAAGGAAATTTCCTCCCCGATTTAAATGGACTTTCGGTATTCCTTGCTTTGTTTGGAAGAGTTTGCTCCGTAATTATTTGTATTGCACCTATTTCTTTCACTAATAAGCAAGCCGTCTTATCAACACAGGCTTCCTCGAGTCTTTACTTCTTCGCTGTCCAACGCACCAGTTGAGCCGAGCTTAACCGAGGCGCCGCGATGCACCGTGCAAGGAACCTCTACACTTTGGATGCACCCGGCGTGATTTGGGAGGCCCTGATCTCAGTGTTGTCAATTTTGAAGAGCATTCCTAATTTCACATATTATTAACTCTGTGGATACTGTGGCTGCCATAAGTACGGAGTTAAAACTATGAACAGTGTAAGTTATCTTTAAGCCGTAACACGAAACTCATGACTCTGGCAGATTGTTGGGAGAATTGGATTACCAGATGGTTGTTAATGGATTGAACGCAACAGTTCAAATTGTAACAACATAATTTAAGATCAGTGATGCAATCTAAGCATAGACCTACCCTCGGGAGACGAACGCGATTAAATTTGGTGGTGTTCTTTGCTGTAAATGTGAGCAACACAGAGATTAATGGGAAAGGGCAGATCAGACGTAGGAGAAGCAAACCGCAAGACCACCGCCTCTGACTCTGTGTATATGGACTTACCTTAGATAATTGGATTTATACCCCCGCGGTTTCTGCGTGAGAGTGGGTTTTAATCTCGTCCTCAGAGCCGCTGATTGCTAGCAGGGCCTGATGTGGTGTAATTCCTCGTTAATGAAAGGGGCATCTTTCATGGCTCCCTTTGTTTGCCGGTACGCCGGATCGGACGTCGAATATTAATGTGGCCTCCGTTCCGTCTTAGATGGGTTGGGACGGGTAATTAAAACGGGATGAAATGTGTGTCCTGAGTAAGATGCTGGAACCTCAAGTTCCCATATTGCTTGTAATACACATGTGACGTTGATCGTGACCAGGCCAACTTCATACTATTTTTAAAAATTCCAGAATAGAACGAAATGCTTTGATCAACGTGCATTTCCTTTCACGTAAAACCAAACATCATAACGTTCCCATCTGCTATTTATTATTATTGTTGTTATTATTATTATTGTTATTATTATTATTGTTATTATTATTATTATTATTATTATTATTATTATTATTATTATTATTATTATTATTATTATTATTATTATTATTATTATTATTGTTATTGTTATTGTTATTGTTATTGTTATTGTTATTTATTATTATTGTTATTGTTATTTATTATTATTATTAATTATTTATTATTATTATTAATTATTTATTATTATTATTAATTATTTATTATTATTATTATTATTATTATTATTATTATTATTATTATTATTATTATTATTATTATTATTATTATTATTATTATTATTATTATTATTGTTATTGTTGTTATTATTATTATTGTTATTGTTGTTATAACTCGCGAAGCAATCACACTCGGGTTATGAAAATTTGTACGAGCATTGGTTTTGAGAATACAAATATATTCTAAGAAAAGAAAAAACGCATTTGTGTCTTCCTCCCTTCCCCCGCCCCCTCCACGAGAAGGCCTACTTGTTTCTATAAATTGCATGGTGTGTCTTCCTCCTGACTGAATCGTGTCACCAAGAGTAAGGATTCTTCTTACAATTAAATAATATCCCCATGATCAGGTAAGATCTGAAGATATTGGTGGCCTTTCTGTTGCGTCCCTTCATCCTATTCATTCACTTCGAAACTCTTCGGGGCTAAGACATACGCAGAGTTCACGCTTATGAGGAAAAACTTCGTCTTGAGAATAGAACTTTAGACTGGACTTATTGACTGGTAAGATGAATAATTTCATAGACAAATGATAGGGGGATACATAAACAATTGCAGTAAATAGTTTGCATATGTTAAAATCATTGCATAATGTAGGAAGCAGAGCCATATTTCTGTTTCAGTAAATAAGACGTCAGTAGCCAAATTACGCGTTGAAGAAAAGCAATTGTCGATAAGTCAGTGTAGCTAAGGCAGTTACGAATTTCAGTGAACTTGATGAAGATATCTATTAGTTCAAGGTTCCGGTTCTAAGAGCTCAATTCGTTCAGAAAACACAGAGTTGCCAGCAAAAATGTTCTGAAATTTAGAAAAGGGAAAGAATTCTTAGAATTTAGAGGGTAAAAATTGAGTTTCAGAAGCGAATAAGAACTTTGAGATTTGACAACACATATCGGGATCTTCCCGCTAGCTTATCGACGGTACCTCAGCCGCACCAGAAGATGTAGCCGTCTCTACATATTGCGTACCTGTCTGGGATTGAAGCTGGCACTCTCCGATGGACTCCTCTGCTGCTGTAGGGCTCCGCTGATCTTAAATGTGATTAGGTCCCAGGTAGACACTAAGAAGCTGTAGGCGTATTTCTGTTGGCTTATCACTAGATCGCCTCCGCTAGTCACGACGTGCGTATCTTGTCACGTTCCTTCGCGTCACTTCGAGAATAATGCCTTAATTTCGCCCGTTACGTCCTGTTCAATCTCAATATCATTAGTATATCTTGGCGACTTCAGTTACACGTAACCCGCTACTGGCTTATTGTCACGATCACTGCGTTTGTAATCGCATCTTACGTCGTAATACTTTTTGGCGCGAAATTAAACATTTAATTTCTCTATGTATATTGCTAACACTCGCGCCAACTCGATTTAACAAAACTCCCTAATAAGATACTCTCGCGTGGTAGCTCTGAAATTAAAATTCCCGGTTTTGTGATTGAGTAAAAATCTTCCGTACCCGCGCAATACATTCAGTGTACCGCTATCTCGGCTATTTTTTCCAACCTTGAAGGACACAGCTGACTTTGCTGCACAATGCAGTCCTGAGTATTGCATAACAAACGACGGGTCTCTTTCGTAACATTTGTAAATAAACTTCTACGTCAAAATATCCCAGGTTTCTTAAACTTTACATTAGCATATAACGTTAACAGTTACATCAGTTATGAACCCACATATGTTACGTAAAGATCATCAGACATATACATATATGGATATCGTATTACTAAATTACATAAAAAGAATATGTTGGCAAGAAGGTTAAAGTTTCCTCACAAACGTAAACGTAATCAAAGAACTACCACGTTGATAAAAGTGTGCACATATCTAAAATGGTTTAGCAATTCCGTTCTCCAATCATGGCCAGGAGAAAAGGAATAGCGACTTTGAAGTTGATAAAGTATAAGGCATTTGATTGCTCAAATTTAATTGAATATGGCACAATCTTCATTTAACGTAAATTATGTGATTTAATGAGCTCTCTATAGTTTGGCAATACTTTTTTGTCCATCTCTTACAGTTTACAAGTTATAAAAAGTTAATTCAGAACGAAGACTTCACAGACTGTTCCCCCAAAAATTCCAAGTAACTACGCGTTTTATTTTCAAAACCTTAAGCGCCGTTTTTAAGAAAATTAGAAATGAAAATTTTTCCATGCAAAGGGTAGTTTGGGTTAGGATATTTTTTCAATATCTTCGTTTCACATCCTTGGGGAACGCTGAAGTTAAATACCACGTTTGGTATTTAACCGACTAACGCTCAGGGACACACATGCACGAGTTTGCTTTTCTAAAAATGTTTTATGTGAGGGGACCTCAAAACACGTATTTCCAGTGAACTGTAGGTATTGATCTTATTGGATGGAGTGCAATAGTTCCTGTACTGACTCTAGGTACACCGTTAAAGAAAGTAAAAATGAAAAAAGAAAACTCCGCTATCTCCACATGACAATAAAGCTTTTTCGTATCCCCAAACTAGACTATTATTAGTTATATTATGTTTTAAAGTTGGAAGTAATTGTTGAAATACCCTTTTTAAGCTCCGGAAGTGGAGGAAACACGTAATCTGCTTTACGCTTCCCGTTGTCAGGTTTTATCTTTAACTGCTGTTCAGAACAACTGGTTGCTTTATGAACCAGTTTGTTTTGACGGCCTCCCTATCTCTAAAAACAACACTCTTCCGGAGTCGAACACGAAAGCTGACAGCACGAAATCGTAACAGACCGTGCCTCCGTCATTCTTTTGCACATGAGGCAGAAAGTTGTGAAATTCACTTCTCCTTAAGGAAGGAAGACAGAGAAATCCTTTGGTTCGGTTTGGATAGAGAGAGACAGGGCTAGCAGATAATTTACGGTCCGTCAATTCCGGATACACCCTTCCGTCCCTTCTGAGAAAAAAACTTTTTGGGGATTCACACACACACACACACACACACACACACACACACACACACACACACACACACACACAAACACACACGCACCAGATCAAAGGCTTAGTAGTTGTAGCACGGGTGTCCAGCATAATCCTGTGAGCCCAAGAAACTGGTCCACTCATCAATAAGTCCCTTCCGGTTAGCAGTGGACGTCGCCATTGTCGTTTGTGACAGTGGGAATGTCACCAGCACACGGTTCGCTGACGCTTTCATCCTTCCTTCTCACGTGTGTCATAACTACAGAGTCACCAGGAACTTCCTCTATCACTGTTGCCAGACAAGGACATATTAACATTATGGACTATTTAACACTATAAACATAATAGGAGGGAAGTAATAAATACTTTCCAGTGACGTTTGTTGTCCTATTTTAAATGACTTAAACTACCTGTCCACTTAAATACTGAAGTGCTCCACTTCCATTCTACCGTCTGGAAATCAAGTAAGTTTTTTTTGGATTGCGCCCTAATGCTGGCAATGGCGACAATTATGCCAACTAATGTGCAAACTAGTGTGACAATTGATACCTGGTTTATTACTACTTTCTGTATTATTATACGAGTAGTAAGTAGAAGAAGTATTACATTCTGCCCAGATCTTTTTCCAAAAAGGTTTCAAGTTTTGAATTTTTGGATTCAACTCTGCCATTTGTAGTTATTTTTGAACATAAAAGCTAAATATTCTATTGAAGTTGTCTTGAAAATAAGAATCGATTTTTATTCAAGAAGTGGGTTAAGATAAAGTGCTTACTCGTATCGAGCAAATGAGATTCTTTCGCGACGTTCGTAGTCAACCGCAGTCCTCGTTACGTACACTGCAACCAATGGACTTCATTCGCTGTTTCTCCTACCAGGCCAGGAGCAAATAAACTGTACCATTGAGCTCACGTCCATTTTGCTCGGAAAAGGAGAACTTACTGAATAAAGCGCCTGACATTTAGTTCTATTCCCTTTACCTCTCTTCAGTCATTATCAACAATGTCACTGAAAGGCAAAAGAAGCGTATGTTTACATGTCATTGATTAAAGTACCATTAGCATTTGTCACTGTAATTTTCGCAACATGTTAATACCTTCCTCCGTGGATATTAAACCAGCATATAACTTCATTATCTCTGCCACGGTATAGAAAGTAGAAAGGTTTTACATTCCACCCAAAAACTCTATACCAGATTTCACTGAATATACATATTTTGAGATCCACTGAATAGAAGATAAAGCTTTTGAGAAAGGTGTTTGTGTGTGTGTGTGTGTGTGTGTGTGTGTGTGTGTGTGTGTGCGCGCGCGCGCGCGCGTGCTTGTGCGTGAACAATGTTCCTGAAGAGCGAAAAGTTGGGCCAAATTTTTTATTCAAGTTTAACATATTCCAAGGACACGAAATGATTTTCAAAAAAATCCTCTTACACCAAACAAGCCTTTGCATGTAAAATTTTTGAAAATGTTTGTATTCTCAAACGGCTCTAACGATTCTGATTAAAATGCCATATGTTTGAGGTATTTTCATAACAAATGAAATGAATATCTCGAAGGTTTTAGGAATAGCCCCTGAAGTCTTCATTCTCAATGACTTTTGGATAACTGGTAAACCTTAAGATATAAATAACCCTTAGAATTAAAAAAGTATAGATCTCATTAAAACAGTTTATGTGAAACATATTTCCGTAATATTCCTTGCTGATTTGAATGTTTTAATGCTTACACTTTTCTCAAATAGGATGTTATTTTTTCTGTCTTGGCCTGCAAAGGGGATGCAATGTCAAAGCTATCGGATAGGAAACAGCTCTTACAGGACTTGACTATCGCTTAAGCCTATTGTATTCTCCTATTCTCATTGTTCCTATAAGGAAATATGTAATAAAACCATTTCTACAAATGCCTGTCTTGAACATTTAATACATAGATAAATGAAAAGTTTTTGTAAGAATATATTGTTCAAGAGAAAATCACGTGAATGTAACACATCAGATGTTTCTTATTTGTTGTAATAAAGATACCACTAGCAAGTTGGCCTGTTTACTTACATCGATCTTTAAAAAAGACGTTAAAGTAAAATGACTGAAACTAGGATTTTCAGCTGATGAGACGACATATTATTATCAGTGAGGTTAATGGAGTATTCTTGTATGTTACACCAGTGCTGTCCAACGCGGCGCCCGTGATGTGCTTTTCTGGCGCCCTTATTCAGCAATGTTTTACGCCGACGATTTCTAATATTTATTCAAATTTCAAGACAAAACTATTTCCTTCCGAATATATTCCAGTACACAACATGAGGTATGTTTTTGTACAAGTAAAACTGTATACTATGGGCCTGTGAAATGGAACCTGGCGTATTAGATATGATAGTGAAATATATAATTTGTATAAAGAGTCAAATGTAATTAAAGTAATTAAGGCAAATAGAATGAGATGTCTGGGCATCTGTATAGGATGGAGGATAATAATCTATGTAAAAAGTTGGAAAACCACCCATCAGATAGCTCGATGATGTGGAAAGAGATCTGAAGCCAATCAATGTAAGCCAGTGGAAAAGAGTAGCGCTGGATAGAGTTTGATAGAGGCAGATCATTGGAGTAATCTTGGCCTAATAAGGCTGTTGAACCGAAGAAGAAGAAGAAGAAGAAGAAGAAGAAGAAGAAGAAGAAGAAGAAGAAGAAGAAGAAGGAGAAGGAAGCTGTATCTATTATTTCCCCAACCAGCGCTTTCCCTTTTTCCTCTCCAAAGAAGAGTACTTGCCCTAACGGTGCTTTTATCGTTTTAAGCAGCTCTAACATTGTGTGATTAACATCTTCTGCCCTAGAAAAGACATATTCGCCGATATCCAGTTATTCCAATTGCCGACCTAAATTTGTCGGTAATTGTAGACAAGCTCACTATAATCTTAACAAACCTATGTCGCAAACAATAAGTTTGTTATACTTGGGAGCAGAAGCAGCAGAGGTACTAGCGGTAATGATAGTGGTAATGGTGGTGCCCGCGACTCCTTAGGCATGAGTTAAATGTGCCCGAGCACATAAGAAAGTTGGACAGCACTGCGTTACACTATACGGTCTCTGTGACAACATTGGAGTTTCAGTACGGAAGATGTGTGATAAACGGACTGTCGGCTTTAATTTAAGAAAGCTACACCAATTATCTTGTATCTCTCTGTGGTGGAAAACAAACTTTTAGAACAAATACGTTTACAGTAGAAGCTCATGTTTTCTCCAATGAACTCCGCGTTTCTCAACTTCCTGGATAAACTTTCTTTAATCTTAAACGTCTTTTGCTTCAATGGCTCCGAATATTTCTGATCTCACAACATCACCTTATCAGCGCTGCTTCTTCCCATGTCCTTAAGACAAACAACGTAAAAAAAGAAAGGGGAAAAATGGGGGTTTGGCAACTTCAACCCGAACTTTCAGCACGGCCAAGTTGGCAGCTCTGAACTGATAATTAATTTGAGTTGGTGCAGCAATCGATCACAAACTGGTGGGATCTATGTTTTAAAACTCCGAACGGAGAAGTTGGTCCCGTCCAAAACCACAGAGGTCTGCGGTTCAGAAGCTCCTGGACTTCCAGAATGGAATCAAATGGTTCTTGGAGATGTGTCAAGGTATAATTAATCTCATCCAGATTCAACGCTTCTTTGTTATTTGTACAGGCACAACTAATGAATCCCCTAACAGGTTAGGTAGCCGTTAAACATTTTAAAGCCTGTCATATCTAATACACAACACCCAAGGGTTGCATTTCAGACAACCAAAAATGCAGCCAGTATAAGTATGGCGTTACTATGTAGGGTAAGGTTGCGTAATTCCATAATAGTTTTGAATAAGTGTTGTGTAATGGTCATAAATGGACAAAACTCATCTAAATAATGATCCAAGAATACAGTTAGAATGTTTTAGAACATGTTATACCTAATTGAGAATTGAAAAGTTACATAAATGTGTGAAAAATTGTAGAAATAAATTTTGTGACGATGGCTCCAAAATGCGTGATAGGATTCCTAAATCCATGATAGTGGTATCCTAATTCATCCTAATTCTCCGATATCAAAAACAATGACGATGTAAGTTCATTTATTCTCTTGAACTTCATCTGCATTACAAAATACAGACTTCATTAACATTATTGCCTTTATATTTACTTCCAATTGTTTCAAATTAATTGAAAATATATTTTTTTCGGCAGGGAGTGCGATGTTCACAAAATCTCGATCGTTTCACCACATTCATTGACCATGGCCATTTCCATAGGAAAGTAGAACAGTTCAGCTATCTGTTCGATACCTCAGGACTACTAACTATTGTAGAACAAAACCATGGCACGAAACTGAATGTTTTATCACGATATTAGGGATATTACGGAATTAGGCATCCATAAGATGTTAAACTTTTACGGCGATGATTATATAAGAGCTTCTCGGGTTACCAACCGTGTAATATTTATAAAATTGTCCGAGCTTTCGGCGATATTAAAGTCCATTGGCCATCATCATGAAATCAGTAATTAATAAATAAATAGCCATCTCAAACTCATGGAATTCATCGGGAACTGCGTAAGAAATAAGCGCCCATCTCTAAATCGTTGTCTTCTTCAGTCGTAGGCCTTTATTTGGCTCTAATTTAATTTCAATTGCTTCTTTTACGGGTGTGTCGTAATGTCGGTTAGTGCGTATAAAACCGTTCATCATATAAAAGTCTGTGACCATTGTACTATTCGGTGCTATTGCTGATTTCTCTGATTGTAGTAGTGGTAGATTGCGTTTGTGTTCCTCACGTCTATTCAAGCGCAAGGACTTGTCTGTTCTATGTTGTATCATGTCTTTCCACATTGACAAGGAATTTTGTAGACACCAGATATTTTAAAACAAAGATTTTCTTTACCCACCTCAGCCTTTTTGGTGGCAGGAATACGGTTGCAATGTTATGTTGTTGAGTATCTGCACAATTTTGTTCGAGACCGTACTGTAGAAGGGAATGAATGTCTTTCCTTTAGATTTTCCATCTTCCTCCGTGTTGTGAACGTCCGTGGAGCGGTTTCTTTTATTCTTAACTCCCCGGTGTGCTTGATGACTGTATGTTTGTATAAACATTCATTTTGAAGCTGTTTATCAAATAATTTATTTCGTGGGGTAAGTTGCCTTGTCTGCAATTACATAAGGTAGTGAGGGCGGTTTGCTTCTGGATGGGATGGTGATGACTACGCGCATCAAGATAACGATCTGTGTGTGTAGACGCTGTACCCTAATGTACCATCTTGTGTTTTTTGGATATCTCTTCGGATGTCCAAAAATGGAAGAGGATCTAGACTTTCAATTCCCATGATGAACTTAATGTTCTGATGAATACTATTTATTTTACTGCGAGAGGAAGGCTTGTAGAGCTATACTACTGGATGTATATGCCCAACTTTTCTGAGAGGCTGTGGTCTCTTATTCTCGCTGGTGTGTGTATGAAGCTATCTCTTTTCTCTCTCCATCGGCGCTTCCCAATAAAGAAGACCCCCCCCCCCCTCAGGTCCTGGACATAAGCTACTTGCAGGGTGTAAGTGACATCTACCGACGCAGGTTATATTATGGGCCTGTGCCACACTTTTCCTTGCCATGGGAAGTATTGGAGTGGGTATTTTCTATCGCTGGAAAGCTTTCTTCTTGAACACAAGATTGTGTATAGTGTGACTTAAATGCTGAGGAATAGCTCTCGCCTATCACCTTCCCTTCCCGGCCAAGGCTTAACTTAAAGGGCAGAACACCCGTGGACAACAGGAACCCAAATGCTTTTTATATCAAAGGGCACACCATACATGTGTAATTTTATGTGCTTTACGTGTAAAAATTAAGGCCCAAATTGAACTAAAAGACTTAAAATATGGCTTGAAGTAGGCACTAAAATAAAAGACTATGCACTTACCATAGGAAATATTTCATTTTAACTCGCTGATACACATGTTTCAGTCCTTGCAAAATGATGAACCATTAGTACGTTACCAAGAGTTTTTCAAGTATTCCAGACCATTAATAAACCTTCAAAGTGACGAATAATACTATATGGATTCGTATCTTGTACGGTTTCACATTCATATACACACTTTACTTCACGAACACATGAACTACGACTTTGAATTGCTATGAAATATATTGTGTTGCCAAGGGATGTCCAACACAGATTCACCGATTTTTCCGTTTTTTCACAAATTTGTCCACAAATAGCACGTAATCGATCATACTTAAGGTAGATAAATGCCGAAATGTACATATATCATTAAATATACGGTAACCCTCAAAATTTGCATTTGGATATGCGCATATGCATTTTCGAAAAATCGTGGTAATAATACACTGATTGTCCTGTTAAAGTAATATGAGCATGTGCAGCGTTTAAAGACTTTGAATTAAATATGAAATTACTTGTTTACAGCTTACGATCTGCTGATATTTAGTATGCCTATGGGGTTAATCGCGCTTTGACACAGTGACTGTTAAGTGAAAAATAAAAATAAGAAAAACCGTTCAAAATTATACTGAATACTGCATAATGAACTAAAGATCACTTCACACCAACTTTATGGATGCATAAATCTAACTGAACCTTTAAGAATTAAAACAAAATCTCTGAATCCTGAGTGGAAGGATGAAATTGTTAACAACTTCAATTGTTACTAACGGAAAAAAGCTGGCGTGTTTTTACACAATGAACATGTGCGTGTGAGTGATTAACGTTTGATTCCTGAGTTATGAACATCACGTAACAAAATGTTTTCTCGTACTACATATTTTGATTCCTCTGGTACCGAAAATTTTTCTTTCGAAAACAGAGTATTCTAGCGCCAACTACTATGTATTGCAAATGATTCGGGTTTACAATTTTTCATTATTTACGGTTTTATTGTACCAGTACTTCATTTTAATATTTAAATAATGGACCTATTTCTTCCTCAGTTTAATATAGAACAATTCTTGGACTTCTATTTGGCAAAGAAATCATCGAATGAGCAAGACATTTGTAGAAGGATGTTGTTCCAAGAGCTATAAAAGAATTGGATTTATTCATGTATTCGATTCAGATAATTGCCGCTTTTAGATGCTATTATTCACGGTCGGAGTATTAGAGAAGAAACTTTGTGGAGGAGTTTGTCCCGTAATGTACGCTTCATTAAAAGGGTACCCTTGAGGCACACAATTTTCCGCTTAAGGACGGTCGGTCGCAGCAGAAGATATGGTAATGTAGCAAATATAAAACAGAAGCTTTAGGCCTGCCGTTTCTTTTCCATACGATTTGGAACCAATAGCAATGGCGAATTCCAATAGCTCCGAAATCTCGGCTCCAGGAAATTGAAACACGTAACTCCAGTACCTTGTTTCGCCCCATCACAAGAAAGGAAACGGGTGTCATTGTATATGTGTGTGGGCGGGGGGAGAGGGGGAGTGGTTGATTGCCTTTGTTTCACACAAGTTTTTTTTGGCAGGGGGTTAGGGATTTTGGCATGAATTTTCCAAGTGTAGCAATGCCCACTAAGGGGTGGTAGGAGTTTAAAAAAAAGACGAATTCTGTTCGCCGCTATATCCAGGGCAAACGGTTTTGCTGTTAAAATGGCTCTTAGATAAATGCCGATTCGACTTAGACTAGAGAAAATCTTTAGAAATTTATACTCGTTTCTCGTTCTCATCCTCCGAACCCCTTCCGAAGAGTAACTCTTTTTCTCCAGGTCGCTAGAAGAGGTAAAACTTTTCCATTAGCCGTAAGGTTCAACTCAACATTGAAGTACAAGGATGGATTGAGCTTTAACAGCAGGGATTTGGTTAAAACCGCGCAGTGGACCAAGGAAAGAATCAGTACAGGA
Organism: Tenodera sinensis; assembly: GCA_030765045.1. Taxonomy (NCBI): domain Eukaryota; kingdom Metazoa; phylum Arthropoda; class Insecta; order Mantodea; family Mantidae; genus Tenodera; species Tenodera sinensis. Next base: position 79,730,005 of record CM060969.1, on the reverse strand, counting down.
CTTGTGAGGAAGCTCTGATTTAGCTGCTCCGTGGATTCCACGTTCTACACATAAATAACTGAAACTTCAGATGCACTGCATTCTCCAGTGGCCGGCTACTTGCATTATGCATGGACGTTTTGTTTGTCTTGAACCACAATCAAGGAAAGTAAATCTCTTAAGTTCAATAATTCCATACCCTTGTTCACCTGGCTATCTCAGGATGATACTATTTTACTATCAGTAGCATTCATTAATGGTATACATTCATACTCTGATTGAAATACTGGAACAGGAATTGATAAAACTAAGTCGCCCTAACGCGTTTTCTATGAAACCCTATCTGCAGATAAATCAACAGCAGCATTCATAAATGCTGTACAAATTAAGGCAACCTACTATATCAGCGCCCACAATATACTGACTAACTTTGGTATCATTGGCGAAAGAGATCTGTACATGTGAAAATCTGAACAACTAAGAAGCGACTTAGTTACTAGATCACTTGCTTGCTGTAGAGTGCGTGGGAAAAATCAATGACAACTATCTGTACACAGGTTATGCAATGCATAACATCTTTATTCCTTCCTTTCTTCGTGTTTGGCTCTTGCTTCATGTCGAAGATATGTGCAATAATTTCCCTGCTCTATGTAACGCCTTACCAGGTAATTTTGACAGCGTGGGAGCTATTGTAATAAGTATCACAAATATAAAATAAACTCTGTTTAGTATTCTCTTTCAAAATAACCAAATGCGGAACTCTTTCCCTGCAGACTGTATGTTCGACGCCTATGAGTAAGCAAATGTATCATATCGCTTACTTTGATTAAGCTAAACAGAAGCTGTTCCTGTTCGTGTGGTTGGCTTAGTTAATTAGATATTGGCCTAGATACCGAGGCTCAGATCGACGGTTTTTAAGCGTGCCTAAAAACGACAGCCCGATGTTAGTAGACTTACTGGCGGGTAACGGAATTCCTGTCAATTGACAGCGTTGTTAATAAACAACATAATTTAGGCTGGCCCCGTAGCTCAGTCGGTAGAGCACCTGTTTGCTGTGCAAGGGGTCCCCGGTTCGATTCCCGGCTGGGGGTGTGAGGATTTCTCCTAACCAAGAGTCTGGAAGTATGAATGAGAGTGTGAATGTGCGTGTGAATTTAATGTACAAAATCCTTAAAGAACCAAAACAGTTTGACTAGTAACACCTTGCGATTGGCAATATGTTGCACAGGAGTGGTCGTTGATATGACCTTCGAAATTAAAGGAGGGATATAAATGGAACAATTAATAAAAATATAATTTAATTTAAATAAGCAATTCCAGACTGTAGCTGCAATGGCGGTCATGGTCAGAATGCTAGAAGTTTTGCGCGCAATGTACTATAATGGCATTAGCTGGTTGAGTATATATTGTCTGAGCTTTAGGTTTCTTTCTAATTACAACTAAAGGTGATCTGTCTGCTTGCGCCGAACGAGTTATGTATATTTAAATACTGCATGAAGTAAATCATAAGTAAATGTTAACAAAATGAAGGAAAGATGGTAAGATTTAAATGATAAAACTATCAATTGAATGTGTTACAATAATAAATACCTATACATGTTAATAGTAGGATGATTAAATAGTGACATTTCAGGGATTATTATTTATTTATGCCAACAAGCTTACTGCTGGTGTTTTTAAACACAAAAGCCGTGTGTGGTTTATTTTTAAGAGGTGGAATCAGAACTGAAAAATTCAAATCCCGGCTATGGCACTGAATTTTTAAGTCCTGATTCCATCTCTTAAACATTTCAGGAATTTTAAGTTTGGATGCATGGAAGCATGAATAGGAAGTAGCTAAAAACACTCGTTAAAATATATAATTTAATAGAGGCACGGTACGATACAGCACATGCTCAACTTTCATACATAACCGTACGCTGTGGGTTGCGATTTGTGGTAGGAGAGGCTTTTGTAGGATTTTTCTACTGCAGATGTAGTTTCCTGGTTCCTTCCGCGGGAACCATCACCTGCCACCTAATTCCAGCATCAAACGCTGTGATGTCGCCTATCCACATAAAACACTTGAGAGCGAATAATAACTCCTCTCATACGGGCCTTTTGAAACACTGCTGTCACCCCGAACATCAAGTTCATTACAGGGCCAACATCAAAGAGAAGAGCAGGGCAAAGAGTAGAAACGAATAAAATGTTTTAGGAGCAGATAAACACAGAGAAAGGATGTAACGAAGAGAGATGAAGATAAACACAGGCACAAAGCTTAAGAGCGCTCCATAAGGTGCCCAGAGCTGACTTCTCCCATTGGATGGTCTAGCTCTTCTGACATCTGTATTGATGTTGTAGACCAATAGGGGTTTGACGTGGATCATTCCCTTGGCCCGTGAAGTTGGAGCGGCGAATTAAGAGAATGAAATGTACGGCTGCGGTATCGTTCCAATACGCGCTCAGTTATTCTTTTTCATGCCCGATGGACGGTTTAATGACGTGAAAACCAATCAGTCTTCATAGCTGCTGCTATCCAAGCATTCATCTCTTTCAGTCATGCGTTATAGCCCTTCGTACAGTTAACGTACAAAAAGTTTTCAACATGGAGAGCAGGATAGTGTTTCCTAACAATAAGCCTCCATTTTCAAAGGACAAACCTTCATCTACCTTGAGGACACACTTTTAAAGTTTCTTCAGCCTTGTAGACTTGTATTCTCAAGTAGTAACGATCTTACTATTAATCTATTACTTCATGGAATGTAAGTACAGTACTTGTTTTGCTATTCTATTTATGTAGATTCACTGTTGCTTTAAGAACACTTGGTAGAGACAGAGCATCAATTTCCATGTTGAACCACAATGAAATATATGTTACAGTTTCTTGAAAACTGTACAAAATACTACGATGAAGCTTTTGCCACTTATAAAACAACTGATTCAGAAACCATCGTCAAACCATATCTTAGGTTACTAGTTGCTAACTTATTGATACTTCAATAAACAATAAAAGTTTTGCAAAAATTTTCCCAGATGCTATTTTCTCCTAAACAATTATAGTGAGACGCTTCAGCTTTTGACGTCATTTTGCAAACCTATTATTTGAATAGCTGGCGAAAGATTAAGACAATTTAACAACAGAATAGTTTATGTGGACTGCATTTTATAATGGTTTTAGGCATTTATAATTTGTTAAGGGACTTCATACAAAGGTAACATAATAGCTTTCACGGGCTGTGAAATACATTACAGCAATATATTTTGCTAATGCACTATAACAACATTACTCTTGCCGTTCAGTTACAGAATAATTTTTCGTATTGTCTTCAGAAACTGGGTTATTAACTTATTACCTACCTACTATCAAAGCAAACACTTTACTAAGTTGTATTCCATTATGGACAATCAGACTGACCTAAGACCAAAACTGCCCGAAGTTTAGACTTTCTTGAAGAGCGTTTTATTCTCTAGGCGCTGGATCTAAGACATGACATTGCTTACCCCTCCCGCACACAAAACAGTTGACTGTATGAATGCCAAAGCTCGGTAAAGGCGCCATATTGCCAACTTGATGGATCACCGCCTCACTCTACCAAGCTCTTGATGGATGGCAACTGTTTTCTCTCTCCCTTGAAAATCGACTCTCTCCCGCGCTTTTTTCCCCAACCCTCTGCTGCCATCTACTTTACTACCACTAAACTTAATTTACAATGAATGAAAATAAAACGACTCTGTCTGCCAAGAACCGTGTCTCGCGAGGGTACCACAACTGCTTGAAATACTTGGGAGACAAGCTTGATATAGGAGACCTTGCTGTGCCATGTTAGCACACAGAATCAATCAAATGCGAGAATGTTGCAAATCCGAAGTCTTCAGTCGAGCAAGAGCCTCAGTATAGCCTCTCAATCTGTAAGTACATTGCAACGAGTAAGATAGTTGGAAAGAAATGGTGCGTTTCTCTTTTAGCAACGTTGAAACATAGTGCACGTGTGAAACGTAAAGAGAATAGGATATATAAAACATTTATGTAACATTGCCTCAAGTCTGTTTTAGATGTCTGTGCCGCATGCTGGCCGCCATGATAATAGTTCTGATAATGGCAAGCTCACAGTGCGTAGTGATGACGTTGCATCTGTTTTATTCTCTTTGTTGCTCTGACACTTGTGCTGTAAAGCGAGATTGCCTTCAGTGAGCGTTTAGAGCACGCTGTAGGAAACCGCTTCTACTTAACAAGAGGCTTTCTTGATAATCTACAAAATATTAATGGCAACGGGAAATGCGCCTGAGTTTTATATTGGATAAAAATGAAGCAACTGAGTCAAATGCCTCGGTTGTAACGTTTAAGCCCGCATTTGGCAGGAGTTAGCATTAAGATCAAGGTTTCGCGTTTTCCTAAGCGGCGTGTGTTGGTACGCCTTGAGGGCAAGGTAAGCCAACCGATCAAACCGACCATACCCACGTGAAAAATAACATGCAATCCCACTTGGTACTGAAGTCTCATACCCCTTCAAATAGTCTGCTGAATTAGGCTTAAGCAAAGTTTTACCTCTAACGACTTCAGCTATCTATGTGCCTTCAAATAGGTTCAGCAAGTACTAACGTATTGTATCTAAATGCGGTGTAAGTTTAACTTTCGTTTCACTGCGAGCGAAACTGCTGTTACCGGAGTAGAGCTTCAAATATATGTAAATAAATATGCAGCTGAAAGCAGGTTTTGTAGAGCTTGTGTGACTACTGGTTAAGTTATTGTGGAGTTACCACGGCGGTGTATAACTTACCAATGCGTTTGAAGCTCACCAAACTGCTAGTACAATACCTTATTAGGGAAGTATAGCAGACTAACGCAAAAAAAGAATTTTAAGTGGTGGTTGGTACCACAGTGAATATTGACAGTTTTCATAGAGCTGGTTCCTCACCAAAATCTCATCCACACTTAACATTTATCAGTCAATTGAATTAGACGGTACAGGAGCCTCTGGCGCCAAACGGAGTCAAACGCGCGTGTGATGCTCAGAAAAGTGTGACAACAAAGTGCCTATTGTTGAATCCTGTGATGATGTCATCCACCAGCCGGAGTAGATGATGGAAGGAGTGCCGTCGATGAAAGCCAAACTGCTCCGGTCAAAGTACTTATAGATTATCCAGAGTATGTTGGAGTGTCACTTGCACAACCTTTTCAAAAATCTTGCTCAGGGTTGGAAGCAGTCTGATTGACCGGTATCCTTCAGGGCAGGAGTCATTTCCTGTCTTCGGCAAGCCGATGATCTTAGTATGCTTCCATGCTTTTGGGAACTACGCCAGACACGGTAGAGCGTTGAAAAGGTGCACAATGAGCTCCAAACAGTTCTGCGGAAGGGCTTGAAGGGCTTGAAGGGCCGGGTAGGGTACGTTATCAAATCCTTTTGTTTTGTAGGGGGGCCGAATGACATTTTGGACTTCCACCTTAAATGTTAGTGATACAGTCTCCGGCAGGAAAGGCCTGGTCTCGACCTGACGTATAAGATCCATGTCGCATGTGTCCGCAGGATGAAAGGTGTTTTCAGGGTACTCGGCCATCATCTCCACCTTCTGTCTGGCTGATTGAGCCAAGCGGGTACCCTGACTTGTCTTGCACGGGTGTGCGCAACTTTGCCTTGGAAATACGCCAAAGGGATTGATCCTCCGTGTCGAGCAAAGATGCTTGTTGCTCCCATAAATCATTGGAATAGTGTGCAAGTTCCAATTTTAGGACACGTTGCAGTCTATTGAATTTCCTTCTATTCAGGGGAAAACCAATGTATTGGGCTCGGATACGTGCCCAGTTTTTCCCCGCTATGGGGTCACGAAGGTGACAAGGCAACTTTTTAACTGCCTGAGCTTGGCTTCGGCCATGCGAGTTGCCTATGCTATGACTGCTGCTATGGAAGTGTTTAACTTTAATACCACCGCGTCGTCTTCGTGTTCTGTAGAGCAGGGATCCAGTGTTGATGGTATGGCTGCCAATATTTGGGTACACTCTCACCTAGTTGATTCGCCTAGGAGAGGGAAAGAGGCGATGTGATTTACAGTTTGACCGGGATTGGAAAAGCAGTACCATGGGATAGTCTGATGAATGCCCAGGTAGAAGACTTGATGGTGTCGGGCGATGAGGGCGAAGCTCAGCCAGTCTGGGGAACGATGACCTCCGTAGTTAATAGAGGATGGCGAGAGTACTGCTAGATTGTGGCGAGCACATAGCGTTCTAGCGTTCTTTCACGATAATTGAGGATTGCGGGTTCCCTGCTGGGCTCTCTATTATGGTCTCCCATGGCGATGGTTGCCGTATTGGTGGGAAATATCACATCCAACTCCCTGTCAGTGATGGGACGACTGGGGGGGGGGGATGTATACGGAAAACAAATAGACTCTGTTGGTCCCCACATGAATTCCAGTAGTTTCCAAGTTGGTGTTTGGAGTAACGAACAGCTGTATGCTACGGCTCACATAGATGGCAATTCCTTCACGATCGTGAGCTCTGTCAGCATATCTGCTTTGTTCGAGCGTGTCAGATATGTTTCCTGTACCAGGAATACGTGAGTACGCTTTGTATCTACAGCATTTGCTGTTTTTCTCAGTTTGAACTAGATACCATTGGCATTCCAGCAGCGAACTTTGACAGAGTAGATATGTTGCTCCACCAGTCCTAGCAGTGATAATGCATAATGAAGCTTAGTATCGTGTGTATGAGGTTGGGTATGGCTGAATTTGAGGGGTTCGGGTTCGTAAAGCTTCAGCCAGGAGGGCTGTGAACTCAGGCTGGAGAGGGATAGGCATTTGCGTCATTATGTTGAAGGCCTCGCCGGGAACGGTGGGGAGGGAAGTGGAGGTGGTACTAAGCCTGGAGATGACTGCTGCTGGCGAAACGCGCTGTTGGGTAGGTTGCTGCTGTCTAGATGGTGCAGCCGTGCTTGCAGATGGCCTGTTTGTAGATTCTTCATTTGGCTCTGCGGAGGTGCTGGCATTGCAATGGATGGTGCAGGCTGTGGCTCATGCTGAGCTACATTACCACAAGTAACCACTGCGTAGCTCGGGTGCTTTATAGGATTTCTTGGAGACTGTCCAGGGTATTTTGCCCTTGTAAAGGCTTCTCTCGGGAGCTCCGCATTATGTGGAACTCGAGGCCGGACATTTGACCCTGTTTATTTGCCATAAATTCCACTCGTGCCGCCTACCATACTGAGCACTTGGCTTAACGCCAGGAGTGCGAATCTCCATAGTTGTGACACCGTGAAGTAACTCCTGGAATGGCGAGCCTCTGGCACCTTGCTGGCTTGTGTCTAACCTCCCTACAGAATGCACAGATTGGTTGCAGCAGAGAACCAGCAGCATTGTGGGTGGATTGTTGACAGTTGATACACTGCTGCAGTCTTGATGGAGTTTTGAATGCTTCCACTCTCACCATTTCATGGAGCATGTGCATTTCTTTGTATATGTCCCGCGCAGTTTTCTTTTTCAGGGCAACCCTGAAGTGAGACAGAGTTGTTGGGTTAGCGCTTCTAGTGGTCGGTTGGGCTACACGCTCCACTGTGTAGCCTTCACCTACTAGGAGCTCCTTGACCTTATGCTCGGTGACAAGCACCGGATGTTCTTCAAGATGACGTGAAAGAAGCGATCTTCAGGGAGGAGCTCAGTGACTCCCTCAATGTTGTTCTGCTCCAGATGTCTTCTTAAATGGCGGCGGTCTTTTGGCGATGTTGGAATCAGTGCCACTGTTACCCACTGGCTCCTGTGGGAATAGTTTATATGGTCAGCAGGTTCGCTGTTCAGAACTTTTCTGGCATCTGCTGGATTGTGCAGGAAGATGGGTTTGGGCCTTATTGCCCTTCGGTGCCGAGCCTGTGTAGGTTTGGGTGTTGGAGTGTTAATGGTGGAGGTGGGTACACCAACGTCCTCTTCCATACACTCTGAGCAGGATATTGCTGTGTGATGTTAGCCAGAGGCTGAAACTGGTTGGCTGTGGCCTCGGTCACCGTAGCATTGGCAGGTCAAGTAGAGGAGGAGGAGGACAGGTTCCTCTTCCTTTTCAGCATGATGGTCTACCGTTGTTCTTGAGATTTGACAATTTTCTCATGTCGGAAGATATAATTATCAATGGCATCTACATGAGCTTTGTGTGCGGCCATGACACGGTAGAGCTGCGTGACGTCTGAACGAGACACATTGTCGTTCGGCAGCATCTACTGGAGCTGGTGGTCGGTCTGGGTTATGTAGGCTGCTCTGACTTTCTTTTCACTTAGTAGCGTACAGTGAACAGCTTCTGACGCAGGATCTTTCCTAGAAAGGTCGACAGCTCTCTTCCTTCTAAATAGTATAGGATGATGTTGACAGTTGTTTTTTCATTCGTCTGATCTAGAGTTGCCATGGTTGTCAAGTAAAGTTTAGTCAGGCGTGTCTCACTCACTAGCTACTGGTAGGCTGGGGTTCAGCCCGATGAGTTTTTGCTGCGTACCTACCCTCCATAGGGTTTAACCGCAGATAGGACTTTTTATTTTGAAATGGGTGATTAAGGGTGACTTTGTTTGATTTTAGATTAGTGACTTTTATTAAGGAGGCTACTTTGCCCCTTGACTAGTGACTCACAGAAGTCAGCAATGTCTGCATTCTGTCGGAAGAAAATGTTTTAAATAAGTTTTGAGATCTTTTAATTTAGAATTTTGTTCAGAGTTTGAATTTTGAGCCGAACAACTCTTTGTTAGGACTATAATTGGAGTTTAGCTTTTGCTGTTGTTGGATTAACTACTTGATTATGGCATATACCCGCAAGCCATGCGGGGAACCCTGTACGACCTAAAGCGGCGTATTCTGTGGTCATAGTCCCCAGGAGACCTAACCAGTATGGAAGAGATGAGGCTTCGTGAAGTGGTCTCACGGGGAAGGGTAAGGGGACAGAGAAGATGGACCGAAATCCCCTGTTCTGCGCCCTTTGGAGCCACAGGAGCCAACTACCTGCTACCATGCTCCACACTTCACATGCGTAAAGCATGAGGGGGACTATAAGAGCCCGGAAGAGGTGTAACTTCAGGCGGACTGGCATCTCGGACCTCAGCATAGGGTACAGTAAGGCAATAGCCCCCTGCGTCCGCGCCGAGAGGTCTCTGAGGTGCCCGCGGAAAGTTGGACCCCTATCCAGTTTGACTCCTAGGTAGGTGTCTCTCCACTCGATCCTTTGACCCCGACATTGGAAAGTGGGGCAGTCTGCGGGGATGTGGCGCCTCGTGAAGAGAATGGCCTGGCTCTTATCCGGAATGACAGACATTCACCATCGCCGGCACCACTCCTAGACGAGTCGGAGGTGTCTCTGTATGGGGTTGAAGGCTCTGAGGATGTGTTTGTTGGTGCAGAATAGCAGCACGCCGTCAGCGTATTGAGCTATGCTGAGATGGGAAGTCTGCCATGTAGACGCTGAATAGCGCGGGGGACAGCACAGAGCCTTTGGAGACTCCGCCTCTTGTTGGTCTGATTGTAGATGTTCTCCCCGCGACAGTGACCTTTAGTGTTCGATGTCTGAGGCAGCTGTGTAATATGTTGATTAGTTGTGTGGGTAGTCCCAGTTGGATCAGTTTGGCTAGGAGCTCTGCATGCCAGGTCGTTGAGAAGGTCTTTTCCACGTCCAGAGACACCGCAGCAGTGAAGGCGCGTTCCTGGAAACCCAGGTCAGCAGCCTCCACCACCCGCAGCAATTGCTGGGGCCTAGAGTGCCCAGGGCCAAAACCGAACTGAAGTTCAGGGATGGCTTGAATGTTTCCCAATAATGGGGACAAGCGGTTTAAGATCATCCTCTCGAGAGCTTTCGAGAGGATAGACAGGAGGCTTATGGATCGGTAGTTGTAGGGATGTACCGGGTCTTTCCCGAACTTCAAGATGCAGATTATCCGAGCCTCTCTCCACTCACGTGGGAAGTGACCCAGGGCAAGACACATGTTGAATACCCTAGTTAGGAAGAGCACTTGATCAGGTCAGCGAGGTCAAAGCCAGGGGTTTAGGGTGTGTTGGGTGTGGAAGGAAGAGGTGCTGGAATCTCCTCAGCCCTAGCCTCCCCCTGAGGACGTCGAGGGGTGGAAATGTCACCACTCTGGGTGCACGTTTAGGCTCCTGGGGTTTCCGCTCTCTCTGCGGTCTTGGGTTTACTTGTATGGGACGTTTTTTCTGGGACTGGTGTTGTGTATTGTGTGGTGGTTGTGAGTGTTGCTCTCAAGGCGTCCGTGGACCATTCGAGGTGCGCTGAGTGGTTTGGGCGTAAGACCCTTAGGGGCATTGGCTGTTTGAGATGTCTGTTGATGTCTCTGAGGATAAGGGTTGGATGGTCTCCCCTAACGGGAGTTGAACCCTGGGGTACCTGTGGTCGCCTGGAGGCAATCACTCTCTTCCTCGTGGGATATCCTCCATAAGAGGCCACATTCACTTTGTGAATGAGATCCTCCTCGATGTCGCCCACGGGTGTGTCCATCGGAAGTCCTCTAATGAGGCGGCGGACGTCTCGAGTCTTATCGGGACCAAAGGTAAAGTGAGGGAGATTTCTCCGCTCAAGAACAGATAAGGGGATCTTATAATCCTCCACATGTCTCGCCTGGAAGACATATCGGCTCTTCTTCCTCGTCACCGAGCACGACCCTGAGACCGTTAGCGTAACTTCCTTTAGAAGTTACCTCAGATGTGAAAAAATTAGTTTTCAGCTGTAGTAGTAGGAACATACGACCCGTCTCTGGTGCAACTAATCCATTCAGCGATTGGAAGACACAATTAGTGAGTTGAATATCTTAGTCAGTCATAGCAAAGCTACACCACATAGTTCGACTGTAAAAGATATGAAGTTAAATACCGATGAGTGTGTAGGTGTGTGTAGATATTTCGTTAAAGCAGACAACTTTGTTCATTTTTTGGTGAGATTTACCATTTCCGATTCTCTTATCAGCTAGAATTCTTCAGTGGTTACACTTTTCTCAAAGGAAAGTCATCAGTTGCTCCTCCTGGTCATGCAAATAGAACGGAATTTTAAAGCAGTCACATACCGACTAGCTATCGCGTAAGCATACTGCATTCCCAGATTCCCATTGAATCTGTAAGGAAATATTTATATGGATTAACATGAAGTTGATAGAATAAGCTTCTGTAAGAATAGTGTGTGTAGAGTGAGAAGTGCGGGTCATGTGCGTGCGACACGACATATTTTTTAATTCAGGGACCTCAAAGCGTGCATTGCTGTAGAATTTCGATGTTGACGTTTAATGTGGAATAAATAGAATACTTTCTTTACTTACTAAGTAGCATAGTTAGGGACGGTAACAGTGTAATGCATCATAAAGACACTACTGAAGTATCAATTTTGAAGTAGAGCATAACTGTGGTTAAAGAGTAACAAGCGTTATGAATCAGAAAAAAGTGTCAGTTACATAGGATTTGTTTACAGAAAGAGACAATCAGATTCTTAGTTAATGTTTACATGGTAACTACTGCTCTAAGGATGGATTTAATGTTGTGTACCGTGTTTTCCATATGGACTGTACTCTGATTATACGTACACATACATATATGCTGCCGATTGCAATAAAACATTCTCGTTCATTTAAATATTTGCTTTATTGGGTTTCCTATGAAACCTTTCCCTTAAATATTAGCATTTCATTTTCACCGTTTTGATTTTAAAGTTCACAGAGAACCCCCAGCGATTTCAATTTGCCTTTGATACATAGTTTTAACTATTAATATTTAAGGCAATTTTATTAATAGCTGCATGGGATGGCGAATTTGAAATGTAAAACAACATTTCCACCAACTAAAATGGTTGAATCATTGGTACATACATTGTAGTGGATAAATTTACTGCATTCGCCATTGGATTTTAATTCTAAATTCGTATTTCCAGGTTTTAATTAAAACTGTGGCTGGTTTTTTGGTTATTTATTTATTATATATTCCTGTGTTACTAAATGCCATTGGAAGTGCTCATTTATTGCTCCCACAGGCTGTAGCATACTGTCAGGAAGGGAAGGAAAGTAACTGCGTCAAATTGTGTATTGACATTATTAGTTTACTAGTTTTCTTAAGTATCTGAATATTATTGTAAGCTATTATGAATACTTAATATAACGTAACTTCATTGCACAACAACCCATCCGCGCCAAGACCATCCACTCAACTGCTACATCTCCCATCTGTGCCCACCACAGGCGGCATGAGTGGGGTGCAGAGCTGGAGGGTGGGACGTGGTCAGCGCTCCGATCCCTCCCGGTCATGATCAGAGACGCTACTTTTCAATCAAGTTGCTCCTCAGTTGACTCCTCAGAGACCTAAAAAGGCTGAGTGCACTCCGGATCAGGTGTCCCCACGTCGGTACCGGGAATCGAACCCGGATCCCCTGCTTGGTAAGCAGCAGCGCTACCACCGCGTTAAGGAAACGACCGAATACTTATTGGCAATAAATATATTCTACCACGCGTACTTAAAAACGTTTCGTTTTTCTAATGACTACAAATAACCAACTATGAAAAAAAATGCTAAAATATGAATATGTAGTAGGTTATGAAATATATATATATATATATATATATATATATATATATATATATATATATATATATATATATACACCTACTTAAAGCTGAAGGGTTTGCAGCAGATTCATACGCGCACAGGCTGACCTTTTTCTAAAAAATGGATTTTGGGGGTTACAAAACATCTATTGCCGATATAATCTCGACATAGAATCTTTGGGAGGAATGCAATAAATAAGTGAAAAGTTAGTAAATACTGACAGAAAGGAAAAGAACGGTGTGTCAAATAGAACGTTGATGAAACAGTACCAATTTAATCAAACAATATTATTGAAACGGAAACAGAAAGGAGCCAAAGGTGGCAACAGGTTCAGATACCAGGAATGGCAACGATTAAAAGGCTTTTAACACTTTCAGCTCGGAAATCCTATGTAAACATACCGTCCTATGGTCCATCCAGTTCCATTTACATATATCATCTCACTCCTGACATCACATGCAAACTTGGCTTCCTGATCCTAAGCCTGTGTTTCCAGTTGGCTATATCCTTTCCCAGAATACCAAAGTGAAAACATTAACATAATGCATCTAATTGAGCTGTCACTAATCACTTGAGGACTCTGAATGCTAATGGATAAAGTTAATATATTTCATAATAACAATGATGATAAGAATGTTACATTTTGAGACAGCATTTATATAATAAATAACCCCTAGCGCAAAGCCTTCGCGGCCAAGGCTTACCACCCGGTCGCTGCTGCCCTCACCTCTGCCCACTATAGGCGTCACGAGTGGGGTGCAGTACTGGAGGGTGGGACGTGGTCAGCGCCCCGATCCCTCCTGGCCAGTTATGCGGCCTTCGCGACCGGGGTCGCTACTTCTTTGTTCAAGCAGCTTCTCAGTTGGCCCCCTGGGACCTAACGAGGTTGAGTGCATCCCATGCCAGACCTCCCAGCAGTGGAAAAATTCCCATGCTGGTACCGGGAATCGAACCCGAGTCCTCCGCGCCAGAGGCAAGCGCTACCAACTGCGCTACGGAAGCGGTCCTTGAAGCTGTATTTGCGTTTTGAAAACTCTAGCAGCCAAATTACCGAAGAAAGAATTCCAGTATTTAATATGCACAAATCACAAACACTACAACAGTTTAAGTGTTCTGAAGATTTTAGCGCTTTTTAATTTTGCTAGTTTCATAATTATTCGAATCGTGCATTGACGTTTCATTTTTTCTTTCGTGGCTTCCTTCGTGTATTTTGTGCCCGGCCATGCCATAATGTACTATTTGACAAAACCATGAGGCGTGTCGGAAAGAATGTGAAACTTCCCAGCTGTTTACGCGAGCTTATCGTACAAACACGGCGAGACAGGGTAAGTACACTATTCAGATGCAATAATATCCTCAGGAAGCAAGGTCTCTCGGTAGGCGCGAGAGATAAACTATTTGTGTATTATCACTGACTATAGGTCCAGTTAGTATTATTTTGCTGTTCTAATAAATAAGATAAAAGACGCTCAACAGCCAAATTCAATACGCCTCATCACTTTGCCGAGTAGTACGGCATATACGCCACTGTATACCATATCTCAGCCTAGTTCAGTCCTGCTGTAAACAACAAGGCGGAGCTGACTCAACTCGCCACGTGTTAGACCTACAGGCACGCACATAAGTTTTGCAACACTAGCAGTATACATAGCAGCGCTAACTTCTGGACAATTAATAGAGTTGGGTTACACATTAACTTATTAAATCTATGAGTTGGAATATTAATAGAATCATGCAGTAACATAATGGTTACCTTTAACCGAATTCCTTCCTCTCTGTCCACTATAACTGATTTCCGCCTCGCTTTTGAAACTTCAATCCAATATCTATCAGCAAACGGTGGAGAGTACTTCGTGAAAAATTCGGCAAGTCCGTGTCAGAATTGACCGTATGCAAAATTTTGTTTAGAGTCGGCGGTTCATTTCTGAAAAAATAACCATGAACTTTACTGCGTATAGCACTTTTCGTAAAATCGTCGTATTTCTCCACGCGCTGTTTGCATTTACGTGATTTTTCCGGTGTTCTTAAGAGTTCCGGATGCTTGCTGTTCCATTCTAACACTGTGTACACTACTTGCGGAAACGCCAAGGAGATCACCAGGTTCTTTCTCAATGTTTTTTATAGACGATTCCGGGTTTCTTTCTTTAAGTAGTGCTAAACAATGCGCGATCATTTGCCACTCGTCACTTTTTAAAGGTTTGCCTCGATTGTTTCATTTCGGCTGAATCACCAGTCTGCTCCATGATGAAAAGCTTACTGATTTTAAATTGCATATACATAAGTGTCCTTGGCCTTGTGAGGTGCGCGAGATATACAGGAAATACAGTGTTAAATATCAGAAGCAACTCCACACTATAAACAAAAACATCTTAATCAGCATTCAACTCGATACAGACCTCGTTGCGAGAGAGCTGCGTGGTATAGGAATGCAAAAATATTGTATAATAGCAGTGTGCTTTAGTAATTGTTAAGTAAAATGCAGCTTAATTTAACATAATACGTTAATAGTGTGTATAATTTCACCTGTCTTCTGTCTAATCTGTATATAGTATACTATTATGTACATATTCCCTTCAGAACTCACGAGCCCAGAAGACATCTATGTGGTATGTGAAGCAGAAAGATAAAATGTGGGCCTGTTTACGTTTATAACAATCGAAACATTTGCATACTTTTCTGTGTCCGAAATGAGCTCGCGCAGAGCAGTGATCGGAAAACTACTTACGTACAATACTGTACTTAAAGGAGGGGTTTATCGTACGTATGCAAATAAAAGAAAACGCCCATTTTCTTCGCCAAACCAATCAACAGCTTAACCGTTTTCTGTCCCAATATCTCTGTCTCTGTCTCTCTTCCGGCCCAGATGTTTACAGCAGGATGAAACTAGGTTGAGACATATTATAATGGATTTCATTATATCCACCTCTTCATAAAGATACCGCTATCCACCAGTCAAAGATGTACCAGTACTTAACGACATTGCTAACCACCAATGAAAATATCCACATGTAGCAATCAATACTTCACCGTCTGCGCACATTCCCACGCAGCTGAAAGCGAAATTACCGATTCCCGTATATAAAATAAAGCTAGTCTGTTTATTTAATGATTAGTATTCATATTGTAAGTAACATTCTAATACATTCAATTTGTCCTCTCGTTTTTGAAGGTCTAGTTTTTTGAAGGTTGTAGCATATACATTCTCTGTATCAGTGTTTCAAGGCTAAGATAACAATAGAAGTTCAAGGCGCAACTATTGATTCTCTTATGTACAGTTGAATAACAAATATATAAGTAAAATGTTGAATATTAGTGGCAATAACATGCAGTGTAGACATATTTCTCTAAACTTAACGTGTTTCTCAGTTGAACAACGAAAGAGGTTGGCGCCACTGGACTTTAAAGAGAGATATAGATTAGGTTAAATTGCGCTGAGAATATAGGCCATTATAAGATTATACTAACATTGCAATTTAGAACAACACAATACATTGCAGTATTGACCAATTTCTTCTCTAATGAGCTAATGACGTCACCTTGTCGCTTTACTCCCACTACGTTTTGCGCATTTTCCCCTTCAATGAATTTTAAACAATGATGTTGACAATGGTATTGAGGAGTGTTGGGGTTAAACAGAAGGATCCTCCCATCTATTTGTTCATAAAAATGTGTACACATTCCAGATGTATTAAGTCCATTGTGTGATACACGTAGTTCTATGGTTATTGTAATCACAAAATTTAACGGCGGCTGATACCTGATCATCGGTATTCTTTTTCCTGTTTTTAAATAAATTTTAGGACCCATCGGTATTCTTTTTCCTGTTTTTAAATAAATTTTAGGACCGCAAATTATATTTACTCATATCACCAGGATTTTACAACATATTTAACTGTATAGCACCGCAAGGCGTTGCAACCATTTGATTAGGGTTTTGTTGAGTCACCTGCCATTAAATCTTGTGCCAGCTATAAATATTCTTTACTTCGAATAGGTATATTAAGATAAATCATCCTGTCAAATAAGGAATTATTTTGTATTGCGTACTTTGTATAGTAATACAGTTCAGATCAGAGTGTAATGAAAAGGGAGGATAGGGGATGGGGAAGATTGGTACCTAAGGACAACAGCGCTGTATATGTACTCGATATTCTGCCCTTTATTGTGTGCTATCTTGTTCTTATTTTCTGTTCTATCTTTTATCAGATATTATTTTTTATGTTCAGTGACTATGTGTAACATAACCATGTACAGCCTGACCAGAGCTCTCGGGATTTGGAACACATTTTGTATCTTACGTTTTTGTCTCTGGCCATTTCCAACGGAGATATTTTAGTCTTGTCGAAAGTAAGCTGGCAACATTGTGGATTGTATGGGTGGTCACTTTCCCTAGCTCAGTACATAAACAAACACCGTAAAGGTGCTTCTTGAAAACATACTCATACCCTACCTTGTCCTTCCGTGTTTACTGTGCGAGTGTTTACAAGCGTTAGCTCCCAAAACATTAAACAAAAGCGAAAGTGATTCACAAACTAGGTCAATTCCCTGACCAAACTCAATACAACATTGTTGACTTACCTCACGTCTGAGAGAGCAACACGTCTTTTAAATGATTATTTCGCAACCCTGCGTGATGTCCCATAATTACTACCGAAGCTATGTCAGAAATAAGCTACTTTACGCATCTTACAAGTAACAAACTCTTATCTTGGTACATCCTTGTGGAATTACGCATCCAATATGGATAAAAAATTATTTATTTATTTATTTATTTATTTATCTCTTTATTTATCTCTTTATTTATTTATTTATTTATTTATTTATTTATTTATTTGTTTATTATTTTTTGTTTTGTTTGTAATGCGTCTATGAAGCACATATTAGAAGGAATGTAATGACTTCCCTTCCACCTGTATGTTTCAATTTGTAAATTTTTTTTCGTAAGACCGATTAATATGTCTGCTCTACTCTATTCTGCTCTATTCTGATCTACTCTGCTCTACTGTGCTCTACGCTCTTCTAATCTGCTCTACTCCGTTCTATTCTGCAGTATTCTTCTCTGCTCTACTTTATGCTACCCCACTCTACTCAACCCCACTCTACTCTAACCTCTCTACTCTACACTAAAGCCGTAATTTACCTAGTTTTCTGATGATAAGTTTGAATCCACGAACACAATGCTTGAAATATGAAACTATTTAGCTAACTGGTACGCGGGTGCCATTTTGCCATCCATCTGTTATAATCTCGCCATCCACGTTCCGAGAATAAAAGAGTCTCCATTCACCTGTACGAGGGGCGAGAGGGTTGGAAACAAAGTGCTATACGAGGAATGGGTTTTAAACCAACACCAAATAACTATACGGGTTTCTGTTTTTATTTACCATACACATACACAAGAGAGACTTTAGTTTCTAAAAGCGGTTGTATCTCAATTTCATCCCCAGTTTCACAGGCTTATCGCTACAAAAACCCTCAGTTTTTATGGGAGTGGGTGGGAGAGCCAGAACAATAAGGTCAAATGCAAAATGAATATGTAGAGGTAATCGATAGACAATGGGAAAGCGTCTTTCACGTGTGCCTGTGCAGGTTTTGTTCTGATGTATTCAGCTGCGGCAAACAGGTTTGCCATTATGAGGTTTCTGCGATACGCTCCTTTGAATCCTGTGTAACGGTGGCTTTTGAAAGGCAGGAATTAAAAAAAACGGATAGTTGGACGAGGTTTGGCAAATGTTACCAGTCTCGTACATTAGATAGGCTGGAATTTCACCTCTGCTTATCGAAACAATGTTTTCATATTGGAAAATAGTGTTTACAGCAGCAGGGAGAGAGCATTTTCAAATGTTAAACCTCCGCGAGGATATTCGTAAAATATACAGTGCGTCTCAATGCACCGCGACTTTTTCTTACGAAATGCAGCCAAATGAAAACAGATTAAGTGCGGAAACCAAAGTTGTGGTTGGTGTTGTTATTACTAAAGGCCGGAGGCGTGTGCGTCTTTCCATACATATACTGCACATTGACTTAATTGTTATCGCTCGCGCATGTAAACAACTGCAGGTGGTACAGCCTGACCTTGAAAACCGCCTCACTGCAGCACAACCTACAAGGATCATAAACTATGCATTCTGGAATTGCACTTAAACGCTTACACATATCGTCACAGAGTGAATTGCACAGGGCTACAAAGTACATTCATAAATTATTAAATGTGAAATTTAGACGTCTATCACTGAAGCAGTGTGTAAACCATGAAAAACTTCTTTCTACGTCACACGGTATCAGAGGTGTAAATGTAAAGAATTCTACTCTGTCGTTTGGTCTGTTTTGCTTCTCACTCATTTTCAAAATTTCACACATAGCTGCAAAACCAATATTTTTGTTTAGAACTTTGTGGAAGTTAGCTTTCACCTTTTCGATACCTGGTACAAGAGGTATCCTATTAATTGAATTAGCTAAATCTTCTATCGTGCTTATGCTCTTGGACATTTGTAAATCCGATTTTTCTAATTGTTTAACAGAGGAAGTCATGTGAGTTCAACACATTAGATTTTTTAATGTCGCTAAATATATTAAAATGGGTCAGATAAATTCGGAATTTATCTGATGAAACGTTCAACCTAGAATGGAATCTTTATGACCATTCTATGTATAAAATTACCTAACAGATTATTTAAATGATAATAATACTAATAATAATTACTTTCTTATTTGTGTTGTTTAAAATCAAATTGGCGTTGTGCCAGTTGTGAGATCATGGCATACTGGCGTACTAGATGAATGAACAATCGAATGTATCAATGAGCAGTAACGGATGTTACCAACAGTGAGGATGAGAAAACTTGGAAGTTATGAAAAGCTAAAATTAGAACACAATAGAGATACTTCGTCACGCTTTACTTTGATATTTCCTCTTTTCAAAAGGGCATTGTTTGAAACATGATTGTTAAAGTTGAAAGATTAAGGGTGGCTGAAACTGAAGTGGGTGTTGAAGTAGTAGGGTTTGGTAATTTCTCCAGCATTGAATTTAAAGCCGTCACATAGCGATCCACTTGTTAAAAAGTTATCGCGTTAGCCTATTGCATTCTTCTTTTAGGTACACAAAATGTGTAAATGTGTAATGGAAATTTATCTCGATTAACAAGAGTCGACGGGCCCTTAAACCCAACACTCACTCACTCACTCGATTAACAAGAAGTATGTACCTACTCGGAAGAGTAACCTTTTAGCTAAAAAAATTACGGAAGAGTGAGTTGGCAAATTTATGAGAGTGCAACACATCAGACTTTATGTTGTAAGTCGGTCTGGGTGGCTCAGTTGGTTAGACGCTGATTCCTAGGTTGCGGGTTCAAATTGGGGCCAAGCCGATGATTTTTAAATATGCTTTTAAACAACAGCTACATGTCAATAGATTTACTGGCATGTAAAAGAACTCCTGTAGCACAAAATTCCGGCACACCGGCGACGCTGATATGATACTGCCAATTGACAGCGTCGTTAAACAACAAAATAATTTAATTTATGACGTAATAATGAGTTTCTGAATGAAATCTGAAAGAATTGCAACAAAATTCCAATTTTGTTTGTTACTTTACTTTTCTTCCAAAACTGAAAAGCAACACACTTCTCCTTTAACACAATCTACAGTTTTTTTGCGATCTTACAACTCACCTGTTCTGTCTTCTTGTAGCCTGGACACACACACACACACACACACACACACACACACACACACACACACACACACACACACACACACACACACACACACACACACACCTCTTTGTCTTGCAAAGAGATGGTTTTGATGATACAATCACTCATCGCCCACTAAAACTGCTTCACTTCAAGACTAACTAAATGCCCATGCTCTGTCGCTTTTATAGTTCACGCGTAACGTATGTTTATAATTCCTATTTGAACTTGCAGTAAAACTTATAAAAGTTTCGCCACAATGAAATCGATAAGACCGAGGAAAATTTGGGAATAGTTAACAAACTCTCAGCCCCAAACCTGAAACTGAAGAGGATTGGAGCTTTAAAATCATAACCGTTATTAAAGTTTATATCCCGCAATGCTTACTTAATAAGTTTTCTCGCTGCCAGTGGCTGTAAAAGGATCGTTTTGTAACCAGAGCTAAACTTGAAAGAAGTGTTAAGCATCATCTTTTTGTTCAAACTCACATTTGGCAAAGGAAGTGCTGAACTGCTCTGGCAAAGTTATAAAACGTTTATCTGTACCACTTCACAGAGTGGCGACAGTCATTCCTCCAGTAGTATATACTAAAACTGCTTCCCAAGGGGTAGCCTTCTAAACCGGACGTGTTTATTTTAAGATAAACTACCCATAAAAGGGATATAGGACATAAAAAGAGAGTAATGATACTCTTTTTCATTGAGAGGTATGCGGAGAAATTGGAAAACAGGGTCGTTTTGCTGTATTGATGACTGCGACAAATCACGGTATATAGAACTTTCAATGTTATCCTCATTCGCCGTCGATATATCTCTGGCGATTTTCGATTAACAGCGGTATATTAATATTTGAGGTTATATAGCACAGAGCTACTCTCTCGAGAACGCTGTTGCAAGGTAATTTTCTGCTTCTTGCGTTTTGTTGAACAATGCGTAGCGAGAGCAGCAGCTGTAGCTGATAAGATAGGAAACCATAGGCAGAAACTATCTAAATTCCCTTGCGATTATGAACAATATACGGCCCTACTACATAGTGATTGTTAAAATTAAAGCATGCTAATAAACAGACAATAAGCATTTAGGTTGGATTTTACACTGAATAAGTAATGTAACTTTGCTACAAGATTTAAAGGTTTACACTTAGCAATAACAATAAAGAGCATTACGATTTAAAACGATACTAACATGGGATATATGAAAAAATCTGATGTGTTGCAGTCACATGACTTTCTCTACTCTCGTACTATTTCTACAAACTCTTACCTCTGTAACTTCTTCGTGTTAGTTGAGATAAGCATTTGCAGAAAATATCTTATTGCTTATTTTCTTGTAGGTGCAAGGAGAATATAGGAATACAGTAGACTTTGAGCGATAGTCAAATCTTTTAAAGCTTTCAAATTCCGGTCTCTTTGCACGACTAACATATAAAAAATTAAGAATGTTCCATTTGAGGCAAGTTTGTTTTCCAAAACTCACACAAATAACAAGGAATATCTCCTAAATGGTTCACTGTACAAAAAAGTTTATTCGCACATAAATTGTGTGTTTTAGGGAGATCTACATTTTTTTAGAGCAAGATTTGGCCTATCTCTTACAGTATATGAGTTATGCAAAAGTCATCCAGAGTAAACAGGACTACCTGGGTTATAGCCAAAAAATTCAAGGTATTCATTTCCTTTCATTTCCTATGGCACTTTAATCAAAATCGTTAGAGCTATTTTCAAGAAAATCAAAATTTTCGAAACATTTTACATGTAAAGGGTAGTTTAGGGTGGAGGAATTTTCTTCAAAATCTTTGTGTCGCATCCTTAAAAAATATTAAACTTAAATACCTACTTAGGCTTTTAACCAACTTATTATTATTGAGTTATTCTCTCCACAGACCACACAGACACGCAGAGATTGACATTGACACAGACACACACAAACACACACACACACACACACACACACACACACACACACACACACACACACACACACACACACACACACAGAGGAAATTTTTTCTAAAACTGCTTTTTTGGATTCAAGGGGCCTCAAAAACATATATTTCCGGTGAAATCTCGACACAAGAGTGGGTGGAATGCAATACTCCCTATA
This sequence comes from Tenodera sinensis, assembly GCA_030765045.1. NCBI lineage: Eukaryota > Metazoa > Arthropoda > Insecta > Mantodea > Mantidae > Tenodera > Tenodera sinensis. Next base: position 79,707,698 of record CM060969.1, on the reverse strand, counting down.
CTTACAATACGTAGTACAGAAAGTAAAAAGCGGTCAGTGAAATAAGCTGTGAAAAGTAATGGTGCAAAATAAACGGTCAGAGGATTGGTTGTTTTATAGCTGAGAGGGACTTTAGATTAAAAGGAAATCGGGGATGTGAAAAAAACGGCCATGTATTGCACATTGCATGTCAGGTAACATGTGTGGGGAAAGCAAGTCCAAGAAATATCATTACCTGCTTTTTAATTCCTTTTCACCCGTTTGTGAAATAACAATTACAGTTTTGACCACAGAGTGTGTACTTGTGTTTCATCGTGATCGATGGAGTTGTTCTAATGGAGGTAATTGCTACTAATAAGGGAAAGCCATGTGCGTTTCACAATGGTTATGCATACCGAAAAGTAAACATAACAATAGATAGAAGTCTGGAAAAAACAGTTGAAAAATACGTAGAAAATGGCAACATAAAGCCCTGTTTAAGTAATTCCGTATGTTCAAAAGCTATATTAATGTCTTCAGATATCTAAGATACCTACTTATATAGATAGAATATGTCCAAATAGTTGAGTTAAAACAAAATGCTCAAACAAATTAAAAACTTTAAACTAACAAAAATATACTTTAAAAGAAGACTAAGGGAAAGAAAAGAAACTACACAACATATACATAACAAAATTAAGCTGGTTTTAAACACTCCAAAATGATGGATAATATATAATTTTGCCACTCTAGGAATAGTGTGATGCGAATCACTAGTTTAGTGTAGGCACTTTTCAGTAGAATAAAGATTTCTGCCTTACGTTAACAATTGTAATGGATACTGAAAGGTAGCCTTATCCGTGAAGTAAAACAAGAGACTACATCCCACTTCATGTAACTGTTCTAGGAAGGTTGACAACTTTTCAATTTTTATAAACTGGTTCTTTTGCCACCATCACCTTGCATCCCTTTTCGTGTACCCCCTCTAGAAAGGTTGACCGCTTTTCCCACTGACAGCTTTTTTGTGACACGACTAATCAATATCAAACTCATTTAAAGAACACAATACGTTAGTGTTATACTGGGAATTTGATGACGCTTAAATGTTAAATAACACACAAGTTGGGAGTAAAAACGATCACTAAACCAACCAAAGGTGACGTGAAAGAAAAAAGTGAATTTATAAAATGCACACTTAGCTTAACAGCGATTATAACAGTATCTAATGCTATTATAAAGTGGCGTGATGAAATATTTTCGCGCGAAGCAGTCTATTCTTTACCCCGCTCCCCTTGGTGCTTATGTATAGTCACTCAAGTTATAACCTGCCAACATTAAAAGAATTTTATGTTAAATTCACATGACTATCTCTACACTAAGTCTTCGTGTCACCTCTTTTGAAAGTATCCAATTTGAACAGCCAGTTTGATATTTAATCAAAACTGTGTTATACTACACAGAGACACAGACATGCACTCGGATATTTTTCTACAAATACTTTTACTATTCAGACAACCTCAAAATCTGCATTTTCAGTGGCATTTAATTATTGAATTTTTAGGTGGGATACATTATCCCCCCCCCCTCTCCCTCCCCCTCCCTCTCCCCCAGCTTGTTTCTGAACAGCGAACTTTAGAACTAGAAACAATTTGAGGTAAAATTTCAACCTTATTATTTCTCTGGGAAATTAAGATGATACGCATCAAAACAAAAGATGATTTGAATATGTGTGGCAGGTTCTAAATATTTCATATCTTCAATTTATAACGAATTTGACTTCAATATGCTTTTATGTCCTTTAATTTGAAACGGGCCATGCTCCTGGTTTGATTAAAGGCAGTCAGCGTCATTTCTTTGATGTTCAGGATTGGATTTTTTTTCTTCAAATTGAAATTCTAGTTAGATTCTGACTCATCCAAGTGACTTTAATCATAATTCTATGAACCAATGATGTTTGCTGATTAATGTTTTGTTATCCTTATTGTGACGTTTCAACATACTGAGTCAGTTTTGTTTTACATCAGTGCAGAGAAACCAATTATTCATTGTCTAATGTAATGAAAGCTTATAATTGTGCAATATATTCTTGTTTAGTAATTTAATTAACTAACGCAATTAATCAAAGGTGAAAGATGCTGTGTTGTTTAATTAATCGGATTTGCTTGTCACTGTACACGTGATTCAGGAGCGCTTTATTCCGTTTGCAACATGAAATTATATGAAACAAAAGCTCTTAAATTTTAGCATTAGTCTTATGATCTTAGTCTAAAACTGTGGTTCGATGCGAATGTGGTGTAAAACTATAATGAAACATTTTATGGCCTTCAAGGACACGGAAATCAAATGCAGGATATAAAAATATTTTACAGAGTTGACAAACATTTTTATTTTTTGTCGTATGTTACTGAAAATTATCAGATTTATTATTCACTGAGTGTCGTTACTTGGTTAATTGGTTTTCAAACTTCGACTACTTGAATGGATAATAATCTCAACAAATATTGCTTAAAGATATGGTTCAACCAGGCATTTCATTTCAAGGAATGCACAATTGGCTGCCTCCGTAGCGCAGTTTGATCCCCGGGACAGGCGTGGGGAGGTTTGGCAAGGGGTGCACTCAGCCTCGTTAGGTCTCGGAGAGGCCAATTGAGGAGCTACTTGATGGAGAAGTAGCTATCCCAGGTTCAAATAACTGGCCGAAAAGGCTCGGGGCACTAACCGCGTCCCATCCCCCATTACTGCACCCCACTCATGACGCCCGTGGTGAGCTGAGGTGGGGGACGCAGCAGCCGGGCGGCAAGCCTTGACCCTTCTGGACTGTTGCGCTGGGGGTTTAGGTTTTTATAATACTGTCTGATACGCTCAAAAGTGGAAGGTATTGTTGAAACTGCATAGATTCCACAAACTCTTTAACATTTTTGAGCAAGCAGGTACTCGCTAATAGTAAAAATCAATTATGTATTGAATTAAATCGAAATAAGCCTAAATAACGTAGCACTGAGTTAGCTTCCAGCATTATCTTTAAGGTCTATAAGGATTTATGGACGATTTAAGTATAACTTAGTGAATAAACCAGCAGTTTAAGTATCTCCGAGAATGTGTCACAAACAGATAAATATGGGGTCCTTTAAGGCTATACCATGTCTACATTTTCTGAGATGACTTGATTTCCAAAGACCTTTAGGCATACCTGCAATGGAAATTACAGGGTGTGCGTGTGTGAGTGTGCTGTAACGCAATCTTGCTGGAACATTTTGGTTACTCCCTCTTAGGCATTATTATGTTCATAGAGAAATTAATACTGTTCCATTTGAAATGTTGCAAAAGTTGTTTTACTGTATGCATTGTAGTTTGGTTATAACGGAGATCATTTGTGGCCATAATTTTCAAGAAACGCATGTTTCATGAAATGCCATATTAATGGCATTAATTTAATGTTTTAGTTCAAATAGATAGTATAATTCATGTTTATTGCACAGTTGTAAAAATGTGATTGAATCAATCCGTTTTTACACATGATCTTTAGATTCATTTTTTAGAAAATCTAGCATAATCCATTTTCCATATACAAGGAATTCACTTAATCCTCTTATTGCATGAATTATTTTGCCACACATATCATTCTTCTTCTAATTCCTAACCCTGTTTAACTGTCACAGGCACCTTAAAGGAATTAAATCTAATAGGTATGATTGTAAACGGCCAGGTGAACTGGACTGAGCATCCATCTAAAGTAAGATGTCGTGAGTTTAACTCCAGTGACTACAAGCAAATGTGGCCCTAGTAAAGGATGGGGAGAGTTCACGTAAAATAAGTAGCGAGATGGTACGCATGGATGATGACATGGTTACATTAGACTACAATTGCAATAATACTGGAATAAATTGATACATTCATGATATAAATAGCTACCGATATCTTTATTTTATTGCTAAATGCCAGTATAACATGAAAATAAAAACAAACACTATTACAATATTCTAATAACTTGGACTAAAATTTTGATGCCAAATGCAACACTTGCGTTAGAGGGTTAAAAGTTTCAGTTTTCATTTTTGAAAGGAGCGTCAATTTCAAATTTATGTAGTAGCTGTCCAAAAATATTTTTCCTTATGTTCTTTCTTTTTTAAATGTTTTATCTTTTCAACTTTTATAAACTTGGTTTCTAGTATAATTTTGAACCCGAAATTTGATTAAGTATTAGAAAATAAAGTATTTCAAAAGTATGTTTGAGATATTCTATTTTAACGGTGTTTCACTATTCTGGAAGTTATGCATATAACAATTTTTTGATTGAGGCAGCTGACACTCTTCCAGGTTAGGAATATAGGCAGTACTGACTACATCTTGCAAAGGACTGTACTTGCATTATAACGTCTGTTGGCAAGCTCGAGGACAGATCCTCTAGCGCATGACAAAGCCACTCTGCTGCCAGTGAATAGCTGCGAGGACGAAAATCTGCCCAAAGGTGATGCAGTGGGGCGTAGTTTCCTTAAGATGAAGCGGTTCAGGTCGTATTTAACTTGCATTTTGATGACCCTACCCTCTCTCCAGTCCCATTCTAGTTCTGCAAATGAATTCCGTGAAGTTATTACTGCTGCATGAAGTTCTAGTTTAATTGCTTGGTTAGTGCTTCAACGAACAAGAGACAAAAATGAAATTAAAGTGGCATATGCTGATACTGAATAGGACATTATTTTAGAGGATCAATACAGAAATCTATTACATTTACTTTACATGTCTGTGAAGTTTCAAACTTTGAACTATCCCTTTAATACGCATTGGTCCTTTGTTTTGTTTGTTCTTTCGTGGCGTAATAATTTACTTAGTTTCTTATCTTTTTACTGCTTGTTGTTTCCGGTTCTAAATCGATCGATATTTGCATGAAAACTGTCGTCTGCGGGCGTTGGCGACGGAAAAGCTACTATTATACACAATGACAAGTCTTAATCCTTGTATACCTTTTTATCTTCTTTATTCTGACTTATAACGCACTTGAAATATAGATGCACTGGATAAGTTACAATGTAATGCAGATGCAGATTTCATATACATAAATTCTCTACACATTTTTCGAAGCGTTGTTATTTGTTCGTAACAGAAGACTATCGTCTTTCCAAAGCGTCTGTATTTTGCATTTTCTTATTAGAGCTCACAAAGAGAAACTGTCTTGTATGCTTAAATGAACATAAGGAATGCTATAGTTACCGCCACATCCCCAAAAAGTACTAATATATATACATTACATAATTAACAGTTTCACTATTATTTACGAAATTAAGGGTATATTTTGACTACCTGCGTAGCGCAGTTGGTAGCGCGCTTGCCTCTGGCGCGGAGGACCCGGGTTCTATCCCCTGTACCAGCATGGGGATTTTCTCCCCTCTGGGAGGTCTGGCACGGGGTGATCTCAGCCTCGTTAGGTCCCGGGGGGACCAATTGAGGAGCTACTTGATGGAGAAGTAGCGGCCCCAGGTCTAGAAGACCACATAACTGGCCGGGAGGGCTCGGGGCGCTGACCACGTCCCACCCTCCAGTGCTGCACCTCAGCAATGACGCCTGTAGTGGGCAGAGGTGGGGTACGCAGCGGCTGGGCAATAGGCCTTGGCCCTACATGGGCTGTCGCGCCGGGGTTTAGTTTTAAGGGTATATTTTATATAGATGGTTACTTTTAATTTATCTACTGCTTAACTATAATAAGTAGGAAGAATTGCATTTCCCGTCAAAATTTGATATCGAAACTCCACCGGAAATACACTTTTGAAAGATGTCCATTTTTGGAAAAGAGGTTCCAATGTGTGTGTGTTTGAGAGAGAGAGAGAGACAGAGAGAAGGAAATGCCCGCCAAACTACTGTTGACATAGAAACTATTCTTCTGTATTTTTGTTTTTCAAAAACGTGTCTAACGAAATTGATTAAAATACCATAATTAGCTGTTTTCATGGTAACAGGGAAGAGGGAAAGTCTTTATTTGTATAATTGTAAACCGTCGTAAAAGATAGGCAAAATCCCACTGTATAAAAGTATCTACACAAGTTATATCAAGTACGAGTTTTTGTGCAGCTAACCATTTCCGAGATGTTCTTTGTTATTGGTTTGAATTTTCAAGTTATCAGGTTTTTCCGTGGAATTTGAAAGTGATTACATTCTAACGAAATGTGCACATGAATGTGAATTGAAATTTAATCTGGATAACATATACTAATAAGCCTAAGCCTTTATAAGAATAGCTCTACAGAAATGAGTAGAGAAAATCATGTGAGTGCAACACAGATTTTCAATGAAATAGAGTGACACATGATTGCTCTCGTTTTGCGCCTTCTCAAAGAAGATTACAAAGCAGTAGCAACAGTGGAACGCATGGTAAGATTACAGTACAAGACTACAAATAACTCTGGGGTAATGATTGGAATAAACAATGGCGTATGTTCCTGCTGATTATCGCAACTTCGAGCAGGCGTATTAATCTTAGAATAATACCCGTAATATCTGTTAATTTCAATGAAATATTTGTACTTTGTAGTGCGTGCGAGAAAAGCATCTGGCAGCATCAATAATACAATATGTGCAATGGGTGGCGAATATCACTCGATGTTTTAACAATGATGGACGAAGCACTTTGCCGTGAAAGCTTTGTGGATCACAGGCAACAAAGCTATGTATAATAGGAAGCCATTATTGTCGGCACTTAGAACGACTGCAGTGACGTAATCCAATAGAAAGTTTGTATAGTTACCCCGCCCCAGTGCTTTTGATTTGGAGCCTACATTAGTTCCCTACCATCCCGTGCGTAGCGCTGACGACATTACACGCACTCGTATGGTTTCCATTTTGGGTCTGCCAAACTAAGATTACGTTTGATGCGGCTATGGCTGCTGATTTGCCGCTCTCTATTACTCAAAAATAATGTTTCGGACATGATTACTAACATAAATGACAGATGCCTCGCGGCATTTGCTCAACTGCTAGCTGTATATACAGTATGAGCAGTCTGGAAAGAAAATAAAAGCGCAATTCCTATTTACTCCTCTCATTTGTAGCGTAACATTTTGTGAAAACCTTGTCTCCGATTTCACAAATCACTGAAGATGCACATTGCGTCCACCTTCAGATAATTATAACAAATAATATAGCTCTCTTTTGTATTGATTTAATATGCTGTAACAAAAACATCAATCCGGTTACTTTTCATTTACTTGATTTTTTTTCCTAAATTTTTGCACTAAAACACAGTTCTCTTCTAGTAGATAACATTAACACAGTCTATGGTCTTTCGCGATATTGCATTTCACAACAGTTTTTCTCATAACCTTGACTTGGTCCTCTCACTGTCTTTCTTCATTTTCTCTTCTCTCATAGACTATAACGATACAACCACTCAACACTCATTAAGACTTCTTCACTTTGACGCAATTTATCTTTCACAACCACAGTACCACACACACTCGCTGACATACTGACCGACTCATGTTTGTACCCGTAACTCTAATTAATTGAGTTGTCTCCTTATATAGTGAGAATGACGTTACACGGTCCTTTGTGGAACTACTACAAACACGCCGGCCGCCGAATGCTTCTCGAAGGTTCCAGCAATCCGTTGCTAACCGCCGCGCTCATTGTTAGTTACATATAAACAGTCGTGCGAGGCAGTCTGACCTTGAGAGTCTGTTTACACGGCGGCCTGGTATGTGGTATGAAGTAGATTAGCTCCGACCGTCCATTGTTGTGCGTCGCACACTGCGTCACAATAGTGTGTTGCTGACTGGCAGCGGCCGTTAAGTAGACGCTCAAGGTCAAGCCCTCTCACCACTGCTTCTAAACACGCTGCCCGACAACCATGGGACGGTAGAACAGACTGTTGAAGAAACTGTTCACGTGCCGGGCTCTTTTACGAAAAGGCGGATTTGGAGAAAAGTCCGTGTTGCGTCATTCTCGGCTATATGAGCGAGAGCGTTGAGAGAAGCGAGTCTTTAGATGTTGAATGAGACATTTGTTAGCATTATTCAGCTTTAAGTGTGTGAGTGCGTGCATGCGAGCGAGAGAGAGAGAGAGAGAGAGAGAGAGAGAGAGAGAGAGAGTGAGAGAGTGTGTGTACAGTCACTGTTGAGAGAGCTTAAACATCATCAGAGACGGCTGTGGACATTTAATCGTGGCGTCGGAGTTTATTGTGTGAAGTACATAGTTTTTAGTTAAGCCTGTTTGAATATAAGAGCATCGTTGGAATAAGATGAGGATTGTGTTTTGTGACTCAGTTTTAGAAGACAAATAATGTGACAGAAAAACTGAGTTACTTGTCACGTTGGTGCCAGAGGTGGGATTCGCTTTATTGTTATTTGTCCCTTTAAGAAGTCAAATTATTGTATTGCAGAGAAACGTAAATTTAGTGGGAAACAGACCCTTTTACAACAATAGAGAAGCTCCCCATAAAGCTACCCTCTGCCCCAAGTTGCTGTCGTTAAAATGTATTGTGGGTGAAGGAAATTTGCATATATCAATACAAGCCAGGATTATATTTGGAACGTTCAGAGTTCTTGTTATTCTATGAGAAAGTTTATTCTTCAGATTCATAGAACAGAACTTTAATTGGGGAGTTACTGTAATATTTTCCGAGTAATAGAAAAGTTTCATTTATTATAAAGAAGATGTTCTGAGCGAACTAGAAAGGAGACCAACAAACTTTTACTGTAAGAAAAATGTTAGTTTTTATTTGCTTTTGTAGCAACTGTTTTTGTCACAGTGTAATTATTCAAAATGTTTGAGACCGTGAACATTATGTTAATTCTGATAAACCAAGGAGTAAAATTGTGATATACATTTTGTAACGTAGCACAACGAGGAACCTTGGAAACATAAGTTTAAAAACATTTTCATTCTCCTTTTCCAAAACATGCCTTTGCAGTCTCTACTAATATCATTGTCAAACATTAAGTTATAGCAGGTCGATTCCCGGTATCGGCGTGGGGATTTTTTCCCCTGCTAAGAGGTTTTGTACAAGGTGCACTCAGCCCTGCTAGGTCCCAAAGGGATCAGTTGAAGAGCTACTTAATGAACAAGTAGCTACCCCAGGTCGTGAAAGCCGCATAACCGGCTGGGAGGGCTCGGAGCGCTGACCACGTCCCGCCCTCCAGTTCTGCACCCCACACATGACGCCTGTAGTGGGATAGATGAGGGACGCAGCGGCCGGGCAGGGCGCTTGGCCCGTGAAGGGCTGTTGTGCTAGGTGTTATTATTTTATATTTAAACATGCTGATGTGTTGCACTTCAAACTATTACAAAAAAAAAATAGGAAAGTATCTTGACGGGTTTGGTTTTTGCGTATGGTGCATGAGAGAGAGAGAGAGAGAGAGAGAGAGAGAGAGGGAGGGGGGAGAGAGAGAGTTCAATGTATATTTTTATTTCAGCGTTCTCTACAACATGGAGCATTAGAGATTATCTTTGGGAATTTATCTTCAGTGGAGTCGACTTCATGTAACTTTCCTCGCGCAAAGTTGCCATCTTTTGTTTGGTCATGCTTTGTTTCTCTTGTTTATAGATAGGGATCTCCCTGATAAATGAGGGTATTTGCTCACGTCTGCGTTTGTCTCCATGTCGTATTTCCTTATCACAATTTAAGAATATATATTTGCGTATCTTTTCCCCAAATATCTTTGTATACGTGGTACAATTTTAAGTTCGTAGTGTATTATATTTGAGCTAAAAAGTGTTTTGTTAAGAATTTTTAGATTTTTAATGGTTGATTTATTTAATTTCATATGATGCTGATGTTAAATATCAAAATAAAAGCATTTATAGCTGTTTTATATTGTAAAATAAAGGCTTTTTAAATAAAATTGTAATTTTTTTCGAGGGCAAAAAAGTAAAAGCATACAGCCGCGGTCAAATTAACTCCGTCACATACAAGTATGCAATCACATAGTATCGTACCTGGCAAAGCGACAAGCGTACTGACCTTGATTGCCGGGGCGCTGCATTCGCTTGTTATCTGTTTACCAGAGCAGCGAAGTAGTATAATCGCTCCACTCTTAGGTCCCAACTTGGTGTAAACACAAGCCGTCAACAACTAACCCACGATACGCGAAACCAAAACACACCATAACGTGTAGTACCTTAGATATTGGCGATTATCTGTGAGTTTTCAAGATGGATGATAACCCTGTTAAAGACTACTTGAATGTAACGCGATAGCATTGCTAGTCCTAGAACTCCCAAGTAAATATAATTCTGTTGCATCATAAACACGAGGCATGAGTCCATGTTGCATTTGTTTATCAGAATGGGCTGGATGGAGTATATTAGCTTGGCGTTTGCCAGTAATGCAACACAAAAGGATGTTTTCTCCCGCTTGCCGATATAATATGAGACATTGTTGTCCTGACGACATGATTGTATCTGAAAAGAGTGTACAGAGAACGAATTTAGTAAAATGCAAGGGTATCATGATTGTTTAGCGAGGCCTTTTTTCCCTCTTTACCCTTCCCCAATGAAAACAGCATTCATACTACTGGCTGGACGTAGATTATCAATGACATATAGGCCTGAAAGGAAAGTATTGATTTTTTCTGGTCGCTCAGTAAATCATTACTCATTAAGCTCAGCTGTTGTTTGATTCACAGCATGCCGTATACATCAGAAGCTACACGTGGCCAGATTATTGAACTATGGCAAGCTAGTAACACGGTTCGACAAATTCCAGAAACTGTGCAAATTCACAGAAATGTAATTAAATTGTAATGCCGCCCTAGAAAGGCAATTTATTGCATAGGTATTAGAAGAAAATCTTGCATTCGAAAGCAGAAACTGTCTATGATATAATGTAATAGATAAACATATTAAAGCAACTTTGATACGAGTTACAGTATAAGTGTAGGAGAATTTGTAGAAGGAATAAACGTTTTCATACTTTTCAATGTAATATTGCGTTATGCTTGCTGTAAAGTTTTGCACGTTTTTGTGATTCTAAGGACAAAGTTTTTCTTATAACACGAATCGTTTAACTCAATAAGTGCTGCTTATTTCAAACAACATTTACACTTTAATAATAGGCAACAAGAATTCACAGATAAATCTAAAGGAAATGTTATGCGAAAGCTTTTCATACCTGGTCAGCTGTAGGTACCTTTCCTTGTTCCCATTACAGCGCCACGCCTCTGGACACGTATCGCAACTGTTCAGTTCATTGGTCAGTGCTTGTGCTTCACGACCTTTGAGCCCCCGTAAGATGATAAGAAACTGAAAGATAGTCCCAAACAGTCCTATTTCCCGCGCCGGTTTACCATCACATCAAAGCACCCTAATTAGGTCACTAATATGATCCAAGAATAGGCCGCTTTAGGTCATATTGGGTTCCCCGCATGGCTTTGGGCATACCACACAGCGCAAGAGCGTCCAACTCGAGCAGTCCAGCTCTCACAAATTTTCCCAGCCAAAATTAATAATTTTACAAATTTTTGTACGCAGCAAAATCATTCAGGGTGAACCTCAGCCTGCCAGCTGCTTCATGGTTGTTTCCAATACGGCTCATGAGTTTGTCACGTAGTATTTCGCGCGTAGTGCAATCTTAAATAGGTGTGTTTACGACCCGTACTTACTTCATACGAACCACGAGCGGTGACACTGTCGAAACATGAAATGAAATGAACGGGAAAGGAATTTTGGGCAGTAAACGTTCCCAGTGCTGGTAGTATTTGAACCACAGGCCGTCCACATAGCTGAACAGTTAAATGAAACGTTAGGAATACAACGATGTAGTGTAAATCCAAAAATAGGAAAAAGAAAAAAGCTCAGTTACCAGCACATTGGTTAATGTTAGTGTGACATGATAACGAACTATGTTATAGGGTGGAATGACAAGACTAAGCTTTCACATGAGCAATTGCAAGGTGCGCCCCATGTGCACTGCGGCGTAAAGAGCGCATTAAGTGATAATGGCACGACATGACATCAGCCCCCTCTGTGCTGGCTGCGCGATTGTTTTCAAGTGCGTAGTACAACGTTCCAGACAGCTGACGCCCCTTGGCGCTAATTATTAAACCCACCACTGCGCGAGACATGCACACTCTATACTCTAAACACCGAAATTAATGTGTTGCAAAAACTTTTGGTGTCACCTTATCCAGCCCATGATTAATGATTCCTGAAGGAGATTTCTCTAAGTCCGGCTGTCGCTCCCTAAGATTATAAATAGAGATGCTGAGTTTGAAATAATGTTTTTACCATTTAACATTTCCTTGCTTTTTTTTTTATCATGAAGACAGGTTTTTGCCTGGCAAATTGCATATGACGAACTTAGGACTGTGCAAATGTCTGGAAAAAAGCTGATTCTGTGCATGACATCAGAGCAGACTGAACTCAGCAAAGACATCGACGTAACTATACTCTGTCTCAAATTAGAGTGATCCTGCTGCAAACATATGGGATTGAAGAAAGAGATAGAGACAGTGCAATGGAATGCTCTAAGGCCGCTGGTTGTTGGAAGAAAGTTCATGAGTGTTTTCTTCACCTTTGAATCGCACAATAAGGACTTCTGGAAAGTACAGTACATATAAGTAGATTTCTAATTACTTCTCGGCGTGTATTAATTTCTGAGATAGAAATGTCTCAAACGTTTAGTTTCTCTTTTTCTGTATCCTGCACAACACAGAGACATAATTAAACAGAACACAAGTGTCTGCTGTACGTAACCCAAGTTATTTGATAAATTTACAGTGCGGTTCGAGATAATGTAAGAAAAATGAATCGAAAAGAAGTTATCTGCATTTAAGAACTTAACTTTGCTGGAATTATACAAGTCAGCAAATGTGAACGCGATTGCAAATCATAGTAGACAGTTTTCAATTTTAGAGGTTATCTAAACTCTTAGGTTTTTCAGTGTAAACAACCTATTTTTTTCAGCAATTATCAGTATGCAAGTACATTTCTGACAAAGCTTATATTTTACAATATAATATAAAGTTCAACTTCGCTTGCGTTATTGCGTTCTGCGTCTCCTCTCACTACAATAATCGTACTTCTCTCCCATCTTGGCATCTGCCCATCTCTTTCCGTCACTATTATTTCCTCTTTCTCCATTTACACTCTCCCCCTACTATCGGTTTCATCCTTCTCTCCACTCTATATGGCTTGCATGTAATGTGTTCAAAACTAGGCTAGTAAAACTGTTTCTTTTTGGTGTGGTAGTAACAAAGTAAATGGTTTAACATAAACTTTCACATCTTCCTAGGCTTATAATTGTACTGTTTCCATAGTAACTAGTTTCCGTAAAATGTTATAGCTAGTCTTCACTCCTGGTTGTATGTGGTCGGCATTCCAGTTACGTTTGCAGGGAGGTTTAATGACGTAGCACAGATTGGTAGAGGCGGTGTAGGACACTTAAGTAGTTTTCAGGATGTCATTTGCAATTGGGCCAGAGCCTAGCTGCAACATTTCAAATTATTCACTTGGAAATTTGTTTTTAAGTAGCGAAATTGGTTGTAAACCTTATGCTACCTAACTTTTGTTTGGCACTTGGAAAAAAAAAAAATAATAATAAATAAATAAATAGGTTATATTTATCGATTTTGTTTTTCTTGCGTGTCCCGTTACAAACCGTTCACGTTGAGTAAAGTGATTTAGATACCGTATAGCCCAGGGTTATACAAGGTTATAGTGTTATATACAATAATAATATATGTTATTATGCTCGTGTAATATAACAATAGTTCTGGTTATCACTGCTTTAAATAGAGATTATGTTTGGCCTATATAAATGTTAGTAATATCCATTATTTATCCAAAATAAAAATGCCGACAAAATTAGTTAATTTAGGAATAATCATTCTTGCGAATTAACCGTTGTGTGAACTTTATTTTGAAATATATATTTTTATTTTAATGAATTTCAATATATGTCCGTTTTGTGATTTTGTTAAAATATTTCAATACCAGCGCCCCAGGGTTATTTTATGGCATGCGCATTACCGTATTTTTAGATAGGACAAGACAAGATTTTTCTGTCATAAAAAGGAAGGGAAAAAGTTCTAACTTTTCTTAAGCACGGCATGAAGTAAAGGTTATGTAAAACTAGAAAGAAAAACTGTGTTATAAGATTGTAGGTAGGTTTTTCAGTATATAAGAGGAAGTTCTAAAGGGTTCACAAAGAGACGGCTACAGAGGCCAGCAAGCTTATAGAAAGAAGTTTTTATACGGTAGATAATTGCCTTCCCATCATCTCATACAGTTTAATACGAGGGTAGTTGCTTCTTAACACATAATCCAACCTAATATTCCGCTTGCAAAATGAACGCCAAAAGGCCAAGTAAGACAATTAATGGCCAAAGGATAGTTTTTCCCTTTCTTTTTCAGTGGCGGCTTTAACTGGTGCTAACTTGCGAAATTGCCTTAAACGGGTAACATCAAAGGAATTCCCGAGCTCCGTCTTCTCCTTTTATTCTCTTATTTTGCTGTCTTCTCTTGCGTTGATGTCGGCTATGAACTTGACCTCCATTAATCCCATTCCGAACTGTTTCCTCTTACCAGAGCTGGTTTATTGCCCTACTTTATTTCATTTTGAAGGCATGAGATCGTAAAATAGGCTGAAGAGCCCACGTGAATAGATTACATTCATGCGCGTGACTTAACCTCAAAGAAAATGCAGCTTATGTTAGGCACGCCCCAAAAACTATGAACTTATGCCCCAAGCCTGCTGGTCATTCTCAGAGATTCGACGTCCATGTTCTTGGCACTTCAGCATTTTACTATCACATCCAAGAACCTTTTGATCTTCTACCATCGCCGTAAACCTTCCGAAAATCTGAAATAGCCGTCAAACGCCGGAGATTTAGGAATTTAGATGCTAACTACAGACAAACCTTTGAAATAATTCTCCATGGCTTTCGTTGTTACTACTTTTTAGGTAGATACAGAGGCATTAGATGTATGACTGACACAAAATTTAATGGCGGGTGACAGGAGGATCTGGTCAACTCAAAATCCAATCACACACTTGCAGTGTTGTATGGTTAAACGCTCTGTGAAATCACGCTATAAAGCCGGCGATATAAATATAATGTACGCCCACAAAACTTATTTGCACAAGAAAGAATAACAGTGGATAGCTATGCGCTCCCATTAAATTTTGTGTGTGGCATAATTTATAATAGCTATTGATTTTATAAAGCATACATTTGGTTAAGGCTTCAAATCCCATTTTATTTGATTTGAAATAGTAACCTTTACATTATTTCAACTTTATGGACTTTAAATCAAGGAGAGGTAAAAGAAAATTGTAGGATACGATTAGGAATCGAAGATTTTAGTAAAACTTGATTTTGACTTTACCTTAGTCGCATGTTGCACATCATGCTGTACTACCAAAGCTTCTAGTTGCTGGGGTCGGCGGCTGAACTCCGGCGGAGGGCGCTGATTTTTTCGGGCGTAATAATCCTTAGCAAGACTTCCTTCGAAAGGGAAGTAAAGCGTGTGGTCCCGTGTTGTAGTTTTTCGGCACGTTAAACCACCTCAAGCCTGTTAAAGGGGCATCTGTGTAAAATTATCTTTCACGCCCAATATGCAACCATGGTAGCTAAAGAGCGTCCATAAATAAAACACAAAACAAAAAGCAAAATCAGAAGGGGAGAAAAACTGTGAAATTTAGCAGAAAATGTTAACAAAAACGTTCTATTTGTCACTCTGCATATCATCGAGCAAAAGTCTCTGAATAAAATGATTTAATGTGTTTATCCTGTAGTAGGGAGAGTTTGGGCTTTTTAATATCAACATTTTTATTTTAGATTCATTTATACTCCAGTGGATAGACCTTTTCTTATTTGTTTTTCCTTTTATCTTTCCTTCTTTTCCCTGATAATATCAGTCATGTCATTCCTCTAGTGAACTTCCCTCATAGCAAAACTTTTTGTGTATATACAATTGTGTGAGCAAAACTTAAAAAATGCATTTTCATCTGAAAATGGACTTAAATAGAAGATATTAAGATATGCGTTTATCCGTGAATCTGTAACTGATGCAGTAAGTTTGATCTTGCGTCATAGGTCCCCCTTCAACACGGCTAAGCATTCGAATGCCAATGATTAGCTGTAACAACACAGCAGTCTGTGTTCCCTGGTTCACTGTTGTTGATGTGTCATGTTCTAAAATTATTATAACGTTTATTAGTTTATCTATTATTATCTGGAGTCAGGTCAGATCAACTCGAACCCAAATGTGGTCTATTTATAAGATCAGAAGAAGAAAATTTTGGGAATCTAGTACATATTGCGGTGAAGTGCTTCATCAGGAGCTCAACAGGAGTGCTACTGCTGTTATGAAGGTTGAGTGTGTTACATTACATAATTCCATTCATTCTCTTGTATACATGAGAGATACATTAACGCTTCTAACCACGTTATGATGCTGAGGATGGATTCTAACTTTGAAACGGAAGAATACGAGTAATGAACAATATGATATGTGGCTTATATAAGTAAGTTCACTCTTTGCTCTTTACGTTTCAAACACTAAGAACAGCTACGACAAAGCAATTCCAAACTTTCTGTTTTAGGGAGAAATTCCCAACTCGAAATCCACTAAACCACTTTTGATATGCTCAATTCCTTACTGTATCTTTCCGGATGACAGTTCAAATTTTCTGCCGCCATTGTGAGGCGGTTTTGCCCTTACGATGCTAAAACTGCATAAGATGTCGGGAATGTCCTTTCTGCTTCCATAATTTGTAAATACAAGTTCATGCTCTTCCACACAACGTCAATTACAAGCACACACTGACATATCCAATTGCGAGTCTGACTGTTGACCTCTAAGTCGCAGGAGTGGTTAGGTAACTATGATAACTTGAATGTACAGAGGGTTCAGGGCTCTCAGGCGCTTAGATGGAACTTGCGAGCAAAGCGAACAAACTTATGAGACAACCTTATAGACCATTCATCATTAATGATCGTGATAACCGGAAAGAAAAAGTCAGTATCTACACTTTTTCAAGTAATGTCAATAGTATGATTTCACACGCTGGTTTTTCCAAATCCACAGTAAACAACAAAAGCAATTGTTTCGTTAGTGTTAACGCCAGTGCCTATAAATCCTGGACTGTCAAATTGACCGTCCCCAGCTAATCAAGCTTTTTCATTATGCCTTGCCGCGGTTCTACTTCGACACATACTTTATTGCAGGTGAAACGTAGGTGTGTATAGCCGCACAAAATGAAGGGACTGACATGAAGTACAAATTAAAACTCAATAAACGTGATGGCTCAGACGGTAACTTCTGTGTCCCACGTTCGAGAGGCCCCGGGCTCACCTCTGAGGTCCACTAATCTGACTGGGTTTTCTTTGTGGTTTCCCTCAGTCGCCAAGCCAAATATCCGATTGAATATTTAGTACCACGACCCAAAATGCCACCATAAGTCTAAAACAACAGTATAGATAAAAAGATAGGGGATGATAATAGGGAATACTGTGCCATCTATCCACAGATAATGTAAGCAGATAGACTGAGTTGCGCCGTCACAGAGGCGGAGGTACAGTTGCCCTGCACTGCTCCCTCAATGAACTAGTGACGAAGGAGGGTAATATGACTTAGGGACGAGGGCTAACTTTATATGTATCTGCAAATAGATTGGATGCCATCCTAATGCCAACTGCCCGTCACTGAGGTGGAGGTGCAGTTGGCTTGTACTGCTGCCTCTATGGACTCGTGACGAAGCAGGTTGGTATGGATAGAGATGAGATCTTGGGAGGCTGTCTACCACACATCGTTGTACGAGTATTTCCTAACAGATCCATCACGACATGACTAGGTAGTTAAAACAACATAAAAGAAGAAAAATGATTTAAAGTCTCAGCAACAGAACTGAAAACACTGAAACTTAATCCACTGACACAGAGAGATGTTAATTTAAGAGAAAGAGACGAGTGTTGCATTGTCATTTTGTGAACACTATATACGTTTATGGTCATTAATGCATTCACCTTTCAGAAATAGTGAAGGCTCCTTAACCTCGGCTGCACAGAAATCACACTGTTGTCGCATCTACAACAAAGTTAAAGAGAGATAGCGGACATTCTAACTCAGGACTAGCACCCTGGTCTATCTCTGAGTTTTGTTCCTGTGAAATTTCTTGTTTTATGGAATCAATGGAATCATTACTGCTGTTAATTGGCTGTTTCACAAAAAGAAGTTTCAGAATTTAAAGTATCTAAGATTTTCCCTATCCAGCTCACCAGCTAATTCGGTTGATAAAGTTACATTACCATTATCAGTCTCCTCTTCGATATTGCTGTTTGCTGCTTCTTTATACAGTGACTCGCAAAATGCACCCTATTTATTTACTGACGAATCTACTACTGCTTCTTCCATAAACACTAAACGCTCTCTGAGGCCGAGGCTTGTAATGTTCACCTGATTTCCAGTTTGAAAACTGCCTACTTCTTTTGATATCCAGAAGTTCATTTCTAAGTCGAGAGGTAATGTCAAAATCATTAAGAATGAAGTGCTGATAACAGTCTAAGGGACTTCGGGTAGACTCTTGGCTCGAAATTACGCCGATTTATTCTATTAAGCCACGCTTTGTATCTCCTTGGTGATCTATGTGGATTTGAAAACTTATGGACACTTATTCCTAAATGTACATTTTGTTCTTTTTGAGCACCCAAAAAACAAAAGGTAGGCATTTCCGACAGAGTGGTAATAAACTCACACAAGTAGACAAGACTTGTTTTGGCTATACTATTATTGCAGTGAACGGCAGGTGACTAAAGATCTGTGATGTCACTTCTTTGGAAGGTTGTTAGAAACATGAGGTTTCTCTGCTATATTTTAGTAAACAAAATGCTTATTCTGAAAATCACTTCATTTTAAGTTAACGGGGTCTTTAGTTCAACAGATCTGAATTCCCACTGTGCTCTGACATTATGGCATATCTATAGAGGTATCTAAACACAATCAAAAACTTGTTAATGTTATTGTTGGAAAAACTTAATTTATGGTGTTTCTGTAATTAAAGAATTGAAGAATCAATCAGTTGAAGAATTGTACCTTCTATGTACGCTTTTCGCATTGCTTAAGTGTACACATTTGTATTAACTGGTGTCTGATAGAGATGCCCAGTGCAAAGTACTTACAATTGAAATGGACGGATTCCTTGAAGCGGATTCTGAAATTTCAATTAAGCGTTACAACACAGCTGCAGGATTCGCTGTGCATTTTTGTCTTTCTTTTCTTATATTAGCTCGCTTATTGGGTCAGCATTCAGTGAACCACTCGGAGTTAGCGGCGCGTAGTGAAAACGCGATGAACTGTAGGAAAACAAATGACAGAGCGTTGTGCAGATGTCAGCTTTGTACCCCAGCATTCGCAGAAGGAAATTAAGCGATCACCGTGCTGCAAAACAGAGCATGGCTTCGGAAGTTTGTTAAAACGCTTTGGCCATATCTCATCGTTTATTTCGGTTGAAGCCGCTGTCTCAGGTTTGCTATCTGTGAATGACAAAAAGAATAGATAGCATTCTGCATAGGTATCTAGCTGCAACTTCTTCCCTTCATCCATAATTTTGTATTTGAAACTGGATTATCTTTTATTGTTCATTGTATTTTAAATTTTGAAACATTATATCCTTTATTTTAAAATGCGGTGTCCAAAGATAGAAATTTTGAATTTCTTCGGAGAGGTTATCGTAAATAATAATACTTCGTTCTGAAATTCATAGGTAATTCCTGAACATTTCAAAGAGTTAAGTGAATATTTTACCGTAACTTTGTTTATCGTAATTAAAACAGAAAATGAATTTTTATGTCCCTATTTATCGAACTGCCCAATACAATATCGTTCAAAAAATGGAAGTTTAGTTATGTGAAACGCTCCATATGGCAAACATTTGAAAACTTTAAACTTCTAAATTTTGCATGTTTTTTTTTAATTAACGTCTTCCAACATTGTGTCATATCGGACGAAGCATGTTATTTCTCGAATATACTTCATTGCAATCAGCGATTAAAATTTGCTGCAATTAAAGCTTTCCTGGAAAATAGTGATAAATCTGCAATACATGTGTAAAATTAATGACAAATTATTCAACTATTAAATGCAGGATTATGCTTTATTTTCCCAAAGGACATGTTAGATCTCTTTAACCACCTTCAAGCGAGCTGGGAATTTAAAGGCATTTGGGAAATTTAAATTGCGTTTTTATTTATGGGTGCTCTTTAACTGTTGTGATTCTTAGCGATTCATTCTATATTGGGCGTGCACTGTTTAATTTTGCTCAGAGGCCTCTTTATCAGGGTTGAGGTTCTTTGACGTGCAGTAAGTCTACTACACGTGTACACCGACTTTACATCGCTACCGAAGGAAGCCATGTTAGGGATATTTACGTCCAAAAAGATCCATCGCTCTCCACCGGGTTTGGACCCGCGACCTAGGGAACCAGAGGCTAGCATGTTGCCTTGACCACGGAGGACGACCGTTTTTAGGTCTCTTGATCACAACTGGGGTTGCCCAGAGAGGTCGATGAACGACCTGTTGAATCCTCTAGTGTCTACGGGGAATATTGTTTTCTTGAAGCAAACATCCGCGCTATCTGGCCAGCGGCGCCTCACGCTTCGAAACCAAAACACCTTAAAAACGAGAAGAAAACGAAATGAAAGGGAATGAGGAAACGGAAATCATGGTAAATGAGAAACCACCTCGCATCCGCCTACCGAAAAACCGCGAAAACCTCAGGTAGATTGGGCGGTCGAGCATTCCAGCTCTGAGCACACTTGCTCGTTTATACCATAGGAAGGTCTGCTGCCAGAACCTTACATATCCTTACTTTCTGATCTTTTCATTCTGTTTACAGAGTATGTAAACTGTGAATTTTTGTGCCTAATCTTAGAATAATCTATACGTACTTTTAGGAGAAATATTGTACTTCAAGCCAATAACAGTAACAATTAATGAGTGTGACCAGTTAGTAGTTATTTCAGCTTAGATGTGACAAATGATCTCAGAATACCTTCGTTGTGTTCCACCTTCGATCCCGGAACGCCTCATTCAACAATAGTCTGCTGTATTGTGTGGTCTAAGGGTCTTGTCTTGTCTATCACGATGGGGATTCCGGTATGTCAGCTGATGGCTTATTGTGCGTCAGACCTCGGGGAAAGGATGATATGAAAGTACGCCACAGGTGGCCAGAACACATGACAGGCACAGCTATTACGGTGGGTCCCTAATAGGTGCTGTCAGTTCTTCAGTCCACGGAGTTCCAGGCCACCATACAGAGCGCGCCACCAGCCTGGTGAGCGACCAGACGGGCACAGCGCCTCCCCTCAATCGATCACCGCATTTCCAGAGCGTAGGCTCCATCGCAGCGTATCCTACCGGTGACCCACTGACTCTTACAACTTGGAAAGATCGGATAGAGCGAGAATGAAATGAGAGGGAGTGATTTGGGATATGCAAGATAAATTAAGGACTTGAGGTCCTTAATATGGCTTCCTTCAGAAGGGAAATAAAGTCTGTGGTCACTGGACGTAAAGGAATGTAAAGCCTTATAAACAAGCCTTCAGGACAAAATTACCGGTCTTTCACGCCCAATATAGAATGAAACGCTTAGAGCCATAAATAAAAGCTTAAAAACTAACCTGTCGTTTGGATCAAGTATTTTTGTTTACTTCTTAATTTATGAATTATTGCGTCCTGCTCTGAGTTATAGGTAACAGGGTTCAATTTTGTTTGGATATGGTCAGAATTGAAATATATACATTTATCTATGCAATTTTAGTGAAAGTGCCAGAAGGTTGCCAAGAACTGAACTGTAAATATACGGAAAACTCTAACACTGCAGAGCCTGATGTCCCAGAGAAGGTTCAGAAATGTAAGAACTCAGATCCGGAGGGAAAGTGTCCTTGAGCAGATTTTTTCCCAGAATGAAGGAAGACATGAATGAAATGCTCGAGGTTTTAATAACGCTACAACAGCGTGCTCCATACCTCAAGGACCTTCCAATGGAGGCAACTGAGGAAAACAATGCCATTAGTCAGGCTGGGGGCGAGGCACCCCAGTGTTATGGTAATTGCCGCCTATTAACGTCACACCCAGAGATCCCCGCGCAACCCCTTTCAGTACAGGAATTTGCTGGCGGGGAAGGCCGGAATTACAATGGAACTAGAACTCGCCGGACCTACCCCCGGGGGCGGTGAGAACTCCCCCGCTGGGTGGTCACCGCTTTGCATTACCTCCTGCGCTGGCAGTGAAAGAATAGTTGGTTTATGGGACGGTTATATGCTTCGATAGGGCAGTTTGGTTATGGGTGTTCCTTTCATACTACAGGCTGCGGAGCCCATAGCAACCTGTGCATGTGGATCAATAGCTTATAAATTAACTGGCATTTGCTTTAGTCGATGATGAACTTGGAAAAGTTGCGGCCATGTAGTTTACCACAGGTGGGATCCAAACTCGACTCCCTTGCATACGTTCGACATGCTGCTGCTCATTCCTCATCTCCATCCGAGTCCATTTCAAGCGATATGTGGTGAAGCTCCAAAGTGGAGTTCAGGGCAATGTTAATATTGCATTCAATGTGAGGTACAGGGTTGTCTCTTGGCAGCCCAAATAGTTATTAATAATACACGAATTAAACGCGGGATTTTAGTTTGCTATTAGGAATACTTCCTAACAAGGTTAAAAACGGAGCGTAGCATCCTACGAGCAAATTAAATGCACTTTTAAATGTGCTGTCACATACATCTTCAACCTGCCCTGAATATTAAATTAAGAATTTCCAGCTGAAATTTGCATGGGAGTAGCACCACCGATACTCGACAAGCAATAGGGAACTCTGCTCTATTGTACTTTGGCCTTCGTTGTTGTTTGACATTCATAGTACCAGTGTTGGCAACATGATCAATCACTTGCACAATCACATACACACCAGGTGGCCATGGGCACCAAACTTGCGGCTTTTTGCACAGTTACCCGAACTCTAGTAATGCTAGACAATGGCAGCTTATACAGGAGTGAGTTTATATAAGATTTAAAACTTTCACGGAGTTTATCCCTTGAAAAATATAGTGCCTGTAAATAAAAGGGAAAATGTTTTATGACTTTTTCGGTTGTTTATACCCTTATTGTCTATTATCACGGACTACATACGCTAGTTGAAGCCTGGGAACTTTCATCGCTCGTCTTCTCTTTCTAACGGAAATAAGTTGATCCACTTCTGGTCAATATCTTTAAACAGGGTCATCGAAGGCAGCTAAGCTAGAAAAACGATTCCTGTTCGCTCTGTTGAATTGTAAGGTGGGTGCACCTGACCGGGAATGTAGTAGCTGATAAGGCAAGGAAAATGGTCGCTGGCAAAGGGGCTCCAGAAACTGGAGCACAGCACCGCAAATAGGTTACAGTGGTTTTTATTTCCTTTAACGTAATGCTTGGGAGGAAGGGATGAGGAAGGACTCGAACAACATATGCGTAGTGAACACGATTCCAGATGTAGCGTATCTTGGCCCTCATTGGTCTGAGACGCGTTCCCAAGAAAGGGGCCACCAGCAGATCAGCCAAACGCCAAGGATATCTTCCAAAGCGCACAATGTAACGTTCTGCCACAACACACCTGCCGCCGTCCTAGTGTTTCAACCCTGAAACAGACGAAATCTTGGACAGGATATTCGGTTAGAAGGGGATCATAGCAACATTTATCTACCGACCCGGGGAACCGCGTAAAAACCCTAATCAGATCGCCGGTCTGATGGGAAACAAACCCGGAATCTCCATTCCAAAATGTAATCCTCACAAGTTGTTACGCAACCATCTTTGTAATGTGCAGTTACAACATATGTCAAGGAGCCGATATACAAGCATTGATTTTATCTTGTATTCTTAATAAGAAGTTATTCATTACCTTTTTAAACCGCTTGGTTTTCTTATAAAGCAGTTTCTGCTCATCTTGTTGGGTTGAATTTACCATGCAGGCAGTTTTCCTAATCGCTGTATGCGTGATTGCAACTTCAATATCTTTGTTGAGCCAACTTGTGGAGTGATTTTGACGGGCTCCACCGACAGTGTCAGTTCGGCGTGTAAGACTCTTCTAACGCTGAGTCTGTCTCGAAATTTCTGAAAACTCGACGAACTTCATTACGATGAGGCAAACGAGTTGTTTCTGGGAGTTTCTCAGCAAATGCCATGTACACTAAACCTGCGCGTTTATTGCCCTTACGAAACATACATTCAATAAGAAAAATAATTATTTAATTGAAAGTACCATAACTCAAAACTACATTGAACATGAAAACACTACACACATTGCTTCCAGTAGCTTTTATCGACTGCTAATTGAACTAAGCAGCTAATTGTTATGCAACAATGGAACGAGTTCTAAATCAGTCACGCATCTATAAAAAAGCAATTATGTCGAATTGTGTTACGATTCTGTGTAGAAAATAATCTAGCTTTTGTTCGAACTCCCAACGTGATGTACATCGTAATCCAAGTGCATAGGGACTTGCCGAACGCAAATAGAAGGCTGTAAAAAATAAACATAAGTGCAATAATGTTATTAATAAGCATATGTCTGTGACATTATTGTTTATTATTATTATTGTCGTTATTATTACCATCGTCATTATTATTAAATTATTTGTGAGATGTAATTATAATATTAGATAATTATGCAATTATTACAAGTAGCACTAATATTGATATTTATTATATGGTTTGCATTGAAAACAGGTTAATTCATTGTAAGAACCATTTCGGAGTGGATTTTAAGTAATATGCAATTGCAATTCGTACTTCAAATGCTGGTTATGGCATTGACTTTTCAGTCTGATTCTATTTTTGTAACCTTAGGTTACACACGGAATATATGAAAGAGCGTTCTCATTGAGTGGTGTATTAGTGGTTAACTTGAAGCTGAGATTTCAAGGCCCACGAAATACCGGTCAGCGACAACGTTAACAAACCTGTCATATAGTCGCGTACAAAGTAAACGTGTACCCGTAGATAAGCAGCTAATTTTAAATTACATGCAGGGTTACAATAAGATGGAAGGTAGCTATTAATTTGCACATCGAGATATGCATATGCAAAAAGGGACAGTACAACAAAAACTTGAATTATATGTGACAGATGAAGTTATTTGTACTATTCATAAAGTTATACATTTATTTTCGTAGCCTGTTGCACTATATGATTGTATACTTTTGAGTTTCTGAAAAACAAAACTTGTGTAACACGCCTTAAATGTAATGTTTTCTATAGTCCTGCACCTGAGACATACTTAAACATTTATTTAAATTACAAATTAATCCAGAGTTAGGTACCCTATGCAACTACTGCACTGCACTGTACTGTGTTATGTATCCTGGAGTGGCTGTGCGTAACACAGCCAGTGCCTGACCTTGCCCTAATGTCGCTGTGGTCGTAACCTGCAGTGCTCTTATACTGGGAAGTACTTAAATACCCCGCCCCGTCAGTAGTTCGTTTTCTCGCAATGAATTGGAGAACGGCATGTGGTTTACCAAGTAAAATATGTCAGTCAGTTGGGGAATTTAATACGGTGCCTTCATTCTGCCATGGTAGCTATATTAGAGCAGCGGCGTGGAAAGTCGAAGGCCCATGGTTGATGTCCCGGATATGGGATTGAATGTTTGTCTACTTTTCCTACCTTAGCACATCATGTATGAAACAATAGCTGATTATCAAACCTGTTAAGTCCTTCTAGCACTATTTGCTATGTACGCATTAATGCATTTCATGAGGCTTTTAGCTGAGAGGCTGGTCTTGTTCATCAGAAGCTCTCATTGAGGCAGGAGAAAGAAGAAAAGCAATCTTGATAAAATGCCTAGTACAGAAGAATTGAATTCCTTTGTTATCGTCCTGTAGTCGAGGAACAGTAGCCTTTACGACGTAATCATGCAAGAAAGGAATATAGCCATCTAGTTAAATGTTCCCTTCTCTTTAAGCATTACATTGTTATTGCGCCTCGCGATTTGAGAAATGGCAAGGGCTTCTGCAGAGAACACGGAAAATATTTCCTCCAAGAATAATATTGCACTGTTCCGCTGTGAAGAAAAAGGGTCTGGGGGAAGAAAAAGAATATAGTATATATAAGAAATGACTGTCGCTTTTACCAGTCCTCGAGGTGGTGTAATAATAACAAATAGAGTAGGCTGTGGCATTGCGGCGGAAACCTTGTAACGAATATTTTTAATGACGTACTCAACTCTGCTGCTGAATAGTGCCCATTCCTTGCAATAAAAATGTCAGAAACAACCCATGTGGTCCCCTACCTCTTTTAAATTTAAATTTAGGGGTCATTACCCACCTACGACGGTGGAAATTTTGTTCTTTGCTCTTAGCATAACATCAGGTTCCACTATCAGTGTTAAAGAATGCAGTTACGGGGAAAACTCCTCGACACACGATTTTCTCTACCCATTCTTCAACAAACTGTTATTTAATTTAAAAAAAAAATACCTTATTCTTCTGCCTTTTTGTCTTATGACATTTTTAAATACCTTTTTTAAGAGCTGGTCTCCATGTGATGGCTCTCAAATCACGTTTTCTTTGCATATCAAGAAAGAATGACGACATCCCATTTGAGAGAAGTATAGCTACTGAAAAATTCAAACAAATTATTAAAAGGAACATACCGGAAATGTCTGTGTCCTTGCGTGTATGTGTGTGCGTGTGAAAAGCATAACTCAAAAACGAAAGTGGGTTAAATATCTTCCAAGGATGCAGCACGGAAGATATTCATGAAATATCCCCAGGTCAAGCTACTCTTATGGATAAATTTTCGAACACTTTCATTTTCTTAAAAATTGCTGTAACGATTTTGATGTTAATACTATACGTTTAAGATATTTTCATAACAATTGAAACGTAATCTTACAGCACAGAATTCCTGACCGGAGTGGGGGGGGGGGGGGCGCTAACAATTTTCAGGATATTTCTTGTTATTGGTTTTAATTTTCAAATACTCCTACTTTTCTCTATTAAGAAGTCGTTCGTTTTTTTAATCAGGCCTATCAAAGAGCACAGACATTTCAAAGTCATCACATAGCGTCCAGCTCTTAAACGATTTGACCATCGCTTAAAGTCCTCTACTGCGTTGTCATGTTACTCTTGCACCTACAAGAAAATCCGCAATAAGATTATTTTATCTCGATTAACATGATCGAGCAATACGCGTTTGTAACAATAGTTTGAAAAATAGTAAAGAAAATCATGCGAGGCAACACATATTTTATTCCTGGTTTTGCAAAGAAAACGGAATTTCAAAGCACTCATATAGCGACCAGCTCTTAAAAGATTTGACTAGTGCTCCATGTCATTAACATGAAGTAGATAGAACATTAAGCGTTTGTAAGATTACTTTGTACTAGAATGAGTGGAGAAATTCATATGAGTGGTAGTCATAATTGTTTATATTCTGTAAAATTTACGATTTTTCGCTTTTAAAATAATTTTAGTTGACGCCGCCAGCAAAATTAGACATCTATTCGTGGAGAGTCTTTAGTTATAGAACCTTTTTTTTTATTCGTATTTTTATGTTTTATTTGTTTATTGTTTTTATTTTTTTTCGGCGAAAATACTGTAGTAATTTAGTGCTAATCCAGGGTTAGTTAACTGTAGTTTTTTTTTTTTTTTTTTTATCTTTTTTCCTAATTTTAAGGATTTTGCAAGTGTATGTATGTCATATTCCAGATAACTTGTGTTTAATTCAATAGTTTATTATTAAGTGTGACATAAACTAATAACCCTTAACGTATAGTATGCTTTGGCAGTAAAATATATATTTCATAATATTTTGGGCTTTTTCCATGTTATTTCGTCTGTTTCTATTTATGAGTAAGCGTAGAATCACATTGTAGTAGCTAACAATGGCCTTCTGCACTGTCGATGTATGCACTCTTCACAGTAATTGTTGTAGACCGAAAGGGACACACAAATAATGCGAATTGATGGAGCATTGTACTCCCTCGCTACACATGTGAGGGATGGCCGCCATATACTTTTTATGTTGCCATTGCGGTACAGTGACGTCACACCCGAGAGGAGATAGTTATGAGTCTGGAAAGCACTCCGCATAATTGCTGCCGGCTCACAGGGTGCCCCCTCGGAAAGCGCCCAAATTAACCCTATCTCTACCCCATTACCACCTTTTTTGTTTGGAGGTACACAGCTCGAAACTTGCTGAAAGCCAAGGAAGGGTTTAGAGCTGGGATTTGGATGTATAGAGTGTAAACATTGCCCTGAGCACAGAAAGGAAACGCTAAACTTGATGACTTACATACCTTCAATGAGAGAAAAACAGGTTTGGTGAACCAACATTAAAAACAATCCCTTTTTGTTGCACGAAATAGTCCACAACGAGCGACTAGCTGCTATGGTAAAAAGATAATGCTTGTTTAGTATGTAGGGCTTTCATCCCCCCCAGGACGTACACGGGACTGCCTACGAACAAGAGCCTGTCGAGAAGCAGGACATTGAATCAGAGATCGACCCCTGGCCTGTTACGGTGAGGAAGAAGACAATGTCAAATGAAGGTAAAGTGAATGAAAGTAAAGGTGATAATGGAGCAGTTTGGCGGGGAATACCGGACAACCCAGGGAAAACCTGGCGTTGTTTTCGAAAACAAGTTGGGATCGTATAGTAATATACCTTTAATATGAAGGGCTCCGGGACAGAAGGGGCTAACCCAGTAGAAGTTACTTTTGAGATAAAAGATGTGAGCTAGAGAATGTAATGCCGTGGCGACACGTTGCCATAGTAGCTCAATTGCTAAAGCGGCCGGATGGAAACCGGAGGGTTCATGGTTCAAATCCCAGTTGTGGCATTGAACTTTTCAGTCTCATTCTACCCTTTCCAACCTTGTCTTACGCACGGCTGTTGTTTGGAGGAACAATTAATTGCAGCAATCTCAATGTTAATTACTGTATTTAGGCAAGGAAATCCATGCTTAAAGCCGATGAAATGAGTACAAATGGGTTTGCTCACCGTTACACATAGACCAAATCATACTATACAAAAATGTAGATCTTGCTAAAATACACAATTTATATCTGAATAAAGTTTCTTGTAGGTTGAGCCATTTCGGAGATATTCCTTGTTATGTGTGTGAGTTTCGAAAAACTTAAAACATTCGTAAATTGGAACTTCGTTATTCATTTTTTACTTTCTCTACGTGAGAAATGTTTTGAGACCCACTGAATAAAAAAAAAAAAAAAAAAAGTCCATGTGTATCTGTGAGTCAGTCTGTGGACAGCATAACCCAAAGATTTTTAACAAAATAACCCCACCCTAAACTAACTTTACATGGAAAATTGTTCGAACATTTTTATTTTCTTCAAAATTGCTCCAACGATTTTGATTAAAATGACGTATCTTTAAGATATTTTTAAGACAAATGAAATGTATATTTTGAATTTTCTGTCTATAGCTTATGTAGTCCTGTTTGCTCTAGATTACTTTTGAATAACTCGTAAACCATAAGAGATAGACATCTTATTGTACAAAAATGTAGAAATGTTTGTTTGTTTGTTTGTTTTTTGTTTGTTTTTTAATGTTAAGCGTGCAAAGAGAACGAGATCTCAAAGTTTTAAAAGATTTGACTATCGCTCAAAGACTACGGTATTATAATATTCCCCTTGCATCTACAAAGAAATAGGCAATAAGATAATTTGTACAAATGTTTATCTCAACTAACGCGAAGAAGATATAGGAATAAGAGTTTGTGAGAATGGTTAGGACAAGAGTAGAGAAAGTCATATGAGTGCAACACAGCAAATTTTTTCCATAGGTTTAATAGTACAATTTTCGTTATTAAGGAATGTTCTACACAGTATTACAGTAGATTAGGTGTATTCTGGTGGGATCCAACTCAAAAGTGCCACTAAATCAGCATGCCTTCATGGGAATTGACTGTGCGTTCAGCTGCTGATTGAATGGCGAATAACCTGATGTCGGACGCCTTCACTTGTTTATGTTGACTTCTTATATTATGCTTGGCGGCGCCGTGGCCGAGCGGTTAGCGCGCTCGCCTACCACCTAGGTGGCCCTAGTTCAATCCCAAGGACCTGCATGTGGTATTCGTGGTGGACGAAGCGGCGTCAGGGCGGGTTTTCTCCGGGTGCTCCGGTTTCCCCCACCATCTCATTCCACCGGTGCTCCATCTTCATTCCATGTATCATCAGTGTCACCGCCTGCGGTGCCGTAGTAGTAAAAGCGGGCGTTAAACACTACAACAACTATGTTATGCTTCATGTTCCATGGCTGCAGTGTATGAAATTTCAAAGCCAGTAGGTTTATGTAATGATGTTCTGAACACACGTACTTCACAAAATTTGAGTTCCTTTTTTTCTGTAACACACTTCTTACTTACAGATGACAAGAGAAGTTAGATACGATCGTTGAAGTTTTGGCTGCTGCATTTGAGTAACATAAAAGTATCTCTTTTTCCTGCATTCATAATGCATGAACAAGGATTGGGCATGAACAATGGCTTCCCATTTGTCTAGGTACATTTTCTGACATCTTATACGTTACTGTCCTTTATTTTTTCTTCTTTCGTGTTTATTCTTCTACCAGTTTACGAAATTACCCTTCCTTTTTCGACTTTCTAGGTCTTTTGCAGGGTTTTGATCTATACTTCTGAGATATTAAGAGCCTTCAAAGAGGAAAAGAAAAATAACTAACCTGAAAACACACCCGTCCATGGGATACGAAGGAAATAACATTCCTGTCAAGAAATGTGTATTTAAATATGGTGCTGGCAATGACAAACACAAATAAACTAGACGCATTTCCAAATCATCTATAAAGAAACCATGTTATCTTCCTAAAACCAGAATGACAGTTTTGTTTAGTATTTCTGATGGAAAATGTTAAAACAGAAATGTAATTTAATTAAAATTGTTATTATGCATACCTCAGGCAAGTCCTCAGTATCAGATACATCAGTAACATAATCAGGATCATCTCCACTGTCACTTGACTCAAAATCACTTTATTCATTAGTACAAGAAAACATTTCATCACTTCCATTTATCTTGATGTGGGTTATCACTGGGCCTCGAACCTTTATCCAGGTATCATGAAATGAGGCGGTGGAAAGTTGCCTGCCACATGGACAGAGCGTGACGTCATTGCCCTAGTACAGTGACATCACAAAGTACACTGCTTACAATGCATAATGTCTCTTGAATATGTTCATTAGTTCCACACAATAAAAGGCCTGCAGCACAAAAATCGAAATATTCACGTATTGCTGAACTTGTACAAGAATATGGGAGTGAATGTTTTACTGTATATCGTGGCAGCATTGAATGTAAGTTATGCAACGTTATCTACAACGTTCATGCGTCGACTGTACCTGGCTTCCTCTGTGTTGTGAACATGTGACCGACTGACCCCTTCCCACTTACTACAGTCCAAACTCCGCAAATTTTCATTCTCTGTATGAAGATTCGTTCCCTAGTTATCACCCCTTTTCTTCAAATATTTACCACTATAGGACAGCAGAAAAAAAAAGACAATTTGTGTACTTCATAGATTCATTCGTACTGCTGTAAGCACCATCTCTGAAAAGTAGATAACACTATCAGTGTTATTTTAAAATTCTTCATTATCCCATTTGTCACATAAGAAAGAGTTAGCTCCTTTTCCCGAGCCCTATATATTATGGCTCTCTTTAAAGAAAAAAAGGTGATAAATGTTAACTTCCATTTCACATTGTTTTCACAATGTATTCTTGTACTCTTCTCCGTTTGATATCTTCCTGTAGATGCTCCAGTCTGTATTCCCACCTGTTCATAGTGTTAAAAAAAAGGTGTGCTATCGCCCAAAGCAGGATAAAGAAATTTGGATAAACATGAAGTACAGAGGTATCTTCTAGACGTGGCAGATGGCTGGAAGTTTTTGGCCGTTTATGTATTTATAAGACCTTAGGTATGTCAGATTAGTATCTCTCGGACTACCGTGCAGTAAACATCGCGGAACAGTCGTACGTAATCCCATTGGCATTATCAGCAGTGTCTTGTTTATTTTAAGTTAGAAACAGACGTTAATACCAATAAATTTGTGTGACGTCACTTGCGCATATCCTAGCAAGGTCATTCGTCACGTATAAAAAATACAATGTAATTGGCTGAACATCTCTTTAAATGTGATTGGGTATTGCCTTCCACTTGTGGCATGAATGAAATAGTTAATTTCAACAACGAACTGTTTTATATTGCCGTATACATCACACATAACTAATAGCACATGGCATTAAAATCACTTAGTTTAAACGAGTCACTTTTTTACTCACACCAATGCAAAACGACGTGATGTATATTTTATGTTTTATCTTTTTAGTTCTTTTTCATGTTTTGTTTCCCTTTAAGCTTCCCTTTTCCACTTTCGTTACCAACCGTCCCCCGTTGGATTGTCTCTGTTCTTAAAGTGTTTATTTTTGTTAATTAACTCCGTTGTAATTATGAGAGGAAACCAACGCTTTCCTTCCTGAAGTGCAGCCAACACTGTACTGTTATTTTTGGTTAATGTAACCGGAAAATGCCTCAGGTGCACGAGTGCCTGCCGTTGTTTCACCTTTTCGTTATTATCATTTCTCTAATTGAATCACTTAGTTTGCTTGCAGGTGCGTCGGTAACTCCCTCCGTTATTGCGCAGGTACTTTGGGTTTTAATTTCCATACTGTGCCTCGTGTTGCGCTACCGCAAAATTGTCTAGAACAGCCTAGACATTAACCTAGAGAGCGTCTTCAGACTGCGGTCAGATGGAAAACGGATTCTAAGAAGGTATAGCGATATCACGCCTGTTTCTGTATTTGTTGATTTTCTTTTATTATATACGTCTTTCAATTGCTTGGTTATAGATGTTCTGTATGTTTAACTTGTTATTGAAATATTATATAATGGTACAAGTGCATGGCGTGCATCTGTGTGGAACGAGAAATATATTTTCATTTCCGAGCTTCTGCGAAACAATGCATGTGCATTGTGAGTAATAGATATATTTGCGCGAAAATAAAATTGTCGGTTCTAGCCTCAACGGACTGGTGATAGATTAGTCACGCCTGTTAGTGGTGTCGAAGACAGTAAAAGGCTGAAGGGGACATGGCTGCTTGCGCTTAAAGTGTGATATTTAAATGCTGCAAGAATTAAATGGTAAGTAAATGTTAAGAAACGAAGTGAAACAAAGATGATACAATTGAAGTGGTAATATTAAGCTATCTAATATGGTTATATTGCATTTCTGCAAGAATGAATATACTTACACGTAAATAGCTGGAAGGTTAAATAATTGTTTAAGAGGTGGAATCAGGACTAAAAAATTCAATGCCATAGCCGGGATTTGAACCACAGATCTTCCGCTTATCTAGCGGCTGGTTTAACACTAAGCTACCTTGCCAACTTGCCAGTATGACATTGAATTCCCCAGCCGATTTGTACTTTCCCGATAGACCACAAGGGAATCTCACATCAGAGATAAATATGTCAAGTAAATAGTATTTTATGTCCCAGGTTTAAGTAACGTTATATGATAATTGTTATTTATTTATGCCAACAAACTTACTGCTGGTGTTTTTAAACACACAAGCTGGGTGTGGGCAATGTTTATGAGGTGGAATCAGCCGGGATTTGAACTACGGATCTTCCACTTATCGAGCGGCTGCTTTAACCACTAAGCTACCATGGCAGTTTGTGCTTAAGGTCAATGAATGACCCTTTCAACCTAGTAGACCTCTAATTTCCATAGTATCCATGGCACGTACATTTGTGTTATCTGCCCGGCCCGAGTCACCCCACGAAATCTATTAGCAGTTCTGAAATATGAAAACGAAAGGGGAATGATGCAAAGGAAATGAGGTAGATGAAAAACCGTCCAGCATTTGCCTACTACCGGGGAAAACCACGAAAAGCTTAAGACCAGAGTGAGTGGTCGGCTAAATTGGACCCAAACGCCTTACCTCGCTCCATCTCTACTTCTGTACCTAGACGAAATAACTATTTTGTTGCAAGTGCATATAGTCTTTAACCTAAGTAGCATTTAGAGTAAACATTGTAACACTGTAATTCATCAGATACAATTGTTCATCGACGATGTACTGTGCAGCGTTTCTCTGTCATTTACGAGGCTGAATTCAAGTATATCTGTCTCTTTTTCCACAACTTGTAACATGTGCTTTACTCCGTGACCAGATGTGTTCGTTGTGTAGGCCACAGCTGTTGACACAGCTGCCTTCGTAAAAGCGTAATTCAAGTTTATTAAAACAAAAGGCATTTTTGGCTTGCCTCGGGGAAATGTACGCTCTGTTCATTGTGGTTTGTAGTTGACAGTTTCTTTAGGCAGTAACTTTGTGTGCAAATCGGCCTTAATAACTCTTGCGTTGAATGTGTGTAATCTTAGTAACTGAGAAATATCTAAGTCAAACTCTTAAGGCAATGTGTCGTGAAATAATCTGAAGTTTTATTGTTGATCTTTTACCACAAACTCAGAATAATTACCAGTAAAACGAGCTGTGTGAAAACGTTAAGATATTACTTGTTTATTCACAATTAATCACTTTTTGCTATGGTAATATGAAATGCTTCTTGCACCTGATGGTTTAACGTATTGCTCCCAACGTTTTAGTTTCAGCTAAGTACACAAACCTAAAGTAATTGTTGTGCAGAAGTTTCTTAGTTTTAAAACTGAACTATTTAATATTTGTATTAAAATTCACGATTTCTGAAGCTCTCGTGGAATTTTCAAACTAATAATTTACAAAATGTGGTCCAAAGAGCACTTTGAATAGTGAAAAGTGCTGAAAAATGGAGATTAAAGTGCAACAGAATACTGTACCTAAGTGGTACAGGAACAAATTAGCTAAATACCTATCTATTTGTGGGTTTAAAATTGTTGACATTAAAAACACCAATTGTGTAGCATAAAAATGCAAATTATAAGTGTAATAGAAATGCAAAAAGCAATGATACAAAATTTCACAGAACTACCATAAGAGTAGGATAATTGTTTTCCGGATGCTTAGAAAACGGGTTTACTATCTCATTTATTTGGAAAAAATGTACATAATGCGCAAGATTTCACAGCAGTTCCGATGTCAAGAAAAAACAAACAACTAAACCTTTTTCCTTAGATGGATTTCCGTGTCACCAGATATCATTAATAGGCCTCAAAGCCTAATGAACGCTTTCACCCCCTTTGTGCTGGTCGAGGCAAATGGAAGAGTGGCACTTTAGCCGTGATAGATTACAACTCAAATACAGTGTGATGCACTTTGGCGGAAGCTTTTTGAGCAGTTTAATACATAAAGTAAGATTGTATAACATGGTTTTCATTGTAAGATGAGCTTATTCCCTTACTATTGTGAACGCTAGACCTGAACATGAATATAATTGGTTAATGCACTAGATCTAGATGTACACAGTATTTTTGATCGCACAATATCCCCAGTCCTCCTCTCTTGGTACTGAAGAGTTTCCTATAATAAAATAAGTATTGCAGACCATCTTCACCGCAGTTATAATCCTCGCAAAACTTAAAGGCATATGGAGGCGGGGCGTACTGCGGACTCCAGCGAATCCTACGCTTGCCCCTCCTTACAGCGCTGCCGAATGCATCTCACACAACCTTATGTACAGACCGTCTGCCGGTACACGCACTATGCTTGGCAACAGCGCTCTGCTTGAGCATTGCCCAGCGTTCACATGCCTTTAACTTTTGCGAGCGGTATAGCAATCGAGATGACTCCTGAGATGCCAGGCTCATGTTCCGCGGGGCGTGAAGGAGGAGGGTGGGTTCTTGGGGCTGGTCAGTCTGACCATGGATATTTCCTTGGTTTTTCTGCTTGACAGACGTATTATATAGTGGTTTGTCTTCTACCACGAATTCCGTTTCCCTCATGTCCTATAATTTGCTTCCGCTTTCATATTTTAGGTCGGTGTCTGACAGATGGCGCAGTGCTTGCTTGTTGATTCTGGACCTGCCAGATGGCATCCGACACTCAGCAGCTTGCGGGTGTGTTCGGGTCATCAAGGTTGGAATCCTTAAGGTCCTCTGCAAGTCTCTGTCGGCCTGTCCGCTTCATATAGCCATCTGCGGTCCCATGTGAGGGCGCCAAGCACAGAAGAATGACACTGGGTAGAGATGCAAGGGGTCCCCTCCGTTACCTGTCCATTCAATCACAACTGTTAAGTTTATTGTATTGTCCGTAGTGGCTGTAGTCCAATTCTGTTGCCAATAATTCTGTAGGTCGTTCCAATTTTATTTTCTCTACCGGTAAATATTCAAGATAAATGAAGTGATGCCTTTGACCCTAAAGTTTAATATACCCACAAACTTCTAAGAAAAAATACGCTCTTTTAAATAAACAAAATTCATTCTTTCATTCTCTCTGAGGACAGATTAGTGCAAAAACGAATCGTGGGAAAGTTGCTAAAAAATTGTTTGAGAAAGTTGCTTTAAACCTTTGCGTGGAATCCTCTTCGTTGTTTTGTTTTCTCAGGAATTGTCTAACGATGGCTATTAAAATATGTATCTTGAATGTTGGATTGATGTAAAAGATAAAATGCTTTCATTAAAAAATTTACATAACTTGATCCCTTAAGGTATATACGAATTTACTCTTCTAATGGAGATCTCATTAGCATAACCTGATTTCAAATACAATGTGGAATTACTGGATTCCGGGATACTCGCTGTCGTTCATGTGAGATGTTTCACAATTTATGCCGTTAACCTCAAAATGTTTTTAGTTCCTAAATGAGTCAATGCAGACCCTCATCTGAAAGATCTTTTTTCCTTCAATAATTGAAAGATTTTTCGCAAAATTCTCTTATTTATTGGCATCGGCTGCAATTATATATACGTTATTCATTACTACTACTGCTACTGCCGCCGCCGCCCTCGCCGATACCACTACCACTACCACTTACTACTTATACTATCAATACCACTAATACTACCAATACTACTAACACTACTAATAATACTACTAGTACTAATAATACTAGTAATAATGATGTGGAACGGATGTAAAAGTAACGATGACCAGTAGCAAAAAGTGCGATTGTTACTTATCAGATTTTTTGTAAAGTAGAATTTATGGTAACACATTTGTGTTATGTCTGTGCAAGGAATTATGCAACACCCCGAGATGGGCAACCGAGGTCGTTAAGACACGGACTCGAAAAATAGGTCTGCATTTCATATCCCATCGTATCCAGTCCTTATACGTGGCAGATGTTGGGGAGGTACCATAAACATAGGCCGAGAACGTTTCCCCTTCTAATATGAGATGCTGAACTCAAATACGTAGGTTGTTTTTTTCTTTCTTTTCACTATAACATTTCCATTCTTTTTCGAGTCCCAATATATGATATGTGCGTTGTTGTGCATTTTGTAGTAGTCGAAATCGCATTTAAATAACTCCTGCCATGCGCTTTTCTGTTTTTTTTTTTTTTTTTTTTTTTTTTTTTTTTTTTTTTTTTTTTTTTTTTTGTCTTTTGCATTTCCACGTAATTTATAAGTACTACTTTCTCCAAAAGTATTGTATCTAGGACATACACATTTTTTGAGATGCTAAAACTTTAAACTGAGTGGAACAGTTTTGTAAAATTTTACATACAATTTGAAAACTATTACGTTATGCGTTACAAAAATTAGCTACTTTTTAAAAATTAATTATGAACAGCAACTTTTGCTATAGATAGGAGTTTTTGACAGATTAATATCCACTCATTTTGACAGAAATACCATTATTCTATACTCATTCGAAAAGGGGTTTTTCAAATAAGTACACCTAAGTGAACATTAGCATACCAACATTAATTCTCTGTGTATTAGTTTACATGGTTGTCATATGCCTTGCTTTGAACCTACTAATATGATTTTTACATTTATTCTACCCCAAGCACTTTATGTACAATTTGTAGTACAATAGTTCTGATTGTAGTGTAATGGTTTAGGTGATGTCCACATTACAGTACAGATCTATTTTTCATATGAAAATAAGTCTTTAACTACGATGTGCGTTAACACAGTGTTCCTTTCTGAGTTATACTGTTCACTCTCTCTCTCTCTCTCTCTCTCTCTCTCTCTCTCTCTCTCTCTCTCTCTCTCTCTCTCACACACACACACACACAGACACAGGAACCTGTTCGAGGCTGCAGGGAGTGTCAAAGAATGCATTTCCGTTGAAAGCTTTATGCTGAATTTTTGTGGGTGGAACACAACACTTTCTCTACTCACTATTCTTAGTAGACAAGAAAAAACACTTTCATGTTTGTTTATTGACTACAAAAGTAAGGCTTTTCAATAGAAAACTAAAGAAGGTATTTCCGAGAGGAAGTGGGAAACTTGTTTTCCACGTGGCATATCTCCAAAACTGCTGTTCAGATATGCAAGAACTGAAGTGCTTAATGTAAAGTAAGAGATAGTATATCTTAAGTTAATGAAGAAATAAAATGCAGGACACAAACGGATAGTAGCGAGTGTATCTGGCTTTTTCTCGTAAATTGTTTGGATTTTCAGCTGGGAGAGCACAAAAATGACGGACTGTTAAAGAATGCCAATGAAATGTCCAAGCTCCCATCCCCATTTTCAGTGTTTTAGCATTCGCTGAACGTAGTTAGTTAGTCGGACAGCAGTGCCGGGTCCCACTGTGAGCTGAATATTAAAACCTGCGGCCAGTTAACCGCTAGTTAAACCCACTGATCAGGCCTGCCAACTTGGGCTACAGAGAGAAACAGAAAAATATGTTGTAACCGCGACAAGATCGATGCTTAATTAATTCTTCCGCCGTAGCAGCCAAATCTGGTGTTTGCAGTGCTGAAGCTGCTAAAAGGCTTTGGGATGGACGTTATCCGCTTCGTTGCTCGAACGCCGCCCTAGCTTTGATTTCCTGTGTATCTTTTGAGGCGGACATGCTCGCCTTTGATTTTAACTGCTCGCGTTTGATTAAGTTAGCGTGATTACGCAGCCTGAAAA
This sequence comes from Tenodera sinensis, assembly GCA_030765045.1. Lineage (NCBI taxonomy): Eukaryota > Metazoa > Arthropoda > Insecta > Mantodea > Mantidae > Tenodera > Tenodera sinensis. The sequence continues at coordinate 79,668,776 of CM060969.1, read as the reverse complement.
CTTACGTCCAGGCTCCGTTTATAGATCCAAATTTACTGCCGACTCACCAATTTTGTTTAACAATGGTTAAAAATAGCAGAAAGACTGTCATATGCTTCATTAGGCATTTGTATAAAGCAGATATGGAAATGTTTTGTAGTGACAATTTCCGACATTCAAACAGATACACCGAATAGTTGCTTTATGAAGTAATCAGCGCTTCCGAAGTAGATAGGAAATGTCGAGCAAGATGACGATCTCTCATTAGAAAAGCAAAGGAAACGATCATATCGAAATAATTCAAGACTCCGGGACTTGAAAACAACATGATATTTGAAGATTCACTTAGTTGTACCATCTATTCACTGGTGTTCTGGTGAGTGATATCCATATGACACTAAACTGGGAAGCGCGTGCTTCCTGGGATGAAAAACGGTTCCTTATTGGCAATACATTGGTCCATAGGGATTGGTAGGTGCCACAATGCTTCAGGGACCCTGGGACTGAAAAATGACAGAACAATTATCAAGTTGAGGATTTTTATTCCCCAAACCTACAGTCATCAGTTGGCAGAGAAATTTTTTAGATGCCGCCATTTTTAAAGGTCTAGCACAAGCTTTAATGCTATGTGCACTATTTTTAAACTACCCTTTTGTGCTTAAATTTTCGGCAGTATTTGAACCAAGTATGGGCCAAAAAGAGCAAAATAAGCGGTAGGGAGGAGAGGTTGCGTGGCATTTCGCCGCAAGGGAAAAGCTATGAATCTGAGAAAACAGACTACTAGACAAAAGAGGGAACGTGTGACAAACAAGTAATCTGACTCATGATCATGATGCATGTCTGTAAATAATTGGTCCTTCTCGACCTTACCTTTTTAATACATTATTTGCCCCATGCGCATTAAATTTTGTGCGATGCTCACAGAATTTTTCCAGCGTGTGCTGTATTTATGGGACTTCAACTGCGGTCTATGGTTTCAAAATATGAAAATTTGTTTAGCTTTGAAAATATACACAGAAAGGGATTTCAAAATGTTCAATGTTCATCAAAACAAAGAAATTAATTAGGTACTTTAAAAGTAATTATTTGTTCTTCCTGCCAGAGATTGTTGGGCAATTAGAGTTTATAAAATATTGTGATATTTTAGTTGCAGATGTGCATGGAATGTTGCGAATATTACGCTATTTTAAATTGTGAGTAAATTGAATAACTAATCTCCTCAAAACAATAAAAAAGACTGCTGGAACTTGTGTGCTAGTTTATGATATAAACACGCTTAAGTATGCAAAGCGTTGATTTCATACCTATACAAATATAAAAATTCAAATTCCAGTCCTATGATCCCTTAAGCGACATTCGCTGGCAGGTATCATCCCCTCTCCGGCTAAAGCACAGGTGAACGTACATTACTAAATTATCTCTGAATTGCATGATATTTTTCTGTCTAAGTAGCTCAGCACTTAGTGCCCAATTTCCACAATCAGTTGATGAGCAATTTAACAAAATATAACATTCACGTTTCACACAAGTCCCAGAAATGTCTGCGCAGGTTGCTGAACACTTTACTAATGTTAGATTTATCTCGTGCACAAATTTGCTCGAGAGGTTAGCTTTACATATGCAGAGATATTTTTAGACGTGGCGAATGGCTCGAAGTTGCTCAGTGGTTTATGGTCGAGTTTCATTTGTATTTATAAGAACATGTGTGTGTCAAGTTAGTATCTCTCCGACTACCTGTGGGAACACTCCTAATTAAGCACAGTGACAGCTCGCATTATTTATTAGCAGTCTTGTTTATTACAAGTTGGAAACAGACGATAATCTCACCATCAATTTGTGTGATGTCACTTGCGCAGATCCTAGGAAGGTAATTCGCCACGTCTAAAAAGTACCTCTATACTTAGTCGTGTATTCTTGTTATTAGCTTACGCCTCCTTAAATGAAATACATACACGCACGTGCGCACACCCAGTGTTTCTTTCTCTCTCTATGTCTCTCTCTCCCTCTCCACACGCAATATTAAGTTTTTCCTAAATTGCTTTATGCTAGATCAGAGGTGCTGTTGAAGGGGAAATAGTCTGGCCTAGACTTTCCCCACCATTATACCTATCCCAATTACCCTAGCCTGTCTGACATAAAGTCACAACGATTGGGGTCAGTGGCGACATCCCATAAGATGTAACTATCGTAATTATTTTGACAAACTATGTGTTTATTTTTATTTGACTGCAATACATATGGCTACTACAACATGAATAATTGTTTTTCTTGATAGCATGCAAGAATCGTAATAATTTTCATAAACCGTGAGTTTATTTTTACTATTTGGAGTAAATCAAGAGTATTACAATGTATCAACCATTTTCTCTCTTTCGTCATGTTTTGGAGATCCTTGCAGCTACGATCATTTCAATATTCGGATGTAGTCTTCAAAAATGAATTAGTCGTACAAAACTGAGGACTGAACAGGTTTACGAAGCGCCACTGAATGTTTATCACTGCGTGTATACACTGACCTGCCTGAATAACAAACGCAAGTCCGTGGTAGTCAATCCGCTTCAACTTACGTCACATTGTTTGAAGGGGTGAAAGAAGGGATATGCATGATAGTGTGCTGAACAGCATGCCTGTGCGGGTTCAAAGGCCTGAAAGCTATTTTCCAAATTTTCGGTTAAAATATGTTTTGTCTAAAATAACGAAACAAAAAGTAAAAATGTGAGACCTCTTCGTGCTTCCTAACAACGAAGCGTTCACCTTGAACGGCACGTTTACCAGCTATCAGTCAAAACCACGCAGGTTGACTTGTATTTAAGAGTAGGTTCATTCGCTTTTAAGGGCTAAGGCCTAAGTATACGTTTTTGACCTTAACGTGTCTACACCAGAGACATGAGTTCAGAAAGATCAACATTATACAAAGGGAAGGTAATTAAAGTATTTGCGAAACAAAAGCCGAGGCATAAACTGAAGTCTGGTTTGAGCAGAATAAATTCTGCCATGCATACAGAAAAGCTGTAAATCGCACAATAAAGTGTAAAACACCCGCTAATAGAAGATCAAATACTATAGCTGGGCGTGGAATAAACAATTAACAGCTCTCTTGTGTTTGTGTCCGTCCGTTCATCCCAGGGGATTAATGATAACTGAAATGGAACCGAACCGATAATGTAATCTATCATAGGCTATTACTATAATTGCGATTGCGAACTCGTTATTGACTGCAGGCGAATGACAAGCACTCTTTTGTGGCTTTGCTGTTTTGAACCGCACAATATAGTTTAAACGTAAATAGGAAGGAAATCTGCTCGCGGCATGTTGCAGCATTTGTAGGCTTTGCAATTTGTATGATTATCACCCTAATTATTATAATAATTTTGTGGTGTTGCTGACTTCATGACAATATCGAGATGGATGGTCATGCTGTCATCGTGGTCGTAGTAATATGCAGATCAACATCCGGGTCCAAATGGCGCCACTGGCATAGTAGACTGTGGACATTAATTTCTCTACATTCTCAGCGGTTCAATTCGTCTTACAACCGTGCCCATAAGTGGCTTGAGTGTCCTGACTCTGGCGCAACAGAACTGGACATGTGAAAATCGTAATGAGTATTACGAAAATAATTATTTACCAAATCAGCAGGTAATCAGTCCATTGCATGTTGGAGGAGAGCTGGAATATCCGTACACCGGTTATGCATGCGCCATATATTCATTCTTTCATATTGTAACAAAATGACAGAAGTCCAGTTACATTTTTTCCTCTCCCTCTATTTTCTTACCAAATTGAATGCACAACAACAAAGTTCTCTTTACTGCCGTTAACAAGTCTACAGTCCTTCGTGCTTTTACAACTCACAGCCGTTGTTGTCTCGTAAACTTAACACACAGTGTTCTGTCTTTCAGTTCGCTTTTTGTCTCATAAAAACTAACTCTTAGGATACCATCATTCAAACTCTCATTAGCTACTTCGCTATCTTCTCTTCAATGCGATGGTTCTCCACGACGACCGTACACACGCAGCGTGCGCGCGTACACACACACACACACACACACACACACACACACACACACACAAATTAAAAACTACCTGCTGCGATGACTCATGTCTGTAACACGCACCGTTCTCGAAACTCACCTTTCCTGGAACCTCCACAAATACGCCGGCCACCGTACTCCTCTCAAATAATATCTAAAACCCCTTTTGATTCTGCCGCTCTGATTGTTGTCACGTGTTTGCTCGCCTTGAGTGGTGTGGGGCACCTTGACCTTGACCGCCTTTGCTAGCCGGCCTCATGTGGTATGCGGTAGCTTGACCCTGGCTGTCTTTTGTTGTGCACCGTGGCTTGCGTCACATTATTTACCTCTTGCTTCAGGAAGTCGAGGATATTTGCAATTATTTCCCTCCATTGTGATGCTGGTCGCTCAAAGTCAAGCTACCTCACACTACTTGGAGGCCGTGCGCATTAAAAAGGAACCTTGGTGTTAGCTACCTCATACCATTATGCGGCGAGCACACACTTGCACACACATCCACAACTGTCTCTAGCGCCTGGTGGGGGGAGGGAAACAACAGTAAAATACCTTGCAATACTGAACATTAGCGACATAAACTTGTACATATATGTGTGATTTATGTTCGTCATGGTGAAGTACCGTAAAATAATCCTGTTTACCTTTTAACATTTATTTTAGGGATTCTTCAAGTTGCCTCAAAGAACTCCGGATACATATAAAAAAAAAATGGTCAATGCAGCGGTTCATATCATACTGCTTTCCTCTTCATTCAGCATCCCGGTTCGAAAATAACATTCCAATGTGTAGCTGCAGTGTTGTATTATCAGGTTCAGATTGCCCGTACCAGCGATGATATCCTAAGTGTACCCAAAGATAAGGCTGGTTTCCATATCACGTACACAGGTTCGAATGACACCCTTGTGACACAGTCTTGATAATTCTGGAAACAGTAACTAGGAAACAGCTTGAAGTGGTAAAATGTTATAAAAAGCGCATCTCTCACCAACCACCGTTTCAGTTGCCGATGCTGTTACAAATACCACAACTGTACATTAGTGCCACGAGAATGTGCATTTCTAAGTAACACTCGCTTCTAAGAGTGACTACAACATTGGAAAGCGAAGGCACACCTAAACAGCTAATGTTGCACTCTTATGAATTTCTCTTCTCTTGTACTAACTATTCTTACACTCTTATTCCTCAACCATCTTCATGTTAGTCGAGATAAACATTTCCATAAATTATCTTATTGCTTATTTCCTTTTAGGTGCAAGAGGAATATGGAAATACAGTAGGCTTTGAGCGATAGTCAAATCTTTTAAGCTGGTCGCTATATGAGGGCTGTGAAATTCCGTTCTCTTTGCACGGCCAAGGTATAAAAAAGCGAATAACGAGCTTCCATCTGAGAAAAGTGTAAGTATTGCAAAACGCACAAATAGCAAGGAATATCTCCGAAATGCTTCACTCTACCCAAAAAAAAAAAAAAAAAAAAAAAAAAGGATATAAATTTTGTGTTTTAACGAGACCTACAGTTTTGTATAGACTTGATCTATCTCTTACGGTTTATCAGTTTGCAAAAAGCCATCAAGAGTAAACAGGACTACATGGCTGTAGCCAGAAAATTCAAACGATACATTTCATTTGTCATTAAAATGTCTTCAACTTAATCAAAATCCTTAGAACCATTTTTGAGAAAGCCAACGTTTTCCCTGTAAAGGGTAGTTTAGGGTGGATGAAGTTCCTTCAACATCTTCGTGGCGCATGATTGAAGGATATTAAATTCAAATACCAACTTTTGTTTTAACCGACTTTTCATTTTTGAGTTATGCTATTCACAGAAAGTAACACACACACACACGGTTTCTCCAAAAATGCTTTATTTTATTCAGGGGGCCTCAAAACATGTATTTTGGGTAGAATCTCGACATCGAATTTTTGGGTGGAATACAATACCTCAGCTACTTGCTATACGTAGTAGAGAAAGTAAAAAGGAACACGGTGTCTTCTTGTAGTTTTCCTTCTAATTTATAAATGACATAAACAATCAAGCTTTATTTCGCATTTCTCCGAATGCTTGTTTTTACAATAGCAGCCTTTTTACACGTTCCTATGTCATGCTTTTATTCATTAATTTAATTTCAAACTGGAGTTTTGTTAATGCCGCTCTAATTGGAATACTTTTTAGAGAATGGAAGGAATATTAATAAGCTCCCTTGGTCTTTCTTTCTGCCTGTCTACTTCTCTCTTCTGAAACGCAAACAAGAAAGGTAACAGATGTCTCTCAAAGCTAAAAATTTTGTTATCTCGGGAAAGTTCTCGCAAGCCTGCTTTCAGGTTAGATTATTTAAAAACTTCGGAAAGGGAGATGTAATAAAACACTTTATAAATATTTAATGCATCTGTAATTTAACCGTTTATATATAGCTAGTATTTGCTAAGTTTACATTAGATTTTACGAACTCTTCTCTTTCCCCGTATGCCTTACGGCATCGGGTGTGCCTCGATCCACATCCTCCATTTAATTATGTCGCTCGCCATTTTTCTCAGTTCTCCCATTCCTTTCTCCCTTCTTGTGCATGCCTCAATATTATCCAAATATGCCGTTCTAGGCCTTCCTCCCTTCTGTTGTTGCTTCCATCATCTGTTTTGGCTTGCTTCCCGGCACGTCACGTGCCCAAACTATTTTAGCCGTTTTTTTTTTTTTTTTTTTTTTTTTCATTTCTCGCTCACCGATTTCTGCTTCAGATTCTTTCCTAATTCGTTCATTCTGAAGTCTGTCCTTGTTTGACTTTTCTACTATTCTTCGGCAGCACTTCATTTCTATAGCTGCAATGTTGCTTATATATTTATTTCACAGACGAAGTTCCATATAGCAGAGTTGGTTCTTTATACCTTCAGTTTTGTTTTAGCTTGAATTTCTTGTTTACCAAATATAACATTGACTCAGTCCATAATATATATGTACCTATTTCCTGTTGAGTTTTGTCTTTTTTTTTTTTTTTTTCCTTTTTTTGCCATTCTGGTGTATAATTGTTCCCAAGTATTCATGTCTTCACCTGGTCAAGCAAAAATCCAAATCCAAAGTTAAGTATGTTTTTGAATACGAGGCTTGGAACTTTAATAGTAGCAACTATTTATTTACAACTGATACAAAAGAGACACATGTTACCAAGCTTTACTGTCATTCAAAGTAATCATCAGTGTTGTACATAACCTGTTTCCAGTGACATGGAAGTCCAGGATACCCTCAGCAGCGCCGGTTTTGTTGATCTACAACTTGGCATCTTTTGTTAAAAACCTTTACCCACCGTGCCACTGTTTAGTAAGGTAATGCAGATTGCTCTGTAAGCCTCTTAAAGACCTTGATGACACTGCTGTGCTGTACGACCTCTGGCACATTGAATCTTTATCCAATTCTGTTATTCCTGCTTAGAAAATATTGTGATATTACATTAGACCGCTATCTTATAGAATACTTTGTTTCTCTCGCCTTTGCGCATGCGCGTGATGTGGGAAGGGAGAGTCTATTTGCTCAGAGGTAAGGTTGGTATGCAACTAACGTCTGGTATCAGCGACAATATTACGTTCCATTGCATAGGGACTCTGCAGCAGTACCTATTACCACTATTTAAGTTCCAACCCTCGTATTTAGAAAGAAATTCTAGAATTTAATCCAAAGCATTCATAATGTGCACAACGAAGGTTTCTGGAGTAATCTGTATAGGATAGAAAGCTGACTAGTTTTCGTTAACACTAATAAGTTTTAATATCTTCATTTTTTTTACGCTGAATGGTGTACGCTTAAACGCATTTTTACCTTCTTTACTAGGTATAGTAAGTAGCGTAATTGTATACTACAGAAAATTTCGATGTCGAAATTTCACCGGAAATGTATATTTTGAGGCCCCCCCCCCCTTGAATTCAAAACAAAAGCGGGGGGCGCGGGCGCGCGCGTCTGAACAGCCTAACTCAGAAACGAAAAGTCGGTTAAAAACCTAAGTTGTATCTTTCTAGGATGCGACTTGAAGATTTTTGAAGAAAATTGCTCCATCCTTAACTACCCTCACATGGAGAATTTTTATTTTCTTAAAAATGGCGCTAATGATTTCGATTAAAATGTCATACGTGTAAGATATTTTTATGGCAAAAGAAATGTATATTTTGAATTTTCTGTCTATAGCCCATGCAGTTCTGTTTACTCTTGATAATTTTTGCATAGCTGTTAAACCGTAAGAGACATACCAACGTTACTGCAGAACAAATGTAAGTCTTGTTAAACACACACAAGTTATGTCCAAGTGCATTTTTTGTGGGATGAATCATTTCGAAGACATTTCTTGTTATTTGTGTGAGTTTTTCAATGCCTACTTGTACTTTTCTCAAATGGAAGATCGTTGTTTACTATTTTATCTGTTGGCCGTGCAAAGAGAACGGAATTTCAAAGCTTTAAAAGATTTGACTATCGCTCAAAGCCTACCCCTGTATTCCCGTATTCCCCTTGCACTTCAAGAAAATATGCAATTAGATAACTTAAATGTTTATCTCGACAAACATGAGAAGATAGAGGCATAAGGGTTTGTAAGATTAGTACAAGAGTAGAGAAAGTCATGTGAGTGCAACACATATTTTTAGTATTACAATGTGCCGTGTATTTGTACGGGAAATGATGTAATGACGGTGAATGTACAGCTTCGATTTGAGTATCCTGTGTCGTTCCGTAATGTGGTGTGGGAGCAGTTATTACCCTCTCTCTCTTCCTTATTGACACGCCTGCTGTAGTTAAAGGAGATATTTAAAATAGCCGAAAAAGTTAACAACTTTATTCTCGAATAATAAACATAATAAGCAGAAACTCTTTCGTGAAGGAAACTGCCACAAGGACAGAAACCATTGGAGGTGGCTGATCAAACCGTTACTGGAAATTGCAGGGAGAAAATATAACAACCTTGTCGTTTCCTTGCGAGAAACGAAGCATAAAACCCACATGAGAGGTATTAGATAATGATGCCTGCATGGCGGCCAATCAATTGTTAAGCAGGTAGGCAGGCAGGTGTGGGAAGCCGCGGCAATGGCCTCTAGCTGCCATTTCCCCGTTTTTCGGCAAAATCAGCGTCAAGCTCTAGAATACTAACTAGTCTACCTTCGGAAATTGGATAAAGGCGACGCATGTGGTCTCTTGTCAAAAGCTTAACAAGGGAGCCAATTTATTTTAGGTGCCAATCGACGTCGATAATTCGATATATCGACGTGTCGCTCCACAGGTATTTGTTCTCTTGATAAGATCGACGTTGAAAATGAGGTGCAGTGTTTTTAAGGGAAAGGCTTTGTAAAAGAGAAACGATGTTAACAATTTCACGGGAGTCAAATTGGACAATGCTTGTAATAAAGGCGGTTTGCTGGAGCAAACGTACCAACTGTTGAACAGACAGTTGTCTGATAGCAGTTCATGTACACTGAAGCACAAATTCCACAACATCTTGATTACTAGTTGGTGCCCAATGTGTTTTCTTATGAGGTAATGACGTCACCCTGTCACTTCACTGCACTTTATTTTGTGCATGAAGCATTTCCTTTTCACTCACTCAGGTAACTAAGCATCATCGAGGTTTGTTTTCGAGTCCTTTAAATGTGTCATACCTTGGTGAGCAGGAGATGAAGGCAAATCACTCCTTCCTCTTTCGCTTAAGGTTGTGCATCATTCGATTGCTGCTAAGATCTTATTTAGTGCATACAATAAAATAAAACAATATAGCAAACTGTGAGATCTTCACTTTTCACTGTCACTTCGTTAATTAATACAATCCACTTTTACTGTCAGTTCATTAACTCATACAGTTCACTTTTACTGTCAGTTCATTAACTCATACAGTTCACTTTTACTGTCAGTTCATTAACTCATTCAGATCACTTTTACTGTCAGTTCATTAACTCGTACAGTTCACTTTTACTGTCAGTTCATTAACTCATACAGTTCACTTTTACTGTCAGTTCATTAACTCATTCAGATCACTTTTACTGTCAGTTCATTAACTCATACAGTTCATTTTTCACTGCCACTTCATTAACGTGATTTAGTTCAGTTTTATCACTTCAGTTTTCTTTGCGACGTAGAGGTACAATGAGACACATGAAAGAGCCTCTTCTTTCTTCCGTTTCACTCGCTGGGGTGTCGAACAGAAGATTTTTATTACCGCTCACAGGAGCAGCACTTACTATTGTCAAAACCTTACTCATAAAATCTGCTAAGTTACCTGTACTCTATCACATCATAAACGCTTTCACTGACTGGCTCACTCCCGAGCGCGCGAGAGTTCTGGAATGTTCGCGGGAGGCGAAGAGAGGAACTTCTAGAAGTATCTGGTTATTTTTCGATAGAGCTCGCAGGGTTTGCGTTGGGTGATGACTTTGCTCTGCCTACTTACTTCTCCTTATCTTTCTTTTCGGACAGTCGGCTGGCGCTCAAGGATACCGCGCTCAACTCAATAAGCTATGCCGATAGTCACTGTGCTACAGTCTGGAAAAAAATACTGTAGTAATGCTGCATTGAGACCTCAATCAGCGACAGATAATTGTGCAGGTTGGGAATGGGTTACAATATAATGCTGACGTTTGTTTTACTCAACACCAAGAAGTAATATAATATATATTACTGCCAAGTAGGCCAATGTGCCAATATCTCAATCTATCTTCCAGTCGTCCTGCCGCTATCGAGCGCGTTGCCGGAGTTGTGTAATATTTATCTTGTGAACATAACACCAACTAGAGCTCTCAAAGATATTTGCGTTTACTGAAATGCTAGCCCTTTAGAACTAACCGTAGACAAACAAACTTTTTGGGCATAGTATCAAATAAACTCAGTCTTAATCATTGTGTATTTCTATCTTTTCTCCTTTACACTTTTAGGGTGTAACCTCTATTCTAGCTATCCCTCCGGACTTAAACAGTGTATGTCGCTATACTACATTACGTACTTTACAAGCATGATGGTTATTCTCATTTGAACAATAGCTTCATTTAGTAAATAATTAGAGCTTCTCCGGTTACCAGCCGTCTAATACTTATGAAATTATCGAGCTTTCGGCCATATTAAACTCCACGTCAGTCATCAGGAAATCGCCATTTCCTGTGTAAAATATTTATTATTGTCTCTTGACTTAGCGCTTTGAGGCTACTCGCAAGTGTACTGCGCTTATAGCCAGATTTGTCCAATTAGCGAACCTTCATACCGTGTTGATTTAATACCCTTATCACGGACAGTTAAATTTCAACTGTGGGCAGGAATAAAGCATCCGAAACTAATATGAACTTGTTCGAAAAAGAGTAATGAAATTTGAGCGCAAAACAGACCAAACATTTCCCACCTGGAAACGGTCCCACACTTTCTATGTTTGTTGCGTTGGACAAGGTGCACATCCGTTTCTGTACGGTTGAGTGCAAGTGCATTGTGGGTTTCTATGTTCACTTGTTTACTGTAGTGCCGCGGAATTTAACAAAACGTTCTCCCTTTAGTTAATTATTACGGCAGGTGCCAAAACAGGTTGGGAGTAAGAACTGCTTCATGAAAGGGTTAAATACTTGTGGGATTCCTCGATTAAAGTATTCTATCCAATATATTAGTATTTTTATTGAACAAATTAGTTATTTAACTTCATATGAGGTTTCATCAGCTGAATAGTTACTCTATGCATGCAGTATAACTGATAAACTGAGTTTTATTCATTTAGGCTTTGATAAAAGACTAGGACCATCCAGCCCTATACAAAATTTAGTTTTATTAGCAATCTGAACACAGGTTTATGAATCTGCAATAAGACATCGGTTGTTCATCTTGTTCTACTTCTTCTTCCACTTCAAGGTTAGGCTGTAAAGCTTGTTCCGATACAGACATCTTCCCATCTGGCTTTTGAATGTCATCCTTCTGGTTTGTATTGAAGTGCCAACTTTGTAAATCTGACATAATCCATTTTTTCTGTGTGTTGAAACCATTGTCATTTGTTGTGTATGTACCCCTCTTAGTTATTGTGTTTGTCTTTGTACAATAACTCTTCCTGTATTTGAATATTAGGTATATTATCTTTTAATTTCTAACCTGATGTCAAAGGAATTGTGTCTTAGCTGTTTCTGTCCTCCTTTTAGAAGGTTGAGGATCTAGTTTTCACTACCATATAAAAGTAGAGGGACTGCAAGTGCTTTATAACATTTCATAATTGTTTCTTTTCTAATTTGGTTTCTTGATGTTCTTTAGATAGTTTGTTGGGACTTTTTCTTTTGTTATTGACGTGTTTCTCTTTTTCGTAGAATATGCAGCATCTCAAACAATTAAAATGCTGACTTGTTCTATTATTTCATTATTAATGAGTGTTTGCGATTGTACTGGAAACTTTCCTTCAAAAGCCATAATGTTAGATTTATTAATATATATTTTTAAATTATAGTTTTTGAATGTCTCTTTGTAGTCCATCTTCTAAATTGGAAGGAGTTACCTGGTCGCCTGCAAGTAACATTGTGCAACTAGATGTCAATCGTTACTTGTCAAAATTTAATGTGAAAGCACAAAAGTGAAACTGGATTTAACAAAGAAAATAGGTTATCTTAGCATACCCGATGGCAGTGCTAATGATTGAGATGGCTGATTTGCATCCACAGTATTCCTCGATCTCATCTGGAACCAATCAACGAATGTGATGGCGTTTCTACATAATTTAGCTCAAAATAGACGTTAGAGTGAAACTACGAGTACTTTGATTAATTGCCGTGTAGGCATTTGGTGCTTAATTTGTGACGCTTGAAAGTTAAATAATTATATCTGCGTGACTTGAAAGGGCGGACAATTGAGTCATGGATCGTTTAGAGCAAGCTGGAACGTTTAGAACTGGAGAAGCCATCATTTGCACCTGAAATGGAATGGCTGCACTTTGAAGGTAAAGAAGGAGCAGTACCGCAATTTATGAGGCAATTAATTAGCGGCAAGAGAAGGTTCCGAAATCGGGTGTTGCAGAATAGCGGACTTGGGATTAAACTGAATGCGCTACAATGAGGTTTAAAGCATCCGGAGTGCTTTACATAATTTATAAGGGATGAGCTGGACCGTGATTTGAGGGTACGAGCTACCGGAATTACAAGACGCGGCTATAATGGATCATTGCACTAATAGCGTTTCGTTTAATCTTACTGCAATTACTAGGTTCAGTAGTTCTTGCGGTCCTTGCACCCCCTTGTTGCAAGATACTGTACTTCAGCTACAAGTAACTGGACAGTCAGTGCAACAAAATAAAGCTTAGAATTGGGAATGGTTGGTTCGAGATGGTGAGTTTAGTAGATTTTGTGATGGGTGGTTTGAGAAGCTCCCGAAGGTGGGAAGTAAACTGGATCGAGTGAATTTCATAGGAGATTATATACCACAAAATTAAATAAAGTAAACCCAACTATTTAAGTAGACCTACAACTTACCAAAATTTGATTTGTACTACTCCTAAAAATGCATTGTAAATTGTATAAAAATATTGACAGCATAAACAAACGCAGAATGGAAGTATGTGCAGCAGCCAAAAGGGATTCTAAATTATTTATCCGAGCTTGCGTCTACAGCGACAATGTCCAACCTTATCTCATAGAGACGCCTGCGTAAGTAGCTGCTATTTCCCACTTTCTGTTTCAGACGGAATCAGCTCTTACCTGTGACATGTAGAACTCACAGCCATACAGTAAGTATCCAGTGATGGACACAAACATGCGATTCCATGGCAGTTTCTAAGTTATACCTTGAATTTTCTGGGAATGCCCTCAGAAGACTCTGGATGATTTTTTGCATACATGATAAACAGTAACAGACAGAGAAAACCGTACTAAATACAAAATCACGATCTCATTAAAACACACAATTTATGTTAAATACTTGTTTCTTTTGAGTAAACCATTTCCGAGATATTTTTTGTTTGAATTTGCCAAAATCCGTGGCCCAAATGACCCAGCTGTCGACGGGCCCTTAAACTCCACACTCCACTCCAATATACGTATATTTTTCTCAAATAGGAAAAGGTTTTTTCTCTCTTGGCCTTGAAAAGAGAACGAAATTTCAAAGGCATCGCATAGCAGCCAGCTCTTAAAACATTTCACTATCGCCTAAAGCCTACTGTATTCCCATATTTGCTTTGCACCTACAAGCAAATTGTAATAAGGTAATTTGTGAAAACCTTATGTTGCTTAAAATGAAGTAGATAAATAAGCATTTGCAAGAATAGTCTGTAGGTATAAGAGTGAGTATAATTGTACATATATTTGCGAGCAGTTTCTCCATCGTCTATATCGCAACAGGTTACGCGACGATCGCTTAAACTTAAGTCAGTAATGAACAGGTGTTATTGCATAACATTTGAAAGTGCTTACGTAAATCAAACATAACGTACATATAACGAAACCGCCCTTGCAACACAGTTGAGTGTTAAAAGAGTGGCAGAGTCCGCATAAAGTGTAAGGAGGTAAATCCAACCTCCATTCTCTCGCAAATGTTGGAAGCGCTGTTCTACAGGAAGCTCTATCCTTTGTTGCTGATCACGGTCACCTTCGCTGTCTTCTACAATGAGCAACGCACAATGACGTACAATATGCCATGACGGGGAACGGGAACAGAAGAATGAGATTTTACAACTTTTTGTTTAACCTTTATGGGCTCAGGAAACCTTCCCCATTGATCTTTTATGCTCATGTTTGTAAACGAATTCTATAAGTTTCCCGTTCTGGTTCCCGTTTCCGTTTCCGAGCAGTTATCAACAGGGTTTAAGACGCACATTGTTCAGTGTGTCCATTGCCTTGTGCAGTATATTTTACGCATTGACTTACAAACTGTTAATAAAGTCGGACAAGAGAGATTTGCAGTAGACCTAAACTTTATGGCGAATGCAGAAATCGCTAAAATTGTCTAGATTCTCCACATACTAAAATCACAGGCTTCTTTGGGTTCATAAACTATGCAAAAGCCATTCAGAATTTAAAACTTCAGAGAAACTTAAAGATATACGTTTTATTCATAATGAAAATATCATTATTAAAGCTAAGATTATGTAACCTACTGTTGTCATAATTATATGATATATGATAAATATTGACTGACAATGTATGTAAGTGTAAGACTTAAAGGTTTCACGGCGAGCGTTAGTAATCAAGGCTTCATGGGTGATCAGCCGTGTCAGATTTATAAACATTGAGCTTTCGGCCATTGTGGACTCCATGGCCTCCAATGTATATAAGTCTATTAAAGGGGAAACACTGTCGTGCGTTTCCCGCGTTTCCATCACGTAGTCGTTTGTTCTAACAAATAAATAAATAAACAAATTAATAAATAATAAATAAATAGAATAAATTAATAAATAAACAAACAAATAAATAAGTAAACAAAATAAAAAACATGAAACTTTATTTGTGAAGCTTAAACTCCCATTTTCTTGATACTTTTTTGAAGTGTTGCACTTTTCATTTTTAAGATACGCTTTTTAGTCGGAGAGAGTGCGCACACATGGATCTTTCTTCTGGAAATCCTCTATTTTTTGGCTTCAAAGCATGTACTTCCGGTGAAATCTCGATATGAAATTTTTTTATGGAATACGATATTTCCCGTTTACTGTACGTAGTATGTCGTGTATGACGAAATGTGGGTAGAAGACTCGCTTATTATATGAATGACTGCTATAATATTTAAGGAATATGTATGGATTTTTCAGGGTAGAGAAAGACGTGTGTTTGTTCACGTCAGATTTTTGCTTTGTGAGCGGTTACATTTTGCCGTTCCCGCGTGCATCGGGAGGAACCATTTTCTATGGTGGTTGTTGAGTTCATATGCTCTCTCTCTCTAAAGGCCGGAGGCTAGGAGCCATTTGTTCCCGTTATATACCCCTGGAGGATTTGTTTTCCAATTTTCCATTGTTCAACAGACTTTCAACAACGTGAACTTTAATGATCACATCCTTTTAGCTCTTTTAACCAAAGAATTCTCCAGAAAATCTCTCATTTGTGAGGCAGAAGTAAACAAGAACATCCTTTACGTACGTTACGCGCGGTGAACACCAAGATAAGATGATATCCTTTACGCTCGAAGGACATGCTTTTGCCATTGAAACATGTTTATCCTTGGATGCTGTAGGTGATGAGGCCGTTGGAATTATTGGTTAACGGTCTGTGAGGAGCATTTTGTTTCACAGTCTGTTGAGCACATCATTAAGAAACGATATCTTTTTCTACTCGTATTACATCTTTTATCTCAGCTTTAAAGATCGTCAAAGAGCAATTCGAGTAAAAGCCCAAGCAAAGTAAGCCGACGTAATATGGTGCCCCGCTTAGCTTCACTGGTTCCATACCTTTTTATTGGTTAAGTTACAAGTGGAGGATTTTATCTCACTTTTTTGTTAAAAATCTTGCATCAGCTTATCTTGAAATACTGAAAACACAAAAAGAAGAGATGGAAAAATCGTTGTTTTCAATAGTAGTTCCAATCGATCCAGTCCAAGAAAAATGCTATAATCCAAATAATCATTCTAAAACAAAAAATGAACTTGGCTATCACCTCTCCAGCAGGAAGGGATGAAAATGAAGGACCCAATGGAGGATGCAATGGACATGCCATAGAGACGCGCGGAACTCCCTAACAAATGCGACCAAGCAGCCCGCTAATGTCCACGAGGACTACTATTCCCTTGAACACACAGCGCGCCTCAGTAGATTTAAACGTTTAAATCAGTAGATTTGTCTTGAACAAGCTTGTCAGTGTATTGGCACGTGGACTGTGGTGCGAAATCTGTTGTTATATAAGGGTAAATTCAATTAACACTCCGTCAGGTTTTTGCTATCGTACATAAATATTCAGCGTTGTTTACTTTTCCAACAGAACATTTGAAGAAATTTGGAAGAGTTCACTTTTCCTTTATGTTCTTGTCACCTTCTCCTTTCTAGTGAGCCTTTTAGTCCATGTTTTCGAATTGCTACTCCACATCTGATTTTGCGTTTCTTGTCTTGCCCTGACTTCTCAACAGAGAATCTTCTATGCATAGTAGATAACCACGTACACAGAAACGTCTCTTCTTAATATAGTAAATGATTAATGTTCAGATTGAACACATTCTATAACTTTGGCTTCATCTTGAAATTGTTTATCTGTTCAGCCAAGAACATATAACTCCATATTTTTTAAATTAATAAGCTGGTTACCTGGAGGTAACAAAGGATGACAAAGATCTTTGTTCTGTATGGGAACTACTGTCAGGAGAATGACTTTGTCCTTGAACGTACAATTGTGATGTGGAACTGCGAATCCACAACAGAATCTCAGAAAGATTAAATGAAAGAAACCAAGGGCGGGAAAATTCTTTTTAGTGCATAATCCACTCACCATTCGCCTTCTGAGTTCGAAAAACCACGCGAAAATCAAAGATTAGGGTGGATAAATTGGAATTCAACCTTCCCGACTTCGAGCCACACTTTAAATCCTAACCCATTTGTCTGTGTACATTAGAAGATAGCATAGATATATCTACCAAACTATATTTGCTCTTTGCAATTCCTACTTTCTCTGCTACATATATTAAGTAGGTGAAATATTGTAATCTACCCAAAAATTCAATGTCGAGATTTCACCGGAAATATATGTTTTGAGGCCCCTGAATAAAATAAGCATTTTTAGAGAAAGGTCCGTGTGTGTCTGTCAGTCCGTGGACAGCATAACTCAAAAACGAAAAGTCGGTTAAAAGTTGGTGTTTAAGTTTAATATCATTCAAGGATGCGACACGAAGATTTTGAAGAAAATTCCTCTACCCTAAATTACGCTTTACGTGAACTTCTTTCGAAAATGTTGATTATCACAAACATGGCTCTAACAATTTTGATTAAAATGTCATATGTTTAAGATATTCTTATATCAAATGAAATGAATTTTTTGAATTTCCTGGCTATAGCCCATATAGACCTGTTTATTTTTGATAACTTTTGCATAACTGATAAACCGTAAGCTATACCAAATCTTACTGTAGAAGATATAGAACTGGTTAAAACACACAATTTGTATCCAGAAACTTTTTGGTGGTATAAATTATTTCGGAGGTATTCCTTGTTATTCGAGTTTAGCAATACTTTCATTTTTCTTAAATGGAAGATCGTCATTCGGTCAAAGCCTGCTGTTTTCCCATATTTCCCTTGCACCTACAAGAAAATTAGCAATAAGATAATTTCTGCAAATGCTTATCTCGACTACACAAGAAGATATGGGAATTACAGCTCGTAAGAATAGTTAGTATAAGAGTAGAGAAAGTCCTTGGAGTGTAGCACATCAGATTTTTTAAACAAATACTAACTGTAGGAACACAAACACCGTTTTCTTTTTAAGGTATACTCCTTTGGAACAGGAGGGGTTTGGGTTGAGATCATTTCTTTATAATGAAAACGCGAAACAGACAGAAGACAGCACGAATAATAGGAACAACTTGAATGAAAGTTGTGTTGCAGTTTTGAACTACAAATGAACAGGCAGTTCTTGGCGTGCGCTCCTTTTAGCGTGCTTCGGAAACATTCTGTAGAGTTCCTAAAGCAATATAACTTGTTCTACGTTTATTTGTTCCACCCGTTTTTCCTTCACCAAGGCATTTCTCTATCCTTTAATTATGCTACTTAAACGTCATCCGAGGAAATGTATGTTACATGCAGTCATGTACTTCCGCTGAGAGGACTTCAGTTGAAGTTAATTCCGAATTTGGCGGTAAATTAAATGAGTTTTGTGAGGCGGTGTCTTTGAGGTGATAAAATAACACTGCTGAGCTCAACTTGGATTCTCGGTGTCAACATAGGTTTTCTACTTTCTCTGCTGGTACTTCTGTAAATAGAGGAAATATTGTATCCCAACCAAAAATCGATACCGCGATTTGAAACCGTTTCTTGTATAAGCCCTCTAAAACATCTATGTTAAAAGGCAACTAACAGAGGCAACAAGAGATCGTGCTTCATTGTTCCCATAGTTACAGATCAACAACGAATATTTTTCCGAGACGAACGTTTGGAATTTTGAATTTGCGAAGAAAGAGGACTAGATAGGGCTTTAAATAGACAGAGAGTTTTATTACCCTAATCCAATATTGTTGTAGCCATCTTGCTTTGTGAAACGATAAAACACGTACTAAAAAGAACGATATTTTATTATTTGGATTTAATTAATTGTGCAATGAAGAAATTGCTGAAAATGCATCGTTTTCTGCATTAAAACCTGACATTGTGTTCTCATTTAAGTATTCAAGAATTAGTTCCTCTGTATCTACATGCCCTGAGATACACCAAATAAAAATAAGGACCCGAGGTAGCTAGCCCAGCAGCGAGATTACCACCGCTTCATATTTGGCTCCCATACGTGTGACTTAGCAGCTAACACCGCTTCAGATTTTATCAGAAAAACATTATTTGAGACTCCATGAACCCTAAAGCAGCATTTTAGAAAAAGTCTCAATTTGGATTAAATATCAACATTGGTATTATGTTCTGAAGCCGAATAGGCCAATCGCCTAATGAGACTCTAAAGATTTTGATTAAACTACCATATTATGTATGTTTAAGATATTTCATGAAAGTGAAATGTATATGTTGTATTTTCTGGAAATAGCCTGTGAAGTCCTCTTCATTTAGAATGAGTTTTACATAAGTGGTGAAGAGTATGGAATTTTTCATTTAAATATAGCAACTCGGCTTTTAAACACCCGACTATCGATTCGTTTTTCTCTATTCCGTTTGCTCCCACAACAAAATGTAATAATAATTCTGCAAATGTTTATTTCGATTAATACAAGGTGGATGGAAAAATAAGCTTGCGTAAGAATAGTTTATGGAAGGTGTATAAAAATAAGCGATATTGGATGGAGAAAGTCATATTATTGTAACTTATCGATTATTTTTTTTTCTACTGCCACAGATCACATGCCCAATGTGGTCAAAGACTGAAGTCACCTTCAAGCTACAGTGGGATATATTATTTGAATCGTGAATTTTCGATAATCCACGTGATTCTTGTTTCCCACTTTTGGTCTTCTCCTACCTTATCGGCCTTATCCTTCATGCACAATCAGCTTTCTCAGTTATTCCCTCTTTACTCTCCGCAGAGAAAGCGTTTGTCTTAATTACTGCCTCTCAATATTTATTTTCTGTTCTTAACTTTTTTTTCTTATCCATGATTCCTTTAGTTTATTCCGTTCAGTGTCCAAATAACTGATTTCTAAACGAATTTCATTACCCATTGTCTGTCTACTTTACGCTTGTCCATCCATGTCTGCAATTCCTACGCTTCTAAACAGCCACCTTCTCAAAGTTTGTCCATTATATATTGCCGCACTTTATAAAAGAAATACTCTGTTTTGCAGTTTCTTGTACAAAATATTTGTTTCTTCTATCACAAGTGCTGCAGTTATTTTATTACTTGAAAACATGACATATAATTGTTGCTTTCGTTCCCAAGAGTTCTTATATCAGGTATGCCAAGATTTGAAGGGGAAACTAGCACCTCGACCTGTTAAATTACTTTTGTGCCTATACCACTGACGGGATGCCTCCAACAGGGAAGGGTGAGATGAGAGGATACTAAGGGTGGCCAGACCTAGGAGACTGTCCCCAATACGGAGGTTGGAGGTTTTCAGAGAGTATATTTCTTGACATGCACCGTGAGACAGCCAAACAGAATAAAAAGTGAAATGGATAGAGAAACGAAGTGAAATGAGAAGGGAGGTGAAATGGAAGGTCAAGAAATTTGGAGGATCTAATTATCTTTCCCAACATTCGCTTTGTGACCCGCTGAAATCTCCGAATAAAGCGCATTGTTTCGGAAGTTTGGCCACATGAATCGAATCCATGACCTCCCGAATGAGAGCCACAGACGCTAGCTCTTGAGCCATCCCGTTTGGCATTTGTGACTATACTGGATGAGGTGTAACTCTGCATTTGCTTATTAGGGGAAAAATTAAATACTTGCCATCTCTTTTTAAACAAGGAAGCTCTCGAGAATACATTAGGGCTTTAACAGGGACTGACCATTTCCAGGAAAGAAACCCAAGGATTTTCCACACACCGTGCTAGACAAGGATAGCAGAAAAAGTGCCAAGTTAAAACTCGTCCACTGCACATCACTAGCGTTGGCTACTGCTCGTCATAACAAGATGCCACTAAACTGGAAGTATCGCTTCTAACTCAAGCTGCTGTTTAGACGTATTACTTGTTTATATTCTTTTCTAAATAGACGCGTTTAGTGGTCCGCTATCTCGCTGTCTTACTTCCAGCTTCTTCAGTAGTTAGTGCACATTTTCTATTTAATGTCCCTTGTACAACCATGTATCTCCTGTTGGGTAATACGCATGCGCTGAGCTGATGTCCCACTCGACCTTAGTGGCAGCAAAGCTCGCTGAAACAAATGACGGGGTGTTAAAGCAGACAGCATTATGGCTGCGGCCATTTGTAGCAGAGGCGTGGAGGAAAAACAAAAGAGTTGTTTCGGTTATCCACCGAGGCCATACTTCACTGTTTGTTTAACTAACTGGCACTGAAGCTGCTTGTTCGCGCATGCGCGTAACTCAATTTAGAATCGTTAACGGGATAGGCACAAGAGCGGTTTTGCCATGCTGAACATTGGACAGGCCATAGAGCATTTAATAGGAACTGCTTTATTCCTGAGGGCCCTGCTGCGACTAAGGACCATCGTGCCAATGGGGAGGTGCCGTGCCCTATCCGACAGAGAGCGAGAGAGAGAGAGAGAGAGAGCTCTTCAATGTTAGCGGCTTCTACCTTCGGCTGCCATTCATTTGGCAGTCCTAAATAAAATGCGTGACCGTACAGGAAAAGGCGGAAGTGGCCCTGAGAAAAAATATGAACTATACTCGCATTACGTGAGGGTTATTCTGAAGTTTTCAGCAAACAAATTTATAGAGCGACACATTACTCCTGCTTTCGCTTTCATTTATACATTCTCAAAATATACCTCTTTATTAAATGCGCTTGTTTGTAAACCGGAACCCGACATCAAAGTTAGGCGAGTGTTACTCTTAGACGAACCCATTAGCTTAAGCTTAGATTACTTTCCTACATGTTGGTGTAAGACGCACGAAAATTGTTGATATTTTAGGCTTACAGTTTGTGTTAAATGTAGTGTGAGATGATAGAAAAAGTAATACAATTACATGATTTATCCTATCACGATAACCCATTTAAAGCAGGAATTTTACTTTGCACAATTTTTTGTTTAAATAAATGTGTATTACATTCGTAGATCTCATAGGTAGTTCCTGCGGGACTGCCCCCCCCCCCCCCTTCCAAAGTGAAAAGTTAAATGATTTAACTTCTAAACTTTGTTTTTCAAAAATGTTTAAAAATAATTCGATACATTAATGACTTTACTAAGCGTTCTTTAACAAACTTTTCTTTCAAAGTTAATTTTTATGTACTTCATGTTAAACGGGATATTTGTGGAAATGGTTTTAGTGTATATTTCTTTGTAGATACAATGGGAATAGAGAACTATAGTAAAGCCTACTTTGTGATGGCTTTGAAATTCCATTCTGTTTGCATGACTAGGAGAGGAGACAAAGAAAAAGAATAACGACTTCTAATTTTAGAAAAGCATGGAGTTAGCTATGTGCGATATATTGCTTGTTTTTGGTTTGAATATTCCAAAATGTATAGTTTTCTCAAATGGGAAGTGATTTGTTTGTTTGTTTTCTTTTCTTTTCCTTTCCTTTCCTTCTATGCTGGTCATAAAAAGAGGGTAGAATTTTAAAGCCCTCACATGTGGAAAAAGGATTCCAATGTTTATTCCTGATAAACTCTTTCGAATTAAAGTAATGAAAGAGAGGCAAGGGAAGAAGCATGTACTTCGTTAGGAAGGGTCTCAACTTTCAACATGAAATATTTAGAAAACCACTAATGTTACGAGAAAATGTATTGACATAAACTTTGTAATTTAAAGAACCCTGTACTTCTTCCTGTCGTAAACTTGTGTGTTCTAAAATTTCGATGCAATGAAATGAGAAGTTTACAAGGCATTTACAGAGAATGGGAATGTATATATACATTTTCTTTCTTATATAAATATATTGTTATTACTAAATATGTGTCATTTTAATTACAATCGTTTGAGCGGTTTTTTTGAGAAAATAAAAAATTACGAAAAATATTCCTGGTATAGAGTGTTAGGGTTTTCTTGAGAATATCCGAGTCACAATCTTGGAGGTTACTGAGCTTAAATACAAAGATTAGTATGTAACTACTTTTTGGTTTTGAGTTATGCCGTTCACAACATACCAATGGACGGAAGGACCCGTACACACACGGCATGGACATGCATAAAAAATGCTTCTTTTTAGATTAAGGTGACCTTAAAGCATAAATGTTCGGTGAAATATCGATATCGAATTTTTGAGTGGAGTGTTATACTTTGACTACTGTTTGACGAGCAGAAGAAGGCGAGAGGGATGTCAGGTATGAGAGGGAATTTGAATTGTTGATTTGCTGACGTAGTCTTCAGAATGTGCATGAGAATCAGCCATGTTGCCAGACCTAATACTCGTATGTAACTACCGAGATGGATATTATACATTTATCTGACAAAATTGCATATCATACTGGCCTACATAAACAGGCGACAACATTAGAAAATTTATACATAGCACATCCCTAGTGCTCACCTTCATCTGGTGGTTAGACAGTAGGTACTTACTACATGTAAAAGGTAGAAAAAGTAAAAGTGTAAGTTAAAAGTACGTCTTGTAATTTATCCGTAGCAAAATTGTATTTATATGTACATTGGTAGTATAAGTATAGGAAAGCTTTTGCATATTTCGCTTTTTTTTTTTTTTTTTTTTTTTTTAGAATTGAATATATCGTGGCACGTTGTATTCTGTTTTATATACTTTATTTTTCAACTTGTGTTTTGTCCATATACAGGTATCCTCAACTTTTAGGGTCAAAGTTATACGGATGATATTCAGAAACGCATATTTTGGATGTCACGCTATGATAAGGGTGATATGTTGCTTCTTTAGCACTTTCCACACAGAAGTTTAGGAAACATTAAGCTCACGGGTAACTCGATGTGTACTTAGATGGCTTTTCTGCCACATGATCCAACGCTATCTCCTCAAATTCTGCTCCCTGGCCAGCTCATTGTGATTTCAATGCGTTAGTCTCTCTTAAGTTCCTAACCACAGCAATGAATTTCTTCCAGTTCGGATGATACCGAATGGTTTCTGAAATTTCTCTTGGTACACACGTTGGGCTATCCTGGTGCTACATTCTGCCACACCATATATTAAACGCATGTCAGCAAGTTCCTTTGACGAGTAGCGCTCCATCTTCGATAATCAATCATGCATTGTAAATAAAATAAATAAGAAATGAAAGCGCCAGGCAGCTAGTTTCACAAAGCAAGTAATAAATGAAATTGCCAATCAGCTTGTTATGAAAATTAGAACAGCCTTAGAAATATCCATCACATCCACTTTCAAGATCACGTAGTGTCCAAAATATTAATTTCTAACCTCAGGTTCCGTGTGTCAAAATACTCAGTGTAAAAGCCTCTATCATTTGTAGGTATAATTTTGGCCCTAAAGTTTGGGGACACTGCATAGATAAACCTTATTTATGCGCTTAGCTTAGTGGCCGTCTGTCGTTATCATAGAAAGGCGTGGATGAAACCATACAACATTTTTAAGGCTACTTTTAAAGGCTTTACGTGTAATATTTATGAAAGGAGATGATGAAATTGGGCATCGTCGTTGTCATATATTTTTGGCACCCCCTTAGGTAACTATCCACCACTCGCCGTAGTTCTTTATCTGATTACGCTCCTCTTATGGACTTACAAGCCAGTGTCTAGGGTAGACGGTAGTCCGGGAGCACAGAAATCTATGGACCGGACAGAGTGGAAGCAGGTGGTCAGCCTAGCACCAAGTATTATATGAAATGCAGGCGAAATCGATGAATGGAAAGGTTATGATGGAGCAATTGGTGGAACGACACCTTGAGAAATGCTGGCAATTTCCGGGTGGATTACTTTACGGGTTACTTCATGAACAATATTATGTCCTAAATTAGAAGGCCTTTTTTTTTTTTTGAGTTGGCGCCCGTAGGTGAATACAGTGTGCTTCTGTTTTTTAGAGAATTAAAAGACAAGGAGCGCGATTTTGCCTTTTTTCTACAAGACTCTGCAACAGCTCATACGAGGAAAACAATTAAAAGTGTACTTCAGGACAGAATTATTAGTAGATTTGAAGTCCCCTCTGTCCCCCAACCTAAACTCCCGCGATTTTTATCTCTTAATTTAAAGCATAAGGTGCACAAGACAAACTCACACAACCTGGAAGAATTAAAAACTTGCTAACGGGCAAAACACCGCGCAGCCCTTTCGGAGGTTTTTTGCTTCCCCGGTGTGTTCACGGGTCTCCTTGACACCAATTGGCCCATAGAAGCCAATATAATCTACATGTTAAGATGTTTCAGGCACAAAAACTTATATGGAGAACTTGTCGATGATATTGAAGGTTAAACAAGAACAAAAGGAAGATGAAAAAGACAAAATGAGGTCCGCTGTTAAAAATAAAAGAAACAAAATGAAGACGCAATTCTTTGGCCATTGAACTGCGTTGTGGTGGTGATTTGGCAGCCCTGTTTGAACGTAACGATTAGTCGTTACATTTGTTGCCCCTTTCCAACCACCCCCATCGCCATTGGGACTACAGCGGAAATGCCCTGCTTCTCCATTGTTCCCTGCAATTTGTTACATTTTCTCCGCTATTGTTGCGTAGCGATAGACGATCTTGGGGACGGTAAACAAAAGAAACTTGGAAAACAGGATATCCGTCTGAGTTTCCTTGGAAATGATATGTGACTTGTGAAACAAATTCTGGAAGGTAATGTTTGTTTGTCTTTTGTTTACAGGTGAGTAGGCAGCAGACGGCGCCTCCCTGCTGTTATCGTTGTAGACTCTAATGGACATTGCAAGGTCTGTAAATAGATTTATTGTTATATCTCCTTGAGGAAACTTCGCTGTTTTCTTACAATATCACTCACTGTTTCTCTAGACCAGTTAGTCAAAACGGTGACATTCTGTGCAACATATATCTACACCACAAATGTGGAGTAGAGTTTACTGAAGAAAACTTCTGTGTCTCTTGTCAGCTTTCGCAGCTCTGTAGCTGCGACTGCCACCGTGCCTCATAAGTAAAGGCGTGCAGAAAATTTTGCCAAAATATGAAAGTTTTTTTTTTTTTTTTTTTTTTTTTGTCAAAATACGAAAAAAAAAAAAAAGATTCCAAAATATTAATATCTATTTTGAAGCCAAAACATCTTATACGTGAAGGATATAGAAAAGATTCATTTCATTGGTTTAAAAAATATACTATATATATTTACTTTCCCACATTTAATAATAAAATAGAAAATGAAATGCAACAAATTACATGAGCTTTAGGTTTTAATTATTGTGAAGCCCTTAAACTAAAAACAATAAATAAACATAGGTTACTGATTTCTTTGTCCTTGCTTACTATTATTTATTTACTTCGTTTTTAATGTGTAACGCATCTTAGGATAGCCGTTCTCCATTCTTCTCTATTGTTGCAGTGTCCATCTTCCAAATTTAATCTCATTACTTGTGCGACATTAACCTTCCAAATTGGTGGTACCCATTCCAATACATTTTTCGGTATTCTGTCTTCAGGCATTTTTCTTACATGTCCATACCATTTCAATTGCTTGAATGTAATCTCATCACAAAATTGTAGATTTCACTGCCATCAAATTCCTAACAACGTTTTATCTTATTTTATCTTTTCTCGAAATTCTCGCTGCTTGCCGCCAAAGTCCATCTCAAAAATAATCATCATTGTGTCGGGTGTAGTGACTATGGATATTGCTATTTTTTTAGGTTTTGTTTATGAACTGCATAGGTTACAACTTTATAGACATACAGAGAATACAATGTTAATATCTGCTTATCCATAAATATTCCCCTACATGATTCACGAGAGTTCATATTGAAACTCAATCTGATTGCCCGTTTTTGCAATCTAAATAACCTTTCCATATGGGTTGCAGCAGAACATCCCCAAATTTCTATTGCATACAGTAAATATGGGTATATAATTTAAATAAGGAAAAATTGAGGAAGAGTTGCATACTCTGGAGGACTTAACTTGAGGAAAAATTGTCTTGTTCAGTGCAATCCCATGACATCTTGTAATGTTGAAAGATCATTTTCTACATACAACAAAATTTTATCAGATAGAATGTCATTTACACTAGAAAATGTGCAGAAGTATCTTGTTGTGAACTTGCCTGGTTAGAATGCGAGTGATGTCATAGTGATCCACTTTCATTAGCGGAAACCTGATAATGGAATCAAAACATATACGAACGTGCTTATACAAACATGCAGCACGTATGAAGAGCATAATGCTCGTATAAATCAAGGTCGAATTATATCTATAAAACATTTATAACAGTATTATAACAGTATTTATATTTATTTGTTATTGTTTTAAGAGATAACACTTTCCTTGTCATTTTGAAATTTTAGCTTCTATATTTTATATTCGTTATGTTTTGTTAACTATTTTGTTACTTTTGTATTAGTATTCTTTGTCTTTTTGGCAGCCTGTAACTGCGACAGGAAGATGTTAAAATAAAATAGTAACAGTATGCCACTAAAAGGTATCCGTTCGAGAAAATAAAACACTACCAGTATAGATGGTGATTAATTTGATATGTGACGTCATATAGAGAAAATGCTACATTTTCATGTGGGAATCAATGTATTTTGCTTTTACCTTGTCATTCGAAATACATAAAATCAGATTTAATGCCTGTTGTAATAGTTTTTGTGTTAATTATGTTTCTTCTGGAGCATGTGTAAGATATCGTTGAAAGAATCAATGGGGAACAGTTTTTGATGCTGGCCAAATGTTCCATTTGCTTTCATGCTTTCATCGCAGCAATTCATTCCTCCAATGTCTTGTTTTTCTGCGGAAAGCTGTGCAAGGAAGAAAGCAATAGAATTACTCGTGTTCTTCACCATGATGCCTGTGTTTGATGGAAAACATTCAGGTGCTTAGGACGCAGGTGTCCCTAAGAGTTTTAGTGACCACAGAGCAACAGGTAAAAAAACAGATGAAAGTCAGCCAGAATCATGACCAGAGACGAAGAGGCGCGGGGGAGTCACGAGTAGGAAGGCGCGTGATAAACTTTGAGAAATTCCGCGCCAAACCGGATAACTATTTTATAAACTCACATGTTTATCCGTGCTTTTGCTTTGGGAAACATTTGGAATATCAAACTTATGAACAGTGCATGCACACCAATGTGCCCAAATCCTCATTTCTTACATGGTTTTCGTATGAACTTGAGGTAAAGTTTGCTTTAGAGCTTGAAAATCATATTTACTACTTATTAAAACGTATACTCACTATACTACATTATGATTACTAAATAATCGCTTTCATATAGTTCTTACTAATTTAATTCTAATTTTGAAATGCCAGCATCATCTCCATTTAATCTTCTTTACGGCTGCAGAATTTCATGTTGGGACAGTAATAAACGACGCAACAAATATTTTTGAAATAAATGAGCGCACCGATAATGCCACGGTATTACAAGGAGAATGCTGTACTATATAATGGCATTAGATAACTATGGCCGACTTAACATTTAATGGCGACTGATAGCTGATCACTCCGTGATCAGATTATTCTCTTTCCTGTTACACAATTAAATTTTGTGGTCGCAAATAATATTTATATAATCGACTTTACAGCGTGATTTCACAGCGTGTTTAAATATACAACACCGCAAGGTATGACAAGCCTCTGATTGGATGTTGTGTAGACCAGCTCCTTCTCCACCCGTCATTAAACTTTGTGTTTGCCATAGTCGCATAGTTTGCCATCACGTGTAGTAGTTAATTAGCCATAGATCCGCACCTTGTATACCTCCGCGATAACATGGTGTTCGTATCTGCTGCAACTAACACAAACACAACGTGGACTCAGGTCTCGTGTTCATGTTGCAACAGAATGATATTTACTCGGGAGTTTTAGGAATAAAGCTGCTATTGTCATGCATCTCGAAAACTCACAGATAATCGCCGACATTTAAGGCACTATATTTTATGGTGTGCTTTGGTTTCGGCGTATCGCGGGTTAGTTGTTGACGGCTTATGTTTACATTAAGTGCGGATCTAAGGGTGGAGCAATTACAGCAACCACAGTGAACATGGTTACTGTGTTGCTTGAGTAGTTACTTTTCGTTAACTTACTTTCTCTACTACGTATAATAACGTAGAGGAAGTATTGTATTCCACCCAAAAATTCGATGTCAAGATTTCAGCAGAAATATGTTTTGAGGTTCCTTGGGGAAAAAAAAAGCATTTTTAGGAAAAGGTGTGTGTGTGTGTGTGTGTGTGTGTGTGTGTGTGTGTGTGTGTGTGTGTGTGTGTGTGGACAGTATAACTCAAAAACGAAAAGTCGGTTAAAAACCAAATTTGGTATTTAAGTTTAATGTCTTTCAAGGATGCAACACAAAGATTTTGAAGAAAATAGCCTCACCCTGAACTACCCTTTACATGGTAATTTTTTTTTTTAATTTTGGTTTTGTTGAAAATGGCTCTAACGATTTTGATTAAAATGTCATATGTTTAGATATTTGTATGACAAACGAAATGTATATATCGAATTTTCTGGCTATAGCTTATTATAATCCTATTTACTCTGGATGACTTTTGAATAATTGGTAAATCATGAGATACACAAACTCATACTATACAAAAATGTAGATCTCACTAAAACACACAATTTGTGTCAAAATATTTTTTTCCATGTTATTTGCGTCGGTTTTGGAAAACTTAAAACTTTCGTGAAATGGAACATCGTTGTTCATTTTTTATACGTTAAGCTGCAAATGCTTTAAAAGATTTGACTATCGCTTAAAGCCTACCGTATTCTAATATTCCCCTTGCACCTACAAAGAAATAAACAATAAGATAATTTGTGCAAATGTTTATCTCAACTAACGCGAAGAAGATATAGGAATAAGGGTTTGTAAGAATGATTAGTACAAGAGTGAAGAAAGCTATGTGAGTGCAACAAATCAGATTTTCCCCCTTGCTAGTTACCCTTAACTGGTGACGTAGTAGATTTGAGGGCAAGCAAGAATGCTAGGAGGATTCCGGTTGAAACTTGTGACCGCTGACTATCTTATGTTGTGAAACTCGAAGGGGTGCAGATATAGCGTATTAGCCAATACCAGTCGCCTTTACCCTGCACGACCATGTCTCTAAGCCAAGGCTAGTATTGGGAGAAAAGAGAATGATCCGCGGTGTCACTTTGGCACCTAGGGTACCTCCCCGGCGGTATTTCAGCCGAAGACCTTCCTGTCGTGCCCTAACGACCTCGACTCCCGTATTGCTGGTATCTTTAGCGCTACAGATACAGTCAAAGTATTTTTTGAGTAAAACGTGAATCATGTTCTTAAATAGAAGTACCAACAATCAAAGAGATAATTAAGTTCGCCCATTCAGAGCCTAATCATCACCTAACTAACGTGAGAAAACACTTTAAGCAGAGCTGTATCAGAAATTTTCTCCTATGCTGTACTCCACCCATCCCTTAAGGATTAGTGCAGTCAGCCTTGTAC
Organism: Tenodera sinensis; assembly: GCA_030765045.1. Lineage (NCBI taxonomy): Eukaryota > Metazoa > Arthropoda > Insecta > Mantodea > Mantidae > Tenodera > Tenodera sinensis. Next base: position 79,638,096 of record CM060969.1, on the reverse strand, counting down.
AGTGGTACCAACGAGACCACTTCCATTTCCCGCTCTGGTGAACCCTAGCAGGGTGATGTTCATTCAGAAAGTGTTAGCCGCTTTGATTAAAGCCATGTAGTCGCGTTATTTGTTAATTGTTCCAGACTCATGGCTCCTTAAAGGAAGGTTGTAGGTCGTTCGGCTGGAATGTTACTGCCTACTTCAGTTTTAGAGCTGGACAAGGACGCTCGTTCATCGAATGTTTCCACCTTCACTTAGCTTTATTTTCTTTACATAAACCTCCACTCATTTCATGAATTGAGTCTTGCATCTAGTGTGTTTTATTTCCAAACGTTGAAGTTTAATGGAGTTGGATGTGTATGCATTACTTAAAAGTGATTAAATGAACGCAGAATCAAGAATATCAATGCTGAAAGAAATGACAAGAGCACTAGTGCGGTAAGTAAAACCGATGTTTTAAATACATGACCGGTGTAAGAATTTGGACCTTCTAAATTCATGTATGTTGCGATTTGTTTAAAGACACCGCTATTCTTAAATACGCCAATACATTCTTCTACATTCTTTCTATACGTTTTTCTTTTAACCATTTTCAGAACGAAAAAAACACCGACAACGCTTAGTGTGTGGTGCGGGACGGCAAACTGATCTGTTTTCAAATAGGAACCCCCGTTCGGAAATGCCAACTCATACCTCTGTTTTCATTTCTTTGTCATATGCAGTTTTCCAAACCTCTTCGACTTTCACATCATCGGAAACGTCCGCTCCTACCGGGAGAGCCAATGAACTAAGAAACGGATGCGCGGCGTTTTTTTCTGCCGCGTTTTCGACACTCGTTGCCGTCTGTGTCTGTCATAGAATGACGCTGATGCAAGCATACAGATACTTTTAAAGGCTTGGCTTATAAACGCAATTTCTTTGGTAAGAACCCTACCTTGTCTTTCGGGTTTCTTAGACTAAACACTTTCTGAGGCCTGAACTTTTACATAAAGTGTTTGGGTTGTTTTAGGCCTGGAACTTTTACTTATATCCTTCTGCACATCGCATTTCAATTTACAAGAATACTGAATTAACATACAGGTAGGAAGGGAAGTCATTACATTCCTTCTAATATGTGTTTCATAAAAGGATTACAAACAAAAAGATCTAATGACATTTTGTTATTTGATTAGCCGATTTCGAAAAAATAAGTGATTTTTGTTCCAAATCGGATGTGTAATTCCACAAGAATGTACGAAGATAACAGTTTGTTACTTGTAAGATGTGTAGAGTTAAATTATTTCTGACATAACTTTGGTAGTAGTTATGGGACATCACATAGGGCTTCGAAATAATTACTTAAAAGACGTGAAGGAATACTCCGAGCAGCTCTTTCAGGCGTGCAGTAACTCGGCAACGTTGCGTTCAGGTTGGTCAGGGAATTGACCGGGTTTCTGGATGTGGACTAATGGACTAATGCAGGGTGGACTAATGTTTGGTAGATAACGCTTGTAATTGACCTACACTCTCACAGTAAGCATGCAAGGAGACGGCAGGGTATGTGTTTATGTTTTCATTTCCGTAGGAAATGATCAGAGACAAAAACGTAAGACACAAAATCTGTTGCAGATACCGAGATCTATCACTGGTTTGAATTAGTGTAATAACTTCCCTTTTATGCGGTATACTTTTCATAAATAAATACTCACTGTGGAGTGGAAAACATACCATACAACATGCTATACAACATACCATACCAAACATACCATATATCCATAATATACTTTACAGGACAAAATAATACAAATTCGTAATAACAATACCACAGCATATCACTGTCAACTCAGTACTGCAGAATCAGAGCAGAGCAAAGCCGCGTCAGTAGTCGGACCTTGTTTGCAGCAGCAGTACGGAATCATGTATCCACAAGCCCAGTGAAAAAACACCGCGCAGTCGGTTCTTAGCTCATTGGCTCCCTGTATTTCTTCCATAATGAAGTAACAACATATCAAACTGCTAACATAACTATAAAACTACAAGATAATATGGCGACACGCACATCAGCATTTACCCACAAACATTCTGCCCCCACTGTGTTACCTTCACATGACTTTTACTTCCCACTATCGCTTATTTTATGTCTTTCATTGATGCGAAAGCTTGTTTTGCGTACTTTTTGTTAATCTAGATAAACATTTGTTACCAATGGTGATCAAACATGACAAGAGATAATACCCAATTTTAAAATAAATTTATTTTAAACATTGGGCAAACATTTTATTGCCAGCTGCAATAAGAATTTGTAAAAAAGGAATAGCTAAACGGTGGGTGTTAAATATGATATTATATACCGTGGTGGTCACTAAATATCCCCCCCCCCTCCCCCGTTGGTAGTATAAGTTGTGGAATACGGATTGGCAATAATAGGAAATTGGAAGACAAAGGTAACAATTACCTCGTTTGGATCCTCTTCGAACAGCTGTTTATCATGCAAACAGCCCTTAATTGCAGCGCTGTCTTGTAGCTTGTTGATGAGGATCAACCTTCATAAGGACAGAAGCTTTTAATCTACCATGTTGAGGCGTTTTCCTCTCCCCTTCTTTTTAATTTAATCAGAAGGAAATTACTTTTGCAGTATTAAGCTATCTTCATGGTAAAGTATGGCAACAGATGGATCTTCACTATTCATGGAATGCTATTTGATAACGTTACTTCTCACCTTTTGACCTTTCCACCATGCTGAGGGCCTTCGCCCCCCGCTCTCTAGCTTGAGCGTAGAAATTAAGTTTTGTAATATTAATGTTAAAATGGTGCCGGCCGCGAGATGGAAGAGCAAACGGCGCATGCGCCTTTTTTGTCTGCCGCAACGACTTTCATAAAGTGCAGTCGGTCCGTCTGCATTAAGTTTAATATTCACTCCTTTGTTTTTCATTCTCTGCTCTGATGTACATCTCCGAGGTTCTTAATGTCTTACAGTGAGTCATCTTATCAGACATGAAGGGGTGTAACCATAGACAAGCCCTCTTTCGCTTTGCATTTGTTATCCGTCTCCATAAAGAGCATTCTTTTGTTTTCGCTGGCGTTTCTTTGTACGTGAAATAACCATCGAAGCACTACATATAGCGAAAGAAACCTATTGACAAAGTTCAAACTAATTTAAATTGATGATATACCAAAGCGGCCCGGGTTCGATCCCGCATGTGGGATCGTGGTGGACGAAACAGTGCTGGGGCGGCTTTCCTCCGGGTTCTCCAGTTTCCCCCTCCATCTCATTACACCGGTGCTTCATTCCATGTATCATCAGTGTCACCGCCTGCAGTTGTTGACGTTAACACTAACCACACTCTTTCGTGATATTACAACTCACAACTATTTTCTTCTTGTAACCTTAACTCACTCCTTTCTCTCTCTCAAACAGTTGACTTGGACGATACAAATACTTGACATTCATTAACTGCTTCATCTTCCTTTCGACAGGACCGTACACACGCAGCTGACACACTAAAACTGGCCGACTCCCCGAGACTCATGTCTGCAATTGAATATAACTAGCTCACCTCCTTATATAGTGAGGACGAACCTTTCTCGAACTTCTACAAATACGTCAGCTGCCGGACACTTCTCGAATACTCTGGAAAGCCCTTTGTATTGCACGTCTGATTGTCACGTTTTCACAAGCAGTGGCGCGCAGTAGCCAGGCCACGAGCCTTTGCTGTGTTGCTGTAGCTGCTGCTGCCCTCGGCCGGCGTCAGAATATTATAACCAGGGTCGAATTCCGATCAAATGTCATCTTTTGATTGTTGCATCACAGGCGTTACCTACGAGTACATAAATCCGTACCATTAGCCCTAGACTATGCAAATATATATTCATTGTCATTTTTATGGCATTTTTATCGATTTAAGGTCATTATTTTATCACCTTCTTGCCCTTCTTGCTCTATTCTTTAGACACTGAATATTTTTCAGGTACTGGTACAACAATTTCAAGTTAGGAGCTTTAAAGTGCCACTTCTGCTGAGCTCTTTGGTGGAAAAAGTGCTGCGGAACCTTCACAGATAACCTTAGATTCCGCCACTGGTATTAATAATGAATCACAACATGGAGAAGCCATTATAGGTGGGAGGTCGGATCATGAGGGGAAAGGGTATTCGGCAAACCTGTCATAGGGTAAGAGGATGACCTGCCCCCTCCGTTATAATGATTACAGTGGTACCTAATTTACGTAATAAAGCTATATTCAAGCAAAATCCAGATATAGTCACATACCGAGTGGAAGGGAAGTCGTTACATCAATTTAACCAGTGATAGATCTTGGTATTTGGAACACATTTTCTATCTTACGTTTTTGTCTGTGACCGTTACCTGCAGATATATTTTATCTTTGTCAAAAACAAGCTGGCAACACTGCATGTTGTGTGGGTGTCACTTTCACTAGCTCAGCACACAAACACTGTAGCGGTGCGTCTTGAAAACATAAACGCATACCCCGCCGTCTCCTTCCATGTTTACTGTGCGAGTGTAGGCCAATCAGATTCGTTATCTTCCAAAACATTACACCACCCTGGAAGCGACCGCATGTTTACACCCAGAAACCGGTTCAAATCCGTGACCAACCTCCATAGAACGTTACCTTCACATCTAAAAAAAGCTGCTTGCAGTAGTCTTTTAGTTCTTTTAACTGATTAATTATTTCGAAATCTTGTGTGATGTCCCATAATTACTACTGAATTTACGTCAGAAATAAGTTACTCTACGCATCTTACAAGTTGGAAACTATTATCTTCGTACATTCTTATGGAATTACGCATGTAATTTGGAACATAAACCATTCATCTTTTTCGAAATCGGCTGATCGGCTGACTTTTTTGTTTGTAATGCTTCTATGAAGCACATATTAGATGGAATGTAATAAATTCCCTTCCACTCGGTATATGAAAACCGCACTAATTTTAAAGTAACATCAATAGTATTGGTTAACCGACCAGTTTACACTAAGAGAAATGATTTTAAGCGACTTGTTCCTCGCCATCTTTATAGTGGTCCCGGTAAACAATTCGACCGGAAGCTTAAACACAACCCTTACCCAGAACACCTAAATATTATACCCACGCGCATGTATTCAATCCTGACAAAATGGAAATAACAGATGCTACAATAACTATAGTTGAATCCCCAAAACAGTAAAAGACAAATCCTAAAGCTATGGTAGTGCAATATGCCTGGCCCAGCTGTGCCCATTTAGCCGTATTAACTTTAAAATTAAATCAATTTAATTTATCACACTATGGAGCACGTCCGCAGAGGGATCAGAAAAGCCCAGAAAAATTGAAACTCGTAACGGTATCAATCACCCGGGAAGAAATCTTACCTAGTCAAGGAGACACTTCAGAAGCTGGTTTTTTTCCGAACAAGGTACTACCTAAGAAAGCTCGGATGTAACGCGACGCCCCTGGCGACCAACATGAACACCGAAAGGGTCACGCAGACCCACACCTTTACTCTTATGCTGTTTTTACAAACTATTATTCCTTTAACTTGTTCGTGTTAGCCGAGATAAACATTTGCAGAAATTACCTTATTGCTGATTTTCTTATACATGCAAGAGGAGTGTGGGAATACAGTAGGCTTTGAGCGATAGTCAAATCTTTTAAAGCCTTAAATTTCCTTTGTCTTTGCATGGCCAAACACATAAAAAAGTGAATAACGACCTTCTATTTGAGAAAAGTTCGAGAATTGATAAAGTCGCACAAATAAGAAGGAATAACTCCGAAATGGTACACTAAAAAAATGCCTTTGGTAATAACGTCTGTTTTAATGAGATCTACATTTTGGTATGATAAGATTTGGTCTATCTCTTACGGCTTACTAGTTTTGCAAAAGTCAAGAGTAAACATGACTAAATAGGTTATAGTCAGAAAATTGAAAATATACATTTCATTTGCCATAAAAATATCTTAAACATACGGTATTTTAATCAAAATCCCTGGAGCCATTTCTGAGAAAATAATTTTTGAAAAATTTTCCAAGTAAAGGGTAGTTTAGGGTGGAGGAATTTTCGTCAAAATCTTCGTGTAGTTCTTTCCTTCAAATATATTAAACTTAAATACCAAGTTGGGTTTTTAACACACTTTTCGTTTTTGAATTACGCTATTCACAGGCAGATGCACACACATACGGACCTTTTTCTAAAACTGCTTTTTTTTTGGATTCAGAGGGCCTCAAAACATATATTTCTGGTGAAAACTTGACTCGAAATTCTGGGTCTAATACAATACTTATCCTACTTACTATACGCATTAGGGAAAGTAAAAATGGAGAAGAGACAAAATTGAGAATTACACCAATAAAATATTTTTAACGAGTGTAAAATAGATAAAGATATAGAGAAATATAGGTTGAAATGGAGAGAAGGTGTTCTGAGAATAGAGCAACACAGGCTACTTTAGTGTGCCTGAAGCATAAGCCAGGAGGGAAAGGGGAAATTGGAAGAGCTGCAAAACAATGTTCAGATCATGATTGAGTCTCGGAAAGGTCCCTGGAGATCCAATTCTTGTGTGATGGTGATGGTGATGATGATGAAGTGTATCACATTACCACAAAGAAATAGAAGAATAAGTTTTTGTATGAATAGTTCGTAGAAGAGTGAACGGAGAAAGTCATGCGACATGCTTTTATTTTTAAGGTGGAGACGAATGCCTTTTGAAATCACTGTAGATCTTCTTTAAGAGACCTGAGAAGTCACTTAGGTTTTAAAAGAATACACCTAAAATACGGTATGCTTAAGTTCAGCATGATAACTTTATACGCTTCAATCTCCCTAGATTTTTCTTCTTTTTTGTACTTTTTCTACCATGTGCTATTCTCTTCCATTTGTTGATTGCTTTATTGGTTCTCTATTATAGTTCAATCTGGTCGATTCTTGATTGATTGAGTAGGTAGAACAAACAGTATCAATCAAGAGGCAATAAACCTGATGAAGAAAACAGAACTGAAAGAGAAAGGCATGCTTTAAAGAATAAAAAAATAATAAAACGGAAGATATAAAAACTTGGGACGTGAATTTTCTTTGCTTTGCCTTGTTTTCCTTTCATGTTTTACTTATTGATATTTCCTGCTGAGACGAAAACTGCTTCTTGTTTGTTTCATTGAGGAGCAAGAACTTTCCTATAGGTATGTTTTGTTTCTTTTTCTTCTTTGGAACTTAGTATTAGCTACAAATAAAAAGTCAACATTCAGATTTATTACACTTTTCGCATGATAATTTAATGATAAAGCTGGGCTGCCATGGTTAGAGCAACAGGGCAGACACCGAGAGATTCGTGGTTCAAATCCCAGCTATGGCGTTGGATTTTTCGGTCCCACTCTCCCCCTTTCTAACTTTGTACTACACACGACTAGTGTAGAACAATTTCTGTTGATTGTACTTACGGCATAGTAAGTTGCCATTAGGGTATGTTATTTCATATGAGTTTGAGATCTTGTGGTTTACCGGGAAAATGCAAGTGAGTTGGAGAACTCGATGTCGTGTCGGCTCGTTGGTCATGATAGCTCAGTGGTTAGAGCAGCTGGACGGAGACCAAAAGATTCGTAGGCATGAATTTTTAGCCGCTAGTCGCTAAGCCTTTACAATCTTCTTTAGATTTAATTTCCTGTGCAACACTTATTAATTTCTCTACTACATATAGTGAGTAGTGGAAGTATTGTGTACGACCCAAAATTTCGATGTCGAAATTTCACGGGAAATAAATTTTTTGAGGCCCCCTCAATAAAAAAAAGAAGTTTAGAAGAAAGTCGCCGTGCGCGCTCACGCATTTATCTGTCAGTCTCTGAATAGCGTAACTAAAAAACGAAAAGTCGGTTAAAAACAACAATTTGTCCACTCTAAACTACCCTTTACATGGAAAATGTTTGTTTCCTCAAAAATGATTTTTTTTTTATTAAAATGCCACATGTTTCTGGCTCTAGCCTTAGTAGTCCTGTTTACTCTGAAAGACTTCTGAATGACCTTAAGAGATAGACCAAATCTTACTCTACAAAACATGTAATCTCTTTAAGAGACACAAGTTATGTCCCAATGCATTTTTTGTGGAGTGAACCATTTCGGAGATACTGTTATTTGTGTCAGTTTTACTGTACTTAAACTTGTCTCAAATGGAAGTTCGTTATTCAGTTTTCTATTTGTTTGGCCGTGCAAAGAGAACGGAATTACAAAGCTTCATAAGATTTTACTATCGCTCAAAGCCTATTGTATTCCCACATTCTCCTTGCATGTATAAGAAAATCAACAGTAAGATAATTTCTGCAAATGTTTATCTCGGCTAACATGAAGGAGTGCGAGTTTGTAAGAATATTTAGTAGAAGAGTAGAAAAAGTTCAGTGAATGCAACACTTCATATTTTTTTTGTGGTGCTGTGAAACAATTTTTATGCTAACTTGTTTTACCCTCAGAAATATACTCAAATAATACCAGAATGCGGAGACAGTTCTCATCTCTATTATTATTATTATTATTATTATTATTATTATTATTATTATTATTATTATTATTATTATTATTATTATTATTATTATTATTATTATTATTATTATTATTATTATTATTATTATTATTATTATTATTATTATTATTATTATTATTATTATTATTATTATTATTATTATTATTATTATTATTATTATTATTATTATTATTATTATTATTATTATTATTATTATTATTATTATTATTATTATTATTATTATTATTATTATTATTATTATTATTATTATTATTATTATTATTATTATTATTATTATTATTATTATTATTATTATTATTATTATTATTATTATTATTATTATTATTTATTAATAATAATATTATTATTATTATTATTATTTATTAATAATAATATTATTATTATTATTATTATTTATTAATAATAATATTATTATTATTATTATTATTTATTAATAATAATATTATTATTATTATTATTATTTATTAATAATAATATTATTATTATTATTATTATTATTATTATTATTATTATTATTATTTATTAATAATAATAATATTATTATTATTATTATTATTTATTAATAATAATAATATTATTATTATTATTATTATTTATTAATAATAATATTATTATTATTATTTATTAATAATAATATTATTATTATTATTATTATTTATTAATAATAATATTATTATTATTATTATTATTATTATTTATTAATAATAATATTATTATTATTATTATTATTTATTAATAATAATATTATTATTATTATTATTTATTAATAATAATATTATTATTATTATTATTTATTAATAATAATATTATTATTATTATTTATTAATAATAATATTATTATTAATATTATTATTATTATTATTATTATTATTATTATTATTATTATTATTATTATTATTTATTAATAATAATATTATTATTAATATTATTATTAATATTATTAATATTATTATTATTATTATTATTATTATTATTATTATTATTATTATTATTATTATTATTATTATTATTATTATTATTATTATTTATTAATAATAATATTATTATTAATATTATTATTAATATTATTAATATTATTATTATTATTATTATTATTATTATTATTATTATTATTATTATTATTATTATTATTATTATTATTATTATTATTATTATTATTATTATTTATTAATAATAATATTATTATTAATATTATTATTATTAATAATAATAATATTATTATTAATATTATTATTATTAATATTATTATTATTTATTAATAATAATATTATTATTATTAATATTATTAATATTATTATTAATATTATTAATATTATTATTAATATTATTATTATTAATATTATTATTATTTATTAATAATAATATTATTATTAATATTATTATTAATATTATTATTAATATTATTATTATTATTATTATTATTAATATTATTATTAATATTATTATTATTATTATTATTATTATTATTATTATTATTATTATTATTATTATTATTATTATTATTATTATTATTATTATTATTATTATTATTATTATTATTATTATTTATTCGGCTCTGACTTTTTCCTTTCCGAAATTTTCCCTACAAGATAGGGTCTGCTTATGTCATTACTTGTTACCCTTCCCACTGCGGCGTTATTTGTATTTTTAACGCGTTTACTATGGTTATGTTTCGCAGCGTGTGTTTGGGTCCGCTGCACCCCAGGCACCCAATTCCCCGAGGAGCCCACCCCATTGTCAGTTATTGCCCGCGTTTTGAAACCTTATCAATAGTAGACGAGCCATTGTTCGTGCGCGTTTAGCGTCCAATTGCGATGGACATTGGCTTCGACAATTAAAACTGCATCGTTCCCATCCTGATTATTATTGAGCTTTATTTTCTGTTACGTCATGGATTACTTGTCTGTCGGACTGCAACGTTGATTAAAAAACCATGACAAGCTTACAGCGTTGGTAGGAGGAGGCGGCGGCGGCGGGGAAAAATAAAAAAAAGTAGAGATAGGGTAAAGTGCACGTGACGAGAATGCAACTGCCGCATTGGGTGCGGGGGAGGTCGTGTCCGAATGTCCACACACACTCTCTCGCTCTCCTCCCTCCCTGGAGTTAAACGGCCGCACATTAAATTGGTGTGGGAATTTATCGGTTTTGGTTTAATGGAGGGAATGGCGAAATGGGGGATTAAATCATTTATGTGTGTGGCTAGCACACATTGATGTATTCTGTTGGAGGCGGTTGTTAGCGTCACAAAGGGCGCGTTCTATAGTGCGTTTTGTTTCACTATTTTTATTTTGAACTCCTCAGGTATTCAACTCTTGTGTGGTTAATGGCTATAAAATATTAAGTAAAAAGACAGAAAAGCTTTAAATATACACATATGTACAACCACTGTAGCCTACACTTTTCTGCAAAGATGCAATTTTAATTTATAATCTACGTAATTCGCTAAAATGAAGCAAATAAATTATAAAAAGTAAACAAATTCCAGCCTATAATCGTTCAGGTTGCTATCCTCATCCAAAAATTAAAATAAAGTGGAATTTCACTTCCTTCAAAACATATATATTGTATTTGCAAAATACAATATAAATGGGCAACATAATATTGATAGGTAATATTAAAATTATACACAAAATAAATTATTGAAAATTAATAGTGTAAGTAATGTAAGATGAAAAAGTAATAATTCTCTAATATTTAAATATATTGAAATAATTAAGCTTGAGGAAAATCAAAAGTAATAATAATTTCCCTGACTGCATTACGAGCACAGTGTAAGGTTAGGTTTGTGGTGGGGCTGCCAACTTTAAGCTTCATACACAGCTTCCTTTGTTTAATGTGACATGTTTAATTAAGGACCGGAACAGGTCGTCTTGCCTGTGCCTTATGGAAGAAGAGAGAAGAAAATATTTTAATCTAGCTTTAAATCAAATTTTAGCCATCATAAACCTGAACGTATCGACTTAATCTACAGGGAGACATCAAAAAAGTTTGTCCATGTAGCTTGTGCTATTTCCGTGCAATTAGTCACATGTAAAAAAAAACTGAAGTTTATATTCCACATGACATTATCTAATGTCTATCATACAGACTACCAATATTTTTACAAAACTGTGTTATTCTATTCTTCTTAATCCAGATAAACTTTAAGTCCACACTTACATAATTCGTTGTACGATATGGTAGGTGAAGTGATGAAAAAGATTAAAAAACATAAATATTTAAAACTCCAATATATGACATCGACTGTGTGCTTTAGCGAGATCCACAATTTTTGTGTGATAAGATTGGTCTATCTGTTACGGTTTACCAGTTGCGAAAAAGTAATTCAGAATGGAGATGGCTTCAGAGGCTATTCAAGATATACATTTCATTTTTCATGAAAATATCTAAACTATAGGGAATTTTAATAAAAATCTTTGGTTATTATATTTGACAAAAACAAAAATGTCCATGCAAACTAGTTTGGGGTGAGGATTTTTCTGAAAATCTTTTTGTCCTTCCTTGGAGGATCCTGAATTTAAATACCCATCTGCTGTTTCTGTTTTTCAGTTATGTCCTCTCTGTTTCTCTCTCTCTCCCTCTCCCATATACACACACCACTTACACACACGAATACATACTTCTTCTAGAAATAATTTTTTTTTTTTTTTTTTGATTCAGAGGACCTAAAAATATATATTTTTGGTGAAATCTCGATATCAAATTTAAGGATCAAGTGTAATATATTCTATATCTATTAGGTGCGGTAGAGAAAGTAAAAATATACCGCAACCCTTATTTTTGAACGATTCCAAGGATAGAACAGTTTTAAGAAGTAACCCTTAGGCCGTTTATACGTTTTCAAAATAAGGATCCTCCAATCAAGCAATATTTGTGTAACCTATTCAAAAAGTAACGTCCCTTTTCATTGTTTTACGACATTTAGATGAATGTGTATGATGTAAGACCTTAGAACGCATCCTTCCTTTCAAGTTCCAATCGAGGGCAGTACCCACTAGAAATCTTCCGGTCGATCAGACTTAATTATGCTACTGAGCTCTAGCCATACACATACGAAAGACAATTACCCGAGCTGCCGTTCTGGAACATAATTGTAATCATTAGCGTCGGGGAAACTGATACAATACGGTTACTCCGACGATGATGGACGTGAATTCCTTTAACGTGAGTTATATGAGCATTAATCAGTATTTGCATGTAACGCAACACGTGCATTGTTGTTAACATTACGTTGCAAATTTGCGCCTGAATGGAGGAATATAGGACTGTGGGAAAGAGGAAAGAAGAGAAGCATCGTCTTGGCATTCCGCAAAATGTACTAGGAAACGAAGAATGAAGATTTGATGTGAGAGAAGTCGAGTAAATCAAATATTAGCTTCACCAGGATCTTGTTAATCTTGTCAACAATAGTGGACGTGCTTGACTGCCAGTACTACCTGTCTGACGAAAGAGTACAGTTTCAGGCGAGGGCGCTTCCACACCCTGGCCAGGTAAACATGGGACCTGTCCATGCTACACAACAGAAATGATGACGTAGTTACGTTTCTGTGCTAGTTTCCCATGTCTGCCATCTGCATTCATTCATCAGACAGGTAGTATGGGCGGTTATTTGGAATATGTTTTGCTTTAATGTCATTGAAAAGTACCCATGCTAATGCCTTTATTCTGCGGTTATCTGAATGTATACCTTCAATTTTTTTTCTTTTTGCCAAATATGCTTGCCCCAACATTCGAAATGAAGAAGCAGTATGCTCCGCGTGACAATGAACATTAAAGATCCTATTGGGCAAGGGTCTTCCACAGCTTGTGGGGCTTGGTGTATGGAATTCAAAGGGAGAGCTAGTTGCTGTGAATTTTCCTTCTGGAATTAATTGCCATGATAATTTAAAAATACACTAACCTCCTTCCACTTCTGTCTCTTGCCACTCTTGTCCAAAGATCACCAATCACTTCACTCACTTCACTAAATTCGTAAGCCCATTTCTTTCGTGGTCACCCTCGGCTTCTTTTTCCCCATCTTGAAGTTCGGATTATCGTCAAATATGGTACCGAAATTGACCATTTTGCCTATATTTTTATGAAGATCTTTTCCCATGATTCTGTTGAACCCTGGACACTTAAGTAAATCAAATTTTTTTTCTATATCGTGGTTCTTCTTCCAAAAATGATAAGCCACTTTGTTTCTGATGTTCTGAAAATGTTCAGATTCCTTTTAGTTTCTGGAATGTTAAAGCTGCCAGTCTTTGCAGATTATAAGGTTAACACCTGGATTGTTGTCTGAGTCCTTTTTTCTGCTTTGTGTGTGTATTGCATTTGTTCTATGGTACCAAAGTAACGTTGATCCTTTGAAGACATTTAGGAGATGTGTAGCTCTGGGGTGGTGTGTAAACTTCCGTAGGAGGTTTTATTGCTGATTGTGCCATCCTTTGGAACGTTCTTCTCTTTAGCATCAATGTAAACAACCATGAAAAGGATAGCAAGAGACTGTAACGGGGTGCAAGAGACCCCTGACTTAAGCATGGGTGGTGATGGTACTGCTTTGCAGTCGCCTTTATTTTAACGCTGTGTTTATTTTTATACGGCAGGTGTCGCTTCATTAGCCAGCAGTCTTTCCAGGCGTGTAACTCACTTTGTAAAGGCTGGATGCGCTCCATCGACCTGTTAGGCTTTATCCACCTTCACTTCAGTGACCTTATTGACTGGGGGTGTGACAACTTTCTGTAAACATTTCACTTTCATGCATACCTTCAAAGCAAGTGTGTACACAAACCCTCCTGAGGACGCTACGAGCATTCATCATCGCTTATTTTTAGGCTGAATATTTTGAACATTTGATAACCCACCTTTCTCCGTATTATTTATAATACATAGGTATCTTACTAAAGGGAGCGGGAAAAAACAGGCTTTTTACAAAAAAAATCTCGTGCTTTACTTTCACGCGAGTTTCTGAATATTGCTACGATGAACTATTCCTACCATTGGGCGCTGCCGCGCCAAGCTTACTGTCTGACCTCTACGTCCCCATCTCTGCCCACAACGGGCGTCATCAGTGGGTGCATTACTGGAAGGTGGGACGTGGTTAGCGCTCCGGGATCCTCCTGGCCAGTGAATGCTGTTTTCGCAGCTGGAGCCGCTACTTTTGTCTCAATCTCTCCAACCCCCAGTTACCTCAGGCTGTGTGCACGACGGGCCAAGTCTCCCTGCGGGAGAAACTGCCACGTTTTGAGCGTGTTAAGTTATGTATAACAAACTGTTTACTGTTGATGGTTGTGGTTTGGTGTAAAATTTTAATACAAGTCCTTGCTAAGTAGGTATATCCTTCAATAATCTACAAGCATATGTATAAGCTGTTTACTAGAAGGGGTTCTGTAGAGGAACGGCAGGCGTCACAATGCACTTTTAAGACGCTATACAACCACTATAAAAATTGGGTTATCAAAATACCACTCTCAAAATTGAAACAGAACTGCTTGCTAGTTTCAACCAAGGAGTCAGGCAAGATTGCTCCCATATTGTGCTTCTATAGACTAAGTCATAAAGGCATGACAGTAAACTAAAAAATCTGATGTGTTGCACTCACATGACTTTCTCTACTCTTGTACTAACCATTCTTACAAACTCTTATTCCTATATCTTCTTCGTGTTAGTTAAGATAAACATTTGTACAACTTATTGCTTATTTCCTTGTAGGTGCAACGGGAATGTTAGAATACAGTAGGCTTTGTGCGATAGTCAAATGTTTGAGATTCTTTTGTCTTTGTACACTTAACATATAAAAAAATGAACAACGATGATCCATTTCACGAAAGTTCTGTTTTCCGAAACTCACACATAACAAGGAATATCTCCGAAATGGTTCGCCCTACAAGAAAATTTATTGAGACATAAATTGTGTATTTTAGCAAGATCTACATTTTTTGTATAGTATAATTTGGTCTATCTAACGGTTTACCAGTTATGCAAAAGTCGTCCAGAGTAAATACGACTACAGGGGCTATAGCCAGAAAATTCAAGATATACATTTCACTTGTCATAAAAATATCTCAAACATGTAACATTTTAATAAAAATCGTTAGAGCCATTTTTAAGAAAATAAAAATTTTCGAAAAGTGTTCCATGTAAAGGGTAGTTTAGGGTGGGGCTATTTTCTTCAAAATCTTCTTGTCGCATCCTTGAAAGACATTAAACTTAAACACCAACTTTGGTTTTTAACCGACTTTTCGTTTTTGAGCTATGCTGTCCACAGACTGACAGACTGACATACAGACACACACACGGACCTTTTTCTAAAAATGCTTTTTTTGGATTCAGAGGGTCTCAAAACATATATTTCCGATGAAATCTCGACATTGAATTTTTGGGTGGAATACAATACTTCTCCTACTTACGAGTAGAGAGAGTAAAAAGAATCGTGCAGTCAACCATAAACTTGACAACCCTATTATTTACATACGATCAGGTTATTTATAGGAAGGACAGCAAAGAGGTCGATAGCGCAGCACACAGATTAAACCCGTTTGTTTCCTGAATATCAGCAGGGAGAAGAAAAGTGTCATACCTAACAGGGCCTTAAATAATAACTGGCCAAAGAATACAACTACTTTAAGAGGTTAAATTGAATGTCAATGTGACACAAAAGTTACAAGATATAGGTGTAAAGGCTAACAGTCTTAGGTCTTATAACAAATACTTAACCATAAGGACGAAAAAAAATCGTTGATAAGTTATACAAAGTAATGGCTTCCCGCTCTTATATATAAGGAAAATTGGAAATCACAGTAAAGTAATTCTACGAACTGCCTCACAATATCCAGCTCACCTACTTAACCATCAGGTACCGCAATCCAATAAAATTGTCTGAGAAACGTTATACATTCTATGGGATACTCTTCTGATATTAATATTGAAAATGAATCTATTTGCCTGTTTTCCTGTCAATTAAAGGTACTTAATTATTATAATTACTTCCTTTATTAAAAAATGGTTTACCTTGTGAACTTATAATTTCGGAATCATGTGACCTACATTGATGAGACTGAGCTCGCGGAGTTTCTCTCTAACTTCGGACCTGAGACCGTGGATATCTAAGCAACTGAAAATAAGTGATTATTCGATATGGGATTAATAATACAGAGAGGTTTGAGCCACAAATGTGATGGACCATCTTTGGATGGAGGGTCAGGGAAATGGAGTGTGCGAGGTAGGATTAACAACTGCCTCTTGAGATACTTATAGGCAACAAATAATTAATTCCCACGATTTTTCCATTCATTACACATAGCCGGAGCTAAACACGGAATGGGGTCCGGAGCAATGCACCAAAACAGGGGCCAATCTTATTATTAGATACGGTAACTGTGGTGTAGGATTGGCTCATGTCGGATATAAAGGTTACTGAGAAAATGGTAGTCGGTTGTGCTTCATTATGTAAGTAGTCAGGTATTGTTATTGTGTTGTATTTACTTGAATGTCTAGGTAATATAATCATAGGAAACAAAAATGTATTACCGTGATTTTGTGTTTTATTCTTATTCAAGCTGCTTTACTTAAATGTATCTTATTATTGATATTTGCAGTGATTTTTAACAATACTAAGCCTTTTCCCGCTTTCTTTATTATCCTATGTATCATAAAATCGCGGAGGGTCTCCAAACTTAAGGAAAAGTGTCTGTATACCCGTAATTAAGTGCATTCACTCATTGGTGCATTGATGCATTCATTAACAAATAAGTAGGTATACTAAAAATACTCCGGTCTAGTTATACTTTTCGATTTTACTGCTAATAACAATTTTGATTTGAGCTTTGATAGAATTTCGTCTAATTTTCATAATGCGATCATAATTCTCAAATATTTTTCAAATTGCGACTGATTTCATTTTAGTCACTTTTATTTACCGACAGTCTTCTTCTACTGCTACTACCACCACCACCGCCGCCACCACCAAGACGACGACTTCTACATAGCTTACGCTAAATAGCCCGTTCCTCTGTGCAGTCCATCTTTTACAAGAGCCAAGAGCAAAAGCAGGTCGCCCGGGTTTACCCGGACGGGGTGGATATCCACGGTACCTATCCGTTTAGTACGGATTTACCCGTGAGATATGAAAGATGTAGTCATTATACAAGCTATTTTTGTCAGTGTCAGCCAATGGTGATGATTGGTTACTCTCTCTTGCTATAGACTAGGGATATGAGTGCCAGTTAGAATGTCTACCCATCCTGGGGCACCCATGCCCCTCTGCTCACTTAGCAAAGGTCAGCTTGTCTAACCAGCAAGTCAAGCAGTGTCAAATTAGCGAGAAACCGAATGCATTGGAATGTTTGGTGAAATGAGGAAGCAGCGAAGCTAATTAGCCCAAGACATCCTTGGGTAAACGATAGCTTTTGCGCCTCCTGGGAAGATGGTGATCATATTGTCTCAGGGTATTTACCAGCTGGTTAGGGTGTGGCGTAAGTTTCGCATACATAGAGCGGGCTCTATCTCGCACAACATCCACAATATATGGAATGCCAGAATGAGTGTGGACAATATGGGAAGAAAATCTACGGTCAGTATCGTAGATCATCCTAAGGGCCCTGTTCTGCACGACTTGCAGTCTGCGGATGGTGGTTTGAGCCACAAATCCCCATGCCTCGCATCCATACAGGATCAGGGGAGGGATGATCGCACGATAAATGCGTAGTTTAAGTCGTGTAGGCATAGTTGACCTAAAGATGGGATAGAGCTTTCCCAGAGCTCCGTGACCTTGGGCAGCTTTAGCTGTGACACGTTTGGTGAAGGTAAGTCCTCGGTCTAGTTGTACACCAAGGTACTTGGCTGTGTTGACCCAAGGGATTCTCCTCTGACCAAGTGTCAGGTCCCTTTCTGGTCTCCAGGAGTGAATTTTGCCTAACACAAAAGCAGAGCTTTTCTGTGGACTGATTCCCATTCTCCATTTTTCACTCCAACTCTCAATGGCATCTAGGTGTCTTTGCAATGGGGGAAGGCAGTAACGTAGATTTTTGTTACGGGCCAGTATGAGGACGTCATCGGCATATTGGCACGTAACAGTGCTGGGTTCAACGGGGAAGTCAGACATGTATGCGGCAAAGAGCAGTGGCGATAGAACACTACCTTCCGGTACTCCGGCCGCTATTGGTCTGATAGTTGATAACCTGCCCTCCACTCGCACCCTGAAAGTGCGGTCACGAAGGAAACTGGCTATGAGGGTCAGGTAGGGGGAGGGGAGATTTGCATCTCTAAGTTTGTACAGTAGGCCCTGGTGCCATGTTGTTGCAAAGGCCTTATCCACATCCAGAAGTACTGCGACAGTTTTGAAGTTTTCCTGGAAACCCAGGGCAGCCCTCTCAACAAGACGCAGGAGCTGTAAGGTAGTGGAATGGCCTTGACGGAATCCGAACTGATGATCCGGAATGAGCCTCCTTTCCTCAAATAGAGGAGTTAGACGGGACAGTAGAAGTTTTTCAAAAATTTTCGAAATTATTGGGAGTAGACTAATAGAACGGTAACTTGATGGAAACTTGGGATCCTTGCCTGGTTTCAATATGCAAATCATCCTCGCTTCCTTCCAAGCAGTAGGGAAGTGTCGGAGATACAGGCAAGCATTGTAAATTCTTGTCAAGTGGATAATGGCTTTGCGAGGCAGGTGTTGTAACATATGTGTCGTAACACCATCATATCCAGGGGATTTGTTGGGTTTGAGACACCTAATTTGCGAGGAAACTTGCCTTGGTGTGACAATTGGTATGCGAGTCGCCTCGTGAGGTGGTGGAGGATCCTCATAGAGGTAATCCACCGTTGCCTCAACTAGTTCTGAGAAGTCCTCGTCTTCTATGTCCTCTCGGGGCTCAAATTGGGACTCTAAATAGTCCGCGAAGTCAGTGGCTTTCTCTTGCGGTTCGAAAGATAATCTCCCGCGAGTGCCATGTATAGGATGCTGATATAGCGTTTTGTCCCTTCTCAGGGATTTAATTATCCGCCAGGGCTTCTTTTCAGAGAGGTTTACGTTCCTCATGGTGTTTTCCCAGGCCTCTTTGCGATGTGCACGTAAGAGGCGTCTAGCCAGGGTCTTAAATCGCAGATAAATTGCCTGCAATCTGGGATGGCGGAAACGCTGCCAAAGCTTCCGAACTGTTGACTTAGCTCTTAGCAACAGTCGGAGTTCGTTTGGGATGGTTGTGGGGTTAGGAGTATTGCAAGGAATGCGGTAAGTATGCCCTCGTATCACATTTGATATTTGTCGGGAGAATGCATTTGCCGCTAATTCTAACGACTCGATAGAATTTATATGCGGTCTGGGATCCACTGATTGGTTCAGTTCAAGGACGGCTGCATCCCAGTCTACCTCATACGACCAATCAGGAGTTACCAATGCTGACATATTAACATTGGTGTCGATTAACACAGGATCGTGGTCAGAATCCAGTTCATTGACTGTCGTCAGGTCTATATGGAATCTAAAGTTTTTAGTGACCATAATATCCAGCACGTCCGGTCTCCCTCGGGCAGGATGAAAAGTGGGCTCTCTCGGTCCATGAGCTATGAGGCTTGGGTTACCGCTTATAAGGCGGAATAGTCCTCGCCCCTTCGCATTGGTGGCACGACTATGCCAGTTGGCATGTTTTGCATTTAGGTCACCTGCGATGCAGACCACAGGGTGGAGGTTTAATAAAGCCGTGTAATCTGCTTCATAGAAGCGGTGATCAGGGGGGTCATATGCCACTATCAGCAATGTATCTAGACCACCTAAAGATAGCCTAATACCACAGGCTTCTACATGGTGAAGTGGTGGAAGAGGGAAAGGCTTATGGGTAATATGGTTCTTAACAAAGATGGCTGTACCTCCCCCTTGTCGGCCAACCCTATCAGACCGATGGGTGACGTAATTAGGGAGGGAGAAGTTGGTGGCAGCATCCAAATGAGTTTCACAGACCATCAGAATGTCGATTCCGAAATACTGTACAAAATTAGAAATATTAGGATAATGACTCCGTAGTCCGTTTGCGTTCCAAATCGCAGCTCTAAATGGTCTCCGGACATGTCTTCCAGCCATTATTGAGCGGAGTTGGGGTAGAGCTGTTCCAGTGTCTGAAGCAAGATAGAATGCTTCTGCATGGGGGTCAGGTTGGGGTTGTTCAACTGCATCTTACAGTTTCTCAGAGCAGGTAACGCCTTGTTTATTAAATCCCCAAACCATGAGGATAAAGAGCTAAATTCCTCCAGGTCACTTTGCGAAATAGTCGCTAGTGTGGAGGAGGATGTTGCCGTGTTAGGCATTGGTGGGATAGGGGTAGGGGGAATATCCCTAACCTTGGATATAGGCTCTGCCTCTACAGGTGCGTCTGTAGTTATTACAGGAGCTTGTGGCTCCGAAGTTACATTGGGGGCAGAAGATTTGCTCTGCCTAGGTTTTCTGTTCCTCCTCTTCCTGCGTGGTTTTGGTGCAGGGGGTTTAGGCACTATTGCCTTTTCTATAGGACCTGGAGGTGGTGGCACAGAATTTGATGGGGAATCGCTCTTTGGTGTAGCAGCCTCTTGTTCCACTCGACGCAGAGTGGACTCTGCCTTATTTAAGGCATTGGAAAAGGACACACCTGGGCGAACCACTTGATCATCTGGGCGGTTCTTGCGGCGGCTCTCTATGATCTTTTTCCTTGTGGAGCATCCTTTGTACACACTTACGTGTGTACCATCACAATTAGCGCACTTGCACTCTTCCCTAGGTTTAGGGCAGTTCTCGAGCAAGTGGTTCCCTGCACACCGCAGACATGTAAGCTTTCGCTCGCACATCATGCTGGAGTGATTGTACCCCATGCATCGGTAACATTGCACAGGTCCCTCTCTGCCATAATACCTTTCCACTTTGACTACAGTGAAAATTAGTTTCCTTACTGTGTCAATTGGTTGTACTTCTTGGTTAAGTACTTTGTCAAGTACTACCAAGAATAGTGGCATAGGAACTTTGTTAATACCCCCCTCGGTATTAACGGTTCTCTTCAACTGTGCCACTGAATTGACAGTTATGCCATGTTCTTCTTTAAGTGCAGTTTTGATTTCATCAGGGGTGCACTCTGAGTCTAAGCCTCTGATGACTCGGCGCTCAATGTGTGGACGTTGTGGTGAGTACGAGTAGAACGTTATGTTCATTTCTCGTAACACCAACTTAGCGGTTTCTAAATCACCCAAACTGTGGGTAAGGATATGGACGCTCTTAGGCTTCCTTTTTGCCTCAAAAGTATACTTGAGGTGTTTGGCCAGTGTACGCATTACCCTAACATGGTTAGGGAATACGTCCGCAATGATTGGCGGAATTCTTGGCCCCTTCTTGGCTTGGGATGATGCAACATTCTGAGGATGTTGCATCATATTGGATGATGCAACATCCTGTGCATGTTGCATCATATTTGGTGATGGCGTCTGTTTTCCCCGTTTACGGTTTTCCACAACCGTAAACTCCCCCAGCTCCATATCGGACTCGGAGTCAGATTCAGGTAAGGGATTGTTTGAACCCAGGCTCTCTAGTTCTGCCATGGGTATGTGGCGTGGAGTAGAGCACTTACGCTTTTGCGTATCGGTCTTGGAGCGCTTCCTATTTGGCTCCACTGCTTCAGGTGATAAGGATCTATATGAAGATGATGTCGAAGGTAATTGTCCATCATCGGCAGTAAGCGCGGTTGCCCTCCGGCTGCTCACAGAGGACCGCACCTCCTCTAAGGCGGCGCCTTTGCGAGCCATTTCGGCTCGAGGTTTCAGGCACAAAGCCGTCAACCCTTGGCTAGGATCTTGTGAGCCCGCTGTCACGTAAGTCGTCAGTCTGAAAGTCTGTCAAGGAAAGAAAGAATAAAGTAAAAGAGTAGGAAGAAAAGGAAAATACCTGAGTAGCTTTCTATGCCACTCCGAGAAGCTAGCCTGTGGTGAGTTCCAAAGCTTGCTTGTCAAGCCCCTTTAGGAACTACACCAAATTGTGCTGTGACTAATATAATGTATTAGTCCGTAGATTGAAGCGTGCAATCCACCGACGCACACCACAACACTCCACCAAGTCGGCACGGGATCTCCTGCTCCGGCGAGTCAGCTTTCTGGATACCGTCTTTTCCACCAGTGAGAAGCAAATCACGTCCGCTCTGGTCGAACGACGCCGCGAGAATGACATTAAAGCGACGACGACGACGTGCTACTGGCAGGCTGAGGATTTTTCAGCCCGACGACTTTTGCTGCGTGCCTACCCCTGTTAGGGCTTAACCGCAGATAGGATATTTAGGTAAGGGGTTATGTAGGGTGACCTGTTTTTGTTTTAGGTTGGTGTGGGTTAGAAGGGAGCACTAAAGCCCCTTGACAGCTGTCCTGCAGGATGCAACAATGTTGGCATTCTGACGATTTGAAAAAGGATTTTTAAAAATGTTTTAAAATTTGTTTTAAAATTGGTGTTTTGAATTTTGAATTTTGAATTTTGATTGGGGAAGAAATTTTGAAGAGGATCAACTCTCTGTGGGGATCTTTGGAGATCAGCTTTAGCTACTGGTGGATGTTCTCCATGGTTATGGGGCGTGTCCGCAAGCCATGCGGGGTACCCTATACGCCTTAAAGCGGCGAGTTGATGGATCATAGTCCCCTAGAGACCTAACTAGGGCGCTTTGATGATTTGGCAATTTGGCGTATAATTTAGCAGCCCGGCGCCTAATTTCATCCTCCACGTATGGAAGAGATGAGGCTTCGTGAAGTAGTCTCACTGGGAAGGGTAAGGGGACAGAGAAGATGGACCGAAGTCCTCTGTTCTGAGCCCTCTGGAGCCATAGGAGCCAACTACCTGCAGCCATGCCCCACACTTCACAAGCGTAAAGCATGAGGGGGACTACAAGAGCCCGGAAGAGGTGTAGCTTTAGGCGGACTGGCATCTCGGACCTCAGCATGGGGTACAGGGAGGCAATAGCCCCCTGAGTCCTTGCCGAGAGGTCTCTGATGTGACCGCGGAAAGTCAGACCCCTATCCAGTTTGACTCCTAGGTATGTGATGGAGTTTGTCCACTCGATCCTTCGGCGTCGAAGGTGAAAGGTGGGGCAGTCTGCGGGGGTGTGGCGCCTCGTGAAGAGGATGGCGTGGCTCTTGTCCGGATTAACGGACATTCGCCAGCGCCGACACCACTGTTGGGTTTGGCGGAGGTGTCGCTGTATGGGATTGAAGGCTCTGAGGAGGTGTCGGTTGGTGCAGTATAGCAGTACGTCATCGGCGTACTGAGCTATACTGACCTGTGGTTCTGTGGGGAAGTCTGCCATGTAAACACTAAATAGGGTGGGGGACAGAACAGAGCCTTCGGGGACTCCGCCTTTGACTGGCCTGATTGAGGAGGTTCGCCCCGCGACTGTGACTTTAAAAGTCCGATGACGAAGGAAACAGTGTAGTATGTGGATAAGCTGTGTGGGTAGCCCCAGGTGGATTAGCTTGTAGAGGAGCCCTGCGTGCCAGGTCGTCGAGAAGGCTTTCTCCACGTCCAGTGATACCGCAGCAGTGAAGGCACGTTCCTGGAAACCCAGGGCGGCAGCCTCCACCACCCGCAGCAGCTGCTGAGGCGTAGAGTGCCCAGGACGGAACCCGAACTGATGTTCGGGGATGGCTTGAATGTCCCCCAGCAAGGGGGACAAGCGGTTTAAAATCATCCTCTCGAAAACTTTCGAGAGGGTGGAGAGGAGGCTAATGGATCGGTAGTTGGATGGGTGTACCGGATCTTTCCCGGGCTTCAAGATGCAGATCACCCGGGCCTCTCTCCACTCTCGTGGGAAGTGACCCAGGGCGAGGCACATGTTGAACACCCTGGTCAGAAAGAGCACGGCGTTGAAGGGAAGGTGGCGAAGCATGAGGGGTGTAAGCCCGTCAGGTCCCGCCGCCTTTTTGGGTTTGAGACGCTGGAGTGCGCCCTGGAGTTCGCTTGGGCGTATTACCGGGAGTCGGACCGCGTCCTCCGGGGGGCGTCGAAGAAATCGACGTACATCCCGGCGGACACGTTCCGAGTGGTGGTAGTCCTGGGGGTCTTCTCTAGGACACATGGTACGTTCCAGGTAGTCGGCGAAAACATTGGCTTTGGCACTGGGTTCATAGGCCAGGCCTCGGGTGCCTTGGAGAGGGGAGGTATATTGGCCTCGACGGTTGCGGAGGCTTTTTGCTATCCGCCACACGTCCCCCGACTCAGTGCCCAGGCTGGCCATCTTGTCCTCCCATGCTTGCACTCGGTGCTCGCGTAGGCGGGCGCTGACCAGTCGGCGCAAGCGCCGTAACAGGGCTCTGTTGTGGGGTGTGCGGTGCCTCTGATATAGTCTCCGTGCCGCCCAGGAGCGTCGGATGAGAAGGATGATGTCCAGTGGAAGGACATCCGGGTGAAGGGGTGCTGGAGCTTGGACTGTTAGGTTGAGGGCAGTTCGTGTCACGATGGATGTGAAGGACGAGACTGCCGCCTCAAGGGTAGGGATGTCTGTGATTCTTGGGTTGGGTGGGATGGAGGTGCGAAGGCAATTGCGCACACCCTCCCAGTCCGTTTCTCGGGTTGTTCTCGAGCAATCATGACTCGCAATCCTAGTGTTGATTTCAGTCAACACCGGATTGTGATCTGACTGGAGGGCGTTTAATGATGTGAGGGTGAGGTGAAATGGTAGGTGTTTGATGATCGCGAAGTCGATGACTGAAGGCAGTCCTCGACCTAGCGGGTGATGCGTGGGTTGCCACGGACCCTCAACACGAAGTTCGGGGTCCGCGTCAATGAGTCGGATGATCGCATTGCCTCGAGCATCTGCCCGTCAGCCACAGTGCCAGCGCTGGTGCTTGGCATTGAAGTCGCCGGCCAGGATGGCATTAGGATACAGGGCCAGGATGGAGAGGTAGTCGTTGGGCACGAACTGCCTGCGTGGAGGGTGATACACAGAGACTATCATGACTTCAGTACCGTCGAGTTCCATGGTGATAGCCGTGGCCTCTAGGGTTTGAAGAGGTGGGAGTTGGACTGGACTGTGGACCACGTTCTGCCTAACGAACACCGCCGTTCCGCCACCAGGACGGCCTTGACGATCTGTTCTATGGCAGACGTAGCCCGGAATGCGGAAGCGGTCATTTGGTCGGAGATGTGTTTCGCCGACTAGGATGGCGTCAAGGGCATAGGTACGGGCAAAGTGGGACAGCTCACCCGCCTGGTTACTCAGTCCACACGCGTTCCAGAACGCGAGCCGAAACGAGGCACAAGACCTAGTTTGACCCGCCATTTCGGGCGCGTGTGAGGAGAGATGTCAGGAGGGCAAGCCCCTCCATGGCGATCAGCGTCTTTCCTGCAATGTCGCTGGAGAAGAATCTGGCTAGGAGCTCGCAGATCTGTTGCCCGTGGGATTGCAGAACTTGCTGCACCCACTCGAGCAGGTCCGCGAGTTGGAAGCCAGGGGTTGAGGGAGTGGTGGTTGTGGATATGATGGTTGTGGGTGGGATTGGAGCTGGTGAAGACACCTCAGCCCTGATCTCCCCCTGAGGGCTTTGAGGAGTGGTCGGGCCACTCTCCTCGGCCGTTCGGGGTGCGGTTCTGGGCTCCCGGGTCCTCCGCCTCCTGGGGAGGGGGGTTGCCTGGATGGGTTGGTTTGCCTGGGGCTGGTGTTGTGTATGTTGGGGCTGTTGTGGTAAATCTCGGGATGTCCTCTGAGCCACCGACGTGCGCTGGGAGTATGTCCCCCTAGAGGGAGCGGTCGGTGAAGGTGCCTGTTGCTGACCTTGGGCGCTAGAGGGGGCCGAAGTCCCCTGCGCAGGTTGGGGTCGCCTAGAGGCGATAACACGCTTCCGCGTGGGGCACCCACCGTAGCAAGCCACGTGCTTTCCCTTGCAATTTGCGCAAGTGGGTTCGTCCGTGGTCGTACGAGGGCAGGAATCTTTCATGTGCGCTTCGCCGCAGCGTAGGCACCTGAGATTGCGGTGGCAAAAGTGGCTTGAGTGATTGAACCCAAGACACCTGTAGCACTGAGGGGGCCCAAAAGAGCTCCTCACTGCCTCCACCTTCACCCGGAGGTAGCAAATGGACGAGACCCCGTCGATTTTCATCTCCGGGTTACTCGCCCTGTCCACCACCACCAAGAAAAGGGGGATTGGTCTCTTGGGCTCGCCACTCTCACCCGGCTTTGTGAGTTGCCTCACTAGCCTAGGGGTGATGCCTTGGCGAAGAAGGTCCTCCTCGATCTCGCCCACGGGCGTATCCACCGGAAGGCCTCTGATGATTCTTCGGACGTCCCGAGATTTATCGAGGCCGAAGGTGAAGTATGGGAGCTTTTTCCTGTCCAAAGAGCTCAGGAGAAGGTTATAGTCTTCCACGGTTTTTGCCTGGAAGACGTACCGGCTCTTCCTCCTTGTGACAGGGCACGCCGACGAGAGCGTAGGCATGACTTCCTTCAGGAAGCCTACCATGCCCTTGAAGTCGTCCACTATCACTGGTGGAATATGCCGTCTTCCTTGTTGGCTAATCTGTGGAGCTGGTCCATCAGTGGGGATGTTTTTGGTGACCTGTTGGCGTCTTTTCCGCCGGTTGACCACCTCACGAAATTCTGCCTCGTCCACCTCTGTCGAGATGTCTGAGGAGGAAGCCTCATCCTCGTCCATCCTGGACGGTGCTGTCGAGACCATGGTCCCGTCGGTATAGTATTCCGCGTCTGAATACGCGCGGGAGTGGTCAGAGTCAGACTCTGAGATAGTGCCTATCCGCAGGGAATTTTCGCGAGAAGCGCCTGCGTTAGGGGGTTGATCGTCTAGTGCCAGACGTTTGGCGTGGCCTTTTCCGCCCTGTTGGCGTTTACGGCGACGCCGGTTGGATCCCTCCGGAGCTGGGCTCACGTGAGGGGAAGTGGTTGCGCCAGAAGTACTGGGCATAGGTGGATCCTGTAGAACAGGCATTGGCCTGTGCACGGGAGGGTTGGGGTGGGGTTGGGAGCCTTTAGAGGTAGGCATGCTGCTCTGCACCCTGAGGTGCAGTGCGTACAGGGTCGACTGACTGTCCTCTTACCTGCAGTAGCGGTTGCTGAGAAGCGTAGCCAACAGAGGACCAGACACCCAGTGGATGCGCCTAAAAACCGCCCTAAGGCGTTGGCTGCGGCCTTGTTGGCTTACCGTTACTGTTCTTGCAGAAGCAGCTAGGTTGACTGTTAGTCTGGTAGTGCTTGCTCATATATTGAAGGTCTGGCAGAAGCTGGTCCTCGCGGGGGAACAGTGTGCCTGGAACAAGGTAGCCAAAGTCCGTACCTCAGGGGAAACGGACCGGCCAGCTCGGAGTAGCTCGTAGACTGGTTGGCTGAAGCTGCGATGTTCCTTCTTCCGCTGCTCACTGGCGAATCATCAATCCTGATGCGCCCATGCCCTGACATTAAAGCTATTTTTCATCACCGACTGTATGGCTCAAATGGTTACATCTATGATCCGCATTCGAAAGGTACCGGGTTCATATCTCGTCCGACAAATCTGACTGGTGTTTTCTCGTGGTATCCCTCAGTCGTCAAGGAAAATACGAGATTGGACATTTAATACAAGGTCCCAAAGTTCCACCATAATTCTAAATTAATATGATAAATAAAAACAGATGATAACATTGTATGTTGTGCCATCTATCCACAGATAGTGAAAGCTCATAGGTTGGTTGTCATCCTAATGGTATCGCCCTGCACTGCTCCTCTGTGGACTCATGACGAAGCAAGATGAGATGGTATGGTTAAGGATGGGACTGTCCGTCACACACCGTTCTACGAGTATCTCTTGACATATCCTAACTCCGTAGTTAAAACGACCTAAAAGAAATAGAGACTGAAAGTGTTTCACTTATAAATAAGATATCAATATCAAATAAAATATCAAAGCTTCCTTTTAACTTCTGGATTGTCTCTTTCTTGATTCTTGGGAGACACTTAGATAACCTTTATAATTACAACACAGCTTCAAAGGAACCAAAACATTGTTGGTGTTGAAGGCTTTAAAAGTTGAAGGTCAGGAAGAAGTGCAATAGATAATGAGTACATTCCTTTCATAAGTTTAATATTTCTTTGCTTCTTAGCAAATTCTATGTAAGATATGCCATAAAGCCCAATTAAGCATTAACTTGGATATCGTAACAGCCTCTTTACAATACTGCGATAGCTCAAACTAAATTAAACGCATAGAGCGTATAACAGTCTTATTTGTTCACTTCAGTTTTCTAAGAAAATACTTGAATATTTACATGAAGAAACATTTTAATCAATACATATTCCCTTTGATTTTGACTTTCTCTGCTACGTATAGTGAAGTAGAGGAAATATTGTATTCCATCCAAATATTCGTTGCCGGATTTCATCGGAAATATATTTTGAGGTCTCCTGAATCTAAATAAAGCATTTTTAGTAAAAGGTCTCTCTCTCTCTCTCTCTCTCTCTCTCTGTGTGTGTGTGTGTGTGTGTGTGTGTGTGTGTGTGTGTGTGTGTGTGTGTGTGTGTGTGTACAGCATAACTCAAAAACAAAAAGTCGGTTAAATATCAAAGTTGGTACTTAAATTTAATATTTTTCAAGGATGCGACTCATTTATAATATTCTTTATGTAAATATGAAATAATACTGGTAATAAAGCACACCTTGAAACATTTTATTCCGTTTGCTAACAAGGGTCCTATACACACACTTGTTTCATTATAGAAGTTCTTAACCGTTTGTATTACATGAATAGGGATTTTTTTTTTCTCATGCGGTTGCCTTCATGTGAGGGATATGTTCACTCACATGAGCTCTTGGTTTCCAAATTACAACCCGCTCTCCCTAAATAAGTATGTATGTACTGCTCAATTTTCACACTTAAAGGTAACGTTTATTTTTGGCAGGAACCTCATGGTAAATACGAAGACTGTCTTATGAAGTACAAGGAGAATCATGCACTCAAAGCTATCCCACAACAAAGCTTCTAAGTTTTAAGTACACTTATGTATTTAAGGAAGAGTACGCCTTGCTCATGCGATAACTACTCCGCCAGAGCAATGCTGCAGGTCAGTCTAACCACCAGGCGATGATCAGCTGCGTAAGAACACGAGTAAGCCTTGAGCACGGTATCGAGG
Source organism: Tenodera sinensis (assembly GCA_030765045.1). Taxonomy (NCBI): domain Eukaryota; kingdom Metazoa; phylum Arthropoda; class Insecta; order Mantodea; family Mantidae; genus Tenodera; species Tenodera sinensis. Next base: position 79,608,534 of record CM060969.1, on the reverse strand, counting down.
GTCGCATAACGATTTGGAGGGCAATAGCGCTCCTGTTTACCGAACTTACGTTCATATCAGTTATCGAGAGTGCCACGTATTACTATGCAACGGTATAAAGAATTGAGCCTTAAAATTGTAACAACAGCTGAAATATTGCAGCATATCTCTCTTAAAGGTTTACTTTGTAGTGTAGTACGTATGAACTGAGAACTTAACTTACATACATACTTAAACTAAGCAAAATGCTAACGACGTTTTAAAGCCTTGCAATTATTATTTTGTTCATATCTTTTTTCACTCTTTAGTAGAATTGTTATTATAATTGTTGTGCGTTTAACTTCTTTGTAACCGATAGTTAATATATATGGCTTATTTAAGAAATTTATATCCTAGATATGCTTTTACAATAATTTATTTTACTTGTAGGCTTTCATTTCTAACAATTTTACTCTCCAAAGACTAAAGTATAAAAGCTTGGGTACTATTAGGCATTTGTGTTTTGGAGCTTTTTTTAATTTAACGATAGAGTTCATCTTATATTTACATTTAGTATGATGTAGACATTTGATCATATTTTACAGGAACAACTATAATTGGCAGTCAAAAATTTTCTGAATATTTGTAACACATGTAATATTACATTTATAATATACAAACACACAAAATATATGATAAAGTTAATAAATAGAAATATATTATCAGCATGATCAGGATGATGATGATAATGGCTATGGGCTTTAATATGGCCGAAAGGTCGAGCAACTTCATAAGTATTACGCGGCTGGTAACCCGAGAAGCTCTAATCAATAATCATCGCCGTGAAAGTTACAAATCCTATTTGAGCACTGAGTGCGAAAAGTGAAGAAATTCGTTGAACCCAGTTTTATCGACAGAGATGGCTCTACGGTAATGTATTCGTATAAGGCTCACATTCTGGTGATCTTGGGTTTAATTATTGGTGACTGCCCACTTGATCATGGAATTTTTATGGCTTCTCCGGGTCAGTAGAATGCTGGGGCGGTTCTTCTTCTACGACGACTTTTCTGTCCCTCTTTTCTAGTTTCCACCGTTTCCTTCATCATCATCTGTTCTAGGGTTCACGGACCAGCGCCGCTGTTCGGCTTGTTGCGGCTGGGCGGTAGTGGTGCGCTTTGTAGAGTTTTTTTACTGGCATCAGTTGGACTGCTCAGCTTGGTTCTGCCTCTGGGTGCTCTCGGACAGGCTCCCCTTGAAGAGCCCCCTGGGCGTCAGAGGCTTGTGGATGATCTTGAGCGTCGTCGGATATCTTCGATGTGGGAATGTTAGGGACCCCATCCATGCTTGCCCACATCGTCACCTGGATTTGGCCGCTCTTTAGGTCTCTCCCTCATCCTTCCGCTCACTTTGTAAGCTTAGAGGGCCCCATGGTCTTGTGGGGAGCTCTGCCTCGGTTGCGGGAGCCCCTACCTAATATGTAGCTACCTTTACCTCTTAAAACAGTATCTTAATACGCATTGATATGCTATAAATAATAATAGGTATCATTAGAGATAACATTTGTAAAAAGAAGCCATTGAAAATTTTATTTCGATAACTGTCATACTTTTTCTTTTTCTATAAAGTGCACCCAAAGTTTAATATTGTCGTGATAGGCAGTACCTTCTTACCTTAACCGTTATTTTCCAAAGGTAAGCGTAACATTGTCTTAATAAGCTTAACGTTTGTGGAATCTTAAGTTTTTTGAGTGTAATGCTATTTTGGAGACATTACCTGTGAGAATATTCGCATATTAATGTATTTCTATGTTGTACCTGAGAATATTCAACAATGCACTTTCTCTTTGACCTACAAGAAAATATCTGGAATTTAGCTGTCCGTAACAACAATGGATCCCAGCGATATAAAGGCAGTGAATCATCACTTCAAATGCACTCCAAGTAGAAAACAAAGGAGCTACTTGGAAGTAAAACCGTTCTCAGCGACTTCTTTTGTCATGGGTGGAGTTATTTAACGCGCATGGTATTGATCAGAAGCCTTAGGATGGCTCCCTCAGATGTTTACTTCCAGGAAGTTCCATCAAATCGGGCAGTTTTAGGAGAAACTTATTATAAACTTGATTATATTAGTTTCAGAAATCACTAGTACCGAAAGAGGGACGAGAACGTAATGAATGACCTTGAGTGCACTCTCTGACTGTTTTGTTAACGGTTTCCCTTTATACCCTACAGTCGCAAACAGATACGCAGTGATGCTTTATTCATATACCTGCCCCCTCCCAAAGGAAATAGGCTGCACAAGGTTTTTAACAGTTATTCCCTTCCGCCATTATTCCTGTTCATCTTTCAAATGTCACCTGGATAGCACACTACAAAATAATCAGTGCAAAGTGAACTGTGCGTGCCTGTGCACTAGGAACTCATAAAAAGCAGTCATGAATATTCTTATGTCGTACGAATTGCTCTCAAAAGGGAAATTATTCAGTATCAAAAGCAGGAATGTGAAGTTTTGATTTCAGGTCCCTGAAATTACCATCTTACAATGAGGTTACTTAGAACGTAGACTTGATTGCAAATGTGTTGCCCTAATAGAAGCAGGGGAAGCAACTAGTGCAAAATTTCTTTTGGTGGGGAAGCACGGACATTAAGCAAGGAGGGTTGAACTGGCAGATCGGGAACTAGGGAGTGGGTACTCAAGAAAACTACCTGTATAATACCGTGGTCAGCGAACATTACTGAGGCTGAGTGTGTAACAAACAAGAAACACTACTTTATACATAGGTCATTCAAATATTAACGGCAGTATTTACTTTCCATACTACGTAAAGTAGGCGAAGTATTGTATTCCACCCAAAATTTCTATGTCGAGACTTCAATGGAAATATATGCTTTGAGGCTCCTTAATCGCTAAAAAAGAATTATTAAAAAAGGTTCCGCGCGCGCGCGTGAGCGTGTCTGTGAACAGCATAACTCAACGAAACGTCGCTTAAAAACCAAAGTTGGTGTTTAAGTTTAATCTCTTTCAAAGGTCCGACACGAAGATTTTTAAGCAAATTCCTCCACCGTAAACTACGGTTTACGCGGAAAATTTTGATTTTCCCAAAAGTGGCTCTAACCATTTTCATTAAAATGCCATATGTTTAAGATATTTTATGGCAAATGCACATTTTAAATTTTATGGCTATAGCCTATGTAGTCCTGTTTTACCCTTGATGACGTTTGTATAACTGATAAACCGTAACAGATACACCAAATCTTAGTATACAGAAAACCTAAATCTTGTTAAAGCACACGTTATGTCCAAATCCATTTTTTATGCAGTGGGCCATTTCGGAGATATTCCTTGTTATTTGTATGAGTTTTGCAATACTTAAACTTTTCTCAAATGGAAGGTTGTTATTCACCTTTTTATCTCTTGGCCGTGCAAAGCGAACGAAAATTCAAAGGCTTAAAAGTTTTGAGTATCCCTCAAAGCGCACTTTATTCCCATATTGCCTTCTGCAAATGTTTACCTCGATTAACATGAATAATAGTTTATAGGAATAGTTAGCACGGGAGTAGAGAAAGTCATGTGAGTGTCTTTCATATTTAAATCACCCTCGTGTGCCAGATTTGCAGCCTACGTTCTACGCAAGTCGCAAGGAATGTATAGCGGTATTTTTTAAATGTGGCGAATGGACTAAATTTGCGTAGTGGTTTAACGTCTAGTTCACTTTTGTATTTATAAGACTATCTGGGTGTTAGGTTACTATGCCTCTTGGACTTGTACTAAACATCGCGAGATAGTGCATTATTAAGTGCAGTGTTCGCTTGCATTATCAGCAGTCTTTTGCTTATTTCAAGTAGGAAAAGAGACGTTACCGCCACCATAAATTTGCACGACTCACTCGCGCAGATCGGCAAGGTCATTAACCGCGTCTAAAAATACGTCAGTAGGCTTTGACGTTTCTATTCTCTTTAGGTTGCTGTTTTTAATAACAAGTCTCCCTCAATCACGGCGTCTCAAACGGGGACGATGCCAAAAGCGATAGTCGTGGCCATCTATATTTCGGAAACGAAATTAAAAAGCACTGCTTTTCACCGATAACTCTTTCCTGCCCAAGGGAGATGGTCCAATCGGAGAGGGCTGGTTCTCCGTCGGAACCAATGAGCAGCCGCCCCTTTCCGATAATACTAATATTTGTGACTAATGTCCCGATAGATAACGCGTGTAATTTATATGTGGCCGTGGTACTGACGTACAGAGGCCTAATTTGAATTTGAATATCGAGCGGGTGTTCTACAAGTCCCCTTCCCCCACCCGGATCTTCCGGCCAGGCTTGCCAACTCTTGCTACAAATATAATTTAGCTCGCAGGCATCGTTTGCTATGATTTACTTGTCGAGAGGTAGTGTGACACTTTCCGATGCTGTGTTAAATTTAGTGACACGGTTTGTGCCACTTACTTAGCATAGAGTGCTTGTAGTAGTTAGGAGATCTTGTTACTGTTCTCTCCCTCTCTCTCTCCCTCCCTCTCTCTCTCTCTCTCTTACACACACACACACACACACACACACACACACACACACACACACACACACACACACACACACACATACACCTCTTCCTGTTCTATAGCTGCAGACATGCTTCGAGATCTACTAATGGAGTAAACGATATGCCTACTTTTAAAGAATATCCCAATGCCCTTTTACTTTCTCTACTTCTAAAGTGATTAGGGGAAATGTTAAATTCCACCCGGCCGCTTCCGTAGCACAGTTGGTAGCGGAGGACCTGGGTTCGATCCCGGGTACCAGCATAGGGATTTTATCCCCTCTGGGAGGTCTGGCACGGGGTGCACTCAGCCTCGTTAGGTCCCCGGGGGACCCATTGAGGAGCTACTTGAAGGAGAAGTAGCGGCCCCAGGTGGAGAAGACCGCATAACTGGCTGGGAGGGGTCGGGGCGATGACTACATCCCACCCTCCAGTACTGCACCTTACCATTGACGCCTGTAGTGGGCAGAGGTGGGGGACGCAGCGGCTGGGCGGTAGGCCTTGGCCCTTCATGGGTTGTTACGCCGAGGTTTAGTTTATTTATTCATTCGACCCAAAATTTCGAAGTCGAGATTTCACCGAAAATTTGTTTTGAGGGGCCCTGAATAAAAAAAAAAAAAAAAAAAAATTTAGAAAAAGGTTCACCCTAAACTGGACAGTTTTTCGAAAATTCTGATTTTCTCAAAAATGACTCTTAACGATTTCGATTGAAATGGCATAGATTTAAGATATTTTTATGGTAAATGAAATGTACATTTTGAATTTTCTGGCTATAGCCCATGTGGTCCTCTTTATTCTTCATACTTCTGCATAACAGTAACCGCATATCTTATACAAAAATATAGATCTCGTTAAAATGCATAATTTATTTCATATTCATTTTCTTTGTGGAGTTCATGATTTTCAACATATTGCTTGTTATTACTTTCAAGTTTCAAGTTCTACTTTTCTTTAATTGGAATCGTCATTTTTTCTTTATTTTCGTTTCTCCTTTCATCACTAGCGCTTGCTACTACGGTGGAAACACTTGAGTGTTGTTTTCGCAAGATATAACTATCGCCTTTTTGGTTACATTCAATTATGAATGTAAAAAATTATAGTAAGGCAATTAAATATGTATATATTTTAAGAGCTGTCTATCAGCGCATTGGACATGGAGGAATCACCATGCAACCAACTATGTAAGACCGTTTCACTTTAAGTTTAATTTGTTTTAATGCTATTTTCAGCGATTTACTTCCATGTTCCAAGACATCTCACAGTATCTTGTAAAAAACGAACTAGCTTTAGCCTTAAACATAGGAAATCCTTTGCAGTGAAGACGGTCAAAGTGATTGCGGGCTCTCTTAACCAAAATCATAATATATTTGGTGGACATTCGAAATACGCAGTGTACAGATAACTCAGTGATGCGTTATGTTTATTATCTCTTGACCAAGCAAAGATAATGTAATTTTAAAGGCATCACATAGTGACCTTAAAATGGCTAACGTTTAAAGCCTACTTATTCCCATATTCCCCTGGCATCTACAAGAAAACTATCAGTAAGTTCTACAAATGTTTATTTCGATTAGCATGAAATAGAGGAATAAGCGTCTTTAAGAATAGTTTGTACAGGAGTAGAGAAAGCCACGTGAGTGCAACACGTCACATTTTTGTACATAGTATCTGAGAATGAACGAAGAGGTATCATAAGCTTACTGTGAAGCATACATGTTATGTAATGGAATTAGCTAGTCGATCACGATATGAGTGCACCCTTGTTTTGTTGACGATCTAACATCGTCAAGACTTAAGAATCAGAGGGGAGTGAGGGTCAAGGCGATAGTACCTGGTAACATACAGTTGTACAATCAAAACAGGACTACATTTGCAAGCCTCAGATCAGCAGTAAGTGCAACACGGAACTACGGATGTTTTGCACTTTCGATGTCCCTCCCGTTTAGCCGTTGTTGTTTATTTCCTCTTCGCATCAAACACTTTTACATCGTGGCCAAGTAGATGTAACGCAACTAAAGCTTGCCAACAAGATCTGTGTGAAATTTCAGTGTTACTGGGATAAAGTTTGGTTACCTCGCTCAACTGAAGGACATATATCATTATAACCCTCCGCATTGTATCTACAGCTCCCATTGTCCACTCTACTCATTCACTGCGATATACACATTTCGAGACGTTGTTAGATACTGGAGCCCATAATAGGGATACCTTCGCTCTGCAACAGGCGTAACGGTACCTTTTACGGAAATAGTATTCTGAGCATCCTGCGGATTGGCAAGCTTTCTTGCGGCAGCTCTACCTAGAACTTTACATGCGAGGGATGAAAAATACTGAGACTACTTTTTTGCTGTAATTTCCTGTCTGCACCATAAATATTTGAAAAGAGGGGGGTGTTATGCATAATGCCCATAAGCAGGCTCACTCTCGTATCGGTAGGTTGCTAGTAATGCTCTATTTTGTAGACCCTGATTTTCTCATACCACAATATGATTTGAGTGATTTACTCATATGCAGTTCCCCTTCACGCTGTTACAGTAGCGTACTACTCGTCAGTATTGCCTAAACTGAGGAAGCACATTGTAAAGAAACGACCAGGACTGGGTGGCGACTTGATCATTACGTCGCAAATCCATTCATCCAGTTTTTGGCTGCTTTCAACATTACCTGCATACCGCATCTGCCTTATAGCCCAGATGTTGCACGTTGATCCCTCCCCCCGTCATTAAAGGCAAAGCTGCGAAGCATTCTATTTAAAAACTCTGAAGCAGTGCTCAAGAAAAGTGAGACGGTTCGCAAGAACCTCATAAAGAATGACCTGTTGCAAGTGTTCAGGTACTGGAGATATGCTATAAAAATGCACTCAATTATTTAATAGAGGGATTTGCTTTGGAGAAAGATGTAAACGTTGGAATTGAGAAATATACCCATAAGAAAGAAAATCACTGTTTTTTTCCTTTCTTCTTCTTTTTTGTCAGTTCGTATTAGTTTCAAACAATGAAGTTGGTGTCACGTTGGCGTTAAGAGAAATCTCTTTGTTCCGCGTTGGTTAGTATTGACGCGAAAAGCCTTAAGTGCTAGATAATAACACCATGCATTCCTATTTGGGAACCAGTGCATGAAACGTTGCGTGCTTGTTTAAGGATTGATTGCACATGCCAGGTCTGTGACATTTGCTCGTGCTTCGCTGTTGGAAGCCTTTTCCGGCTCCTCCTCACGGTTTACCAAGGCGCACGTCCAACAGCGAACGGAAGGAAGTTGTGAAACCATCAATTAATTTCTGTGTTGTTCCAAATAACATATTACCGTCCTCACGAACGAAAGCGAGAAATTAGTGTGTATGATTTATCGTCTCTCCACAAGTTATATTTCAAATAAGAACAACTTATCGTGAACTGCATATTGCATACCAATACAACCTTATTTCTAAAATTCTATTTATTATCTGTACATTAATATCCTGTACATAATTAATCCCTTTTATCGTATTCTACATCAATACAATCATTTCATGTTATGCTGAAAAGAATCTTCTACCTCCAGAATAGACTGTTCAGCCTCATACACCATCTTCCCAAAAAATTATCCATCTTCCTATTGACCTTTTATCTCGTGAAGTGTAGGGACATACTTGTTTTGTCAATCTACGAGGAGCGTTCGGAAATTATTTACAATTGCGTTGTTTAAAAAAGTATCCATCCATCTACGGGCATGTCCTCTCATACACCACGGAGACAGTATGTGGTAGTTGCGAAGAAAGTGTGTAGTGAAGAAACATCGCTTTTTGTTGTTAACTAGAGAAAGCCATGGACAAGATGTAAGGTGACTATCATCGACAAGATGGACTACTTGGTTTTTGTGGAAGGAAGAAGTAAAAAAATTGTGAAAAAGGTGCACATTGTATTCCACGAGAAAATAAAAATTTTCTAAACATTTTTCATATAAAGGGTGGTTTAGGGTGGAGGAAGTTTCTTCAAAATTTTCGTGTTGCAACCTTAAAATATATTAAACTTAAATACCAACTTTGGTTTTTAACCGACTTTTCGTTTTTGAGTTATTCTGTCCACAGACTGACCGACAGACACACACAGACCTTCTTCTAAAAATGCTTTCTTTTGTATTGAGGGGATCTCAAAACATATTTCCGGTGAAATCTCGACATTGAATTTTTGGATGGAGTACAGTACTTCCTCTACTTACTATAAGTAGTAGAAAAAGTAAAAATGACTGTACAATGTGAATTAACTGAAACATTTGTTCCTTCAAGATTGTGTTTATTGATTCGGGTGATTTATTATAATTATTTTAAAGATACTGTTGTTTTTATACATTTCTGGAAATATTCCAATTTTTAGAACAGCAAGGTAAAGCGTTCAAGTGTTAGAGTAATCCCAAAATCTTGTTTTTATCGTTCTCTGCAACAGTTTCATACTGTGTAATCGGATTTTATTTAATCTGCTATTTGTTTGACTTCATACTCTCATCTCTATTTGGAGCTTTGCCAAGCCTTTTCAAGACTTCAGATGCAACAAACCTTTTTTGTGTAGTGCCTGAAGTCTTTTTGAGTGGGGAATCTGCTGTTTTGTTGGTAACACTCAATGCATTTTCAGGTATTTTGTTCTGGCTCTAAGATCGAAAAAGCAATGCAGGCCACGCGGTAAAACAAACAAAAGAAGTCGCCCACTGCCTCCTCTATGCGAATGCGATAGCAGCGCTCTTCAGGGGTAATTATCGTTAACCAAGTTATAAAATTTAACGGCTCATAAAGTTATGGAACAGCAGTTTTGGACGAAACTCAAAGCAGTTATATTAAAGATATTGTTTTATTGCTAGAAGTTGTTTCAGATTAAGTGAACTGGGGGCGATATGGCACAAAGAGTCTATATACCGGAAAAGCAGCTTCTGTTAATTTTACGGCGAAAGTTTAGAAGTTGAGAGTAGGTTGTATAGAAGTGGAGAACTGATGCTTCAGGCAAGCTTGTGCTCTGTGCTATCGTATTGCATATAGAGTGTATGGAGTATAACTGCAGATATTTCAAATGATAACTCAGAATAATATAATGATCAACATAGTATCCAGAGCACCTGCCTGCTGTGCGAAGGGTCCCGGGTTTGATTCTCGGTTGAATGGTGGAATTTTTCTTTAGGTGGTATTATTCCCCACCCTCCTTAGAGTCTGTAAATATGAATGAGGATGTGAATGTGTGGATTATAAAGGCAACCCAAAGATTGCCGTAAGCAATTATCCCAAAGTCGAAGCCACCGTTATACTTAGACGTTAAAAGTATAAACGTAGCCCCACGCCCTAAAAAAGTTTGTTTAATGTGCTGACTAATAATTTTGGTTATTAAGAGTAGTATGTTTTCAGGTAGTTAGTATCTCCAAATATACGTGACACACTCAAGCCGTACGTGTTTATTTTCCACGAGAGCACTGGACAGATTGTTGGGAGGGGCAAAGCAGAGCGAGCAGTCATCGCGATAATGAATGTCGGAGTCTTTTGCAGAAACTAATAAGTAAGAAATCGAGGATTCATTCATTGCATATGTACGTAAATAACTGTGTTACTTACAACTTATACTTTCATAGAAGAAACGGGAAAGGAAATAACGCACGTCAGATTATGGATTTAATGCTTATTTCTAATACATTCATTGCTTATTGAAATGTGTGAGGTCGAATTCTTTCTACAAGGCTAAGACCATCCGGTACAGTAAGTCAGTGTGAACGCGTGCAAGCAACCGGAGTGTTCACGGCGCAGTTATGACCGTGCAGGAAACATCGGGTATATGATGTGTTTGGGGGAAAACTGTTTAACGAAGAGCAAAACAAATAAAATACTGAAATGGATACATATTAAAGTACCAACTGTCAAATTATGTTCCATTTATACCTCTAACACCCTGTATAGCCGTTTTCACCCTCCGTGGTCTAGGGGTAACATGTTATCTTCTAGTCTCCAAGGTCAGGGGGTTAAAACTTGAGGAAAGGCGATGGATGTTTTGGGAGTAAAAATCCTTAGCACTACCCCCTTCGGAAAGGAAGTAAAGCTGGTGGTCCCGTGTCATAGATTTACGGCACGTTAAGCTTGATAAAAAGGCCTCGGAGCAAAATTAAGCAGTCTTTTAGGCCCAATATAAAATTGAACGCTGAGAAGCAAAGCTGTTAAGGGACATCCAAAAACAACTCATTTTCTCAATTTATGTATAGCCATTGTTCTTATCGGCTGTCTAGCTTGGTGTCGTGAGTCTGATCCTAGTTGCCTATAAAAATAAGATTTCTCATAATGAGGCGATCGTTGAAGGCTTTTTCGTATTCCGATTTCTACTTTCATTGATGCTGTCAAAGCCTCTCATTTCATGTACTGTTGTTGTAGTGTTTAACGCCCGCTTTTACTACTACGGCACCGCAGGCGGTGACACTGATGATACATGAAGATGGAGCACCGGTGGAATGAGATGGCGGGGGAAACCGGAGCACCCGGAGAAAACCCGCCCTGACGCCGCTTCGTCCACCACGAATACCACATGCGGGTCCCTGGGATCGAACCCGGGCCGCCTAGGTGGTAGGTGAGCGCGCTAACCGCTCGGCCACGGCGCCGCCGTTTTCATGTACTCCGAAATAACCATGGTTATACTACTGTCATGCTGCGAGTCAGCATAGGGTCAGATAAGTTGTGAAATGAAGGCAATTATGTATTTCAAGCTCCACAGTTACGATGAACTTAACGTAACGTGACTTAACGCGACGGGACGTAACGGGAAAGTCCAACATATTATATTAAATAGAGCTATTTCGGGTTGACTGTGGTTTAACTTAACGTGACGTAGCGTAACAAGTTTGGAGACCACGTCACTATTTGAATCAATCAGCGAGCAATGCCATGAAGGAATAAGTTGTGGTTCTCTATGTAACTATTTGCATAAAAACTCTTTCTCTGCTTCTTTTGTTTAGATCCTAAAATAGGTTATGGCCATCTCCATAGTACTTTATTCGCTGTTTAAAATTTGTTTACTTCATATTTTCGTATTTTCTTTCTTTTCATTTTTGGAAAACAAATTCTGATTAGAAAATTTAGTATCCGCCATGTCTACCGAGTAGAAGAATAACCAATCAGAATCATTCCCATTATGTCAAGTGCATCCTAATATACCTTCTGGTTTCTTACTGTTAACTGTATATAATGTAAATTTGAGTCTGTAAGCCAGGCCCCTTTGTACCGGCACCAGGCAAATATATTAGTCAATAAAATAAGTTGAAGTTGAAGTTCACGTTACGTTCCGTCACATTAAATAAAGTTCATGGTAATTCCGGCTTTATGATTAGACACAGGGAGTGCCCCCAATAACCAGAGGGCAGTACCGCCTAATCCCGTTGTACATACAAGAAAGTGTGCAATAAGAGAATTTCTGCTAATATGTTTCTCAATTAACATGAAGTAGATAGAATAAACGTTTGTAACAATATTTCGTGCTACAGTATACAAACATACATACTTAGCTTATGTGCATTACAGTATTTTTCCATACCAGTATTTGACTTGCGCAGCTATAAGGTGTACTTTACCATTATGAATAATTTGTCACTTAACACACAATACAGTTTAACTCTGAAATAGCAGCAAAATTCCATCCTGCGCAACTGCCAGAACTCAAATGATAAAATATACCGGCCTTAATATGAGCTTCAAAACGAACTTGGTGGGAAATGCTGCCATACAGTTAACCCATCTGGCGAGTTAGTTTACTAAGTGTTTTAGAAATGCCCTTCAAGGTGTCACTCCATGAAATTTGTACCTTATCTCAGGAAATATATGTTTCCACTCTAACTTCCTGCCTACAGACGCATTTAATGACACACACACACACACACACACACACACACACACACACACACACACACACACACACACACACACACACACACGATGAGTGTAATAAATATGCCCAATACAATTATTGTCAATAACGAACCGTTTCGCCGAAAAATAAAATAGTGTCAAATATTTGGAGTCATCTAGCTTCTTAACCCATGGATATAAATGGTTTATTATTTCAGTAACTATTGCTCAAACATTGTGTAAAAAATTCTGTAATGAACTTCTACCTTAATTCGTATGAATTTAGTCAGAATTTAATGTTAAATGTCATGCAAAGTATAATTTCTAAGGTAGATTTGGCAACGTCACGTTAACATTAAATTGTGATTAAATTCATTTAAATTTACGTAGAAATGCATTACAGCACTGTTCAAACAATGCACACAATGTTTGCGCGACATTTAGTGAAGTATAAACCATTTGTATCCATTCGTGAAGAAGCTAGATTGCTCCAAATGTTTCACAAATTATTATTTTTTTCGGGAAACGGTTCTTTATACACAATAGCAGCTGTATTGGTGGAATCCTTGGTTAATGCATGACCTTCCATCTGGTATATATGATATATATTATATATCTATATAATTAATAGTTTTGGTACCTGCCTGCCATTTTAATTACTAACTCTTAAATGGCCCACTTTTTTGCAGCGAAATTAATTCCTAATTATGGCTTTTAACTTGGTCCTAGTTTTCACGTCCGGTCTTATAGCAAATGTTAAGCATTTGGTTCACCATTCCCCCTCGAAATTTTTCTCGCCAGCTAAAAATGCCATCGATTCTGAGTGCATCTCTCCCAGCGTCTGTGGTGAATGGATAATAGCGCAGTAATGAGATCGAGTGGACAGAGAACTTCTGCGTTTCTAACTTTGACTTGCCGGGTTTATGGTAAGCTGCACGTTCAATTTTTACTTTTAGTTTTGCAATTGAAAGCTTCCTACTGCAAAACAATATATGTATAAAACTTAGGTAGACTGGAGAGGATTTATTATAATAAATATGCCGTTGGTGAATATAACACTTTTACTTTTTGTCACTTCTGCTTTGAGAAAATGGATACCAAAAACATAAAAAAGGAAGAGACTATGTTTAGTGGGCTTTCTCATCTGTTCATTTAGTTTCAGATTAGTCTAAATTAAAAACTTGTCTAGACTTTGACATTCAAATGCATTATAGAGAAACCTTCTTTCTTATTTTCTTTTTTACTCAAGTTTCTAAAATTTTTGCCTCTAATGTTTACCTACTATATAAAAGGCACTTGGAATGAAGAGGGCGTAACTTTTTGTTGTCAAAATTCAATACATACGTTTTATTCAACATGAAAATATTCTAAATATGTGGTATTTTAAAGTTGTAAGAATTATTTTTAATCAAATAAAAAGTAAGGTAGTTTGGGGAATTGAAAATCTTCTGTTGCTGTTGTAACCGAGTTTTTGTTTTTGAGCTTTTATGTACACACACACACACACACACACACACACACACACACACACACACACACACACACACACACACACACACACAAACACACAAATAAGCGAAAGGAGAGAGAAATAGAGAGAGACCTTTTTGTAAAAATTCTTTTCTTATATTCAGGGAGCGTCAAAACCTGTATGGATTTTTGAAATTCTTCCTCTATTTACGTCAAAGTAGTTATTGGGTGTTTTATTTAACTTTTCTCATGCCTAAGACATTGAAAGAGACAAGATACTCACCCCTCCGTCTCTGTTGTGAAGGAGCAGGTTTGATTTTCCCTATCCGATCAGAGCTCCACTAAAGAGGCAAGTATCAATGGACTTCCGACTTTTCTGGCTGCAAAAACAGTTACTACCCCTTGCCCCTAACTTGCATGGTGAAAGCGACCTTCCACTTTTATGATCCTAGAGACAAGGTAAATCACCGTAACTATAGAAGCTGGACGCTAAGATATACGGCAAAAAATGCTTAAACTCCAATAATTGTAAACACATTTCACGGATACACAATCAAAACGCATTCAAACTCACTTGTTTTAAGTTACTCGACATCTACGAATTCATTCTGTTTGAAAGCCGTCACACGAGTCCAAGAATCGCACAAATAAAATGCTTAAAACCAAATCTAGAAGACCGGAACTAAACCGGGATCCAGACGTATTGTTCTGCAGTTGATGGTCGCTCTCTATTGCGTTCAGTCATTATCTCATTCGTCCAATCAGAGCAGGTGGCTGCATCTGTGGTTATTTTCAATTATTGCAGAGCAACGAAAGGACGTATTGTTGCGAAACAGAGTTATTTTCCAAACTAATGAGTTTTAAAATTGAATAAGCAAAACCGCCCGGGAATACTCCCCCATAAACAAAACAGCTGCAAATGGAGAAATGGGCAATAATTATTGTCGTACTAGCCTTTTGTTATTGTCCCCCTGTGCGTGTGCGTTTCATTCAGTTATCATTATAAAAATAAGTTCTCTTTACACTGCTCTGTGGCATTTCATAACCTATATTCGGAATTCTGGCTTGAGGATTTGGATGCAAATGTCTCTTTTATTAAACGGTCGTACTTAGAAAAGTCCTTGTTTTTCTATTTCACGTTAACTGAGGATTAAAATTTGCACAATTATTTTTACTACAATTGTAGATACAGCCAGAATAGGAGAATGCAATAGGTTTAAGTCTTTTAATAACTGGTAGGTACATAATGACTTTGAAATTTGGTTTTCTTTGCATTGTCAAAAGATAAAACTACGAATAACGTATATTTGAAAAGTATAAGTGTTGGAAAATTCAAATCAATAACTAGGAATATGACATGATTAACTCTACTAACAAAAAATATTTGACAAACTCTGTGCTTTCTACATCTACATTTTTGGTACAGTAAGATTTTATCTATTTCTTACGATTTACCGCTTGCGTAAAGGTCATCCAAAATGAAGAGTATTTCAGAGACTATTTCTAGAAAATTTCATGTCGTGAAAATATGTTAAAGATTTCATACTTTAATCAAAACCGTCAGAGGAATTTTTGAGAAAATCTAATGTTTTATAAAAAGATTACCCATGTATGAAAGGATGGCGCTAATAACCTAGTTGTCGACGGGTCCTTAAACCTTACACACTCACTCTTCGTATGGCATTCTTGGAAGACGCTAAACTTAAATACCATGTTTGATATTTAACAAACTATTCTATTCTCTGTTGTTGTAGTGTTTAACGCCCGCTTTTACTACTACGCCACGCAGACGGTGACACTGATGACACATGGAATGAAGATGGAGCACCGGTGGAATGAGATGGCGGGGGAAACCGGAGCACCCAGAGAAAACCCGCCCTGACGCCGCTTCGTCCACCATAAATACCACGTGCGGGTCCCTGGGATCGAACCCGGGCCGCCTAGGTGGTAGGCGAGCGCGCTAACCGCTCGGCCACATTGGTTACTTTTTAGAGAAAGCAAAGGTGGTTTCTTTCAAAAGAAAGGCATAAAATAACACAAATTCCGTTTTGTATATAAATGGATACGTATTATGCAGTTTCTTGCATAGCTCTCAAAAATGGTCTTAAAGTGGCATAAAACCTTTTTAAAATATATCACAACTACAACTTGGAGCTTCTTGCTCATCAAAATGATATACAGTCAAGTGCACCCACGAGTATTTCTATATAACCTCAGACAGAACTAGGGAAATTGGTTATTTTTCAGTAACAGTTCCGGTTGTTTCAGTTCTAAAATCACTAATTTGCAAATAACTGTTCCAAAGAAACAGCTACTTCCACGAGTATTTTCGTATAACCGTAACAGTGAGATACCCTTGGTGTGGTGTTAGTTGCCTGCTTCACTCGGATTCACTGCCCAATGCCCACTTAACTCAAATTAAAGGAATTCACATCCATCATAATAGTTGTCATAATATTATATGATTTTTCATGATACCAGATGATAGGCAGTGACAAATTCAAAATAGGCAAAAGGCACTAAAAATTGTGCAGACACGAAAATAAACACCTATTTTTAAATTCAGTGTAGTACATCTTGAAAGATGACTTACATTTTGCAATATATACGTATGATTGTGGAAATCTTTTACAAATTTATTAGTTTTGGTTTTAATCCTGCCAATTCTAGTGGAATGGTGAAACAGCTATCCAGTATAGGTCAATAATAATTCACCTAACACTGTACACTATTTGCACAAAACACCGTTTTGGACAGATGAAGAAATTAACTGAGACTAAGGAGGTCAACAATGTCCCTCTGTCCGGTATAAGCACCCGGCATTCACAGTGTATAGTTACGCGATAGCTTAACAAGGGGAGATGTGTTAATTTGGTCGCTTACTTTGCGTTTACTTTGAGTACCAATTAAATTTCCCATGAAGGGGTTACCACCCCTTGCATAGTAGATTTTCTGTTAGGGGCGTCTTCCCTTCGGTAAATTGTCTTACCTACTCCCCACATATCCTGTGGGCGGACGGAACTTTAAATTCAGTCTTTCTTGTTCCCGTGTCTTAAGCTCATAAGGCAGCTGATTTTGCCTCGGGTATTTCATTTCCCCGGTTTCAACTATATCTAGGGGGCATTCCCCTACCCACTACCTGGGGAGGCGTCCGATGGGGGATTAGCAGCCCCACACAGCACCACAGAAGTACCAAAAATGCCTTAAGGAGCATGTCCTACGAATGCCCCCTTCAAGAAATCCATGCCAAGCTTTATTTTATGAACCTTCAGGAACTTGAAGTGTTGGACGACAACGCAAGAAGTGGAGGGACCGGTTCAGTTAGCTTCGGATCAGGTCTTTAGGCCTAAACCTTGTGAGGAAGAAGATTTTGAGTTTAATAAAAGTGGTAAATGGCCATGTTTGGTCCGTAAACCCTAAATCATTCCCGCAGTCGGTGAGTTTTCCATAACCATGAACACCCTTACAGGAACAAATTTTGGGTCGTCAAAAATTCAGGAAAGTATAAATTAAATTTTTTGTGATACAGAGCAAAAGTTGGGTATAACGCGTTGAAAAACATCGCCAGCAGCGCCACGTACATTTTCGTTTCTATTTTTACTTTCTCTACTGGTAAGTAGGGGAAGTATTGTATTCAGCCAAAAATTCGAAGTCGAGATTTCACCGGAAATACGTGTTTTGAGGCCCCCTGAATCCAAAAAAAAAAGCATTTTTAGAAAAAGGTCCGTGTGTGTGTCTGTGTGTCTGTCAGTCTGTCAGTCTGTGGACAGCATAGCTCAAAAACTATAAGTCGGATAAAAACCAAAGTTGGTATTTAAGTTTAATGTCGTTCAAGGGTGTGACACGAAGATTTTGAAGAAAATAGCCCCACCCTAAACTACCCTTTACATGGAAAATTTTTCGAAAATGTTGATTTTCTTGAAAATGGCTCTAACGATTTTGATTAAAATGTCATATGTTTGAGATATTTTTATGACAAATGAAATGTATATCTTGAATTTTCTGGCTATAGCCCCTGTAGTCGTATTTACTCTGGACGACTTTTGCATAACTGGTAAACCGTTAGAGATAGACCAAATTATACTATACAAAAAATGTAGATCTTGCTAAAATACACAATTTATGTCTCAATAAATTTTCTTGTAGGGTGAACCATTTCGGAGATATACCTTGTTATGTGTGTGAGTTTCGGAACTTTCGTGAAATGGGTCATCGTTGTTAATTTTTTTATATGTTACGCGTACAAAGAGAACGGAATCTCAAAGCTTTAAAAGATTTGACTATCGCACAAAGCCTACTGTATTCCAATATTCCCCTTGCACCTACAAGGAAATAAGCAATAAGATAATTTGTACAAATGTTTATTTTAACTAACACGAAGAAGATATAGGAATAAGAGTTTGTAAGAATGGTTAGTACAAGAGTAGAGAAAGTCATGTGAGTGCAACACATCAGATTTTTTTTTAAGGTAATGCGAAAATATGTTTCAAAATCAGACCGATAACACCATGACATTAACCTACTATATTAAATATTTTTGTGATATATGTAATAATAAAGCATAGGCATTTTTCCTGGTATCGCTACTAATGAGCATATGTTCCAAAAAGGCATTTCGGATAATTATTCCCGTTTAGATGCAAAGTCGCTAGAGTTCATAACCACAATTAAAATTGCATGGATGCGATATTTCTGTTGGGTATTACCATATATAGAAAACAGGGACAAATCCAAGATGTCGCTTTATTATGTACCTTTAACTGTTCCTTAGAGCTTTCAAACCCATACAAAAACATCTTCATCTTGTGTAGTAGTGGCGAAGTTCAACGAAGCTGACAAAACCCATGCTGTGTTGTTTATCGAACGTTGAATCCCCGCTGACACACACATCGTTCTCCTATCAGGGCCATAGAATTGAATGGCGAAATTCCACTTGCTATCTAGGAGCCGCCTAACTAAGGCGTGCCAAGGGGACGCTAGCCTATTTTATCCATCTAAAGCTATGGCTTCTCAAAGCTGTGATAGTGTACCTTTGATGCCATACTCTTTGATGGATCATGGCAGTAGAATACTGGCTTCTCTGGTTACAGGGATTCAGAATAGAGGACTCTGGTCTGCTGTGCTTTTCAGTGACGCGCTACTACATCAAACCTCCGCGCGAAGGATGTGATTTGGCGGAGGTTTCAAAATTTGTGTGAATAGATTGCTATTAACTCAGATCCCTTGACAAGGAATTCCCCTTCAGACGAGCAATAGGTATCCATTAAAACAGTCAAGAGCCATAACTGCACATTTCAGGGATTTTGACTGCTGCGCCTGTTTCCCTGGGCCAATCCACGTTTAGGCAGACAATTCTTCCTCAAACCTGGGCAGGGCCAGAAAAAACTGGCGCAAGGTTTTATAGAGGTGAGATCGGAACACCTAGCAATCATGTTCCTGACCGCCGATGGTGAATAGCTGTAGCATTATTTCAACTAAGTACATTGTTTCCATTGACGTTTCTGGTGGCCCGCATATGGAGCCCTAGTTGGTATTACGAGGGTGAGTGTACCCGGATGAGACCTCCCCACGCCGATACCGATGATCGAACCCGGATCCTCCGTACCAGAGGCAGGCGCGCTCGGAGACGGTCAGCTTGAAATTGTAGTAGAATGTAGAGATTGGCAAAACAAGATCGTCGAGGCATGCAGACATATTTCTTCACAGTTACTATGTAATGTCATAGAATGGCATTACATTATTGCGAATTTTGGGAGCGCTCTATATATATTTTGCCAAAACTTGACAATTTTCAAAGGGAACCACCACTCTCCTTTGCCGTTGGGTTGTAACCACCGGGAAGCAAAAGGCGACCCTCATAAACAGAGCGAGATGCAATGTGGCCATCTTGTGGTCCCTTTATATTTTTAAACCGCAAGCCTTATAAAACCCATACCTAAAAGTAATGCCGTCTTTAGCAGCGGAGTGGGGCAGAGTTGGTATGTTTTGGAAAAGAGCTATATATCGCCAACCACTCCATATTGTGGTCTTTAAGTGCTAGAGTTAAAAACAAACCAATTTTTAAATATATTACTTTCTGCTACTTGTGGGATTGTGCCACAGGTAAATGGGACATACGGTATAGCATCCATAAGTTAACGGGGTCATACGTCACAATAATTGTCACGCCACAGTGGAGTGTGACTTTAATTTATTCCAACTAATTCAGTATTCTTTTGGCATAAATATAAAATAAATCTGTAGAGACATGTCATTTTGTAAATATTCCAGTAAATGAAATGCAGCACATACACGTCATTAGTGATTTGTACAAAACGAGGGGATAAAAGTAAAGTAATGCTGCAAATGAGAGACATAGCAAACAATGTTCATGCTATTTCTGGGGCGTACAACAACGTAAACATTCATTTAACTCGTACCTAGCTGAGAGGAATTTATACGTCATCGTAATTAATTTTTTATGCTATAATGAGTTGGGATTAATTATATTTTGCTTCAGTAAAAAACGTTTCGGTTAGTAGCCCCGGGCAATATTTTGGTTTTCTTTACAGCTCAGTTAATGTTTTATATCAGTTATTGCGCTGATGTTTGTTCGACTTCATTATTTATTTTTCTCTTGTCCAAATACTGACATCATTATGGGCAAGTTAACACATTGACGTTAATTTGCGTTTCATAATAGTATGTTTAATATGCTAATGGTGCAGTAAATGGGGGTAAATCGTTCTGTTTTGTATGACATATTGCTGCTTCCAGAGCGGAGAAGAAAGGGAGAGAAAAAAAAAAAAAAGAAAAAAGAAAAGAAAGAGGGGGAATAGCCAACCAGGAGACAGTCACCATGTTTCCATGGGGAATTAAAATCGATTTAAGTTCTCATACCTGATTGAATACTACATGGAAACGCAGATTCAGATCAAACTGAATCATTGGATCCGATCCTCTTAGAAGTGGGATCGGTTAGAAATTTTGTTGCATGTAAATGCCTACTGGATTCAAATCGATTTGAATCCGCCAAAAATGCTAACTTCTACTGCACTCGTAACACGTTACACGCTCGTCATTTTGTTTTTTTAGTGAAAATTATGTAATAAAACACGACAAAAGCATTTTTATTGTTTTCATAATCTTGTAATATATTCTAAAACCATTCACTAACGTCAAAACCTACCTAAAATACTCAGAAAACATTTTTTACAGGTTCGCCAACATAAAAGCTCGAATTATTTATGCTTGACCTTTGCGTATCCAAATCCATTTTAATTCCTCATGGAAACGTAGTGAGTGTTATAAATGTCTTGTATATTTCCAAACATGCATTATTTTAGGGCTTATTAATCTAATACAGAACTGCGTAGTATCCGAGCTTAAAATATTTGAAGTCTGTTTTCGTTATTCAATTCGGAAAAATAGTCCAAAATGTTCTACATAATACCTCAAATTTTGGGAAGCGTTCTAACGATGTGGGACTGACTTTTAAGACACTTTGGCTTGAAACTTTGCTTATCTAAACCTCCCCCCGTTCTCTCTGTCTCTCTCTCTCTCACACACACACACACACATATGATACTCGGGCATGCACGCACATACACACACAGGCTATCTACACTGACCTCTTGAGAGCTTAGGATGAAGTTATGAGTAGTACACATTTTGTTGTTGATACAAAGGGAATTGCGATAGTCAAATGTTTTACATTTGGAGCTATAGTCTGGGAATGTTAGAATGTCTTCAAGGTTGCTGAGTCTGGCTTCTAGTGCTTTGGTGTCTCCTTGTAGGATCTCTCCTAGGGACTTGTGAACCTTGTATATGCGAGAGTCGTTTATGTAGGTGACCAGTTTCTCCAGCTGCTTGTTGAAGTGGTCACGATGACTACTGTTGTCTTAATGAACTGAGGTTTGCAGGTTATGGGTGGTGTGCTGGACGTCCTCGAGAGCACGAGTCAGGGCTGCCTACCATGCAGCAACCGGTAACACGATCACCACAGAATTACCTTATGTAGTAGAATAAAATATACACTCTGGGCAGGCGCTATGGCCGAGGGGCATTTGCTTTGCAGAACGAATTCGCGTTCACTTATTAAAATAAACATTGAGTATACTGGAAATACAAGTATAAGTATTAGATCCACAATTTGACATATTTTGACTATTTATTTTTCTATGAAAGACTAAGTGTACTTGGTACATATGAACCGCGACTGGTTCCTCCATTTGTTATTCAGTAGTTTCATGCCAGCGACCTCGACGTTCTGAAAGACCACCCGCTTCCAGGTCTTCACTCCTCCGGTCCATAGTTTCGTCTGCTCTCCGACAGACGCCTGATTCTAGGCACTACCTTTGAAGTCCTAGGCGGTGTGAGTCCTACATAAGGGGAGGATAATCAGGTAAAGAAAGAAAGAAAATCTATACTCTGGACTTAAAATTCCATACTCTGTCCATGCAATCCCGAGAAGCAATCGAAATTCGGTGAGGATTAGGAAAGATGAAGTATTGAGCAATACGAAACAATAATAACGGAGATTACTAATGCCTTAAAAAGGCTAGTTAAAATAAAGAGCCCTTTTTTGGTTGTTAGTACGTTTTCGTCTATAGTTTAACATTTGCCAGTTCTGCAAGATTATATGATCTTCCTTCATAGGTTATTTTCAGAGAATTCAAGATGTTAATTTTTTTCATTCAAGTATCTTATATGTATAGTGTTTTAATATATATCGTTAGAGTTCACTTTTGAGAAAATGAAGAAATAACGGACATTGTTCACATTTAAGATTGTAGTTTATGAGTGCGAGGATTTTCTTGAAAAGCTTTGTATTCTATCCTTGAAAAGCCGAATTTAGACACATGTACACTTGGGCACATACTTTTCCTAAAACCAGAGGACTTCAAAGTGTGTGTTTCCAGTGAACACTCCAATATTTCACCGGAAACACATGTTTTAAGACTTCCTGAATTAAAAAAAGAAAAGGCATTTTAAGAAAAGTGTGTGTGCGCGCGCGCGTGTGTCTGTGAACAGCATAATTCAAGAATAAAAAGTTGGTAAAATGCTAAACTTGGTATTTAAACCCAAAATCTTCCAAGGATGCGATACTAACACTAACAAAATTCCTAATTCCTTATTCTATTCTGATCTTTCCACGGAAAATTGCTCAAAAGTTTCGATTCATCAAATGTGGCTCAAACAATTATAATTAAATTACTATAGATTAAGTATATTTTAATTATGAATAAAATGCATATCTCGAATTTTCTGGGAATACACTCTGACGTATTTTTCACTCGCAACACTTTTACCTAATTGATAAACCGTAAGAGCTTGTTAAAACACACTTCGTGTGAAATACATTGTTTTATTCGTGTGAAGTTAAGCATTTCCGAGAAATTCCTTGTTATTGGTTTTAATTTTCCAACACTTACACTTTTCTTAAATACGAAATCGCAACCCGTATTTCCCTTCCTGGTTATGCAAATATGGAATTTGAAAGCAACCACGTAGCAAGCAGCTCCTAAAAATTCTGACTGGAGGAAATGTGTAATAATTTGTGTCTCGATTAACATGAAGTAGATAAAAGAACAAGGCTTTGCAAGAGTAGTTTATACCTACAAGCGTGAGTAGAGAAAATCATGTGAGTGCAACGCATCCGATTTTTTCCAAATGTAACTAATGCGTTGCTTTGGACACTGTACTCACTACGTTTCCATAGGGAATTGAAATAGATTTTAATCCAGTCCCATTCCCCATGTTGAATTCAATCCGGAATGAGATCGATATAGATACTAAGACTCAAGCATAAATAATCCAAACTTTCATTTTGGTCACTTGGTTTATGTTGGCAAAGCTATTAACAATGTTTTCTGCGTATTTTAACTAGGTTTTGAGGTTAGAGAATGTTTTTGAGAAGAATATATTGCGAGATTGTGGAAACAATAAAAGTGGTTTGTTTGTTTATTACACCACTTTCACTAAGAAAACAAAATGACGAGCGTGCAGCGTATTACAACAAATATAGAAGTTAACATCTTTGTCGGATTCAACTCGATTTGAATGTGGCAGGTGTTTCCATGCAATATTCGATCTGATCTCACTTCTATGGGGTTCGAATGCAAGGAATCATTTCGATCTGAATCCGCGTTTCTATGCAGTATTCAATCCGGATTGAGAACTCATCGATTTGAATTGCCCATGGAAACGTAGTAAATGTACGGAAGTCTTGGCAGCTTTAGAAGCACCCGTTTTTCACGCAACCAAACAAAAACGACAGTCGTTTTCCATTAGGTCATATGTGCAAACGTTGAAATTTTGTGCGCCGTTGCAGACGGAGAGAGAAACCAACCCCTTTTGTTTCACGGCCAAACCATGACCCTGCACGATTTTTTGCTCATTCTCTTCTTAATTACAGTTTTTATTCGCCACGGAGGGGCACGTGAGAGATATAATGTCGCGTTTATCATGAGGGTTTCCTGCCTGCGCGCTGCAAACTTCCTGCCTGTTCAGTTCACACCCACAATTCTTCTTGTTGATGGTGCTCTGTATATTACCTTCCTCGGCACGCACAAGAAACTATACCTTCCGACAGCTTTGTTTGTAGCCGCGGTGACAGGCTCTTGAGGTACAGCAGGAAAATTAAATGTGGTATCTGCATACTAAATTAAGTGATATTGGTTTTTTATGGGCTCACAGTTATTTAACTTCATCATAGGCACTGGAACGACCTTTTTGCCTGCTTTTGCAGGTTGTATGTGCGGTAATTGTGGCCGCGTGCCATGACACAGGAGGGCTGAGAATTTGAAGGTGTACTTGAGTATACAAGAGTCTTGTGGTGTTGGAAACTGGGTTACTCAGTTACACAAAAGGGCTTTGAAGAAGTAGGCTTTGTTCCAATTATCCTTCCTTTTACTGGCAATCCTGTATATAACTTTATGCAATAAGCAGAATATTACTGCGTATTCAATACCATAAATTAATACTATGAATATTTGACGTACATACTTATAGTTACATTTTTGCTATCATAGTTAAATTTATGATCTAATGTGAACATTAAATTTAAAAAAGTATCTACAAATCTGATCCGGATAAACTATGTTTTACTGTACTATTATTCAGTCATTTTAATTACTATGCCTTCATATAAATGGGCTGCATTGCATTTCCACGTAAAGGATAATATGCCTATACAAGAGTCTTGTGGGTTGGGAGGACTTCTTTTAAGTCGAATCCTTTTAATATGTACGTACATACTGTTAAATATCAAGTTTGATATTTAACCGAGCTTTTAGCTTTGAATTATGGTGTTCACTCCCTCCCTCCCTCCCTCCCTCACACACACACACACACACACACACACACACACACACACACACACACACACACACACACACACACACACACCTTCAAAATATTTTTAGATGTATTCAGTTGACCTGAAACTGTATGTTGCTAGTAAAATCTCGGTATGGAATTTTTAGGTGGTTGCAAAATACATATTTTTCCTCGTTGTTTATTTTATACATGTTTAACTTTGGTTAATTTAGAAAATTGAGAATATGATGAAAAAATAAAATGCAACAGATTTTTTAACACCTGGAAATTTATATAACCAAGTAATGTAATTTTAATTATTTATATTACGGTTTATTTACTGAAACGTCATTTTGTACTTGCAATATTTTGACATAATTTATTGAAATATATGTTCTGTAAGTTAATATAACATGAGGTCATTTGGTATATTCTTTTGGATTTATTTTGTACTTATTTGAAAAAGGTATTCTTTGCTTAATCATGATACAGATTACGTAATAGCTTGGGGAAAATCGTGATAAATCAGATTCATTAATTAAAAGAAAAATGAATAATTTATGACTAACAGAATCTTAAGTTTCAAGGTGACTTAAATAACGATTGTTAGTCCATAACAACTGTAAGTTACTGCTAACTGCCATATAAAAATGTATTTTACTTACTGCAATCCGTCAGTTTTGCCCATTTTAGGATTATGTCGTAAAGGCGTGGAGTTTGTAAATGTTTACAAAGTAAGAGTTGCTGTACACACAAAAAAAAAAAAAAAAAAAAAAAATAAACAAGTCAACATAATATAACCTGAAGTTATTTCGGGCAGCTATGCCGTGTTCTGCTGCAGATAATATTCCAGGTGTTTCGTCCACAGCTGTGGTAAACATCTTCAGTGGAGCAATCGAAGTCTCCAGCGAAAGTACAGCATAACAGCCCAGAAATAACTTCCAGTTATACTGACTTCTGCTGTGAAAGCTAAGTTCTCTCAAAATAAGCCAGCATGTGCTAACTAGTATACCCAATCCTTAAAGCGTGTACGGATGTCAACATTACGCCGAAGCACCACTTTTACAGCGAGTAGTGCAAATAGTTCGCTTGATACGTCCGAGTAATGAGTGAAGTGAATAAATACTGTAATGTAATTCAATTTCCAAAACATTCAAACTTAAGTATCAATATTTTACTTTCATGTATTATCACGTGGTACTCGGTACTTCTCCGATTGCGTTCTTTACTACAGTGAAGCGATGTTCTAACACTCGTCCTATCAGTAATACGCGTGCGGTCAGTAAGCCGGAGTGCTCAGTTCCTCAGAGTAGTTACGAAACATAAAAGCGAAAAGCCTCTAAAAATTGGTGAAAAGCTATTGTGTTAATTGTGTTTGGCTTTTTCTTTGAAAGTCATGGCACCAGACCGTGAAAGACGTAACCAAATTGACATCTGAAGCAACTGGTGTATCTGTGAACAGTGTTTCAAATATGAGAACAGCAACGAAACAAACAGGAGCTGCAAAAACCTTTAAAAAGAAACGGGAAAGACAATTAGGACAAGAGGATGATTTTGTTAAACGCGCTATTCGCTTTAAAGTACATATTTTGCTTTTAAACAACGAGCATCCTATCACAGATAAGGTACTTCTGTAGTGAACAGTGGCCCAGATCTTCCAAATTTTAAGAAAACTATGTTCTTCAGTTTGCTAAAAGACATTGGGGTTCAGTTCGCAAAGAGAAACAAAGTTGATTTGATAATTGATCGGGAAAACATTGTGGTGTTAACTGTGCGCAGAGAACGTAACACGTGCTTGTTGGCGGAGTGATACAGCCGCAGTATTTATGTACGTCCCCACTTTAAGCCCGGAGGGACTATAGTTCTTCATATTATGATGATTTTATATAATTCTATGAAGAATATGCCACAGAGATCTTCCAGTCCTTGTTTTCTATCGTAAATCTTGATCTAGTAATCCATCTAATAATTTAATGCACAAATAAATATATATATGTATTACTG
Source organism: Tenodera sinensis (assembly GCA_030765045.1). Lineage (NCBI taxonomy): Eukaryota > Metazoa > Arthropoda > Insecta > Mantodea > Mantidae > Tenodera > Tenodera sinensis. Next base: position 79,581,435 of record CM060969.1, on the reverse strand, counting down.
ATGAAAAAAGACATGGGCGGTTTAAACTTGTTCTTTCTCATAAGATAAAAGTGAGCATTTTGACGAAACAATTCGAGTCGTTACTTTACCATCACGTTATTTTTTTCTAAGCTTTTGCACAAAAACACAATTATCTTCTACTAATGCTAATACAGTCTACAGTCCTTCGATATTACAACTCACAACTGTTTTCTTCTCGTAGCCTTGACTCAGTCCTTTCACTGTCTTTCTTCACTTTCTCTGTCTCTCGTACATTAACTCTGACGATACAATCACTCAATACTCATTAAGACTGCTTCACTTCGTCGCGACGTATCCTTCATGACGACATACACAAATAGCTGTCTCGCACTTACCAACACACAAACCGATTCATGTTGTAAACTAACTCATTCGTCTGCTGTTTTCTCGTCTCCTTATATAGCGAGGATGAGGTAACATGGGCCTTTCTCGACTTCCACAAACACACCGGCCGCCGGATGCCTCTCGAAGGTTCCAGCAATTCTTTGCTATGCACTGAGCTCAGTATTGTTACTCACGTATATACAAATAGTCGCTCGAGACACCCTGACCTCGAGTACCCTCGTTTGCTCGCCGGCATGTATGTGGTGTGAAGTAGTTTAACCCGACGTCCTTTGTTGTGTGCCGCGCCCGGCGTCACAAAATAATGGCAACGAAAGAGATTATTGATCTTATGGACGACTATGATCTAGGTTTATGATTGGAGAGAATTTTAGTTGTAAGGTTCATTGAAGTTAAATTATTGGCTGGTGAAGATAAATCGTTTACTTTAGAATGTCAATTGCCATAGTAAAAACGCATGCTAATATCTAGGTTGACTTTAAAGCGCACTTCAACGAGAAATAAATAGTAAAACGACACAGTGCTACAAGCGTGACGAATCAAAACGGGGAGGGGGTTCAAAAGCGGTTAAACGCACTATGACACGATAAATAAATGCTTTTTTACAGCTAACTCCGGAACATGTGCATTATCGCTATGGGAGAATTCCGTCAAGTTTGCAGCTTTGCTCCAACTGCATATTTAGAGCTGCGTGTTACAGAAGGTTTGCATGACTTTGGCTCCGTTGTTTACATAATGAAACGAAATGCTGAATAACACGATTTCCAGCAGAGGGCGAAGTGTTCGTGATCGTTCTTTTTATTCCCCCCCCCCCCCCCCCCCCCCCGTTCTGTTTGCTTGGCGCCGTGTTGTTGCTACCACTTTCCTATGTTATGTTCAGGCATATACTCTTTGACTTCTCTTCACTTCACTGTTGGCGTTTAGCTGCCAACAACTTGAAGAATAGGGGAGAAGATGGCATTGTGGGGTCATCTTCCATACTTGTCCATATATACTAAAATACGTGGCAACATTTGTAACTTATTTTCGAGATCTTACCATACAGAATTTCTCCTCATGATCTGCAGTGCAGAATACATTATACTAACATCCGTTTTTACACACAATAATCAGTATTTTTGATGGTGGTATTGTGGTACAGAGAGTACCATTCAAACAGTCAAAAAAGTGTAATATATGCTTGTATTTTCAAATTTAACAAGGAAGTGGAATACAACAAATTGATTTTCAGTACACAAAAATAATTTTGTCGAATAAATAGCGTAGTGTTTTTCTCAGACTTAAAAAATGTTTAGACTTAAAGGAATCTCTAAAGAGCACAATTCTAAGCACAAAAGTCATAAATAAAACTGTCATTCTCACAACCAGAACAATCCAGGTGTAGCCATCTGCCGCAATTTCTCACACTTGATCCAGAGTTCCCCAGGTTTTGAGTTCCTGAATTTACCATCACAAAAATGCATTCAGGATTCTCCTTTTCAGGAGTGTAATCATTAGTTGGAGTTACTAAAACTGATTCACCTGAAGAAATGGAGATATCAGTGTCATCTGAATCCGAAAATTCTTGCTTGAATACGATTCTTCTTTTGGCTTTAAAGCTCGTACTTTTTTTGCTTACTTTGGACCATTTCTTGCATAGTATGAGTGAGATTTGCATTTACTTGTCGCTGGCTGAAATTCATCTGAAGCTGTAGGAAAACTATTGCGTTTAGAGGCACAAATAGAAGGGTTTTGTCGTTCTTTCTGAGAATTCTCAACTCAGTCTGCTTGTTCCGTATTACCACTTTACAGAACATTACTTTCAGTATAACTCTTATACATTAACTAAGTACGTATAATAATACTTAAAGATACATTTATAGACCAACTAAATGTGCAAAATACATCGTTTCTCCCTCTGTTAAAACTTCACGAGTATCATATTAAGATTAACCACGAATTGAATACATTTTATCCAATCTTAGCATTATGAATTGTAGGAAATAATGTGGCATCCATAGTTGACATAAGTGCGAGCGACTTCATGCTGTAAATAGAAAACAACTTCTCTACTTGTTATTACCTGGCGTGTTGAATTGATGAGCAAGACACCTGCTTGCAAGCATTCTCTTCCTAGAAGAGAAGTAATCGGGTGTTCACTTGGTAACTTTGATGTAGCCTATTATCAACATACCACACTATACTGGATCCAATCTAAGAAACACACTTTTGTATTACTCCGCGCAACATGTACACTGCTCAGTTTCAGTAAACATATTGGTTTTTTTATTTCCAAATAACAGTGAAAATACAGTATATTGCAACAAAGCCGTTAAGCTATTCATTAGTACATTTATAAAGTAGTAACATAAAGAACATATGGGATCTATTTTATACTCATGTTGAAATTGCGGTCATGGGCTAATAAGAGCATTCTAGATGCTTCCGCTGCCTCTCCCCTTTTGTTTACCTCAAGTGTGTTTCTTATTTCAGGATGAGTGTAGGTAATTATAAATTAAGATATTAATTATTAAACGTTTAATTATGTATAGCGATTTTTGAATCGCTCCTACACTAGACATATTTCAAAATAATTTCATCTTCTCTCTATAAGCCATGGCAACTTGGGATGTCGGCATTGCTATAGGATGTACGTTATTGGTAGTATTGGTACTCTGACCATAATAAACAAATTGTCCATGGGATTGAAAGCAGTAACAGTATATTTATAATGACATTGTATAAATTTATACGACGCCACGCCACTCCGAATTCAAGGGTTAAATTGGGGCAATACATAGTAGCAGAACACGAAAGTCAAAGAAAGTCCATTTGCGCAGGGGCATATTTTACCCGTCAGCTGGAAGTAAGGGCTTTACCAATGGAAAAAAGAGACGATGGAGTAAATGAAATCATCTGGCAGGAACCGTCATACCATCATAGCATAAGCCAGGTCGCGAGTTCGAATCTCGCGTAGGGTAAGTTATCCGGATACGGTTTTTTTCCGAAGTTTTCCCTTGTTCTGGGAAGACAAATGTCAGATAACTTAAATTTCTATGTACCTCGGGCTCATTTGAGTATCATTTCACTCATTTCATTCATTCATTCACCTTCCCATATGACACTACACTGGAGGCTGATAAAAAATGGGCACACCTTCACACCTCATTTGCTGCCTGCCAACACTCCCTCTACCCATTGATTTATACTTTTGTATTGTTTGTGATCTTCGCTCAGACGAATTTTATTTATTAAATTTGTTCAAGGAAACAAATGGCCGGAAGTATATCATAAGGTGAGAATTTCAGACTTAAACATATTTTGCTTTTTTGTAGAAATTATGACGATTTCCAATACATTGAAGTATAAAAATAAATTCTTAAAACGTATAATAATGCCTATAACTTTCTAACCACAATAGTTTGTTATTTCGAGTGCATTCTTTCAAAAGCTTTACAAGTTAGTGGTGACAAACGCTTGTAGAAATTCTTTCATTAAATATGTATTTCGCTGTACGTAATACCGAGGACGAAGGCGCCGTCAAATCTTTTTCAAAAAAAAAAAAAAAGATGTGTGCGCTCACATGAATTTCTCTAAAATCATTGTTGGACAAACTAGTGTTTAAAATGCTTATTCTTGTATTTACTTCATGTTAATTGAGATAAACTTCTGTGTAATGGTTGTATTACACATTTCCTTATAAGTACATAGAGTCGTAGTGTGAGCTTAAGCGATAGTCAAATCTTTTAAGAGCTGGTCGCTATGTGATGGCTTTAACATTTCATTGTGGTTGCATAGGCAGAGACACACTCACTCACACATGGTTTATTATTAATTTTTTTGAAAATGCTGTTTATTCAGGGAGTGCAAAACGTGTTTCCCCTGAAACCTCGATATCGAATTTGTGTGTGGCTACATACTGGCTTTGAAATCATTTACTTTTTTCCATCACTCATGAGAAACAAAGGAATGATGATAGCGTTTCAAAAAAGAAATATTGGAAAGTTCAGACAGTTATTACCCAATGTTAGTAGGGAAGTAATCTCCCCCCCCCTCCCACTCTCTCTCTCTCTGTTTCTTTATACCTTTCTTTCTCTGTCTCTCTGTCCCATTCTCTTTCTCTATCCCCTGCCTCTGTCTTTGTCTCTCTCCCCCTCTCTCATGTTGATTGTATGAAGTGTGTAGCTTTTGATAGCGAACCAACAACCTAATTTCATAATGCACTTTTATGACAGAGCGCACGGAATGAGTGGAGAAGCTAAGATATTTCTGCAGTGTTGGAAACAGCAGGATTCCTCTAGGGAGTGGCAGTAGTGGCCTGTAATACTAGCTCCTTGATAATAACAGAGTAGGTCAGAGAATGTGACATGTCGTGTGGCCAAGCCCATTTCACGCTCCAGTCATTTCCAGCAAAGGCAATCGGTTAATTACGTTACAGAAAGGAGTAGAATAGCCTTTACTTGGGCCAGGAAGCCACCACTGACATGCGACTGTGCTTGCTGAGTCAATAAGAAATCAAGGCTTTTTGGTTCCCTTCGTAAAGAAAACTCCCGCAGGAGAATCATTCTTGCACAATCAACGTTCTCTGCAAGCCGCTTCAAATGTACTATTTAGATTTGTACCACAAAACACATATTCAAAGTCTAGACAAAAGAGATCAGTTTTCAGATCTGTATATCTTAGAGACAGGTGAAGCTCATTTTTACTTTCTCTACCACGTAGAGTATTGTATTCCACCAAAAAATTCGATGTCGAGATGTCTTGAAGCCCCCTGAATAAAATAAAAGCATTTTTAGGAAAAGGTTCGTGTGTGTGTGTCTATCAGTCTGTGAACATCATAACTCAAAAACGAAAAGTTGGTTAAAAACCAAAGTCGGTATTTAAGTTTAATGTCTTTCGAAGATGCGACACGAAGATTTTGAAGAAAATTACTTCACCCTAAACTACCTTTTACATGGAAAATTTTTCGAAAATTCTGATTTTCTTGAAAATGGCTCTAACCATTATGATTAAAATGCCATATGTTTGAGATATTTTATTACAAATAAAATGTATCTTGAATTTTCTGGCTACATGTAGTCGTATTTACTCTAGATGACTTTTGCATAACTGGTAAACCATAAGAGATAGACCAATCTTACTGTGCAAAAGATGTAGATTTTCCTAAAATATACAGATTATGTCTGAATACATATATTTTTTTTTGTTTATTTTTTTTTATTTATTTATTTATTTATTTATTTTTTTCTGTAGAGTGAACCGTTTCAGAGATATTCCTTGTTATTTGTGTGAGTTTTTGAGTACTTATACTTCTGTCAAATGGAACATTGTTATTCAATTTTGTATGTGCCGTGCAAAGAGAACGGAATTTGGAAGCTTTAAAAGATTTGACTATCGCTCAAAGCCTACTGTATTTTAATATTCCCCTTGCATCTAGAAGGAAATAAGCAATAAGATAATTTCTGCAAATGTTTGTCTCAACTAACACGAAGATATAGGAATAAGAGTTTGTAAGAATGTTTAGTACAAGAGTAGAGAAAGTCATGTGAGTGCAACACTTCAGATTTTTTTATTTTCTATACCATTGGCACGGTTACAAGGACACCGAGTGTTAGAAGTAATTTTTTAAGGAAAACATTAGAACTGCATTCTTAATTTCTTGCACCGATATTACTAACAATACAAAAATTAGAATGTACGTTTTGTGTGTAATTGATTCTTAATATATTAATTGTATTACTTTTATTACCTAAAAACAAAATCTATCTTCTCCACAGATATTTAACTAGATGTATTAGTTTTACTTTCTCTACTGGTAAGTAGAGGAAGTATTGTATTCCACCCAAAAATTCGATGTCGAGATTTCACCGGAAATGTTTTAAGATCCCCTGAATCCAAAAAAAAAAAAAAAAGGATTTTTTAGACGCGCGCTTGTGTGTGTGTGTGTGTGTGTGTGTGTGTGCGTGCGTGCGCGTGTGTGTGTGTGTCCTTGGACAGCATAACTCAAAAGCGAAAGATCGATTCAAAACCAAAGTTGGTGTTTAAGTTTAATGTCTTTGAAGGATGCGACACGAAGATTTTGAAGAAAATAGCCCCATCCTAAACTACCCTTTACATGGAAAATGTTTCTAATATTTTGATTTTCTAGAAATCTTTAAGATAGTTGTGCGACAAATGAAACGATATTTTGAATTTTCTGGCTCTAGCGTATGTAGTCTTATTTACTGCGGATGAGTTTTGAATAACTCGTAAACCGTAAGAGATATACAAAATCTTACTATATCAAAAAATGTAGATCTCGCTATAACACACAATTTATATCGCAGTAAATTTTTTGTAGAGTAAACCATTTCGGAGATATCCCTTGTTATTTGTGCTAGTGTCGGAAAACTTGAAACTTACGTGAACTGCAACATCGTTGTTCATTTCTTAATATAAGTGGCGAAGAGAACGGTATCTCAAAGCTTTAAAATATTTTAGTATTGCTCAAAGCCTATTGTATTCTAATATGCCCCTTGCGCCTACAAGGAAATAATAAGATAATTTGTGCAAATGTATATCTCAACTAACACGAAGAAGATATAGGAATAAGAGTTTGTAAGAATGGTTAGTACAAGTGTAGAGAAAGTCATGTGAGTGCAACATATCACATTTTTTACGGTTGCATTTGCATTTCGTAATACCTTTGTAAAAAATGGTGACAAAAAGCAAAATCCATCCGGTTACTGTTGTTTATTCTCTTCTAAAACTTATCACAAATACAGTTTTTCTTCTCGTCGTTAACAGGGTCTACAATCTTTCGTGCTTACACAACTCAAACTTTTAAATCTCGTGACCTTTCCTCACTCACTTTCGCGGTCTCTCATACATTATGACAGTGCAATCACTCGACGCTTGTGAAACCTTTTTCATGACGACCAACGTATCTTTCATACATACGCACAACTATCTCGCACTCACTAACACACCCTCTCATGGCTGTTACTGTAACTGTAACTCTCTAGCTAACTCACTAAGTGCTCTACTGTTCCCTCACTGACGTCCCACACACCTTTCGCGAATTCCTTCAAACGTGTTGACGATGACGCAACCAGATCTCTCTCGAAGGCTCCGGAGAAGACCCATTTTATCTTACCGCTTCATTTTTGTCACGTGTTCGCTCGCCTGAGTGGTGTGAGGAAGCTTAACCGTGATCCCCTTTGATACGCACGGTGCCTGGTATGCGGTGTGAAGTAGCTTGGCCGCGTCCGTTCTTTGTTGTGTGCCGAGCCCGCGTCACAATATACACTACTTCGGCCGTACGTTAACCATGGATTCTTCATGTATAATAAATATGTCCAATACAATTATTGTCAATAAAGAACCGTTTCAAATTAAGAGAAATAAAAATAAAGAAATGTGTCAAATATTTGGAGCCATCTAGCTTTAACAAATGGATATAACTGGTTAATCATTTTACTAACTAACTTTACTAACCAATTTGACGAAATGGTTCTGTATTTACAATAATTGTATTGATCATATTTGTTACGTTCATTATGTAGAATCCCTGCTTAGTGTATGGTCAAAGCAGTGCCTTCCACTCGGATACATGCATAATGGATAGTTTTTCCTTTAAAAGTAGTTAGAAGGTTCATGCTGGAATTTTTGACGGGTAAGTTATATAAAGAAATGATAGAAAGGTAGATAAATAATTTCAATAAGTAATGTTCGTGTGTTAAAATTAGTGCATAATGTGAAGAAGCAAGGTTTACATTTTGTTAGAGGATTAAGGTCATCAGTTAAAATCCATGTTAAGAATAAGCAATTAATAAGGTAGTGTTGCTAAGGTAATGAGGGTTCTGGTGAATTCAGTCGACAAGAATAGCATTAGCTTGTGGGTAGCTGGAAATCAGTTATGTTCAGGAAAATGGTTCTGCGGCTCTACAGTTGTTAGTTGGCTGCCTTTGTTTACTCGCCGGCCTGGTATGTGGTGTGACGTGGTGTGACATCTTTTGTTTTGCGTCGTGTTCGGCGGCACAACGTGATTTGAGCATTCTTATAACCTCAAAGATTTTATCTTTTTGGTGGTGCTGTAGATGTTTCGTAGAACCGGATATTGAAAAAACCTCGAAAATTAAAAAGAAACTACTAATTAATTCCACGATAAATTGTTTTTAGGGTTTTAGTTCTTGATTTTCCTATAGCATTTTACCTTACATTAATTAGTTTGTTGGCTATGTAGTGGTCCTACAGCAGAATTTGGATTCCCCTCTAAGCAGTTATTTCCTTTAATTCCTTATAGCTCATTTATCACGGAGAATTATAATAATTTAAGGTTGCCATAAGTCTGGTGATTTGTTGTTCTAAGTACTCTCGGCGATTTGTTACTTGAAGCTTATACAGTTGCAGGAAATCGATGTAGCAAAGTTGAAGTTTTGTTGGGGAGGTGTTAATTTTATTACCGCTGCGTGCCGCTCCCCACTGATGAAACTCGGGATGCGGAAGTAAAATTTAAGTTCTGCATGTTCAGTTCCCAGTTGCTCCGATACTTGTATTGATCATATCAACTTACTAAAGACAGGTACGGAATCATTCACCTACGAACGAGGCTAGCCCTATCTCGTCCAATTGTGAATTTGGAACGTATAACACGATTGGACAAGATAAAGCTAGCCTTATTTGCAGGTGAGTGATCCCGTAGCTGTCAGGTACATACTTAGGTCTCGCTGGTAAAAACTTTGTAGGTGATTCCTCTCTAACCAAGAGATGACCTAAGGCAGGGGTGAACCACTAAATTAATACTACTTGTTTGAAGGGCCATCTAACTCAATTGCTTTGAAATTGAGCTGACGTATTGGTATAGTACGGCGATAAATAAACCTTAAGTTTTAAGTCATTCACTTACTATCGGCTACCCTTTTTTATTTTTGGAAGAATGTAATATTATGCTTCTTTTATATAGTCTAATGCCTGTTTTTCTTCGCGCAGGTTCCGACAGAGACGCAAGACTCTTTCCATCTTGTTTCTGGACGCCCTACATCTCTTCTCTCTTCAGGCTTTTGATCTCTATTTTAATTAATCTCTTACTATCTGCTCTGTCCACATGATTATTCCACTCCTTTTTCCTCATATTCATACATTTGATTACGTGTTTTATATCACATTGTTGTCTTACACCTTCATTCATAACTTTATCTAACCTAGTTTTTTCTACAATTGTTGTTAATGTATTCATTTCCATTATTCTCATATCATCCGCTCGTGTCTGTGCTGCATATAGCATTATTGGTACAACTACAACTTTTTATATCCCTCTTTTACTTTCTCTTTGTAAATATTTGTTTTTGCAGATGGGATCTCTCAAGTAGCCTTATATTCTTGGGGCTTTTTGTAATTGCTTTCTAACTTTTTCTAACGTGTTCCATCACTCGTAACTTTAATACCCAGATATATAAAGTGCATCAGTTGTTCATTTATTTTTCCGTTTATGTCTACTTAGTTCTTCGAGGGCCTTTAAATATTTTCATAACTTCCGATTTAATGTTGAACACCAATAAATTTATTATGACTTTTCATTTACCAATTTCTCAATATTAGTGAAGTTTTTATGTGCACAGAACAAGTATTAGCAATATGTGCATCTTGCCAATATACTAAATGTATTCTTAGTAACATTCGTGGTAGAAATTTGTTTGGAACCAACTGCTCAAGAAAGCAAGCAAAGCAAGATCGTGAATTTTAGAAAACCGGTCTGAAGGGACGTATTTCCAAAATTCGGTCAAATTATAAGTGGATGAACCATAATGTTCTTTAAATTTAGCACAAAGCCCGAGTGATTTTCGAGTTCTATTATTTCCATTTGCAAGGATGGTATGACTCACAGACTGAAATGCAAACCTCTTTTTTCGACGATACTGTTTTCTATTTCTTCTCATCGATGCTTTCAAGGCGTTGAATTTCCTGCATTGAGTGCTGTTAACTCAGGGCTTGGCAGCTGATGCTCACTGAGCGTAGCCTGCTCACGGCCTTGCACTGATAACTATGTATAGCACACAAACGAATTAATGTCGGTTAAGGTATCCCTCGTAATACTGGCATTACTGCAAGTATGTGCATGAAGTAAATATATTAAATCGACTTGATTTTGACATTGCAGACATGTAATAAATCATAATTGACATTTGTGTTTTACTGTTTAAATCTTAAGAGGGTCTACACTTTTTTTTAGTATTTACTTAAGGTGTAATTTATGCAGCATCTAAGTATAAGCCGCAAGCATAAATTAGTTTTAGGATCAACAGCAAGGCGTGGATAATCACTCGCTACTTCCCCACCAACGTTAATTAGCTATTGCTATTGGAACCATCATCTTGAACGTTCTTAATAGGTAGTTAATTGTAGTTTTGCTTAATACCGTTTTTGATAATCCTCATAAAAAGTGCAGCACATGTACATACGTAAGTGCATTGGAGAATCTCGGAAACAGAAAATAGCCGACTTCCTCTCATATTTTCAAACTGTTCCCTTACTCCACTTACCACACTGGTACTGCAACATAATGTGGCAAATTCACTCATTGGTTATCTTTCAAACAATTCTTTGATTATTTACTTGTTCTATTTACATTAGGTATGACCTCAATTGCACAGATTCACACAAAGTCCATTTACTCTTTACCTACACACAACTCACAAGAACTCAAAACTAACAAGAAGTTACTCCATCCTAGCAACGTGACACCAGCCACCCAACACCAAACGTAGGGAATGTTTCCAGCACGGAAGCTCGGCGCTTAGCGATGCATAGATGTTCTGCTCCAACGCGACAACTCTATTAACAAAGGTAATTTTTGCCCTTAGACAAGTATGTTTTCATGCGTAACGTGCTGAAGCCCTCATGTTTTCTGGTTAATGCATTCGTTGAATCAATTCTTGGTTGCTACAATGTATAAATGTGATATTTTCTTTTAACTGCATACGCGATTTCAGCTTCCGTGACGTTTAAAGAGTTTCTGTATTAAGGACATTTTCTCCCATCGACTTCTAAGTCAGCTGTGTATGCTGTTCCATTTTCAATTGTTTGTGCTTCCTCCCGCTGCTAACAATGTCTCGCAGACTGACTTTTTGTAGTGTGTAGCGCCCGTTTTACTACTACGGCACCACAGGCGGTGATACTGATGATACATGGAATGAAGATAGAGCACCGGTGGAATGAGATGGCGAGGAAAACCGGAGAACCCGGAGGAAACCCGCCCCATCGCCGCTTCGTCATTTACGAATCCCACATGCGGTTGCCTGGGATCGAACCCGGGCCGTTTTAGTGAGAAGCGAATGATCTAACCACTCGGCTACGGCGCGGCCACGCAGACTGACTGTCTAGTAAATATCGCAGTGTGTCTAATTGACTGTCTAATAAATATCGCACTGTGTCTAATTGACTGTCTAATAAATATCGCACTGTGTCTAATTGACTTATTAGAATATCCATAAAATAATACTAGATTACTTTTAAACGATTTTGCTAATAAATTATTTACTTGCCGAGTATTGTAAACACCGCACGTATGTGTAAGCGTATGTGCATGCAAGCTTCAGTTCTGAACGCTTTAATTACAAACGATGTCAATTTCAGATATGTACAATTATTTTCCATACTGTGCTGGAAAGTAGGTTTAAATAAAAGCAATTAAGAGAACGAAACATATAATAGTAAACACTTTGCTACTTTCATTTTTGTGGAGATTAGTTAAAATAAAAATTGAAGTAATTGCATGCAAAATTAAGATGTCCATAAATACAATATTACTGTTCGTTAGTTAACAGTGGTGTGCATTTAGCAACGATGGTCATTTTGTACATTATTTTGTTCCATTTTTTACTACTGGTGCGAATCTCTTTCTCTCTCTCTCTCTCTCTCTCTCTCTCTCTCTCTCTCTCTCTCTCTCTCTCTCTCTGCTTTTCTAATACATTCCCAAGAAACTTGAACTATTTGTTTAGGTTTCTTTTTTATTCAAAGTGTTACAAATGGATTGTGTTATTATAATAAGACACAGGAATTCTTAAGCAGTCGCCTTCAAGTTAGTTACACTCAAACCATTATCACTACGAGAAGCATAAACGGCCACGGGCAACCGATCTGAGTGTTGGCTGCAAACGCCAGAAGATTGTACGGGGGATGGTTTGCTGCCTAGACTTCTGCCTGAAGTCCATTAACAGTTCAACCTTATTTCCTTCCGTCCTGGCTTCAAATGCGTAGGAATTTCTATGACTGCTTATAAGAGTGCGTATTGTTTTCCAGACTATTAATACAATGTTGTTTTTGCCACCTTTGTACTTTGTAATTAGCGTTAACATTTTCGCAAAATATACGAAAAAATCTCCTTGGAGATTCATTTCTAAGAACTGCTACAAAAAACGAGTCTCTTTGCCTGCATCATTATGTAAAGCAGAGTGTGATATCGGAATCTCGAAATGAAGTGGTCAGCTATCAGCTGCCATTAAATTTTGTATCTGCCATAAATTGGCACCTGGTTTACTAAGCCAGAACAGATATTCCACATTTCGTATTTATTGTAATCTTCTGGTTATATCCTTTATTATAATTGTCCAGATTAATCAACTAAATCTGAATAATAGTTTATCTAGTACTAAGTCTAAAAATAATAATTCTTACGTGAATTGATTATAGGTAATTATTTTTTAATAATCCACAATGTCTTCATGTGATAGTAATAAAACACTAAAAGGAATTGAATGACATGAATTAAAATAGCATAAAGGTTAACAAATATCTCAACTATTTCTACTACTACCACCAAAAGTTAAGTTAACCGTTTGCTAGTTAGATTTTCCCTCTACCCAGTACAGACTGCAATGAAAGAAATCAGCACTACCTTATTTCGTCATGCTTTTATTTTCTTGGTTGATACTGTCACTTTGCAGATGCGTATCATGCCTTGTGTTCTGTATCGAACCGATAGAGCACACCTATGCTGGTATTGTCAACTCATTGACTAATTACGAATAGGTATAGCCACCTCCCTCAGCTGGAAGGGAGGCGAGGTAACGTATCTCCTTTCAAGCTGGTGGATGGTGGACACCGTTATCAGAACTACGCCCAGTAAATGCCCCTATAGACCATCAGAAATTCTATGTCTATTGCTATTTGTTCTCTGTGTAGTTATTACTTATTCAAACTAATCATAGGTAGCCAGTACCAATCAAGCCAACCAATCACCCAATAAGTCGATACGCAAAGTTTGCTTTGAATAGTATTTCATTTAGTTTCAAAGTTATCCTTGTACAAGTGCTGCTAAATCCTACTGCTATTCTTAACGTTAGTCTCTTCCATGTCAACAAACAGACACGTGCACAAAGCTTAAACCTTGTAAGCAAACCAAGCAGAGCAGAGAAAGTAAAATAATATGGGCAGCGCCTCTTCAAGTGATGTTTTGTCAATATAATCCAGAGTCGCGACCTGGGTTGTATAAGTATAAACCCTGGTTTATATTAATTTACAAATAAATAGCACAGTAATGGTGGGAAAGTGATAATTATTATGCTAATTTAATTACCAAGCTAAACTCTGTCGGAGTGGTGGATTGTATAATGCTCCTGCCTCTGTTTTGGGAAGGCCATTAAAGCTCCAACCCTCCAAACAAAACTTTTGGTAGCGAGCGAGGCCAATTTTCTTTTGTAGGTGAACTTCGAGTTAAGTACGTTTAGCTGTTGGTAGATAAAGAGAGAAAAACTAACCTCATGCCGACTTTGTGTGGATGGTCAGTGGCGTGTGGTTTTGAAAGATGAAAATAACTCTTTGGTGTATTGCCAGTTGCCTTTTTGGCGCAATATCTTGAGATAAATGCAATCGCGTTGCAGCACACACATAGCAAAACAATTCATAAAATACATACACAACGCACACACAAGAAGCTACAGAAGAACACTCATAAACACTGCACAAAAGATGAAGACTATACAAGAAACACCAACAGACAAAAACCCATCCCCTCATCACACTCATACATGTATACGATAAATATCAAGAAGAAGAAGAACAGAAAATACGGGATCATCTACAACACTTTCAAAACATTTAGACACACAATAAACACAAAAACACACTAAAACCCCTAACATACAAAAACACACTAAACATACAAAAAATACCTATGAGCCAAGCAGCAACATTGAAATAAAAACAAAAAACAAGCAATGAAACCTAGGATCTTCTTTGGGTAGAAGCACATGAACGGAGCCATGAATGTGGAACACGGGAACTGATACACAAATACACAAATCACAACACACTACACTACACTACACAATGTCAACAAAAACACAAATAACACAAATACGCACCTAAGCCGAGGGAAATCCCAAAACGTAAAGTAACAAATACCACACTAGGCTGAAGAGGGATTTCCCTAAACAGCCCGGGCATGTTGTAAGCATGCCCAAATAAATATTTTTTCATTTCATTTCATTCTTTTTCGGTTTACCAGGTTTGTCTCGAATAACGCCGTTGGCGGCCGCGAGCTCCAACCCGTCGCAGTAATCGGTTTCAACGACGGCAACCACAGAAGCCTAGTTCAGGCACCGTTCGGTTTAACGTTTTGGTGTAATGTACGGTGGAAGTAACGTTATAGTTAACGGCATGTAACTATCATGGTACTGACACGGGTAGTCGAGGTCGTTGAGACTAGGACTCGTGAACAGGAAGTATGCGGTTTAAATAATGCCAGAACCGTCCTCGCTGACAGGATTTTTCTCAGGTGTTCCTTAGTCCTCAGAGCTGGCAAATGCCAGGGAGGTACCTTAAGCCTGGAACATTTCCTTTCCAAATTTTGTTTCCCAATTATCATGTTATTTCATGAATCATCAGTGATACTAAATTAAAACAAAATCATTCATTGTGAGAAAATGTCGGTAAGAAGTCGCATGCGAAGTATTAGTTTAAATTCTCTGATTCACTGTTTATAACAAATCTTGTTAATTAATGCTTCTTCCACATATGCCATGTGCAAGCTCGTTCAATCAGATTGAGAAATTTATGGCCGGAATTTGAACTACGGATCTTAGGCTTCCATGTCAGTGCTCTTACTAACTGAGCTGCTATGGCAACACAAGTTAATGTTTAAAACAAACTCAAAGTAACACAAATAGTAAACAAATGACCATCATTGCCGATGGGACTGTCACAACTAATATTTCGCAGAAGGCCACTGTAGCACAGAAAGCTTTATTTTATATACATTGTATATTTCAATGAGGTCTATATGTTTTGTGTAGCAGTCTTTTGATTAGCCCTTATACTTTATCATTTACAACATTCAGCGTTAGTAAAGAGGACTCCACAAACGTTTACAGAAACTTCAAGATAGAAGTTGTATTATAAATGCAAATGTTTCTAACATCTAGTAATATTTTAATTAAAATCGTTGTTGTCTTTTTTGGAAAATGATAGAACAACTTTGTATATATTAAGGAACAGTTTATGTGTAGAAGGTTTAAACATTTTTGGCTCAAGTATGACATGTGTTCATCCGAGTTATCATTTTTACTTTCTCTACTGGTAAGTAGAAGTATTGTGTTCCACCCAAAAATTCGATGTCGAGATTTCACCGGAAATATATGTTTTGAGACCCCCTGAATCCAAAAAAGCCTTTTTAAAAAAGGTCCACGCGCGCGCGTGTATGTGTGTGTGTGTGTGTGTGTGTGTGTGTGCGTGTGTGTGTCTGTGTGTCTGTCAGTCTGTGGACAGCATAACTCAAAAATGAAAAGTCGGTTAAAAACCAAAGTTGGCATTTAAGTTTAATATCCTTCAAGGATGCGACACGAACATTTTGAAGAGAATAGTCCCACCCTAAACTACCCTTTACAATTTACATGAAACATTTTTCGAAATTTTTTATTTTCTTGAAAATGGCTCTAATGATTTTGATTAAAATGATGTGTATTTAAGATATTATTATGACAAATAAAATTTATATTTTGAATTTTCTACCTATAGCTTATGTAGTCCCGTTTACTCTTTCGAATAACTCGTAAATCGTAAGAGATAGACAAAATTTTACTGTACAAAAAATGTAGATCTCACTAAAACACACAATTTGTCCTTTTTTGTAGAATGAACCATTTCGGAGATTTTTTTTTATTTGTGTCAGTTTCGGAAAATAAAACTTTCGTGAAATGCAACATCGTTGTTCATTTTTTATATGTTATGCGTGCAAAGGGAACGGGAGCTCAAAGCTTTAAAATATTTGACTATCGCTCAAAGCCTACTGTATTCGTATATTCCTTTTGTGCCTACAAGGAAATAAGCAATAAGATGATTTGTAGAACTGTTTATCTCAACTAGCACGAAGAATATATAGTAATAAGTTTGTAAGAATAGTTATTATAAGAGTAGGGAAAGTCATGTGAGTGCAACACATCAGAATTTTCTACTTGACTCGGCTAGTGCACCGAGCCTTGGCCCTAGATCTAGACTAGCAGCGTGTCTGTAGCTCCCGAGGTTTCAACGGTTTCTGCCCTGAATAGCTTTTTCTTTTTTCTTTGTGACCAAGCTCGTAATTGGGTAATCTTGCGCGACCGTTTTAATTTGCATCAGAATACGTAAAGCGGAAGTCATAGCTTTCCCATGACAGTTATTGTGCATCTCGGCCACGAACCAGTGAATCTGCACATTCAGTTTTTGTATAATAATTGTTTTATATTTGCGCTTAGTGAACCTGTTCAAACTGGACTCATTCTTCTCTTTTGGCAGTGTAAATTGTCTAGAAAAGGGCACATGCAGATATTTTTCCGAAAGCTGCCCTTAACATATTAAGAGTAACCAAAGAAGGTATACAGAGTGATTCAAAAATATGTTTACAAATTTCGGGCATAGATTCCTTACATCAAAAGAAGAAAAAAATCTATGTGTTGCGCTCACATTACTCTTTCTACTCTTGTAATAACTATTCTTACACTTATTCCTCTATTATCATGTTAATCGAGATAAACATTTGTAGAAATTATCTTATTGGTAATCTTCTTGTAGATGCAACGGGAATATGGGAATATAGTAGGGTTTGAGGGATAATACAATTTTTTAAGCTGGCCGCTATATGAAGGTTTTGAAATTCCGTTCTCTTTACACGACCAAGAGATAAAAAAGTAAATAATTATCTTCCATTTGAGAAAGATATAAGTATTGCAAAGCTCACACAAATAACAAGAAATATCTCCGAAATGGTTCACTACATAAAAGAATGCATTTAGACATAAATTATGTGTTTTAGCGGAATCAATATTTTTTGTATAGTAAGATATAGTCTATATCTTACGGTTTACCATTTATGCAAAAGTCTTCAAGAGTAAACAGGACTACAAGGACTATAGACAGAAAATTCAAAATATACTTTTCATTTTCCGTAAACTTAAACATATGGCATTTTGTAAGATTTGAAGCTTTCACGGCGAACGTTAGTGATCAGAGCTTCACGGGTGATCAGCCGTGTTAAATTTAAGAAGGTCGAGCTTTCGACCATTATACACTCCATGGCCATCTTCAGGACTAAAATGATGAAAAATTCTCCTCAGTTTTCAAAATATGACATTTTAATCAAAATTGTTAGTCATTTTTGAGAAAATGAATATTTTCCACGTAAAGGGTAGTTTAGGATGGAGGAATTTTCTTCAAAATCTTCGTGTCGCATCCTTGAAAGACGTTAAATTTAAATATCAACTTTGGTATTTAACTGACTTCGTTTTTGAGTTGTGTTGTTCACAAGCACATACATACACGTGCGCGCGCTGACGCACATTTTCGATTTTTTTTTTTTTTTTTTTTTTTTTTTTTTTTTTTTTTTTTTTTTTTAGGGGGCGTTAAAAATATATATTTCCGGTGAAATCTCGACATCGAATTTGGGATCGAATACAATACTCCCCCTACTTACTATACATACGTAGTAGAGAAAGTAAAATGGTTTATGTGAACATATGTTTGATAATCCTTTTTAATTGTTGTTTTAGGAATATAATTTCCCATTAAACACAACACGATGTAATACTTAGCCTTTGGAAGTGATTTGTCCTTTTGAATTTTTGGAAACCACCGTTAAATTGTTTCCTCAATATTTATAACTACTGCATGTCAAATCGTAAATGTGTATAAGCAAAGATCCAGGCAAGAATTAAATGGTAAATTTCAGCTACCCAATAGTATTGTACTATATAACTGCAGTAATATGCTTAGCAAAAGTTGGAGGATTTAGTATACAACAGCGATGTCCAAATTTGCGAAAGAGGAGGTGGGATTTACCTCCTTCTACCATCGCGGACTTCGCCACTCTTTAACACTCAGACGTGCACTGTGTTGTAGTGGCAGGTTGATTACATGTATATTGCGTTTGATTTACGAAACCTCTTCCAAATCTTATGCGATAAACATCTGGTCATTGGTGACTTCTTTGATACTGCTTACGTTTAAAAAGTCTATCAATATTTGGCGACACAGTGGAGGTGTATAATCTTAGAAGATACACCAAGTGATCGTCACTTAACCTTTTGCGATACAGGCTTTTGGTATAGTTCAATTTGCAGAAACTCTGTTTGCAAACATATGTAGAGCTATACTCACTCTTATACACACTATTCTTGGAAATACTTATTTCTCTATCTACTTCATTTTAATCGCCATCAGCATTTTTAGAAGATATCGTATTGCTAATTTTCTTGTAGGTGCAAGGGAAATATGGGAACACAGTAGACTTTAAGCGATAATGAAATGTTTTAAGAGCTGGTTACTATGTGATGCCTTTGAAATTCCGCTCTCTTTGCAAGGCAAAGAGATGAAAAAAGCGAATAGCATATGCCTATTTCAGAAAGGTATAAATATTAGCAAAGTCAAGCAAGTAATAAAGAATATCTCGGAAATGGTACACTCGAAATAAAAAATAAAAAAAAGACTTATTTCACGTATATTTTGTGTTAAAACCAGACCCACATTTTTAGTTAGACTTAGTCTCTTGCGGTTTACCATTTATGCAAAAGTCATCCAGAATGAAGAGGTCTTGCGAGGGCGTTCCCAGAATTCAAGGTATGACTTAGACACTGCCATGGAATCGCCTGTTAGTGTCCATCACTGGATACTGACTGTCCGGTTGTGTTTGTACACGTCACAAGCAAGAGCTGGTTTACCCTCCGACTGAAGCAGTGGGTGGGGAATAGCAGCTCTCATTAGGTAGGCGTCTCCAAAGAGACAAGGTTGGATATTGTGCACATAGCTGCAGGTTTTCAGCCCTCATCTCGCAGGCAAAGCCGTGTTACGGCTGGGTACAAGATCCCCGCTCGACTCGCACCTACTCTGGGCCTCTGGTGAAATAGTAAACATTGCAGGTAGGTTAGGATACGAGCACTGATTGCAGGAAACAGCTTTCAGTCATGACAGCATGAAACAGGAAGTGAATAAAGCAAGTCTATCGTCGAAAGAATATATTTCAGAAGTGCTGATCATAATTATGCCAGCACAACTAAGATGTACATAACTTTAGTGGTAGCAGGGTTTCACAAGTGTTAGCCAATATGGACCATTAAGCCTAAGAGAGTTTGTGGCTGCGGGTGGCTCTCTCCCGGACAGTACCTGCTGCGTTACGGAGCTTCTGCAGTGCATGATACTGAAAATAATCTGTAGCACTCTTGGTGGTGCGGTTTGCGATGTTCATATATCTAAATCCCGGGTTTATTACTGGCGACTGCTCCAGACGATATAAATCACAAAGAGAGGATGAAATTATGGCCCTCTCCTTTCCTCTCACTCCTGCCTCATTTAAATTCATTTAAATATATTTCTTTACTTCTCTTCTTTGCCGTGTGCTTCAAGCATCACTTACCGGGCATGCGCATTCCCTTACAGACAGAATTTCATTAAACATAAGCTTTCTAATCGGAAATAATCGGTTTTATGTATCGAGGAAAACAGCAAAATATGTTTGTAGAAAGGGAAACTTCCACTCGCTAGGTTTTGTTCCTTCCTTTTTTGTCTGAGGACGTGTTTTGTTTGCTTTGTATGCTTACAGCAAGCAGATTGCAATGCACTTATCAAAAATCAATAATCTTGATAGTGGAAAAAGGTTTCGTTTATACTTCTAGAGCTCTATGCAGAACTGAATTATTGATGCTGTAATTTTCTGGAAGACAGAGCGTTCGACTTTAGAGGGACAAGGTTGTCTGAACACACAGAAGTTACACCTTAATGAGTTAAATTAGCACTATTAAAGTTCCCAATGACCTTTTTCTGAAATTTTTATGAAAAATTTTGTAAATCATGACAATTGCGATGGATTATCCGAGCGTAAAAATCCTGAGTATGGCGTCTTTCGGAAGGAAAGTGTAGCAGTTACCCCATGCCTAGATTTGTGGCACGTAAACAAACCTCATGCCTGAGGTTAGAGGCCTCGGAGCAAAATTAAGTGATCTTTCACGCCTTGTATAGAATGGGACGCTGAGAACCATAGCAATTAAAGAGCTTCCATAAATAAATACTCAATTTCAGTTTCCTAGTAATCTAATATATACCCAAAGTACATTAATTACAGCGTGCAAATGCCCTGTACATATTAAAAAACTCACAATATACCATATCCTACTAGCTTAAATAACATCAAGTAACAGCATCGAGACTGAGAAAGGATCATGTGTCTTAGGGAATCAGAAATGTCTGTTTTTGTGCACGCACAAAGTAAGGTAATTGTTTTCAACCTCCTACAATGTGTAGGAATGTCCGTTGTGAGTGTTGCACTTAATACTTTTCTACTAAGTTACCTCAGTTACCATTTCATGCTCCGTGAAGAGGTTACAGTTCTATTTTAGGATATCAGTAGAGTTACTTTAAATAATACTCGAATTATGTTTTACCTTAGAAAATATTTGTGGCCCTCACTATTTCACACACGTCAAATGTAATTATATTTGCCCGATTGCACACTACATTCCGATTTAATACGAATTCCAAATGTGGAAACATACCTTTCACATATCGATAGAATAGTGTACGTAGTTAATGGATTAGGCATTGGCTGGTTTATATTTTCTGAAACAACTGCGGTGTCACAGGCGAGTGGGAAGCATGTAATTAGTGGTTTATTTTGCTTCGTGGGGAAAGATAACCGTATATAATGAAGTGTGATTTGGACGTCCGCCTGTCATCACCGAAAAGTTGAAAGAGTTGATGCTGTCGTTCGTGGAAACAGTCAATATATTTTGCGGTGAATTTTCATGTCACACTTCATCTTCGATATAAAAACATTATGCCAGATGCAATTATTATTGGTTATAGTGGACGGTGGTGGATGCTGAAGTCTAACCGAGGTTTGTCGACAGATGTTATACAGAACTAAGCATTAATGGACCTTAAATTAAACAAGATTCTAAATGTAACATAACCTTTAATTTTAGGAATATTTTTTTAAGTATTGTGTCATAATTGGTAACGTATTATTATGAATTATAAACTTAACCTAAAATTGACACACTTTAGGGACTCTTCATTTAAATATATTATGCCAAATGCAACTAAATGCGAGACGTGTCAACAAAATGTTAACTCTTGATGTGTGAAAATTTCAGCTTCCAATGTAAACACGTCAGAAACTGGCAGCTTACACTATCGAGGGGAAATATTGGCAGAAGCGATTTCGAAGCATGGGACTGTGTTAAATCAAACATCAAGTAAGAAATGGTCTTAAACCATCTGCTACTTTGGTAATAAAAACTAAGAACGGTTGCTCAAATGTTCAAGTCCAAAGGTGACAAGTAATTGGAGGTAGATATGTGGGTGAGCAACATTTTTTTTAAAAATAGACTGCTTTAGTATATGAACAAACCAAGTACATCATCTTAATCTACTGAGTTTTCTGTCACTTTTCAACATTCTCTATTTCTTGGCACACATTTTCCCCATCATCCTTCAAGTTTCAAAACATCCTTACGATAGAGCATGTTCCTTGTGTTGACTCCTACTCTGGCGTTTGTTTCATCGCCTGTCACAATACTATCACCTTCATTTTGAAATCTCTGAAGAAGGCTCTGGATGATGGTTCCTTACTGAAATTTGTGACCCAGAGTCAGTAAACGTCGAACCCAACGGCACACATTTTTCGATAACCTATGCTTTCAATAATTTCTTGAACTGCATGCGACCTGCTAGTCATGTTATTCTAGACGTTCTGTCAGTACTATAGAGTGAAAATGAATTTTGTTTTCGCATTGTTGTGGGTTAAGAATGGATATATTCAATATTATTAGTATTGCTCAGAATCAATGTGAGTGGTTGAATTAATACAGATAGATGTAGCAGCAAGTCGCATAAGATTATTCCCAATTTATTCCCGTTAATCGTGTACTGCGTTGGATGATTACCTTTTTCTTTTCACCAATAGAATACCTTGCCTTTAATCATGCATTAACCCACAATTAGTGTCATATTTAGCGCAATGAAGATTTTGTTCCGTTCCGCTGTGCCTACTTCTTTAATAGGCGCTTGAAGTTGCTCGAAAAGCCGAAAATTGACAACAAAAATATCCGAAGAATCGGCTTGGTGTTCTCTCTCTCTCTCTCTCTCTCTCTCTCTCTCTCTCTCTCTCCCTTCCTTGGCTAATTCTGGTCGCGTGCTATTTAGACGGGTGACCTCTTTCTCGGCAGAATTTTCCAGTTAAATAACGAAGGTAAATGAATGGTTAATAGTGACCATATTAACATAGAACATGTGATAAGATGTCTTGGAACGACTGTCCTGTGCTTTAGTGGAAATAAACCGCATTTTTCCCTCTATGATTGTCCAAACTGGCTTCTGTAGCATGTGGAAGGACTTTTTGGGGATATGTTTTCTAATTTCCATAAGCATTTGGCCAGGTTGGGAGCAAAGTAACACTTTTAGCCGGGATCGCGTGGGAAATGGGGAAAGGCTCCTGGTTGAAAGAGGAAGATAAAAGGGCGGCTTTTTCCGCGTTCTATGGGACATGTGTGCTGGTGTGTTTTAGTCAGGGCCATATGGAGGACGCGGGAGCAGTCCATACAACTGTGAGTGCAGCATCCATCACTCGAAGCGCTGGTACAGATCGATAGCAGCGCCTCTAGCCCCCGACGAGAGAAGTAAATGGTCAGTAAAGTGGTTTCATTGTAGAGGTGTGTTTTCTTTTACGTCCTTTTCCGTATGTTATAGTAGTACCGCACAAAAATAACTGTACGACTGTCGTAGACCTCGCTCGAGAGACCGGCTCTTAATCTTCCTCGATGTGGTGGCGGTATAGCGCGACCTACCTAAAGAATTCACCTTCTCTTCAGGAAATTGTATCCGCAGTTTACTTTCTGCAGTCACGGGAATAACGTTCATATCTTTCCTTTCCAATTAATTTCCCTTCAAGTAAACATTGCCATTCCATGCTTAATATTAATGCATATTAAACATTAATTGGTAATATCGGCAAAAGAAATGGTTTGTGTTTTCTTTATCTATTAATAGCTATTACTTTAAATGCTTGGATAAGAGCTATTTGAATAAACGGTACTATCAATTAGATTCATCTATAATTATTAGATTATTGTTTAAAGATGAGAGAATTTTCCCCAAGCTACATACTTGGACAAGTTCGATTGAATATTTAATCAATCGTGTAAATAAGAGTGCTGAAAAATATATGGAAGTATTATGCAAAAATGGCTTTTATCTCACTTTTCTCTTTTGTTTAGGAAAATTAGTTGAAAAATCTCCCACAGTAGCATCACTGTCTCTAGCGCTAAATTTTCATTTTTCTTCTTTCTTTCTTTCTTTTAAATGAGTAAAAGCCTTACTGGACTATGCTTTCTGTGCTTACAAACTTATCTCCAAATATAAGAAGTTCCATAGTCAGTCACGAGTTGAGTAGTTGATTCACGTGTAAGCTCAAAATGTTAAAATTCCTTCACAGTAGCTTCAGTACTGCAACATATAACGGGAAAAAAAAAAAAAAAAAAAAAAAAAAAAAAAAAAAAAAAAAAAGACTGCCACTGCGTGTTTGTTTCTAAATCTAAGCTTTAAAATGAACTTTTTGCTGAGATTATTCTTTATTCTCACTTACGTGATTCCAAATTAAAAAAGAACCCCCCCCCCAAAAAAAAGCTATAAACCAATAATTATAAAAATATACAAAATGACCTGACAACGTCCCTGATGAGCGACTTTTTCCCCAAGTCAAAGACTAAGATGCTAAATGCAGTATAAAACCGTAAGACGCATGCAAGTCTTTACGTGGCAGATGTATCCAAGAAGGACTTGGAGTATCTTGGAGAACCTCTTTGCCCTGGAAGATCCATATCTGCAAAGACTGAAGTTAATCTGTACACTTTTATTCATTTGATTGTACAGGAAAGCCTTCGTAAATTAATTGGAAGTAACTTATGTGCCAAAAAGCTACCAAAGTTTTCCAGAGAAATGGCTGTTACATCAAGACACATCTGCTCATCGAACTCGCATGAACTGAGACGTATGTGATAGGTTATTGCACGCTATTGCACGCCATTGTTTGTTTGCTTTATTCTAAGTTAAGACACCGTAATTTACGAGCCATTTCAACAACCAAAGCCAGCAAATAAGAGCCTAGTGGTTAGGCTGGTTTTTATTAGCACTGCGGAATTGACACAGGTATGGATACAAAAACTCCGGGAAGGGTATGGACTTTTCTTTTTAACTGTAAGGGCTCACTGCCCTTCCCGCTTCTAGAGCAAGTAATCTGTGACCGTTGCAGGATAGTATGAGGAAACTGAAGCGCGCCATAAAGGTCGAAATGCCCTGATGTTATCATTCTCCAAGTCGACAGCCGCACTTGTACTTTTCAGTGGTTAAGGAATATGCCTCAGAGGTTTGCTGGGAAGCACTTAGGCACCTCTTCTGTACTGTGTTACTCATACCATTTTGGTACTTTTGGCAACCTGCGGAAATTCGACGTTTAACCTGTTTATATTTGACTTGCTAATCAGTATTTTGATATAACAGTGAATCTTAATGCAAGCTTATGATTTACTTACTGCATACAAGATGGTGTTGAATGGAAGGTGTTGCTTTGGCCATACGTTAACCAGGGATTCTACATGATCGGAGTAACAGATACATCCAATACAATTATTGTCAATAAAGAACCGTTTGGCCGAAAAAAATTGTTAGACATTGGAGCTACTTGACGAATGGATATAAATGGTTTATTATTTTACTAACTGTCGCAAACATTGTGTCAACAATGTTGTAATGCATATCTACCTAATTCGAATGAATTTAGTCACAATTTAACGTTAAAGTGTCATACAAAGTTCAATTTCTAAGAGATCTGGCAACGTCACGTTAACATTAAATTGTCACTAAATTCATTCGAATTGAAATGAAGACATTACAGCATGGTTTACACAATGTTTGAGTGAAATAATAAACAATTTATATCCATTCGTCAGAAAGGTAGATAGCTCTAAATGTTTGACGCATTTTTTCGGCGAAACGGTTGTTTATAGACAATAATTGTATTGGACATGCAGAATTCCTTGTTAATATATGGCTGAAGCAATATATACAGCAAAGCTTAATACATTCTGTGTTCTCCAATAATGGTATTTAGGTGCATAAATATATACGTAAATAGTTATACCCAATGTTACTCTTCACTCTACTCTTGCATTATTCTCAACGTGTAACAATTCAAATAGCTACAACTATTAAATATTTTATATTGCTCCTAGGACACTTCTTAATGACATTTTCTTTCGTTATTCTTCTACTGTCAACTTCTTTGGACTAAGTGCAGATGCGTTTTAGTCATGGAAGAATATTCTTGTCAAACATATCAGTACTTCGAATTTTGCCCTCTTTGATAAACAGATGTGAAGGCTTTTGGACAGCCCCGGAAGTGCAGGGTATTGTGTGTTAATCCGATTGACTGTGCTCGCTTGTTAATCCTTTCAGAATAACGGCAGACTAACACCAGTTCCATAGTCAACTTTGTTCACGCTGAACAAGCATTTTGTCCTCGCGACATACGTTCAAAGGAAATGCAGTTTAAACATTGGTAGTCCAACGATTGTACCCTTTATACAGGAAAGGAAAAATAATTTGATATTGCACAGTTACATAACTTAATCTATCCATTAAAGGCTTAGTTAGCAAGACACTGAAAAGTTCTTCTATGTTAACTTATTAACAACGCGTTTTTATGTAGAAATGATTTCAAATTAAGCAATAAACAGTTACATACAAAACGAGCAAACAGTGTTCGTGTTATCAGAAGCACTAAACTCAGAAAACATTGTAACGACAATTTATGCAAGAAAGGGAAAAAAAAAAAAAAAAAGAATTTGGATTTTTTCCCCCCACAGATATCAACCTTGAAACACAGCTTGCAGTTCATAACCATACGAAAATATGTACAAATCATAGCTGTTTTTCGTGAAGTATTTTTAGTGTCCTGGTACATAAATTTCATTCAGAATGAAGCATTTTCACAGAAAATACAAGATAAATCAAACTTCTTCGTGCCGCACGCGGTTTTTTTCCCCCTCATAAATGCTTTCGGTGTAGGCCTCAAAGCGCGTTTTTCCTAGAAATATCGATGTTGAATTTTTTGCTAAAGTACTTCTTTAACTGAGGGAATATAACGACATTTCTTTCGCGCTGTGGCCTTGTGAATTACTTGCCTTCTTCTTTCTTTTGGGAATGACTACGTTTCAGAAATGAAACCAGAAGTGGACTTTGGTAAGGTGAACAATGTGTTAGCATTTTGCAATAGATCTCACCCTGATTAGTATGAAAATTGAAAATTAGACCATTCACTGAATGAAACTAGTGTAGAGGAAAGCCTATGTTTTAGTCTGCCTTTCACATACAAAGTGGAAATATGTCTGATATACACTGACACAGGCATACAGATGGTGTTCAAATACAAACACTGCCCAAATTTGGGTACTACAATGCAAAGATTTTATATCTATAGTGATAATGGTGCTGATAGCGGTAAACATTTAACAATGGTAATAATTGCGGAGGTCTTCTCAATCTCGCGAATCTCACCAGCAAAAGCACTTTTAAATACTTCCACATCTAGTGACTGTCGCTGTTAAGCAGATTTAAGTGTCACCACCCAGGGCAGAGTTCATACCGCAATCGTGGGCTGCGAAAGTCGGTTGTTGCAGTTCCACATAGTTATAAAATTCGAAATAAACTTATCTAATAACATTGCCGCAGAAATGCAGGCATCTATAAGAATTGCTTGGTTCCCTTATGGCCAGACTTGATTGATCTGAGGCACAGGGGACTGGAGATGAAGAGACCGAAAACCCTAAACAAGTTCTAAACAAATAAGTCATTCGTCTATAGCAAGGCAAGTGTAGTCACTATACCAAACGTTTGTAAATTTGGTTAGTGGACCCAGCAAGCATATGTTTTTTTTTAAATGTTTCATTGCGGGCCGAAGTTTACGTGAACTTCTATTACTTATATTGTTTGACACCTTTCACCAATATTGTTCGTTACTTTTTGAATCGCCCTTTATTAATTTCACATTTACTCTGATTGCTTCAAAGAAATTCTGCTAATTTTTTCGGTCTGTTCCGGCTACAGAACAGGTTCCACCGACCATTAGTGATAGCTCTTTCCTCCCACTGTTAATTTCGACTTGTTCTCTTACGTGGCTTTCGCACCCTTTTCTGTTCGAATTGTTTCTTAAAGGAGTTCATTTATCATTACCACACATAGTAAATTCCAAGCATTAAAACTAGGACGGACGAAAGTCACTGTACAGGGAGGTGCAAATAACCAACCATCCCCAAACCTCAACTAGTCTTTGGCCCTCGGATAGCATTCGAGCCTGTTTTTTATCTTCCTATCAGTGACCCTTGTCCTTTTTGTTTTGCACCTTTCAGTTTTAGTGTAAATAACTCAAAGCCAGCTGCTTAAGAATTCCTATGCCTGATCATTACATTGGGTGATTCAATTTCTGCTGCTTTATACTGCAAATTTCCTTTGCAGAAATGCATAGTCTATGGGTAGCTTTTAATGGCTGAATATCCCAAGTTTCATTATAAAAAGCATGGTTCTGAATGTTATGGCGCTGCAACTACTGCGGATCTACCTTAAAAGTCCTCACACTGAATCTTACAACGCATCGAATATGTTTCTTGCCGAAGTTATTTCCACGTGTTATTCTTTTCGCCTTTCCATTCCCCCACCCTCAAGAGACTTTGTGCTCTCCGGCCTCTTCGCTCCCTTTCCCATAAGGAAAACACTGCAGTGCTCTTCACAATCCTACTAACTTCATCGTGGTACTGTTTGTCTTTGACATACACTGAAATATAATTTCCTTTCAGTTTTGTTTCCTGGTCCTATCATAAACTTAGGACGGGTTTCAGTGCATTGATCAATTATAACTTGAGCAGGAATATCTTTGAAATAAGAAACACAATTGAATAGGCGCCCAGAACAAGGTTGTAACGCTCATTTCTTCAAAGACAGAGTTGAAAATTTAACAGAACTTTGGCAGAACACATCCAATATCTCTACCTCGTCTCAACCACCATTAACAGCCTTCTTTCATGCAAAATACTACTTTGGGAGAAATTACGATTATCTTGTTCTGGCCGGCTTTCTACTGATGTGCGTTTTTTTTTGCAGAATGAAATTTCAGCAAGAGATGTACAAATGTAGATCATGTAGAAATTTCAACAATGACATGATGTTTCTATGACTGTTTTTATTTCCTAAAACGGAACGATGCCTTTTGACATAGATGAAACAAAAACATTGGAGTTCGAATGTTATTTCCTGTATTATTAATGCACAAAGTTAAACAGCACTAGAAAGTTTGAAGCCAAGGATAGTATGAATTAAATAGAGAATATAGGGATATCTTCTGAATATAGTGGTTGCTTCCACACAAGAAATTGAGAGATGTCTCTGGAATTGAGAAATCGCCATCCATTGAAATTTCATCATTGGAATAAGGTTGGCCCCGTAGTTCAGTCGGTAGAGTGTCTGCTTACTGAGCATGGGGTCCCGGATTCAATTCCCGGTTGGGGGATGGGAATTTTTCTCTAGCCAAGATTATTTCCCATCCTCCCTAGAGTATGGAAGTATGAATGAGATATGAATGTGTGTGAATTTAATGTATAAACACCGCAAATACTCAAAACCACTATTAAATGAGTGACACCATTGCCGATAGGCAATACGTTCCACAATTATATAAATGGATCATTTAAAAAAGTGAAATATATGAGAATGAAACAAATGAAAAGAAATAATAAGCACAGGAATTGGTCAGGAAACTTGTAGATGTACCACCCTAACATTCGCTTGTCTACCTGGAAAAACAGGAAAATATCCATGGCCCGATGGAAATCGAAACCGGTACTCATATCTCCCGAAAACGAGCCTAATTTTATTGTAAAACCCTCTCCCTCGCCTTAAACTTATGATTTTGTTGTCACAATCCTCTTGCTGATAGTTTAGAGTGGGAAGGCACCATGTATCATTTTCTAGCGATTAAGGTTTTCTCTTTGTAGAATGTCTTTTGTGTGCGTGTGGGAGAGGGGGGGGGGGGTGTACGCGTGCGTGCTTATGTGTGTCTAATGCTCAGGAGTTAATAATGAAATCATTCTCCTTCTTGTTTCCCAATATTTTGCAGTTACTTTCAAAAGTCATAAGGGATTCACAATTTTTTAAATGTTCCATGTCCATTTCTTCTTGGAGCACAATAAACAATTTGAAGATGCCACTATTGCAATTCAAAATGTTTATTCAAACAATAATGCCCTCTGATCAGTTGAAATCCAGCAACAGATCATTTTCTTGGTAAATCAGAAACTATTGATGGATCACCCATTCTTTTTTCCATTCTGGCTTTGATTTCGAAGTTCTATCGGTTGATTATAATTTGAAGCTGTTTTTCTTCTAACAATTCTTTTAATTGATTCATAGGAAGAAATTTTGGTTTACCCCCAAATTGATTATATATTCTTTCCAAAATATCTGCCATTTTATTTCCAAAAACACAATAACGTGCAGGAATCTACTGAAAGTCTGTATTTTTACGTAGGTTCTGTATTTGTTTGATCATATCTTGTATTTCTGTGATCTTCATCGTTTTGGGCCAAGTAGTAGAACCAGTAGGTTGGAGGACAGCTTTAGAATCAGATATAATAACTACATTCTTGGATTTTTACACAAATAAACTTTGAAGTGATGTATATATGGCATCAACTTCACCACCAAAATTGGTTGCACATTTCCCCACTTTTTTATAAAGGGAAAAGAATTGACAAAATGCATCTGTTTCGTATTCTTCGCAATCCAGAAGAGAGCCATTATATATATATATATGGATCCAGTCACTGAGTGGGTATGTAGTATAGATGGTTTCGAGGGTAAAAGCCTTGGCCTGAACTGGATTAACATAACTTTTATTAAATATTTCATTAAAATGAAGTCAATAGTCAACCAGGGTTCTTCGTTTTTCCCGCCACTCATTCCACCAATTACTCCATCATCACCTTTCCATTCATCTATTTCGCCTGCATTTCGTATCATCCTCTGACACACTATCATCCCCACCCGCTTCCAGGTCTTCACTCTGTCCGGTTCATAGGTTCCTCTGCTCCCCTATAGGCATCTGAAACTAAGCACTGGCTTGTAAGTCCTAGGAGGTGTAAGACTTACATAAGGGGAGGGTAATCAGGAAAAGAAGAAGGTTATAACAAGAGGGAAATTGTTTTTGTTTCATAAGGATATTCTAACAAGTTTTTCAGGTTCTGGAGTGTCTGGTGTTTTCATGTGATGTGTAAAATTTTGGAAGTTATAACATTTCTTAGAATCTTATAATTTATGAGAATTTAATAAGACTGAGGGCTGGCATTTGAAGTTCTGTCATGATGGATTTGTTGGATGTAACAGTTAATAAACCTTCAATTGAAGCTGTCTTAATGGCACCAGTTACCAAAATGTTTGTGTTCATAAAGAAAGACCGTCATAGTTCTCTGTTTTAAACAAAGTGCAACAAACAAATTCCATCAAAGATATAAGATAAATCCTAACATCGTTTTCTGGAATTCCTTTAGCACCTCTGCGCCATTTTTTGTACCTCCACCTCCTCAAACCACTGCTGACCGTAGGCTGGCGAATTCCAAGCACGACGAGGGACCAGCATTCCTGTCCAGCGACGGACTGCAGTAATTTAAAACGCTGCAGGATTCTAGGAGGCCCTGCTGTCACCATCTGGAATGTTTTTCGCTCCACACCAACATACCAACTTCTTATTACTCTATACTCCTACCGTTTTTATTTACTCAAGAATGAAGAATATAAAGCACACCCGTTAGACATATTTTGTTTTCCTGAAATTTAAGAGGTTTATAACCACGATGAAGAGATAATAAACAGCGAATACGGTTAAAATAATGTATCAGTTCTGCGATGAAAAGCTGAAACACGATACGCTGAAAATTACTCTTTAGATTAGTTTAAATTTTGATTGTGATAATTTCATAAACTATGCATTTGCAGAAATTATGTTATTACTAATTTTCTTGAAGGTGCAAAGGAATGTGGGAATACAAATCTTTTAAAGCTGGTTGCTGTATGAAGGCTTTGACATTCCATTCTCTTTGCACGACCAAAAGATAAAAAGTGAGTAACGACCTTCCATTTGAGAAAAATTTAAGTATTGCAAAACACACACAAATGACAAGGAATATCTCAGGAATATTCACTCCACAAAAAATGTATTTAGACGTAACTTGTGTGTTGTAACAAGATCTACGTTTTTTGTGTGGTAGGATTTGGCCTATCTTTTACAGTTCACCGGTTATGCAAAGGTCCTCCAGAGTAAACATAACTACATGGGCTATAGCCATAAAATTCAAAATACACATTTATTTGCCATAAAATATCTTAAACATATGGCATTTAAACCAAAATCGCTAGAGCCATTTTTTGAGAAAATCAAACTTTTCAAAAAAGTTTGCGTGTAAAGAGTAGTTTAGGCTGGAGGAATTTTCTTCAAAATCTTTGTCGCATCCTTAAATACCAACTTTGTTTTTTAACCGTCTTGCTTTTTACACATAGGCGCCCCTGCACACACACACACACACACACACACTCACACACACTCACACACACACACACACACACGCACGCACGCACGCACGCATACACGCGAGCGGATTTTTTTCTTCAAAAATACCCTTTTTTTGGATTAAGGGGGCCTTAAAAGCACATTTTTGGGAAATCTTAGCATTGAGTTTTTTGGTCGAACACAATACTTCTCCTACCTGCTATACGTAGTAGAGAAAGTAAAAATGATTTTGTTTGGATAGAATACAATATTTCCTCTATTTACCACGGGCCCAAATGACCCAGTTGTCGACGGGCCCTTAAACTCCACACTCCACTACACTCCACTCTACTTACAAGTACCTAATTCAGCGAGTAGATAATGGGTAAAGTTAGTCATGTGAACTTAACATATGAGTTATTTATTTATCTATTTATGTATTTATTTATTTATTTATTTATTTATTTATTTATTTATTTATTTATTTATTTATTTATTTATTTATTTATTTATTTATTTATTTATTTATTTATTTATTTATTTATTTATTTATTTATTTATTTATTTATTTATTTATTTATTTATTTATTTATTTATTTATTTATTTATTTATTTATTTATTTATTTATTTATTTATTTATTTATTTATTTATTTATTTATTTATTTATTTATTTATTTATTTATTTATTTATAGTGTTACAGCAGTAAAGAGAAAACCGAACTTCGCTTGATGTTTGCTTAGATTTTCTGGCTTGTAATATACAGAGCTCAGTATTTTTATTTATATTCTAAAAGTAATTTGATTAAATGTGAGCCACAATGTACATAAAATAACAGTGTGCCAGGGGCTTCCGAGAATAGTATCAGACATCTCGTGGATTTCCTGCTCCCGTTCGGGGAATCTATAACCATAGTTAATCTGACATCAACTGAGCAAAAATAACCAGCAGCAAAAATAACAAAGGAAGATGTTAATGGAAACAAAAGGGTTTGCTACTGCGGAAGCAAGAAATTTCGAATCCAAACACGCCTTTAATTTTGTTTTGTTATAACCCAGCACATGAAATGAGTTCTTCGCGCCGTACAATGTACAATTTGTTCTCTCCTTTTTGTTAGGGAAGGAACATGGTTTGAAAATGTTGCCCATTTACTTAACCATTCCAGTGTATCTACTTTAACGTACGTACGATGGGAACATCTAATGTAAATATTTAGAGAATTCCTGAATTCATAAGATACGGTCGTATGCAAATGTTTGAGTCGTCGCACAAAAAACAAAGGTAAATATAACTGTGTTTATTTGTTCAGAGAAGAGTTTAAATATCAGTGACGCCAGTTTGTGGAGTGAGGAATTCATTTGTTTGCTTCTAGAGCAAAACTGGTGAAGGGGTTGGCGTCGCATACAGACACATACATATAGTATATTAGTCCCCAGCCATTTCTATCATTTGCCACTTCCAGGCACTTCAACACTAATGCAGTTTTCCGTGACTTAATGATTTTGGATATTGCTATGTGTCGAGGGTGCAAGTTAGTTGAAGACTGGATGACGGGTTGTTAATTGAAAGGATTCGTTGGACAAAGAGGTCAATTCGGACGTAATCATGAGTGTCGTAGGAGAGAAATGCAACTGGGGAACAACTACTATTTGTACTTGTTTTAACCTTATACTGCAGCGATGGCCAACGTTTACGAAAGAGGAGAGGTTGAATTTACCTCCTTCTACTTTATGTGGACTGTACCACCTTTCTAACATTCAGACGTGCCTTGTGTTGCAGTGGGGCTTTGATTATATGTACTTTGCGTTTGATTTACGATTATTTATGCGATATATATACACACGTAACCTATTGCGATACAGACTTTTAATATATGTGTAGTTCTATTTGGAGAAACTCTGTTCGCAAGTATAATTATGTACACACTATTCTTGTAAATGCTTATTTCACTATTACATTTTAATTCATATAAGCATTTCCAGAAATTATATTATTGTTACTTTTCTTATAGGTGCAAGGGGAATATGGGAATGCTGGCTTTAAGCGATAGTGCAATGTTTAAAGAGATGGTTGCTTAGCGATGTGGTTCACTCAAAAGAAAAAATAAGTATTTGATATAAATTGTGTTTTGACAAGTTCCATATTTTTATTTAGTAAGCTTTTGTCTGACTCTTACTGTTTACTACTTATGCAAAAATCATTCAGAATGAAGAGGTCTTCTGAGAACGTTTCCAGAAAATGCAAGGTATGACTTAGAAAGTATCATGAAAATGCCTGTTTTTGTCCGTCACTGATACTAACTCGCTGTGAGTACACGCCACAGGCAAGAGCTGATTCATCCTGCGAGTGAAAGAGGAGGTGGTGAATAGCAGCTAATTGCATAAGTATCTCCAAAGAGACAAGTTAGGACACTGCTGCTCTATTTCATGAATTACTTTGCTACATATATCAGTCTTCTTATTCCTGCACAAGTTTAGGTATCGCACAGGCACCTTAAAGGAAGCAAGAGATTCGAATAGACATGTCTGTTCAAGGCCAGACGAAATGCACTAGCCAGTCATTAAAAGCCAAAAGTGGTGAGTTTAATCGCAGCAACTACAGTTAAAGGATGGGGAGGGCTCACTTAAAATAAGCAGTGAGCTGATACGTGTGGATGATGATGGTGTTACATTAGACTACAATTGCATGGATTTTGATTTTTGAAAAAAGAAAAAGAAGAAGTCGTAATAATCCTAAAATAAATTGATACATGTAGGATACAAGTATATGCCAATACTTTTATTATCAAATGTCAATATAATATAAAAACAGCAAGAAAATTCTGTTACAATATTCTAAAACTTTGACCAAAGTTATCTATTTGTTGCCAAATGGAAACATATGCTTTAGAGGGTTAAGGACTTTTTTAACATTATGATTGACATTTCCTACACTGACATTTAGCAGATACGCAATATGCGAAGGGAGTACGCACATCAATTTTGTCAAATATTAAAATGACTTCAGAATTACACCATAGAAACTTGACATATTTTAGCGATAGCTATAGGAGGTAAGAAGACTGATTGCGTTTTATTATTGTTTGCAAAAACACGTATTTATTTGTGTATATTGTTTTTACATCCTCTAATATGTAGGTAAGGAGTAGAGGAATACTGTATTCCAAACAGAAATTCTGTTATAGAGATTCCATCAGAAATACGTGATTTTGAAAAGAACACTTTTAGAAAAACATTGTGTGTGTGTGTGTGTGTGTGTGTGTGTGTGTGTGTGTGTGTGTGTGTGTGTGTGTGTGTGCGCGCGCGCGCGCGCGCGCGTAACTCAGAAACAAGTTTTTTAATAAATATTTACCTAACTTGATATTTAACTTAAGTATCTTCCAGGGATATAACACATCCCAAATTATCCTTCATTTGAAAAACATACGTTCGCCATCTTCGATTATAATAATTTTGATTATTGTATTACATATTTAAGATGTATATCTAACAAATAAAATGAATATCTTGGATTTTCTGGGAATTGCTTGTAAAGGCCTCTTCAATTGAAAATACCTTTGTGCAAAAGGTAAACCATAAGAAATAACACAAAAACTACTACCCAAAAGATATAGATCTCTTTGAAACATATGAATAATTTATTTTAAATAACTTTATGGCATAAGCCATTTTTAGATATATCATCACTATTATTATTATTATTATTATTATTATTATTATTATTATTATTATTATTATTATTATTATTATTATTATTATTATTATTATTATTATTATTATTGGTTTGAATCCGTCGGTAAATTTGTCACCTTTAGGGTACTGTCATGGAAAAAGTATGGAGTTTTAAGGCCGGTATTTAAACATTTGACCTTCCCTATTCTCTTTGTAAATGTAACGCAACGAAAGCATGCCAACGATAGTTGCGTGAAACTTCTGTATTACTCGGATAAATACAGGTTACCTCGCTCGATTGAAGGTCACATGCCATTTCTCATCACCACATTTTACCTGCCAGTCTCACTGTGTATTCTCCTTAACTCATCCCTTGCGATATACATAGTTCGAGACGTTGTGTGATACTGGAACCCGTAATGGGGACACTGTGTCCCTACAACAGGATAGTCTTCTGCACATCCTGCGTATTGGCAAGCTTTCGTTCCGCTAGACCTAAGTATAACGAAATGTATAAAGAAACTATTTATGCAATCTTTCTCTTTCAACTTGAAGTACAATTAGCCTTTGCAAGAAAGTTTCTACAGCTTGTATAAAAATAAACCATAGTGGATAGAGAAAGTCATAAAAATGTAACAAATATATTTTTTGTTTTTATCATCTGTAATTTGTTTTTGTATGAAGTTAAAGCCTGCAATTCTACCAAACAGATTTGACCGTAGCTGTAAATGGTTAATGAGCATTTGAATAGACCATTTATATTCACGCATATAATTAATATGCTCGCCAAAGATAGCTAATAAATGAGAGGATTTTATTAGCAGCGGGAGTTAATGAAACTTGTGTTACAAAGGAACTCATTAAGTGCCAGTTGTTAAATACCATTTAGCAATAAGCATACTGTTTCCCAAGGCTCAAGTTTATGATTAAAACGGAGTCATCTCTTAGCATTGAGTTGGTATTATTAAATTGCTTGTGTTTTTACACCTTTATTGTGGTTTAGAGATCCTTGTAGAATACCACAGGCGACCTAATTCCACGTAGCAATGTTGTAACAAAACAACACACAAGGGATTGTAATACTTCTCATGAATCCAACGAACAAATCTTTCGAGGATTTGAAAATGTAATCGAAAAGGAATAAAAGCGTATAGAAAGTGAGAAGAATGAAAGCGAAAAACAAAGCATGAGATGGTGAAAGGAAAACAGGACGGTTGTATAGCCTACAGTTCTCAATCAGCAGTACGTTAAACAAAACTAGCAAAACAAAGCCAATGTAACAAGAAAATAAGGCAGGATTGAGCAACTTACACAATGTTGTAACCACATAAAGCCACCATATACAGCCTCTAACTTCATTATTCACCCACATTTCGCTCCAGGTGGTGCTCTTGATTCAGCTTCTCTGGCATTATACCTTGGCACCTCAAAACATTTGTATGTTTCTGTGCACTCGTTTCTATCTACAGGGTGGAAGGTACTGTGTCGGCCAGAATAATCCAGCTAATACGTACATCTGTAAGAAATATAAAATACCAAGATTTGTTCCGGTAGGTTAAATCATTTTGTAAAAATGTTCATTTATGGCAATGTAAATGGCAACCCTGAGCTCCATCGTACGTGCCAGCGGCTTGTGTTGACCCAGCCGGCATGTGCTTCTAGGCAAGCACTGCCTCAGATGTAAACGAAACCCTCGCCCAGTGCGTTTACCGTACCGCTGAAGTTGCCATTATCTTGGGCAAACCCACACGAATCGAAATGTCATTGGTAGCACTAAATGTAACTGAAATGGTGTATTTATTCCAGTAATAATGATTATTCAGTGTTCCATAGTTAAGGAAGTAAACAAATAAACTAATTGCAACCACGTATTTTAGAGTTAAAACGATGCTAACATAATAGGATACATATTTTCTCATAAATGCACATTATTATTATCATTATTAATTATTGTTATTAGTATTAATCATTATCACCATCCATTATGTGTTAAAAGAACAGTAATTGCTTTTAATATACAAATAAATAAAGGTCTTGTTCTTCATTTTGCTATAATAACTGGATACTGTTGTAGATTACCGGGATGAAATAAAACTGATTCCTTTGTCATAAATTATAACTGAAGCTGCCACCCTACCCATCTATGTTTATAACTGGCATACGAATTTATCGATTGCACTTCTCTTTCCCCTCACGTTTACTAGCGCCAGACGATATCCGAATGTACCCGCCGACAACCATCGATGAGAGAACACCCGACGTGGTGCTGCCATATTTCTCCTAGAAACTAAACTTTTCATGATATTTTAACATTAAATTGTGGCCAAATTAGTTCGAATGAAGGTAAAAAGCATTAGAGCATTGTCCACAAAATTTGTGCAACAATTGGTTAAATAGCAGACAATTTATATCCATTCACCAAGAAGCTACGAGTAGATGGCTCCAAATGTTTGACACAAATTATTGTTTTTTTTAAAGGGGGGACGAAAAGGCAAAACTTTTACTGGAAATATTTGTTGCACTCATGTAGAATCCCTGGTTAGCATATGGCCGACACCTGTATATGAAGT
Source organism: Tenodera sinensis (assembly GCA_030765045.1). Taxonomy (NCBI): domain Eukaryota; kingdom Metazoa; phylum Arthropoda; class Insecta; order Mantodea; family Mantidae; genus Tenodera; species Tenodera sinensis. The sequence continues at coordinate 79,542,766 of CM060969.1, read as the reverse complement.
TAATGTTACCAGCTGCTGGTTTAGTGTCCCTTATGTGTTTTGGGCCCAGATTTACAAAGGAGGTTTAAACCCACCCTTTAGATCTAAACCATAGTTTTAAACTTTACTTCGTATTATAAACTAATCTTCAGTTGAACTTGGGTTTAACTTTACTGGAACTCGTTTTCCGTTTGAGTACAGTTTAATGCTATGTTTTAAGATGGCGGTCCCAGATGCACATGTGGATATCGGGGAGGTATTTAGGGAAGTGCTAAGTGGTGATGAAATTATTCACGCAATTGAAAGACCTGGAGACCCAGAACTTTAACTAGACCTTATCCCTTCAGATGTAGAATGACCATGAAGTTTTAAATACATTCAGAATAACTTGTGAAGTCTCTTCATGTCAGAAATAAAATATTCACTACCGTGAAAAAATAATATGCAGTAAACAGGTATGAAGGGGAGGCACTGTTGCCATGTCTGCCGAAGTAAAAGCAGAGATTTGATTTGAAAACAGTAGATTTTTAACCGCCATTTTGCTTAGTGTATACATATTAATGACAATAATAATAATAATAATAATAATAATAATAATAATAATAATAATAATAATAATAATAATAATAATAATAATAATAATAATAATAATAATAATAATAATAATAATAATAATAATAATAATAATAATAATAATAATAATAATAATAATAATAATAATAATAATAATAATAATAATAATAATAATAATAATAATAATAATAATAATAATAATAATAATCCAAAACTATTGCGCTGTAGAGTTACTGCCGCACGCAATGTCAATATTGCGCAATAGCCTCCATTCTATATCTATTTATAGGATTTCTTCTGCTTTCACCAAATTAAGAAACAGAGAAGCAGGTGGTGTGATTGACTGAACTGTTTGGATTTTAGCTGGTTCTAACACTTCCAACCTTGTAAGAAGAGGATCACGTAATAAAAAATAGTATGTCACGAACTGACATAGAAATCAACACGGCGTAATTTGAAAACTTGTAGATATTTGTCGGACAGGGATGATTTTGTCGATGTTTCAACTTTGGCACCAAAATACGTGTTTTCCACAGGAAGAAATACTTCTGGATTCCTGTATTCAACTTTATCTATTTCAGTGGAATTGAAATGTTCAGGTTTAATGTAGCAGTCAAGGGTAGTCCGCAAAATCAGTAGAGCTGGCAACCCTGCCCCAAAGACGAGGTTGAGTGCATTCTGGAACAGGTCCTCAGTCGCATCAAATCCCCTCACCGGTACCGGGAATCAAACCCGAGCCGCTCTCTTGATTGTCATTTGCGCTGCTACTACTACGCTAAGAAGACGGTCACCTACATACATATGTCTATATCAAATAAAAGACGAAATTCCTATATATAAGACTGAATAAAAGGCTAAAAACTGTTGACAATTTGTACCACTCAGTCTTTTCTTAAGTGCACTAATAAATCTTGGAAGTATAAATAAAGGCTCGTTCATAACCATCTGGCAACGGTAACCACAACAACGGCAACGGGAAGCAACGCAGCGCTCAATATTTTGGTTCACAACAGCCCAACAACGAGATTGGCAAAGTGCACCATCGATCAGCTTATCGATAGAAAGTGGAGGTCGATATTGCGTATTGGGAATTCATTTGTTTCTAACTGATCAATGATATTTTCTCTAGCTTGTGACAAGAGAGAGCTCTAGCGGCTGTTTCATGGCACGGACGCCTTGAATAATTTCTAGAGGGGAAAAGTCTAATACGCACAACATGAATGTAACTTGCCGTGCGCGGTAACGGGAACAGAAAATTAAAACTTGGCCATGTTTTCTTTCTCATTCCGGGGGCCCGGGAGTTTTCCGTCGGTTGTGAACTCCCCATTTGAATTCACGTATTTCAGCTTTCTCTTTCTTAACTTGAATAATTTGTCTCGTATTTCGAAGCTGTTCCTCGTTCTCCAAAGATGCACTTACCGCACTTGTTTCGTAATGTTTATTCATATGTGTTTATCCTTTACACTTACAGAAAGGAGCACTTTCTCCTGTGTATTGTATAGGCAATGACATTCCAGCAAGTTAAGCTAATTAATGGTAACGTCTCACCTGCTGTAGAATGGGGCTTATTAAACATGCGTTCAACTTGCTCTGTTGTGTGGGAAACTCTACAAGTTTGGGTAGGAGTTGTCAAGATCCTGCGAGGGTGTAATGGGAATTCCAGTGACACCTGACAGGAACCTGGCCGTGCTGCAAGATACCACACACCTTCCTACTTCTGGGGACTAGTTCCCAAATTAAATCCTCCAGAGGTCGCCAAGATGCGCTCTCCATTATCTCTGGCACTAAAACCTCTTATGCCATAGATGGAACGTTGCCACATTTTTCCGATTCTGCAATATTCCGATAGGAATCCTTATTCGATATTCTGCTTTGCAGCTGGAAAAATACCAAGAGAAATTTGCCAAAATATAAAAATATGAAGAAAGGTCTCCTAAATTATCGAAATATATATTTTAGAGCCAAAATATCCTATTGCTTAAGAGTTTGGAGCAGGTTTACTTCATTACTTCAAAAGGTTAAGCATAGCAAATATTTATCCGCATTTAATAATTAAATATAAATGAAATACAACAATTACCTAGAGTTTATGGATGTTAATCGTTGTGAAGCCCCTAAACTGTGTTTACTGTGTTGGGTAAAATTTGAAAGCGGTTATTAGCCGTAGAGATATTTTCTTCCCAAGAATCACTATATTTTCACCTCGAAGAGTCACACAACATAAAACTTTAATGTCAAGATTTCTCTCTAAAACACTGGAAAATTTAAAACTTAAAGGAAAGTTCTAAATGTACTCTTTACCTCTATTGAGCATTGATATAGATTTCTGGTAAGGACTTTTAGTAATTTGCCACTTAGACTGTTATTATTTTGTCACTAGCGTATTTAAATATTAATTTTACAATTAAGTCTTTAAAAACGTGTGTTATATCCTCGATGCATGGAAAAATGATGACATAAGCAGTAACATCGAACATTGGCAATCAATTTCCTATAAAAGTTTACATATAAGTGCAGAAGAACTTAATTCCACATCACTAAAAGGAAACTGAATATGCATTTGCACACAAATCTGATGTGTAATAATGAAATAATTTATGCAAATATTTGACCTCGATTTACTTGCAATAGATAGAAAAGTAAGCTTTTGTAGATGAAGTGTGTAGCTGACAAAAACAAACTATAGCTGGTAGAGAAAGACGTGTGAATGTGAAACATCAGAAATGTTTATTTCGTGTTCGCAAGCCTATGTCCTGTCTTCTTTTCATTTTCTATTATTTTTTATGTTTGCTTTTAGCATTATAAAGCCCTCCACTTCAATAATAGCTAACACAGCTGCTAATGAATGAGATGTTTACGACCGAAGTTGGAATGTCAATACATCTCGCATTATTGCGGGGGCCTTAAATATTTTAATATCGTGGTGTTTTATCGCCAAAAAGAAAATTTCGCCTCTAATTTTAGTTTTGATTACAAAAATAATGAAGTGCGATATGGTAGGATAAACACCTATTCTTACACAAGAAAAAAACGAACATAAGTTGAAAGTAAATAACTCTTATATTCACAAAATTAAATATAAAAATAAAGAACATACAGGACACACATAATACAATTAGAAACTAAGAGATCTATTACAAAACAACTCATTAAAATGCTATAAAAATCCTTACAAATCCAGCTATATTTACACCATTAGGTAGATTAATGTAACCTAAAACGTTTCGCTCCTATAAAGCGCAAACGTTGTTGCCTAATTTGTGTTTTTATATTACGAAGTATGAAGTATTTAGTTTTATTCTGAAATATTCCAATGTTATATTTATTCGATTTATCCGTGACTGCTCCACTGATGTCAGTTCGAATTAACTTTCACTACTGCTTTGCAAATAATGTTGAGCCTAAACTATGAGGATTGGAAAGAAATAAGTGGCAACATATATGTAAAGCTTAAATACAAACTTAAGTGCTTTTTTGGATCCAGCGGGCTTCAAAACACCTATTTCTGGTGAAATGTCGCCATCGAATTTTTGGATCGAGTACAATACTTCTACGTATTGAACATTATGATGATCAAATGGAACCTTATAAAAATTGCCAAAAAAAGTAACGGCATTAAACAGCCACCCCTGGCATAATACTAATTCTATTGCCTTGACTGAATTTATGACATGTAAGTGCTTTTTAAGACAATAGTACCCTAGGTTTACTGCTTAAATTGGAAGTTGCCAGGAAAGTTTCATAAAATTTATAGAAGAGAAAATCCTCTGATGACTTCGAAAGCGGCGCACACTTCGCCAACACTGTTTATCTCAGGTCTTTAAGCACTATTCTTCGCTTCTGGTGGAATCCGTTTTCTTAGCAAGCAAAATAATTGCACTTCTTTTTACTGTTCTCCATTGTGTCATCATTAGTTGCTAGAATGCTGGAACAACAAACGCCTCAGTGCTCTGGTTCCTCAAACAAAAGAGTCCGAGATCGATTCCAGACCAGGTTAGGAAATTTCTCTTTAAGTACAGTTAAATTCCCTATCCCCCACAAAGTGTGGGAGTGAGTATGTTTAATAGTAAAACATAATAAAACCAAAGTTAAGAAGCCCTATAGTTCAGCGAGCAATGATATCAGTTGTTCCTCAAACTTAGCCTCCATATGACTAACTGCACTTCAGAAATTAAACAATTACAAAATATGAGAAGTCGGAAGCTTTCACGGCCCGAGTTAGAATTAAAGCTAGAGATTTCTTGCGGGCTTAAACGATTCTGTTGTAACTGAACCTTCGCCGAGAAGACTCGGACCACGCCTCCGATGATGTCCACCGCAGGTGTGGACGAAACGTCTGGACTCCAGCAGACCATGGCTTTTAAGTCCGGAAGAAATCTCTCGCTTTAATTACAAAATAGCATAAAAGTAGTTTACGGTACATTACTAGAAAATACTTCGGCACATTTGGGAAATAGATACAGCTGACCAAAGTTGTTGAAATTTCAGTATAATCCTACTCTTATTTCTGTTATTGAAACATAAAATGCCGCAAATCAATAATTTGTGTTCCATTTTTAAATAAAACTTTACTACAGGTGTATTAAAAATAAGATGCCTTATTTTCTACACAAAAGGAATATTTCCACGTAAATGAAGTTGAAAATGGGTGAAAGGCGACTAATATCTGCAAGCAAGGAACATGAGGCAGGTCAGTTGTGTACGTACACGGCGTTGGTGAGGTTTATATCAGAAGATGTTTATGTATACTAACCGTTCGGGAAATCTCAGCCGTTTCTTCTCGCTGAATCTGTATTAGTGGATTTCATTAAAACAGATAATAGTATTGTGAGGATTGGAAAGAAATAAGTGGCAACACCGTTTATCTTCGCACAGGGATTTTTGTTCGAGCTGGTATTGCCAACACAATGGGTTAGTGGAGTTATACAACTCGGGTGACGGCGTTAGTGTGGGTTTTGCAGTGATAGGAATGGCGTATGTTGAATGTAAGTCCTCAAATCACACCGCCCTAAAGGGGATGTTTACCACTTCATAATAGATAAAGATCGAGGTGGCCCATGGAAACAAAAGCGCTAGGGAATGTCACTCTGGGACACGTGAAGCATGCAGGAATAAGGCTATGCCATATCGAACTGTAGCACGTTGGATTGCAGTTTTTCGTGCAGGACCTGATACTGTGCATCAGGAACTAGGTGACGGTCGACATGGGGTCGAAAACGGTGCCATTGAATTGATTCGATCTTTGCTGCATATGGACATTATATGAAACATCCACTTTTTCCAGCAGTGTACAGGAAACGAAAGTTTTCATTTTCTTAAAAATGGCTCTAAGGATTTTGATTAAAATGCCACATGTTTAAGATACTTCTGTACCAAGTGAAATGTATATTTTGAATTTTCTGGCTAAAACCCATGTAGTCCTTTACACTCTTGATGACTTTTGCATAACCGGTAAACCGTAAGAGATAGACCCAATCTCACTACACAAAAAATGTAGATCTCGTTAAAGCACACAAATTATGGTAAGTGTGCGTGCGTGCGTGCGTGCGTGCGTGTGTGTATCATTTAGGAGATATTCATTGTTATTTGTCACAATTTTTCAATATGTATACACGTTCTCAAATGGGAGGTCGTTATTAATTTGTTTATCTCTTGGCCATGTAAATAGAATGGAATTTCAGAGTTATCGCTTAAAGCCTACTATATTCCCCTTGTGCCTATAAAAATTAGCAATAAGATAATTTCTACAAATTTTTATTTCGATAGAGTAGATAGACGACTATACGTTCTTAAGAGTAGTTGGTGCAGAGTGCAACACATCAGGTTTTTAACTTTCGTGTTGTGATGAGAGAGAGACGGGGAGGGTTGCTCGTTCTTTAATACGAGATATTGATATTTTTACCTACATTTTACGAACTACAGCTCGTATCTAACTTCTAAGTCATTGGCGACATACTCCTAACAGTATTCCAGAGCACAGAATCTCTCAACCTATAACATTGTTAATTTCGAACGTCGGCTTTAAATGCTGAAAATCTGAGAGGAACAAATTGTTTCCTCCCTTCTTTCTGATGAGCTGTGAACTTTGTAGTCTGTTGTGATGATATAATTACTTTTTATCTTCACATTTGGAAGAGGCTCTCTAACGTTCAAGAGCTTCTCTTGTTATGGAAGCCTTGCGTGCCGCTTAATTACCGCCAAAGATGTCGAGTTTTCTTAGCAGTTGTGGCGCCATCTGCAAAGAAGTCTTGTTTCATTACACGCACTGGTTTCCTTAACGAATAACCGCCTACATAGCATTTATTTACTCCAATAGAATAGACTGCTTAAAACAGTATTATATTTTTAAAAAAAACTTTGGTTAGAGTATAAAACGCCACAATGAAAAAAATCTGATCTTGTTGCACTCGCATGACTTTCCCTATTCAGTCTTACAGAAACAATTGCTACAAATCCTTATTGTTTTATCTACGTCTTGCTAATGGCAACGTGCATTTGTAGAAATGGTTTTATTACACATTTCCTTGTAGGTACATTGGTAATAGGGGAATACAGCATAACCAGGAAGAAAAAAGAATAGTGACTTCCCATTTGAGAAAAGAATAAGTACTAGAAAATTCAAACCAATTACATCGAATACCTCGGAAATGGTTAACCTCACAACAAATTTGATGTGTTGCACTCACATGACTTTCTCCACTCTTGCACTAACTACTATTACAAGCTCTTATTCCTCTGTCGTCATGTTAGCCGAGATAAGCGTTATTGCTGACTTTGTTGTAGGTACAAGGGGAATACAGTAGGCTTTGGGTGATAGTAAAAGTTTTAAAGCTTTGAAATTCCGTTCTCTTTGCACGGCCAAACAGCTAAAAAAGTGAAGAACAACCTTCTATTTGAAAGTAGTGCAAAACTCGAAAATGCATATAGGCATAACGTTGTATTTTAACGAGATATGCATTTTTGTGTAATAAGATTGGTCTATCTCTTACGGTTTACCAGTTATGCAAAAGTCATTAGGAGTAAACAGGAGTACATGGGCGTTAGCCAAGAAATTCACAATATACATTTCATTTGCTATAAATTTATCTTCAACATGTGGCATTTTAATCAAAATGGTTTGAGCCATTTTTGAGAAAATCAAAATTTTCCATGTAAAGGGTAGTTTAGGGTGGAGGAATTTTCTTCAAAATCTTCGTGTCACATCCTTGAAAGAAGTTCAACTTAAATAGCAACTTTGATTTTTAACGACTTTTCGTTTTTGAGTTATGTTCTCCATATACAGACACCCATACATGGAGCTTGTTTCCAACTACGTGGCCAGATGTTTGGTCTAATGTCAAGCTGGTAAAACAGATCCATAAATTTCAGAAACTGTGCAAAATCACACAAATGCAATGAAATGCCACCCAAGAAAGCCCCTTTATTGCATAGGTATTAGAAGAAAGCCTTTCATTCGAAAACAGAAACTGTATTGTAATATGATGTATTGGGTAAACATGTTTAGAACTATTTCGTTACGAATTTTAATTGCAATATAAATATAGGTAGAATTTGTGGGATTAAACATATTTTTATTTTTTTATTTTTTTTTCATTATGTTTACTGTAAAGTTTTATTTGCTTTTGTGATTCTAAAGACAAGGTTAAAAATTTTCTTATAACACAATCGTTTAACCCAATAAGCGCTGCTTCTTTCAAACAACATTTGCAGCCTTCTCCATAATAGTCATTAAGAATTTGGAAATAAATCTAAAGAGAATTAAAACGTGAGTTTTCTACTAGGTCAGGTGTATATAATTTCCCCCCTCCCATTTTCCTTGTCATTACTGCGCAACGTCTCTAGCCCCGTATTGCAATTGTCAGCAGCAATGCATTGGTCAGTAGTTATACCTCACCCCTTGAGATACCGTGTAAGATGATAAGAAACTGAGAGCTGCTTCCGAACAGTGCATTTTGCTAAATTCGTTTTGTATACTATGCCCTAGTAATGCCTTGATTATTCAGCTTTACCTTTACTTTCTAACTAGCCTCCCGATATTCATACTGTGAAGGAATTCAGATATGAACTGGAAACCTGAACACTAAGTAATTTTCCACTACATAATGCCCTTTATCCTTTTCCCTTGCGTTGAAGGTTGCTGCATATCGGATCTGTGTTGTTTTAAAATGTAGCGAAAGTATCCAATGCAGCTATGCTATTTCAATGATGCCAGGGTGCTTTGTTTCACGGTGTTGCCCCCGGGTGCTAGTTTCCATTACAATTCTGAAACAAGTTCCATTTAATGACCTTTTTATCGCTAACATCCTCCCGCAATTTATTTACGGCTATTTGTTTTCAGCTACAAAATTGCTAATATTGAGTTATGGACCGTTTTCGTTTGTTTTATTACAAAATATATGGTTTTCAACTATTTACCACCACTTGCAGTGGAATTATCCTTTCTACCGCCGGTCCTGCACTCATTTTATAATAGGGTTCGCAGACATTACAATAGATTTGTTAAAACAATTTAATATTTGTCACGTTCGCAACAAAAAGCTACAGAAGTCTCTAATTAAATTGATAATTTCCATCTATCAACTTGTGTAAATGAATCGAATACTAACACTAATAAATCAGCGTTCCTGCACATTGAGGGCCATGCTTTTGTACTAAAATTGATTTTCATTGGAACTGTATAAGCGTTTATGTTGCATATTGCGCCACTTACTTCGATTTCGGAATGAGACAATTTAAAAACCCGATGCACGTTGTTGCACATCTAAACCACATCATTGTGAATTGGAGCCCAGTACCCACCAGAAACAGACGTTATTTTGTGCCATATGATCATCCATCATCATCATCATCATCATCATCATCATCATTATTATTATTATTATTATTATTATTATTATTATTATTATTATTATTATTAATTATTATTATTAGTGATAAAATAACCACTATTTCTGCATGCAAATGCTGATTTTTAAGCACCGGTCCTGGACACTTTATAAAATCTGCAAAGGCTATAGCTTGTTCAGTAAATTATGTGTATAAACGCATGCAATCAATTTTGTTTTTTATCAATTAGGAGTACGGCTTACCTGTAAGGCACGCTTGTAATCCGAGTTTGATTTGCCAAACACAAATTAACAGATAGAAGCAAAAAACAGATATTTCCATGTCTGTACATGTTAAGCTCTGATTTGTTTCTGCTGGATTCATAGATTTTGGTCACCGGAGTAGTAAATGTAATGGCCGAGAGTGAGTCACCAAGCCAGGCTATTTAGAAACATGATTCAGCGTGCCAGTCAAATCTACTTCATAGTGTGTTTCACAACTCAGTTAAAGCTGCATGTTATATAAATACATTTTCTCCTTCTCCCGTAGTTTTGCATGTTTTAGTTTAGACACAAGAGCAGAGCATGGAATTTCAACTAATCACATAGCAACCCACTCTTTGAAAATATGACTATTGCTTCAGAGTAATCTTCTTATATCCAGCGAAATGTGTTGTTAAAGGGCACTGAAAGTTTTTCTCACAAGAAGTAAACATTAGTTTTGTAGATGAATGAGCGGAGAAAGTCTTGTGAGTCCAAGTTGTGAGATTTTTATGCGAAGTTGGTGAATAAAAGCGCGTTCACTGAAACCACCAGCTTGCTCCTGATGAGACTAAGTATATGTATTTGCAAAGGAACGCGGTAGTATCCTCCCTTTCAGTTTCGTACCTAATCCTCTACAAGAATTTTTGTTCGTTCGTTTGATCCTCAAAGTTGTGGTGCTGTAATCGGCCTGTAGGAAGGGTTTTATTCTCTCTTTTCTTCTTCTTTCAATTCCAGTGACTTCTTATATATGGGGAATTCATTGGAAGGAGAAGAGACCCATAAGTTACTTTGGGGAGGGTGAGGAGGGGGGAGGTAAGAAAGCGAAAGATTACCAGAGGACGTCGTCCCAAGCAGAGAGACAGAAAATTTATATTCCTCGGAAATAAGAAAAGGAAAGGAGGGAATGCGGATAGCGTCAAGTTAGTATTTCAAAACTATTTGCCAGTAATTCAGAGGCCACGCGGTGGGTATATGAGAAATTTGTAATTATGAAGTTGAAATAAATGCAGAGGGGGGAGGGCTACTTTTGTTGAAGAGACTCCGCCTCAGTGGCGGTTTTTAAGTACTTGCGGCCTGAGGAAATAGTTCCTTTATTTGTTAAAAGGTTGCGAATTTGTAGTTGAGGAGCCCTTTCGATTGCTTCACACCCAGAAACAAATTGGTAACCCTCTCGTATTTTTACTTTCTCTACTACGTATAGTAAGTAGGGTAAGTATTAGGTATTTCGATCCACACGAATTCATTAAAAGTAAAAACTGACTTGAAATACCCAACTGTCTATTCCCCATCTTGTGTGCAACAACGGATAAAAAAACGTGACATGCTTGTATAACCAAATTGGAAATCATTTTTGGAACTCTAACCCTAACTACGCTTTACATGAAACATTTTTAGAAAATTTTGATTTTAACAAAAATGATTCCAACGATATTCATTAAAATATTATGCATTTGAGGTATTTTATAGCAACTGAAATGTGTATCTTCAATTTTCTGAGAATGTTCTCGAAATTTTTCTTAATTTTGAATGACTTTTACAAAACTGTAAATGTAAGGTATAGACAAAATCTTACTCCACAAAAAACTTAAAAAAAAACACAATTTATATCAAATACATTTTTGGAGTGATCCATTTCCCAGATATTCCTTGTTATTTGTTTGAATTTTCCAATATACTTCTGTCAAATAGAACTCGTCGTTTTTGTCCCGTGCGAAGAGAGTGAAATTTCAAAACCATCACATATTGGCCAGCTTTTTAAAGATTTAGCTATTGCTTAAGTCTACAGTATTCTCTTATTCCCGTTTGTACTTACAAGGAAATATTTAATAAAAGCATTTCTACAAATGTCTATCTGGATTAACATGAAGTAGAGGAATAGGACTTGTGCAAGAGTAGAGACAGTAATGTGAGTGCAGCACAATCACATTTTATATTAATAGTACATTCTGAAAATGTGGTTACAGAAAGTATCATTATTTCAGGCGGTATACCGTAGGTTTATTCCTTTTCTCGGTTGACAAGATGGAATATGTTCTTTGTTAATGTATTTCGAGGTAATATAAGGGCTCAATTCTCCTACCTCTAGATATACAGATGCTATTCAGAGGTATCTTGAAAACGGCTGCAAGAAAGAAACAAGATGGGTCGTGGCATTTTCATGGCGAGAACGAAGCCTTGCAGCTTTTTTATGTTTCCTTTTTCTTCTCTCTTCATTTTCGTGGTAAAGTGGCAAAAACTCTGCATGACCTCATCGTACGTTTTTCACATCTGCCGCACCTTTCTGGTTCCTACATTTGTCTTTGTATCTAGTGGGCGTTCTCCCACGCAAAGGCTCACTCTTCCTGCTGTGATAAATTTAGCATTTTCATGACAAAGAACTCGCAGAAAACAAGGTTTTTATAGCAGCAACTGAATTAAGCTATTTTCATTTAAGATAGAATATTAACAAAATTAAAATGCCTTAAGACTCATTTAGCTTTAATATTCTGAACGGTTGTCATTTTTTGCAAAAGCTGGTCCTAAATAACCTACACTTATTATAGAGTAGTCATAAAACGACTGTGACTGTGAGAAATTTGAATACACGATATTTATATGAAATATGTTTAATTGTGTATTAAAATGTTGATATATACAAACATAGCTGTGCACAGACTTTATGGTTATCACATTTTATATCAACAACTTTAAACCAAGTGTTGAAGTGAGAAGTTAATGATGTTCTAGTTGAAGTATTACAAAATCATGCGACGATATGTATTGCAGGTTAGTCTTTGCAGAAATAGAGGGCGTTTCAGTGATTTCAAGAAATGAAACTATTCTCTTGTGCTGCATACAGTAAGCTAACTATTGACAGTCTCATATATTTGTTGATTTACATAAATAGTATAATGTTCACTGCATATAACTGTAAGCATACATATCAGCTGGTCCGAGTGCCCCGTCTTTCACGTTAGCAGATATTCCTTTTTGCGTTGAAACAGTTGCAGAATGCAACAGGACATTCCCACTAAATGCACGGCAGTAGCCTGAGCGAAATTTGTTCTGCTCCTCTTGCTTTTTAGCGAAGATGGGTAATAAAAGGCACTTCCCAGGCTGGAACTAGCGTGTATAATGCGTGATAATAGAAAAGAATAGTGTCAACAACCGAAAAGCCAGTTAAAAATTGCATAGATATGTCTTATTTTGCTTTTAATTGTTGTAGTACTGTGCCGAATTCCGCAAAGCCATATATACAAATAAAAGTTTTGAAAAAAAGTAAACTTTTATTACTATTATCCTGCCATCTAGAGTTTATACCAGAACACAGTATACATTGATTTTATTTTTATACTCCTCTTATTATTCTTTTTATACAATAGTTAGCTCCGTACAATATTTGTTGCAGAATTTCTAAACTAAAATAAGCATAACTAGCTGTGTAACCAACACAAAAAATCATAACAAAATAGCAACAAACAAAAACAATGAACTACAATTTTGTAACTGGTTTAAAGCAGAACAAAACAAAAATAAAAAATAGGGACAATATTTAATTGCTGATGTTTCCTGGGATTTGTCGCCGATCCATTTCCTCTGCCTCATGTACTTCCTCTTCCACTGGATAAAATAATAATAATAATAATAATAATAATAATAATAATAATAATAATAATAATAATAATAATAATAATAATAATAATAATAATAATAATAATAATAATAATAATAATAATAATAATAATAATAATAATCATCATCATCATCACAAAACCGTATATTTAATATATACAAATTATCCAGCCTGTGTAGGAGTTATTCCAAACATTTATAGAATAATTATAAATGATCACTTCTGCTGTTTACTGGAGAGAACTTCGCATCAGCTGTCGAAAGAGTGCATTTATGTTACTAAGAAAGCTTCATGATTATGCATAGACCGTATGTAGTAGACGATTGCATTTCTGAGTACTTGTTAATGACAGGTATGATAACAAAACATTCAGAAATTATTTATTCTGTATGATTTACGTTATCTTGTTGACGCCATGACAGTAAAGATGTCATCAAACAAGTTACAGCAGTCAAATGGACAGGCTCTTCAAAACCTACCTCTAATGGAATAAACTATCTTGACATGAGTAATACTGCTCTTCAAGTTTGGTTATATTAATTGTTGTAGTAGTTAATAGAGGGATAGACAAATAAATATAGCATAGCGTGAAACAGAATATTGTACCAGAGAAATTTGTTTAAAAAATAGGTAAATAACTCCTTCAACTTTAATTTGAATATCACTCATGGTATATCGAACACACCGTAGGCCTTTATAGGTTAGATCAGTGCAGCGATGCCCAATCTTGTGCTAAAGAGGGGAGGTCGGATTTGTCTCTACCTACTATTCACTCAGCTATGACGCACTTATGGAACTCAAAAACAAACCTCTCCAATGCTAGTTACCTGAATGAGTGAAAGGGAAATGTTTCCTCAACAATACAAAGGAGACTGGGTAGGGCGACAAGGTGACGTCATTGAAAATGTTGGGCTCCTGGTGTTGGACTCAACAAACAAGAATCTATTAAAACTTAAATTAAAATTTTGAATTAAGTGAATGAAACAAAGGTTCTGTGATGACGAGATTTTGAAGTACAAGTGGCTTTAAGGAATCCATTTATTATGAAAACTGAAGTCTCCAATTAAAGCAGAACATTTTTTGCAAACTTTTTGGAAAATCTGAGTTGAAACATTTGCTCCACGTTTTCACTCACTAATTCACAGGAATTACTATATTATTATTATTATTATTATTATTATTATTATTATTATTATTATTATTATTATTATTATTATTATTATTATTATTATTATTATTATTATTATTATTATTATTATTATTATTATTATTATTATTCAAAGATTTATTGAATTTATGGTGGAATCAATACTTCCTCTACCTATACCGAGCAAGATGGCTCCACGGTAACATGTGAGACTCGTACTCAGGACGTCCCAAGTTTGATTCTGACAATGGGCTGGCTTCTCTGGCTTGGGTTTTTCCATGATTTTCTAAAGTCAAAGGCGAATGCTGCACCTTCTACCATGAATTTCCTATCCCGTCCATTTTGGAGTATTTCAAACTTTCTCAAATGGAGGTTCGTTATTCACTTTTTAACTCTTGATCGTGGAAAGATAAAATATTTGACTATTGCTCAAAGCCTACTGTATCCCCATATTCCCCCTGCACCTATAAGAAGATTAGTAGTATGATAGTTTCTCCAAATGTTTATCTCGACTAATATGAAAAAGATAAGGGAATAGGCATTTGTAAGAATAGTACACGAGTTGAGAAAGTTATTTACACGTCATACTGTTTTCTATAATCTGATATGTACTTAAAGTCGAACATTGTCCTTCCCATTTTATCTAGGCTTAGGACAAGCACTGGCGAATGGCATGGTTAAAATATCTCTCATCAAGAAAGACATTTCAATGAAAACTGGCGTGGAGAAGTTTATTTTGGATTAAGATAAGCCCAAATTTTGATAAAATCTAGCATGGTCAAATTCTCTGCTTTATAATTCTCAAGGGCTTTAGAATTACACAATTCGTTACCTCTAATTTAATTCTTCTCTTATATTCACACTTTGCAGTTTGGTATACATTTCTATCTGAAATTCTTTTAAAACATGATAAAATCGAAAATGTTTGGATGAGTAGTGTTAAAATGCTTGTTAAAATTTGTATGAAAAGATTCACATGCGTTAGTTGCATGGCGTTAGCCATAGCCCATCTGTATGGATGTTTCTAACAGTTTATCTTCTGTACGTAATTATGACAGCTCAATTCCGAAACTTTCATCTACATCCTCAGGTTCCAAACAGACAAGGCCAAAGCAATATCTTAACTATTTCGCTATACTAATGTTATTGTATTCCACAGCTAAACGAGTCGGTCTAGGTGGCTCAGTTGGTTAGACGCTGGCCTACTGATCCCAAGGTCACCGGTTCAAATCCGGTCCAGACCGATGGTTTTTAAGTCGTTTAAAAACGACGGCCCCATGTCAACAGATAATGGCATGCAAAAGAACTCCTGCGGGACGAAATTCCGACATACCGGTGATGCTGATATACTGGCAATTGACAGCGTCATTAAACAACAAAATTTAACACAGCTAATCGAAGATGTTTGTATTTTACCTCACTTATGAGCTGCCATTCAAAGCGCTAAGGAATTCTACGGACGAATTGCATGTTACCACTGCAAAAAAATAAATCTTGGACGGTCGAAATTACGGTTTGGATTAAACTTCCTCGCCTTCGAAATGCGATGCATTTGTTATTTTCGGACGGGTTTACATTTCCCCGTTTGCAAGTCCCCTTAATTGACCAGCTCTCAGATGACTCATAGTCGCATGCAGTAGCATTAAGGCTTCTCCGGGAGCTATGACACACGGCTGATGGGCAATGAGCTCTTTTAAAATTTTCTTTATTGGTAACTTCCGTCTGCAGTGATGAGCGAAAATCTGACCAATTTCCGAAGGCAGTAGATTTCTCCCCATTCCAAAGAGAAAGGAAAGGCTGGTCGGAGAAACCAATTTGTGAAGTCATAAAACTCGCTTCATAAAAGACGCCCTCAGACAAATTGGCTATATAACGATTCTGTAGTGTCCATAGTCCTCTTCTCTAAGGAAAGAAAGGAGTGCAGGCGCTTAACCCTTTCATTGTTATCGACTCAAAATGTGCTTGTTATTTCTTCTCAAGTGACGCAATTAAACTGATCTGCAAGAGAGTACTTATTTCAGTAAGACGCTTCTAACAAATGACTAGCAAACTTATTGGTGAAATGCAGAGCCCTCTTAGAATGCACTACAATCATTAAGCTCTCCAATTATTGGTAATACCTTCAGAATTTTGACTGGGCTTTGTAAAATCATCTGGATTTCAGTTACCTACTAAAAGTGGAAATCGCAATATTTTAATTAGCAATTCTGACTTTCACTCTCTATCAGCAAAACTCTTTAAAACTTGAAGCTAAGATATTTTAAATATTGAAATAATTAAGTTTACTGTACCCGGAGCAGTGTTTGCGGCCCTATCGCTATCGGCTACTTAAATACTTGAAATAACTCTTAACAGTGTGACGCCAGTCATGGCAGCCGCCTTAGGAACACTCAAGGTCGAATACCTCACATAGCTGCTTGTAAATACGTGGCCGACGACAATGGAGCAGTCAGAATATGGACAACAGTGAACGCGGCAGAGCAAAGCGTATCCAAACTGTTCGCGAAGCTGTCCACTGCCGGTTTATTTGTGAGAGGTTCGAGAAAAGGTGAATTTCGAGAAAAATCCGTGTTACTCATTCTCGCCTGTATAAGTGAGTTTGTGTGATGGAATAGTTAAGTGTTAAACGAGACAACTGTTAGCAGTTAAAGTGTGTGCATAGTCCGTGTTAAGAGTGTGTGTGTATCGTCAGACAGCTGTAGACATTGAGTTGTCGCGTCGGAGTTGTTTGTTACGTGAAGTAGTTTTAGTCAGTGTGACCACCGGAAGCAGTTTGTGAGACAGAGAAAGACAGTCAAGTACGTGTCAAAGTTGCGATAAGACAGAACAGCTGAGTTGCAAGGTCGCGACGAGTTTTAGATTAACGGTGATAAAATAGAGAACTGCTTTGTAGTTCAGTTTTGGAAGAGAAATAAAATGACAAAGTAAATGAACTTGATTTGTCATACTGGTATCAGAAGTGAGATTTGTCATATTTTCATTTGTTACAATAGAGTCGTTAACTTATAAACGCTGGCTTAATTCATTTTACTATTAAATAGTCGTACATTCACTCCTACGTTTTTATTGCCAGACTGCGGAGGATAAGGAATCATTCTGGTTAAACAATAATTGTCACAGCAGCCGGAAATCGAACTTCTGACCTATGGGTTGAGAAACCAGAATTCCACTCATGGAGCAGTCTTCTTCAGTTACCTTTGCGCCTCGAGTATCAGAGGTAAAAACAGGAGCAGTTACAAAGTTCATCGCATATTAACCAAATGAGACAATGAAGGATAATGGAACTGATAGAACTAAGAGTATCTATGAAAAAATAAGATTGCAATTGAACGAAAGAATGATGATTGTAGAACTTTGCCTCAAAGAAGAGCCTGACGGAAATCAAATGTTAAGCTCCCATTGCGTTCAGATGTAGAAAATTGCGGAGGTTTCTTTAGGGGGCTATTAAAGAGATTACGGAGAGGCGGATGAATTTGCAAGAGTGTAAGAGATTCAATGACCAGATAGTTATTTGAGGGAAACTGACTATAAACCTTATCATGTAACAGTTTAGCCAAGATCAATAAAGCTGTGATTTTCTATATAACCTCGAACCCTGCAGTTTGTATTAACAATCTACTTGTCTTACAAAGGGAGATTAAAGGTTGCTTGTCTTTTGTTTGCTCATGTTAGTATAGGTATAACTTAATTCGAAAAGTCGGTTTAGAGAACAAGAAGTTTGTGTAACGAACTCTGCTAATGAGTAGCAGTCAGATGCGAAGGGTGGGGTGGGGTGGGGTGGGGTGGGGGTACTCTGTCATTAATACTAGAAGCGGAGGATTTCTTCTCTAAGTTTTTATACCTCCCATAATTAACCCCAAATTCCCCTAAGGGAAGATCGTAACACAACCAAGTATAAAAAGTTTCTTAAAAGGTATCTACTGTCGTTTGTAAAACCATTTTCCTTTTATATTGTAATCAGCTTATCTTCAGAACGATGATCTTCAGAGCTCTCAGATTCGATTATTTGTTATTGAATAAAAACTTTGAGATAAAATGGAGAATCCGTATATCACATTATAGCCAATATTGTGCCTTATACCACCCTCTGGGTGACTGAGACGATAGCGTGTGAGTTTTGCATTGACATTAAATTTTTTTTCGTGGTTTTCCAGGAAGGCTAATGCTGGTGTGGCTTATATACTCTCATTTCGTTTTCCTCTTCATCTAGCGAGCAAAACGACTCCGCAGTAACCTGTAAGCTTCGCATTTGTGAGGTCCTGGGTTCGAATTTCACCGAGTCAGCCACTAAGACCATGGGTATTTCGCGTGGTTCCCCGGGTTGGCCTTGTCCGTCATTTGGTTCCCCTTTATTTCCTTTTAACTGTTTGAGGATTGTAAGGCCAGGCGATGGCGGTTGGTTTGTTGTGGCCTAACCGTAAAATTTGTTCTGTGAATGTCTGGCACAGACATGGAAGAGGCATGACAGAAATGTACTTGAGTATTTACCCTCTCCACCAAATACAGGCCACCTCTCTTTTCCTGTTCTGTTTCTTTACGTACACACATGTGTTTACAAACAAGGTAAGTTTCAAGGCGTGACAGAATCGAATAGAAACCTGTTGTATTGGTTTCTGATTACGCGATTGTGTAACTTACATTTTCCTTTGGCATGGCAAACACAAAGCTTTATTTTTACTAGGAACGCAAAAGTGCTTATGTTCCCATTCGGCTTTGAAGCATCTTTTCACCTTGTTATGCGACCTGATTCCACCACTGACACAATTTGAGGGACTGAGCGGTTCACTGAGGTAAATAGATAAGTGGGGGCGTGACCTGATACCTAACCGGTGTGTAGCAGAGTGGACAGGGTTAAAACTAAGATGGAGGGGAAATGACATCCTTGAAATATATTATACTTAAATATAAACTTTTTAACTGACTTTTCGTGTTATGCTGTTCACAGACACACACACACACACACACACACACACACACACACACACACACACACGAATCGTCTCTTAAAATGCTTTTTTTTTATATTCAAAGGTTCTCAAACATATTTCCGGTAAAATTTGGACATCGAAATTTTGGTCGAATACAGTGCTTCTTCTACCTACTATACGTAGTAAAGAAATGAATAAAACTTTGCTATGGCAAAAGAAAATGTATGTAACGTAATCACAAAACCAATACATTATGTTTCTATTCGGTTCCGCCACTGCACACCTTGAAACTTACCTTGTTTGTAAAGACGCTGTATCCGTAGCGTAAACAGAGAGGTGGACTGCATTTGGTAACTTGCGAGGGTAAACACTCCATTGCATTCCTGTCACCCTTCTTCCCCATGTCTGATGTAGATTGTAAATCTAACTAAGTCATTACCGTGAACTGCCATGTGGTGCTAAAATTGAATTGTTATTTATGGAGACTCTTTAACCACTATGGTTCCCATTCCTCACAGATTTGTACCTGCTATTATTTTTTTAGGATTTCATGTTGACCCACATTTGTGGTTGGGGATTCGGAAATCGTCATATTCAATGTTTTTATTTTCCTATTTAATTAACCCTACGTGAAAGTAGATTTTATAGCAAATTTTAAGGGGAGTTTAATATCAGGACTCAATAATATGCTTCTATTTTACAAAACAGTTACAAAATAGTAAGCTTGTGAACACACAAAATTCAGTGTAGTATTCTTCAAACCAAGATATCTCCCCTTTCCATAATATGACACAGAGGCATCTGACGGTGAAATCTTCGATACTTTGTGCGCCGTGTTTTGTTTTTAGGCTTCTCATTCGTTAAAGCGTAAACGAAGTGAATAGCTGAACATGCTTCTGCTACTTGTTTGTCTATGTGCGGCATGTGCAAACCAAAAAAGGTTTGAAAGTCGTAATGCTAGCAGAATCTCCAGTTATCTGTCAGTCGCTACTAGCCTGCGTTCTGTTAATACTGGATTAGCAATGTTGTGGCAACTTTGAACTTCTCTACATCCGTTGCAATCGATTGGGAAAGTGAGGTATTGAAGAGAGCCTGTTATTTTCACAAATCACAACCAGAGGCAATCCATGTTATATATCTTCTCTTTGGGGCTTCCTTGTTATTTTTCTGTTCCTAATTAATTCTTTGTTATTCAGAATTTTTGGGCAGCTTTACTCTGTTCAAAACAATTAGAGGGACAAACGCTCGAACGCTGCAGCAGCTGGGTTTTGGTGATAACTTTTTTTACAGAAAGTTCAAACCTCGAAGCTTTAAAAATAAGGTAAAGAGAGAAACACAATTGAAGTTTTGTACGGTTGTGGCGATGCCAGTAAGCTCGAAGTCCAACACTATTCGTAAAAATCTGATGTATTGCACTCACATGACTTTCTCTACTCTTGTACTAACCATTCTTACAAACTCTTATTCCTATATCTTCTTCGTGTTAAGATAAACATTTGTACAAATTATCTTATTGCTTATTTCCTTGTAGGTGCAAGGGAAATATTGGAATACAGTAGGCTATTTTTATTGTTACATTTATATCCGGCCTTTAACTGCATTATTCAAAAAGTATATTTTGAAGTTAATTGCAAATAAATACCTTTAATATCACCAAAGTTTCTTTTGCAAACAGCAAACTTTCCTATTTTCGTAACTTACAAAAATCTCTCTCTGCCAATCTTCATGAAACAGACGTTCCGATGAAACCCGTCACTAAATGATGCATGGTGGAACCTGAAAAGCAGTGAAGGGGATGGATGGCCGGTGGAGTGAAGCAATAATGCGTTTCAGGAGTGGCCCTTTTGAGGCTGCTTTGCCCATCCGTGATTTAAATACTTAGGTGTGCGGAAAGAAGGGGTCGTTGTTTTACTTCAATCCTTGTATTTTTTTTTCTTTTAACATTTACGAATTTGGTGTTGCTTGAAATTCAAAATAAGTGACTTTGCGAGGTAATTTACTTGCGCTTTGCTGCACATGTAATCCATATAACCACAAAAAGTAGTTTTTTATTTTAAATAAGCTAGCAAGTTACAAAAAAGTACTTATGTTGTATTTTATTTACTTGTTTAAAGCAATTACATTCGAGAAATTATTAGGAAAAGTTAAATTAAAATAATTTATGGTAATTTTTTTTTCAGATATTTTGGATAAATATTGCGGAAAATAAAATTTGACCATCTTAAGTGACTTTCAAGTTTGGTATCTGCCTATTTAACTCATATTCCTACAAACATGAGCGCTTATTCATCCATCTCCATATCTCATTTCGCTTCTCATCCTTTATCTTTCCTCCCCCTTCCGTTTTATTGCACCGGAAGCATTTATAAAAGTTGCGGGTTTTGCTATAGGAACTCGATATTTTTCAACTATCGATATGGCGGCGGCAGCGGTGTACCTTTTGCATACGTTCATATCACATCCCAGTTCGGGCCGCATTAGTATTTCCTACTTCCACCCTCTGCCACTTTCTCAGGGAAGCAATTGTCTTCCCTTGATCGGAATATCGATTGCTGGAGTCGAGAGTATCGAACTTGCCGTCGGCCACATCCCACCACTTCACTCCTTTTTATTTCAAGCCCTTTCCTTCCCTCCGCTTTTTTTTTCTCGAGCATAGTGCCGAGTCAAAACTCGCCTAAACCCTCTTTGAGAAGAGTAAACGGAAGTTCATTACATCTTCACTACATGGCAAGTATCTTATCTCGAACCGCCGCAGCGTTTGCTTTTGTTTTTTGAATGGAGCTATTTTAGGATTCTTTACAGAAAGAACAAAGATTTAATCTCCTCAATAAATTCCCGGAACTTTTCTTCGTACTGTTGAAGGAAGTTATAAAACCCTCATTGTAGTTGTAGACTATGCTGAATTGATGGAATCACTGGCTACTTACTCAAAAACAATTATTTTCGGAGACAAGGCGTATAGTCTCCAACGGCAAGTATCAGTGCTAACGCTGAGGTTCGCGTTGAGTAGAAATTGTGATTAAAATCCTAATACCGACCAATCTGACAAGCATTTCTGTCTTCCCTAACCGCAGAGCTGCTCAACTGGCATAAGAGAACTGTTTCACAAGTATATTCAGCAAACGCTTAAAAATGTCGCGATGTGACCCTTACTGTAAGTGGACAGACAAAACCAAATCACATTCATGGGCTTATATTATTCCTTTCAAAAGTGATTCCTCTATACAAATGCCATTATTCACCATAAATATTTAACCAGAAAAATTTAACCTCTAAAATTAAGGATTTTGGAATATAAATTGTTCTCCCACACTAGCCGTGTGTAGGATAAGGTTATAAAGGGGTAGAGTGACGCTGAACAAGTGTCATAGCCGGGATTTGAACCATGGATCTTCCGGTCTCCGTTCGGCTGCCCTAACCACTGAGCTACCTTGGACAACGTGCCGAGACTGCCTCAAATTCTTACATCCTCGGATTCTCCCCGTGAACCACACAAGATCTCAAATACATATGAGATATCACACCCTTATGGCTACTTACCATGCTGTAAGTACTTAAATCCCGGGCTTCGAGTTGGAGAATTTGATTTCATATCGGCACGTTGGCCGTGGTAGCTCAGTGGTTAGAGCAGCTGGACAGAGACCGGAAGATCCGTGGTTCAAATTCCAGCTATGGAGTTGAACTTTTCAGCCTCACTACCCGTTTACATTTTGGAATAGGTTGCATTCTCAATACGGAAAACAAAATACGACTGTTTATATATATCACAAGTAACGCTTTTTATCACTAACGAAAACCATGCAAGATCCTTTATGGACAATGCATGATAATTCAGTCTGAGAAAACTTAAAGATGAATATTTCGAAAATGACTTAATTAAAAAAAAAAAAAAAAAAAAAAAACAACAACAACAACAACAACATACTTGGTGTGCACAATGGTCTACATTTTCCTACCAATCAACCTGAAAGCAAATTGGCGCATCCTCAAGTAGGTGGAGAAGTTAGGGGTGGGTGGGTTCTAGTTAACATATCACTCCCTTCTTCAGTCCCTTTGTCATCAACAATCAAGCACAGCAACTGTTGTTCAGTACTGAGGCTGTCATAAGCAAACTTCCTTGGCCATAGCTGCGCAAAAGACAATTTCATTACGCTCGTAAATACAAAAAATAAGAAATAGATGACAAGGATTGCTGGTGCACTGAACGTTAGAAGGGAGTAGAGGCAACTGCATGCCAGTTCACTGGAGAGCAGAGTGAAAGGAACTTGCAGAAATTATAGGAAGTTTGCTATGCACCGCCTATTGTGTTCTCTGCACGAATGGCGCTCGAGACTCCAGAAATTCATAATTGTATGCGATTTTTGATGTAAAACAACAGCCAGCCCGGGAATATCTAAGTCAATCTGAAAAGTCCTGGGTTACAAAACATGCATGTACAATACATGGGACGTACCTACAATGCAGCTAAACCAGTATCCTCTAATGTGGCATTATTATACTAGACTACAACCCGAGGCCATTGAAATTCACTAACTTCCAAGTTCATCAGAATTAAAGAAGTATTAAAACTAAATATATAACTTGGTGTTTGCAATTAAGTAGGTATATTAAACAGGCACAAACGTTGTAAACTAACAGGAGCCAATCACAGATAAACTACTACACCGCAGAGGCTAACCCATTTCACTACAGCAGGCTCCAAACTCTAGCATAGGCTCTTCGAGCCTCAAAACCGACCAGTACCAAAGCACGAAACTAGCATTTAAAGCTGAATACACCCGGGAGTAGTCCAAATCAAAATTTAAACCTACACGACATTTTTTAGACAGACACCAACGTACCAGGAAGCTGCCCCTGAAAAGGTAACGTTGAGGGATTGTAACAATAGAGTTACTTCCTTTAGAACCCCAAACCCCAAACCCCAAAACCTAAACAGCCATCTTAAAACAGTTCAGTGGTTAAGCCCTACCAAGGGCAGGTCACAGTATTCACACCTGGGCTCACCGCGAGTGGTTGGTCGGTCCTCAGCTGTTCCGTATTGAAGGATGAAATTAGGTGCCCAGCAGCAAAATTTTACGACTCTTTGCCATTCCACCGGAGCGCCCTTGTTTGGTCTCTTGGGAAGTATTATTCCAGAACACGCCGCTTGAGGCTACACCGAGTTACCCGCATGGCATGCCGTAAAAGGAGTAGCTCTACCAACAGCTAAAGCTGATCTCCTATACAAACCTTCAAGCGATGCCTGGATTCTAAATTAAAATAGCACCCTCCAAGCTCCCTCCCCCCCCCCCAAAAAAAAAAAATGGAAAACACATCACACTCAGCGGTATAAAAAAAGTTGTTGCACCCTAACGTCGTTAAGGGGCGATGTTGCTACTTCTTCTCATTCTCATCCGTCACCCTGGCGTCATACCTATAAACATTGAAATTGTTGAAGTAGCAAAGATATACGAGGAAACACCCAGTTCCAGAATCTGTGACGTACCTCTGGAAATACAAAAGCGAACCCACCCAGCCCACAATACAGGACAGTATTGGAGTAGCAGCAGTCTGTTTCTAGCAAGGAGTTTTAGTAAGCAAAATACAAACTAAACTTCTAAACTATTCGCGCCTTATCCTGTTTTTCTCGTTAGCCACAGCCCGACCTAAGGAAAGAAGCATCTCAATATACAAGGACCGCCAATTAATATTAACACACTACAAACAATAATTATAAACATAACTACGTATGTGTTAGGGGAAATTCATAACCACATCAGGAGGTTAAATCTATAACATTGAAAAATACATCTTGCGTGGATCAAAGTTCATTTAGACTTCATGGGAATGAACCGACTGACAGATTAGCCAAGGAAACCGTCCTTGAAAACAACATGGTCTTAGTACATGATATACAACCGAAGGCTTCAATTGTCAGCAAAGTTAAGGAGAAAGGACTTCTTGATACCAACGATGGCATAGCCAAAGGCACTACATGGAGCAGTATAGAATAAATCAGATGGAATAAATCTGTTATTCAAAGAATGAAACAATTTCGCAATCAATCCAGCGTTAACAACAATTATTAGTGGCAATGGGAAAACCAAGGCATACCTCACAAGATACAAATAACAGACGATTCCACATGTTCCTGTAGAAGAACGATAGTCAATGCCTTATCTGCAGATTGCTAAAAGTGCAAAAGGAAAGGGATAACCTGAAGTACGCTCTAGAACTCCAGAAAACCAAATGGTCAGTGACAGAGACTAAAAAGTCTACATTTGCCAAAATAACAGACGTTGATGTCCTAAAGTGAACTCTCAGTGTAAACGTGTAAATAGAAATATTGCATGTACATATAGAGTAGACTGCATTAATTAAGGAAAATCGCACTGTTGAAATGTAACTGGAGTAATGCAAAAATAGTATGTTGTATTACATTGCGTAATGGAGTATACTCCATCAAACAGTACGCAATTTACTTCCTGTCCAAAAAGCTGTCAAACTAACGCTTCAAAAACTCAGTCTGTCATCATGTTGCTGCTGTCAAGGGATAATCCGCGGCTGAATCTTGACCGAGGAAGCTTCCAGCAGATTACAGCTCCTTAGCCCGGGAACAATTTATAGATGCAATTCTGGAAACTGATGCCTACTCGTGGATAATATTGTGGGCACATTGAGTAAAACAGATGAGTTCGTACATGCATTCAAAACAGAATAGCTCTGTAGTTAGAATACAATCAGAGATCCCTTCTGTTTCGAGTCAGCAAAGTGACCTCCATTTGTTCCCATTTGTGTGGAACATTTTAGGTCGTTGATATGCAATTAATAACAATTCTAAACGTGTTTATTTAATTACTGGCTTTTGTTGAAAACCACTAAAAAATGTCGACTTAAATGACATTTTGTGTGCTTTGTTTGGTTTTAATCACCAATAAATTAAATGCAACGTGTTATTTTCATCACAAAATTCCATGAAACGTTTCGCAGTATAAAAATTTTATTTCTTTTTAATGCTAGACGCTAAAAGCTGGACTAAAACCGTATCTATAGAACGTGGCACAAGACACAAAGTAATTTGTATGGTGGCTTTGCAACGGACAAATGGAACTAATTTGTTCCGCGAGCCATATTCAATGCAATATAGATGCGATCCAGGATTACTCGCAACGCTG
Source organism: Tenodera sinensis (assembly GCA_030765045.1). Lineage (NCBI taxonomy): Eukaryota > Metazoa > Arthropoda > Insecta > Mantodea > Mantidae > Tenodera > Tenodera sinensis. Next base: position 79,516,283 of record CM060969.1, on the reverse strand, counting down.
CAACAAGGCAGAAACTTTTGTTTGTGTGGTGACAACATTCGAGAGCGAGAACGAGAAGCAAGTGATCGATTACAGTCTCTAATTAGTTCGTGTTACACGAGATGGCAGTTCTCGGCGAAACACGCTAAACTAATGCCCTTTAATTGGATGTCGTATAGTATAGGAATACACAAATTCCACTGCGTGTTTAGTTGTATCACCATTAATGTTGGGGTATTTGTTTTTAATTACACTTAACTGGTGCTAAAAGAGCGAAATTAACGTTTCATATGAGACTAGCAAATTACAAGGAACTTCATATCGCTTCTCAAAAACTCTTCACTTAAAAATACATATAACGCAACGAAAGGTTGCCAACAAATTTGCGTAGTTTACAGAAATAGTCTTCTGTGCATCCTGCAAATTTGCAAGCTGTCGTTGCGCCAGCTCTACCTAAGATTTAGGAAACGCCAATAATTGTGTCGCGTAACAACCCACGGCACCTATGCTAAGCTTGGCACATGGACGATTTTCATTCGCAAACTGGGCGAATTAGAATACTACACCAAACGATCTCATTTAAGCTTACGGTAGGTTGTTAAATAAAAGTATCAAAACATCTGTTGTTATGTACTCACATGACCTTCTCAACTTTCGTGCAAAATATTCATACAAATTGTTATTCCTCGTCTATCGTATACATATTTGCAGAAACTACCTTGTTGCTAATTTTCCTGTAGATGCAAGGGGAATATGATAATGCAACAGCCTTTAACTGGTAGTTAAAGCTTGTAAGTGCTGGTCGCTATGTGATGGCTTTGAAATTTCGTTCTCTATGCATGACCAAAAGCTAAAAAAAATTAATAGCGACTTACCATTTGAGAAAAGTACAAGTGGAAAATTCAGACAAATAACGAAGGATATTTCGAAAATGGCCCACTCTACAAAAAAGTATATTTGACAAATTGGATGTTTAAAGAGATCTACATTTTTGTGTAGTAAGATGTTGTCTATCTCGTACGATTTACCAGTTATGCAAACGCCATCCAATTTTTTTAATGATCCATTACAATGAAGGTCATATTGGTGACTTTTGACATCTTGGAACAATTGCTCAACAGCAATGGTGTTCACTAGCTTAGCGGTTATTTTGATCTTTTAATTTCTATTACTTTGAATTTATTACATAAAGTTCACACACACACACACACACACACACACACACACACACACACACACACACACACACACACACACACACACACAGAGAGAGAGAGAGAGAGAGAGAGAGAGAGAGATCTTTTTGTCAAAGTGTTTCCAGTGAAATCTCGGTGTTAAATTTTGTCCCTACTTACTATACGGAGTAGAGAAATTAAAAATGAATCGTTTGTGGATCACGAAACAATGGAGGTTCGAACTGACCAATATTTTAATAAATGCATTAACAAAAATAACTTAAGCAGTGTTCAACTTTGACCATAGAGAATGAGGTGATGACAGCTGAAATGAAGAGCGGATTAACTTGTCGACCAATGAATAAGAAGTTAAAGAGAAAATTAAGACGAGTTCATCTTAAATTTACTTAAATTTGTCTTTCAATGTTACAAAGTTAGAAATTGTGTCACGGAGCAAAATAGCATTTATCAGCAAACTTTTGACAACTTGTAGATTTATGGGTTACTTTTTCTTTAAATGCTCGCAATAAATGTAACGTATAAATGGTAATTTACTTATAAAATCAATAAGTACTACTCCTCTCTAAACTCAATGAAATATGACATCAGAGTCCGTAGCACATCTTGGCTTATGTTTGATGCAAGGAGCATTTTTGCATGTCACCTTATGGGTCAAATACATACAAAGAGGATGGAATAGTGCGTTAAGCTTCTTGAGCACTCTGTTTCCATATTATCACTAAAGTTTTACCTCAATACCAGTAGGTGGTACCACAGTATACAGAACACAAATAGTAATAGACGTCGAATTTCTGATTGCATGCAGGGACATTTATAGGGCGTGTCTTCTAATATCGGTCTCCACCAGTTTGAAAGGGGACACATTACCTCCTCTCCCTTCCAGTTGAGGGAGATGGCTACACCTATTCGTAATTAGCCAATAAGTCGACAAAACCAGTATAGGTATGCTCTATTGGTTCGAAACAGAAGACAAGGCGTGAGATGCACCTACAAGGTAACAGTGTCAGCCAAGAAAATGAAAGCATGACGTAATAAGATACTCTACAAACGGTAAGGAATGAGGTGTCTGCAACAAGCCAGTGCTAATTTCTTTCCCTGCTGTCTGTACATCAGAGTATATGGTGTGCTCTTTGCGGAAGGTTCTCCTGCTTTCTCCATACCTTTATACTATCGACTTGCATTTAATGTACGCATTACTTTGTTCTTGACCTAAAATGTCGTACTTAATTGTATACACATTGAAAACATCCGATGTTACTATTTTATTACTATCATTATTATTATTATTATTATTATTATTATTATTATTATTATTATTATTATTATTATTATTATTATTATTATTATTATTATTATTATTATTATTATTATTATTATTATTAGTGTGGCATTGGTTGTACAACAATATACGGACGAGAGCGGACAGAGTGACCTAGGATACGGGGAGCGGTTGTGTGTACGTGACCGTAATAATGGCGGTAAAATAAAAGAAAGGAGTCGAGAGCCTTTTCCAATTCTCGCTAAGTCATTGCACACGTGTGCATGGGGGGTTCCCTAAAGGTCACGTGACATGGGCTCCACACAGTATAAATAGGACCACACAGACTCGCGAGCAGCTACCTTGTAGACCAAACTACCATACTATCGCGCAGGCTAAGCCGTATAACGGCTAGGTACTGCGGTGAAGACACTCGGGTGGGGGAATAGCTTCCCCACTCGACTCGAACTGCCTCTGGTGCCTCTGGTGCAAGCAGTTAGTTCAAGTTAGTGTACTCAGTAGCTGTTTAGTTTTGAGTGAGTTGATGTTTAGTTGTGTAAGTCGTCGTCATGTACAGTTAGTTTTTCAGTTCGACACAGACAGGCGGGTCGGGGTGTGTGAAGAAGCATCGAGTGACTACGTCATCATAGTTTAGATATAGGAGATATAAGTTATCAGAAGAACAATTTGTAGTAGCAGAAAGGACTATAAACTGTGTTAACAATGAGAAGAAAATTGTGCATTTGTGGTAAAATTTAGACGACATTAAAGTAATAGAAAAACAACAGGACTTGGAATTTTGCGCTTTTGTTAACTATTATCATCATCATCATCATCATCATTATTATTATTATTATTATTATTATTATTATTATTATTATTATTATTATTATTATTATTATTATTATTATTATTATTATTATTATTATTATTATTATTATTATTATTATTATTATTATTATTATTGGAGCAGCTGCAGTTGATCAGTTTGTTCATAATCTTAACTATTATGCAGCAGATGATTTCACATTTTCAGGGCCATCTGAGTCTAAAATTTTGTGAACAGTCAAAATGTGTGCTCAATACTGGTTTTAGCTTACTATTGTTTCTGATTTTCAGGAATCGTGGTGGCAGTGATCAAGTTGGACGTGGAACCTTCAGGAACACATACGGTGCTTCCAGGTCAAGAATTCACTTTCAAGTGCATGGCAGGAGTGAAGCTGCAGTACTGCAAGATAGTTTCAGGTTCAGACACATTCAACATGGGTCCTCAAATCAACCATAAAAAGTATGTTTACGAAGGCGACGGTCTTGAGAAAGGACATTGCGGTGTTAGGATACTCAATGTGGAAGATAGCAATAATGGACCTCTCAAATGCGAGGTTGCCTTCCCTTCTGAGCCTAGCATTTCTACAGGGACCATCAATCTTATTGTTGCAAGTAAGTTGTGAATCTTAATATATATAGTTACATTTCGTGCGTTCAATACGGATCTGTTGTTTGATTTCTACTTTAAAAGTAAAGAATATGCTTTGTGAATAGTATCTATATTCCTAGAGTGTACGTGAAAAATAAAACTTCATTTACCAGACAAAATCATTACTTCAATGCCTTCTTTTGCTGTAAGCATGCTGTGTTTCTCATTTTGCATCCTTCATATGATAACATTGTTAAATTTATACCATTTTTCGAACAATAGTCTCTCCGTCAATGTTGTTCACATCCTGAAATGATAGGGGTAAGTGTAGGTCGTTTGTACCTGGCCGTGTACGCGAAGCAACGAAGTATTGGCGCATGCGCGGATCGGCTAGTCGAAGCGATGGAGGGGTAATTGCCAACCAAAGATGCATGCCTTAAATACCGGACTTGGTATATAATTTTGCATCTTCCCAGAATGCGACACGAAGCTTTTCAAAATAATTAAGACATTTTCAGCACAAGTGAATGTATATGTTGACTTTTCTGTGAATAGTCTCTGAAATGCTCTTTATTCTAAATGACTTATTGCCGAGTTGGAACAGATGCATGAAATATTACTGCAGAAAAAGTGTAGATCTCGTTAAAGTACACATTCTATATCAAATACTTTTTGGGTAGAGTTAACTACCTCCCAGATATTCAATTTATAGGTTTGTAGGTATTACATTTATTTGAGTTGAAAACTTGGTATGAAAGTTTTGGTTGGAATAAAGCACTTCTACCTATTACATGTTGAATCATTATGCATGCGCAATGAGAATTCGCTAGGTACTGACACTAGACTTCACAACCAGCTCGGGAAATATTTTCAAAAGTCCTGGCGCATGCGCATAACTGCTATTGGAGCTAAAAGACTGTACCACATTCAAAATGGTTGCTCCTTTGAACTTCTTATCTTACCACAAGAACCCATTTGCAAGCAAATAAGATAGCTCCCGAGTAATAGCAGTTCATTGCTTATCATACTGCTAATGCCTGAAATTCTGTCACGCAAATAGATATTGGCAGGATATCTTGTGCATCTCTTACAGTTTACCGGTTGTACAAAAGTCATTCAGAATGAATTAATAAATACGTAGAAATTTTCATGGATTGAACTATTAAAATAACTGCATTGCTACAGCTATTTGCAACCGAATAAAGATAACCAACTTAAATATTTATTGCCGAATTAAAAAAAAAAAAAAAAACGGTAGCTAGTCTCCAATGAGGGGAAAAAAAGAGTTAGTAAAAACCCATCACAGATTGATAATGAAAATTACTTTAAAAAATATTATGTAGCCCCAATCTACTATTGCCGTCAATATGCGCCAGGACTTCAAATTTTTTCCCCTACGCTGGATATGAAATCTAGTGTCGGTACCCAGCGAATTCTCATTGCACATGCGCCAGGACTTTAGAAAATATTTCCCGAGCTGGTTGTGAAGTCTAGTGTCAGTACCTAGCGAATTCTCATTGCGCATGCATAATGATTCAACATGTAATAGGTAGAAGTGCTTTATTCCAACCAAAACTTTCATACCAAGTTTTCAACTCAAATAAATGTAATACCTACAAACCTATAAATTGAATATCTGGGAGGTAGTTAACTCTACCCAAAAAGTATTTGATATAAAATGTGTACTTTAACGAGACCTACACTTTTTCTGCAGTAATATTTCATGCATCTGTTCCAACTCGGCAATAAGTCATTTAGAATAAAGAGCATTTCAGAGACTATTCACAGAAAAGTCAACATACATTCACTTGTGCTGAAAATGTCTTAAACTTATGGCATGATAATTAAAATTGTTAGACATTTTTGAGAAAATGAACATTTTGAAACAAGTTCCATGTAAAGGGCAATCTGAGGCAGGGAATTATTTTGAAAAGCTTCGTGTCGCATTCTGGGAAGATGCAAAATTATATACCAAGTCCGGTATTTAACCAACGTTTTGTTAATGTGTAATATTGATCACCCCATCCACACACGGACTTTCTTTTTCCTTAGAAAAATACCTTTTACATTCAGAAATTATCATAACGTATATTTTGAATGAAATCTCGATGTCGAAAATTTTTATTTATTCAGGGGAGCTCATAACGTGTATTTCCACCCGAATGCCAGTCATGCATACGTTGCTGTACGTATTTAAGCTGTTGAATAACAGTTATAATACTAACATATCACTACCCAAATTACTAATACACGCATAAATACACGATTGCTGAACTAGTTACGTTTATGAAACGTTGCATGCAAGGCATGCATCTTAGGTTGGCAATTACCCCTCCATTGCTTCGACTAGCCGATCCGCGCATGCACCAATACTTCGTTGTTTCGCGTACACGGCCAGGTACAAACGACCTACACTTACCATGATAGGACTCAGTTATTAGATACATTTGTTCAATTGTCAAAGAGAGTATTATTACAGTAAAATCTGGTTTATCTGGGCTAACTGGGACCAAAGGTAATCCGGGAAATCGAAAATCTAGATAATCTGGGTTATATCGGTGATAAGCAGAACAAAATTCTTAAATCTTTAATGAACAGATTTGCTGTTAATGATGAAAAACTATGTCTTGTAACAAACTTATGTACAGTATGTATTGTTTACAAGTCATTAAAATACAACACATAAAATCGTACAGTTTCTTAACAAAGAATTGATCAACAGTCTTCTGTTTTGAACACGTCTGGCGTTTGAACGAAGTACGTCATTAAGTTCAGCTGCAGTGGAGTCGGGTGACTCTGCAAGTATGCTATAATGTCAGCTGGTGCGCAGCAACTCCAATTCAGCAGACATTTTCTTCAATGTTTCTACTTTATCAATTCGATTAACAGCATTCTACTTTTTATTTATTGAAAACACGACCTTCTTTGCTTTGATGTTATTTTAAACTTCTACACTGAACTACACTCCCAAACAGTTTGATAAGGCACAAAAACAATCGGTTGAAACAGACAATAAACTTAAGGGCATGCGCAGTTTGAAAACAGTAGGAAAACTGGGGAAATTGACGGAAGTTGAGGGATCAAGGTCAACGTTTTTCCCCGGCGCTATTTATAATTGGTGAGACATACCGCGTCAGCACCGTGTGACGCACTACTAAACCTTTCTTAAAGTCAACAGGAGGCGGTGGTGGTTAGACTGTTCGCCTACCACCTAGGCGGCCCGGGTTCGATCCCAGGGACCCACATGTAGTATTCGTGGTGGACGAAGCGGCGTCAGGGCGGGTTTCCTCCGGGCTCTGCGGTTTTCCCCGCCACTCATTTCACCAATTGCTTCGTCGATTTCACCTGCATTTCATATCATTCTCTTCCTCACTATCATACCTGGTGCTTGGCTGACCACTTGCTTTCAGGTCTTCACTCTGTCTGGTCCACAGGTTCCTCTACACCTGACCCTAGGCACTGCCTGGTAAATTCTACGTAAGGGGAGGGTAATCAGTAAAAGAAAAAAATACTCAACAGGTAGCATTTTACAGTGCAGTATAATATGTATTATCATAACTTATTGTACAATTTATGCACAAACCAAGCATTGAATTTAACTAAAAAGTGAACATTTGGCTTGCTTATAGTTATGTTCTTACTATCATAGTTAAATTTATTATCTAATGTGAACATTAAATTTTAAAAAAATGTCTACAAATCTGATCCGGATAATCCGATAAACGGGGGCCAGATAAACTAGGTTTTATTGTATTTGGAACTACATTAAACAATCACAGAATTCAATAACTTTTCCCAAGTCTCGCCTTTCCCTGGGTCCAATCAGGGAATATTAGAAGAGGGCTTCTGCAGATTACATAGCAAAATCTGCTCTAATCTATAGTTAAGCTTGTAGTTCAAATGTCCTCTTATAGGGAGTGGGCATTTACTTGATTATTTGTTTGATTGAGAGTTAAGATCATGACACTGTCAGGCATATTGCTTTGGTGTATCAGGGAAAATTAATGACATCATATGTAATGTTTCTCTGTTTCCATTTCTGCCTACTGTTGGGGTCAAAACTATAGCTGTTGCAAAATTTAATGGCGGGTGGCACAACACAAAATCCAATCATAGGCTTGTCACACCTTGCGGTATTGTGTAGTCAGACATGCTGTGAAATCACGCTCTAAAGCTGATGATATAAATATCATTTGCGCCTACAAAATGTTTGCACAAAAGGAAATAGAAAACTAATGGTCACCTTTCAGCTGCCATTAAGTTTTGCGTCTACCATAAACTCCATATTGCCATATTCTATCCTGTCATTACACCTAAGCAAAATATATATTAAAACATTGTCAAAATAAATATTCCAAAATTTCATTCCGCATTATTGTGAGAGAAGGGAAAACAACTCGTTTGTGTGAACTTAAATGCGTATGAACAGTTAAATAAATATTACAAATTATGTATAATTAAATATATTATGTCATTAAACGGAGCTTAGCTTTAAATAACTTGTAATTAAGTCATTTTTAAAAAAATGTTATTCATTCTATGTCATTTTTCAAACATTTTTAAAAATCTCGATCACATTTAGTTGCTGGCAATAATTGTTAATGTATGCCAAATTATATCAAGATGATGTTAATGAATTTTGTAGCACGGTGTGACTTCTACAAAGTACTACTATATTCCGTGTTATGGCAATGGCAGCGCTAGTTGTCCTGTGTCACTTGACTCTGGACAACCAACAGAAGTTTCAGTAACACAGCAGAGATGTGACTTGAGCTCCGAGATCAACACACATTTGAACTTGTGATAAAAAATCCTGGGAAATTCTTGCACTTCTCCAAGGAGGAGTGCCACACTGTTCCCTACAGTAGAATGCAAATGAATGTGCAGTACACAACTGTCAACTGTTCCGCTTAAAAATACTTTGAGATATTGCTCATCATAATGGAAGAAACAAATTACATGTTTTCGGAAACCAACTATATCTATCTATCTAAAATGAATGTATGTTTGTCCCCTATGGGTTCCTAAACTCCTAGACCGATCACCACGCAATTCGGCAAGTATATGTCACGGAGGTTTCTATACTGTTCATTTTACTATGCAGCATATTGCATTTCCCATGGCTTTCCCTATTCTTCTTTTGCGCAACATACACATGCCCCTTTCTACTCGCCCTTCAACGCACAATTCATACAATTTTGTATGATTGAAATAGCAGTGCATCATATTTCATTCACACCATTTACTCTACTCACATTTTACATAACACATTCACATGTTCTTCTCTACCCGCCCTTCAACATACAATTCTTACAATTTTCTATATGATTAAAATTTAAGTGCAGTGTATTACATTCACATGGTTTTCTGCGCTCACTATAAGTTACCCATTCATATGTTCTCCTCTACCCGTTCTTCAACATGCAGTTCACACAATTTTCCATAAGTTTGAAATACCAATGCAATGTGTTACAACTCACTTTCCTTTTATGTGAACAGATAACACGTATTTCTCTTCTCACTCTTCTACAAACAATTCATACACTTTTCTGTATTGTCGAAATAGAACTGTGACGTATTACATTCACATGATTATTCATTACTCGCTTTTCTTTTACGTAACATATCCACACGTCCTTCTTTACTTGTTCTTCAAAAATAATTCCTACAATTTTCTATGACTGAAATAGAAATGCAACATACGAGTTAGACCCACACAGTTTTTTCCCTTTACGAAACACATTTCTTTCTCTATTCTCAGTTCTAGATACAATAAATATAATTTTCTGTGTTTGAAATAGAAATACAACCTATTACAATCACATGATTTTCTCTAGTCACTTTTCTTTTACATAATACATTCACATGCATATATCTTCTCACTCTTCTACAAACAATTCATAAATTTTTCTATGTTATTGAAATACAAATGCAATGTATTGCATTCACATGGTTTTCTCTACTCACTTTTCTTCTTGTGGTATTTGAGGTCGTCAACAGTGCTTTTGCATAGTGTTTCTATTATTTAATGTATTTTTTATTCCTTATAGGCCCTAGGAGTTTTAATTATGTACTTTTTTAAGTGTGGTAAGTAATATAGTTTAAATGTCTCCAAGAAACATAAGGCTATTGGGTAAGGGCACAAACTGTGTACGAAAGTTTTAGAGATAAATCGTCAAACCACGGGCAACGCTGGGCATTTCAGCTAGTGTTATATAAATTCCCTAACATCTATGAAGGTAAAGTTTATGACATCTGCCCTGTGCTATTTTTTATCAGTCCACCAGGTAACCCCCAGAAGAGGTGTAGTGCATTGTATTTACTTAATTTTTCAGTGTTAGGATTAATAAACTAGTTGCTATTTATGAGATACAAATGTTTCTTAAAATGAGTAAACTATAGGATAGTGGGTAAACAATTGTAGAATAGTCGCTGGGGTTCAGCATGCCCTATCTGACACTAACAATGCAATCCATGACTTGCTTTGGTCAGATTATTCTTTACAGAGTACTGATAGAACTTTTAATTTCTATAAACTTTAAAGATAACCTCCATTCTGAATTACCTTGTGCTTTACTAATTTCATTCTGGTTTTAAAGGGCCGCCAAGAGAAAAGCCAGAGCTGGTCATTGTAAATGCTGCAGACTCACAGAGGAGAACAAAATATAAGGAAAATGAAACAATCAATGCAACCTGCACAGTGAAAGATTCCAGACCTGCTCCAAAAATTCTATGGTACATAGGTAAGTTTTGGAGAATTCTTAGCATAAATATTCCATTTTATAGAGAATATATACGTAAGAATAATAGTTGCATATCAATAGTTGCTTTCCTTTTTGGAGATGCTTTACATTAGTGATTGTTATATACTACTCAGTTGAGGAAGCTATAATGAAAATTACCTGCAAAAAGGTGAAGTATAAAGTTTATGCTTTAGCAAGTTTGCCACAGCAAACAAGTAAGTAGTTTTGGCATGTGCCACACTGGCAGTAATATTTAATCCACTACTAGCTGGCTCGACAGACGTCATTCTGTCAAAAGCCTTGCACTGTGGCAGTCCCATAAACTTATATTTAAAAATGCTGAGATGTGCCAATTTTCATTGTGATCGGTTAACTGCGTTGGAAGTTATCAACTTCATACATATAGGTTGCATGAATTGCCATTGAAGAGTGAGAAGAGAAGAAGATGTGAATCACTGAAAAACAATTTATTGCACCTTACAATCAATTAACAATCAAAATGGCACTCCATTTCAATTTGAAAACTGTGTTTTTAACAATTATTCTTTTAATAATTAATGTATTTTTTAGAAGAAAGGTTATTTGTTAATGTTAACCATAAAGTGAGATTTGCTATTTCTGTATGCCAACCAACTTACTCCTGCTGTTTTTAAATTCAATGAATTTTTCAGTTCTAATTTTACCTCTCAAACATTGCCCACACATGGCATGTGTGTTAAAAACACCAGCAGTAAGTTAGTTGGCACACAAAAATAACAGTTACCATTCTAAAGGTTATTTAAACCTGGGACATAGTACTTACAATTGGAGGTCGCCTTGGCGCACTTATCTCAGATGTAAGATTCCCCTGTGGTCTGCCGTGAAAATAGAATCAGTTGGAGGATTTAATGTCATACTGGCAAGTTGGCCATGGTAGCTTAGTGCTTAAAGCGGCTGCACATGAAGCAGATCAGTGGTTCAAATCCTGGCTATGGCATTGAATTTTTCAGTCCTGATTCTACCTCTCAAAGTAAGATTTGTTTGGGATGATAAACTGGTTTTCAATTATAACAACAACAGAGGATTGAAATCCATGTTCTTTTTGGTTTCATTTTGTTCAGTTGGTAGTGGTGAGTAAGTTAAACTACACTAATCAAAATGAATATATTTTAGGCTCTTTCTTCGTTTTTTTATATTTTTTTAACTCCATTTATTTTTTTTTTTTTAATTTAATATTTTATGGTCAAATCTTTCTGATATAATATTTAAATTCATATTTTATTTCTGAAATGGTTTCCAGATAAATATCGTTCAACAGTTTGACCTATGCAGATAAATTTTCTTATTCTGCTCAAAAACTTCTCCACTGCAAAGTACGAGGGTGGGTCAATAAGTAATGCCTCCTGTTTTTTTTTTTTTTCCCCTTAAATAAGTTAGTTATGTGAAAAATTTGAATTTGGCACAAATCCTCAAACCTTCTTCTCCAATCCCCTGCAGTAGTAACTTCCTAAGTCAACAGGTGGCAGCACTGCATCCTCTTGCAAAATGGCTGACATCGACATTTGTATTAGACAGCGTTCTGTGATTCACAGTGATGCCATTCCATTGACTGCCACTTTGATTCAGGTTCAAAAAAATGAACCCACGTTTCGTCTCCAGTAACAATTTTTTCCAGAAACTCCTCTCCCTCCAAATTGAAGCGCTGCAAGTGTTCGGAGGCTACTGTTTTCCTTGTTTCTTTGTTTTGGGCGGTTAACTTTCTTGGTACCCAACGTGAACAAACTTTTGAGTAACCCAGTTCTTGAATAATCATCATCACGCTGCCTTTACTGAGGGAGGTAATGCGACACAATTCACCTGTTGTTATCCGGCGATCACCACGAATGATCTCATCGACTAGCTGAATGTTGCATGGAGTCACCTCAGTCACCGGCCTGCCGCTTCGTGTTTCGTCTGCCAATGGTGTTTGCCCTTCAGCTTCATTACAGCGACGAACTCATCGTCTAACAGTGCTTACATCCACCGTTGCATCACCATACACGTTTTTTAGCCTTTTGTGAATGCGAATTGGCATTTCACCTTCCGCAGTCAAAAATTCAATCACAGAACGCTGTCTAATATGAATGCCGATGTCAGCCATTTTGCAAGAGGATGCAGTGCTGTAACCTGTCGACTTAGGAAGTTACTACTGCAGGGGATTGGAGAAGAAGGTTTGAGGATTTGCGCCAAATTCAAATTTTTCACATAACTAACTTATTTAAGGAAAAAAAATAGGAGGCATTACTTATTGACCCATCCTCGTATATGTGGTGCTCAGTTTAATTCCTACTTCAAAAACCTGCATTGCCCACTGTGTCTTTATGTTGTTTTTATAAATAACATTTTTTTAAGATTATGTTGATAGTAGACAAAACTTGCCTGGTGAGAGGACATTTCTGTATTTGATTATAAAACGTAAGAGAAGTATAGGTTATTTTTGCACCCATGTATATATTAAAATCTGAATTTTGATAAGAATCTTGCCTTAACTGACATAAATTGTTGAATAACATGAATGTCAAACGCTTATTATGTAACCTAAGGAATGGTGTGATCAATTTTCAGGTGATAAGGAAATTACCAGGGATCTCTCTCGAGTGGAAACTGTCACTGGACCAGAGGGAAATGTTACTGTACAGCAGAGTCTCACATTCAAAGTGAAGAAGGAACACAACAATCAGAATCTTGTGTGTGTTGCCACCCATATGGCACTAATGAGTCCATTGAACACAAGTTTCCAGACTGAAGTGCTGTGTAAGTATCCTTGGAATCTGAAGCCACATTCTGTATACTTTCTAATTTTACTTTTTCCTTTATTTACATATTCAGTCTTTCCTGATCCAAAGTTGTGTAATTTTACAATGACCTCAATTACATCCTGATTTTTTTTCTGTTTACTTTCTCTACTACGTATAGTAAGTAGAAAATTTTGTTGTCAAGGTTTCACTGGAAATATATGTTTTGGGCCCTCCTGAATAAAAAACGTACTTTCAGTATAAGGTGTGTGGCGGTCACTTAGTGGAAAATCCCAGAAACATTCTAGTGAAGTTGATATTCTATGTTGCTATCTTTTGTTTTTTCCTTTGTTTTAAAAAATCAATAAAACATTTTGGTAACACGCACCATAAAAGGTTATTCAATAAACCGCATTAAATAAACCAAGCTGGTTACCTCCAATGTGATAGATTACCGAACGAGAAGTGAATTTCCTAATAAAAACATGGACAACAACCACGACAGCACTGAAGGACCATTAACCACAATACCAAGTCAAACGGAACTTGCACGTGTTTCAGTGAAGATTCCACCGATCTGGAAAAGAAATATTAAGGTATGGTTCCTTCAAGTTGAAGCTCAATTTACCACATTAAATATAAAAAGTATAACAACAAAATTTAACCATGTAATTGCCTCGTTAGAAGCGGATGTCGTGGAACTAATTTGCGACTTTTTGACTCAACCATTATCTACCACGCCGTTCACAGATTTTAAAACTAGAGTTATTCAGGAATTTTAAGAGTCAGAAAATAGGAAAGTGACGAAACTATTAACAGAGGACAAAAGGCCGACTCAACTCTTGCGCGAGATGCAAAGTTTAGCTGGTATGCAGGTTAAAGACGACTTCTTAAAAACCATATTTATGCAGCGTCTTCCTGTTACCGCACGTTCCATATTAGCAACGAGCAATGATGATCTTGACACCATAGCCACTATGGCTGATAAAATTATTGAATTTCCCCATCAGGATCGAATATATGTACTCAAAACATGCAGTCACCATCATCCGCCGTTATCAGCAAAATGAATGATACCGGTAACGATCGTATTTCAAGACTGGAAGCACAGATCGTGGAATTGACGTTGACCATCAATGAGTTAAAAACATTGTCACACTCTTCAAGGAGTAGCTCACTTTCATCGCGATCCTCACGAAGTAGATCACGAGATAGGTCGAGGTCAGGCCAGCGTTTTAACCCTCATGGAACACTATGTTGGTATCACTTTAAATATCGCCATAGAGCAAAGAAATGTCAGAGGTCATGCTCATACCAACCACCAACCTCCCAGCATTCTACAAAGCAGTCAAACTCAAACGCTCCACACTAGCGGCGGCAGGTGATGGAAGCCACTTTTCTCGCCACCTATTTTTTACAGACAGAAACAGTGGGTGCAGATACTTAGTCGACACCGGAGCCAACATATCAGTAATTTCCCCTTCAGATAGTGATTGTCGCAAGAAAGTAGAACGTAAACTTTACGTAGCAAACGGCACCTGTATAAATACTTATGGAGAGCGCTTATTAGGACTCAACCTTGGTCTACGGCGAAATTTTACATAGAACTTCGTGATTGCAGACGTACAATCCCCAATCATTGGAGCAGATTTCATTCGCCATTACAATCTTTTAGTAGATCTAAAGAACAGGCGACTCATTGATTCCATGACCTCAGCAACAACATTTGGCACAATGATTCAGGTATCAGGCATAGAATCAGTTCGAGTTATCCCACCAGACCATAAACATGCCGACATTCTAAAAAGATTTCCCATCTTACTTCATGAAAACATTCATTTCAACATTCCAGATACAACCGTTTATCATACCATTGTCACTGAGGGACATCCGGTAGCGACACAAGCACGACGATTACCTCCACACAAACTGAGGACAGCCAAAGCAGAGTTCCAGCAGATGATTAACATGGGAATCTGCCAACTGTCAAAGAGTGCTTGGGCGAGTTCCCTCCATTTAGTACCAAAGAAAGATGGTTCCTGGAGGCCTTGTGGAGACTACCGAGCTCTCAACAACATCACCAAGCCAGACAGATAACATATACCTAATCTTCAAGATTTCAACAGCCAATTGGATGGGAAACGAATATTTTCAAAGATAGATCTCGTCAGAGCCTATTACCACATACCTGTACATCCAGATGATATAGCCAAAACAGCAGTGATAACTCCATTTGGGTTGTTCGAATTCTTACGTCTTCCATTCGGACTTAGAAATGCAGCCCAGACTTTCCAACGATACATGGACAATATACTGAGAGACTTCGAGTTCGTCTACTGCTATATAGATGACATCCTAGTAGCATCACAAGATGAAGCAGAGCACAAGAAACACCTTCATTTGCTATTTGAACGCTTGAGTAAATTCAACATTAGAATTAACTTGAGCAAATGTATTTTCAGTTCCACAGAAGTACCATTCCTGGGATATGTGATATCTGAAAAAGGAATTACTCCACTGAACGAGTGCAAATCATTGTCAACTATCCGCTACCTGTTACAATTAAGGAACTGCGTAGATTTCTTGGCCTCATTAATTTTTATAGAAGAGCACTCACAGACTCGGCCATCAAACAAGCCGAGCTTTGTAACCTTCTTCATGGTGCCAAGAAGAATGATAACAGAAAGATTGAGTGGACCCAAAGTCTCCAACAAGCTTTTGATCGCCTAAAAGACAGCCTAGCAAAATCAGCACTTCTGGCTCATCCATCCTCAAATTTACCCTCAATTTTGATGGTTGATGCATCAGATTTTGCTATCGGTGCATCTCTACAACAAATCAAAGACAATAACTTACAACCATTAGCTTTCTTCTCCAGGAAACTTACAAGTGCAGAGAAGAATTACTCAGCCTATGACAGAGAACTCCTAGCAGCCTATTCTGTTGTGAAGCACTTTCAGTATATGCTAGAAGGACGTAACTTTCCTATCTATACTGATCACAAACCACTCACCTTCATGTTCAAACAACGTCCGGAGAAATCATCTCCACGTCAGATCTGGCAAATTAGTCTCATTGGACAATTCACTACGGACATACGTTACACTGCTGGAAAACAAAATCTCGCAGCTGATGCTTGTTCATGAATTGCTTTAATCACTATTCCTGCAACTATTACAATGGAACAAATTGCAGAGAATCAACAAGGTGACAAAGAGCTCACACACCTCAAGGATTCAACTTCACTGACATACACTTCAGACAATAATACTACCAAATGGTAAAGAACGTGTTTGTGATGTATCCGAAGGTATGGTTCGACCATATATACCTCACCAACTCCGTTTCAACACAATGCACAATCTAGCACACCCTGGTATTCAAGCTACTATCAATTTAGTCAGAAAATGCTTCATTTGGCCATCACTAAAGAAGGACCTGAAAAACTGGACATCAGCATGTATACTGTGCCAACGAAGCAAAGTCTGGAAGCACACCAACAGTGCAGTAGGACGATATCCAGAAATTACCTCTAGATTCAATCATATTAATGTTGACATTGTGGGACCCTTACCTCCATCACAAGGATATTGCTATTTACTAACAATTATTAATCGTTTCTCAAGATGGCCAGAAGCACTTCCACTAGCAGATATTACAGCAGAAACAGTTTTGTTTGCCATAATTTCAACATGGATAGCTCATTTTGGAGTGCCACAAATAATAACCACTGACCGAGGAGGACATTTCGAATCTCAATTGTTCAAATGTCTAGCCAACGCACTGTTTTTTTCTTTGTTTTAAAAAATCAATAAAACATTTTGGTAACATGCATCATAAAAGGTTATTCAATAAACCGCATTAAATAAACCAAAGGTCTATGCAGTGTGTCTGTGAACAACATAACTCAAAAACAAGAAGTCAATTAAAAACCAAAGTTAGTATGTAAGTATCTAATCAAGACTGTGACACCAAGATTTTGAAGAAAATTCCTCGATACTAAACTATCCTATACATGGCTAACATCGAAAATGTTTATTTTTTTCAAAAATGGCTCAAACAATTTTGATTAAAGTGCCATTATGTTTAAGGTATTTTTATAGCAAAGGAAATGTATATTTTTTAATTTTCTGCCTATACGCTCTGCACTCCTGTTTACTCTTCATGACTTTTGCATAACTAGTAAACCGTAAGAGATAGACCAAATCTTACTCAACAAAAAATGTAGATCTTGAAAAACATAATTTATGTCCAAATTCATTTGTTTGTGGAGTGAACCATTTCAGAGATATTCCTTGTTATTTGTGTGAGTTTTACAATACTTGGAAGGTCCTTATTCATGTGTTTATCTCTTGGCTGTGTAAAGAGAATGGAATTTCAAAGCCTTTGTATAGCGATCAGCTTTAAAAAATTGGACTATTGCTCGAAGTCTACTCTATCCCCATATTCCCCTTATAGTTAAAGAAAATTAGTACTAAGATAATTTGTACAAATGTGTATTTTGACTAACATGAAGAAGGTAGAGGAATAAGAGTTTGTAAGAATAGTTAGTACAAGAATAGAGAAAATCATGTGAGTGCAACACATAAAAGTTTTTCTTTAATTTTGGTTTCACAACTACCTGTAATAAGCTAATTTCACCCACAAATTTGTCACGGAGGTATCAATGATAATCTTTGGGTAATGATGTGCAACAACATATTTCATGAACCTGTGATATGTGAGTGTAATCTATGTGATCGCAAATGTGAGCAAGAACAATCAGTGACTATGCAAATAGCGTGTGATTCAGTGTAATCAATTTCTCTTCTGTTCTATTTTCTACAAATCTAAATGGGCATTTGACTGTGATTAATGTACAGCAGAGCCGTGATTATCCAAGCCCCTATTAGATGAGTTCTGGGTTAACTGGGGTTGTTTTATGAAGTGTGCCATGCAAAGTATGTGGTATAAAAATAGAAATGGTGCACAAAGGAATATAGTGGCAGGAGGGTGGCAGATGGAAACAGTAACTAAAAAGGATGCAACTGAGTGGATCAATGCAGACAAATTGAAAGTGACTGATGAGATGATAGTAGATGCAATGAATG
This sequence comes from Tenodera sinensis, assembly GCA_030765045.1. Taxonomy (NCBI): domain Eukaryota; kingdom Metazoa; phylum Arthropoda; class Insecta; order Mantodea; family Mantidae; genus Tenodera; species Tenodera sinensis. Next base: position 79,497,847 of record CM060969.1, on the reverse strand, counting down.
TAGAGGCTGAAGAGAGTGAAAGTGACAATGAAGACATTGAAATGGAGAATGAGAAAATCAGCCACAGTGAAGGATGCAAAGTGTTGGAAAAGACAATCGAGTACCTAGAACAACAGTTAAGAGTCAACTTCAGCAGACCTACTATGATGACTGTGTCAAATGGCAGCAAAGAAGTGAGTGATTTCCGTTTTAAACAGAAAAAACTTATGAAATTCTTGAAAAAATAGTTGTTTTTTTTTTGTGGCTAGAAGTTGTACATACTGTATATGTGTATTTTTAATTTGTATTTTTATTTTTATTCATATGTATTACTTCTTTGACTGTTTTCATTGATTTCACCAGTTTACCATGTTTCCCTCTTGAATTTTGACAGAGTCCATGTTGTCTGAGTTTTTGACTATCCAAGCTACTGTCAAGCTTCCTTACCTCAGATAATCGAAGCTCTGCTGTGTTATTATAATCTTTGTACCCAGGAGGAAAGAGAAATAGAGATCAAAAGGTCACATAGCATATCCATATTTATATCTTATACCAAATTTGGTATATGTTCCAGTTCCTCCAAGTAATGATAATCTTTACCAGAGGCATCTCTATGGCTACAAGGTTGGCAAAAAGGAGAATATCACTGTTGAAGTTCCTGCCAATCCAGAACCAAGCTGCACATGGGAGGTTGATAATGTGATATATGACGGTTGGAGAAGTGACAATCACTACAGGGTTATGCCTCCTACAAAGAAGGTAATGTTCGTAACATACTTTTGTCTATATATCTATGTATTTGCAATGTCTTAAGAAAACTGTAAACTGCATAGTATCTTGCTATACATTAATAGTATATTACGTAACGAGAATATAATGGTAGTAATTAAGATGCAAATATATATTAGGAAATGAGCAAAGCGAGCATCTTAATTACCATTATAGTTAAGTTTCATACGACAATTTATGCTTGACCATATACCTAATTTTATAGCTGAAGTATTGTAAACTGTTTTACACTCACCAGGGACAATGTCCTACATGTTGCATCAGCTGATATTTGGAGTTCTGCAAATGTGCTAAATGATCTGTTCACTTCCAGCATGTCACAGCTGCATGATGAAAATAATAACCTTGGAATGCGATGTAACAATGAAAAATAGAAGGCAAATTGAACATATTGGTTTTCAAATGAAACTTTATTTCATGTATGAGTTACTTATTGTACAATTAGTGAAATTAATTTGCGGAGCTGTGCTTAGTGTAATATTCTTGGAAGTTGATGCTGTATTGAGATTAATTTGTGTATTTTGTGTTTGACATTTTAGCATTGTTTAAACTCGTGCTAGTTGTGTTTTGAGAATTAATCGATATTGCGCTTTGCCATTTCTGCATGGGAATTCTTCGATTGGCGGAATATCTGTCCTTTAATGAAAATTGAATTCTCTGATTGGATGAATTTGGGTATGGTTGAGTATAAAAGAAATAACATAATTGTTATGAGGACTGAAGCTGTTAAATCGTTGTGGTGTCCTGGTTATTGGATCGCCATTTGAAGCTGTAGTCGTTGGTGACGTGACGTTGCCCTTAGATGTAGCTCGCCTCGGCTAGTTCTGCATAAGATCTCTTTATCTCGGGTTTGCGTAAGTGTAATGGACAACCCAAGAACAACTTTTCATCTCCTTTATTTCAAATATTTTCGGGAGATATGCCGATTCTATATGTGTATCTGTAGAGGCATCGCAATCACATCCGCGCAGCACGAACTCCCGTACTGGTCTCTGGTTGAGTACTGACTAGACGCTTCTCTCTTACCCACGCTAAGAAGCCGTTCGCTCCATTTGAATGTCATGACGTCATCCAAGAAAGCCTCGTATCCAAAATGCTATTTCCTTTTCCCGCAATTTAGAAATGTCCCTTTCTATTATAACATGTTCTTTTATGAATTTTGAATATATAATTACCTTTTTAGGATTAAACGATGTTTACTTTATATTTTATTAAATATATCGCGCGACTTTTAAGGTTGGTAGAACTGACTTTCGAACGTGTATTTAAACTATGTGGTATGACGTCATGACTCGTTAATTTCAAACCAATAATGCGTTTATACTACAAATTTAACGACTATCATTTACTCATATCTTGCTCACCTTGCAACACTTGCTACTCTATTATCTATGTATGTTATTACTTAACACTTATCGCAAATCTCATATCCGGCAATTAAATTAAAACGTGTCTTTTTCAAAAGCCCATTCGATCGGGAATCTAAATTTCGGTATCAGGACTAAGTGCTTTTAGAAAAGTTTCCTTAAATTAATGCACTGTTTGAAGCTGTATCTGCTTTCAGTGTATGTATGTAATTATAGCTTCAAGCTATACAGGGTGTTTCACATAAAACTGAATACTTTTGAAGAAGGAGCATTAAACACAATGGAGAGAAAAAGTGAACTGCTTTCAATGAGCATAGTTTCAAGTGAACTTTTATGTTATATTCTTTCTTATTTTGCAGAGTTCTGGTGTTTGGGAATGTATGCTGGAGATAACACAAGTAGAAGAAGCGGACATAGCAAAAACATACATTCTTAGAGTACAGAATGATTACGGCAATACATCATTTAAATTTGCTCTTTCAAAAAGTGAACAGCCAGATGAAGGTAAGTGCGAAGCTTTGATTTTCAATGAAGTTCAAATTCAAGTTTTATTAGCCATAGTTCTTACAGAATTTTGACTTCATTAGTATAGATTAAATACATATGGGTGTAATGTGATAGAAGTCAGTGTTCTAAACCTATAACAACACCATTGTTAAATAATTACAATTTGTTAAGATTATACAGACATTTACATGCAAGGAATTTTTTCAGTTGGCGTTTAAATATTGTGCTATTTACTACTTTTAATTTTGCAGGTAATTTATTATACTGTTTAATGCCCATCACATTGCGATCTTTATGATAATCAGTTTTCTTTCTGGTGTTATAAGAGTACAGATCATTATTTTTGGTTAACTGTTTATCAATAGTGAGCAGAATCACATAATATGCAAACAATGAGAAGAATGTTAACATGTTGTTTTGAATAAATGTTTCATTACATGATTCCCTTGATGTGAGATTATGTATTATTCTCATACACCTTTTTTGTAGAACAATCTGTTCATAAGGTACTTCAGGAGCACAACCCCAGAACTCTGTAGCATACAACATATGAGGATATATGACTCCATAATATATTAGCTCTAGGTACTTTTCTCCTAATAATGGTTTAAAGTATCTTAATAGATAAACTGATTTACTAACAGTACTACATAAGATGTCTATATGTTTATACCACATTAGTGTACTATGCACTTGAATTCCCAAGAATTTATAGTCATACACTTTCTTCAATATCACTGTTTTCAATCTGAAGAAGACAATTTTCTTGTAGGGATTTATTTCCCAAGAAGAACTGCATTATTTTAGCTTTGTGGATGTTACATTTAACATTCTTGAAGTGAAGAAATCAAGCAGGTTTTTTACGGCATATTTCATATTTATTATTAAAAGTGTTCCAGGTATTGAAGGAACAAATTGAAACAAAACCCTTATGGAATTTTACAAACAGCCACTGTTGATAAAAGTAAGAAAGATAAAAGAAAGCGCCTGAAAGAATGTTAGTTTTTCAAGTTTTGGGCATAAAAAGATGTTAAAATGAAACTGTCTTATAAAATTGGGAACTTGTTGTTTAATTGACTAATGCTGTTTCATCATTTCAGTTGAAATATCAGAATTTGGAGCTGGCACCATAATTGGCATTGTTGTAGCAGTGCTGTTCTTGTTGATTGTCATCTTCCTAGTGATATTTGCTCGAGCAACAGGTCGCTGGTGTTTTTCAGGTAGGCACTACATTTCAAGCATGTCTGTGTTTCATTCATTGTCACACATGCCAATTTGTGTATTATAACACTGTTATAGTAAACTGCTTGAAGTTTTTATGTGTTTCTTTTTATGTCCATTTTATTAATTGAAAAAAAAAACATGGAAGATATCAACAGAGATGATTATATTTAAGAGGTGATTGAACTTTCTTTAGCAAAGACTTTTAAAGGGTCCTTAAATGGCTGATATATTTTTCTATGTTTATTTATTTTCATCATACCAATAAGGTAGTTCCCTAAATACTTCTAAGACAGATTATTATAATAGCTTTTTTATTTATCCAGGGTTGTGTATTACTTTGGAAGTAAACTTTTTCCAGCTAAAAGTATATGAACTCATGAATATGGTTCCCCTGCTACTTATGTACATATGGGTATGCCTCCTTCAGCATGGGAATATTTTATTGATCAAACAGATGTGAACATTGTAATGATGGGATCAGTAAATGTGTACGAAAGGAAAGAAAAATAAGAAAGGGAAATGTCCTGGCTGGAAGCCTTAAGCAGTTGACAGAAGCTGAATGAATTGCAAATGTGCTTTTTATTCAGGAGAATGGATTACAAAAAAACAAGGCTAAAGAATAAACGAAAGAAAGAAAATGTGAGGACTGTGGATTAAGGCAGTAAATGAACATATTTTGGAAAATTGATTTGTTTTTTATTTTTTGTTAGAATTCCATAGCTGGTGTCCATAGAAATAGATTCTAGTAGTGTTCAATTTTAAGAATATAAAAACCTGTCTTGCTTATGTTTGCCTTAGGTGTTTTTCCAAAAGCAATGCAGATATTTCCTGCTAGGTTATTCATCTTAACAACCATGTATGTACTAACTGTAATGATATCTGGGATATATTTTGCAAGAAGCTTGCAACAGCTGTGAGAAAGATCAAGCGAAACGTTAGCAATATTTATTTTTTAAAACTTCAACAACACAAGAAATTTAACATTTATTTACCCATCGGCTATGTTTTCATTTTAATGTGTGCAAATTATGCTTTCACATAATGTTTGAATACCACATATTACTACCTTTAAATTGAAGTTACTGATTTGGAAATTGCACAATTGTACTTTTTTGGAAATTACACAAAGGGTTGTCATCTTTTGAATAATTAATGCAAGATTGTCCATTGGTGGGTTTTCAGATTCCACTTAAAATGAAAATATTTTCCCAAGTTCCAAGAAAACAACTCATAGAGAAGTGACAGACATCTATTCACATTCTTTTTGGCCACCAGGTGGGGTAAGGGGGGCAAGGACAGGTTCCTGCAGCAAGTGGCACATAGCAGCACAGACAGTATGTATGTAAACAGTAGAGGCAATATTAAATGCTCTACTCTCTATTACAAGTGAATGATAAAAGAGGTCACCACCAACAGCAGTACTACAGCTGCAAAAAGCTGTAAAAGAAACGTACAATAAACACAAAATGCACACTGTTGATGAAATTGCTATTAAGCATGGCCATGTAGTTGTTAGACTGCTCCCTTATCATTGTGCTTTGAATCCTGTAGAATATGTAGGGCCAGAAATAAAAAGAAACATTGCAGCCAATAATGTCTTGGGAAGATAAAATGTTACTGAAATTTGAGCCGTAGTTCAAAATACTATAAAGCACAATGAAAACCAGAATCATTGGCCTAACTGCATATTCAATGTTGAACTAGAAAACAAGTAGTTCCTTTAAAGAATATAATGGAAAACAGCTAGCCCATGGTACCTAATCTACAAGATGACGATGATACATTTTCAGAGGATGATATAACTAGTACAGTAAAATATTGTGCACATTTTACTGTTTTATTTATTCTTCATGTTTGCAGATTACTGCATGTCCCTGATATTTCTCTGGCCTATAGATTCAGGTTTCTTATTCACAATCATGTGAAAGCAATTTTGTAAACAAAGTTTGATATCATGTACATAATAAGGACGATATTGCCATGCCAATATTTCAACTGCTCATGCCTGGCACACAACAAACATGTGCCTTACCTGATGTAGAGGGAAGGTCAAGGTTCCCTAACGCCTTACCCTTTCCCATCCTTTAAGCCCTAGCCACAAAGAATATGAATGGACTGTAAAATCAATCTTCTTGTTCTGTAGGACAAAAAGGTGCAACTGTAATTCATTTATCTGTTTTGCTTTAAAGTGTTCTATGCTCATAAGGTATAGAAGGAAATTTTTGCAGAATAGTTATGTATCGGTTTGAAGTTTGTAAAATCTCCATTAGTCATCAAAGGAAACCATGATGTCTGACAGTTGACAGGCATACCATGCAGGCAATGGCTCAGGCAATGGCTGAATACTTAATTTTAACATAAGTGAAACTAAGAGTGATGTGCGGCTCATACATAATTTCAATGTGTTTGTGTACTTCACTGTGGCTTTTAGTTTTTAATTGTGTATTTCAGTCACTAAGAAAGTCATCCTTGGTGCACAGACTTTAAACATGGGCATTTTTAGTAAGAATCTTTCCAAAAAACTTCTTTATGCTTTGTATAATTGTTAACATAGATCTAATTTAAATGGAAATTGGTTATAGAGACCTGTGTTTCAAGCAAGCTGACTTGCCTCCCATTTTCTCTGATTGTTTAAGAAAATCAAGTAGTAACATAGTCAGTGATTCTTAAATTCTTGAACTGGGTCTATCTCCCAAAATGCATGCAGCTTCCAAGCCAAGAAGACCACAGTGCATAATTTGAAGCACTGAATACTGATCCTCCGTGAATATAAGAATACTGAATAAAAAGATTTCATTTTTGGAGATTTATGAAAAATGTGACTTTTGTGGAGCATGCACTGTCAATTATATTCAGAATAATAAATGGAAATTAGGTTTAAAGAACTGTAGAGCAGTTTTTGTGAACATTGACATTTGTTTTTTGACACATTTTGCACTTCTTAAAGCAACAAGAAGAAGTTAAATGCCTTTGTAAATGCAGCATTATTTATTCCACAAACAAATTGTTTAGGAATAATGAACTGTGGCATGTCACTGTTTTGTCTATTTGCATATTAATAGAGCAGTTTTCCATTGTACCTTCAAAGGAACAATGTTTGTTGTCTAGTGCAACATGATGTATATGGTTAGGCCAGTGATTCTTATTTTCAATGCCCTTTATAGTATTTCGAACTAAGGCTTGAATTTCAGTAACTTTTGTCTTCTAAAGAAATTATTGGCTGCAATGGTTCTTCTTAGTTCTGACCATGCATATTCTGTGGAATTCAAAGTACAATAATAAGGGAGCAGTGGCTGTGCTGTGCTTAGGAGCTAATTCAATAGCATGCATTTTGTATTTATTATACATTTCTTTTCTAAGTTTTTGCAGCTGCAGTACTGTCTTTGGTGGTGGCCTTTTCTACCATTCACTTGTAAAGAAGGGTAAAACGTTCAACATCCTCTGCACTGTTTACATACATACTGTGTATGCCGCCATGCACCGCTTGCTGTAAGACCCAGTCCTTCCCTCCCTTACACATTGTTGGCCGAAAAGAATGCGAATAGACTGTATATGAAATCACACAGGTTTAAACATATATTTCCCCATGCGACTGCAAGATTGACTCCAACTATTGAACTTCATTACTACCCTAATGAATTAAGTTATGATGTTTTATACTACTTAGAAAAAGCAACACTATGAAGGCTGAAAGCGCAGTTGACAAGTTGGGGCCAGTAATAGGAGAATACATCCATTCTCCCATGAACTATACAGTTCACTGTTAATACACTGGTTTTCTAATGTAAAGTTTATAGCATGTTCAGTTTCATCACAATCAGTACTTGTAAATAATGTTATTCTTTAATCTTCTGTTAAGGAACCTGTATTCTGAGTTTTTCTGATGTTTGATAGCAAGCTACCACATCAGAAAAAGATAGAAGTAGTGCAGTTAAGGTTTTGGCTTCATAACATGCTTGCTTTATTTTTCAAACTTTTTTCTCATATATTTGTGATTTCCGGACTACATTCAATAAATGTAACTAACAAAGCAATTTGTAATTATAAATACTATGCTTAATAACTCTTAATGGCCTATATGTAACCTCTATGTATATTTGTCCTTTTGGAGCTATATGGGCTAATAATGGAACACCAAAATAATCATGACAACATTAGCCTGAGTGTGATGAGTCTTTTTGGTGCTCTAAATGTTTATGGAATGATATTTTATGTTAACAAATAACAGACACATTGGCATCAGCTTAGTAAATAATAAACATAACTTTTGTGTGCTTATATTGAACATCTCTGATATGCTTGTTCAAACTTCTGAAATCAAGTATTTACTTTCTCCCTCTTTTGTCTGTAAAGAGGTTATGTGATCCATAAGAAGTAAAAGAACATTTACTCTAAAAACATCTATTTACATGCCTTTATTGATTTACTGTTAACTGAGAGTGGCAATTTTATAATATTACTACCATCACTAGTTAACAGTGCAAGTAGTTTTAGAAATGACATATTTTGTCATTAAATGCCTTGAGTTTTTGAAGCATTTTCAGGGTACCCTTCTTTCTTAATTACTTGTTTATTATTTTCATATATTTTGGTTATCTATAGTAAATGGTTTACTCAGGAAATGGTAGTGAAAGTTAACAGTTCGCTGTGTATTAATTTATAGTTTATATCCTCTGTTCAGAATTTTAATTCTTTATATCTCTTAATGAAAATTTCAGTTTTTGTGTAGTATACAAGGGCTATTTTTTATTTTTTCAAGGTTCAGTTGGTTGTGATACCAAAATTATAGTGATAATCAGCTGAAACTTTGTGCAGACATGTTGCACAGTGTCTCTAGTTTGCCATTGATCATACTTGTATCCAGGGCCGTATTTACGTAAGGGCAAACCGGGCAACTGCCCAGGGCAGCACATTTTAGGGGGCGGCAAAATTACTGGAAAGCTGCACCAAAAAAAAAAAAAAGGCATAAGATATGAAACATCAGGTTCATTTAAATTTGCCACTCGCAGAGGAATATTAATCGACGCATGTTGGCTATGCTGGTTAGTTTGCACGCTATGCGCACGCAGCGAAACACATTCCAATAGTGAGAATCGATTAACACACGCAAAAAATTATAAGATCAAGAAGTGTGTGTTGTTATTCATTAACGGTAATTTTCTATATATTGTTAGCTGAGGTAATGAACAGTAATTATTATTATTATTATTATTATTATTATTATTATTATTATTATTATTATTATTATTATTATTATTATTATTATTATTATTATTATTATTATTATTATTATTATTATTATTATTATTATTATTGTTGTTGTTATTGTTATTGTTATTATTATTGTTATTATTATTATTATTATTATTATTATTATTATTATTATTATTATTATTATTATTATTATTATTATTATTATTATTATTATTATTATTATTATTATTATTATTATTATTATTATTATTATTATTATTGTTATTGTTGTTGTTGTTGTTGTTATTGTTATTGTTATTGTTATTGTTATTATTATTATTATTATTATTATTATTATTATTATTATTATTATTATTATTATTATTATTATTATTATTATTATTGTAATTATATTGAATTCTTTTATATTTAATGAGCCAGCATTCCGGCATAATGAAGTAGTAGGTTAGATATGTTTGAATCTTTTAAGTTTTTCAACTGTTTATCATATTTTCTTTCCTTTTCTCAGTTTCAGTGTCGATTGTCACTAAATAAAATGACAGGAAGAAAGAGACTTAGTGAGGCTCAGTAGTGTTCATTGGCAAAAGTTAAAATAAAAAGAGAACAAGACGCATTGAAAAAAGTTCCACGCCTTGATGTGCTTATAAAATCGACCCCAATGAGTTCATGTCAAGAGGAAACGCCCTCGCCAAGGGAAACAAGTACCCCAAATAAATCTAAAGATGAAACAAAACTTTTATCAAACGAAAGTGAAGGTGGAACTTCTATCGTTGCTGACGAACCCTTTGCAATTAGTGCTGATCCTTTTCTTTGGGAAAAAACTAATAAAACACGGGACTATATTGCAATGAACGGGGTAAAACAAAATAAAGAAGGTGACTTTTCTAAGTCAAAACATCAGTTTACAAATGGTGTCACAAGACGTTCCACTAGTGCATTTTTTCAGAGAAAGCTGGCGAACAATGAAATTATTAATAGAGATTACTTAGTATATTTTGAAAGTCAGGAAACATTATTTTGTGCACCTTGTACTCTTTTTGGAGGAACATCAGACTTGGCAGGACCTCATGGTTTCTTAAACTGGAAACATCCAGAGCTAATTTCAACCCATGAAAACAGTTCAAGGCACCGAGACTGTGTTCTTAGTTTAAAAAACAGAAGTTCTATTTTGACAAGGATAGATGTAAAATTATTCTCACAACTTGAAAATGAAGTTCAGTGCTGGTGTAATGTCTTACAAAGGGTTGTTGCTGTTGTGAAGAAACTTTCCTCTCGAGGACTGCCTTTCCGTGGCAATGATGAAATCCTTGGAAGTGTTCATAATGGTAACTTTTTAATGTGCATGGAACTTATTGTCGAATTTGATCTATTTCTTGCTAGCCACATGTCACTATATAAGGGTTCTGGAAGTGGAAAACTTCAAATATCTTTTGCTATATATGAGCAAATAATCAAAATCATGGGGAAGCGAGTTGTCGAAGAAATAGTGCACAAGTTACTGTGGCAAAATACTACTCTATAATTGTTGACTCCAGCCCTAATATTGCACATAATGACCAATTAAGTTTTGTCTTGTGTTATGTCAACAAAGAGGGGCTAGCTGTGCCAAATCCAGGACATGGTAGCCAGGATCTGTCAAATGCAGTGATAAACTGTCTTGAGAGACATGGGATGGACATAGGTAACTGCAGAGGACAGTTATGACAATGCACCAAATATGTCAGGTATATATTCAGGCTTGCAAGCTAGAATCAGAGCTCTCTCTTCTTATGCTTTCTATATTCCTTGTTCAGCGCACACTCTGAATTTGGTGGGTTCAAGTGCAGCAAGATGTAACCAAGCAGCTTATTACTTTCTCTACTGGTAAGTAGGGGAAGTATTGTATTCCACCCAAAAATTCGAAGTCGAGATTTCACCGGAAATACATGTTTTGAGGCCCCCTGAATCCAAAAAAAGCATTTTTAGAAAACGGTCTGTGTGTCTGTCAGTCTGTGGACAGCATAGCTCAAAAATGAAAAGTCGGTTAAAAACCAAAGTTGGTATTTAAGTTTAATGTCGTTCAAGGATGTGACACGAAGATTTTGAAGAAAATAGCCCCACCCTAAACTACCCTTTACATGGAAAATTTTTCGAAAATTTTGATTTTCTTGAAAATGGCTCTAACAATTTTGATTAAAATGTCATATGTTTGAGATATTTTTATGACAAATGAGATGTATATCTTGAATTTTCTGGCTATAGCCCCTGTAGTCGTATTTACTCTGGACGACTTTTGCATAACTGGCAAACCGTTAGAGATAGACCAAATTATGCTGTACAAAAAATGTAGATCTTGCTAAAATACACAATTTATGTCTCAATAAATTTTCTTGTAGGGTGAACCATTTCGGAGATATACCTTGTTATGTGTGTGAGTTTCAGAAAACTTGGAACTTTCGTGAAATGGGTCATCGTTGTTCATTTTTTTATATGTTACATGTACAAAGAGAACGGAATCTCAAAGCTTTAAAAGATTTGACTATCGCACAAAGCCTACTGTATTCCAATATTCCCCTTGCACCTACAAGGAAATAAGCAATAAGATCATTTGTACAAATGTTTATTTTAACTAACACGAAGAAGATATAGGAATAAGAGTTTGTAAGAATGGTTAGTACAAGAGTAGAGAAAGTCATGTGAGTGCAACACATCAGATTTTTTTTTGACATTTTGCAAGAAATATTTAATTTTTTCAGTGCTTCTAGTCATCAATGGAATCACTTAAGCGCATTTTCAGTAAAGAGAACTTGAGTGTCAAGTCCCCCTGCATAACCCGATGGTCTGCTAGAGAAGAAGCATGCAGAAGCTTGAACAAAGATTAGAGCACTGTTGTCAATAATAGGGAATGAAAGTGAGAAGTCTTTGGTGAAATCTGAAGCTAAAGGCATAACGAAGAAGTTGTGTAGTCCTGAGACATATTTTATGACTGTAGTTTGGAATTCCATTCTTGAAAGGTTCAATGTTCTAAGTAAGCAGTTACAAACAGCAGACATGGATGCAGCCAGTCTTTGTAATTTGTATGGTTCTTTGGTTGGTTTCTTGGAAGAAATGAAAATGGGATATGAAGTTTTCAAGAATCTAGGACAGAAGAAATTTGAATCTCTTTGTAACATTACTACAATTGACCAGGATAAGAAACACATTAAGAAAAAGAAAAGACTCTTTGATGAATCTGGTTCAGACTCTGAAGGAAATGATGATTCAGATGACTTACAGATGTCTTCCCTTTTGATTCTGGATAAATTGATTGAAGAACTGAACAACAGAGTTTCTTCCTACAAGGAATTTAGTGAACCATTTATGTTTTTGACAAATCTTTGAAATTCAGGAAGCATCATCCAGACTTCAGAAAGTCTACAGTTTGGATCTTGAAGATTCAGTATTTGTACTTGAATGCTTACACTTAAAAAGCTACATAGAAAAGAATGAAAATGTGTCGCACTCTCCTACACAGCTGTAAGGTAACTGTCTAGAGAGTGTTTACCCAAACTTAAACATAGCTCTACAAATATAATTGAGCACTCCTGCTTCCAACTGCTTAAATGAGAGATCACTTTTTGCTCTAAGACGCATAAATAATTATTTAAGAACATCACAAGTGAAGGATCGTCCTAGTTATCTTGGTGTTCTTGCAATTGAATCTGACTCAATAGTGAAAATGGACTATAACGAACTCATAAACTTGTTTGCAAATGACAGGGCGAGGAGGAAGCCTCTTGTTAATTAAACAGTATATGTTTGACATCTAATATGGTCTGATGCCTCCTTAGTGTAAGTTCTTTCTATTTAGATGTTTCTACTTAAATTTTAAGAAACTCACTTATGGTGTTTGCCACTCATACTTAAGTATCCAAACTAGTGAAACCATTCTCTATGTTGTGAAAATTTAAGTAATATATGTATTTCAAGTTGGGGGGGGGGGGGGGCAGCAAATGTTTGTTTTCCCAAGGGCGTCAAGGTCCTAAATTCGGGCCTGCTTGTATCGCATAACACTTGTCAGTTCTGAGTGTGGAAAGCACTTAGAATATGCACAAGACTATAGTCTCCTGCCAAATGTGATCCAGTTTCTTTATATGGAGGGCTGCAATGCAACCAAAATTAATTGATGAATGATTGATGTGTATGGTGAAACTTTCATGAGTGATAGCAAAGTTCGACAATGGCACAGAAATTTTGAAGCAGGATGTACAGTGAGGGAAGAAAGCAAATGTCAACCGATGTACTTGTTCACTGAGTGGATCAGCCACTTCGAGAAAATTGTCACAATTTCTGTGTTGAGTGATGTGTTTCCCAACATTTCAAAGTCAGCTCTGTATACCAACATGACAGGTGGCTCTAAGCACAGGCAGCTGTCTTCTACGATGAGGGGATAGGAAAGTTGGTACCACACTGTGTAAAATGTCTACATTAGTACAGTGACTATGCACAGAAGTAGCACATATATGTAGCTAAATGTTGCAAATAAAATATTTTCGATCATCAGTGTGGTTTTGGTTTTCCAACCGATTTGACCTTGAAAAAAATGTCCCTTGTATATATAATCCAGATAAGCTACACATGCCACTCCTATACTTACAATTTTCGTTTTTATTTATTCATATCATCTGAAATGGTGACCAACCAAAATGTAATCTTTGCTTAAAAAATAAGAGTAAGAATCATGTACACAAGGAGAAGGCATGTGAAACCTTCATAATATTCCTTCACTAACACTGAAAGGAGTTTGCAGGAGTACAATAGTTCACAGGTGTACTAGGTTTTGTAAATGGAAGAACTTAATAATTGTAAAATGTTCATCAGGTTGAGATATTACATTGTTCAAGAACTAGGAAAAGCGAGGGGCTTAAAGGAAGCAGTTAAGAGCAACTGTACCTTTGGCTCTGTGACAGGCAGATGGCATTAGGGTGCCATAGAGTCTATTTACAGCTAGCCATCAAGGCCTCATCCCTATATCATACCACCTTGCTTTGTCATGAGTCCACAGAGAAGCAGTGCACGGCAACTATACCTCTGCCTCTGTGATGTCAGATGGTACTGCATTCTCTATTACCATCAATTTTTCATTTACACTATTGTTTTAGACTTTAGGTGGAACTGTGGGTCATGCTGTTACATATCCAATACAGTATTTACCTTGATAACTGGGGAAACTACGAAATGCCCCAGTCACGTTGGTTGACCCACAGAGTTTGAACCTGGGACCTCCTGAATATGAGCCTCACATTGGTTCAGGGTAGTAATTATAAAGAATCTAAGGACCACTATAGAATAGAAATATTGTAAGATTGTATTATATGGGCGGATCGTACCATGGCGACATGAGGACCAGCATGCCAATGCTAGAGTTGCACGTAAACAACCAGCAAGTCATGGGTACGGAACACTAACTACTGAACTACTTACATTTGGCTTACATGCATTATGACAGATGTTGAAATTGATGACCTTCAATGTGAACACATTCCCATATCTTCCAAAACAATTCTGGGTCACTCGCAATAGTTCATGTTGACTATATTTCCCTTGTGATTTTGTCCTAAAATTCCTGTAACATGTGCGGTTTAATGTGTTCTACACTGATGAAGCCTAGTTTTATCTTCAACGTCATGTTTCTACTTAGAACAATATATACCGAGCTATCAAAAATACCCATAATATTCATGAAGTTCCTCACCACAATGCAAAGTTAGAGTTTAGTGTGCAGTGATTCCAGTTAGAATTGAGGCATTGAGCACAACAGAGGCCCTATCACTATATGTACATAATGGAGATAATGGAGTGTAAAAAATATCTGTGATTTGAAAGTTTTATATTGACTTTAATAACTAAGCAAGAGTCATGATATTTCGAAATTTTAATCAATATAGCACCGACATTGTGATACATGCAGGAAGGTTTGGCCACTGTTTCTATCCAGGAAGCCAGATTCATTTCCATGCAATAACACACTTCTTGTGCCATCGGTCGGTGGTTGTAGAAATGTGGTATAGGCCACTACTGCTCTCCTAGATTTTGGTATGGGGAACATGTCTGTGCTAATAACTCAGTTTCTGAATTTTTGTGGGTTGGGCCACTGTTGTGCTCAGTGCCTCAATTATCAGTCCCATATTATATCAGACAACAGTTGATTCATACATTTATGCAAATTCCATTTTAAATCATTTTTTCCGCAACTAACAAGAAATAAAAGATTGTGTGGATGGTTTCAGTAGGATTCAGCTACAGATTCTGGATTCTGTGCATGAATTGCGAAATGTATATGGTGAAAGAATAATTAGTCGAAGATTGTGGCCACCTCGCTCTCCTGATCTATCTCAATACAATTTTTATTTATGGGAAACATTAAAGAATAAAGTATACACATCAAATCTGGACACATTGTAAGAAATGAAGCGAGAAACCACGAGAGAAATATGGCAATCAGTCAACATGAACTTTCGCCAGTAATCCAGACTTCTTTTCAAAGATATAGGGAATGTATTTGTGTCAAGTCATCAATTTCAACATCTGTTGTGATGCAGGTAAACCTAATGTAAATTAGTACAGTGGTTAGTGTTCCGTACCCATGATCTGCTCATTGTTTACATATAACTCTGGTGGTGGGTGCACCAGTCCTCGCTGTTGCAGTGCTGCCGATGTACAAACCACTGTACTGTGAAGTACTTAGTACTACTCATCCCAGTTTATCTATTCATCCATAGTGTAATATGTGTTTTAAACTAAACACTTCTGTAGTCAAATTTTGAATTTGCTATAGTCATTACACATTTTATTTCATTATTATATACCTGTCTTTCTTGTACGGGCATAACTTATATCTAGACAAGATTATTTTTTCCTCTTGTGTATGGTTGTGTAGGTCTGCATTAGTTCTAACAAGGAATTTATGCCTTATAATATACAGACTGTGTTATAAATATATAAGCTCGAAAATGTCCATTGTTCAACCAATAAAATATGATTGTTTATACAGGTCATTACAGCAGTTCTGAGGAGTTCGTTCTTTACCAGAATAGAGATGCAATGTATACATACCTATATTCCTTTACAAATAACCAATTTTATAATTACTGAGGTTCAAGCTTAAGATTTTTCAGTAATATTAGAATGGAATAACATCTGTTTGCTTTTAGCAACATTTAATGTAAAAGTTGGTTTATTAACTTTTTTCTAAATATTTCACCACAGTCCACAATACATGACTGAGATTCCCTTGTACATTATTTAAACTGTCAGTTGAACAGATTTAATTATGTGTTGTCTCTATATGTAACACCCCAACACGTTTTAGAGTTGGCTCAATTGGCTCCTGAGGGACTAACGAGGCTGAGTGCACCCCAGACCGGTTCTCCCAGTGGGAGAAAATCTGCACACCGGTACTGAGAATTGAACCTGGATCTGCCGCTGGCTACCACTGTGCCACCCAGTGAAATATAAGCTCTAAAAATTTGTGTATAGAAAAAAATATTATTCTGCTTAACATGCACAATGTTTAGTTTCTAGAAATTTAATATATGGCAGATAAAAATTATCCTTCCACTCACTTTGTTAAACTAATTGGTTTGTAACATCACAAACAGGTTGAGCCATTTAACTTAAGTAGTTTCTGAGAAAAGAGTACCCAAAGCTGTAAAATTTAAACTGGCGGGTAAATTGCAAAAAAACTATAGGAATGTGTTTTTGGACTAACTCTCCAAAATTTAAAACTTTCTAGCACCATAGTCTCTTCTTGATTCTAGCCTCTCTGGCCAATTCTTGAGAAAATTTTTGTGCACTTATAAAGTTATAGGAAATATAATATAGATGGTGATACTAGTATTTATAATGGGTATGATGCTGCAAACACCATATTAAAACCTCCATTTGATGGCCTCAAATATTAAGAATACCCATATTGTAGTGCATCATTGGATTTGTAAAATCTTGTCGATTTTTATAGGACAAAAATTCACATGTGATACTGTCCTCAAGTATTAAATGAAATAAACATATAAATAATAAATAAAGCTAATTGACACAAAATGAGAAATAAATGGCACAAATATTGCTACCTGTACTTAAAAACCTGCAGTTCATATTTTCTGGCCAGTAAAATGGACAGTTAGATATTATTACGTAGGTTGATTACTTAACCTAAACCTTCACATTTATTTGTTTGAAGCTGTAGGAAATTAGTTATGTAGACTAGGAAGTCATTCTAGAACACTATAAACAACTTCATGAGCTTAAGAATGTAACTAAATATTTTGAAAAGTAATTGGAGAAGCTAAGCAACAAAGAATTCAATGCATTTTTATACTAAATGTAGCTCTTTGATTAAGTAACAATATGGAAGCTGATAAGAGCTGAAGCCAATGTAGCTGTTGTTGCTAGTTTGGTGATTGTAACATCTTGTGTTGTACCTTGTCTGTTGTATGTAGGGCATGAGAGTCGAGCCAAGTAAAACATGGTAATTGTTAACACAAAACACATGACTAACTAAAATCTAGCATGCAGTTGGGTAAGTTGATAACTTTACTTCTTTAATTGTTTTATTTTAGTGCATGTACATGGTTGCTGTAGTCATATGCTATAGCGAACAATCCTTTACTGCCTCCAACTTTGTCAGCTTAATGCACAAGGTTAGCTGTTTTATGTTTTCACATTTTAGGATCTTTAGATTTAATATCCTCAGACATAATTTCATCTGCACATTTTATGTTTTAACACTCGCAAGAAAAAATCAACTTGGAATATTATGCTGCCATTGAGGGACCCTCTGAAGTAATGATGCTTTTGTTGCTGCATGCAACAGAGCTATGTAGAGATTTTCTTGTTGCTACTTGCTCCATACGATCATTATCTGCAGCTGCTCCAACCTAGTTGCACTAATCAGAGTTGGTTGGTATAAACAAATGAAATTCTTTAAATTGCTCTAACATTTTGCTTTTATATGTTTTTTTTCCCTTTGTGACAGTATGAAGTTCATGAGTGCAATGGTACAGCCATGACTGACCACATTAGGGGAGTAGACTACCTCTAAGCCCCATGTCACGGTTTATACAAGTCAATATTTCCAACATGCAGCTGAGTTTATTGATAGTCTCTGTTCCACATGTTACTGTCAGTTAGACACTGCTTATTTGTGAGTCCAAAAGATGATAACATATGGAACAGAGACTATAAATAAACTCAGCTCCATGTTGGAAATATTGACTTGTATAAATTACACTGCAACACAATATGAGACTCAATCATAGGTTGTACATTGCCTATTCTGTAACACTCAGTCAAAATAATTTAACGTTCTTAAAGCCATCAATTTTATTGTTGTTATGCAATAATCATCTTTTAAGAATAAGGGAAACTACCAGAAAAACCTTATCTATGTAACTGGATGCTGATGATGATGACAATGACGACGACGATGATGACAATGACAACGATGATATATAGGAAGTTATGAAGTATTAAAACTCATTCTCCTTCTTCTTCTTCTTCTTCTTCTTCTTCTTCTTCTTCTTCTTCTTCTTCTTCTTCTGCTTCTCCTTCTCCTTCTCCTCCTTCTTCTTCTTCTTCTTCTTCTTCTTCTTCTTCTTCTTCTTCTTCTTCTTCTTCTTCTTCTTCTTCCATACAAGTATTAAACCAATTGGTCTGTTACGATCTCAAGGCGGAGTTCTCCATCCAATGCTTTTTTAACGCCCCAGCGATCT
The DNA here is from genome assembly GCA_030765045.1 of Tenodera sinensis. Taxonomy (NCBI): domain Eukaryota; kingdom Metazoa; phylum Arthropoda; class Insecta; order Mantodea; family Mantidae; genus Tenodera; species Tenodera sinensis. Next base: position 79,479,036 of record CM060969.1, on the reverse strand, counting down.
TTTGCTTTGAGGATGGTAGTAAAGCATAGCTGTCAGAATTCTATGAGATGGCATTCGTTTAAGGTGGGCCACCCAGTTCTGGTAATTTTGTGTATGATGTACTGGGGTGCGCCAAAAGTCGTGAACGGGTAATGTTTATATTGAAATAACTCACTTTCCAAAACTAAAAACGAATTAAAAACTATTAATGGGTTGAGAGGGATATTTTTCCGCTTCATATGCTTTTTGCTGCATTAGTTTGTGAATTTTCCGATAGAGCGAGGGCATTGTTATGTTATAGTGGCAAGCCAGATTTTTCGCGGATTATTAGTTGATGTTGTCAATGTGAAATGCTATTTATATTGTAAGCAATGGCTGATGCAAGCAAATATACCATTAGGAACATCTCATTCTTAGTGTGTGGGTTCATGAGAAAGAACGAACTGCTGAAACGTATGAAGAAATCAGTGAAAACTTCTTTCTTCATTTCAATAAAGCAGCTCCCAGTGAAGCCAATCTCCAAAAACTGGAAAAGAACTCTTTCTCAACAGCTCTGTGTTGTATGCAAAATGCATTGGAAGACCTAAAAAATATTGTAGTGATGATGTTAGTTATCTTCTGTCCGAATCATTGGAACATACGCTGAAGAAATCAATAAGGAAACAATTGGTGGAAATGCAGATCCCAAGAACATTGTTGCGCCATTGGATGAAAAATGAGGGTTATCGTCCATACAGGCCCACCATCATAAATGAATTAAGTGACAGGGATATGGAAAATGACATGATGCATGTCAGATGTTACTTTCTGCTTTTCCCACCTTAGGGGTTCGTCGTAAAGTCTTATGACTGATGAATGCGCCATGTATCTCAGCTCTCATTTGCATAATGTTTACGTGTGGGCCAAACATAACCCTCACTTCTTTGAAGAAATTCAACCACATCCCCCTCATGTCATGATGTGGGTCAATGTTACCAGTGAAATTATTCTTGGGCCATATTTCTTTGAAACCTCTGTGACTGGAGAAGCTCACATCAAAATGTTGTCTCATTGGCTGGTTCCGGAACTTGACAGAGTTGGTATTCTTATCACCATTGCTCTTCAACAAGATGGAGTCCCAGGGCATTTCTGGGCTCCAGTTCAAGAATGGTTAAGTACCAGCTTTCCTATATGGATTGGACAAGGTGGACGTCTCATTTGGCCTCCAGGAAGCCCCGACCTGACAACGTGCGACAGCTGGCTGTGATCCTACTTAAAAGAAAATCTTGGAGAGATTCAGATGGCTTCCGTTGAACAGCTGAAGAGAGACTTCATCCAGATCTTTAGAGCGATCACTCCCAAAATGCCCAGGTGGGCAAGCAGACGGAAATGGTGGGGTATTCAACTGTGGGCTGAAAATTGTGATGAACACACTGAAATATTAGATGTTTAAGAATGACGCTGACTGGCCCAGTTATGTTTATCTTTTCAAATTTCCATTCTTTATTAGTGGACCAATCAATAAATAAGGTTTTTACGTCACTTATGAAAGTTTATTATTGCTACACAAACTTGCAAAATATCTGATCGCGACTTTTGGCCCACACCATGTAGAATAAGTTCCATATGCAGTTCTTCCACAAGTTCATTTCTTTTATGGTCTCACTTTGTACCACCTGCTGTATGGCGCATAGATCTCATCTTTTTCGTTGTTAATCTGCATTCATTTCTTTTTCGTAGTGTCCATGCTTCATTACTGTAACTTAAAACTGGTCTTGCAAGTGTTTTATAGAGCTGTAGTCTTGTATTCCTTTGTACTAAAGATGATTTCATAATGTTATTAATTATTCCATTATTTTTTTAAATTTTATAATTTTGCTTGCCATATCTACTTCACTATCAACTGATAGATTATAGCCCAAATAATTAAATTCATTTACTCATTCTAAAATTTCATTGTCCAAAATAATTTTGCTGGACACAGGATATTTTTCACAAAAGGCCATCTCTTTAGTTTTCCTTACAATATTCAGATTGTATACAGAAAACTATAAACCTGTTTTTGTGTGTGCTATTAACACTAAATCATCTGCAAAAAGCAGGGAGTCTATTAATCTGAATGGAACCATGTCTCATTCGTCGCCATTCTTGAATAGTTCTATTCATATACTCGTATATTATAAACAGCAAGGGTGAGAGGCCACATCGTTGTCTTACACCAGTATTAATTTCGATCCATTCAGTATATGTATTGTTGATACGAATTGAAATCAAATTTGCTTTGTAGATATTGTAAACATTTAAAATATACTATCGTGGTATATTGTAATCAGCTAAAATTTCTAACAATTTATTCCTATTAATTTTATCAAAGGCTTTCTGGAAGTTTATAAAAGCTAGGTGTGTTAAACTCTATGTTTTTTATTAATAATTTCATTGATCACAACAGGATCAACCTTTACGAAAGCCATTCTGTTCTTCTACTAAAAAGTTGTTAATATGTTTATTTAGTTTGTTTTTAATTATATGGACATACATTTTGTATCCAGTATTAAGTAAACTGATTCCTCTGTAATTTTTGCAGCTTTTTGTATCTCCTTTTTTAAATATAGATTTTGTCCAGCTTGCTGGGATGTCTCTTCGTTTCCATAATTGGTTTAAAAGGTTTAAAAATCTTTCTAAAAAGAGAGGGTGGGCATATTTAAATAGTTCAGCATTAATTCCATCCTCTCCTGGAGCTTTGTTGGTTCACATTTTTGGTAATACCTCTGAAAGTTCATCGTCTGTAATCACTTCAGCTAAAGTGTTGCTGGGTGAAGGTAATAGGAAAGTATTGGTAGTTTAAGTCCAAAGATTTGGAAAATAAGCAGACCACTGTTGGGAAAATAACATTGAGATTAAGATTATCCTTTGTTTTTCGATTCAAATTCTTTAAAATGTTGTATGTTTGTGGTGCAGGTCTAGTAATGTCGTTTTCCAAGTATGACACAAATTCATCCCAATTCTTTCTATGACACCTTCTCTTTTTGCAATTGCTCTTGTTATATGGTAATAAATATTATCCTCTTCTGATTTGCTGGACAAATACTTATGGTATGCCCCTTTTTTGATTTGGATGATTTCATCTATTTCTTTATAGCAATGTTTTATGCCTTTTTTACATCATCTTCTTTTGTGTCTAGACTTTCATTTGCTGATTGTTTTAAGATATGTGCAAGTATATTCCATTCCCCTTCAGTTTTTTCAGAAATGGGGTAATCCTTCATAATGTTTCACATTCTTGTTTTATAAAACCAGGCTGTGCTGGGATCTCTAAGAGAGCATACTTAAAACATCAAATTGGAATGATGTACAATTTCTCATTGCTTTAATACATTTAGGTTTCACATGCACCGTAGATACAAGAAGATAGTGATCAGACTCAATTTCCGGGCCCTGGAACACTCATGTATCCAGTACCATGTTTAATAATTTCTGATTACATAGAATATAATCTATAATGGATCATGAATTTCTGGCTTCCCAGGTATATTTATGACTATATGTTCATACATGGAATTCATAATTTTTACTTAATTATAAACTGCAAAATCAATAAGTGTCCATTTCTATTTAATGAATCTTCTCCATTTCCTCCTACATAATTGGGTAATTTTTCTATTCTCATTGAAATCTCCCATAATAAAAAGCATATACATATGATGTACTTACTTGATCAACAATTTTTTGCAATTTAGAATAGAATTTGTCACTTTCTTCCTCTTCACCTTCTATTGGAGCATAAATTCCTATTATTGTTATATATCCTCTCCAGAGTTTTATTCTTTTGTAATTCTTTCATTATAAAATGTGTAATTTATCAATTGCTGACTTAAATGTTTTATGTATCATTAACATTACTCCAGCTCGTGCGCGTATGTTATGATTTACTCCACTATAAAACTGTAAATAATTTTGAGTTTCTTTTGATCCTTTTAATTTTTGTTTTGTTTCTGAAATTGCTGCATTGCAGTTCCTTTCTTTGCCAAAATGTTATCTAATTGGTCTTCTTTGTGCACAATTCCCTGTACATTCCAAATTTAAAAATGCAAGATATTTTCTTTCTTCCATGTCGTATGCTTAATCGTCCAATGGTTGTCAACAGGTTGATCTGTCCAGTTCATCCGAGGCTTGCTATAAGACTTGAAAGCAATTAAAGTTTCACCCAATGAGTTGTTGGCCCAGAGGGATATAATTGTGGGGTTCCCACTAATGTAGCATTTCCTCTAAATTAAGATAAAATGGTTATACCACCAGTACTGTAAAATCAGGTTGCACAAGGGTTGCCAAGGCTACTGATTTTGCAGGAGATCTGCTTTTTTGCAAATCTATGATCTACTGCTAAAAACTGAATGTGCATCAAAATTTCCTGCTTTTTATGTTTTCCATTTTTAGACACTATTTTCCCTGACATCATATAATATGCTCTTCCGAAAAAGATTTTCAGGCTAGGCATTTCCCTCATGTATAAAAACAAAAGATTAATATAATCACCTGTATACATAAACAGTATACCACATCTGTTGTTTCTGCATGGCAAAGTATCCTTGACTGCTACATTAAACCTGAATGTTTCAGTTCCACTGAAATAGATAAAGTTGAGTACAGGGATCCAAAGGTATTTCTTCCTGTGGGAAACATGTATTTTGGTGCCAAAGATCAAATACAGCTTTCAAAATCATCCCTGTCCGACAAATATGCACAAGTTTTCAAATGCGTTGTTGATTTTTAAGTTGACTCAGTTCCCGACGTGATCCTCTTCTTACAAGGTTGGAAGTGTTAGAACCAGCTAAAATCCACACAGTTCAGTCAATTGCACCACATGCTTCTCGGTTTCCTAAGTTGGTGAAAGCAGAAGAAATCCAACAAGTAGATACAGAATGGAGGCTATTGTGCAATACTGACATTGCATGTGGCAGTAACTCTACAGCACAAGAATTTTGGAGCGAATATATTATTATTATTACTAGCATGTCTGCCTCGCGTTCAAGAGGTCATGAGTTCGAATCTTGCTTAGGGTAAGTTATCCAAGTAAGGTTTTTTGCTAAGGTTTTCCCATATCCTGAGAAGACGAATGTCGGGTAACTTAAAGCTCTATGGACCTTGGGCTCATTTGGGCATCATTTCACCCATTTCATTCACCGTCTGATATAACACTATGTTGGAGGACGTTAACAAAAAAAAATATTATGATTGTTATTGTTATTATTATTACTACTACTGTTTATTATTATTATTATTATTATTATTATTATTATTATTATTATTATTATTATTATTATTATTATTATTATTATTATTATTGTTGTTGTTGTTATTATTATTGTTATTGTTGTTGTTGTTATTATTGTTATTATTATTATTATTATTATTATTATTATTATTATTATTATTATTATTATTATTATTATTATTATTATTATTGTTGTTGTTGTTATTATTATTGTTATTATTACTATTATTATTATTATTATTATTATTATTATTATTATTATTATTGTTATTATTATTATTAATTATTGTTATTATTATTGTTATAAAAATTGCTGGTTAAAATCTATTGGTTTCTCCTGCTTTATTTCAAATCAAACCTTCTGCTGCGTTTACTTCAGCAGACTTGGCAACACTGGGTTGCACTGTGAGCAGGTTGAGGATGGGGTTTGGATAGCAGAGATGATAAGTTGAAAATGCATTTCACTATCCCTTGCAACCCAGTTTTCTAAATGTCCTAGGTTTATTAGCTTCATTGAATGATCTATTGCTATCTGTACAAAGTGTCTTCATTTTTGTTTATCTCTTTCTGTTTGAAAGTGATTAATAACTGCCAACATAACCCCAGGGTGGAAACAGCTGACAATTAAATAATATTTATTTGTTTAAGATAGGGGGAAATGCCTAGCAGAAATGTTGCCCTAACTATAATTAATACTAAGCCTCCCTGGATTACAGATATCATGGAGGTGATCAAGGTGTTTTTTGTCCTGTTTTCTTTAGAACACCAGTCTTAAATGAATTGCTTTTCTAATAACCTTTTTATCTCTTAGCTCTTACATGAGAAATATATGCTGAGTTTACTAATATAACAAGTATTTAGAGACTATGGACTGCACTTTTTATATGGTACAAGTTGTTGAATTAATGGACTCGAGTGTCACAGGTGTCTCCTTGCATTTTCAAAGTTTTTCTTTGAATATGTTGAGTCATTCATCAGTGTATGTCCAACAATTACAGTCTTGAATTTGCAAATGAAGTCATTTGGATATTAACTGTTTAATGGGTAGCATGACATATGAGCAACATATAAATTTGTTCAGTTTTGAGATACTTTACTGGGTCTTTCCTTCTAATTTCTTGTTATGCTAACTTAAATAAATAGAATTCAAGCAACTGTGTTAAAGTGCAAAACTATTGTTTCCAATAAAACTGTTTAATAGTGTTTCTTAAGAATAACAAGCAAAATGCATGCATCTGCAATCAAATGTAACCCCACCGGCATCCAGTGTGTCATTATACCTGTTATTTTACTTGGACCCTCGCCGTCCTTTACCATAGGCACATTTGACTGCAGTTGCTGGGATTTAAACTTGCAATGTTTGGCTTTAAATGGATGGTCAGTTCATTGCACATTGCTCTAACAATCACGGCTATTCAAATTGCTTCAGCTAAGGTGCCTTCACAAAATATAAATTGGTTGCCTGTTCTGTTTATAAATCAAAGGCAAAATGTTTCATATATAGATTGCCCATAAAGTCTCAATACATTTTTGTGTTCTTGATCTGCTGCAAAACAATAAACAATGCATTAGATTAGAGTAGGACTTTACAAAGAATAATGCAGTTCAGCATATTCACTTTCATCATCCATACATTGTTCCCAATTGCCATGCGGTTGTATGGAGCATGAACCATAATATTTGAGCAGTTATTAGTAAGCATGCCACCCTTATTCATTGTTTCAGCTTATTCATGTTTGGCACTCTGAAAGAGCAAATTTGGCTCTTGATGAAATTCCATGCAAAGGGACAAGGGGAATGAGGTCTGAGGAAGTCAGCATGTCATTTGCTGCTCTTCTGATCCACTGATTAGACAAAGGTATCATTTAGGTAGCCCCACACAATGTTTGCGTAGTGGAATAGTGCCTTACCTTTTTAATAAATGAGATCCCTCCTAACCGGTGGATTGGAAAATTGGTGGATTGTGGGCTCCCTATTTCCCCGTATCTCCTCCCCATATAACCACAATGCGGTTGGAACAGTATGTTGATAATGAAGTGCACATGTTGAATGCATTAAGTTTTATAAGATCCTACTCTATCCTACTGTAATGTTTATTGCCTTATAGCAGACTAGAAATGTGAAGAGATTTTTGAACTTTATGGATGCCTTCTGATTGAAATAATAGTTCTTAATATTCAGAAAAGGGCCATGTCTTGTATTTTTAAATAAATTAAGATACTAGCTTATTACAGCAGTTAATACCACCAGATATGTTTAAAATTTTCACATGGACGTTAAGCAATTGGAATATAGAGTCTAGAGGAATATAGTGGTTTGGCACAAGGTGCACTCAGCCTCATTAGTTCCCAAAGAGGCCAATTGAGAAGCTATTTGATAAAGATGTAGTGATCCCAGGTTGCGAAGGCCACATAATTGCTGGGCAGGCTTCGTGTGCCGACCATGTCCCACCTTCCAGTTCTGCATCCCACTCGTGACACCTGTAGTGGGCAGACATAGAGGATGCAGCAGCTGGGTGGTAAGCTTTGGCCCGTAAAAGGCGGTTGCACTAGGGGTTATTAGATAATATATATGAATGAGCCTTTGTTGGACATAAGATTTATGAAATATTATATCTACAATTTCTACAATTTATTTATTTCCCATGTGATTTCAATACAATAATATTAGCTTTTTAAATATTGGGGTGATACAGTAATCAAAGCACACGATACAAATTTATAAGAATTGGCAAATAAACACATTACATAAAGTAGTACAAAATAAATTACATTTAGTTACAGAGTATGTTGACAACACTGTCCACAACACATCAGCTGAATAAAATGACCTGTTTATTAGTCAGTTGTGAGCTTTTTCTTTTTTTTCTTTTGATTGGAGAAAAAATTCATTTATTGACTTATCCCAACTGTACTGATATGGAATAGCCGGGAGCGTAGGCTTTACCTAAAGGCTTTATCTGCTAAAAGAACCTCCTCCGAAGAGAATTCAGGTGAGGAAGTGCAGCAGTACCACTATTGTTCCTACAGATTCACAGAGTTGCATATTTTGGCTGGCAGTATGGCCTAAGCCAGGTGAATCTGAGGTGCCAGGACATAAACATGATTGAAGTCCTGCCCTAGTGAATTTGGTAGCCAGGGATTTGGTAAAGGATTAGGTTTGCTTCCAGCCGGAAACTTGGTCTTAACCTAATGGTTGTGTCCTGAGACAGTGAGGGCATAGTCATACAGTTATATTGAGAGAATTTTTGTAAATTGTTAGCTGCTGGGCTGTTGTCTCTCCATAGGGGAGGGTGTCATATTAAAAGGTTTAAGCTAGCGCAAATGATTGCATTAGCCAATGTTACCACAAAATGTTACATTTAATTGGTTCTTGGCTTCGCCATAGCTGTGTCTGTTGCACTTATGCTTAATGTAGCTTAGTTTGAGAAATCATGTCTGCTTTTCATTTGCTAATCAGTAGAGGGGTACTGCATACCCCCTTTGATGCCTCAACTTAGAAACGAGCTTTTTAAAGACGTGAGCTCGTGCTTTTAGTCCTGAAACAACCCTTGCTGACTCGGATAGTTTGTCGAACATGTTAATATCATTATAAAAACAAGTACTTGCACTAAGAGTTAATCTACATCCTGAATGTGCTTATTTCTTGTGTTAAAATTGTGGTGATCAGTCCTGAAAGAATATTGGTTAATATTCGTTCTAACATAAATTAATGATCTGTATAAGTAGATTGTACATGGTCATAACCTCATAGTGGTTTGCAAGGTTCTTTAATAAGTTTATTTAAAGGTATTTGTACTGCCTTTTACTGTAGCACATAAAAGGATCTTATGGACCTCAGTGGATTGCCCCCATAAATGTAATCAATAATTTATATGTGTTTCAAATAGTAGGAAGTATACCTGTCAGAGATTATTCAGTGAAACAAGCGACTCAGTTTTCTAAAAGGATAGATTACATGGGATAATTTAGTACATATATTTTCTGCCTACTTTTTCCATCCAGGTTTTGAATGTAAACAAAATTGCAAGATTATAATTATTATATATTTATGCCAACAAGCAGCTGTGGCACTGGATTTTTCAGTTCCGATTCTACCTCTCAAAATCACAAGAGTTTAACGAATGGTATTTCAATTACCTTCATATCTGATAGGCTGAATGTAAAATGTAGTGTTTTCTGTTCACTAAGCATAAACTTTTTACTTGGGGCAAACATATTCTTTGCAGCATTAAAATTATGTTGTTCTAAAAGTTTTAACTGTTTATGAATCTGAATGTGATGTTATTAAAATTTTCACCAGCATAGATAAAAGGTCTTGTGGTACATTATATGCCAAGTCGTTACTTAGAAAAATCAAAAGAAAGTGACCTAAAATAGAGCCTTGAGGGGCTCCATTGGTACTCCACACCTCTGAACATATGTTTGCAGTAGCAACCATTTGCCGTTTATTTCTGAAATAGGACTTGATAAGCTTTGTGTTTACAGCCCTGATTCCATATTGTTCAAGTTTACATATTAGTTGTTAGTATGACTACAATCCAAAGCTTTTGTGAGATCACACAATATTACAGACACATGTTCTTTGTTTTCCAAAGTAGTTATTGTTTCTTTCATTAGATATTTTATTACCAGTGTTGTAAATTTAAAGTACTGTAAACCAAATTGCTTATTACTTATAATTGAATCTTCATCAAACCAGCTTAGCATTTGTTTATTGATGAGTGGCTCAATAATTTAGAAAAAATTAGGACTAGACTGATCAGTGCATAATTGCCTATTGTATTTATATCTCCTCTGTTATAGACAGGTACAACTTTGGATAGTTTTAAGCACCCAGGGAATAGCTTATCTAAGATGCATCTATTAATCAAAAAAGACAGTGTTGTTACGATTGTTCCAATGATTTGCTTGACAAAATAGTAGGGAAAACCATATATGTCTTTATTATGTGGAGAGATTATTAACAGGAGGGATCAGACCCCACACATAATACTTTTACCTCAGTTATTACGCTTTGGCATTCAAAGTCAGAGCCAGGAAAAGGGGCTTTTCTACTATATTTTACCTCAGATGAATCAGAATCAAAATTAACAATAATTATCTTGACTGACTAAATGCAATGATCATTAAAGACATTAACATTTATTGTTATATTATCATCCTTACTAATATGTACCTCCTCTTGTATTATATTCCAAAATGTTTTACATTTATGATGAGGTTGTCATACACAGTTCATTTTATTTCATTCAATTTGTCTTTTATATTTCCTTATAAGAAGGAGATATTTCTCTTCAGTATGCCCTGTTCCTAAGTTTAAGTACACTGTATGATGAATGAGAACCTGATTTTTTTTTAACATTCTGAGTTCTTGCTATACATGTTGGATGCTAGTTGGATAGAGATTTCAGGATCTTAACACATTTAGAAAATTTAATTTAACTTAAACAGTACTGTCCGCTTTTCAAGAAATATTAAGAGTAGTAGATATTGGTAATCCACAGAACACATTTTGCCTGGTTTGTAGGCTAGAAAAGCAAAAAGAGGAGACCATAATTTCTAGACATAATAGAATTGACAAAATAGTCAGCATGCTTGGGATGTATAAAATGCAGAAATCTGGTGTCTCTGCTGTCCTCTTTATCACAGCTTTCTTACCATCTATTTTTGGTTTCTATATTTAGTTTTCTTGTGCATAACGTCTTTTAAAATCCCATTGTTTCAGACTTTAATGCAATGCCAATTTGATTATAAATAATCTGATGTGTTGCATTCACAAGACTTTCTCTACTTCTGTACTAACCATGCTTACAAACTCTTATTCCTATACTTTCTTCATGTTGAGATAAACATTTGCAGAAGTTATCTTATTGCATGTTTCGTTGTAGGTGCAAGGGAATATGGGAACACAGCAGAGTTTGAGCGGTAGTCAAATCTTTTAAAGCTTTCAAATTCCAAATGATTCACTCTAAAAAAAATTTATTTGTACATAAATTATGTGTTTTAACAAAATCTAAATTTTTTATAGAGTAAGATTTGGTATAGCTGGCCCCGTAGCACAGTTGGTAGAGCACCTGCCTGCTGTGCAAGGGGTCCCAGGTTCGATTCCTGGCAGGGGGGTAGGAATTTTTCTCCAGTCAGGATTATTCCTCATCCTTCCCTGAGTCTGGAAATATAATGTGGCTGAGTGGTTAGACCACTTGCTTACCACCTAGGCGGGACCTGCATGTAGTATTCATGATGGACGAAGTGGCACTTGGACAGATTTTCTCTAATGTAGGATTTGAAGCTTTCACGGCGAACGTTAGTGATAAGAGCTTCACAGGTGATCAGCCGTGTTAAACTTATGAAGGTCGAGCTTTCGGCCATTATACTCTCCATGGCCATCTTCAGGACTAAAATGATGGAAAATTCTCCTCAGTTTCCAAATATATACTATGGTTAGGTTGTGTTGTCCGAACCAATGCGCGGGTGATGGTTTCTGATTGGGCCTGCTGTAGGCTCGGCTGCAGTGTTTTCCCGCGGGTACGAAATTTGTGCAGTGTTTCTGATGGCTATAGTCCACGCGGAACTTAGTTTGAGTCCGCCCTCTCTGTTGAAATTGTGGGGGTGTAATTTGATGTGGATGGCCTCCTTGATGAGTCTGTCCCAGTAATTTTCTGCGTGTTCTAGTATTTTTGTGTCTTGGAAATTTATTTTGTGGACCTGTTCTATGCAGTGTTGGGCTACTGCTGATTTTTCGGGCTGGAGAAGTCTGATGCTCCGTTGTTCTCTAGGTTCTCCAGTTTCCCCCGCCATTCATTCCACCAATTGCTCCATTATCACCCTTCCAATCATCCATTTTGCCTGCATTTCATATCATCCTCTTCCTCACTATCATACTGCTTGACTGACCACCTGCCTCAAAGCCTTCACTCTGTCTAGTCCAGAGGTCCCTCTGCTCCCCGACAGGCATCTGACCCTAGGCTGGCTTATAAGTCCTACATAAGGGGAGGGTAATCAGGGAAAGAAGATGATTTGGTATATCTCTTACAGTTTACCAGTTATACCTACATAGGTTATAGCCAGAAAATTCAAAATATACATTTCGTTTGCCATGAAAATATCTCAAACATATGGCATTTTAATCAAAATCATTAAAACTATTTTCGAGAAAATCAAAATTTTCGAACAATTTTCCATGTAAAGGGTAGTTTAGGATGGAAGAATTTTCAAAATCTTTGTGCCATATCCTTTAAAGACATTAAACTTAAATACCAACTTTGTTTTTTAACCAACTTCTCATTTTTTAGTTATGCTGTCCAGACTGACAGACACACACACGGACCTTTTCCTAAAAACACTTTTAGTGTTTCTGGTGAAATCTTGACATCAAATGTTTGGGTGGAGTACAATACTTCCTCTACTTACTGTACATAGTAGAGAAAGTAAAAATAATCTAGCTCATTTCAGATCATTTAGAGATAGGGATGATTGTCACTTATATATAGATGACTCATCCAGGGGCCCATGAGCCTGTTTTGTCATGGACAATTGGGCTTCTAGTTTTCCTAGCTATTTGATTGAGCTTGAGTTACTACACTCGTGCTGTGCAGTTGTATCATATTCATCAAATTTGGAACTGTAGCACGTGCTTGGTGTTGCACTGACTCAGTGGGTTGCTTGATCCTGTAAAGAATCTGTTTCATTGACAGGATCAATGTTTAATGCAGTCACTGGTATTAAGAGTTCTGATACTGCTTTTTTAAAACTTTTATATCATCTCAACTAGATTTCACTGCATTTAGCACTTTAGACAGGACTTTAGACACACTGCATTTAGTCAGGAAGGTGTTGGTTTCAGCTTCCAAACTTGAAGTTGGCATAAATAAATAATAATTTCCAAACTTGATCTACCGTAGTGACCAATTTTGTCATTGTCATTGTTGTGAGGCAAAAGTGGCAATGATAAGATTTTCAAGAAGTGTTTACTAAGTTTATACTTAGCTAAATTTCTCTTTTTGCACAGAAGTCTAAAGGGTTCACAGTTGCCAAGTTCCTTGGCAGCATTATGTTTTTTAGTGTCTGATACTTTGCAAGGATATCAAGGCTTGCATTTAAAATTTCAGCATCAGTTGAACTCACCATTGTATTGTATTTTTATTGGTCTAGCATTATGTTGTTTCTAGGATATTGGGCTTCAAGTTGTATGAGCTAGAAGGATGAAACTTTAACCATTACACATGCAATCATGTCTTAATTTCTGGGACAAACTTATCATACAGGATTCTGTTTTACTTGAATCATTGAGGTCATCAAAGATTACCTGTTAGGATTCTATATTATGTGGTTACCAAAAGTTAGAATTAAAACTCAGAAAGTTGATGATAATTTCTATTTATTTTTTCTGCATATCAATGAAACAACCTATCATTACAGAGAAATAATTTTAATAATTTCTTTAAAAACAAGAGAATAGGTAACATAAAATACTCAAATGCAATCATTAATAAATTTGAAGCTTCAGTGGCATACTGGCACTTTAGAAATTTATAGCTGTAACTTCGAAATGAACAAATGTCCCCTATCTTAAATTACTTGTTTAAGATATCTACAGATCCTCTGAAAATATTTTGGTGTAGTTCATTAACACCCAGTATAATGTATACAATATGCTTAATGATGAACAGTTAACTCTATGTGTAAATCACCGTAAATGCAAAATGGTAAGTGATGTAGGATTTTACATTTTTAAGAAATATTCCTCATGTAAAGTTATAAGCAAAATGAGAAATTGCTGTTTCATTATGTACCGAGTGAAAGGGCTATAGAAGTCCTTTAAAACCACAGGGAGACTTCAGTGGGTACACTGAAAGAGTTTATTATCTTTACTTCTATCTTTTTTAGATTTTTAGAAAAATTGGAAAGACTTTGGCAACAATGCATTCCACTTTCCAGGTGGGTGAAAATTTACATTGAAGGCGTAGTTACATTTGCCTCACAATAGAAGCTACGGTGAGTTTCCAAAAGCAGTTAAGTCTGCATAACAGGAATTATATTTACTTTTGTTAGTGGTATTTAATTCTCAAGGCAGTTCCTTTATACATTTGCAGCAAACTATTAAAGGAACTAAATCTGGAGTGTTTTCTTTAAGTTTGAAAAAGGAAAACAGTCGCTATAATCATGATATATCATTATTAATATCAAGTAGTCCTTTCCTGTCATTGATGTTATTATTCAACATTGCTATTTCTTATGCACCACATACACATGTGTTTACTTTATTTATTATAGCAGTAATAAATGTTATTGCTCTCTTCAATATCATCAGTGAAAAATATTGGAGAGCAAGAGGATTAATGACTTCATTGTCAGAAATCCAGCATTAGCTAACAACAACAACTTTATTTATTATTGAATATTAATTACTCTTGGAGTGTACCTATGTCTCATTATGTTTGAACTATAACTCCTTAATTATCATTGCCATCTTGCTATAATGCCATAACTACCACGTTTTTTTGAATGATACAATTTGAAGTTTCTTTTTCTTCTGTTCATTTCTAATTGAGCCTCACTTTTATTTTCTTCTTACTTTGTTGTTCTGGATCTGTATTATGTACTCTAAACATAGAGTTGAAGACATAAGCTGGTATTTAAGAAAGCAATTGCTGTAAATTCCTAGAGTGTTATCCATGAAGAAGGATGTAACTACATCATTAGTATATCAGGCTTGGCATTTGGCTGGCTTTTAAATGGACTTCATCAGTCTTTTATGGTTCAATATTGAATACACGCAGCTTAAATTCAGGAAATAAAAGGAAAACAAATGATGTATAGTTTCTTCAAAGGGTGACAATAGTAATTGTTCTTTATATAAAATTTTACTAGCAATTAAATAAACAGCTGATTACATCCAACAGTTAGTACTGTTCATTATTTTAATGTGTATCCTTCATAGTATAAAACATAGGAATATCAGTACAATCTTGCACTTAAATGACAGGAATTATTTGCTTGAAGCATGCTGTCCTGTAAAATGTTGTGCTTGTTTGTTTGCCGCAAGAACCAATGTTCGGCGAAGGCAAGTGCTCCCATTCCCATTTTCCCATCCCCATTGCTTTGGGGTGGCCGTGCATTTTGTGATGATGTCTGAGTGCATGACTTACATATATCTATCCTGATTGTATCCAGATCATGCACTCCTCAAAATGAAATTTTGCTATCTGTGTTTACATGCACGCTACAGAACTGTACATTGCATCATTCAGTAAGAAATTTTTATGTATAACATAAATTCATCTCAATTTGTAGCTTAAATCATAAGTTAATAAATGAAGATTATGCAGATATACAAAGATATTTAAGAGTGGTATTCCATTACCTTTAATGTATTTAATTGTTTATATGACTTTCCTGATAGTCAATTAAAATTTGTGTGGCATGAATTTCATTGATTTGTTTTTGGGCTCTATAAAATAGTTTATTGCTCTCATGTACATTAGAAGATATGCTATATGAACATGTGTTCAGTAACATTTTGTTTCTTTGTTACCGCTCTTTCCGTACATCATCGCTTATAGTGAATGATGAGGTACATGATGGAGTAAAAATAACATATGTTATCAATCTTAAAGGAAGAGCTCAAAATGGCCCCTTTTAACATAAATAAGTGAATCAATCCACCATAATATAGAATCTCAAATGTCATGATTACCTTTAGGAAATGTTATGTAGATCTTACAGATTTGACAAGAATCATCATTGTACTGGGGTTCTTCAGATAAGAGCTTACCTCTGCTTACATCACCTCACCATTCTTTTATGTTTACATTCTGATGAGGGAGAAACAAAGAGCATCTACTTACAATCTAGTTGTTCTGGTATGGGCTGGTTGTTATGCAATAGCTACTCATTGTTCCATAAAACTTGAACATAATACAGCATAAGCAGAGTTGAAAGGGAAGAGAAATGGTAATAATGCAAAATGAAATGTTTGCAGATTCATGTTCATGCAATGTATTTTCAGTTTTTACATGAGAGAATTGTACCGCTAAAGCTTTGACTTTTTGTTTTACCCTATAAATCTTATACTTTGTTTAGCTTTGAAATGTTAAATGAGTTTGAAATGAGTGGTAAATATATTCAATCAGTCTTTCAAGCACCCTCCTTAGCAGGCTGTGGTAGTGAAAGCAATAATGACATCTGAAAAGTTTCAGTAACATGCATGTGTTTTAGAATAGAGGAATAATAACATGCAATAGAAATGGTTAGTTGTGCTTACTTTGTTGTATAGAATAAAAGAAAGGGTGATGGTTTGAATTGCAATGTACAGTTCCATCTCTATCTTCTCGCTCGCTTGCCTTCACCGAGTATTGTTTCTTGCAGCGGGTGGCGGGGCGGCACGGGGTGGTGCGAGCCACTCCAGCAGTGAGGCCCACATCGACCCTCCAGAGCAAGTGACAACAACCGACACAATGAAGGGCCAGGAGAACCCATCCGTCAACCACAATGCCAGCACCGAATACATCAATGGCAACGGCAAGGATGCTGGTTATGTCAAGAGTGACAAGGACACACCTGTTTAAACTAAGTGGCTACTTGGAGTGTTCTGCCCCACATATGCAACGTTTTCTGAAGAAGTCTGCAAAGCATTCTGCACTAGTGCTGGAAAATATTTGTAGTAACAAGTGTAAGGGTACATTACATGCAACATTTGGTTAAAGCACTGCCAACATGTGTTTGTTTTATATTTTCTTAAAATATCATAGCAGGCCAGATAGTAGTCAAAATATATGTAAGTTATGAATCTTCTCTTCCTGGCCTTGCTTCTAAATCTGTGATGTGTAACTCTTTAAACTTGGAATGTGGGAACACAGATGCAGTATTCAACTTGCATAGTAAAATTTATTATATTTTGTGGTACAGTTGAGTCTCTTTCTCAAAGAGCTTGAAAGTTTTATCTCTGTTGTAACAGACGTGATACTGCATCTGTGTTTTGTGTAGTTCACATTTTACTAACTCTTTTGGCAAACTACATTATGTGCTAAATTTATTCTGTGCCACAGGTCTTTCATTGAACAGACCGGATTATTTTGATAAATGTTTATCTCAGCAGACACGTATTGTGCATTCTTATAATAATACAATCTATAAACAATTTCCTTTTAACATAGTATTAAAATATTAAGTTATTTAAAAAGCTTCTTTAACATTTCTTGCTGTAGTAGAATGCACAGTTCAAAAGAGCACCTCAAGTGTTTGCTGAAGCAGGCAGCTGTCAGTAGTTCCTCATTTTTTTCTGCTATTAAAAGAAATTTTGCAAGTGCTTTGCTATTTCTGTTGTAACATAGAGTTATTTTGAAGTTCAGATTTGTTTTTAATAACAGAATATCTGGCTCTAAAATTTCTCTGATGCACATTTTAGCACATTTTATCTTTGTATTTTTCAACTATATGTGTCGTGTTTTATTTCCTTTTCTTATATATTTTTCCCCTTATGTAGAAGTAGATTTTGAAGATAAAAATGACATTGGCAAAGTATGCTGTATACAATACCTTTTGTCAAGTTTTTTATGTTAAAAGCAAGAAGCTGCACATTGATTTTGCTCACATGATGTGGGGCAGAGACCCAAGTCCATTGTTGTGTTCATCTCTTGTACTTGTATGTACCACTTATTGTTCACCTGAATCTTGCTTTTATCGGACAGCATCAATTTGGCGAATGTGTGTGCATAAGTGTGTTTGTGTGTGCATGCCTCAGTGTTTGCAAAATGGGTAAATCTTTTCCCTTTTGCATTTTTACAAAGAGCAGAAACTGTGTAAACAGCAAATAAGGGACAAATAGCAAGAAAGAGCAACAGTTAAGAGTTCAGTGTTTCTACAGGGAAGAAATGATGCAATGGCAGAAGAAACTAGTTTGTTGTGAGGACATTGATGCCGTATGGGCATTGGGACCATTTCAAGAGATTGCAACTTGGCACCTAAGCATGTAAATTAAAATAACTAGACTGTCATGGCAGTTCAATTGCCTTAAGGCCCACTGCCATTTCTCAAAGTTACTAGATAAACTTCTGAATCTAGTTCATGGATATTCAAAGAGAAAAATTACTTGGTAGAGCTAAGTGAATGATAGACATTATTCATCACTAGCATCTGCTTCAGCACATTAAAAACTTGTGAAACAATAGAGGCAGAGAATAGATATGGTCGTTGCTGTTGCTGCAGCTCATATACGAGATAATGCCATATTAGGATACTGTATATCCAGTATCCTCAGACTATACACCTATTCATGTAAAATCAGTGTTACAAGATGAGTATACATGTCAAAAATCTTTACATAGCATGTCTTCAAATAGAGGACAGTACCAATCCCAGTTAAAAGTATCGTAAATTTTCAAGGAACCATATTTATTCACTAAATGTAACATCATTATCACAGAATATCATTCATATTGCTAAGGCTTTGCAGCTGTTAGTAACAATTCTAACCATAAAACAGGTATTGATAGGTTTTAGATAAAAAGAAGTAAAGTAACTGTGCAATATCATTACTGAGAAATGTAATATGTGGATAGATTTTCTCATAATTGACCCAGCCTTTGAACCAGCTTTAGTTCTTTACATGCAACATTCCACTCAAAAACACTGATACGTTGTTATTTATTACCTCAGTAGTTAAATCACACATTAATTTGTTTAAAATCAATCAACACAATTTGTTTCTTGCTGTCTTTCAACATCATGTCTTTAGAATGATTCACTATTTTACCTCTATTGTTACTCATTGAACTAACAACACTAGTAGAAGCAATCATGTAAATTATGTTGCTAATAGCTCATCATTATCATGTGAATGCAGAAGATTGGTAAATGACACTACACAAATTAAATGAAGGCTACAACCTTCTTTAGATGTATGATTCATCTTATTTCCCATTTCAAATCAATGAAAAGTTTTGGACTATGAGCAATATACTTTTTGAAAACTTCAGATAATCACCCGTACTTAAGATGACTATATGTATTATGCTATTCTTTTGTTTTTCATGTATCACAAGTTAATGACATGTGTTTACAGCAAGTAGAATGAAGAAATTTTATTTAGGTATTGAAGCCATTTCTATTACTTAAACATATGCAGAGAAAACATTTCAAAGACACATTCCATAACTGTGAATTCTTTTAGGGTTATTAAGGAAGCAATCTGTGATAAAATTCAAAATGTTAATTAGCTGTACCATAGGAGTTTCAATGTAAGTAATCTTCAGATTATCTGTATTTGTTGTATCTCTCTGTCTTTCATTTTTTGAGATACTACAAATCTTAATGTGAACTTCTTAAAGCATTCCACAAATAAATAAACACTTTTGTGTTAGTTTGAGTTATTATGACTAAAAACACATAGGACTTACGATCAGAATATAATAATTGAAATAGAAACTTGATTACTTTACAATCCACAGCCCATTTACATCCATTCTATTCATCACATGCAATATATATGCAACATTCTTTGTGCCATTTTTGTTCATAAGGTTGTCCAAGCCACAAACTACTTGTAAAGCCATGTAGGATTGTCATTTTAATTTTTTGCATGTTCAGTGTATTTCTAAATAAATTTCTGACTCTTGTTCACCTCACCCACCACATATTTTTTAACATCTTGACCTAATTTAATACTATAGAGTTTTGTTTGCATCACATTTATTTCTGTCTGAACCACATTTAACCATATATTCAGCTAATATGTCACTGCAACATGGTACTGCCTTTTGAACAAACTGCATGCTTTTTACATGTACAAATTTAAATTTTAGTTACTGTAGCTTCATTTTCCATAGCAAAAGTTATTGGAACTAGTTTCCAAGACTGTTGTTTCCATTGTCAGCCTAAAATCACTGAGGCATCCCCTCCTGTGGCTTATAGATGGCACTTTTTGCCTGTATCTGCTGTGCAATGAGATAATTTTCATAAATTTTGTAAATTGTGTTCATTCTTATGTATAATTTCCCCCAAATGGAGAGTTTGACCGTTTTTAAAGCACTTTCAAAAGCTTACATTTCTCTTTCAATTGTTGCTTTGCATAATATAAAACATTTTCTTTTAATATTTTCAATCATATTTTGAATGTTCATGTTAAATATGTCTATTTAGAAAAAAATATGAAAAAAATTTCCTTTCACAATATTTTTCTTTTGTTGTTCCTTTTGAAATATGTAGTACCAACCAACAGCTTCATTATACACCTTTCATATAGTCCAGCAAGAGTAGAGCAAACACCAGTACATAGTTCAAAAGCTCGCAAAATTACTCACTATCAACATTGATTCTGATTTTTTGGTCACCAGTTTATAACTGGTATAGATGTAGATACATAGCCATAGTTTATTGGAGCAACTATAATTTATTATTGCTATACTAAATGGAATTAAAATGTTCAACTTAGCATTTACATGTAATACATGACATTCCGCTTGTCTGCTTGATTAAATCCAACTCAGGTTTAGTAAGTACTATTCCTTGAAGCGTTGTAAAGTAATTTGGTAAATTTTTAAAAATTCAGTGAAATGTAATTGGTATGTGTTTAATAATGCTGTGGTAATACTGCTTGGTTACCTTATAGAGGAACATTTCCCTTTCGACACCCAGAGGTTAAGTTGGTAGGTTTTGTATGAAAAATAAAACTAAATCTAAAGTATGAATGATATTCTGTAATATGAAATGCAATTATGATTAAATATAATAGTTATAATTAAGCGTAAAATTTGTTGGTTCTTTTGTCAGAATAAAAATTTTAGGTAACACTTGTGGAATGCACTCATCTTTAAAGGTTGTGTATCACTTATATGGTTGTTTGAGGTTTTACTAAAGGAACCAATACTTGAGGTAAAAAAAAATGGGAAAAAATGTTTACTTATATAAACAGAGCAAGTATGCAATAAAGCATTGTTGTATTGAGCAAAATACTCTGGATTACATCTTGAGATTCTGTCTACTTGTTAGTCTTTCGGTAGTTCCTTATCTTGCACAAATTGTTTCAGTCCAAATAAATGATCCATTCTTGCAGTAAAAGGAGTGCAGAGAAATAAAAATCTCCGTATTAATATTCTGGATTTTATAACAGTGTTGTTGGATCTCATTAAAATAGAAAAATGGGCCAATTAATAGTACTAAACAACACTCACTTTTTAAATGTCTTAAAACATATTTCAGAGGTTAGTTTGCTCCATTTTTTTAGAATCATCTCCATATTTATGCCTTTGAAGTAGATGTGCTAGTAAGTAATATAGAACTAGTCTTCAGCATATTAAATTTATGGAGAAAAATGAAGGAGAATAATTACAACTTTATTGCTGAAAAAAGTTAAATAGAGCTCTACAAAAGTCTAATATGCTAAATCACTATGTTTCTATGGGGAATGATTGAATCATTGGATCCAGTCCTCTTACAAGTGGGATTGGATCAAAATTTTATTGCATGGAAGCACCTACCAGATTCAAATCGTTTTGAATCTGTCAAAGTCTACTATACTCATAACATGCTGCACACTCACCATTTTGTTTCCTTAGTGAAAATTGTATAATAAAACACTTTATTGTTTCTATAATCTCGCAATATATTCTTCTAAAAGATATTTGCTAACCTGAAAACTTGCTTAAAATATGCAGAAAACACGTGTTTTACAGGTTTGCCAACACAAATCAAGTGAGCAGCATAAAAGTTTGAATTATTTATGCTTGAGCCTTGCTCATGCAAATCGATCTCATTCTGGATTGAATTCAACTTGGAAACACAGATTATATCAACAATGGGATTGGACTCAAATCTATTTCAGTTCCTCATGGAAATGTAGTGATTGTTACAAATCATCCTATCATAGACAATTACATTTTATTTTTAGCATCAATGTTCAGATTGGGACTCAATACCATAGATGCAATCTGATAACCCACGAATTAAACTAATTTTGTATTTTGTAGACAGCTACACTATTAATAATATAGGATTCTTGGTTATTAATGCAGCATCAAAAAATCAGATGATATGAAAAATAATTTATTGTTCCACAAAACTTGATAAAAGTGTAAGGGAGTATACTTGGTATTTTAGCAAGTACATCATCAAAGTACAATGATTATAATCATAATAATTATTGAAATTTGTAGTTCTAATGAAAATAAATCCATACTTGCTACACCTAAACTACAACAGTTTATTTTGGTTTCATACTAGAAAGAAGGGTTGCAAGGAATAGCCAAAACTTGTCTAACAATTCTGATACCATGAAATCAGTCTTTGTTTTCTTGAGACCTTTCTCCTCATTGCCATTCAAACTAAGCTTATGCACCTACATAACTTTATGCATACTTGCTCTTGTGAAAATTACCAATTGCAGAATATAGATTTTACTGGAATGCTCATAAGGGCAAAATAAAGATCAAGTTTACATTTGGAATTTTCAGAATACAAATATAAGGTTTATATCAAATATGAAATATCAGTATTTTTATGCATATTATGTATCTAGAGTGAGATATAGGTAGGTTAAACAGAATTGATATTGGAGGCAGAATCTTATTTATGGAATTTTATTCTTCTTTGTTTGTTTTTTAAGCTTATTGCACTTTTTATTAATTTAATGCATTCCACTAAGCATTCCAAAGGTTTTTCTTGGAAGTAAATTGAAAGAAGTAGAGTTTGCAAAGGTTAAACAACTAATAATATTTGAAAATATTATCATTTGTGAAATAAACTCTTATTTTCATATATGTCATTTCAAGTGCATTTGTTACACATACGTTGGTGACCTATGACTTTTCTGCACATCTTATACCTTTGTGGATTTCTTATCTTACACATGCTTATACCAGCAGCATTTTAGTGGTATGTTTTTTGTGCTGTGCTGGCCTCTGTAAAGAATCTGTGAAACTGAGGCTATTTGCTTACAGGAGCCACTAATTGGCCATTTTTGCCACCTGATGCAAATGAATGCATAAATAATGTGATTTAGAAGGCATGCAATTGCATGTAGCATCTCTAGGCCAAGAGGTTTCTGTTGATTTTACAATATACAGTGCTAAAACAATTGCATATTCATACCTTAATGGTATCCAGCTTCCTTGCTGTTACATGTGTATTATACATCAGTTGTTACTGCTGTAAGCTGTTATAAGAGTTGCAATATCTCTGCATCAAAATCAAATGGAAAAATTCAATGCCATAGCTGGTATTTGAACTGTGAATCTTTCACTTATGGTTGCTTTAATGCATTAATATACCCCAGTAAACCTTAAGGAGATCTTAGATTCATTTAAGATGACATACTCCAATAGCACTTACAATGCTGCAAGTACTATGTGTCCCAGAGTTCAAATCAGCTATTCTAGAAGATCTACAGTTTATGTTCTGACTCTGACCATTGAAGTTTTCAATCTGTTTGTACCTTTTCAACCTCTGACCTACATATGGCTTGTGAGGAAGGACAATAAATTACTATCCTAAATTTGTTTATTATAATAACATTTAGGAAATTGTCAAATATATCATGGATAATTAATTCCTCTCTGAAATATTTCTCACCTGGTGAATTCTACAACCTTTAATGTGTTTAACATTTATTACTCCTTTCATTCCAAGAAAAGGGGGAAAAAGGAATGCTTGTAAATCACTTCTACTGCAAGGGTTTCGTATTATGAGCTTTTTCCAGGAAAATTATTTCATATGTATTCAACCTCTGCATTATTATTTTCAAACTGCAAGCAGCTGTAGGAATCTTTTGGTACTTCCAATGTATGATTTTGGTGCAGAACATTGAACTATCTGAGTAACAAAGAATTGCCTGTTTTGAATCACTTGTGCAGAACAAAACTTTAAGAAGATGGAGCTCATGCAAAGAGTGCCAATAGAAAAAGTTGTTCTAGTAAAATGACTCTCAGGTCTGCTGTTTGTTTGAGAATTTACTTCTTGTGGCCATATTTCTCTCATAGGTAAGCATTTTGAACGGAGGACATGTTATTTCCATACAAATGTAAAAATTCTCTTTAAACTAAAGTTGGGATTAGTTAGCAACTTCTTTAAATGATTTTGCTTCATGTTTATCTATTTAATTATGATAAGTTTGTGGGGACATCTTCCACATTGTCGATTGTGCAGTTGACTGGTGTTCCCATAGATAGTAAATAGACCAAGTGAAGAAACGAGAGTGTTTAAACAAGTTGTCAACTCAGCCCAACGTTAATTATAATTTCTCGGTTACTTATACTATTTTTAAAATTTAACACTAGAACCCCGGCGCTCGCCAGCTACCATTAACTACGGTAGCGGTCATTTTTGACCGTTCGCTTTTTCTTTGCCTTTTCCATGTACATTTTACAACTTATTTCTTACCAGTTTAATATTGTTATTATTAGGTAACTAGGTCCAATATATTATCACTGTGTATGTATAAATTATTGGAAAGTTGCCTTTCTAGGACATGCATTCGAATGTTCTATGTTAAATGTTTTCTCTAATAATCTTGTGGTAATGGAGAGTTAGGAGGAAAAAAGTATCTATTTAATTTGGTAGTATATAAAAAAGCCCGTACGATGAACATATATCCTCTATCTCTGTTTTTCAACAGTATGTTTATTCACATAAAAACATAGTTCAAATTCTCAGAAAGGCGGAATATAGTGTAATAGTGCAATAAGAGTATTTAGGATTATGAACGTGATAACACAACTTTGTGTATAATAGAACAGTAATATTGCAACAAATATCTTTATATTAGTAAACCTATTACAGTATGACAACTATGTTAGCACTTACACAGAATGTTCCTTCTATTGTTATGAACATTCACTTATGCGTTGCATTTTACACACATAAGAACTTTTCTAACTTCTGCTGTGCATTTCCACATACGGGTTTCTTGCAAATATGACAGGAATTGCTTGCTTTGTTCTGTGTGCAGTTATGACCTATTTGACACTGTCGTCGGCGATTAGGGGTTGGATGTTCTTCGGTTGGATTAGTCTGTATACAACGTTGTCTAGTTCCCAAGTAGATTTCTCTTAGTTCATCAGCGAGTTGAAGGATGAATCTGCGGCGTGAAAGTTCCTTGCCAGTTGTTTCTCGAAACACTATCCAAGCGTTTATTGTCCAATATGTTGTAAAAAACATGGATCGGCCATCTGTGGATACCAGCACGAACGGAATACAATCGTGCCATCTCATCAATCACATCCACTCCATATTTACTCTTGTAAAACTGAACTGTTTCAGGAAGTTTCTTGGAGGCTGCACATATTGCACATGAGTTGTGAAGTGCACCCTGTATAATTACATTCTTCTGTGACTTTCCTTGGTAGCTGGTTAGCAAAATACCATCGTTTTTCTTCATGAGAATGGTATAAAGAGGAGCTCTGGAATTTCTAAGGTGATCAGGAACTTCTCATATCAATCTATTCACAGTTCCTACGATACTAGTACCCGACTCCTTCAGTGTTTTAGCTAGTGATAGTGAAGTAAAGTAGTTGTCGGTGGTGACGTTTCGTCCCTTTTTTAGAAAACGATTTTTTAGAAACATCACTACATGTTCTGGAACAGATTCTTTCTAAGACCGCTGATTATCCTTCCCCAGGTATGGGATATCGTTGCAGACGTACTTTCAGTTCACATCTCCAGGCATCCAGTAGTTTATACCAAATTTATCAGGCTTATTGGCCATGTATTGAATAAATGGACAATGACGTTGTGTTGGATAAAGTTGTTCATCTACTGTAAGGAATGTACCTAGTATGTAGCAAGCCTTACAGTTTTCAATAAATTTGTTTCAAATAGTTGAAACTAGTGCAAACCCATCCGTCTTTAGCCTTTCAGAACGGGATGACCTCACATCAAATCGTAAACATCTCATCCGTTCCACGAATCTGTCCCTTGCCATGATATCAGAAAATATAGGTGGCCCCCACTTTTTGGACCATAGTTCGGCTAACTCAAGCCTTTTGCACCCAAGTGCACCCTGCAAGTAAATTACGTTGATGAAAGCGTGTAACTCATCCAAGGAAACAGTCCATTTCTCTTCATTTTTCTTCTCTCTTGCTTCAATCTCAGTAGAATTTTTGATATGTCGAAGAATCGACTCATCAATGAACAACTTCCAAGCAGATGCATGGCTGCTGTCCCTTACATGTCTCTTAGCATAAGCAGTAGGGCCTCCTTTTTTTTCACAACATTATGTTGCTCTGTTCTACCAGTATTCTGACCTGGATCGATGATCTGCCACTCAGTACCCTTATCTCTACTAAGTGCAGGAAGTTTTTCCTCTTCATGTTGCCTTTTTCTGCCTCTTTCTTATTATTAGTTGTGTTGAAGTGGTTGCGTTACCTGAAGCTGTAGCATTACCAGTAGGCATTCTATTTTCACTTGCCGCTTGTGACGCACTCAAATTGCATGGAGTACACAGTGCTGCAAGTCATCTTCAAATGGTGGTTGTATCGAGCTATGCCCATACCTTCTTACCTCCCTCGCAGCACGAGAATTACAGGAAGCGTTATCCTGAATTTGATTTTCTGAAAATAAGTAAGCAAAGCAAATATATGTGTATAACTACATAAATGCACCTATTAGGAATACAGTTTCATGTTATGCAATATGTAAAGAAAGCAGAGTAAAACTTACCATTCAAATAATCTTCACTGAACGACTCATCTTCCGATTGTTCTGATTCAGCTGGAGGTTGATAATCATCTTTACCACTACCACCTTCTGATACATCGTCTGGTATGTCATGAAATATAGCTAGGATTTCATCTGGTTTCAAACCACGAGACATATTACAGGCATAGATTCACAACGCACACTACTGTAATGAATAGTTGGCATGAAGACCGACAAAGCAGATTAGTGACAATGAGAAATCCAACGACAGTGCGAGCGAAAGCCTAACAAAATAATTGTAACGGTCAAAAATGACCGTCTCCGGGGTTCATGGTCAAACATGAAAAAACGCCCACGTAAATAATGACATGCCGAAAATTATTATGCTATATAAAACTAGAGGTTATATCAGGAAAAGTCATGAAAGACCAAGCTTCGTTTTTAAAAACCGGCGGAACTATACTTATTTAAATATCAAGAACGGTCAAAATGACCGCTACCGGGGTTCTAGTGTTAACATCATTATTTACATGTTTCTAAGTTAAGTCTTGTCTAGCTCAAAAACATACTGCTTTTCTTTTCTTATCTCGGTTTGTTGTATTTAAGAATACAGTGTTTTATTATAATCTCTACCTCTGCAAAGAAATACTAAAGGTAAAAGATGTGCTTTTTCTTACTTTGTGCGTTGTTAAGTGTTAACCCTTGCAACATCCACTTCTATAGATACATGCAATTGTGTGTACTAATTGTATAACTAATGTCTTTCATAGTTTAATTTTACTGTTGATATTTAAAAGCTTCAAAAATAAGTCACATTATAAGAGATCTGTTCCTTAGTTGTATACAATTAAGATAAACCTTATAGCAGCTACCAACAAGTGTTCAATGGATGTAATTCAGTGAACACAACACAAATGTTAAGAGGATTGGTGACAACCTCTACAAGACAATCAATTACGCAAAATCTTCCTAAGTGGAGAAAAGAAAATAGAAGTAAAGAAATTGTCAACCATTAAAGCACTCTGGGATGATGGGTGTTGTGGTTTTTAAGTGATGTTTTTCAATAATGATTAACATGCATTGGACTTAAAAATCAAAATATTAATGCAAAATATATGGAAATTACATCATATGTGAAGTAGTGTATGTATGTATGTTTTACTACAAAACTACTACTGCTTCAGGACACCGACTATGTAATATTTAAAAAACTTGCGAATGTGATTTCAAAGCATAAACAAATGAAAGGTTCAGCAGCTCTAGAAATTTTGATTTTGTCTCACGTCTTTTGATACTGTTCCAGAAGTGTGTGTTTTTGTTGAGTGCAATTGTGTGCTGAGATGTTTTGGAAAACAAAATAAAACTTCCTTCCCTTATTTTTTATTTTTATTTTTTTAGTTTCTGATATGGACTAGACAATAAGCTCAGTGTTTGGAAATGTGTTTTGATGTGAGGTAGGAAATGAGACATACTTCATCACCACTCTGTATGTGAAGAGTTTCTATTTGGATGTTTTATCATGCCAGAGACAATGCGTAGCAGCAAGTTTCAAGACATACCTCAATTTTTAGTTTGTATGGAATTTATAAAAAGCTGTTTTCTGAAAATTTGTTTTGTTGAAATTATGTATTTTTCTGTTGGATGTACTCTCTTAGGGCAAAACTGAGGTTAATGTTTCAATTGAAAAAAATAAGCAGCATTGTTCTTTTTCTCTGAAGATTATAATTAATTTACTGATTCTGAATTGAGTCGTGTGCATTACTTTTTCTATTATAAACTAGGAACCTTATAAATCATATATAAATAAAGCACCTACAGAAAAGTGAGTAAACTTTGAGCCAATTGTTAAAGTTTCTTTTGAGCAGTAATTTGGTAATGCAATGCACGTAACTCCATTGAGGATTAGTAATGAAACTGCTGATTTTTATTTTTGGATATTGTTTACATGTCACTGAACTGTAGAGAAATATTAATCTATTCCCAGTGCTACAGAAAAATTAACTAAATTCACATTTCTTTCTGAGGTGAAGTTAGGTGATTTAAAGGTCTTCTGGTTGTAAATAATGGTAACATATTTTTAAAATAAATTGGGATTTCCTGATATCTTGAAACCCAAAGGTGTATTTATTTCAAACAGCTCCAATAACTGATAAAGCATGACAAAGTCTGAAGTTATGATACACACAGGTGCATAATACTACCATTTAAAGGTAGGGAACTTGTGTTATCATAGACTGAGAAAAAGTATTAAATATTTAAATTGTAGATTGTTTGTTTTTGTATTTGGAAATGTATTGAAAATTATAGTAATAAAAAATGATTGGCATTTTTGTACAGATTTGCACACAATTTCCCATAAAGTGCAGGATGCCAGTTACCATTATTTCTACCTGGACCATCATATATGTATAATCAATTTTTTGAGAAAGGCATAACATTGTAGGGAAGGTGGAATAGAGTTAGATAATATCAGCTGCAAGTCTTAGGAAATTAAACTGTCAATATACAGAATATCAGCTGTATTTTAAAGAGTTCAATTGTTTTCTTCTCATAGTTCCAGATCCTATTCTTATGTTTTACTGATTTTTGGTATTACAGTAGAATCCTGATAACTCGACCTAATGTGGATGAGAGGGTGTCAAATTACTGAAATGTTGAGTTTTACACAATAAGGGATCTGTTATTTGCATCTCATAATATAATATTGCAAATTACATAAATACATATTCTAGCACAATATAGGAAACAGAAAAGTTTAACATGTCCCAAAATATATTATATATTAATATTTTTCTAGTCTCTTTAATGCATCAAATGTAATTTCTGTTGTAATTCTAAAGTAAGAACAAATTAGAAACTAAAAACTTCACTTATCTTAGTAATGTTGCAAGTTCTTTTTGCAAAACTGACTCAAGTTTCGAGTTGACTCCAACTTATTCTCAAAGCTATACAAACAAATTTGTTACCAAAGCTACAGATCTTCATTTTTCTCTGAAAACAAAAAACATAGATACTGATGCTCATGTTAACTTCTCATCTTTTCATGTCATCCCACTTTTTCACTGGCACAAACACAACTCAACACAACACTAACAGTAAGCCTGAAATCTGAGAAACAGGACAGTAACTGGAAATATATAACTGAAAATTTTCCTTACCATCTACGTACTGAGTGAAATAATATATTTTCAAACCTTCCAAACAGGTGTTTGTGTTATGTAGCCACACTATTAGTGGCATGCTTTCCATGACAATGGTCTGCCAGCTGCTTATGTTCTGACTAGATATGAAGGTCAATGTACGGTAAGCCCTTTTGTTACTGAAAGGGAGAATGGGGCACTAATTAAAATTTACCTACACTGTTTATACCACATAGTGGATTATAGGAATTATTACAGAAAATAACAAAAATTAAAATAAAAAAGGTTGTTGAGTTATCAAGAGTAGAATTACCAGGGTTCTCTGTACTATATTGGGGGGAAAAAAAGAAAAACAAGTGGTAACTTATGCACTATTTAAGTTTTATAGGCATTCTAAAAAGAAATAGCTTGATATTGCATTGAACATAGAAGAATGTGTCGTGATTGGTAGTTCATATATTATGTTTAAATTAGTTTACTTGCTTTTTGCCCAAAACTTCATTTTTATAAGCTAGATGAAGTGATACTTAAATGTTTTATATATTTTGCTGTTTATGCAACAAAAAAGACAACATATTCTTACACATACAAGCATTTAGAGGTGCATGGCACAAATAAATGATCTCTTGTTAAAGCGTGCTATAAAAATAATTCCACAGATACATTTATGGCAATACTTTTTATTCCATCTATCCCTCTTTATTAAGCCTTTACTTAGAAGAAAACACCTCAGTGAGAAAACTAGTTTTGACAAATATTATAAAAATGCTTGTGTTACTTTAAACACAGTTCTTTAGAGGAATTAATGGCATGATCTTGAGATTTCCTGCAGTTCACATTGTACATGTTGCCAAAATATTAAAGTACTTATAAATATATACATATATAACTAAATGAGATGAAGAAGAAAAAATATACAATAATAAGAGATTTCTATTGCAAGTTAGATAACTATGTTAGCATTATTATTGATATAATAAGGATAATATATTTTGCTGGTTATGATAAAAGAGATAAAGTGATATCTGAATGTGAAAATGTGCATTCCAAGTTTTAAAAAAAGAATATAAAATATATCTGATTTTACTTTTATTTTTAAGTTAAACACATTCCTTTCTGTACGTGTACATGTGTCTGTGTGCAAATACTTATTACCATTATTATTAATATTGCTACTGCTGTAATTACCACAACTATTTTTGCTGCTAATTTGTTTTTTACATACATTTGTCAGGTGGGGATGTTAAATCAATTGAAATCATTCCAGTAATTAGCAGAGTGAAATAATTTACATATTTTGATGTGATTCAGTATGCTGTAGTGAAACTACAACAATGTAATTTATTTTTGCTCATAAAACAAATTCTGTTAGGCTTTATGCCATATGATCACTGATGTATAGCATTTCTATAAAGAGCTTAGTCTAAGTGGATAGCCAAGTTCCTGTTGCCTTACCCTGAATATCCAGTGAATGTTAGCAATGGAGTGATCAGTCTGTTACTTTTCAACAAACAATCAGGTCAGATTTTGAAATAACATTTTTCTCTAGTACTAATACTTGGCAAAGCTGTTGAGGGGACTAGAAGCAAAAGGATATCAGTACCAAAAGTTTTAATTCTCAGAAAAGAGCAGTTTTGTTCCTATTGTAAATTTTAATGCATGTTAATCAAAACATATGTGCTGCATATAACCTTGTTCTATGTATTGTGCATTTGTGTATGCAGTCTTAAGAAATAATAATTATTACCTTGTCATAAGAATTTTTTCCTTGGAGGCCTGCAAGTACTTACACCCTTTTGCTTCCAACTCGGTCACCTGCACCCCCTTTTTCCTTCAAAGAATTGTATATGTTGGTTAATATATGGATGATAAAATACACATTGTCATTTTTACAGTCACAAAATTATCCAGATTTGAAAATTATCCAGCATTAAGACAGTAGTATTTTTTTTTATTATCATTAATTTATTTAATATTTCTTCAACAACAGGGTCAAATCACTGACACTATAAGTAGAGACATTGTCACAATAACGAAAAATACGTTACACATAAAAATTTGAGCGTTAGTGATAATATATTAATACGTACATCACAATAAACACTGAAAATAGAGCCTAAAATGTCAAGTTGAGAGACCATACAATAAAAGGGGATAAAAATTGTTTGAGCTTAAATCTAAAACTGTCTAAGTTTTCTTCCATGATTAAAAGCTTTATTTAAAAGCACAATAGTACAATAGCATTTATTCAAAGTGGCTTATTATAAATAGTTTGGAGGCAAAGAGATATAAGTATATTTGTCTCCCTTTATTGCTAGACAAAATAATAAATTTGTGAACTGATTCTGAGAATAACATGTCAGTAATGCTATTTGCACTGTTCAGCCATCGTATTGGTTCTTCCCATACACTGGTTGCATACTAACTCTAAATGTTTTTATTTTGGCACTTGTACCCTTTTGCTTCTAACCTCTTCAATTCATCTTGACTTTGTTCTCAGTATTGCCAGTTTAGAAATAGTTTTTGGTGAATTCTTGAATTATCAGAGCCAGAGAAATAGGAATGAAAACCCTTTCCACCCTTTCCTCAAATCTTGAGTATTTTTACATAAAAGCACAAAGCACTTTCAAATAAGTTTAGATTTTGATTTTTAATGCTATGCTACTTACCATACAGTTTTGTTTTCTAAATACATTCCATTTTAATTTGAAGCAGTGCTAATTATCATCATCATCATCATCATCATCATTATTATTATTATTATTATTATTATTATTATTATTATTATTATTATTATTATTATTATTATTATTATTATTATTATTATTATTATTATTATTATTATTATTATTATTATTATTATTATTATTATTATTATTATTATTATTATTGGCATCCTGTGTATAAAATATTTGTACACAAAGCTAAAACTGAAACATGGTTGTAAACATATGTATTATACAACCAAGGTAGAAGTTGAAATTTTGGGGGAAATTTACTTTTTAAAAGCTCATCACATTCTTTGTGAACAAAACCTAGCATTAATACTTCCATTAATAATGAGGTTGATAAATTTGAGTATTTCTGTTATTTAATAGTACAAAAAGTATGTAAATATAGTAGCAGATACTATTAGGAAATCGGCAATAACATCAAAGTCATTCAAGTTGGAAACTCAAATCCTATGTACAACAAGCTTTACTATTTTCTTTAATAATAAATAATTATATAATTGCAAACAATAACAAAACTGAAAATATGTTTGCAAATCCGAAACAGTGAAATTGTTTAGACATAAATTTGTTATCTTCCGTATTGTTAGCCTCTGTAGCCAAATACACCTCCCACTTTGATTTCATGCAGGAGCACATTCCTCTTTTATTTCTGAAATGTTGCAATAACATTAGCCATTAGTAAGTGCAATTAATGTGCCATCTAAATTTATTTTGCACATTACAGGTGTCGATGTTCGCAGCATATTTGTTTATTTTGTTTGACAATATGAAGTATATCATAAAGTTTGAAGTTTTAATAATTTTGGAAAGGTGATTATTCACAAAGGTGGGAGGAGTAAAGGGAGTTACTGCTCCCTACGAAAGAAAGTCCCTGAAAGGATTGTGTTGCCCTTATCTGTTTGGAAACAGTGTGACAAGGACAGTGAATGTGTGTGACAGAGAATACATGCTACATAAGGAGTAATACTATTCAAAAATCCAGCCGAGCCTCACGAGCAGCTTTGCCTTCAAACACATGTTACTTTGGTTCTTCTGCAAACACAGGATCGCTTAAATAGAATTGTACACAAATATAAGTCACTACAAATACTAATATGTGTTCTTCACAAAAGTAGAAGTTGTGAGATGTTGGCTATATATTTTTGAATGGACTGTAAGGCTGTAACTGAGCTATCTTGTGTATCATAAACAAGGGTTGGCAGAGTATTGGACCCATGACTAATCTATAATTGCCTCTCCCCTCCCTGTACCTTGTTTCCCAGGGACTTTCTTTGCTGTGGAAAACAGTAAGCTAGGACAAATTAAGAAAATTCTTGATCTTTCTTAGCCCTCTAGCAAAATAAGAGCACCTGTAAATTATTACACATTCCTTTATGCTAGTGTGATTTTAAAAGTCATCACTACATTTCTATGGGAAATTCAAATCAATTGGGTTCTCATTCTAGATTGAATACTTCACGGAAATTTGGATTCAGATAACTGAACCCATGGATCCAATCCTCTTAGTGGGATCAGATCAAAATTTTTTTGCATGGAAACACCTACCAGTTTCAAACCAATTTGAATCTGCCAAAGATGCTAACTTCTACCGTACACATTGTAACATGCTGCACGTCGTCATTTTGTTTTCTTAGAAAAAGTGCTATAATAAAACAACAATAAAACCACTTTTATTACTTCTATAAACTCCCAATATATTCTTGAAAAAAAATTCAGTAATTTCAACACCTACTTAAAATACACAGAAAACATATTTTTTATAGATTTGCCAAGATAAACAAAGTGACCAACATGAAAATTTGAATTACGTATGCTTGAGCCTTGGGTATCCAAATCGATCTCATTCTGGATTGAATTCAACATGGAAATGGAGATTGTATTGAGAATGGGATTGGACTCAAATGGATTTCAATTTCCCATGGAAACATGGTGCATGATTTTATTATTTTAAAACGATTGTAGAATGTTAAAATCTCCCCTGTTCTATCAAGAAAACATTGGTAATCATCACTACACTGGAGTATTGGTTATAAATGCAAGTAATTAAGTACTCTAAATGTTTTACAGTTTTGTATTTGCAAAAGGTCTTATAAAATGAAAATCTTACATTAAATATGATATTTAAAGGATATTTACCCTATCTAAAATGGTCAAACTTTTTATGATATGAATTAATTTTAAGATTTTTATGTATAAAACATACCTAATTACTAACATAAAAAATGAAACATTAGATAGTTTATCTTTCAGGTAACTGTCATTTGGGAAAATTTCTGCTATTATCTTTACAGACTATTTGATGAAAGATTAAAGTGAGAAAAATGTTAGGGGTTGTATAGTTAACTAGTCTCATTATTTTAGATATTATATTAAATAATAGAATCTTTGATGGGTTAGCAGTATATCTACGCTGTTGTTATATCTGCTGTGCTGTTCCTTTGGCTGTTAGATACAAATACACCTTGTCTTTGAAATGCTTAGCATTATAAAAATAAGGGCTGTTTTTCTAAAAGATATGCCTTTGCTTCTGGAAATAAAAATGCAGCTGTCAAGGTGTCTATTTGTATGTATTTATTAATGACAGTGAGCACCGCTGTCATGAGAAAACTGATAAAAGTATTCAGTGAAGTAATACTGTATTAACAAACACATACAAACCTAAATTTTGCACATTATATTTACAGTACTCCTTATAACTACAAAGAAAGAAGGGAGGGAATACAAAAATCTTAACTAGTATTCGTTGCTGTCAGGCAATAGGTATTTGGCTTGTTGACCAACAAAAAACAAAAGAGTGAAATATCTTTTTAAGTGATCTCATTGGAAGTGCAATTTATGTATGCTTATACGATTCAGCTAAGAAGAAATCTTTCTCACTAAACAATTCTTTACACAGTCTTTCAAAAAAGTGCTATATTAAGTTTGTTTATAAATCTGCTATAAGCACATGGTAAGAAGGAAATTTCAAAATCATTGGAACTTGCACATCTAATTAAATTATGGAAAATGAAGCAACACTAAGGATTCATATTGCTCCACTTACAGAATTACTGTCAGTTGGTAAGAGAAGAAATATCGGTGCTTAACATTTATTCATTTTCAGTAATTTAAGAAGATAAATATTTCAGGTTCAGGGGCAGGGATAACTAAAGTGTTTTGTTCTCTCCTCAAAAATTAAAACTGGAAGTGATTCTTAAGTATATACTCTGTTTAGTTTCCATAATTCATTTTGTTTCTCCTTGTGCTGCAAATCATCACTTGGTAAAGAAGTAGTTTTCACTTTTAGCAGCCAATTTATTAACAGCTTGAGAGCTTATTTTGCTGTCATGGAATTCCAATTTCAGTATACCCTCATTAGCACAAACTCGTTTAAGATGAGCTCATGGTTAATGTGAAAAAAATAATAGCCTCAGCGAGAATACATTAGTTCTTATGGGAAGTTTTATTGGTTAAAAAAATTTCGGGTAAGGTGAATTACAAATTCTTTTTTAGTCCCTGGTGTAATTAAATTTCATTGTAACATACTTCCAATGTTACAGTATTTTTAAGTGTTAACTTCTTTCTGAAATGAATACAAGACTACAAAGCTAACTACCCAATGTTGACTCGTTTCTAATGTCATGTAGGTTGGCAGCCACACTTATCACTCAACAATATTCATGTATAGTACAGTAATTCAATTATGTGTGCATTAACATTTAGAAATGTATTCGATGCCAGATGTTGGTTTAGTCATAGCCAAATTGAGTTAGAATACAGAATAAAAATCTACAAACAGAACATACAAAACAGTGCAAAGAGGAAAATTTAAATGTACAAGTAAAGCTTAAGATTCTACGTAGAGTGAATGGCAGTTCAAAGAAAACACAACTGCAGAGTAAAAATTACAGATATTTTCATTCCCATGAACATCAGCAACCCATACGAATTTTTTCCAAGAAAATAGTGTAACTTGTGAGTACTCATACTTTTACAGTCGCTTTATGTTATAAGTCTACGTTACTGTAATGTCTTACTGTATGTAACATATTAAAATCTGCATTTTCCACATAACACAACTTTTTTTAAAACAAACTCTTGATTTTTAGGTCCCTTCAGATTTGTGTTATAAAGGTTATACTGTATTAGAATGCTGGATGCAAATTACATGAGGATAACTACTTTTATGGCATATAAAATGATCATAAACACAAACTTCAAATTTAAAGTTATAGAATTAAGGCGAAAACAAACACATTAATGAATATCTCTGTTCTTACATAGAACTTTAAGGAAATTATTGCAGAAGTTAATTGAAATTGCAGTTTTTCCCTCTTTAACATCTTTGGTCATGTGGAGGCTTCTATCTCAGGAAGAATTACTCATCGATAATTATGTTCACTCATTTTATGGTGGTTTTAATCTGTGGGTTGATATTGCTTTCAGTTATTACATTAAATTTACACACACATTCATACTTCCAGTCCCTATTTAGGATAGGAAATACTCCTCAATAGATAGTAGTTCCCATGCTCCTGGACCTCTGGATTTGGAGGTTAATATGCTAACCACCGGACCACAGAGGCGTTCAAACTACACTTGTTGCCTTCTTGTGGAACAGAAGATATAGCTTTGTAATCAACTGAGAAGCTCTTAAATGGAATGTTTTTACTTAAGTTAATATATGTTTTGCTTTCTATAACGAAAATAAAAATTTGTCTACTTTTTACATGAACCGAAACAATTAAATATTATCAAATTGTTTTTATGATTAAAACCTTCTCAAGTTGTGACTTATGGAGATGTTAAACAAACTTATGTTAGCTGCTTTAAATGTCCAGAATAATTTCATTATAAGCTATTGCATTTAACTAAAACCAATATATTAAAATTTTGACTTTTATTTATTTTAACAATTCTTCATGCATTAAACCTATTACGTGCAGGTTTCTGAATTTAGTAAACCTAACAATCTGTTTAAATAAGAATTATTGTTTTTCTTTAGGAAGCTGAAAACATTAGTGAAATATTTGTGAAGGTATATTTTATTCTGCAACTACATAATACCACTATTTGTGTGGAATTATTTCCCGAGTTAGGGTAACACGAAAATGAGGATGTTCATATCTTTCATTTATAAATTGGAATTTCTCAAATAATTGCATTGAAATCAAATTGTACATTTTTCCTTTATTTCAGATTAGACATATGG
The DNA here is from genome assembly GCA_030765045.1 of Tenodera sinensis. NCBI lineage: Eukaryota > Metazoa > Arthropoda > Insecta > Mantodea > Mantidae > Tenodera > Tenodera sinensis. The sequence continues at coordinate 79,441,111 of CM060969.1, read as the reverse complement.
GAAAGTTATTTAATTTAGTGAGATTATTTTGTATTTGTACCTCATGTAGATAATATAAAGAGTTAAAGAGGTTTTTTAAATAAAAAGAATTTGAAAGAAATTGAATTTTAAATGTGTGAAGATTTTTGCCTTTACTTGCTACTTTCTGTTAGTTACCCATAACCTATTTCTGATAATCCTTTCCACTAAAAGCTTTCGACAGAAATGTATTGTTCATTGGTGAGAGGACTTATGTTATAGGTAGCAAGACCACACATTTCTTTTGAATGATATAGTTCCAATTTAGGGGCATGTCCAATCATCTTGGTATCATGGACCTCACAAAGGGGGTGGGGCCTCTGTTGGAAATTAATTAACTTAATCTGCAATCAATTACTGACTATTGGACTTTATTTTAATTTTAAAGTAAAGAACAATTTCTATTTAGCACAAATTAATATGGTTATCTGCAACAAATACTATAACTTTTGACAACAAAATAATGAATTAATATTGCTTGATTGCAAACTTCCAACATACCCCCCCCCCCCCCCCCCCCCATGTCAACAAAAGTCTGCCGACGCCCATGCTGCCTATTATAAAGTAACTCATTTTCTAAACCTTCAAAAATTAATTTCATACTTGGTGTAAATTTAAGGGATGCTTCTGGCTAAAGTTGTAATAATACAATTTATATACCAATGAAACTGCAATAACCTAGTTAGTTACAGCAATTAACATATTTTAAGAGGGAAGTTAGGTTATGTTACAATGCTTGAGGTGAAACCAGAGCTAGCTCCTCATATATTTGATCTTTTAGTTAAGGTGATATGCAGTTGTGACAAAAGTTAATGTGATGACATGGACTAACTTACTTGTAGGAAGTGTTGGAGAGCGGTTATTGTATTTAAGTCCTTGATAGGAATGCTTTTCTTTATATATAAAGAATTCACTGCGAAGGAGGTGTTATTTTGCATAAAATGAATTTCAAACATAAAAACCATATAACAGTAAATTGAACAAATTCAAATGGTTTATTTTTTGTCACATAACTGAATACACATTCCTCATAACAACATGAAGCTGTTCATACATCATCGTTCTTATCAAACTAATCTTTAGATAACTCATGTGCAAAAACAATTGCAACAAGGGGGAGTTCCATGTAACTACTGCATATATTCATTTTCCAGACTTCTTATGGATATTGTGCTATAATATTCTCTTGGAACTAAACTACAGAACTGCTTGAGGTGTTGCAAATCATTGAGCTTTTGCTATGAAATTGGTAATAAATCTGAAAGAGATAAATACTGTTATTGCTGTTCATGAGCAATGGTGAGAACCTAAGAATGTTACTCAAGTGAAGATACCATTTTGTTGTTCAAGAGCTTGCATTCTAATAAAAGTGATTTCAATTAGCAAATACTGCATCAGCAGTAGTGAGTGATTATAGTATTTAAGAACTTGTGTTTGAATGAAAGTTTTGAGTCTTAAAAATATTTGAATACAGTGTATTTGATTCACGAAGCAGCGTCTGGGCGGGTTTTCTCCGGGTTCTCCGGTTTCCTCCGCCACCCATTCCACCAATTACTCCATTATCACCTTTCCAATCATCGATTTTGCATGAATTTCATATCATCCTCTTCCACACTGTGATGCTTGGCTGACCACCTGCTTCCAGGTCTTCACTCTGTCCGTTCCAAAGGTTTCTCTGCTCCCTAATAGGCATCTGACCCTAGGCACTGGCTTGTAAGTCCTAGGGGAGGGTAATAAGGAAAAGAAAAGGTAATTATTATTTATTTATGCCAACAAACTTACTGTTGGTGTTTTTAAACACACAAGCCGTGTGTGGGCAAAGTTTAAGAGGTAGAACTGGAACTTAAAAATTCAATGCCACAACTGGGATTTGAACCACAGACCTTCCGCTTGCCGGGCAGACGCTCTAACCACTGAGCTATTGTGACGAACTGGCTTGAGAATTTAATGCCATTCTGGCAGTTTGTCACAATAGCTCAGTGGTTAGAGCGTCTGCCCGGCAAGCGGAAGGTCAGTGGTTCAAATCCCAGTTGTGGCATTGAATTTTTAAGTTCCAGTTCTACCTCTTAAAAGAAAAGGTGTTTGATTCTTGAAAAGATTCAATTCTGCCCATCACTAATGGTCAGTTATAATGCATTGATGGCAACAATGTAATATGCTGGCAGTAAAACAAAGATGCTGTTGCTAATGCAGTGTAGCAAATGCACATGACATTCCACTTTCTTGCATTGTTTTTCTTGGACATTCCTCCTTTTTATGTTGGAGTCAAACATTATTTATATCTCTGCCTGCAAGAGACCATAGTCTTTTTTGTAGTGCATTAAAAGCTATGCTGTTGTACTCCATTTGATCTATGATAATACAGATTTGTCTCAGCTTTTACAAAATAGTGACATTCCCCCCTTTTACAGTGGACTCTTCATGTATATATGAACATGGACTTTCTCAGAAGGATAAAGAAGCGTACTGGTGTCTTTCAGTGTGGCTTATTCCTCTGCCATCAATTTTCTCATACTTTTGCTATCCAATACATACACTCACTGTGCTACACAACCCCAATTTCCTCCAGTTAAAAATTTTCACTGCATACTCTTGTTCATTGCATCTCTTACTGAGGGTCTGGGAAAGTAGAGCTGTGCTGACACTTATGAAGAAGAAGGAAGTTGTATTGCTGTATCCTATGCGTCCTTAAATTTATTTTCTTAATTACATTTCAAGCAAACACTGTCATAATATATGACCTTTGACTTTCCTTTAATTAGATAGTAAACTTTGCTCTCTCATTTGTAACTTCTTAAATTAACCCTTAACTTGTGAAGTGCAGTCTCCCATACCGATTGATATTTCTAAACTTTTATGTTGGCACCTTGTTTTGTGTTTGGTGCTACCCAGCTCTATTTACCTTACACACTAATGTCCTTGAGTACTGCTGAGGCTTCAATTTATCTCCAGCTGTTTGTGATTGAGGACAATAGCATTATTATTAGCACGTGTAGTCTGTATGACCTCACAAGTTCCATTATGTAGAGAGTAGTTAAACCCATGCATAGCAGCATTCATTCCGAGCAATTTAGGCTTCGATTCTGTGATATTAACTAAATGATGTTGGCAAATGTAAGGAAGACTTATGCATGGAGGCATGTGATGACAATTCTGATTCAGATAATTCCAATTCTGAAATTTCTGAGGATGATAGCAAAGCTGCTGTAGTAAGCAATGTTCATGTGAGACAGAATATTAGAAGACCCCAAAAGAAAGTCGTTCATGTGAATGTTTGTTAAAAGTGTAATTCGTTTTTTGATGTTCGTATGAGATAGTTAAATGACGAAAACATGTTGATAAGGTTCATTGTTGCGAACAACTAAGTTTGCCCAAAGACGTCATAAATCTTTCCATATTTGATTTTAATATATATGTATAAATATTAGAATTATATGTGTTCCATAATAAAAGTAGGGGAGAATGATTAGGGATCGCTCCCCTAACGAGAAAGAACTATTTGATGGATGCATACACGGATGGATATGAAAAAGGCAGTGTCGCGTCAAATGACGCCATAAAACTGTTCACTCGCGTGTGTATGTTCGAGATGAAAAGACAATCATATTTAGGTAGTGTGAACATGGAACTTTCACCAAACTTTCATCAAGCATAAGTTCTACTAAGTGAAAAAGTGTAAAGGTTTTTAAGCATTTAGAATGGTGCTGAGAGAAATTGTTTAATGTAAAGTATCGATGAAGTGTTAATAAATTAATACATTGTGGTAAAGAAACATTGTGTGATATTTCATTCCATCCGTTACCACAACCTAGATAGAAAACGAGTCTCATAGCACAGCACATTCCGTGAAAATAATTGCAAAAACAGCACTAATGGTAAGACTTATTCCAAAAGAAAGCTGTTCAAGTAATTATTTGAACCTTTTATCACAAGAAGCAGGATGCAAAAACATGCATGATCGCTGTGGATAGTAAACACATATGTTTGTTGGCATAAATAAATAATAATTAACATATGTTTTTATTTTCCTTCAAAAGCATCATATTTCAGCAAGATCAGTAACAAATATCTTTTTGTAACAATGTGAAAAGCAGAATATATTATATATACATATATATATCTTGCTTTCAATTGTTCAGTTGCACCCTTTCATTTCTAAATATGCAATAATTTTTTTATTAATCTAGTTGATGCAACACTTGGAATTGGTATGTCTATTTTCTCTTGATTTTTTTAGTTGAATTAAGACAATTTGTATAAAGCAGACATGTATAGTCAACATATAGCATTTAACTATGGTAGCCACAAAATTTAAAGGTGGGTGATAGTTGACTATTAGTATTCTTTTTCCTGTTGTACAAATGGATTTTGTAAGTGCAAATGATATACTGCAATGCATGGCAAGCCTATAATTAGACTTTTGAGCCAGCTGCCACTAAATTTTGTGACAGCTTTAGTTACTATTATTCTGTATAATCAAGACATCAGATCTAAAACATTTATAAATCTGAGGAAAAAATAAAGTAAAGCGGTCTGACTGCAACTGCATGAAAGCAGTCATTATAACTGTTACAATGAAGAAGAACATGATCATAATGATGATAAAAATTAATAATTAATTAGCATTCAAAAACACAGGAAATATCCCTTTGGATGTTCTAATTTGCACTTAAAATAGTGTACTCCAGTTACTGCCTTAGAAAGTTTTAGTGTGCTGTTTTTTTAAAAATAGTCATGGGCCATTTCACATGATATGATCAAATCAATTGCATCAAAGTAAATACAGTAAAACCTGTCTTCAGCGGAATCAAATGGGACTCTCAAACATTTCCATTAAAGACAGATTTCTGTTTAATGAAGGTAGGCCGAGGTTATTTACAAAATCAAATCATGAGCATGCATAAATGGACAGAATAGGAATGAAAAATGTATGTACCATGTTCAGTTGTGTGTATTTAAATATTTCTGCTGCAATACATACCTATATGTAATACACACCAAAATATATAATGAACGAAAAATAACGTATACATGATTCATTTATTTCTTCCATTAGTCAAGGAGAGTTTTCCTGGACACATTGCTGCTTAGCTGCTCAACTTTCCACAAACACTTTGGCCTGAGAAATCACACCAAACATATCTGAATCATTTCTCCATAGAGAGAATTAATGCAGTTCCTTTAAACTTTTGACAGTATCCCCATAAGTCTTTAGCCTGCACTCTTCTTCTAACTCGGGACATATTCCTCTTCTTCCTTCTGACTGCATATTCTCAATTAAGGCATCTGTATCATCTGTATCTGTTTCAGTTTGCACATCACTGTCTATACTGACACATTCCATGGCATTGCAATTGATGCAGTTTTGTGCCTGAAAATGTTCTAAACTCTGCATTCTGGAACTTGAAATTTTCCATTAAAAGGCATGTTTTGATTTCTATTGTCTGCGTAAGACAATTTCCATTTAACTAAGGGAATTTAGCGTGTTTTTCAGTCCTAAGTTCATGGGACCACGAAAAATTTCCATTAAGATACATTTCCATTTAACAAGGGGTCTCTTGAAGGCAGGTTTTACTGCAAGTCAATTTTCTTCCTAACTTTCTGTTGTTGAAACACATAGCAGAGTTTGTAATGTGCATTTCATCAGTCCAAAAATAAGACAGATGAGGACAAGCCTGAAATACATGGGGGATATTCAAGCAGTGTCAAGTGGGTTTCTTCTGTCATTGCCATAAACATTTTGAGATTAATATTCAGGTTGTCAGAAATGATCAGTTACATACTGGCACTACTCACCGTGTAAGAAATTTCTGTTATAATAAAGCAGTAAAAAACAACCAAAATGTATTTCCCAAAAACTTTATCTTGAATTACATTAATCACTTTAATTTTCAAGTTTGGTTTTTCATAATATTGTTCTGAGATATTTGCAAACACTACAATTGAAAGAATGAACTCCAAAGCTTCAGTTTAATTTTTTTTATTTCATGACAAAATTTGTGATATATCATACAAAGAAGGGTGTGTTCTACTGACACACTGTGTTCCAGACTACCTTAGAGGACTGGCAATGGATCTTTAGAAGGACTGATATTTGCACAAGCATCATCTCATATACCATATCTTTAAGGCAACATTTTGTCCAAAAGTGAGCCAAAACAAGATTTTTTTAAGTGTTTTTTTTTTTTAGTGTTATACTCATATTCTGTTTTTGGCAGCACCATGGACACGCGGTTAGGCCACTTGCCTATCACCAAGGTGGTCTGGGTTCAATTCCAAGAACCTGCATGTGGTATTTGTGGTGGACAAAGTGGCATCTGGGCAGGTTTTCTCCAGAATCTCCAAATTCCCCCACCACTCCTTCCACCAACTGGTTCATCATTACATTTCCATTCATCCATTTTGCCTGCACTTTCATATCATCTTCCTCACTCTCATACCTGGTGCTGGGCTGACCACCTACTTCCAGGTGTTCATTCTGTCCAGTCCATAGATTCGTTTCCTTCCCGGCATCTGACCCTAGGCACAGGTTTGTCAGTCTGCCATATGGGGAGAGTAATCAAATAAAGAAGAAGATATTCTGTTTTTGCTTTCTAGTTCCATATTCAGCTTTCAACATTCCACAACAATGGTTTAACTTAGGGGTTCCAAATTTGGTGTGCTAATTATCACATAAAAATTTAAGTTGATAGGAAAAGAATTTTATATTTTAGTGTTTTCACCAATTTTTTACCTTAATGACTGGGATCATGTTCATTTTCACTCAGACACTCTACAATAGTATAGACACTGTGGTGATGTTGCAGTAATATTTATGTTTCCACAATGAACACTAAGATTCAAATCTCAGTTGGGTTAAAGTGGCTAAGATTTTTATTTTAGACATTTCCAGTTCCACATCCTTAGTGCTTTAGGTTTCTGAGTTTATGTGAACATTAGTGTTCATAATCCATTTTAAACTGACCAATTAAAAATTATCACAGAGAAATATTGTACATATGCTCCGAAACTATTTGTTCAAATTAATACAGGTGGTAGAGAACGTCACAACAAATGTATTTTGATAAGGAACTGTTCAACTTGTAATGTTAGAGAGCAGTTTATTAGTGGTGTTGACGTAAGCTGTTGTGTCACTGACTGGGAATGTGTATTGATCTTCAAACCTGCTCTGTGTGCAAATGGTTGGCTCTGAGGTCTGCTCGGAAATGCTCCAATTCATTTGCAAGTATGATTGCCTTGTGATAGCATGGCCTCAGTGATATGTTGATTGGACCGTGCACTCTTCCGTTCCACCTTAATGGAAAAAGCTATCACATCTTGTGGAATACATGTTGCCAAAACTGCTGGAAGATGTACCTCTGAATGTTAAACAAAGTAAGTACTTCCAGGACAATGGTGCATCATCCCATTTCAGCATTGCTATGAGGAATCATCTGAGAGCTACCTTTGGGAATCTATGGATCAGCCAAGGTAGCCCTGGGGCCAGGCCACCCAGATAAACTGATTACACGTGTTTAAATTTGTTCCTCTGGGGGCATATGAAACAGGTAGTGTATGAAACCATGTGGAAACAGAAGTAGACCTTATCCCTAGAATTGCTGTCTCTACTGGTACCATTACCAGGAGTGATCCGACAATGTGCTGCATGCATACAGTCCAATGTTCATGCATTTGAGCAGCTTCTGTGAATGCCGGTGCTTTGATTAGCATACTAAACTACCTTCTTGATAAATCATCCCTAGCACCAGAAATTGTCATCAGGGACCATATGAACCATAGCCAATTATATTTGTTTTGATGTTCTGTAGCTGCTGAACAAATAGATTTGGAAGACTCTGTATACTCCAAAATGCTGTAGCACAATTGCCCAAATGAAACCAAGGCCAACAATGCAGCTATTATCTCCATTACTGGGTATCCTGAGTAGAGAGCATCATCAATCCTCCAACCATGGATTCAGACTTTTATAGACAAGTCAGTATTAACAAGCTTCATCTTCTGCTGCAGGCCACACATTCTTTCTGTGTGTAGCCTACATTTTTGGACCATCTTCACAGATATTATGAGAGTAAAATATTAGTTACATGCAGAATGAAAATATGACCTCTTCTGGAAGACCAGGACCAGGACCACAGATCCAGATAATGAAAGTATTGTTAACCACTTCAGCTCCTCACCAGGGACCTAATGAAATTGACTACTTCCTAGTTGCACTTTCCAGCTGAAGAGGAATCTTAGGCATACATTAAGAACTGAAACCTGGGATACTGTTTCGTATGCACCAAAATCCAATTTTTGTCACAAATACATTAGGGAATATTGGAAACCTTGATAAATAAGGTCAGTACATTAATGTTTTAAAATCATGATATTGCTTTCTGAAACTCTTAAAAACATCAAATAATAATTTTTCCAACCTCATTAGGCAGCAGATGCCATACACAGAAGGCACATAGTAGGAGCAAAAGCGAGGTAGCAGAAGGGGGAAAGTGGTATTGCCAATGTATGAAAAGCAGGAAACCATGTAAGCAAATGGATTTTTGTGCACTTTTAACACTATATTGCACTGGTATTAAGAATACACCTTTAGGAACAATAATTGATACACACAATATGTTACTTATTTGTATAAGTGTCTGTAAACTGCACTTAATTGAGGCAAGCTGCACAAACTTGAGGTACACATGATATTATTTCAAGTGCTGATTTTGGCAGGGAAGGGAGGAGCAGGAAAGAAACACCCCCATGATGCCTTGGGTGAAGTGCATTGCCATCATTTCTTTCAATTCCTCAAGTTTGTGCACCTTGCCTCAATTAAGAGCCGTTTACAGAAATTTACTCAAATAAATAACATATTATGTGTGTCAATTATTATTCCTAAAGGTGTGTTCTTAACAATTGTGCAATAAAAGAGTGCAATATAATGTTAAAAGTGCACAAAAATCATTTTAGGGGTTTTAGTACAAACGAAACATTATCCAAAACCATATATTTCTCTCCACAGGTAGCAGTATTACCATAACACTACTGTGACCTATATAATTCCATAGGTTAGTATGGAAGCATCTGGAATTTCATGGCGCCTACTTAAAACAGGAAAATCAACATTCATTTGAGAAATAGAACTGGAACTGAAACTTTTAATGCCACAGCTGGGATTTGAACCACAGACCCTCCACTTACCATGCAGGTGCTCTAACCATTAAGCTACTGTGACAACCTGCCAGAATGGCATTGAATTCTCCAACCAATTCGTATTTCTCCTGGTAAACCACAAAGGCAGTCTTACATCAGAAACAATTACCCCACTGGTGACTCACTATCGTAAGTGCTTTATGCCTCGGGACTAAATAACCTTTAGATGGTAATTATTATTTATTTATGCCAACAAACTTACTGTTGGTGTTTTTAGACACACAAGCTCGATGTGGGCAATATTTGAGAGGTAGAATCGAAGCTGAAAAATTGAATCCCACAGCTGGGATTTGAACCTCAGACCCTCCACTTACTAGGCAGGTGCTCTAACCATTAAGGTACTGTGAGAACCTGCCAGAATGACATTGAATTCTCCAACCGATTCATAAGATTCTGTGGTTGAAATCGCAGCTGTAGCATTGAATTTTTCAGTTCCAATTCTACCTCTTAAACATTGCCCACATGTGGCTTGTGTGTTTAAAAACACCAACAGTAAGTTTGTTAAATAAATAATAACCATTCATTCATTGCTTCTTCATGGTCTGAAAAGTGTAAATTTCTTCAGACATTTTAAAACTTCACATTCAGAAATGTGCTTCTTTGTTTAATCAAAACAGAGGAGTTGAGAACAGTAAACTTAACTTCATAATTGGTTAATTTTGGAGGAATTGTCTAATTCACTCACACTAGTTCTAGGAGTATGTACTTCAATTCTCAGCTGGAGAGATGTGCTGTTTAGGTATGTGATTAAAGGGTGGGTTGTTTTTTGAAGAGTAAGTGATTACTGTATAGCTATAAATGACAGATGCTCAGGAAGAATATAACCTGAGAAAGCTGAAGAAAGACACACCCGTATTGTTACTAGATACTTTTGTATCTCTTAAAACAAATTCATAAGAAGAAGAGAAAAATTTGAGAATATAAACTGTGTCAGTGTTTACTTTCTCCACTATTAATGCAAGTAGAGGTAGAATTGTGTTCCACATAATTATTCAACACTGAGATTTTACCAAAAATGTGTTTTGAGGCTCCCAAACCCAAAAAAACACCTCTTTTAAGGAATGTGCAGCCGCGTGTATGTGTACATGCGCATGGGTACGCCCATGATTGTGACTTGACAAGAAAAAGTGGAGTAAATATCAAACTTGGTACTTAAATGTGTCTTCTAAAGCTGGAGCAAGAAAGATTAAGAAAATCCCTCCAATTCAAACTACACTTTATGTAGTAGATAATTTTTTATTTTCTCAAAATGTCTTTAATGAGTTTGATTAAAACTTTAATGATTTGGATTAAAATATTATGATTAAGATATTTTTATAACAAATGAAGTGTAGATCTTAAATTTTCTGTGAATAGCTTGTGAACAACTTCATTCTGAACAACTTTTGTGTGATTGGTAAACCATAAGGGATAGCCAAAGTCTCACTACACAAAAATGTAGATAGTGTTAAAGCACACAGTTTATGCCAAATAATATTTGTTGTTGTGTTAACCATTCCCTAGGTATTCTGTTTTGCTTTAAATTTTGAAATTCTCCCCCTTCATGGGCTGTTGCGCTAGGGGTTTTGTACTTTTATCAAGTGGAAAATCACTATTTCCTTTTTCATGATCATGCAAAGGGAATGTCATTTCAAAGTCATTACATAGCAACCCACTCTGAAATGATTTGACTGTTGCTTAAGTGTACTGTAAGCCTCTAATTCCCAAATAGCTACAAGAGTATATGCAATAAAATCATTTCTGCAAATGTTTGTATCAATTAATTTGAAGTAGATAAAAGAATAAGATTTGTAATAATTGTTTAAGAAGGAATAGAGAAAGTCAATCGAGTTTAACACACAGGATTTTATTTTCACATTCACATATTAATCTTATCATCATTTATTATTTTATTAGCATCCCACAAATTAATAAGTGAACTCGCAATCGGGAGAGGCATTTATGGGATAGTGATAGCATTTTAGATTAAGCTAGCCCTATCTGTATTTCATTAGGGCTATATCAGGCATGTCATTATGTGTCTCCTAAGAGCCACCTTCCCTACTTCCTCCATGCCAGCAGGCTACATGGTGCAGTTTAAACTGGTGGCGCTGTGGCCGAGCGGTTAGCGCGCTCGCCTACCACTTAGGCGGCCCGGGTTCGATCCCAGGGACCCGCATGTGGTATTCGTGGTGGACAAAGTGACGTCAGGGCGGGTTTTCTCCGGGTGCTCCGGTTTCCCCCGCCATCTCATTCCACCGGTGCTCCATCTCATTCCATGTGTCATCAGTGTCACCGCCTGTGGTGCCGTAGTAGTAAAAGCGAGCGTTAAACACTACAACAACAACGCAGTTTAAACTAGTAAACAGTAATGGACGGACATTCAGAATGACTAAATGTGGATTTCATCAAGTATGCAAGGAAGATTATGTTTGTATTTTACATAATGAAAATCATTTTGTTTAATTAGTGATTATTCATTACATCATGTATGTCATTTTAATATTAGATCCCACTTTAACAAAAAACATATCAATAAGGCAAAATCGTTATATCAGTACGTTTATAAGTTTTCTTAGAAGATATAATAATTACTTTTACTTATTATTTACTTTAATATAATCATATTAATATTTGCATGAGAGAGCGTAGGCTTTCATGGCCAGAGTCAATATAACTGGGAGTTATTTCTGGGCTGTTATGCCGCAGTCTGCTGGAGTTCGGGTACCCAGACATTTCTTCTACAGCTGCGGTGGACATCTTCAGTGGTGTGGTCGTAGTCTCCTTGGAGAAGTTAACATAGCATCTGAGGTGCGGGCTGTCCTAGCTGCTGTATTTATCCCTCGAGTGGCCTCCACTGATTGGTCTGGATGGCAGATGGCAGGAGGGAGGGGGCGGGCTTCACCTAAGGTGTTGTTTCCTCCTGATTGGTTCAGGACATACTGCAATGACACAGGGTCAAGACTGTCTTCAAGCCCACAAAGCAACACAACAATCTACCATGCTCAGCTAAAACTCCTTGGGAGCCCTTGTCATCAGCTGGTGTATACCGTGTTCCCTGTTCCTGCGGTTCAGTTTACATTGGAAATACACAGCACACCATCTATACCAGACTCACTCTGCCGCCTGGGCCAAACGGATAAGCCCGCAGTTGCCCAACATGCCATTGAAGCGGAGGACGAACACATAATTAAGTTCCAGGACATGAGCATTCTATCATCCACAACACACTACCATGCCCGGCTACAATGTGAAGCTATTGAAATATATAAACATCCCCACAATTTCAATAAGAAAGGAGAAGCTTTGAAACTTAACAGCAACTGGTATCCTGTCATTGAAGACAAGAAATGGCACAAAACAGGAGAAATTGAAGTGAACCAATCAGGAGGAAACAACACCTTGGGTGAAGCCTGCCTCCTCCCTCCTGCCGTCTGCCATCCAGAACAATCAGCGGAGGCCACTCGAGGGATAAATACAGCAGCTCGGGCAGTCCACACCCCAGATGCTACTTAACTTCTCCGAGGAGACTATGACCACACCATTGAAGATGTCTGCCGCAGCTGTGGAGGAAACGTTTGGGTACTCAAACTCCAGCAGACCATGGCAAAACAGCCCAGAAATAACTCCTAGTTATAATATTTGCATATTGAAAAAATCATACTGTTCATGCTATCACATTTTTCAACGTTGTAATTAATTTTATCATCATGTAGGACACACTCTACAACAGAGGGTTGAGAAATTGAAATTCCAGTTCTCCATCAGACTCAATAAAAAGAAGTCACAAACTTCCAATGACACTGTTCATCAATCTGTCAAGACCAGTTACTGTATTTCAAAATTTAATGATGTGAAAAGCAGGTCTAGGTCCATATTAACAGATATCAATTTAGTTTATATTTTATGGCTAAGTTGTTTGGCTTTGCAACCTGATTTAAATAAATTGGTAATGAGAAAACACGGCTGTCGATCTAGAACTAAATGATTTAAAACATCTGCACAATTTTATTATTATGTTGTGCTGTGTATTTGTACGGGCAAACAGAGGTGTAATGAGGGTGAATATATAGCTTCGACTGAAAATCCCGTAATGTTCCATAATATGGTATGGGAGCAGTTTCTACCCACCCTCTCTTTTCCTTATTGACATCCCTGCACTATATTATACAAAAAGTTACCATCATCACTTCCATCTTTGCAATGGAGTTTTCAGTTATATTTTTTTCCATACACTTTGTGGCCCATTCTGTTTGTGAGTTGGATGTAGCCATTGGTGAGTATTGAATTTCTATCAACAAAAATGTTCCAGAAATTTAAAACAGAAATCAGCATACTTCACAACAAAAGACTGCAGAGAAGACCACATGTAATTAATGAATATGCCTTCTTTAAAGATTTTGAAATACAGAAAATGTATCATGAAAGATCTGCCTATAAATTTACTTGCTTTCTTACCTGAATAATTTGCTTACATTTACCTGAGAAGTTGAAATTAAATAAACTTAGGTTATTAGATCCCCTTAAATTTTTCACAAAGGTGTATTTCTAACTGGGATTTATATATGTCTAGGAGAGAAAAATGGAAAAAAATATGCATACGAAGTACCCGACCTGATGTATAAATAGCAGTTGTTCTTTTAAATAAATGACTATGGTGGTAACTACCAATCTTATAAAGCTTAAGTTTGAAGTTTGATGATCCTATGTTGTTTAGTATTTGTTTAGCAGCTATTAATAGTGGATGCTCTCAGCAAATTTGTAAACATTTATTTACAACAGTAAAATATTGGGTGGCAGAATTTAATTGTGGCTTTAGAAGCTGCCAGGATGAACATTGCAGTGGTCGATCAAATGAGATGACCACGCCCGAAATTGTAAAGAAAATCCACAAAATGCTTATGGATGACTGTCAACTGAAAGTGTGTGAGCTAGCAGACATTGCAGGCATTTAAAAAAGTGCTGTACATTACATACTAACTAAAAATTTAGAAATGAGTAAGTTGTGCGCAAGTTGGGTCACGAAACAAAAACATCATCTTGAGGATGTTTCATTCAAATGTTTGGCAATGTTTTGCTGCAATAAAGCTGAGTTTTTGTGTCAATTCATAACCGTGGATGAAACATGGGTCCATTACTTTACATCTGAGATGAAGAAACAATCGAGATAGTGGACTGAAAGGAGAGAATCGGCTCCAAAAAAGGTAAATACAGTTCCATTTGTAGGTAAGGTCATGGCATCAATTTATTTGGGATGCACATGGGTTAATTTTCCTGAAAGGGAAAGCAATCAATGGCAAATATTTTGCAAACATGTTGCAGCATTTGTGTGATAAAATTAAGCAACAACAGCCACATTTAGTGAAGTGGAAAGCTGTTTTTCAAGACAATGCACCAGTTCACACATCCATAACCATGGCCAAAATCAATATATTAAAATTCAAATTGCTCCCTCAGACAAACTATTTGCTAGATTTAGCCCCCTCTGAAGGTTTCTGCTTCCAAAAGTGAAGAAATGGCTTGGTGGTAAAAGAATTACCAACAATGAAAAGATGGAGTTAACAGTTGATGGCTATTTTGCAGAACTTGACAGTTCTCTCTGTAAACAAGGTATCAAAGCTATTGAACATCACTGGGAAAAGTATATCGAGCTGAAAGGAGACTATGTTAAGAAATAAATGTTTCTTGTCTAAAATGTTGGTGCTTTCTTTGCTAGGTTGGGTACTTCAGAGACAGTCCTCATAAGCCAGGAAATTGGAAATCCCCTAACTTTGATTAAACCTTTCTTCCATTCAACTCCATAGTTGATTACTTTTCCTCTGTGCGTTGGTGGTTCCCCAGTACTATAAAGTATGACCTACATTTCTGTTTCCTTTTTCAGGTGGAGTTCCCGCAAGAGCTGATATCAAGGAATCGTAAGTATGCTTAATTTCTTGCAGCATGGGTAGCTCATTTTTATGCATGGCACTCAGTCATTGCTGTAACTAACATAATAGACTGGAATGCTCTTTCACTGTGCAACGTTTGCAGAGCCGTTATACATACAATAAAGAGAAAGCTCAGTGATCATGTTTATTTTGCTATGTTTACTGACTTAATCAGTGATGTAAAAAAGTATTTTATTTTTTATATTTAATGTTTAATTGCTATTTCTTTTCTTTTTTTAAAAGTGTCATTCAATTCCATTAAGAAGAAAATATTTTCCTTTAATGATGTATTCTTCATCCATAAGTTTTTAACCAGCAAATCATTTTAAAAAGCAGAACATTGCTCTAAAAACTAATCACAGTAAACAGTAAGAGCTGCACAAATATGCTTTGTAGATAACTTTTTCATCTATGAGGCTGTAACTAACAATAAGAATGAATAGGCATGTGAATGCCAAGCTCTCTTGTAAATCTCTTTGCTTTTCGTAGATCAACTGCCATTGTAAAAGTGCTCCACAACATCTAATTTTCAACTTAGATTTTTGTTTGTGTTAACTTCAACACTCTCACCTCAGAATCAAATAAAGGGAAAACATTTCCTAGTCTAGAAAAAAACAAAAATGCGGAGAGAGCATAATTAAGTTTCTAATTGCAAGATTATGCTACTTTCTATACATTACTGTCATTGTGAATTCAAACATAAGAAAAGAGTTCAAGACAGAAACACTGTGACATATGCAATCAGTAGAGTGTAAAAGCAGGGTATGTTCAAAAGAATATTTGTTCTGACATGAATGACTTGTTTCTCACATTGAGACATGACAATGCAGCATAATTGATGGCATTTATAACATTGCTGTAACTAACATTTTGTGTCTACAATAGCACAATTTATTTTACTTTTCTGCAGTATAGTTGTTAGTACTCCTACTGTTAGCCAGATGACCAGTATTTGATTCACTGGAAGAGAGAAAAATGTTGTTTTAAAGTATTTTATGGCATGTAAAGTTCATGACAAAAATAATTTATAGGTTATAGGAAGAACAACTTAAATGTTATGTTACCCATCCTCTCTATGAATGACTTAGTAGTGTGTATCCTTTGCAGATCATGCTTGCACATGGTCTGTGTAGTATAATCAGTGCCACCCTTCTTTGAGAATTCTGCACCCCTGCTTTATTCCAAGCTAAGATGCTACATGGCCATTTAAACTGTATTGCTTAATGAATCAAGGGTTAAAAGAAGACAATCACTGCACTCCACTCCACTACACTTGACTCTCTTAAGCAAACCTCGACTGTGGTCATGTTCCATAAACATGGAACATAACAGTTTACAATTCCAACCCTATATTATGCTAAACTAGTCACTACTTGTGTTTCAAAGCATATTCCCTCACTTTGACCTTAGTATTTCTGGTCTGTTCCTTTGTGAATCAGTCTTTGCTCCTAGATTAGCCTTTATATAGAGAAGGAGAAGAAAACACATATCTTGAATAGTCTTAGAAAAATGAATGTCCTGTTTCTAATGTTTAATCTTTCAATTATGCTTCCAGTAGTGTTCAAATTTTGCAGTTGAGTACAATATCTTGTCTTAAGTATGGAAATGTTATTAAATTAAAAAAAAAGAAAGCTCTGGAATAACTGACTGTTTTGAGACTGTCACATGTCATCTTCAGGAACCTTCTTGGCATTCTCCTTTAGAACCAAAATCATTGGACAAATATTGAGAATTGTAGCCAATAAGTAAAAGAATTTGGTTCCCAGAAAATGAACTTTCTCTTCTACAGAATGATCTGTTTGGGTACAAATAAAATAAAAACACTGTGAAACATTTACTATGAACTATATATGCCAAAACTTCATGTATACAACATTGAAAGATGGGAAACTTTTCAGAGCATTACATGGTCCCCATTGTGCACTCTGCATGACTTGTAGCAGTGTGAAGCAATTTTGAAGCCAAATTAGCATTTTGTAGGTCACATGTTGATAAGACAGTTTAAAGCAACCCATGCCACCTAATAATGCCTCAAAGTTCTTTGATTCAGTCCCTTGCGGCCGATAGTATTGTGTTGGGTAGTATGTCGGTCTGGGTGGCTCAGTTGGTTAGACACTGGCCTACTGATCCCAAGGTCATGGATTCAAATCTGGTCCAGATCAATGATTTTTAAGTGTGTTTAAAAATGACAGCTCCATGTCAGTAGATTTACTGGCATGTAAAAGAACTCCTGCGGGACGAAATTCTGGCACACCGGTGGCTCTGATGTGATCCTGGCAATTGACAGCATCGTTAAACAAAATAATTTAATTTCTCGCTGGTTATGTGTGGATTTTGTTTAGAAAGGATGACATCACTTATGGTGATAAGGTCTTTTATTAAATGTTTCCAATCTTCTCACTATTTTACAGGCCCTAATGACATAGTTGTTGATGGGCTGTTAAACCCTACACTCACTCTTCACTATTTGCACTGAGATGTTGCCAACCGATGTAAATTATAAAACAGTTCACAGTGAAATAAATCTGTGCTCATATTTAAAAGCCCTAAAATATGCTTCACTGTAACATAGAACTGCATTTGTTAGCTTTAAATGTGTTCCATGGCAAAAAAATACAAGGCGTTCACTTTGACTGACCAGTCAAAACTGTCTGTTTCCTATGAACTAATTCTGATTATTATATTTTTTAAAATTATTTTTAAACAATTTATTTTATGAATATAAAATCAGGTGTCCATTGTAACATCAGAGGGGTAAAATTTTGAAAAGATTGACTAATTTTTAGTTTCAGATAATGAATAGTTAGTAGAGTATATCTTTAAACAAACCCCTCATGAATAAGTCAGAAGGGGTTAGATACAGAGAGCTTGGGAGTCAAGAAACTGGTCTATCATGACCACACTCGTATGCTTGAAAGCAGTATTTAGAAAATGAATATCCATACTCAGTGAGTAGTGCATCTTGCTGGAATACAATGTTTGTATCATTGTCTTCATCGCATTGCATAAACAGAAGCAACTGCAACTATCCAAATAGGATCCATAGCATACTGTCTTTTATACAAAGAGGATGATGATGATGATGACGATGACGATGACGACGACGGTGACAATGACGATAATGACAACACAACCACAACAATAATGAAGACAACAATATGACGATGATGATGACAGCATTAGCAAAAAATCCACTACTACCATCATCATTACTAAGGTTCAAGTTTAATAAATTAGAGTATGTATGTCAGAACTCAATCTTCTAGACTTGTTGTAAAGTGTTAAATGTTCTTGGTATTGAGACAAGACTCTCTGATGTTTAGAATTTAACATTCAGAAGAAAAAATGAAGAAAACATTAGTGCAGCACTTGTACAATGGTTGGTAGAACTGCTGTAGTTTCTCCATGTTGCATGTTATGTGGTTTGCAGAGAGAAGTTCTTACAAGATGCAAACAAAGGAGAGCAAGAAACGAGCAATGAGAAAACTCATCTTTCAAGAAACTCTGCCAAAGGACCAGAAAGGCAAGCACGTTGACTCCTTGGGTGTGCATGGTATCAGCATCAGGGATGGGGCTTCATTGCTTAACTATACTTGAGTTGTCCATTTCCAAAACTTGCCAAGTTTGTTTCTTAACATTTGTACACTGAATTTGTTTAAATTATAAAAAATATTTTTCTTTTGTAACTTTAAACTGAACTTTCAGTACTTTTCTAATGGAAAACAGTGAGTATCTAAAACAACATAAATATGTGCTTTAATGCTTACTATAACCGAATACTTAACTTTGGTTTTGGCTGTAAGTTTTGGTAATGGGTGACTCCCTTCATCTTTATTCTTTCTGTCATATTCTGTACTTGTTGAACTGTACAGGTGCTTTTGTTGCTACTTTCTGCAATATTATTTTTAATAAAACAAGTGCTCATATGAACTGTTTTTGTTACTGGGAAACATACAGCTTTTCCTAAAGAAGATAAATCAGAAAAGTATAAAGCCAATATTTTAAAGTTACTATGTACCTTGATTTTTGAGAGTGCTGTAAATAGACCAGTAGTTACATACCAGTTAATATATGTTAACTTTTAATGTAAACAGTATTCATTATTTTGCTAAAAGATTATGCATCATTGACTTTATCTTGGCATAATTTAATAAATTAGTTTCTATTTTCAAAGCAGAAATGTAGAAACTACATGGAAGGCTGATAATTATTGATGTTATTTTGAAGAAGTCTGGAAATAAATGAAAAATATCTGTAACATTTAACAATAAAACACTTATAATTATTTAAATTATAATATTATAACTCCTTCAGTGCATTTCTTCATTCCTTGTTTTCTGCCTCTGTGAATACTAGGAGCAATGTTTGCAAACTTACATGTTCCTTAACCTATAACCCATGTAACTGGGATGGAATGGCATGGATGTAAAGAAACTTGAAGCTTGGGATGGTTGTGGCATTGCATGTGTCTCTAGAAGATACTGACAAAGAGCTGTATATGCTTTTCTGTTGTAGTGTGGGCATGCTGTAGCAGAACTGCTGAATAAGTGGGTCTATATTTGCTATGGGGTATGATTGGCATAAAAGTGTTAAAATATTGATACGTAAACAACCAGGTTGGCATCATGTGATGACTTTTTAAAATCATTGTTATGTAGGTACCTGCTTCAAATTGTTATTCTGAATAACATGAAGGCTAAATAAATGTTTAGTAAATTAATCAATGTTCTAATTGTTGGAGGTTACCTCATGGTCTACATTTTTTCACAGTATTCTAATTAGGTTCATCATCTTCTGATATATACTCGTGGACGTTGCAAAACGGGGGCAAGGGGGGTCTGCAGTATAAGAACCATTTTTATTTAGCATAAATTAATATGGTTATCTGCAACAAATATTATAAATTTTGACAGTAAAATAATGATTTAATATTATATGATTGCAAATTTCCAACATGTGGCCCCCCCTGGAAAAAAGTTTGCCACTCATGTATATACTTTGCAGACCTTATTGAATTTACAATCTACTGTTTCTCATTATGCATCCAAAAGAAACAAAAACTTATGGTTGACATATATAACTGTATTATCCCATTTCACATTTCTTTTCACATAAGAAGAGTTTTTCTTAAAAATGTTCCATTTATTAGAGTAACATATGCTAACAATTTTGGTATATATAAACTTATTGTTAACATTCTAATGGGAAGAGTATTGTGTTGGTGCATGGAAATTAATAAATTCTTTAATTCCTTTTATTATTTGGTTTAATGAAAAATAGAAAAGAAGGCTATGCTGATCATGCATTTTTACTATGAAGAAAGAAAGCCTTCTTAATGAAGTTTTAAGATAAATTGTGATCTACAATTAAGCTGATTTGCTTGCATAACCAGAGATTGTCATTTACGTTGATCAACCTTTATTTTAGCCATTCTAATAGCTTTTGTTCTAAAACTTAACTACATAAGATGCTTAAAAGCATCTAGAATAAAATATGCTATCCCAGGAAGAATGAGGTTATGTTCTTTTTGAATAACAGAAGGTACAGGGACTATTCCATAAGTACCCAGCCTAACAAAGAAAGCACAAAAATGTTTGGGAAAAGATCTTTATTTCTGTGCATAGTCTCCTTTTAGCATGATGCGTTTTACCCAGCTTCGATACACTTGAGCCTTTGAAAATAGCCATCAACTGCAGATTTCAACTTTTCATTGTTGACAAATCTTTTACCACCAAGCCATTTTTTCAAGTTTGGGAACAAAAAATAGTTAGAGGCAACTAAATCTGGTGAATAGGGTGCATAAGAAAGCAATTTGAACTTTAATCATTGAAATTGGCATTGATGATAATGGATGTGTGAACTGGTGCACTGTCTTGATGAAACAAAACTTTCTGTTTTGATTAGTGAGGCTGTTTTTGCTTGATTCTATCACTCAGCCTGCAACAAGTATACATAATACTTGCCATTGATTGCTTTTCCTTTTTGGAGATAATTAAAATTATCCCATGTGCATCCTAAAAAACTGATGCCATGACCTTGCATGCAGATGGAACTGTCTTTGCCTTCTTTGAAGCTGATTCTCCTGGATTTTTTCAGGCACAATGTCACTAGCATGGCTTCCTTCAGAAAGGAAGTAAAGCCAGTGATCCTGTGTCGTAGATTTACAGCATGTAAAAGAATCTCAAGCCTGACAAAGAGGTCTCTGAGCAAAATTAAGCCATCTTTCACACACAACATAGAATGAGACGCAAGTACCATTGTAGTTAAAGAACCTCCATAAATAAAATGTGAATTTTGTGTTTTTGTCTTTGAATAGCATAACTCTAAAATGAATAATTGGTTAACTTGTGATTTAAATTTTCCACATTCCAAAATCTTCCAAGAAGATTTAAAAACAAAATTCCTTTAAATTCACTGTTATGACTGTTCCTTCATCTCAGATGTGAAGTGACACCTATTTTTCATCCATAGTTATGAATTGACACAAAAGGTCAGCTTTATTGCGGAAAAACATTACCAAACACTCAACTGAAACATCCTCATAATGCTGTTGTTGCATTGTGAGCAAATGTGGCACACATCTTGCACACAGCTTTCTCATGTTCAAATTTTTAATTAGTGTGTGATGTATAGCATTTTCTGAAATGACTACCGTGTCTGCTAGCTTGCACACTTTCACTTGATGGTCATTCAATACCATTCTGTGGATTTACTTTATAATCTGGTGTGATGACCTCATTTGGTTGACCACTGTGATGTTGGTCTTGACAACTTATGTAGCCTTGTTTAAGCTCTGCCACCCAATATTTCACTGTTATAACAGAAGGAGCAGGCTTACCCAGAGGAGACTCTAGCTCAGCTTTAATATTAGTTGGACTAAGACCTTTCAAATGAAAGTATTGTATCACATAACAATGACCAGTTTTTACCATATTTACAAATTTGCTGAGAGCATTCACTGTTGATGGCTGGCAAACAAGTACCTACTAAACAACTAGCATTGTCAAACTTCAAATTTAAGCTTTATAAGGTTGGTACTTTCTACTATAGTCATTTGTTTGAAACAATTACTGTTATATGTAAGTATATATGTCAGGTCAAGTATTTCTGGTGTAGTCCTTGCACATCACAAACTGACTGAAAATTTGACATAAAAAAACTGTGTGCAAGATGATGCCGTGTTTGCTTACAATGGAACAAAAACAATGTCTTGAAGATGTTTCAGTTGAGTGCTTGTCACAATATAGCTGAATTTTTTAATTTATTCGTAACCATGGATAACACACACGTCCATCATTTCACACCTGAGATGAAGAAACAGTCGAAACTGTGGATTGAAAGGAGAAAATTGGCTCCAAAGCAGGCAAAGACACTGCAGGCAAGCCCATGGTGTCAGTTTTTTGGGATGTACGTGGGGTAATGTTCATTGATTAAGCACTCAATGGAAGAGTATTAGCTATGAACTTATTGCAACATTAGAGTGATGAAATCAAGTAAAAATGGCGACATTTAGTGAAAAAAAAATTTGTTTCATCAAGACAATGCACACATCCATTATTGCTATGGCCAAAATGAATGAGTTAAAGTTTGAATGTCTTCCTCTTGCACCACATTGGCTACATTTAGCCCCCTCTGATTATTTTCTGTTTACAAAGTTGAAGAAATGGCTTGGTGGAAAAGATTTGCAAACAGTGAAGAGGTGGAACCTGCAGTTGATGACCATTATGCAGAGCTCAATGGTTGTCACTATAAACAAGGTATCAAAGCTATTGAGCATTGCTGGGAAAAGTGTACTGAGCTGAAAGTAGATTATATAGAGAAATAAAGAGGTTTTTCCCCAATATTTTTGCGCTTTGTTTGTCAAGTCGGGTACTTCTGGGACAGCCCTCGTAAGATAATGTTGTATACTTAGTACCTATCTATCTGGCACAAGAGAGCGGAACTAAAGCCACTTAGACTCTTCTGGGTCCATCTATGTGTGTCCTCATTCTCCGTCAGGAGATAAAGATTCTGTATGACACTTTTCTGTATGACACTTTAAAATTGGATATTTCCTATACCTATCCTTCATCTGGTGCAGTCTAAGCCTAAATTTTACTTGGGGAATTTCAGTTTGTCTCTTGATGCTTGAATTGTCATGATTAGGATATGCAGAATCAAATGAGAAAAATTGTATTTGGCACAGGGAAGTAGCTGGTTGCTTAATTTTATTAAAAGTATCAACACAGAAATCCAAAGACCAAAGTTCAAATCCCTATTATCAACTTTTTCAGATTTGACCCTCCTTTCCAACCTTGGCCATTCACATGGATAGTATAGAAGAGCAATTTCATAATTTAGTATTTAGTTTTCATCTAACAAATTATGTGTCCTTATGCATGCATACCCTAAATTTTTAATTTCTTTGCAAGATTTTATTTTTAATTTAATACCATAAGTGTTCATGATCTATGTAAAAGCCCTTTATATTTTGTGTAATACAGGATTGATTAACCAGAGAGTTGGTATCTTTTATAGATACTTTACAAGTACCTTTCATATTTATGTAAATTGCATTATGGGTTTGCATTTTCTGTATTAAAGACAGTTGTTGATGAGTTATGTAATATGCACAACCTATTTATTATGCAGTGCTTTACATTTTTGTGTATGATACATTCTGTCTTAGTGAAATGGGTTCCTTTTTCTCCTTCTCCACTATGTGTATCAGTGTTTTACACTCTACTTCTGGAATTTTCTACTGTATGCTTTTTAAAGATTCAGGATGTACAGTTGAAAATAAAATGCTTATTTAAATGATAAAAAAATGTTAAATGATGTTAAATTACATATATATTTCAGTTCAGGATTTTCTTTAAAGTACAATATGTGATACCTTTAAAATTTGAATTAATTTTTACCATCAATGTTGCAGAGTATAGGAGTCTTTTTCGAGTATTTTACCTATATGAAGGCAATTAAATGATTCTTTTATCATTATTTTATTCAGTGGCACAGCAAGGAAAGGGGTTGGAATTAAAACCCTTCCAAAACCTCAAGAAAAAAAATTAAAAATATATCAGACAAAATTAATGCAAACTTGACTGAACATTTCATCTGAACCATACTTCTCACAGCAACAAAGGAAGACGTGCATTTAAGTTTAGCAGCAACTGGTTTAAATTGATTTTTATTGATGGAAACCCCCCTCCCAAATAATATGATGGTGTAACTCGACATTATCCAAGTGCAAGTTTTGATTATTGAACCTCCAATACTTTTTTATGTATTGGAGTTTTGGTGTCCATCTCCCAGCACACCATTATAGTCGCCACAGTGAAAATCTTTACAAGGTAATAAAAACGACAGATACTGACTTTACACGACTTTATTTTTAACTTTTCCATACAACAATTAGTGCTAGGTAGTACTTCCCTTAACTTATATAACTTTCATGAGTCTCCTAGGCATGGAGTCTGCTAGATTTTCAGAATAGCTTTTGTCCATTTCCACCCATATTTTCAACACCTTCTGCAACTCCTTAATAGTTGATGGTTGCAGCTCTTCTATTTTATCTTTCATTTGATTCCAATCAGAGTTAGGTCAGGAGAGTTACCAGGCCATTCAAATACAGGTAAAGAATTGTCTTTCAGGAACTTCTCAATTATCTTTGCTCTATGGGCAGGGACATCATCATGCATGAAGTACTGACACTGATGAATTGGCCAAAATGTGACCAAGTGCTATTGCAACACATCTAAATATTTACTACCCTTCATTGTAACATTCTTAGAGAGAAAGTACACCTCTACCATAATTACCACTAAAAGCACCCCACTTAAAATTCCTAACTTTTTAGAAGGTTCTTAGTTATTTAACCTTAATTTATTTTTGTTTGAATGAAATTCACCATTGACAAATATTTCTCTATATAACATTTCAAATCTGTAGGCACATCAGTTCACCTAAAAGTTATAATTTTTTAAAGGCTGCTCTGCTTGTAAATTGACTTTGGTGCCAATCTCAGCCAAATTTCAAGTGTATCAATAAAAATTCTTCAAACGATGATGTATAAAATGTCAACTTCATACATGTAACAACTAGCATTTAAAATTTTAGTAAACTTACCATTGTAAGTGCTGTTAATTTTGTCTGATTTAGCCAAATTTTAAAGGCCTCAAAAGTCATTCAAACTTTTATGTAATAATATATACAGAGTGTTGAGGGTATAAGTGCAGATATTTTGATAAATGGTACCTTAATATATATCCATTTTGGTGTGTTAATAGTTTTTTCTCCTTGTCTAATAGTTTTTCCATAAACCATTTGCATAATTGTTCTTGATGTTCTTTACATGGTCATAACTATGCTGTAGAATGAACAACACCTATGGGATAGGCTATCCATTTTGATTCATATCTCAATGTGTGATCCACTGGCCTAGATAATGTCAAGTCATTGGCCTTGCAGAAACCATTCAAACTCAGTTCTGATACAGATTTCATTACAGTGTTACAGTTTATTCTGCCCAACCTGTGACATGTTTTCTGTGGCATGGCTGCTTGAAGGTAACATACTACTGTCACAAAGTAAAAGGTATAAGTCCACAAATGAAGCAAATATTAATGTAGTATTGTTTACTACCCAGTCCTTAGTTACCAGCATAAAATACAAAGTGGTGCAAAAGTCAGTTTCCCCTTCATCAGTTCAGCTCTTTGTGGGTAAATATTGAGGATATGTGGGAATAAAATTAATTACAGGATATCATTGGCAACACTGTATACACATTCATTTGTTTATGAGTCTTCTGTTTTTGGTTATTGTTGGTGTGTCGAACACTATTTGCAACGACAAATAGATTAGTAAGGAACAATGCAATGCTTCAATTAATGTGGAAGTATGACAAAGCGACAGCCAGAGTTCCTGATGACTTTCGAACAAGGTTTCCTAATGTACCATTACCAACTCTGCAACATTTGTGAAAACTCAACATAAAATTTGAAAGAGCAGGCAGCGTTGCAGGTGCTTGCAATCTTTCTTGACCTTTCGAAGGCATTCGACTGTGTAGATATTGAAAAATTGATAGAAATATTAGAAAATTATGGTGTTAGAGGTGTACCACTAGAATGGATAAAATCTTACTTGACAAATAGCAATGTGTAGAGATAGTACACAATGCAAATGGAAATCTTAAAAAAGTTCGATCTCCATTTAAATGCATAACACACGGCGTACTACAGGGTTCAAAATTGGGACCATACCTATTCATCCTGTATATAAATAGTCTGTTTAAAAAAATACACAAAGCAGGAGGTCTAGCTATAGGATATGCTGACGATACTACCATAGTTGTAACTGCCAACACTACAGTTGATGTGCAGATCATATTAAAAATCATAGATACACATTTTGCAGAATTGGGGATGGCACTAAACATAAACAAAACACAATGGATGCAAATTAGTATAAGCAACAAAACACAATCAAATATTACCTTGGTAATACAAGATAAACAAATCAAACAGATAAATTAAACTAACTTTTTGGGATTAATTATTGATAATAATTTAAAATGGAATAAACATACAGAAAGGATTTCAAAGAAAATAAATAGTGGTATCTACATATTAAAACAGGTAGCACAAATTATGGCAGAGGATAGTGTAATACAGGTATATTATGCTTTTGTACATTCACATTTCAAATACGGGCTGATACTATGGGGATCAGCAAATATGAAACATTTACTGAAAATATTCAGGCTACAAAAAAGAGCAAAAAGGGTAATAAAAAAAATACAGACTAGAATCTCATGTAGAGACGCTTTCAAAGAATTAAATTTACTAACACTACCTTGCTTGTACATTTATGAATGTCTCAAGCATGTAATAAAGGCACATAAAGACGATAAAAACATGAATGTACACAGTCATGACACTAGAACTAGGCAAAACTATTTTAGAAGTAGATTAAGAGGCTCCCTTGGAAAGAAATGTATTGAGAGTAATGCAAAGGATTTATATAATCACTTACCTGATGAAATTAAGGAAATAAAGAATGAGGTGAAAATGAAAATGGAAATAAAGTCCTATCTCATCAAGAATGTATTTTATTCTGTAGAAGAGTATAAGGCAGGAAGAAATGTACGCTGTTAGTTTACCTCTCCTTTAAGAGTAGCTCTGAAGTTAAAATCTGATACTTGTGTATACTTAACTAAAATTGTAATCTCATGAAACTCTTAAAATTATAAAAATTGTAAATGTACTCACTTGTCTTATGTACAAAATTCTTCAAATTATATGTTTTTTTTATTTTTTTTATCTGACAAACCTTGTAAATTTTATTACATTGGTGAATAAACTGATACTGACACTGATACTGATACTTTGAGATCTGGTTGACCACAAAACGAAGAAAATTCTCATTTAGTTGCTCAGGCATTTGTAGTAAGTTCTCACACATCAACTAGAAAGGAAGGATGCGGACAGTTTGAACAAAAATGAATGTGTTTATGCACTGCCAACAATTTAAAATGATGTCTCTTTATTATATGTTCAAGTTAAAAAAATATATACCCTTGTTATGTCTTGCTGTATAGGGAAACTGACTTTTGAGCCACCTGTATATCTTCACTTATTCCCTTAACAGCAGTTATATATATATTATACAAAATAAATTTTGATTCCATACATGCAGGATTCATAACTTGCTTCATAAACATGGACAGACAAAACAACGTTATTATGAGAGCAAAAAATGTATAAAAAATGTTCAAACCCCTCCCAGGATCCAATCCCTACTGCGCCACTGTTTTATTGCTATCAGTTTCTTGTAAAGAATTGCATCTTCAATCCTGCAGAAATTTGCACAATAGCTGCACAAAAGTGTTCTGCATTCTGCCTAACAATACTATTTTCAAACACCTAATCAATGCATAAAAATTCATACATACAAAAAAGATAACACTGTGGCTTATGTACTGCTAGTTGTATTGAAACTTGTGGTTCAACATTTTAATTTCAATGTACATAACTTCCTGATCAAAGGTGGCAGTTCATGACAATAACATAAATACAAGACATTTACTTTGTCAGTTCATCGTTTTTAACCCTCTAACTGATGCTTTCTTCTGAATTGCTTGTTAAGTGATAACTTACTCTACAACAAAAACAACAGCAACACAAGTCATGCCTTGTACACCTTGGCTGGAAAAGTA
Source organism: Tenodera sinensis (assembly GCA_030765045.1). Taxonomy (NCBI): domain Eukaryota; kingdom Metazoa; phylum Arthropoda; class Insecta; order Mantodea; family Mantidae; genus Tenodera; species Tenodera sinensis. Next base: position 79,412,797 of record CM060969.1, on the reverse strand, counting down.
AGTAACAAGGTTACAACTTTGTTTTTCTCAAAACATTTCTAGTTTTATAAAATGTGACTTTGTATCTGTTATAGAAAAAAATGGTTGTGATATGATTTTAATAATTGCAGATTATTTCCAAATTTGTTTCTGTTTTACATTGTATGTTCATGCAGTGCAGATGTTGTGGCAATGTTAGGATGAATAATGCCTGTATTTGTGTAAAGGAAATGGATGTTAAAAAATATGTTAACTTCCATGTTGTCTCAAGTTCAATAAAATGCTATATTCAATTTTTTTTATATAATACAGTCAAATATTTAATTTATCTTCCCCAAATGTGTACTGGTGAGTAAGAAGATAATGCAGATTCCCTTAAACTTTTATGGGCCTGGATTTGAAATAGAGAGAATTTTATAAAAGACCAATTAAAAGACATGTTCCAACTAAAAGAGTAAGCAATACATATTTGAAAAAACATAGAAGAATATTACGGAATTAAAATGTTTTGGACAGCTGTTCTTAATGAGTTTAATGCTAACATGTTGATGCATGAACAATTATAGTGTGAAGCCAGTTAGTTCTACCATTCTTTTTAAAGAACTTACCAGTTGTTTATGCTTAAAATAGTGCATTTAGTAGAAAGAAATGTGAATATAAGTTTATTTGTTTGGAGGGGAAAGAACAATGACATTAGTTTTAGTTTGGTGGGATTATCAAAGACGTTTAAATGACAACTTATTCTCTTCTATAGAAACTCACATTTTTACTTTCTCTACTATGTATAGGAAAGTAGAGGAAGTATTGTATTCCACCCAAACATTTGATGTTGAGATTTCACCAGAAATATATGCTTTGATGCCCCCTGAATCCAAAAAGACGTTTTAGAAAAAGATCTGTATGTGTGTGTGTCTTTCTGTCTGTCTGTCTGTCTGTCTGTCTGTCTGTCTGTCTGTCTGTCTGTCTGTGTCTGTCAGTTTGTCAGTCTGTGGACAGCATAACTCAAAAAGGAAAAGTCGGTTAAAAACCAAAGTTTTAAGTTTAATGTCTTTCAGGGATGCGACACAAATATTATGAAGAAAATTGCTTTACCCTAAACTATCCTTCACATGGAAAATGTTTCAAAAATTTTACTTTTCTTGAAATTGGCTCTAATGATTTTGATTAAAATACCACATGTTTCAGATATTCTTATGACAAATGAAATGTACATCTTGAATTTTCTGGTTATAGCCCCTGTACTCATATTTACTCTGGAATACTTCTGCATAAGTGGTAAACCATAAGAGATAGACTATATCTTACTGTACAAAAAATGTAGATCTTGCTAAAATACACAATTTATGTCTGAATAAATTTTTTGTAGAGTGCACCATTTCGGAGATATGCCTTTTTATTTGTGTGAGTTTTAGAGAACTTATACTTCCATCAAATATAACACTGTTATTCATTTTTACTTTTTCTGAAGGAAGTATTGTATTTCACCCAAAAATTCAGTCAAGATTTCACCAGGAATATGTTCTGAGACCCCCTGAATCCAAAAAAAAAAAGTATTGTTAGAAAAAGGTCTTTGTGTGTGTGTGTGTGTGTGTGTGTGTGTGTGTGTGTGTGTGTGTGTGCGCGCATGTGCATGCGTGTGTGCGCATGTGAATGCGTGTGTGTGTGTGCGCGTGCGCCTGTCTGTAGTCTGTGTATCTGTCAGTCTGTGAACAGTATAACTCAAAAACGAAAAGTCAGTTAAAAATCAAAGTTGGCATTTAAGTTTAATGTCTTTCAAGGATGCGACACAAAGATTTTGAAGAAAATTGCTCCACCCTAAACTACCCTTTACATGGAAAATTTTTCAAAACTGTTTATTTTCTTGAAAATGGCTCCAATGAATTTGATTAAAATGCCATATGTTTGAGATATTTTTATGACAAATGAAATGTACATCTTGAATTCTCTGGCTATAGCTCATGTAATCCTATTTAGCCTGGATGACTTTTGCATAACTGGTAAACTGTAAGAGATGGACCAATCTTACTATACAAAAAATATAGATCTCTCTAAAACACAGTTTGTGTCTAGATACATTTTTTTCTAGAGTGAACCATTTCAGAGATATTTCTTGGTATTTGTGTAAGTTTTGAAGAACCTATACTTCTGCCAAATGGGACATTGCTATTCATTATTTATATGTTAAGCGTGCAAAGAAAACGATCTCAAAGCTTTAAAAGATTTGACTATCGCTTAAAGCCTACTGTATTCTAATATTCCCCTTTTACCTACAAGGAAATGAGCAATAAGATAATTTGTACAAATGTTTACCTCAACACAAAGAAGATATATGAATAAGAATTTGTAAGAATGGTTAGTACAAGAGTAGAGAAAGTCATGTGAGTGTAACACATCAGAGAGAAAGGAATCTCGAAGCTTTAAATGATTTGACTAACCCTCAGAGCCTACTGAATTCTCATATTCCCTTTGTTCTTACAAGGAAATAAGGAAAGGAAGTAAGCAATAAGATAATTTCTGCAAATATTTATCCCAACTAACACAAAGAAGATATAGGAATTACGGTTTGTAAAAATGGTTAGTACAAGGGTAGAGAAAGTCGTGTGAGTACAACACATCAGATTGTTTATCATATTATTCACAAAAATAAAACAATTATTACTAGAAGCACACTCCATCACCCATCTATACACTTCTTACTGTTTTGAAAACCTTACATTTCTAACTGTTTAGAGAAGCATTTAGTTTAGCTTTTAAATTTTAGGATCTAGTATCAGAAATTTTAGGAGTGAGTGAATGAGTAGCGTTTAAGGGTCTATCGACAGCTAGGTCATTAGGGCCCCAGTAATTTTAGGATATTGTGGTCTTTAGTCCAACTATTTTGCTACATCAAGCACCCTTTACCAAGGGGAATTGAGTAGTAAATTAAAAAATCTAATGTATTGCACTCAAATAAATAACTTTCTCTACTCTTGTACTAACTATTCCTGCAAACTCTTATTCCTCATTTTCTTCATGTTAGTCGAGACAAACATTTGCACAAATTATAGTATTGCTGATTTTCTTCTAGGTGCAAGGGGAATATGGGATTACAGTAGGCTCTGAGCAATAGTCAAGTCTTTTAAAGTTTTGAAATTCTGTTCTCTTGCACGGCCAAGAGATAGAAAGCGAAGAATGAACTTCCATTTGAAAAAAGTTTAAATGCTGCAAAACTCACACAAATAATAAGGAATATCTCTGAAATGGTTCACTCCGCAAAAAAATGCATTCGGACATAACTTGTGTGTTTTAACATGACGGCCATTACAAGATTGGAGGAGCAGTGTCCTGAGAAAGATTCACAATGGGCAATTTTGATGGACGTAAAGACACCACTGGAGGGGGTTGGAAAGCAGAAGCTAGAACAGAGCTTAGTCAAAGACCTGATATTGAGGATGTTGCAACGAACAAGGATTTTAATTAGACTGCTAACATAATATGCACCACTTGTGTCTGTTGACGTTGAAGGTGCAGCCTCACTGGAAAAAACATTGAGCTGTTAAACAGTATTTGCTTCAATAGTTGTGACAGTGAATTTTGTGTCCTTATCCTTAGTTATTCTATGTAATTGCCCAATTGGTTTTTGTTTTGTTGAGTGAAAATTGAAATGGAAAATTTGCACCCCTTTTACCTAAATTAAAGCACTTTTTTGCACCTTTTTAATCAAAATTTTGCACCTAAAATTCCTAGCTCTAGTCATCACAGATAAATGGATAAAGTAAAGGTAAATCAGCATACCTTGCATTCCTGGGTCTGCAAGCAGCCTTTAATTCTGTACCAAGAGTAGAGATATGGAATGTACTATATTAGAGGACTCAGTGGTCTCCGTCTAGGGGATATGTGAATAGAGACCACAAGGTACCCAAGCTGAGCAGAACATTACTTCCACTTACTGGTGTTTTGCTCCTCACTGTAACTTTTCTATCTGACCTTACCTTGGTCATTTCTTGTTCTCTTCCGACCCCAATGCTATTAGGGTTCCCGAGGGCTAGGGAGTCTTTATTTTTCTAACCTCTCCATTTCTCTAATTTCTCTGTAAAATCTTAATCCTAACATGCTGACCTGTCATAGCATGTAATACGTCCTCTGATTGGCAATCAGAGGATATGGTCAGTGAATTTATTTTCATAATTCTCCTGGTCAGGTCGGTAGACATTCTGGGGGTTGTGAGAGAACGATGTGACCGCCAAAACATAAAAAATATGGTGCTCTCTAAACAGTGGTTACTATTACTGCTATTGCTCTCTTCAATATCATCAGTGAAAAATATTGGAGAGCAAGAGGATTAATGACTTCATTGTCAGAAATCCAGCATTAGCTAACAACAACATTTTTTGTACAGTAAGATTGGGTAAGTTTGGTAAGATTGCACCAGTTGTGCAAAAATTATCAAGAGGAAAGAGGACTACATGAGCTACAGCCAGAAAATTCAAAATATATATTTCATTTGCCATAAAATATCTTAAACATATGGCATTTTAATCAAAATTGTTTGAGCCATTTTTGAAAAATTTTCCATGTGAAGGGTAGTTTAAGATGGAAGAATTTTCTTCAAAATCTTCATGTCACACCCTTGAAAAATATTAAATTTAAATACCAAGTTTGGTTTTTAAACACATATACATGCATGTGCATGTCCACGTGCACACCCACCTACACACACACATGGACCTTTTTCAAAAACTGTGTTTTTTGGTTTATTCAGGTGGCCTCAAGACATATTTCCAGTGTAACCACATGGTTTTATTTATATTTACACCAGGTGCAGCTCAAGAATATGTAGTTTTGTAGATTGTATTAATTTATTGTATGTAAATTTTATTTTTTATGGTAATCATGAATGAATATGTTTTGCTTTGCTTTATTTATATATAAAAAATGTTATCAAACAGAATTAGGAAAATCAATGCAAATCTTTTTACATACAAGTTGTAAGAGTTCAAGAAGCTGAAATAAAAGTAGAATATTAGAATATTAGAATATTTCCAGTGAAATCTCAACATCAAAATTTTGGGTGGAATATAATACTTCCCCTATTACTATATGTAGTAGAGAACGTAAAAATACTAATTTATGGTTATTTTCATACAAATATGCTTTTCAATTTTGTTAAAATAAAAATAAGGGTGTGATAAAGCTTTTATGTCTGCATGAAAAAGATACAAAAGAATAGCTTACTTTAAAATGGCACTGATAACTTCCTCTAAATTATGTTATTGTAATGTTTCTCTGCCATTCAAATGAAGAAACTTTTATTCAACACCTTTCTCCACAAGCACATTATGTTTAATTAATCACCTGGAAGGTTTTTAAGGGAAGAGCTTGTGTATGAGTGCAACATATGTTAATATTGTAAATAAAATTAGAACGCAAATCTTATGTTCTTTATTTCTGTTCATGACTGCTTCAGAATGCTAGCTGCTATTTGCTTATTTTTGCCTTTTTATGTTCATTTGTTTGTCTTTTTTTTGTACATATGTGCCTCTTACTTCATTTCTATTATTTTTTCCTTTACATGCATGAATTGGTTTTCTCTTTGCACACTGGCATTTCTTTCTTTCTTTCAAAAAAAGAACAGATGTGCTTCTGTTGGTGCAACTAAGTTGAAATGTTTTAATATTTCATTGATTTGAAATGCAGAAAATCTTTTTATATTTGTAAAGCCAGTTCAAGGAAATGAGAGGTATGTTTGAATTACATAATTTTTGTATCAATTATTGGCAGAACATTTTGAAAATATTTTTGAAAGGGTATTCTTTATGGATGCTGTGTATCTTAATATAATTGTAATTTTATCATGTCCACTAATAACAAGATCTTGTGCACTAAGCTATGCACAGATGCTCTTAAATGTTATTTTGGAATGAAGATGTTTGATCACTTGTTTGTTTTTCTTCTATTATACCAGCACTTTACTTTTACATTCATAAATTGTTATGCAAGATGGGAAACAAATGATTCACTGTATGTCTGTCATTTCCCCTAAAGATTTTCTTCTTTTTTTCTTTACCTGATTACCCTCCCCTTATGTAGGACTTGCACGCCCTAGGACTTACAAACCAGCGCCTAGGGTCAGGCGCCTGTCAGGTAGCACAGGAACCTATGGAGTGAACAGAGTGAAGATCTGGAAGTGGGTGGTCAGCCAAGCACCAGCTATAATAGTGAGGAAGCATATGATATGAAATGATATGAAATCGATGATTGAAAAGGTAATAATGGAGCAAATGTTGGAATGAGTGGCAGAGAAAACCTGCCCAGATGCCGCTTTGTCCATCACGAATACCACATGCAGGTCCCTGGATCGAACCTGGGTCACGAAGGTGGTTAGCAAATGCTCTAACCACTCGGCCATGGCGCCACCCCTAAAGATTTTCAAAGATTTAAATAGCATCAATGATAACTACACAATAGGAGACAGTCTTTGTGCATTAGTTTATTCATCAGATTGCAACTTGAACCCAAAATTAGGTGTGGATGAAACACTCTGTTTAGAATTGTTTTTGTGTGAGTATATAGAGCAGAGATGCCAAAAAATGATACTGCTGGTCATTCTCCTATTTTTCCCCACCCACTCATTATTTTAGTGGCGTGCTGGAGCAGGGAAAAGGTGACTGGCATTGGCTAAACCCCTATGGATTTCACAAAATAAAGTCAGCATCGGTCATCAGCATATCCTGTTACAAATTCCAACCGGAATCCTCCCAGCATTCTTCCTTGCCCTCATATGTATTGTCACCAGCAAAGAGTAACCAGGAAGGGGGAAAAGTAACTGCCCTGTTTCACCTCAATGACACCTTAACATAGAGTATATATTGTGATGATGGCATTGGCACGTTTACCAGATGCATGTTTAACATGGTGACACCACCAGATGTAACATAATTTCACTTTGAAAATTGGTGCCTGCCTTCAAATGTAACAAGAATAGGTAGTAGCTCAGGTTTTTACACGGAAAAGTTAAGATTGGCAACTAATTGAAGGGGAGAGGAGTGGTGAAGGATGACAATTACTGACTCATGACTCTGGTTTCAAAGTTTTTTTAATTTTTTACAGAACTGTTCTACACACCATGTCATCAATGTTTAATTACCTAAGGTATCGCTCTACATTACAACAAACATGTCAGCAAATAATAAGACAGTCAAACTTACCTGGGGTGTTTGTTTTTGTAGTGTTTCAGACCTGTTTATTTACCTGGGGTGTGAAGGAGGTACGACACAAACAGTGTTTAATGAATTTTTATTTGCTGCTATCAAATCTACTATGGAAGTACGTTTCCCCAACTCTAGATGTCACCATAAACAACAACTGCATACTGGAACCACTCTAGATGTCACCATATACAAAAACTGCATACTGGACAACACCAGCCTGTCGATCCAGGTGGCTCAATTTGTTAGGTGCTGGCCTATTGATCCCAAGATTGTAGGTTCAAATCTGGCCCAGGCTGATGGTATTATAACAAAACGACAAAATCAGTCTGGTTACTTTTCATTCAGTTTATTGTCTTCTAAAATGTTACTACAAATACCCAGTTTTTTTCTCATCATTAACACAGTCTACAGTCCTTTGAGCTATTGCAAATCACAACTGTTCTTATAATCTTGCTCTGTTCTTTCAATGTCTTTCTTCACTGTGTTTGTCTCTCATAGTGTAGCATTATAATCACTTGATGCTTGTTGATCTTTCAATGCATCAACATAAATTTCATCACAAGACACATGCACATGCACACACACACTGACCAATTCATGACTGTAGCTCTAACTCTAAAACTAAACTCACTCTGTTGCTGCCTCATGTCCTTATATATTTGAATGATGTCACTCTGACGTTTCTTGACTTCTACACAAACACACCAGCAGATGTCATAACCAGATCTCTCTCAGAGGTACTAAGAAAACCCCTTTTATTTAGCCACTCCTATTGTTTTAATCATGCGTTCACTCAGCGAGTGCTGTGGTGAAGCTTGACCTTGCACCTTTTCTCTTGCCGGCCCAGCATTTGGTGTGAAGCTGTCTGACCACTGCCTGTCCATTGTTGTGCGCTAAGCCCAGCATCACAGTATTTATGTATGCTTAAAAGTGACCTATGTCAATAGGCTTGCTGATCATGTTAAAGAATTCCTGGGGGACAAAATTCCAGCACAGGGGTGGCACTGGTATATTTCTAACAATTAACAGTGTGGTTAACAAACTAATATTTATTTTACCACTGAAACCGAACAGCCAAAAAAGAAAAAAAATGTAAGTGGTATATATGTTTCAAGTTCAATTCATCCTTTACCATAAAGTTAAATTCACTCACTGTCACTAACTTATATTCATACAAATCAACAAATTCAGTCAAAAGCTCTCTCATAATGACTTGAGATCCTTCATTTTGATTGACAGCAAGTTATATTCAGGGAGTGGGGTTTTAGTAAGAAATCCATCACCTTAACCATGCACATACAATGGGAAATATTTTGTATAGTGTTTAATGCCCGCTTTTACTACATACGGCACCACAGGCGATGACACTGATGAAACCTGAAATAAAGATGGAGCACCAGTGGAATGAGATGGCACAGGAAACCAGAGAACCTGGAGGAAAGTCGCTCCAGTGCCGCTTCGTCCACCACAAATCCCATATGTGGTTGTCTAGGATTGAACCGGGCCACTTTGGTGAGAAGCAAATGGTCTAACCACTTGGCTATGGTGCATCTAGGGGGGGGGAATGGTTGTATGTTTAAGGACACTCAACTTCGTGATCATCAGCACCCTTAGAAAACAGTGCCAGATAGCCAGATATAAACTTCAGTAAAAAATAAAATTACTACTAAAAAGGATAATATACAAATATACAAAACAGTGGCAAAAGCCAAAATTAAAATGAAGATATAAATATGTCAAAAGAGTATAAAAATTGGGTGTATAAAATTTCAAATCCTCAATTTGCACTGCACTAAAAACTTAAAAACTCTGTCAACCGCTGTTTAGTCATCCACTAAGACTTCTGCAAGCCTGTCAGGCAGCTGCAGAGAATCTCAAAGGTGCACTAGAGAGGAACACACTAGCAGCACGTGAGAGATTGACAAAAGGCTGTCACACAGCAGACATAGAGGGGCAGGGTCCCGTTTAAATAGGTAACAATGCAAAAAATTGCAGCGGCCAATTCTCAAGTGAGCCAAATTAACCTCCTAGTGACCAGATATGCGAGAGGAAGTTACCCAGTTTATCGGAAGTGCTTTAACTTCTCTAAGCTCTTACCGCGGAGAGCTGACCACTCTTCATACCAGTGCGACATCACTGCTCTCTGCACTTCAAGACTAAAGTCTTCTGAAGTAACATGAGGAATGGTAATACTGGGTTCTGTAGTTGCCACTTTTGCTGTCAAATCTGCCATTTTATTCCCTGACAAACCCACGTGACCAGGAATCCATGCACACACCACACTAATGCCAAAAGCATGTAAATCATGGAGGGTATCCTGGATGCGTCATACAATAGGATGGGGGTTGTACAGCTCGCGAAGGCTCTGAAGTGCACTAAGGGAATCACTCAAAATCAGGCAGTCACCTAATTTGCGACGGTGCACAGACTACATGCAGTTCTATACTCCATGCTGTTAATATTATTCCTATGTTTATTTACTAAAACCCCACTCCCTGGTTACATTACTACCCATGTGTTCAGTCTTAAATGCCCAATGCATGTGCATGCAGTGAAAATCAACAGTTGTTGATTCAATTCAAACAAAAGACCCACTGTTTTCTTATGTCACACTCCATCTTGTATAACAGCCTTATGAATGTACAGGCAAAATTATGGCTGAGACTGCACATTTGTGACTGTCTTTAAGCATGTATAACACCACACTGCAAATATTTTTTATATTGGTTCCATTGTGTTGATATATGATAAATTGGCCATTTACTCTCAGCATGTAACAAAAACTGAAATACTCAAGATCACGCTGTTCTTTAACAAAGTGTAGGTATTATAGAAAGCATTTGTTTTCTGCTGAGGATTTTCAGTGATTGCACTGGAAAATTGTGTGGAAGTACATGAATTCAGTGTCTAGGTTGAAATTACTTCACTTTGTGAAACAGAACCATTTCATTTCTTTTTAATTTTACTGCTGATCTAAGGTGAAGTATTTTTGAACAAAGGAAAGTTATACTGACATAACATTAGCAATATGTCCCTGCAAACTGCCAATATTTGAAACTGTGAGAACTACATAATTATTAATGCCCTGTGATTAGCCCATTATATTGGTTTCATAACAGTAATCTGCCATTTTCCAGCTGACAAATTTTCTTGTAATTTAAGAATTAAGTGGTTGATCCAAAATGTACAATTTCTGTGCTCTTCTGCTTTAGTATTGTTTCTTCGATTTTTCTCTCATTATGAAAAAATTGAGCACTATGTATTATAATATAATTAAAGTTTGCAGAATTTCATGCATAAGAAAGTGTAATTGAATAAATCTACTCATGTTTGCAGCAGTGACACTGAAAGTGCAGATCATGGACCAGCAGTAGAAAAGGCCAAGTCAAAGCCCCGCATCAGTCTTTCCTACTTGCTCAAAAAGAAAAAGGACAGGGTAGCAGCAGATGTTGAAGATGTAAAGGTAAGGAATTTTAATTGGCAGTGTACTCTCTGAAGCTATGAAATCAATTGATTAATTTGTTAACCTATGTTAAGTAAGCAATTTTTTAATACACTAGTGTCCAAAAGTTAAGCATAATTTGGAAAACAGAGAACTGAAAGGTAAAATGTTGAGCGAGTGCCACTAAACATTATCACAGTTTGTGCCTTCCATTACCTGTGGCCTGGGATAGGTAAGACACAGACCACAGTCTCTCGAGTCCTGAATGTGCCGCAAAGTGTCACTTCCAGGCTTTGGTGACAGTTCCAAGAAACAGGAGGTGTTTGTCAGATGCCTGTACACAATTGCCCTGGGTCACAACACCACAATAATATCAATATTTGACCATTACACTATGACGGCATCAGAAGATATCTGCACAGTTGTCATAACTGTCTTCCAAGCTTTCAGCTACCTCAGGCATTTCAGTTTCAAGGTATACTCTATACCTGAGACTTAGGACAGTTGGTCTCTATGCCAGATGTCCAGTGCTGTGTGTCTCACTCACTCGAGTACACATATAGTCTCGTTTACATCAACATTGGTCCTTGATTGAATGGAGGAATGTGCTGTTTACATATGGATCTACATATGAATCCAGATACTCTGAACAATGATTTCCATTGCACAATAATCTGGAGAGAACATGGAATCCAGTTTCATGCCACAAACTTCGTGAAATCATGCCTGGTGGTGGCATAATTGTGTGAGCAGGCATAATGATCAATGGATGTACAGTCTGCACATCTTTGGCACTGGTACTATGAGTGCCCAGAAGTACAGAGACAAGGCACTGGAACCACATGCATGACTTTTCAAAAGTACTGTTGATCCACACTTCATCTTTATAGATGATAATGCACGTCCACATAGTCTATCTGGTGGGCGAGTACCTTGAGAGGGAAGACATTTAGCTCATAGATTAGTCAGCAATGTCCCCAGATATCAACTCTATAGAGCAGGCTGTTCCAAATCCATGTGTTTGAGCATGAGTACACGTGAGTATGCAGCAGAGTTGCACTGAGAATGGCTATAGAGGGAGGGTGGCGAAGGATGATAGCCAATACGTCACTGGCCAAAGGTCATAGCAACCTTACTCATTCTCCGTCACAGATCTCCACCATTACCCACTGTGTCGTGATGGCAGCTTACTCCAGCGCAGAACTGTGCCGTGTGTTGCAAGTTTACTCATGCAAGGCGGTGAGTATGCCATTACACACTGGCAAGCAACTCAGGTGGAACACATGTTATAGAGCATGCCTGGGATGCATTATGAAGACAAGTTGCAGTCCACCAAATTGAGGGCACTTCCAGACTTGCTAAAAGCTCTTCTTGAGGAATGGGACCAGCTGCCTGCAAAGCTCTTGAAACACCTTCCAGAGACCAGTGCCATGATGCTACAAGGCCTTTGTAACCATGAGGGTCTCCACAACCCGTATTAACTGCTGAGTAACATCATTGTTACTGTGAAAGTGATCTCAAAATTTGTACTTGTGTAAAAATGTGTTCCGAAACCAAAATTATCTGCTGTTTCTTATTCTCTTGCTTCTAGACCATGTGTGATGCATTGGTAGCTACATATTGCATTATATTTAACTTTTTGACACTAACTTTTACAACCTGTAAGACATTTTACACCATAAATTAAAATGTTGCTCACAAGTTTCAATTTTTTTTCTAATGCTGAAGTTTTCCTACCTTTTTTATGATTTCTTTCTTCTTTATATGGGTAGTGCTTCCAGTAAGCGCTATCCCTAGTTACCAAAATATGTGCAATTTCGTCTATAGAAATTAAACTAGTCAAACAAACATTCCATTTGAAATACCACATAATATAATACTAAACTGCAATTGTTATTTATAAAGGAAACAAATTGACGTGATTTTCTTTCCTAACCTCTAGCAAGCAGTAACTTGGATTACCCATAGGGAGGTAATAAGCATGATTATTTGACATCGTATATAGGTAAATATTGACCATCAGCAAACACTCATGGCATCTGTTGGGGCTTCAGCAAACTACTTGTAAATGTCTCTCCTGTGTATCAATTCCCAGGTGCTGGTTGAAAATTGTACTGCTAAATTTTCCACAAGGGTAACCTTAATAAAATATAGAGATAAATATATTATGACTAACAAGTAAATCAAAAGCAATTCTTCTGTTACATGCTCCTGTGTTTGAGCTATAAGAGATATCTATAAATTAGCATTCCTTGAAAGAGCATTTAGCCAGTTTAATAAATAACCATAATGCATCACACTTATTGTTGCAACTTCAATAAAATATCAAATGTCATTGTGTGTATACTGATGAATATTGTTAAATGCAGGTATCCTGAGAGCATTTTCATAAATTTTATATGGTTGTTGATGTAGTCTTAGCTAACAAGAAAGTTTGAGATTACGGAGGGCTTTTTCCGATTCCATTCACATACTAAAATCTATAAACTGATAAGCAGAGAATATTACAAATAGAAGCACTAATAACAGTGAAGTATTCTTCGTGTTTGAGGTCATTTTGAGTCACTTTTTCATACTCACCGTCACTTAAAATGTTTTAAAAACTGGAAACATTTCCAGGATCGTTCAACTCAAAATGACCTCAAACATGATATTCAGAGGTTAGATGAGGAAGAACAGCCTTGAAAACTGAAGAGCACAAGAGCTCTGGCAAAAGTAGTTGCAGATTAAAATATCATTTGTTTAGAAGCCACAGAGGAGAAAGATCCATAGATGACTTACAGGAGGAGAGAGAAGGTGGAGGGGAGGGAGAGAGGAGAGTCATGATCCTGTCAGGACCATGAAATCATCAGAAGTGCATTGCTGAATGAAAATGATTGACAATCAAAGAAACCATAATCGTCTTTGTTCAACCCAAAGGATACCTCCTCACCTGCCCCCAATAAAAGTAAAGCATTGTCAAAGTACAGGCTGGAAGATGGTTACAAATTTCTCCACAGGAAAACTGATCATAATACAACAATTTTACTCAAGTAACAAAGAATAAGTACTCTAACTGGTATACCATGCTTTGCTTCCCAAGAATCTTCAGAACAGGAAGGCCAATCTGGCTTACAGAGATTGTTGCTTCATTGTGACAGTATCTGTACACGCTTTGAAAACAATGGCATTTCTTCAAGAAGAGGGGAGTTTTCCAACTGTCAAGGAAAAACTCAGTGGCCACAAGTTTTGGAATCCAGAAGTAGCTGTTTGGAATTGGAGAGAAGGTGAATCACTTTCTTGGAATATTCTGCAAACTAGTGTGGGATTAGGTACCTGAAGAATCTAATTTACACCTATATGAATTGGGAAAGCATTGCTGGGAAAGATTTAATAGTAAAATGTATACTAAGTAGCCAAAAGATATGAGAAGACATTGCATGTGATGTTAATAACAAGTTGCTCCTCTGCAAGGCCTCAACTGCAGTAATATGTTGGGGCATCATCTTTACAAGGTGTTGGAATCTTTCTGGAGGGATATGGATCCATGCATTTTGTTGTGCTACCCTCAATTGTTCTTGTGTAGTTGGTGGTGAGTTTGTGGAGCACACACCAGCATCGACAGCATCTCGTAAATGCTTGATTGGATTCAAATCAGGTGATCTGGAGGGCTGTAAACTCACTGGAGTGTTCATCAAATCACCTGTGTGACACCAAAGAGTGATCACAGTCACATTGATGTTGAAACTGGCAGTAGCTGGATAATGGGACCTAATTTTGATCATGAGAACCAGCTCAGACCTTAACTGAGCCACCTCCTGCCTGGAAACAACCTAGTTGACATGCAGGATCCAAGCTTTATGTGGCATACGCCACAGTCGCATGCACCCATCAGCTGGATACAACTGGAATCGGGACTCATTGGAACATACCACATATACCACATGCCACCATTGTTTCATGCTCCATTACCAATGTTCACTGGCCCATGCACGCCATTGAGCTCTCTTTTGAGGTGTCAGCAGTTGAAGCCTATGCAGACATATACCTCCTTACAGTCCTGGTAGAAATGGGTTTCTGACTCCCATCATTTAACTGGGCAGTGATCTGCCTCACAGCAGCCCTTCAAGCACCCTGTATGGTTCTACTGAGGTGACGTGATGTCCGTTCGCTGATCACCTGTAGTCTTCCTGTGCAGCGGTTTATGTGTAAGTTAACATTCTTTCTGCGATATTGAAGATCCACCCTAGACAATGTTGAACTTGCCAACTCAAATTCTCCTGTAATCTCTAATATGCTATGAACCATGTGTCTTGCACCTATTATCATCCCCTGTTCGAAGTTGGTTAACTTGCGACATGGTGCCGTATTCACTACACAGTGTCTGTAACAGCCAGCTCTGATATCGTGTCTGCACTTGCACCATAAGCCACATCTAGCTCTAACACTCGGGAGTCATATACAGCACATTTTCTAATGGGACAATGGTTCCTGTGACATTTGGTCATTCAGTGTATATTTTAATATGTAAAATGGGAAATTGAAATAGGTGAGCAAGTAAGGCTTAAAGAGTAAAGTGAAATTAAGAATTGATTGTGTCAAAATATTTGGTAGCTTAAGAGACAGAAGTATTGTAAGAACAAAACAAGTAGTAAAATTATATACTTGAAACAAACTTGGAAGGGAAGAATTGGATTGGACGAGAAGAGGAACATCATGGGTAGCGCTCTCTGTATGGGAATATGATTAAAATGTCTGGAAACTAATAAAGAGAGAGGTAGTTCAAAACTAGAGGTAATGTAATTTAGAGAAAAATTTGTATTTTAAACTCTTTTGGAAATAAGAAGGAACAGGAAAATATTTTCCAAACATATAGGAAAAATAAAGAGAAGTAGTAGAGAAATGTTATAAAAGCAAAGGAAGAACTTAAAATATGATTTGAAGCTTTCCTGGCGACGAATGATGTCTTTTCATCACTACGCCTGGCTCGAAGCCCAAGAGCATCTTGAATAAGGAAGAACTTAGTGGTCAAACTAAAATAAGTGACATGATTAAAGCAATAAGTAAGAGTAAGCTGAGGTTGCAAAGAAAAGTATCAAATGTACAGCCAAGGAAAAAAATGTTTGAGTGCATTAGGAGAGCAGAGTATTTCTAAGTTTCACATTGTGTTGCAGCGCAACTTACACAAGTTGACATTTCCAACATGCAGCTGAGCTTATCGATAGTCTCTGTTCCACATGTTATAGGCTGTGTCCTGAATTATTTGTATTTGTGAGTGATGATTCAAGACCAGCCCGTTTGTGTGTCTGACAATAATGTATGGAACAGAGACGATCAATTAACTTAGATGTATGTTGGAAATATTGAGATGTTAGATGTAATGTCAAGCAGGTATACACACAGTGCGTCATTTTATATTGCTAAATGTTAAGTAATATATGCAATTTGCCGACCCAAACAACATACTAAGCATTGTCAGTGTTTTATTGGGACATCCTGTATATATATGGTTTCCCAAAATTAGATTGACAAACTTTGAGAGCTGATAGATAACATAATTTTAAACACTTTTTATTAAGAAAAGTTTTTTTTTCTGTGGTGCGTATTTTAAGAGCTAGACGAGTTAGTGTCATTACCTACTGCCTCCCACCCATTTCAAGTATTTTTCGACAAAATCAACAATGCAAATTAGTATTGCATTGATGTTAGTAAGGCACACAATCTTAATCCAGGAAACAAACAGCATAACACATAAACAAAACACAAACATCTCATTGCTTACAGCTGATCACAGCTTTACTATGCAAAATTACACAAACTTTTAAACCAGAGAAATGGTTGGTGTCTTTGTGAGAGTATGGCAGAATAGGGCAACCGGGGCTGCCTTCCAACATTTGCTTTGAATAGTAAAGCTGTGATTCACTGTAAACAATGAGATGCTTGTGTTTTGCTTTTGGGTTCTGTGTTTGTTTCTTGGATTAAGATTGTGTGCCTTACTAGGATGAATGCAATACTAATTTTCATTGTTGATTTTGCCATAAATACTTAAACTGAGTGGGAGCTTTAGATAATGACATTAACTCGTCTAGTGCTTAAACAAAGCACCACAGCAAAAAACTGTCCTTAATAAAATGTATTTAAAATAATGTTATCTATCAGCTCCTGAAGTTTGTCAGTTTAATTTTGGGAGATTCTGTATATGTGCAATAACCTATTCATACATGTAATTGGTATTTTATCTTTTTGTTACTGCAGGTGCAGAATGTTGAAGATAAAAAGGTTAGTATTGCAGCTGGTTACAAAGCTACAGTTAAACAATGTGTACTTGTCTGATAAATGAGTGGAGCTAGCAGCAAATGGAAGCTTGAGCAGAATCCAATAAGTATAAATAGAAATAAATTTCCAAATATGGAGAATAACTCAATAGTAGTAATCAGATTAGTGTTAATGATTGTTGTTTTAGTCATTTTTACTGGTGATCTTAACTGTTTACAAAGTGAAACTTTTATTAATATATAAAGCCATTATTTACTTACTGCAGCAAAGTTCTTGTAACAGCAAACACAAAAAAGATTAAAATGTTTCAAAACCAAAGTCTGAGATTAATTACAGGTGCTATCAAAACCACACCAATAGCAGCTATGGAAATACTAACCAACCAATGCCCCATTGAATATGAAATAGAAAAAGCGGCTCCTATTCAACACGAAAAGTTGATCAGACTCCCATTCAATACATGGCACAAGAGAAATTTTACACATACACTAAAGACTCAGGAGAGCTTTCTTTCTAAAATTCAAGACATCAAGAAGAATGTATACCTTCCTAATTCAAAGGAAAACTTCATATCTAAAGACAATCCGACACAAACATTAGACATCACATATTATTTACACCTGACAGAAGAAGTTAAGAAAAGTGATACTAGTGTTCTAAAATTATTGGCATTAGAGACAATCCATACTAGATTTCCAGAACACGAATGGCTCCATATTTATACTGATGGATCATTAATATCAAACCAAGATGGAGCAGGTGCTGGAGTCACATGTCACCTCTTTTCCTATTACAAATCTTTAAGTTATGGAACTACGAACTTTGATGGAAAAATTGAAGTAATTCGAATGGCCCTACAAAATCTTTTGTACAGAATTTCACATTTTCAGCAAGCAGTTATTCTCTCAGATTCCAGGGCAGCAATTATAGCAATTACTTTCAAGTTGTCACCAAAAAACCAAACAATTATAGAATGTTGGAAAATCCTTACCCATCTAACAGCGCTTCAAAAACACCTAGTCTTCCAATGGATACCAGCTCACTGTGGACTGAGTGGTAATGAGAAATCTGATTTTCTTGCAAAAAAGGGTACCGGCAATGTGCAGAAATCTATAGTTAATCTACCATTTTATGCAGCTAAAAGATTAGTCAACTCTGAATTCAAAAATATGATTGCAAAATATTACTATGAAAAATCAAAAAATAAAAGATGGCAACTACCAAACATTCAAACAGTAATTCCTTAGTATCAGCGAAAAGTGCAGTTGCACCCTTTAGGTTGATTACAGGACATGATTGTCTGGCAAAACATGTGAACAGAGTTGGGATATATTCTTCACCACTCTGTCCTCTATGTGATCTGCAAGAGGAAATGGATCGAGACCACCTTCAAATATGCCCGGCCACTTCTAATGCCCCATCCATCAGTGAAAAATATTGGAGAGCAAGAGGATTAATGACTTCATTGTCAGAAATCCAGCATTAGCTAACAACAACAACAACTTTTATTAATAATGTACTTCTTGAAATAAAATTGGAATCATTTATTCCAAGTAATTAATAGACATGGCATGAAAATTTGGCCATTTTTGAGCTCTAGCACAAGCAGGGAACCCATTTCACCACAGTTATGGTATACACATAGTACTGGGAGAGCAAAAAACTTATGAACTGGCTGTGCTGTGTTTTGCCTGTCCATGTCCTTGGGGCTCATTGCTATTATATTTTAAGAGACTTCTAAATGCTGCTAACAAATATGAAATTATTTTCAGGATGCTGAGAAAGGAACATTACCACCACAGAATATCAACAAGGGACCCACAGCTGGTGGAGATGTTGTGTATGCTGAATTGGATCTTCAGGCTCCTCAACGACCTGCAGTTCGTCCAGTTGTGCGAAAAGAAGAGGAGAAGACCGAGTATGCTGAGATTATTCACACAAAATAGCCAGAAATCTAATTTCAGAAATAATATGTTATTTGAATTGAAAGAACAAGAGAAAAAGAAGCCCTCTGTGAATCGGATTTAAGGAAGTAATCACAGTTCCACAAATTGCTAAATTATTTTTGGTGTTATGTGTAACAAAAGGCTATAGATACACATATTTATTTCAAAGCAAGCAGCTTATAGTTTAAAGTGGTAGAAAAACTCCAGACATATTCACTGTCATTAAAACAGCAAAAAATTGACAGATTCTGTCATATCAAAGTTTTTGATTTGCTTCTTGCATTAAAATTGTACTGTATGTGTAGCATAGTTTGCATTTCTTTTATATTGTTAACGAACTGAAATATCAAGTAAGAATCATTTTATTTGTTTTACTTCCTCTTTACAAAGAGGTCAATACACTTTTTTAAAGTGTGATGTCTCTCTTTTGTCTTTACCTCTGCACCAAACAAGTGTATTTAAGAAGTTTATTTTACTAGACAAAAATCATATATCATTTGTTGAATGTAGAGGAAATATTATATTTTGAAGGATAGATCATCTATGCAAGTGTAACTGGAACTTAAAAGATGGATACTTAACAGAAATATAGCTGAATTATTTGTGCAATAAGGAACTAACCACTGGTTTTATAAAATTTATTTTCTGTTTAAAACTGAGTTTAAATGTGTTTATACTGGATAATAATATCAAAATATACGGCACTGAAAGAGACTTTAAAAAAGCTTAGAACATTGTCATTACATTTAATGAAACCCATGTAAAATATTAATTTGTAATTTAAAAAGGGTTATAATAAAAAATAGTAATTTGTAGTTGGTTCCTTACTGCAAATACATATAAATTGGTTAAATATAAAAATGTAGAAGTATAATTAACATTATGTCACTCTTTGGGCTATCATTTTTTACGAGCATGGACTTTATCTGCTATCAACTTGCAAAATCTTGCAATTTTTGTTCTTTTTGTGGCGTCTTCAGATCTATTCAGCCTTTCCCGCCAGTCAATTGTCTGCTTATTCAACCATGGAAATTCTGTGATCAGTGGACACTTCCATCTTATGTGCAAAGAATGCACAAATTGTCCTGGTGAAATAGCTCTGCACTATTACAGCACAACCTGTTGATGAAGTCGGAAATGCATGAAGTCTGAGCTTCAATTCCACACCTCCCCTTTGAGATGAGAAGCTTGCGGAACTAATACTAATTCAGTTAAACTGATTGGTGGCAAAGCCCAAATAAATCTGAAGACTTTTTATATATTTTGCATTCCATTGTGGAAGCAGAGCTGGTGAAACCTACTTAGCAAATATCCAAAGTGATACCAAAGCTTGAAGGGAGGTAGCTTTCTCATGCTTTACAGCAGTATCATTAACTCTCTCCAAATGTATTACATTTTGATTAATACCTTGAATCCATTAAGCAGGATGAATAGGTATAAAGTGATTATAACTATTATATCTTTAGCAAAAGCATATTGAAGTTATTTACATTTATATGTAAAATTTGGAGTTCTTACTGGACATATTGCACAATGTTCAAGATGCCATCTAAAAGTCAGAGAAGGAAGTGCGGTAGGGAATCAAGCCTGATGGTAGAGACGACAGTCTCTGAAACATGTACCAGTAAGTTCTGGTGTATAAAGTGAAGTTAGACTAATAAAACTGAGCAAGATGACTCCAGCTTGCATTTGGAAGGTCGTGTGATTTCTGTGGCCAACCTTCCTGACCCATGGGTTTTTTGGGGGTTTCTCTGGTGAATGCTGGGCAGGATAATTGCATCCCTGAATTTCGTGTTCTTCCATTTTGTTTCAATATCATTTCATTCATCCTTCATCTCGTTGGTTCTTTCAGGGTTGCAAGTGTCAGCAAAGGTGTTAGGTGCAGCTTGGTAATGGTGATATACACAGGAATTCTGTCCATCCCTCGTCCATAGGATCTGGGTGAAAAAGGGGGTGGCATCTAGGGACGTTGGACCCAGTGCCAAGGTCCCCCAGAGTTGTTCCTGGGAAGCTTAAAGACTTTGAGGTGCTGTCAAACTTGGGAAACCTTAGGGACTTCTGTCAATATCTGTACCATTAGTCTGGATGTCACCACCCTGTGTCTCCTCTCATCTTATCCTTTCTCTTGGGGGTGTCCCCTTTGGGGCATAGGTACAATAAGCCTGGCTTCAATGCCAAACCCCATTTGTATCTCTCCTATTCCTAGATTAATAAAAACTCCAAATTTTACATGTAAATAAAGTGATTAGTTTGTGTTCATTTGTTTTTGCCCTATTGTTATACTACACTATTCAGTGTTCTTAATGTTTCCATAATATTAAGCTTCTGTACATCTTTTATTCCCATGCAGTTGCATTTTTCTGACCATTTTAAAGATAGTAAATAGTCACAGGATCTGAGCACTCAACTAAAGCAGGGCTTTCTTTTATATTTCATTACATTCCAGATTTGATACATTTTCTTGTGCATAAACCTAGAGATATTTCTTCCTAAAGCATTTTTTGTCACAACTATGCTTAATGCATAGTGTTAAAAAGGGGGCTTAGATATTTCTCATCTATCCTTATTGCTCATGAAATAAATAAAACCACTACCAACTAAAGCTATTTTTAAATATGCCATCTTTCTCATAATGAATTATATCATTTCTGTTTCATTTTGTGTATCAGTGAGGTCCTGTATTGATGTAAGTCTGCTTCTATTTAAGCAGCTATTTTAATGTGTTTTTCTTAATGCCATGTATTATTAGACCATAAAAAGGCATTAGTTTTTGTATATTTGAGTCACATGCTTAGAATATTTCTGTATCATTGTTATTTTAATCAAGGAATGAATAATAGTAAATGAATGTTTGGAAAAAAATTATGTATGTGTTGTGGTGCATGATGTGTAAAACTGTGTATGCTATATTATTTCTTTAAAAATGTACCTCTGTTACAAATAGTTTTAGTTCCATTATTGAGCATAAAACAAAAAGAAAAGCTGATCTTTTGGCATGGAAACAAGTTCTCCTACTGTGTGTGGCTTATAATAATTTGAAGGAGAAAGCTTAGTGATATTAGCTGCACATGGAATGAATGATGTGACAAGTAGTGAAGCTTTTCAAACTTTTGTATTATATTTATTCTCTAAAGTTAAGGACAACCCAGAGTGTATTACATTTATGAAAATAGAGGAAAGACTTTTAATAGCAGCTAAAAGTGTACTAGTGATGAACAAAATTGTTATGTTTTTCCACAGTGTTTAAATTGCTTTTGCACTAGTTTGCATTAGTTAGCATCATTAAATGGTGCATGGTAGCAATTGTCTAAAAAGGAACGTTATTACAATCAGCAAAGGGCAATACAGGTCGGGCGTTAGTTCTGACAAATGTCATTTTTAAACAAGAGGTTAGATGCTGGTCACTTGCTCACTTGTATACAAGAACAGCAGTCAGATGTTGTGTACTTTACTCTCATGTTTCCGCGCTGAAGTAGTACAATAACTACAAAGCAAATGATGTCAGCTACGGGTATGACACTATGAACCATAGACATCGGCAGACCTTTTTTCAGAGGGGAGGTGGGGGGAGGGGGCATATTGGAGCTTTGTAATCAAATAATATTAATTTATTATTCTGTTGTCAAAAACTGTAAAAGATATGAGTTATAGTATTTGCTTTTGTAATAATTTATACCATGTACATATGTACATGTAATTCTATAATTCTCTCACCGTGCATTATGTATGCAGTAGGGGAGTGGCACAGTAGTCTGTTGTCATGACAACCAGGTTAGACCTTGAGGTAGCCAATAGACTTTGTGACATGATTACATGACTACGAAGCCTGTTGGCTACTTCAAGGTCAAACCTGGTTGTCATGACAACAGACCGCTGTGCCACTCCCCTATCACATGCATAATGCACACTGAGGGAACTGTTAGAATACCCAAGTTAACGTTAATTCAAGCATAGCAGTATGCACGTTAATGTGTGCATATGGCATCTTAAAGAGTAAAACTTTGTACAGAAATAAAAATATTATAACTAACATTGCAATGTGGAACCACTGTTGACGATATTGAAATAAACATTTATAACTGTCGATAGGAAGGTATTGTTGAGGGCAACAATTAGCAAAGATAGTAGTAGTATGAAGTCCTGGTCACTCTGTAAGGATAGGGCCTTAATGAAAGCTCACCATCTAATTTCATTCTTGGCAACAACTTTAATTCGTTCCAGCTTTTCTCCATCTGTTCTGCTTCAGCTCTCACTGTGTTATATCATGTTGTTCTTGGTCTCCTTTACACCTATTCACACCTTGGGAGTTCCATTCGAATGCCATTCTTGTAATATTTCCTGTATCTCTCCTTAACACATGCCCAATCCACTTCCATTTCCTGTATCTAATTTCTTTCCAGACTTAATGCTGATCTACTTTTCTCCAAAACTCCATGATTGATATGGTCCTTGGCCAACATACGCTCATAATGTCTCTCAGGCATCAGTATAAAAACATTAGTAAATATATATTGCTATTAATTGAAAATAACGTATTCTTTATTTACATTAAAAATTTGAATAACATCACTGGCAAGCTCATTTGTAACACAGGCCCTATGAAACAATGAAGTGGGTATCTCTTTTTTATGAGTATCCCAAGGAAAAATTGTTCTTTCAATCAAAATTAAAACAAGAGTCTAACAATTAATTGACTGCACATTAAATTCATTAATTTCCAAGGTGGGGCCATAGCTCCCTCCCCTTGCCCCTCCTTTGTGATGCCCATGCTATGAACCTCGGTGAATGTTTACTCCATTTAACTATTTAGAGTTTTCCCTTTAGTTTTGACATTATAGGAGGCATTGTCACTTTAGTAAATAAGCAGCTCTTGCTAAAAGACTGGTAATGACATACAGGTCATTGCACAAAACTTTGTAGCAAACTGTACTCTTCAAAATGTAACATATGAAAGCAGAGCTGCTTGTTATCATCACATACACTATTTGCTAACCTATTGGTCAAGATTACAGCAAGTTATTGTATCTTCACTGAAGGACATTAGTCTAGAACGAACGAGCGGCCTACACTAATAAAGAGAAGATGTTGGTATTTGTAGTTGATTTCTAGGTCTAAGAATTTAGATCTGGGAAACCTGACAAGTTCACCACTGAAAAAATACATAAGATTTCACAATTTCTGTAATTTTTCTCAGCTATTTAAACAAAAATGTTTAAACTTGGAATTTAATAGCTTCTACTGCTATTATCAATCAAGCAATATCCTAATATATTTTTGAGCTTTCATAACTATGTTAGACGGGGAATATACATGAGGCTCACGTTTTTAAAGACTGACAGCTCTTGAGAAAACACTGAAGGGATGTGCATAATACCTATAGCATATTTGTGTTACACTTCCGATATGTGATTTAAACAATTCTGTCAAATTTTATTCTTCAGCAGAATATTAAATGAGGTTTGCTGTTCAAAAGCATTAGATGCCATTATTATGTCAATTTCTATAAAAATTGGTTCTGCAAATAGAGGATATGTACAGAGTTGTTGACTTTAGTAGCAAAAGAGTAGATTGAAATAAAGCAAAACTCACATAAAAGTTAAGAGAATTGTAAAATGTTGTCTTACTTGTTCTGTTTTTTTTTTTGTTTTTTTTCTTTTTTTTTGGGGGGGGGGAGGAGGGGGGAACAAAAAGTGATATAGTCACACCTGAGAAAAAATTGTTTAAATGAAGCTGTGAAATACTTATTATAAAACTTGCTGAGAAAAGTAAAGAACAAAGATTTTGTTAACAATATCATTACTGTTTTAGATGTTTTAGCATCTGTTTAGGGAGTATTTAAAGACTAAGCCCTTAGAGGTTGTCATAATAGAAGAAAATTAGTGCATATAAGTGCAGGCTGCCATATACTGTAAATGTGTTAGATGAAGTAATGGTGTTAGAGTTCTTGCATAAGGGCTTAGAAAGTAAAGGAAAGGAAAGAGAACATTTTTCTGAAATAAGAATCTTGTACATAATAAGTGATTTCTTGTGTACTTAAATACTGTATTGAATGTAAACAGCAAGTAATCACTGGCTGTGCATATCTTTGACAGATCATAAATAATTTAGAGTAAATAATAGCAGTAGGAATAATAATGTAAATTATTTTTAAATCATTATCCTTGTATTGTTAAATGCGTAGAGTTTCAGTAGGATATCAAATGGAATGAGTTGTTTTGGAAGTACTAAAGATTGATATAAAGCATCTATTAATTACATAGAAACAAGTGAATATAGAGATGGCTTACTAACAAACATACATAATTTACATACAATTAAATATGAATAGAATTCTCATCTTATTTTGAAAATTGATCTTCAAATTTCTAAGACATCAGTGATGAATGTTATTCAATAAAGGCTTTGATCATTTATTTTGAATAACTAGAAGCTTTTATTGTTGAGACATATAATTTTATATTATCTTCTTTTGAAAAACATTTGGAGACTAACCCTCGAGACATTTTACAGTAGTAAAACATATAGTAGCTTAAAGAGAAAAGAGAAAACATTGAGTTTTTATACAAAACTCAAAATGATTTTGATGGAACTCCAATGATAGTAAACAATTAACAACCACATTAAACATAAATCTTTACCATGTGCACATTAGTTAAATAGCCATTTATTAAACAGGAGCTTGTCTGTAGTTTATTCAGCATTTATTCACGCTCATGTAATGCAGATGATTTTATTGTGATTGTTTTGTTTGGTAAGAAGGTGTGCATGTGTGTAATAGAGAAGGTGTTTTATACATATTTTTATTATTATTATATTTATGTAACTTAAAAAGTAATTGAAAGAAATATGGTGCTTACAAAACTGTCTAATGTGATTGTTTATAGAGTTCAAAACAAGCATTCCTTGGTTAGAAAATTACTGAATTTTTGCTGCATACAAATGAAAAAAAGACATGTTACTGTTTTCTTATAATGCTATGTAAATGAATGATTTATGGAAAAATATATCACTTATTATTACAGAATTGGTGGAATTTCCTTGCTTTTATAGTAAAGAGTACTGCCCTGATATTGGATACAACAGCAAATTCCGGAGTACTGGAGTCCAAGGGTTTGGTGGGAAAACTAAAACTATGGGTGCTCAACTGACTCTAAATGTTTCCAGGCTGGCTAAAAGAAATGTTGTTCTACAATTACTTTTCTTTTACGACAGGAGATTGATTTCACTGAGCGCGTCCCAGTTAAGAGCGAGAATGTCACATAATAAGGCATTGGATAAAATTCAGAAAGAGGAAATCCAATTAGATCTATGAGTTGACCTAAAACTTCTAATCAGGTGTTGTTTAGAGATTGATGGTATACATGATATAGTTTTCTAAGAATATCTTTCAAGTACCTTGTCTGTGGTTACAACAATCCCAATTATGATAAATGTAAAAAATTGTTTAAGTTGCACGCCAATAACTCAGCCTACTATTGCTGAGACACTATTACATGACATATGTGAAAAATTATATTAAATATTCTTTGACATAAGGTTTTACACTTAACTTGGTTTGCCCAAGCATCAACAATAGGGTACAGCTTATCCTGCTCATTTGAACTTTAAGTTCTATATAACATGAGATGAAACTGTGTAAAAAAAACCTGTCAATGTGATACAATTACGGTATTTTAATTCTGAATACATTCCAGTATAAAGAAAGTGAAAATTCCAGTACAGAAACAAAATATTAAATAAACATCTGAAGATGGCAGAAATCAGAAAATGTAAAAATGGTGGAACTATTCCACCCTGTGTATTTTAGAATGAAAATCACAAGCATTTATAAGGAAATATTTTTCATCCTTTTGCACCCATGCACACTTTGTGGAACCATGTAGCACACTGTTGGCACTTTATCCAGTCTCCCTTCTTGACTGATTCTGGTGAATAAAATTTCGGACCTTAAAATCCACAAGGAATGTTCTCATTATTGTCTTCAATTTCAATTGGCTGTAAGTCCTCACCTAACTCAAATGACGACATTTCTTACTTGCATCACCACTTGCTTTCAGTCTGCACTTCGCCTTCATCATTTCCTAGTTTGTGAAATGCCTTGGTTCTGTTTCTAAACTTTTTACTCCTTTTTGGACATTCTTTTTGTTTGGCTGAAAATGATTGCATTGACAGGAGAACTCTTCTGATGAGTGGAGGAAGAGGATCATGCCAAAGGGGACTCAGGTTTCAGCTGGGAAACTTGAGGAATCTCTGAAAGTGAATATGATGGCACATCGGAAACGTTTGCCTGGAAATGAACCAAGGGAAGAAATTTGTCTTCAGGAATAGCTTTCAGTGTATTTAAATCCCTTAACACCATTTTCAATAGTTGGAGCTTTGTTCCAAGCAGTGGAAAGCAGTTTTCCAAAGCTAAATTTATTGATTGCACCTTCTGGGGTTGAATACACATAATTTGTTTCAGCATGATGGTAGGAAACGTTCAGCAGTTTTGAAACTGATTTGTCCAGAGGCTGAAGGTCCTGTGTCATGTGAGGTGGAAGTCAGATCATCTCTATCTTGTTCTGACAACAATATTCCAGGCACCAAAGGGAACAATTAGAATGATGAATCACTATGCCTCATCATAAAGCCAATAAAGCAGTCTTTACCTCAATCATGTTTTCCCTGCCCCAGAGATCCTTTTTGTTATTCGTTGTTGCATAAGTAAATGCTGCTCTTTGAATTTATTCAGGAGTACAGCCCAAACCTCTTGCAGCTAAGTCTTTCAACATAGAACATAAGTCATCCTCTTCTTCAGGGCTAAATACAGTTACATGACCAGCTGGTGTATGAAATTTCTTTTCTCCCATTGCTATTAACTATTTTGAAATAGTTACTCAATCTTTAGATGTCAAATAAGGAATTTTGAATAATGCAGCAACTCCCCTCATACTCATATCTCCACCTATAACACTTATTACTGCTTGTTTTATATTTTCCTCCGACCATGAAGCACTTGGCTTTCTCCTTTTGAATGTACGGACCATCTGAAAGGAAACCAATAAAACATGTTCTCTAGAATTTTTCATAAACATCAATTAAGCTAATAATTTGTCTGAATGGAAATAGCCCCATGTGTACTGGGTGAAATAGCCCCTTGTGCAAACATTTCAAAAGACGCACCAAATGAGACCCTTTGTGGAAAAAGCCAGCAATATTTGTTGATGCACACACTGCACAATCTGTGTTCTTGTACAAGTAATAACAAGAGTTTAAAATTTCACATTATTGTGCATGATACAGCTTATTTTGTTAGGGTGTATTCTTTAACTGACGGAAAAAAGCCATCATAATTGGCTTACCTCAAGAGTTTGTTCTTCTGTGCTGTCAGTAATGTAATACAAAATACCCTTACTGCAATAATGTGCAGAGACAAAGAGACAATGACAGACGTTGAAGCCAAAACAACCTTGACTCTGTGAAGAACCAGTGCACTGTTACAACATTTCTTATTTCAGGCAGTTTAGCCCTATGCTGTATCCTAATTGTTAATTCAGATGGGAAAAAACTAATTATTTTTCTTTCAATTCTTATACATACAGCACGCAGCAAAAACAAATCTTTCTTCAATATTATCATCTCCCCTCCATTAGGTATTGTAAGGTTACTGTTTGAATCAGTATATTACTAGAATTTTACCCAAGCAAATAAGCATTGATGGTCTCGTAAGAGAAATGTGCATTGCATGTTTCAGAACTTCTGGTACTCACTTTGGACAATTCTATAAATATCAGTACTGAGTACTAATGAATACCAGCCCCAGTAAGGCCCTTCTAGGGTCAATAGATTGTAAAATGAAGCAAAAATATACTTAGGATAATGCTGTTTATGTTTCATTTGGTACCGACTATTAAAGATGAAATATATTAGCTAAATATTACTTTTAGCTTGAGAGCTTAAGTAATTATCAAAATACATGTGAGACTTTAATCAGTTTAGTGACAAAAGCTGTTTGAAGGCTTTCCAATTAATTAATCATATACCATAAAGTCTTTCAAAATTCTTTCACATTGTTCAAAATTATGAAACTTTGAAACTATGAATATTCTTTATCTCAAAAATAATACAAAATCCTCATATTCAATAACTACCATCATCATCATAATAAACACATTTTGAAATTATTTTTTGGAGAACATAATTAACACTTTGAGTGTCGGGCAGTTTCTGCAGTTGAAGAGCCAAGGAATCCAGTGTTTTCTGTTTACCTATTTTGAATAATATTTGCAGTACATCAATGAAATCTGCCAAAATATGTACTATATTCTGAAAGTATGGTCTTTCAGGATTTTGCAGAAAAGAATAAAATAGTCCTTACTTCCGTATTAATATTTTACTTTTGAATTACAAAAGGTATCCAAAATGTCAGTTTCAGATGGCAGAAATCAGGGAAATCAATGCATATTGACAGTTATGCACACTGTGACGTTGTACTGGGGTGCACGAAAACATAACTCTTGTTAGGCTCGTGCAACCCACTGAGACATCTTAACCTTTAGGATAATGTGAATCTTTAAAGAAATTACACTGCCAATTGGCAAGTAATACTTGCCTTTATTATAACAACTTCAAAAATACAAACTTAACACCTTGGATTACAGAGAATTTAAATACTTGTCGCCACTTTAAAGTGGTTAGAAGAAAATATCACTTTTGGTAATACATTTTGACATCATTGTTTAATATTTTAATATTTCAAAAATTCCGGCCATGCTGATAAAATTTTTTACTCACGTCCAAACCTTTTAATCATATAAATGCAACCCGAAGAGCTGAAAGATAATTTAGAAGAGACCTACTCGCATATAACATGATGCCTCCCTAGTACCATATAGTCAACATTTCTGCCCAGCTCCACACATACTTCCTCTGTCATTGAAATCCCAAGTGGACTGTCTCTCTTGCCTTCCCGAACCTGGCTTGTTAGGGATAAGACCATGTAGAGCGTTGCGCACGGGCCACTGTTTCACCCATTAGCTGCATGAGGTCGTGCAATTCACGGGTAAGTATGCAGGCTCCCTCTATTGCTTTGCTGTAGAAGTACCATGATGCTCATTAAATTTTGGTTTGGTGAGCTTGTGTTGATGGCTGTTTCTGCTTTTGACTCAGGTGAAATAACGGCTCAACAACAAAAAGTCAACCACCTTCTTGGAAAATGGAATGAATCTGATATTACAGATGTCTTAACTATTTCCTAATAGTTTACAGTGCAACAGCAGATGACAGCATAAATTAGACAGCTGGAAGATAAAAGATGCCTGACTATTGCTGCATTGCCCCAGCCCAAGTTATAGCTGTGAAATTGCATTAAATTTTGTTAGAAATACGTATTCAAGCTATACTTGGACATGGAACACATGAACATTTCACACGACCCAAGCCATGCTCAGGCTTGGGCTTCAAAGTGTTAAGTTATTTTGACAGCGGCACCGTGGCCGAGCAGTTAGAGCATTTGCGTACCACCTAGGTGGCCCAGGTTCGATCCCTGGGACCTGCATATGGTATTTGTAGTGGATGAAGCAGTGTCAGGGTGGGTTTCTCCAGGTTCTCCAGTTTCCCCCACCACTCATTCCACCAATTGCTCCATTATTATCTTTCCAATCATTTATTTTGCCTGCATTTCATATTATCTTCTTCCTCACTACCATACCTGGTGCTTGTCTGACCACCCACTTGCAGGTCTTCTTTCTGTCCAGTCCATAGGTTCCTGTGCTCCCTGACAGGCATCTGACCCTAGGCACTGGCTTGTAAGACCTAGGGAGTGTGAGGGGAGGGTAATCAGGTAAAGAAAAGAAAAAAGAAAGTTATTTTGACATTTATGTACAAACATTTTGGAATTTTTATTACTCTAAATTTAATTTGTATGCCAGAACTTACCAGAACATACTTCGGAGACTGTTTCCTCCATCATTGCCTTGATTCACTGGGATGCTTGTAATATGTAGAGGGCACTTTGTCTGAACATACTGCAACACTTTTCATGTAAGACATCAAGGTTTAATACACTGTGTCTATTTTTGGTATGAGTAGTTTTTCCCAAATAGAGAGTTGTGCTTTACATATAATTTCATAAATATAATCCTAGCCCCAGTTAACAAGCACTGCCTAAATAATATCCTCAAGACTAACACAAAGGACAGCTCAAATAAAAACCTAACCTTTTACAGTGTCTTAGAAAACCATGACAAATATCCATATGGAAAAAATTGCTGATACACAAAAGTAAATGCAATTTATTAAACGTGGATGTCCATATGAAAAGTATTTCATTGTGCAGTCGAGCCAAAACACCATCTACAAGTCATAGGAGGAAGCACAGCAGTGAATCAATGTAGAGGAGAGGAAGACAGCTTCAAGCAGTGTGGTGTATTGGAATGAAGTGCAAGTCAGTTCATGTGACGTCAGGCAAGAGCCGTGTAATACTATGTTGCCTAGCTAAATGGTACTGTGAGTACAGAACTGCAGGATTCAGTCAGGTGTAGTGTTCTCGATGATATAACATGGCCAGTGCAGTAAAATGGAGCAGCCAGTGTTTCTGTCTAGTTCTGTTATGAAATTAGCTAAGTCCAAATCCTGAAGTATCTTATCAGATCACAACATAACATGCAGTCGTTGATTAAAAATTTCTCAGAGTTGTTGTTGTTGTAGTGTTTAACGCCCGCTTTTACTACTACGGCACCGCAGGCGGTGACACTGATGATACATGGAATGAAGATGGAGCACCGGTGGAATGAGATGGCGGGGGAAACCGGAGCACCCGGAGAAAACCCGCCCTGACGCCGCTTCGTCCACCACGAATACCACATGCGGGTCCCTGGGATCGAACCCGGGCCGCCTAGGTGGTAGGCGAGCGCGCTAACCGCTCGGCCACGGCGCCGCCAAATTTCTCAGACATCAATAATAAACAAGTTAAAGAGAAAGTTAACAGAAAATTTTGGAAGATGTTCACAAAATTTTGTTTTGTATGGCTCTGTTCTATTTTACAACAAAAGTGACATTACATTCTGTTTTATTTACTTTATAACATGACTGTCCTTCATATAAACTAGAATTTGTATATATTTTCTCATAGCATAGAGCCAAAATATAATTGTTTATAATCTGTGACCAATTATGTAATTAAAACAGTCAACATTAATATTACAATATCCAAGACATTAGTTACGTTATTAACATTAGATATGTTTCCTGTTTTTCCTACACTGCTGCATCCCACGTGCAACTATTTTCTTTTCCCCTGAAGCAGCAGTACAGAGCACAGTGACATCATACACTGAACTGGTCTTCTTTGTGAGTATTTCAGCAGTGTGAGCTGATGTTACACTGGCACTACCTGTCTTCCACTGAGATAGATGATGGAGTTAACTGTCTCTAAAACATATCTATGTCTCATGGCAGAGAAAGTGAAGTTAACTTACTAAAAATTCCAAGATGTCTGCAATATAAACTTACATTATTTTATTTCTCTGGAATGTAATTCAATTTTACTGATCAGATTCATATAGCCTGGAAATACTTTCACAGTTGTTATATAAACTTATACTGCTTGGCAAAGCCAGGAGGCATATTGGAAAAAATCTGATGTGTTGCACTCACATGACTTTCTCTACTCTTGCACTAACCATTCTTACAAACTCTTATTCCTATATCTTCTTTCTTGATAGTAGAGATACACATTTGTACAAATTATCTTATTGCTTATTTCCTTGTAGGTGCAAGGGGAATGTTCGAATATAGTACGCTTTGTGCGATAGTCAAATGCTTGAGATTCTGTTGTCTTTTCACACTTGACATAAAAAAATGAACAGCGATGATGCATTTCACGAAAGTTCTAAGTTTTCCGAAACTCACACACATAACAAAGAATATCTCCGAAATGGTTCACCCTACAAGAAAATGTATTGAGGCATAAATTGTGTAGTTTAGCAAGATCTACATTTTTTGTATAGTATAATTTGGTCTATCTCTAACGGTTTACCAGTTATGTAAAAGTCGTCCAGAGTAAATAGGACTACAGGGGCTATAGCCAGAAAATTCAAGATATACATCTAATTTGTCATCAAAATATTTCAAACATATGACATTTTAATCAAAATCGTTAGAACCATTTTCAAGAAAATCAAAATTTTCCATGTAAAGGGTAGTTTAGCGTGGGGCTATTTTCTTCAAAATCTTTGTGTCGCATCCTTGAAAGACATTAAACTTAAATACCAACTTTGGTTTTTAACCGACTTTTCGTTTTTGAGCTATGCTGTCCACAGGCTGACACACACACACACACAGACTGACATACAGACACACACACGGACCTTTTTCAAAAAATCTGATGTGTTGCACTCACATGACTTTCTCTACTCTTGTACTAACCATTCTTACAAACTATAGGAATAACTATATCTTCTTCGTGTTAGTTAAAATAAACATTTGTACAAATTTCCTTATTGCTTATTTCCTTGTAGGTGCAAGGGGAATATTGGAATACAGTAGGCTTTGTGCGAAAGTCAAATCTTTTAAAGCTTTGAGATTCCGTTCTCTTTGTACACGTAACATATAAAAAAAAAAAAAAAAAAATGAACAACGATGACCCATTTCATGAAAGTTCCAAGTTTTCCGAAACTCACACACATAACAAGGTATATCTCCGAAATGGCTCACCCTACAAGAAAATTTATTGAGACATAAATTATGTATTTTAGCAAGATCTACATTTTTTGTATACTATAATTTGGTCTATCTCTAACTTTTTACCAGTTATGCAAAAGTCGTCCAGAGTAAATACGACTACAGGGGCTATAGCCAGAAAATTCAAGATATACATTTCATTTGTCATAAAAATATCTCAAACATATGACATTTTAATCAAAATCGTTAGAGCCATTTTCAAGAAAATCAAAATTTTCCATGTAAAGGGTAGTTTAGGGTGGGGCTATTTTCTTCAAAATCTTCGTGTCACATCCTTGAACGACATTAAACTTAAATACCAACTTTGGTTTTTAACCGACTTTACGTTTTTTGAGCTATGCTATCCACAGACTAACAGACACACACACGGACCTTTTTCTAAAAATGCTTTTTTTGGATTCAGGGGGCCTCAAAACATGTATTTCCGGTGAAATCTCGACTTCGAATTTTTGGGTGGAATACAATACTTCCCCTACTTACCAGTAGAGAAAGTAAAAATGTGAAACTGCCCAGTTGTTTATATGATCTTATTGCACAAACATGGAGAGACAGGGTATGTATATCCTGTGCAAATGCAATCATATCTTCAGGACAGCAACATGTCATATATTGGCAGCTGTGAGAGATCATTTGTTTGTGTTTCATCACTGACTACACGCCAAGTTCCTAGTATTTCGCTCCTCTAATAAACAAGACAAGAAGTGATCGTAGCGCTCGACAGCCAAGGTCAATACATCTCATCGCTGTGCTAAGGACAGTGTATTATTCTTCAATATTGCTAAATGCCAAGAAGTGAACTTCCAAATAAAGCCATAAGTGTTTTGTCTCCCACACGTAAGTAGAAATCTCATCTTTATAAGCTCTTTGAAAATGCTTAAGTAATTATTTCAGCACCTGGCAACATATTTATTTTAAGCCAAAGAAGTATGTACCGAAAAACATCCCAATTATGCTTACAGGTATCATTTTTGGGTAAAATCTTTGTTTCAGAAGTAAAAAAAAAAAAAAGGTCGGTCGGTCAGTCCGGTCTGTCAGGCCTGTCGGTCAGTCAGGCCGGGCTGTCAGGTCTGTCGGTCAGTCAGGCCGGGCTGTCAGGTCGGTCGGCCAGTCAGGCCGGTCGGTCAGTCTGGTCGGTCGGTCTGTCAGGTCGATCAGTAAAGTCTGTAAGGTCGCTCTGTTAGGTCGGTCGGTCTGTCAGGTAAGTCAGGTCGCTCGGTGAGTCAGGTCGGACGGCCTGTCAGGTAAGTCAGGTCGGTCAGTCAGTCAGGTCGGTCGGTGTGTCAGGTAAGTCAGGTCGGTCGGCCAGTCGGCCGGTCGGTCAGTCAGGCCGGTCGGTCAGTCAGGTCGGTCGGTCAGTCAGGTCGGTCGGTCTGTCAGGTCGGTCGCTCTGTCAGGTCGGTCGGTCTGTCAGGTAAGTCAGGTCGCTCGGTCAGTCAGGTCTGTCGGTCAGTCAGGTCGGTCGGTCTGTCAGGTCGGTCAGTCAGGTCTGTCGGTCTGTCAGGTCTGTCGGTCAGTCAGGTCGGTCGGTCGGTCTGTCAGGTCGGTCGGTCAGTCAGATCTGTCGGTCAGTCAGGTCTGTCGGTCAGTCAGGTCGGTCGGTCGGTCTGTCAGGTCGGTCGGTCGGTCAGTCAGGTCTGTCGGTCTGTCAGGTCTGTCGGGCAGTCAGGTATGTCGGTCTGTCAGGTCAATCGGTCTGTCAGGTCTGTCGGTCAGTCAGGTCGGTCGGTCAGTCAGGTCTGTCGGTCAGTCAGGTCGGTCGGTCAGTCAGGTCTGTCGGTCAGTCAGGTCTGTCGGTCAGTCAGGTCTGTCGGTCAGTCAGGTCGGTCGGTCAGTCAGGTCTCTCGGTCAGTCACGTCGGTCGGTCAGTCAGGTCTGTCGGTCAGTCAGGTCGGTCAGTCTGTCAGGTCTGTTGGTCAGTCAGGTCGGTCGGTCAGTCAGGTCAGTCGGTCAGTCAGGTCTGTCGGTCAGTCAGGTCGGTCGGTCAGTCAGGTCTCTCGGTCAGTCACGTCGGTCGGTCAGTCAGGTCTGTCGGTCAGTCAGGTCGGTCAGTCTGTCAGGTCTGTCGGTCAGTCAGGTCTGTCGGTCAGTCACGTCTGTCGGTCAGTCAGGTCTGTCGGTCAGTCAGGTCGGTCGGTCAGTCAGGTCTCTCGGTCAGTCACGTCGGTCAGTCAGTCAGGTCTGTCGGTCAGTCAGGTCGGTCAGTCTGTCAGGTCTGTCGGTCAGTCAGGTCGGTCGGTCAGTCAGGTCTGTCGGTCAGTCAGGTCTGTCGGTCTGTCAGGTCTGTCGGTCAGTCAGGTCGGTCAGTCTGTCAGGTCTGTCGGTCAGTCAGGTCGGTCGGTCAGTCAGGTCTGTCGGTCAGTCAGGTCTGTCGGTCTGTCAGGTCTGTCGGTATGCCAGGTCTGTCGGTCAGTCAGGTCTGTCGGTCTGTCGGTCAGTAAGGACTGTCGGTCAGTCAGGTCTGTCGGTCTGTCAGGTCGGTCGGTCAGTCAACTCTGTCGGTCAGTCAGGTCGGTCGGTCAGTCGGGTCTGTCGGACAGTCAGGTCTGTCGGTCTGTCAGGTCTGTCGGTCAGTCAGGTCTGTCGGTCTATCACGTCTGTCGGTCTGTCAGGTCTGTCGGGCTGTCAGGTCTGTCGGTCAGTCAGGTCGGTCGGTCTGTCAGGTCTGTCGGTCTGTCAGGTCTGTCGGTCAGTCAGGTCTGTCGGTCAGTCAGGTCTGCCGGTCAGTCAGATCGCTCGGTCAGTCAGGTCTGTCGGTCAGTCAGGCCGGGCTGTCAGGTCGGTCGGCCAGTCAGGCCGGTCGGTCAGTCTGGTCGGTCGGTCTGTCAGGTCGATCAGTAAAGTCTGTAAGGTCGCTCTGTTAGGTCGGTCGGTCTGTCAGGTAAGTCAGGTCGCTCGGTGAGTCAGGTCGGACGGCCTGTCAGGTAAGTCAGGTCGGTCAGTCAGTCAGGTCGGTCGGTGTGTCAGGTAAGTCAGGTCGGTCGGCCAGTCGGCCGGTCGGTCAGTCAGGCCGGTCGGTCAGTCAGGTCGGTCGGTCAGTCAGGTCGGTCGGTCTGTCAGGTCGGTCGCTCTGTCAGGTCGGTCGGTCTGTCAGGTAAGTCAGGTCGCTCGGTCAGTCAGGTCTGTCGGTCAGTCAGGTCGGTCGGTCTGTCAGGTCGGTCAGTCAGGTCTGTCGGTCTGTCAGGTCTGTCGGTCAGTCAGGTCGGTCGGTCGGTCTGTCAGGTCGGTCGGTCAGTCAGATCTGTCGGTCAGTCAGGTCTGTCGGTCAGTCAGGTCGGTCGGTCGGTCTGTCAGGTCGGTCGGTCGGTCAGTCAGGTCTGTCGGTCTGTCAGGTCTGTCGGGCAGTCAGGTATGTCGGTCTGTCAGGTCAATCGGTCTGTCAGGTCTGTCGGTCAGTCAGGTCGGTCGGTCAGTCAGGTCTGTCGGTCAGTCAGGTCGGTCGGTCAGTCAGGTCTGTCGGTCAGTCAGGTCTGTCGGTCAGTCAGGTCTGTCGGTCAGTCAGGTCGGTCGGTCAGTCAGGTCTCTCGGTCAGTCACGTCGGTCGGTCAGTCAGGTCTGTCGGTCAGTCAGGTCGGTCAGTCTGTCAGGTCTGTTGGTCAGTCAGGTCGGTCGGTCAGTCAGGTCAGTCGGTCAGTCAGGTCTGTCGGTCAGTCAGGTCGGTCGGTCAGTCAGGTCTCTCGGTCAGTCACGTCGGTCGGTCAGTCAGGTCTGTCGGTCAGTCAGGTCGGTCAGTCTGTCAGGTCTGTCGGTCAGTCAGGTCTGTCGGTCAGTCACGTCTGTCGGTCAGTCAGGTCTGTCGGTCAGTCAGGTCGGTCGGTCAGTCAGGTCTCTCGGTCAGTCACGTCGGTCAGTCAGTCAGGTCTGTCGGTCAGTCAGGTCGGTCAGTCTGTCAGGTCTGTCGGTCAGTCAGGTCGGTCGGTCAGTCAGGTCTGTCGGTCAGTCAGGTCTGTCGGTCTGTCAGGTCTGTCGGTCAGTCAGGTCGGTCAGTCTGTCAGGTCTGTCGGTCAGTCAGGTCGGTCGGTCAGTCAGGTCTGTCGGTCAGTCAGGTCTGTCGGTCTGTCAGGTCTGTCGGTATGCCAGGTCTGTCGGTCAGTCAGGTCTGTCGGTCTGTCGGTCAGTAAGGACTGTCGGTCAGTCAGGTCTGTCGGTCTGTCAGGTCGGTCGGTCAGTCAACTCTGTCGGTCAGTCAGGTCGGTCGGTCAGTCGGGTCTGTCGGACAGTCAGGTCTGTCGGTCTGTCAGGTCTGTCGGTCAGTCAGGTCTGTCGGTCTATCACGTCTGTCGGTCTGTCAGGTCTGTCGGGCTGTCAGGTCTGTCGGTCAGTCAGGTCGGTCGGTCTGTCAGGTCTGTCGGTCTGTCAGGTCTGTCGGTCACTCAGGTCTGTCGGTCAGTCAGGTCTGCCGGTCAGTCAGATCGCTCGGTCAGTCAGGTCTGTCGGTCAGTCAGGTCTGTCGGTCTGTCGAGTCTGTCGGTCAGTCAGGTCTGTCGGTCAGTCAGGTCGGTCGGTCTGTCAGGTCTGTCGGTCTGTCACGTCTGTCGGTCAGTCAGGTCTGTCGGTCTGTCAGGTCGGTCGGTGTGTCTGTCAGGTCTGTCGGTCTGTCAGGTCTGTCTGTCAGGTCTGTCAGGTCGGTCGGTCTGTCAGGTCTGTCAGGTCCGTCGGTCAGTCAGGTCTGTCGGTCTGTCAGGTCTGTCAGGTCTGTCAGGTCGGTCGGTCAGTCAGGTCTGTCGGTCTGTCAGGACGGTCGGTCTGTCAGGTCTGTCAGGTATGTCGGTCTGTCAGGTCTGTCAGGTCGGTCTGTCAGGTCTGTCAGGTCGGTCGGTCAGTCAGGTCTGTCGGTCTGTCAGGTCAGGTCGGTCGGTCTGTCAGGTCTGTCAGGTCGGCCGGTCTCTCAGGTCTGTCGGTCAGTCAGGTCTGTCAGCTCGGTCGGTCAGTCAGGTCTGTCGGTCTGTCAGGTCTGTCAGGTCGGTCGGTCTGTCAGGTCTGACGGTCAGTCAGGTCTGTCGGTCTGTCAGGTCTGTCAGGTCGGTCGGTCGGTCTGTCAGGTCTGTCGGTCTGTCAGGTCTGTCGGTCTGTCAGGTCGGTCGGTCTGTCAGGTCTGTCAGTCAGGTCTGTCGGTCAGTCAGGTCTGTCGTTCTGTCAGGTCGGTCTGTCAGGTCGGTCGGTCTGTCAGGTCTGTCAGGTCGGTCGGTCTGTAAGGTCTGTCGGTCAGTCAGGTCTGTCGATCTGTCAGGTCTGTCGGTCTGTCAGGTCGGTCGGTCTGTCAGGTCTGTCGGTCAGTCAGGTCGGTCGGTCTGTCAGGTCGGTCGGTCAGTCAGGTCTGTCGGTCTGTCAGGTCTGTCGGTCAGTCAGGTATGTCGGTCTGTCAGGTCAATCGGTCTGTCAGGTCTGTCGGTCAGTCAGGTCTGTCGGTCCGTCAGGTCGGTCGGTCAGTCAGGTCTGTCGGTCAGTCAGGTCTGTTGGTCAGTCAGGTCTGTCGGTCAGTCAGGTCTGTCGGTCTCTCAGGTCGATCATTCAGTCAGGTCTGTCGGTCAGTCAGGTCGGTCGGTCAGTCAGGTCAGTCGGTCAGTCAGGTCGGTCAGCCTGTCAGGTCTGTCGGTCAGTCAGGTCGGTCGGTCAGTCAGGTCTGTCGGTCAGTCAGGTCTGTCGAACTGTCAGGTCTGTCGGTCTGTCAGGTCTGTCGGTCAGTCAGGTCTGTCGGTCTGTCGGTCAGTCAGGTCTGTCGGTCAGTCAGGTCTGTCGGTCTGTCAGGTCCGTCGGTCAGTCAAGTCTGTCGGCCAGTCAGGTCGGTCGGTCAGTCGGGTCTGTCGGACAGTCAGGTCTGTCGGTCTGTCAGGTCTGTCGGTCTGTCAGGTCTCTCGGTCAGTCAGGCCTGTCGGTCTGTCAGGTCTGTCGGTCTGTCAGGTCTGTCGGGCTGTCAGGTCTGTCGGTCAGTCAGGTCGGTCGGTCTGTCAGGTCTGTCGGTCAGTCAGGTCTGTCGGTCTGTCAGGTCTGTCGGTCAGTCAGGTCTGTCGGTCAGTCAGGTCTGTCGGTCAGTCAGATCGCTCGGTCAGTCAGGTCTGTCGGTCAGTCAGGTCTGTCGGTCTGTCGAGTCTGTCGGTCAGTCAGGTCTGTCGGTCAGTCACGTCGGTCGGTCTGTCAGGTCTGTCGGTCTGTCACGTCTGTCGGTCAGTCAGGTCTGTCGGTCTGTCAGGTCGGCCGGCCGGTCTGTCAGGTCGGTCTGTCAGGTCTGTCAGGTCGGTCGGTCTGACAGGTCGGTCGGTCTGTCAGGTCGGTCGGTCTGTCAGGTCTGTCGGTCAGTCAGGTCTGTCGGTCTGTCAGGTCTGTCGGTCTGTCAGGTCGGTCGGTCTGTCAGGTCTGTCGGTCTATCAGGTCTGTCGGTCAGTCAGGTCTGTCGGTCTGTCAGGTCTGTCGGTCTGTCAGGTCGGTCGGTCTGTCAGGTCGGTCGGTCTGTCAGGTCTGTCGGTCAGTCAGGTCTGTCGGTCTGTCAGGTCGTACGGTCTGTCAGGTCTGTCGGTCAGTCAGGTCTGTCGGTCAGTCAGGTCTGTCGGTCAGTCAGGTCTGTCGGTCAGTCAGGTCTGTCGGTCTGTCAGGTCGGTCTGTCAGTTCTGTCGGTCTGTCAGGTCGGTCGGTCTGTCAGGTCTGTCGGTCTGTCAGGTCTGTCGGTCAGTCAGGTCTGTCAGTCTGTCAGGTCTGTCAGTCTGTCAGGTCTGTCGGTCTGTCAGGTCGGTCGGTCTGTCAGGTTTGTCGGTCTGTGAGGTCTGTCGGTCTGTCAGGTCGGTCGGTCTGTCAGGTCTGTCGGTCAGTCAGGTCTGTCGGTCTGTCAGGTCTGTCGGTCAGTCAGGTCTGTCGGACTGTCAGGTCTGTCGGTCAGTCAGGTCTGTCGGTCTGTCGGTCTGTCGGTCAGTCAGGTCTGTCGGTCACTCAGGTCTGTCGGTCTGTCAGGTCTGTCGGTCTGTCAGGTCTGTCGGTCAGTCAGGTCTGTCGGTCTGTCTTGTCTGTCGGTCAGTAAGGTCTGTCAGGTCTGTCAGGTCTGTCAGGTCGGTCGGTCTGTCAGGTCGGTCGGTCTGTCGGTCAGTCAGGTCTGTCGGTCTGTCGGTCTGTCGGTCTGTCGGTCTGTCAGGTCTGTCAGGTCGGTCGGTTTGTCAGTTTGATTTGATTTGGTTTAAGGGCGCTCAACTTCTAGGTCATTAGCGCCCTTCGGTCTGTCAGGTCTCTCGGTCAGTCAGGTCTGTAGGTCAGTCAGGTCTGTCGGTCATTCAGGTCTGTCAGGTCGGTCGGTCTGTCAGGTCTATCGGTCAGTCAGGTCTGTCGGTCAGTCAGGTCTGTCGGTCAGTCAGGTCTGTCGGTCAGTCAGGTCGGTCGGTCAGTCAGGTCGTTCGGTCAATCAGGTCGGTCGGTCTGTCAGGTCAGTCAGGTCGGTCGGTCTGTCCAGTCTGTCAGGTCGGCCGGTCTGTCGGTCTGTCAGGTCAGTCAGTCTGTCAGGTCTGTCAGGTCGGTCGGTCAGTCTGGTCTGTCGGTCTGTCAGGTCTGTCAGGTCGGTCGGTCTGTCAGGTCTGTCAGTCAGTGAGGTCTGTCGGTCTGTAAGGTCTGTCAGGTCGGTCGGTGTGTCAGGTCTGTCGGTCTGTCAGGTCTGTCGGTCTGTCAGGTCGGTCGGTCTGTCAGGTCAGTCAGTCAGTCAGGTCTGTCGGTCAGTCAGGTCTCTCGGTCTGTCAGGTCGGTCTGTCAGGTCGGTCGGTCTGTCAGGTC
The DNA here is from genome assembly GCA_030765045.1 of Tenodera sinensis. NCBI lineage: Eukaryota > Metazoa > Arthropoda > Insecta > Mantodea > Mantidae > Tenodera > Tenodera sinensis. The sequence goes on along the minus strand of CM060969.1, from coordinate 79,371,521 downwards.
TGTCAGGTCGGTCGGTCTGTCAGGTCGGTCGGTCTGTCAGGTCTGTCGGTCTGTCAGGTCTGTCGGTCAGTCAGGTCTGTCGGTCTGTCAGGTCTGTCGGTCTGTCAGGTCGGTCGGTCTGTCAGGTCGGTCAGTCTGTCAGGTCTGTCGGTCTGTCAGGTCTGTCGGTCTGTCAGGTCTGTCAGTCTGTCAGGTCTGTCGGTCAGTGTGGTCTGTTGGTCTGTCAGGTCTGTCGGTCTGTAAGGTCGGTCGGTCTGTCAGGTCTGTCGGTCAGTCAGGTCTGTCGGTCTGTCAGGTCTGTCGGTCAGTCAGGTCTGTCGGACTGTCAGGTCTGTCGGTCAGTCAGGTCTGTCGGTCTGTCGGTCAGTCAGGTCTGTCGGTCTGTCGGTCAGTCAGGTCTGTCAGGTCGGTCTCTCAGGTCTGTCGGTCAGTCAGGTCTCTCGGTCAGTCAGGTCGGTCGGTCAGTCAGGTCGTTCGGTCAGTCAGGTCGGTCGGTCTGTCAGGTCTGTCGGTCAGTCAGGTCGGTCGGTCAGGTCGGTCGGTCTGTCAGGTATGTCGATCAGTCAGGTCGGTCGGTCAGTCAGGTCGGTCTGTCAGGTCGGTCTTTTAGGTCGGTAGGTCTGTCAGGTCTGTCGGTCAGTCAGGTCAGTCAGGTCGGTCGGTCTGTGAGGTCTGTCGGTCGGTCGGTCAGGTCGGTCGGTCTGTCAGGTCTGTCGGTCAGTCGGTCAGTCAGGTCGGTCGGTCTGTCAGGTCTCTAAAGTCAGTCGGTCAGTCAGATCTGTCAGGTCTGTCGGTCAGTCAGGTCTGTCAGGTCTGTCAGGTCTGTCGGTCATTCAGGTCTGTCAGGTCTCTCAGGTCAGTCAGGTCAGTCGGTCAGTCAGGTCGGTCAGTCAGGTCTGTCAGGTTTGTCGGTCAGTCAGTCGGTCAGTTAGGTCTGTCAGGTCTGTCGGTCAGTAAGGTCGGTCGGTCTGTAAGGTCTGTCGGTCAGTCAGGTCTGTCGGTCAGTCTGGTCTGTCGGTCAGTCAGGTCGCTCGGTCAGTCAGGTCTGTCGGTCAGTCAGGTCTGTCGGTCAGTCAGGTCTGTCGGTCTGTCAGGTCTGTCGGTCAGTCAGGGCTGTCGGTCAGTCAGGTCTGTCGGTCTGTCGGTCTGTCAGGCCTGTCAGGTCGGTCGGTCTGTCAGGTCTGTCAGTTCGGTTGGTCTGTCAGGTCTGTCGGTCAGTCAGGTCTGTCGGTCAGTCAGGTCTGTCGGTCAGTCAGCTCTGTCGGTCAGTCAGGTCTGTCAGGTCGGTCGGTCTCTCAGGTCTGTCGGTCAGTCAGGTCTCTCGGTCAGTCAGGTCTGTCGGTCAGTCAGGTCTGTCAGTTCGGTTGGTCTGTCAGGTCTGTCGGTCAGTCAGGTCTGTCGGTCAGTGAGGTCTGTCGGTCAGTCAGCTCTGTCGGTCAGTCAGGTCTGTCAGGTCGGTCGGTCTCTCAGGTCTGTCGGTCAGTCAGGTCTCTCGGTCAGTCAGGTTGGTCGGAGAGTCAGGTCGTTCGGTCAGTCAGGTCGGTCGGTCTGTCAGGTCTGTCGGTCAGTCAGGTCGGTCGGTCAGTCAGGTCGGTCGGTCGGTCTGTCAGGTCTGTCGATCAGTCAGGTCGGTCGCTCAGTCAGGTCGGTCAGTCAGGTCGGTCTGTCAGGTCGGTCTGTCAGGTCGGTTGGTCTGTCAGGTCTGTCAGGTCTGTCGGTCAGTCAGGTCAGTAAGGTCGGTCGGTCTGTGAGGTCTGTCGGTCGGTCGGTCGGTCGGTCAGGTCGGTCGGTCTGTCAGGTCTGTCGGTCAGTCAGGTCGGTCGGTCTGTCAGGTCTCTAAGGTCAGTCGCTCAGTCAGATCTGTCAGGTCTGTCGGTCAGTCAGGTCTGTCAGGTCTCTCAGGTCAGTCAGGTCAGTCGGTCAGTCAGGTCGGTCAGTCAGCTCTGTCAGGTCTGTCGGTCAGTCAGTCGGTCAGTCAGTCGGTCAGTCAGTCGGTCAGTCAGGTCTGTCAGGTCTGTCGGTCAGTCAGGTCGGTCGGTGTGTAAGGTCTGTCGGTCAGTCAGGTCTGTCGGTCTGTCAGGTCTGTCGGTGAGTCAGGTCTGTCGGTCAGTCAGGTCTGTCGGTCAGTCAGGTCGCTCGGTCAGTCAGGTCTGTCGGTCAGTCAGGTCTGTCGGTCAGTCACGTCTGTCGGTCTGTCAGGTCAGTCAGTCTGTCAGGTCTGTCAGGTCGGTCGGTCAGTCTGGTCTGTCGGTCTGTCAGGTCTGTCAGGTCGGTCGGTCTGTCAGGTCTGTCAGTCAGTGAGGTCTGTCGGTCTGTAAGGTCTGTCAGGTCGGTCGGTCTGTCAGGTCTGTCGGTCTGTCAGGTCTGTCGGTCTGTCAGGTCGGTCGGTCTGTCAGGTCAGTCAGTCAGTCAGGTCTGTCGGTCAGTCAGGTCTCTCGGTCTGTCAGGTCGGTCTGTCAGGTCGGTCGGTCTGTCAGGTCTGTCAGGTCGGTCGGTCTGTCAGGTCGGTCGGTCAGTCAGGTCTGTCGGTGTGTCAGGTCGGTCGGTCTGTCAGGTCGGTCGGTCTGTCAGGTCTGTCGGTCTGTCAGGTCTGTCGGTCAGTCAGGTCTGTCGGTCTGTCAGGTCTGTCGGTCTGTCAGGTCGGTCGGTCTGTCAGGTCGGTCAGTCTGTCAGGTCTGTCGGTCTGTCAGGTCTGTCGGTCTGTCAGGTCTGTCAGTCTGTCAGGTCTGTCGGTCAGTGAGGTCTGTTGGTCTGTCAGGTCTGTCGGTCTGTAAGGTCGGTCGGTCTGTCAGGTCTGTCAGTCAGTCAGGTCTGTCGGTCTTTCAGGTCTGTCGGTCAGTCAGGTCTGTCGGACTGTCAGGTCTGTCGGTCAGTCAGGTCTGTCGGTCTGTCGGTCAGTCAGGTCTGTCGGTCTGTCGGTCAGTCAGGTCTGTCAGGTCGGTCTCTCAGGTCTGTCGGTCAGTCAGGTCTCTCGGTCAGTCAGGTCGGTCGGTCAGCAGGTCGTTCGGTCAGTCAGGTCGGTCGGTCTGTCAGGTCTGTCGGTCAGTCAGGTCGGTCAGGTCGGTCGGTCTGTCAGGTATGTCGATCAGTCAGGTCGGTCGGTCAGTCAGGTCGGTCAGTCAGGTCGGTCTGTCAGGTCGGTCTTTTAGGTCGGTAGGTCTGTCAGGTCTGTCGGTCAGTCAGGTCAGTCAGGTCGGTCGGTCTGTGAGGTCTGTCGGTCGGTCGGTCGGTCGGTCGGTCAGGTCGGTCTGTCTGTCAGGTCTGTCGGTCAGTCGGTCAGTCAGGTCGGTCGGTCTGTCAGGTCTCTAAAGTCAGTCGGTCAGTCAGATCTGTCAGGTCTGTCGGTCAGTCAGGTCTGTCAGGTCTGTCAGGTCTGTCGGTCATTCAGGTCTGTCAGGTCTCTCAGGTCAGTCAGGTCAGTCGGTCAGTCAGGTCGGTCAGTCAGGTCTGTCAGGTTTGTCGGTCAGTCAGTCGGTCAGTCAGGTCTGTCAGGTCTGTCGGTCAGTAAGGTCGGTCGGTCTGTAAGGTCTGTCGGTCAGTCAGGTCTGTCGGTCAGTCTGGTCTGTCGGTCAGTCAGGTCGCTCGGTCAGTCAGGTCTGTCGGTCAGTCAGGTCTGTCGGTCAGTCAGGTCTGTCGGTCTGTCAGGTCTGTCTGTCAGTCAGGGCTGTCGGTCAGTCAGGTCTGTCGGTCTGTCGGTCTGTCAGGCCTGTCAGGTCGGTCGGTCTGTCAGGTCTGTCAGTTTGGTTGGTCAGTCAGGTCTGTCGGTCTGTCGGTCTGTCGGTGTGTCGGTCTGTCGGTCTGTCAGGTCTGTCAGGTCGGTCGGTTTGTCAGTTTGATTTGATTTGGTTTAAGGGCGCTCAACTTCTAGGTCATCAGCGCCCTTCGGTCTGTCAGGTCTCTCGGTCAGTCAGGTCTGTAGGTCAGTCAGGTCTGTCGGTCATTCAGGTCTGTCAGGTCGGTCGGTCTGTCAGGTCTGTCGGTCAGTCAGGTCTGTCGGTCAGTCAGGTCTGTCGGTCAGTCAGGTCTGTCGGTCAGTCAGGTCGGTCGGTCAGTCAGGTCGTTCGGTCAATCAGGTCGGTCGGTCTGTCAGGTCAGTCAGGTCGGTCGGTCTGTCCAGTCTGTCAGGTCGGCCGGTCTGTCGGTCTGTCAGGTCAGTCAGTCTGTCAGGTCTGTCAGGTCGGTCGGTCAGTCTGGTCTGTCGGTCTGTCAGGTCTGTCAGGTCGGTCGGTCTGTCAGGTCTGTCAGTCAGTGAGGTCTGTCGGTCTGTAAGGTCTGTCAGGTCGGTCGGTCTGTCAGGTCTGTCGGTCTGTCAGGTCTGTCGGTCTGTCAGGTCGGTCGGTCTGTCAGGTCAGTCAGTCAGTCAGGTCTGTCGGTCAGTCAGGTCTCTCGGTCTGTCAGGTCGGTCTGTCAGGTCGGTCGGTCTGTCAGGTCTGTCAGGTCGGTCGGTCTGTCAGGTCGGTCGGTCTGTCAGGTCTGTCGGTCTGTCAGGTCTGTCGGTCAGTCAGGTCTGTCGGTCTGTCAGGTCTGTCGGTCTGTCAGGTCGGTCGGTCTGTCAGGTCGGTCAGTCTGTCAGGTCTGTCGGTCTGTCAGGTTTGTCGGTCTGTCAGGTCTGTCAGTCTGTCAGGTCTGTCGGTCAGTGAGGTCTGTTGGTCTGTCAGGTCTGTCGGTCTGTAAGGTCGGTCGGTCTGTCAGGTCTGTCGGTCAGTCAGGTCTGTCGGTCTGTCAGGTCTGTCGGTCAGTCAGGTCTGTCGGACTGTCAGGTCTGTCGGTCAGTCAGGTCTGTCGGTCTGTCGGTCAGTCAGGTCTGTCGGTCTGTCGGTCAGTCAGGTCTGTCAGGTCGGTCTCTCAGGTCTGTCGGTCAGTCAGGTCTCTCGGTCAGTCAGGTCGGTCGGTCAGTCAGGTCGTTCGGTCAGTCAGGTCGGTCGGTCTGTCAGGTCTGTCGGTCAGTCAGGTCGGTCGGTCAGGTCGGTCGGTCTGTCAGGTATGTCGATCAGTCAGGTCGGTCGGTCAGTCAGGTCGGTCAGTCAGGTCGGTCTGTCAGGTCGGTCTTTTAGGTCGGTAGGTCTGTCAGGTCTGTCGGTCAGTCAGGTCAGTCAGGTCGGTCGGTCTGTGAGGTCTGTCGGTCGGTCGGTCGGTCAGGTCGGTCGGTCTGTCAGGTCTGTCGGTCAGTCGGTCAGTCAGGTCGGTCGGTCTGTCAGGTCTCTAAAGTCAGTCGGTCAGTCAGATCTGTCAGGTCTGTCGGTCAGTCAGGTCTGTCAGGTCTGTCAGGTCTGTCGGTCATTCAGGTCTGTCAGGTCTCTCAGGTCAGTCAGGTCAGTCGGTCAGTCAGGTCGGTCAGTCAGGTCTGTCAGGTTTGTCGGTCAGTCAGTCGGTCAGTTAGGTCTGTCAGGTCTGTCGGTCAGTAAGGTCGGTCGGTCTGTAAGGTCTGTCGGTCAGTCAGGTCTGTCGGTCAGTCTGGTCTGTCGGTCAGTCAGGTCGCTCGGTCAGTCAGGTCTGTCGGTCAGTCAGGTCTGTCGGTCAGTCAGGTCTGTCGGTCTGTCAGGTCTGTCGGTCAGTCAGGGCTGTCGGTCAGTCAGGTCTGTCGGTCTGTCGGTCTGTCAGGCCTGTCAGGTCGGTCGGTCTGTCAGGTCTGTCAGTTCGGTTGGTCTGTCAGGTCTGTCGGTCAGTCAGGTCTGTCGGTCAGTCAGGTCTGTCGGTCAGTCAGCTCTGTCGGTCAGTCAGGTCTGTCAGGTCGGCCGGTCTCTCAGGTCTGTCGGTCAGTCAGGTCTCTCGGTCAGTCAGGTCTGTCGGTCAGTCAGGTCTGTCAGTTCGGTTGGTCTGTCAGGTCTGTCGGTCAGTCAGGTCTGTCGGTCAGTGAGGTCTGTCGGTCAGTCAGCTCTGTCGGTCAGTCAGGTCTGTCAGGTCGGTCGGTCTCTCAGGTCTGTCGGTCAGTCAGGTCTCTCGGTCAGTCAGGTTGGTCGGAGAGTCAGGTCGTTCGGTCAGTCAGGTCGGTCGGTCTGTCAGGTCTGTCGGTCAGTCAGGTCGGTCGGTCAGTCACGTCGGTCGGTCGGTCTGTCAGGTCTGTCGATCAGTCAGGTCGGTCGCTCAGTCAGGTCGGTCAGTCAGGTCGGTCTGTCAGGTCGGTCTGTCAGGTCGGTTGGTCTGTCAGGTCTGTCAGGTCTGTCGGTCAGTCAGGTCAGTAAGGTCGGTCGGTCTGTGAGGTCTGTCGGTCGGTCGGTCGGTCGGTCAGGTCGGTCGGTCTGTCAGGTCTGTCGGTCAGTCAGGTCGGTCGGTCTGTCAGGTCTCTAAGGTCAGTCGCTCAGTCAGATCTGTCAGGTCTGTCGGTCAGTCAGGTCAGTCGGTCAGTCAGGTCGGTCAGTCAGCTCTGTCAGGTCTGTCGGTCAGTCAGTCGGTCAGTCAGTCGGTCAGTCAGTCGGTCAGTCAGGTCTGTCAGGTCTGTCGGTCAGTCAGGTCGGTCGGTGTGTAAGGTCTGTCGGTCAGTCAGGTCTGTCGGTCTGTCAGGTCTGTCGGTGAGTCAGGTCTGTCGGTCAGTCAGGTCTGTCGGTCAGTCAGGTCGCTCGGTCAGTCAGGTCTGTCGGTCAGTCAGGTCTGTCGGTCAGTCACGTCTGTCTGTCTGTCAGGTCAGTCAGTCTGTCAGGTCTGTCAGGTTGGTCGGTCAGTCTGGTCTGTCGGTCTGTCAGGTCTGTCAGGTCGGTCGGTCTGTCAGGTCTGTCGGTCAGTGAGGTCTGTCGGTCTGTAAGGTCTGTCAGGTCGGTCGGTCTGTCAGGTCTGTCGGTCTGTCAGGTCTGTCGGTCTGTCAGGTCGGTCGGTCTGTCAGGTCAGTCAGTCAGTCAGGTCTGTCGGTCAGTCAGGTCTCTCGGTCTGTCAGGTCGGTCTGTCAGGTCGGTCGGTCTGTCAGGTCTGTCAGGTCGGTCGGTCTGTCAGGTCGGCCGGTCAGTCAGGTCTGTCGGTGTGTCAGGTCGGTCGGTCTGTCAGGTCGGTCGGTCTGTCAGGTCTGTCGGTCTGTCAGGTCTGTCGGTCAGTCAGGTCTGTCGGTCTGTCAGGTCTGTCGGTCTGTCAGGTCGGTCGGTCTGTCAGGTCGGTCAGTCTGTCAGGTCTGTCGGTCTGTCAGGTCTGTCGGTCTGTCAGGTCTGTCAGTCTGTCAGGTCTGTCGGTCAGTGAGGTCTGTTGGTCTGTCAGGTCTGTCGGTCTGTAAGGTCGGTCGGTCTGTCAGGTCTGTCAGTCAGTCAGGTCTGTCGGTCTGTCAGGTCTGTCAGGTCTGTCGGTCAGTCAGGTCTGTCGGACTGTCAGGTCTGTCGGTCAGTCAGGTCTGTCGGTCTGTCGGTCAGTCAGGTCTGTCGGTCTGTCGGTCAGTCAGGTCTGTCAGGTCGGTCTCTCAGGTCTGTCGGTCAGTCAGGTCTCTCGGTCAGTCAGGTCGGTCGGTCAGTCAGGTCGTTCGGTCAGTCAGGTCGGTCGGTCTGTCAGGTCTGTCGGTCAGTCAGGTCGGTCAGGTCGGTCGGTCTGTCAGGTATGTCGATCAGTCAGGTCGGTCGGTCAGTCAGGTCGGTCAGTCAGGTCGGTCTGTCAGGTCGGTCTTTTAGGTCGGTAGGTCTGTCAGGTCTGTCGGTCAGTCAGGTCAGTCAGGTCGGTCGGTCTGTGAGGTCTGTCGGTCGGTCGGTCGGTCGGTCAGGTCGGTCGGTCTGTCAGGTCTGTCGGTCAGTCGGTCAGTCAGGTCGGTCGGTCTGTCAGGTCTCTAAAGTCAGTCGGTCAGTCAGATCTGTCAGGTCTGTCGGTCAGTCAGGTCTGTCAGGTCTGTCAGGTCTGTCGGTCATTCAGGTCTGTCAGGTCTCTCAGGTCAGTCAGGTCAGTCGGTCAGTCAGGTCGGTCAGTCAGGTCTGTCAGGTTTGTCGGTCAGTCAGTCGGTCAGTCAGGTCTGTCAGGTCTGTCGGTCAGTAAGGTCGGTCGGTCTGTAAGGTCTGTCGGTCAGTCAGGTCTGTCGGTCAGTCTGGTCTGTCGGTCAGTCAGGTCGCTCGGTCAGTCAGGTCTGTCGGTCAGTCAGGTCTGTCGGTCAGTCAGGTCTGTCGGTCTGTCAGGTCTGTCGGTCAGTCAGGGCTGTCGGTCAGTCAGGTCTGTCGGTCTGTCGGTCTGTCAGGCCTGTCAGGTCGGTCGGTCTGTCAGGTCTGTCAGTTCGGTTGGTCTGTCAGGTCTGTCGGTCAGTCAGGTCTGTCGGTCAGTCAGGCCTGTCGGTCAGTCAGCTCTGTCGGTCAGTCAGGTCTGTCAGGTCGGTCGGTCTCTCAGGTCTGTCGGTCAGTCAGGTCTCTCGGTCAGTCAGGTCTGTCGGTCAGTCAGGTCTGTCAGTTCGGTTGGTCTGTCAGGTCTGTCGGTCAGTCAGGTCTGTCGGTCAGTCAGGTCTGTCGGTCAGTCAGCTCTGTCGGTCAGTCAGGTCTGTCAGGTCGGTCGGTCTCTCAGGTCTGTCGGTCAGTCAGGTCTCTCGGTCAGTCAGGTTGGTCGGAGAGTCAGGTCGTTCGGTCAGTCAGGTCGGTCGGTCTGTCAGCTCTGTCGGTCAGTCAGGTCGGTCGGTCAGTCAGGTCGGTCGGTCGGTCTGTCAGGTCTGTCGATCAGTCAGGTCGGTCGCTCAGTCAGGTCGGTCGCTCAGTCAGGTCGGTCAGTCAGGTCGGTCTGTCAGGTCGGTCTGTCAGGTCGGTTGGTCTGTCAGGTCTGTGAGGTCTGTCGGTCAGTCAGGTCAGTAAGGTCGGTCGGTCTGTGAGGTCTGTCGGTCGGTCGGTCGGTCGGTCAGGTCGGTCGGTCTGTCAGGTCTGTCGGTCAGTCAGGTCGGTCGGTCTGTCAGGTCTCTAAGGTCAGTCGCTCAGTCAGATCTGTCAGGTCTGTCGGTCAGTCAGGTCTGTCAGGTCTCTCAGGTCAGTCAGGTCAGTCGGTCAGTCAGATCGGTCAGTCAGCTCTGTCAGGTCTGTCGGTCAGTCAGTCGGTCAGTCAGTCGGTCAGTCAGTCGGTCAGTCAGGTCTGTCAGGTCTGTCGGTCAGTCAGGTCGGTCGGTGTGTAAGGTCTGTCGGTCAGTCAGGTCTGTCGGTCTGTCAGGTCTGTCGGTCAGTCAGGTCTGTCGGTCAGTCAGGTCTGTCGGTCAGTCAGGTCGCTCGGTCAGTCAGGTCTGTCGGTCAGTCAGGTCTGTCGGTCAGTCACGTCTGTCGGTCTGTCAGGGCTGTCGGTGAGTCAGGTCTGTCGGTCTGTCGGTCTGTCAGGTCTGTCAGGTCGGTCGGTCTGTCAGGTCTGTCGGTCAGTCAGGTCTGTCGGTCTGTCAGGTCTGTCAGGTCGGTCGGTCTGTCAGGTCTGTCGGTCTGTTAGGTCTGTCGGTCTGTCAGGTCGGTCGGTCTGTCAGGTCTGTCAGTCAGTCAGGTCTGTCGGTCAGTCAGGTCTGTCGGTCTGTCAGGTTGGTCGGTCTGTCAGGTCGGTCGGTCTGTCAGGGGTGTCAGGTCGGTCGGTCTGTAAGGTCTGTCGGTCAGTTAGGTCTGTCGGTCTGTCAGGTCTGTCGGTCTGTCAGGTCGGTCGGTCTGTCAGGTCTGTCGGTCAGTCAGGTCGGTCGGTCGGTCTGTCAGGTCTGTCGGTCAGTCAGGTATGTCGGTCTGTCAGGTCAATCGGTCTGTCAGGTCTGTCAGGTCTGTCGGTCCGTCAGGTCGGTTGGTCAGTCAGGTCTGTCGGTCAGTCAGGTCTGTCGGTCAGTCAGGTCTGTCGGTCAGTCAGGTCTGTCGCTCTCTGGTGTCGATCGGTCAGTCAGGTCTGTCGGTCAGTCAGGTCGGTCGGTCAGTCAGGTCAGTCGGTCAGTCAGGTCGGTCAGTCTGTCAGGTCTGTCGGTCAGTCAGGTCGGTCGGTCAGTCAGGTCTGTCGGTCAGTCAGGTCTGTCGAACTTTCAGGTCTGTCGGTCTGTCAGGTCTGTCGGTCAGTCAGGTCTGTCGGTCTGTCGGTCAGTCAGGTCTGTCGGTCAGTCATGTCTGTCGGTCTGTCAGGTCCGTCGGTCAGTCAAGTCTGTCGGTCAGTCAGGTCGGTCGGTCAGTCGGGTCTGTCGGACAGTCAGGTCTGTCGGTCTGTCAGGTCTGTCGGTCTGTCAGGTCTGTCGGTCTGTCAGGTCTCTCGGTCAGTCAGGCCTGTCGGTCTGTCAGGTCTGTCGGTCTGTCAGGTCTGTCGGGCTGTCAGGTCTGTCGGTCAGTCAGGTCGGTCGGTCTTTCAGGTCTGTCGGTCAGTCAGGTCTGTCGGTCTGTCAGGTTTGTCTGTCAGTCAGGTCTATCGGTCAGTCAGGTCTGTCGGTCAGTCAGATCGCTCGGTCAGTCAGGTCTGTCGGTCTGTCGAGTCTATCGGTCAGTCAGGTCTGTCGGTCAGTCACGTCGGTCGGTCTGTCAGGTCTGTCGGTCTGTCACGTCTGTCGGTCAGTCAGGTCGGTCGGTCTGTCAGGTCTGTCAGTCAGTCAGGTCTGTCGGTCAGTCAGGTCTCTCGGTCTGTCAGGTCGGTCGGTCTGTCAGGTCTGTCAGGTCGGTCGGTCTGTCAGGTCGGTCGGTCAGTCAGGTCGGTCGGTCTGTCAGGTCGGTCGGTCTGTCAGGTCTGTCGGTCTGTCAGGTCTGTCGGTCAGTCAGGTCTGTCGGTCTGTCAGGTCTGTCGGTCTGTCAGGTCGGTCGGTCTGTCAGGTCGGTCAGTCTGTCAGGTCTGTCGGTCTGTCAGGTCTGTCGGTCTGTCAGGTCTGTCAGTCTGTCAGGTCTGTCGGTCAGTGAGGTCTGTTGGTCTGTCAGATCTGTCGGTCTGTAAGGTCGGTCGGTCTGTCAGGTCTGTCGGTCAGTCAGGTCTGTCGGTCTGTCAGGTCTGTCGGTCAGTCAGGTCTGTTGGACTGTCAGGTCTGTCGGTCAGTCAGGTCTGTCGGTCTGTCGGTCAGTCAGGTCTGTCGGTCTGTCGGTCAGTCAGGTCTGTCAGGTCGGTCTCTCAGGTCTGTCGGTCAGTCAGGTCTCTCGGTCAGTCAGGTCGGTCGGTCTGTCAGGTCTGTCGGTCAGTCAGGTCGGTCGGTCAGGTCGGTCGGTCTGTCAGGTATGTGGATCAGTCAGGTCGGTCGGTCAGTCAGGTCGGTCAGTCAGGTCGGTCTGTCAGGTCGGTCTTTTAGGTCGGTAGGTCTGTCAGGTCTGTCGGTCAGTCAGGTCAGTCAGGTCGGTCGGTCTGTGAGGTCTGTCGGTCGGTCGGTCGGTCAGGTCGGTCGGTCTGTCAGGTCTGTCGGTCAGTCGGTCAGTCAGGTCGGTCGGTCTGTCAGGTCTCTAAAGTCAGTCGGTCAGTCACATCTGTCAGGTCTGTCGGTCAGTCAGGTCTGTCAGGTCTGTCAGGTCTGTCGGTCATTCAGGTCTGTCAGGTCTCTCAGGTCAGTCAGGTCAGTCGGTCAGTCAGGTCGGTCAGTCAGGTCTGTCAGGTTTGTCGGTCAGTCAGTCGGTCAGTCAGGTCTGTCAGGTCTGTCGGTCAGTAAGGTCGGTCGGTCTGTAAGGTCTGTCGGTCAGTCAGGTCTGTCGGTCAGTCTGGTCTGTCTGTCAGTCAGGTCGCTCGGTCAGTCAGGTCTGTCGGTCAGTCAGGTGTGTCGGTCAGTCAGGTCTGTCGGTCTGTCAGGTCTGTCGGTCTGTCAGGTCGATCGGTCTGTCAGGTCTGTCGGTCAGTCAGGTCGGTCGGTCGGTCTGTCAGGTCGGTCGGTCAGTCAGGTCTGTCGGTCTGTCAGGTCTGTCGGTCAGTCAGGTATGTCGGTCTGTCAGGTCAATCGGTCTGTCAGGTCTGTCAGGTCTGTCGTTCCGTCAGGTCGGTCGGTCAGTCAGGTCTGTCGGTCAGTCAGGTCTGTCGGACAGTCAGGTCTGTCGGTCAGTCAGGTCTGTCGCTCTCTGGTGTCGATAGGTCAGTCAGGTCTGTCGGTCAGTCAGGTCGGTCGGTCAGTCAGGTCAGTCGGTCAGTCAGGTCGGTCAGTCTGTCAGGTCTGTCGGTCAGTCAGGTCGGTCGGTCAGTCAGGTCTGTCGGTCAGTCAGGTCTGTCGAACTGTCAGGTCTGTCGGTCTGTCAGGTCTGTCCGTCAGTCAGGTCTGTCGGTCTGTCGGTCAGTCAGGTCTGTCGGTCAGTCAGGTCTGTCGGTCTGTCAGGTCCGTCGGTCAGTCAAGTCTGTCGGTCAGTCAGGTCGGTCGGTCAGTCGGGTCTGTCGGACAGTCAGGTCTGTCGGTCTGTCAGGTCTGTCGGTCTGTCAGGTCTGTCGGTCTGTCAGGTCTCTCGGTCAGTCAGGCCTGTCGGTCTGTCAGGTCTGTCGGTCTGTCAGGTCTGTCGGGCTGTCAGGTCTGTCGGTCAGTCAGGTCGGTCGGTCTTTCAGGTCTGTCGGTCAGTCAGGTCTGTCGGTCTGTCGGTCTGTCAGGTTTGTCGGTCAGTCAGGTCTATCGGTCAGTCAGGTCTGTCGGTCAGTCAGATCGCTCGGTCAGTCAGGTCTGTCGAGTCTGTCGGTCAGTCAGGTCTGTCGGTCAGTCACGTCGGTCGGTCTGTCAGGTCTGTCGGTCTGTCACGTCTGTCGGTCAGTCAGGTCGGTCGGTCTGTCAGGCCTGTCAGTCAGTCAGGTCTGTCGGTCAGTCAGGTCTCTCGGTCTGTCAGGTCGGTCTGTCAGGTCGGTCGGTCTGTCAGGTCTGTCAGGTCGGTCGGTCTGTCAGGTCGGTCGGTCAGTCAGGTCTGTCGGTGTGTCAGGTCGGTCGGTCTGTCAGGTCGGTCGGTCTGTCAGGTCTGTCGGTCTGTCAGGTCTGTCGGTCAGTCAGGTCTGTCGGTCTGTCAGGTCTGTCGGTCTGTCAGGTCGGTCGGTCTGTCAGGTCGGTCAGTCTGTCAGGTCTGTCGGTCTGTCAGGTCTGTCGGTCTGTCAGGTCTGTCAGTCTGTCAGGTCTGTCGGTCAGTGAGGTCTGTTGGTCTGTCAGGTCTGTCGGTCTGTAAGGTCGGTCGGTCTGTCAGGTCTGTCGGTCAGTCAGGTCTGTCGGTCTGTCAGGTCTGTCGGTCAGTCAGGTCTGTCGGACTGTCAGGTCTGTCGGTCAGTCAGGTCTGTCGGTCTGTCGGTCAGTCAGGTCTGTCGGTCTGTCGGTCAGTCAGGTCTGTCAGGTCGGTCTCTCAGGTCTGTCGGTCAGTCAGGTCTCTCGGTCAATCAGGTCGGTCGGTCAGTCAGGTCGTTCGGTCAGTCAGGTCGGTCGGTCTGTCAGGTCTGTCGGTCAGTCAGGTCGGTCGGTCAGGTCGGTCGGTCTGTCAGGTATGTCGATCAGTCAGGTCAGTCGGTCAGTCAGGTCGGTCAGTCAGGTCGGTCTGTCAGGTAGGTCTTTTAGGTCGGTAGGTCTGTCAGGTCTGTCGGTCAGTCAGGTCAGTCAGGTCGGTCGGTCTGTGAGGTCTGTCGGTCGGTTGGTCGGTCAGGTCGGTCGGTCTGTCAGGTCTGTCGGTCAGTCGGTCAGTCAGGTCGGTCTGTCAGGTCTCTAAAGTCAGTCGGTCAGTCAGATCTGTCAGGTCTGTCGGTCAGTCAGGTCTGTCAGGTCTGTCAGGTCTGTCGGTCATTCAGGTCTGTCAGGTCTCTCAGGTCAGTCAGGTCAGTCGGTCAGTCAGGTCGGTCAGTCAGGTCTGTCAGGTTTGTCGGTCAGTCAGTCGGTCAGTGAGGTCTGTCAGGTCTGTCGGTCAGTAAGGTCGGTCGGTCTGTAAGGTCTGTCGGTCAGTCAGGTCTGTCGGTCAGTCAGGTCTGTCGGTCAGTCAGGTCTGTCGGTCAGTCAGGTCTGTCGGTCTGTCGGTCTGTCAGGCCTGTCAGGTCGGTCGGTCTGTCAGGTCTGTCAGTTCGGTTGGTCTGTCAGGTCTGTCGGTCAGTCAGGTCTGTCGGTCAGTCAGGTCTGTCGGTCAGTCAGCTCTGTCGGTCAGTCAGGTCTGTCAGGTCGGTCGGTCTCTCAGGTCTGTTGGTCAGTCAGGTCTCTCGGTCAGTCAGGTCTGTCGGTCAGTCAGGTCTGTCAGTTCGGTTGGTCTGTCAGGTCTGTCGGTCAGTCAGGTCTGTCGGTCAGTCAGGTCTGTCGGTCAGTCAGCTCTGTCGGTCAGTCAGGTCTGTCAGGTCGGTCGGTCTCTCAGGTCTGTCGGTCAGTCAGGTCTCTCGGTCAGTCAGGTTGGTCGGAGAGTCAGGTCGTTCGGTCAGTCAGGTCGGTCGGTCTGTCAGGTCTGTCGGTCAGTAAGGTCGGTCAGTCAGGTCGGTCTGTCAGGTCGGTCTGTCAGGTCGGTTGGTCTGTCAGGTCTGTCAGGTCTGTCGGTCAGTCAGGTCAGTAAGGTCGGTCGGTCTGTGAGGTCTGTCGGTCGGTCGGTCGGTCGGTCAGGTCGGTCGGTCTGTCAGGTCTGTCGGTCAGTGAGGTCGGTCGGTCTGTCAGGTCTCTAAGGTCAGTCGCTCAGTCAGATCTGTCAGGTCTGTCGGTCAGTCAGGTCTGTCAGGTCTCTCAGGTCAGTCAGTTCAGTCGGTCAGTCAGGTCGGTCAGTCAGCTCTGTCAGGTCTGTCGGTCAGTCAGTCGGTCAGTCAGTCGGTCAGTCAGTCGGTCAGTCAGGTCTGTCAGGTCTGTCGGTCAGTCAGGTCGGTCGGTGTGTAAGGTCTGTCGGTCAGTCAGGTCTGTCGGTCTGTCAGGTCTGTCGGTCAGTCAGGTCTGTCGGTCAGTCAGGTCTGTCGGTCAGTCAGGTCGCTCGGTCAGTCAGGTCTGTCGGTCAGTCAGGTCTGTCGGTCAGTCACGTCTGTCGGTCTGTCAGGTCTGTCGGTGAGTGAGGTCTGTCGGTCTGTCAGGTCTGTCAGGTCGGTCGGTCTGTAAGGTCTGTCGGTCAGTCAGGTCTGTCGGTCTGTCAGGTCTGTCAGGTCGGTCGGTCTGTCAGGTCTGTCGGTCTGTTAGGTCTGTCGGTCTGTCAGGTCAGTCGGTCTGTCAGGTCTGTCAGTCAGTCAGGTCTGTCGGTCAGTCAGGTCTGTCGGTCTGTCAGGTCGGTCGGTCTGTCAGGTCGGTCGGTCTGTCAGGGGTGTCAGGTCGGTCGGTCTGTAAGGTCTGTTGGTCAGTCAGGTCTGTCGGTCTGTCAGGTCTGTCGGTCTGTCAGGTCGGTCGGTCTGTCAGGTCTGTCGGTCAGTCAGGTCGGTCGGTCGGTCTGTCAGGTCGGTCGGTCAGTCAGATCTGTCGGTCTGTCAGGTCTGCCGGTCTGTCAGGTCTGTCGGGCTGTCAGGGGTGTCGGTCAGTCAGGTCGGTCGGTCTTTCAGGTCTGTCGGTCAGTCAGGTCTGTTGGTCTGTCAGGTTTGTCGGTCAGTCAGGTCTATCGGTCAGTCAGGTCTGTCGGTCAGTCAGATCCCTCGGTCAGTCAGGTCTGTCGGTCTGTCGAGTCTGTCGGTCAGTCAGGTCTGTCGGTCAGTCACGTCGGTCGGTCTGTCAGGTCTGTCGGTCTGTCACG
Organism: Tenodera sinensis; assembly: GCA_030765045.1. Taxonomy (NCBI): domain Eukaryota; kingdom Metazoa; phylum Arthropoda; class Insecta; order Mantodea; family Mantidae; genus Tenodera; species Tenodera sinensis. The sequence goes on along the minus strand of CM060969.1, from coordinate 79,356,075 downwards.
TCTGTCGGTCAGTCAGGTCTGTCGGTCTCTCAGGTCGGTCGGTCGGTCTGTCAGGTCGGTCTGTCAGGTCTGTCAGGTCGGTCGGTCTGTCAGGTCTGTCAGGTCGGTCGGTCAGTCAGGTCTCTCGGTCTGACTGGTCTGTCAGGTCGGTCGGTCTGTCAGGTCTGTCAGGTCGGTCGGTCTCTCAGGTCTGTCAGGTCGGTCCGTCAGTCAGGTCTGTCGGTCTGTCAGGTCAGTCAGGTCGGTCGGTCTGTCAGGTCTGTCAGGTCGGTCGGTCAGTCAGGTCTGTCGGTCTGTCAGGTCGGTCGGTCTGTCAGGTCAGTCGATCAGTCAGGTCTGTCGGTCAGTCAGGTCTGTCGGTCTGTCAGGTCTGTCGGTCTGTCAGGTCGGTCGGTCTGTCAGGACGGTCGGTCTGTCAGGTCTGTCGGTCAGTCAGGTCTGTCGGTCTGTCAGGTCGTACGGTCTGTCAGGTCTGTCGGTCTGGCAGGTCTGTCGGTCAGTCAGGTCTGTCAGGTCGGTCGGTCAGTCAGGTCTGTCGGTCTGTCAGGTCGGTCGGTCTGTGAGGTCAGTCGATCAGTCAGGTCTGTCGGTCAGTCAGGTCTGTCGGTCTGTCAGGTCTGTCGGTCTGTCAGGTCTGTCGGTCTGTCAGGCCTGTCGGTCAGTCAGGTCTGTCGGTCTGTCAGGTCTGTCGGTCTGTCAGGTCGGTCGGTCTGTCAGGACGGTCGGTCTGTCAGGTCTGTCGGTCAGTCAGGTCTGTCGGTCTGTCAGGTCGTACGGTCTGTCAGGTCTGTCGGTCTGGCAGGTCTGTCGGTCAGTCAGGTCTGTCGGTCAGTCAGGTCTGTCAGTCAGTCCGGTCTGTCGGTCTGTCAGGTCGGTCGGTCTGTCAGTTCTGTCGGTCTGTCAGGTCGGTCGGTCTGTCAGGTCTGTCGGTCTGTCAGGTCTGTCGGTCAGTGAGGTCTGTCGGTCTGTCAGGTCAGTCCGGTCTGTCGGTCTGTCGGTCAGTCAGGTCTGTCGGTCAGTCAGGTCTGTCGGTAGTTCAGGTCTGTCGGTCTGTCAGGTCTGTCGGTCAGTCAGGTCTGTCGGTCTGTCTTGTCTGTCGGTCAGTAAGGTCTGTCAGGTCTGTCAGGTCTGTCAGGTCGGTCGGTCTGTCAGGTCGGTCGGTCTCTCGGTCAGTCAGGTCTGTCGGTCTGTCGGTCTGTCGGTCTGTCGGTCTGTCGGTCTGTCGGTCTGTCAGGTCTGTCAGGTCGGTCGGTCTGTCAGTTTGATTTGATTTGGTTTAAGGGCGCTCAACTTCTAGGTCATCAGCGCCCTTCGGTCTGTCAGGTCTGTCGGTCAGTCAGGTCTGTAGGTCAGTCAGGTCTGTCGGTCAGTCAGGTCTGTCGGTCAGTCGGGTCTGTCAGGTCGGTCGGTCTCTCAGGTCTGTCGGTCCGTCAGGTCTGTCGGTCAGTCAGGTCTGTCGGTCATTCAGGTCTGTCAGGTCGGTCGGTTGTCAGGTCTGTCGGTCAGTCAGGTCGGTCGGTCAGTCAGGTCTGTCGGTAAGTCGGGTCTGTCAGGTCGGTCGGTCTCTCAGGTCTGTCGCTCCGTCAGGTCTGTCGGTCAGTCAGGTCGGTCGGTCAGTCAGGTCGTTCGGTCAATCAGGTCGGTCGGTCTGTCAGGTCTGTCAGGTCGGTCGGTCAGTCTGGTCTGTCGGTCTGTCTGGTCTGTCAGGTCGGTCGGTCTGTCAGGTATGTCAGTCAGTCAGGTCTGTCGGTCTGTAAGGTCTGTCAGGTCGGTCGGTCCGTCAGGTCTGTCGGTCTGTCAGGTCTGTCGGTCTGTCAGGTCGGTCGGTCTGTCAGGTCTGTCAGTCAGTCAGGTCTGTCGGTCAGTCAGGTCTCTCGGTCTGTCAGGTTGGTCTGTCAGGTCGGTCGGTCTGTCAGGTCTGTCAGGTCGGTCGGTCTGTCAGGTCGGTCTGTCAGTCAGGTCTGTCGGTGTGTCAGGTCTGTCAGTCTGTCAGGTCGGTCGGTCTGCCCGGTCTGTCGGTCTGTCAGGTCTGTCGGTCAGTCAGGTCTGTCGGTCTGTCAGGTTTTCGGTCTGTCAGGTCGGTCGGTCTGTCAGGTCGGTCGGTCTCTCAGGTCTGTCGGTCTGTCAGGTCTGTCGGTCTGTCAGGTTGGTCGGTCTGTCAGGTCTGTCGGTCTGGCAGGCAGTGTCGGTCAGTCAGGACTGTCGGACAGTCAGGTCTGTCGGTCAGTCTGGTCTGTCGGTCTGTCAGGTCGGTCGGTCTGTCAGGTCTGTCGGTCTGTCAGGTCGGTCGGTCTGTCAGGTCTGTTGGTCAGTCAGGTCTGTCGGTCAGTCAGGTCTGTCGGTCAGTCAGGTCTGTCGGTCTGTCAGGTCAGTCGGTCAGTCAGGTCTGTCGGTCAGTCAGGTCTGTCGGTCTGTCAGGTCTGTCAGGTCGGTCAGTCTGTCAGGTCTGTCGGTCTGTCAGGTCTGTCAGGTCGGTCGGTCTGTCAGGTCTGTATGGTCGGTCGGTCAGTCAGGTCTGTCGGTCTCATAGGTCTGTCAGGTCGGTCGGTCTGTCAGGTCTGTCAGGTCGGTCGGTCTGTCAGGTCGGTCGGTCAGTCAGGTCTGTCGGGCTGTCAGGTCGGTCGGTCTATCAGGTCTGTCAGGTCCGTCGGTCTGTCAGCTCTGTCAAGTCGGTCGGTCGGTCAGGTGTGTCATATCAGTCGGTGTGTCGGGTCTGTCGGTCTGTCAGGTCTGTCAGGTCGGTCGGTCTTTCAGGTCTGTCAGGTCGGCGGTCAGTCTGGTCTGTCGGTCTGTCAGGTCTGTCAGGTCAGTCAGGTCTGTCAGGCTTGTCAGGTCGGTCGGTCGGTCAGGTGTGTCAGATCGGTCGGTCTGTCGGTCTGTCAGGTCTGTCAGGTCGGTCGGTCTTTCAGGTCTGTGAGGTCGGCGGTCAGTCAGGTCTGTCGGTCTGTCAGGTCTGTCGGTAAGTCAAGTCTGTCGGTCTGTCAGGTCTGTATGGTCGGTCGGTCTGTCAGGTCTGTCGGTCTGTCAGGTCTGTCGGTCTGTCAGGTCGGTAGGTCTGTCAGGTCTGTCGGTCAGTCAGGTCTGTCGGTCAGTCAGGTCTGTCGGTCTGTCAGGTCGGTCGGTCTGTCAGGTCGGTCGGTCTGTCAGGTCTGTCAGGTCGGTCGGTCTGTCAGGTCTGTCGATCAGTCAGGTCTGTCGGTCTGTCAGGTCGGTCAGTCTGTCAGGTCGGTCGGTCTGTCAGGTCTGTCGGTCTGTCAGGTCTGTCGGTCAATCAGGTCTGTCGGTCTGTCAGGTCTGTCGGTCTGTCAGGTCGGTCGGTCTGTCAGGTCGGTCGGTCAGTCAGGTCTGACGGTCTGAGAGGTCTGTCGATCAGTCAGGTATTCGGTCAGTCAGGTCGGTCGGTCAGTCACGTCGGTCGGTCTGTCACGTTGGTCTGTCAGGTCTGTCACGTCTGTCGGTCAGTCAGGTCAGTCGGGTAGGTCGGAGTGTCAGGTCTGTCGGTCGGTCGGTCAGTCAGGTCGGTCGGTCTGTCAGGTCTGTCGGTCAGTCGGTCAGTCAGGTCGGTCGGTCTGTCAGGTCTGTCAGGTCAGTCGGTCAGTCAGGTGTGTCAGGTCTGTCGGTCAGTCAGGTCTGTCAGGGCTGTCGGTCAGTCAGGTCTGTCAGGTCAGTCAGGTCAGTCGGTCAGTCAGATCTGTCGGTCAGTCAGGTCTGTCGGTCAGTCAGGTCTGTCAGGTCTGTCGGTCAGTCAGGTCGGTCGGTCTGTCAGGTCAGTCGGTCAGTCAGGTCTGTCAGGTCTATCGGTCAGTCAGGTCGGTCTGTCAGGTCTGTCGGTCAGTCAGGTCTGTCGGTCACTCAGGTCTGAAGGTCAGTCAGGTCGCACGACCAGTCAGGTCTGTCGGTCAGTCAGGTCTGTCGGTCAGTCAGGTCTGTCGGTCTGTCAGGTCTGTCGGTCAGTGAGGTCTGTCGGTCTGTCAGGTCTGTCAGGTCGGTCGGTCTGTCAGGTCTGTCGGTCTGTTAGGTCGTTCGGTCAGTCAGGTCGGTCGGTCTGTCAGGTCTGTCGGTCAGTCAGGTCGGTCGGTCAGGTCGGTCGGTCTGTCAGGTATGTCGATCAGTCAGGTCGGTCGGTCAGTCAGGTCGGTCAGTCAGGTCGGTCTGTCAGGTAGGTCTTTTAGGTCGGTAGGTCTGTCAGGTCTGTCGGTCAGTCAGGTCAGTCAGGTCGGTCGGTCTGTGAGGTCTGTCGGTCGGTTGGTCGGTCAGGTCGGTCGGTCTGTCAGGTCTGTCGGTCAGTCGGTCAGTCAGGTCGGTCTGTCAGGTCTCTAAAGTCAGTCGGTCAGTCAGATCTGTCAGGTCTGTCGGTCAGTCAGGTCTGTCAGGTCTGTCAGGTCTGTCGGTCATTCAGGTCTGTCAGGTCTCTCAGGTCAGTCAGGTCAGTCGGTCAGTCAGGTCGGTCAGTCAGGTCTGTCAGGTTTGTCGGTCAGTCAGTCGGTCAGTGAGGTCTGTCAGGTCTGTCGGTCAGTAAGGTCGGTCGGTCTGTAAGGTCTGTCGGTCAGTCAGGTCTGTCGGTCAGTCTGGTCTGTCGGTCAGTCAGGTCGCTCGGTCAGTCAGGTCTGTCGGTCTGTCAGGTCTGTCGGTCAGTCAGGGCTGTCGGTCAGTCAGGTCTGTCGGTCTGTCGGTCTGTCAGGCCTGTCAGGTCGGTCGGTCTGTCAGGTCTGTCAGTTCGGTTGGTCTGTCAGGTCTGTCGGTCAGTCAGGTCTGTCGGTCAGTCAGGTCTGTCGGTCAGTCAGCTCTGTCGGTCAGTCAGGTCTGTCAGGTCGGTCGGTCTCTCAGGTCTGTCGGTCAGTCAGGTCTCTCGGTCAGTCAGGTCTGTCGGTCAGTCAGGTCTGTCAGTTCGCTTGGTCTGTCAGGTCTGTCGGTCAGTCAGGTCTGTCGGTCAGTCAGGTCTGTCGGTCAGTCAGCTCTGTCGGTCAGTCAGGTCTGTCAGGTCGGTCGGTCTCTCAGGTCTGTCGGTCAGTCAGGTCTCTCGGTCAGTCAGGTTGGTCGGAGAGTCAGGTCGTTCGGTCAGTCAGGTCGGTCGGTCTGTCAGGTCTGTCGGTCAGTCAGGTCGGTCGGTCAGTCAGGTCGGTCGGTCAGTCAGGTCGGTCGGTCGGTCTGTCAGGTCTGTCGATCAGTCAGGTCGGTCGCTCAGTCAGGTCGGTCAGTCAGGTTGGTCTGTCAGGTCGGTCTGTCAGGTCGGTTGGTCTGTCAGGTCTGTCAGGTCTGTCGGTCAGTCAGGTCAGTAAGGTCGGTCGGTCTGTGAGGTCTGTCGGTCGGTCGGTCGGTCGGTCAGGTCGGTCGGTCTGTCAGGTCTGTCAGGTCGGTCAGTCTGTCAGGTCGGTCGGTCTGTCAGGTCTGTATGGTCGGTCGGTCAGTCAGGTCTGTCGGTCTCATAGGTCTGTCAGGTCGGTCGGTCTGTCAGGTCTGTCAGGTCGGTCGGTCTGTCAGGTCGGTCGGTCAGTCAGGTCTGTCGGGCTGTCAGGTCGCTCGGTCTATCAGGTCTGTCAGGTCCGTCGGTCTGTCAGCTCTGTCAAGTCGGTCGGTCGGTCAGGTGTGTCATATCAGTCGGTGTGTCGGGTCTGTCGGTCTGTCAGGTCTGTCAGGTCGGTCGGTCTTTCAGGTCTGTCAGGTCGGCGGTCAGTCTGGTCTGTCGGTCTGTCAGGTCTGTCAGGTCAGTCAGGTCTGTCAGGCTTGTCAGGTCGGTCGGTCGGTCAGGTGTGTCAGATCGGTCGGTCTGTCGGTCTGTCAGGTCTGTCAGGTCGGTCGGTCTTTCAGGTCTGTGAGGTCGGCGGTCAGTCAGGTCTGTCGGTCTGTCAGGTCTGTCGGTAAGTCAAGTCTGTCGGTCTGTCAGGTCTGTATGGTCGGTCGGTCTGTCAGGTCTGTCGGTCTGTCAGGTCTGTCGGTCTGTCAGGTCGGTAGGTCTGTCAGGTCTGTCGGTCAGTCAGGTCTGTCGGTCAGTCAGGTCTGTCGGTCTGTCAGGTCGGTCGGTCTGTCAGGTCGGTCGGTCTGTCAGGTCTGTCGATCAGTCAGGTCTGTCGGTCTGTCAGGTCGGTCAGTCTGTCAGGTCGGTCGGTCTGTCAGGTCTGTCGGTCTGTCAGGTCTGTCGGTCAATCAGGTCTGTCGGTCTGTCAGGTCTGTCGGTCTGTCAGGTCGGTCGGTCTGTCAGGTCGGTCGGTCAGTCAGGTCTGTCGGTCTGAGAGGTCTGTCGATCAGTCAGGTATTCGGTCAGTCAGGTCGGTCGGTCAGTCACGTCGGTCGGTCTGTCACGTTGGTCTGTCAGGTCTGTCACGTCTGTCGGTCAGTCAGGTCAGTCGGGTAGGTCGGAGTGTCAGGTCTGTCGGTCGGTCGGTCAGTCAGGTCGGTCGGTCTGTCAGGTCTTTCGGTCAGTCGGTCAGTCAGGTCGGTCGGTCTGTCAGGTCTGTCAGGTCAGTCGGTCAGTCAGGTCTGTCAGGTCTGTCGGTAAGTCAGGTCTGTCAGGGCTGTCGGTCAGTCAGGTCTGTCAGGTCAGTCAGGTCAGTCGGTCAGTCAGATCTGTCGGTCAGTCAGGTCTGTCAGGTCTGTTGGTCAGTCAGGTCGGTCGGTCTGTCAGGTCAGTCGGTCAGTCAGGTCTGTCAGGTCTGTCGGTCAGTCAGGTCGGTCTGTCAGGTCTGTCGGTCAGTCAGGTCTGTCGGTCACTCAGGTCTGTAGGTCAGTCAGGTCGCACGACCAGTCAGGTCTGTCGGTCAGTCAGGTCTGTCGGTCAGTCAGGTCTGTCGGTCTGTCAGGTCTGTCGGTCATTGAGGTCTGCCAGGTCTGTCAGGTCGGTCGGTCATTCAGGTCTATCGGTCTGTCAGGTCTGTCAGGTCGGTCGGTCTGTCAGGTCTGTCAGGACGGTCGGTCAGTCAGGTCTGTCGGTCTGTCAGGTCGGTCGGTCTGTCAGGTCTATCAGGTCGTTCGGTCTGTCAGGTCTGTCAGGTCGGTCTGTCAGTCAGGTCTGTCGGTCTGTCAGGTCAGTCAGGATGGTCGGTCTGTCAGGTGTGTCAGGTGGGTCGGTCTGTCAGGTCTGTCGGTCTGTCAGGTCTGTCAGGTTAGTCGGTCTGTCAGGTCTGTCAGGTCGGTCGGTCAGTCAGGTCTGTCGGTCTGTCAGGTCTGTCAGGTCAGTCAGGTGTGTCAGGTCGGTCTGTCAGGTCTGTCGGTCTGACAAGTCTGTCGGTCTGTCAGGTCGGTCGGTCTGTCAGGTCTGTCGGCCAGTAAGGTCTGTCGGTCAGTCAGGTCTGTCGGTCAGTCAGGTCTGTCGGTCTGTCAGGTCGGTCGATCTGTCAGGTTGGGCCGTCCTCTCAGGTCTGTCAGATCGGTCGGTCTCTCAGGTCTGTCAGGTCGGTCGGTCCGTCAGGTCTGTCGGTCTGTCAGGTCAGTCAGGTCGGTCGGTCTGTCAGGTCTGTCAGGTCGGTCGGTCTGTCAGGTCTGTCAGGTTTGTCAGGTCGGTCGGTCTGTCAGGTCGGTCGGTCAGTCAGGTCTCTCGGTCTCTCAGGTCTGTCAGGTCAGTCAGGTCTTTCAGGTCTGTCAGGTCGGTCGGTCTGTCAGGTCTGTCGGTCAGTCAGGTCTGTCGGTCTGTCAGGTCTGTCATGTTGGTCGGTCTGTCAGGTCTGTCGGTCTGTCAGGTCTGTCGGTCTGTCAGGTCGGTCGGTCTTTCAGGTCTGTCGGTCAGTCAGGTCTGTCGGTCAGTCAGGTCTGTCGGTCTGTCAGGTCGGTCTGTCTGGTCGGTCGGTCTGTCACGTCTTTCGGTCTGTCAGGTCGGTCGGTCTGTCATGTCTTTCAGTCAGTCAGGTCTGTCGCTCTGTCAGCTCTGTCGGTCTGTCAGGTATGTCGGTCAGTCAGGTCTGTCGGTCAGTCAGGTCTGTCGGTCAGTCAGGTCTGTCGGTCAGTCAGGTCTGTCGGTCTGGCGGTCAGTCAGGTCGGTCGGTCTGTCAGGTCTGTCAGGTCTGTCGGTCAGTCAGTCAGGTCGGGCGGTCTGTCGGTCAGTCAGGTCTGTCAGGTCTGTCCGGCAGTCAGTTCAGTCGGTCAGTCGGGTCGGTAGGTCAGTCAGGTCTGTCGGTCAGTCAGGTCTGTCAGGTCAGTCGCTCAGTCAGGTCTGACAGGTCTGTCATTCAGTAAGGTCGGTCGGTGTGTCAGGTCTGTCGGTCAGTCAGGTCTGTCGGTCAGTCAGGTCTGTCGGTCAGTCAGGTCTGTCGGTCTGTCAGGTCTGTCGGTCTGTCGGTCTGTATGGTCTGTCGGTCAGTTAGGTCTGTCAGGTCTGTCGGTCTGTCGGTCTGTCAGGTCGGTCAGTCTGTCGGTCTGTCAGGTCTGTCAGGTCTGTCGGTCAGTCATGTCTGTCGGTCTTCGGTCTGTCAGGTCTGTCAGGTCGGTCGGTCTGTCAGGTCTGTCGGTCAGTCAGGTGTGTCGGTCAGTCGGGTCTGTCGGTCAGTCAGGTGTGTCAGGTCGGTCGGTATGTCAGGTCTGTCGGTCAGTCAGGTCTGTCTATCAGTCAGGTGGGTCGGTCAGTCAGGTCGGTCGGTCAGTTAGGTCGGTCGGACTGTCAGGTCTGTCGGTCACTCAGGTCGGTCGGTCAGACAGGTCGGTTGGTCTGTCGATCAGTCAGGTCGTTCGGTCAGTCAGGTCGGTCGGTCAGTCAGGTCGGTCGGTCTGTCAGGTCTGTCAGGTCAGGCGGTCAGTCAGGTCTGTCGGTCTGTCAGGTCTGTCAGGTCAGTCAGGTCTGTCAGGTCGGTCTGTCAGGTCTGTCGGTCGGTCAGGTCGGTCGGTCTGTCAGGTCTGTCGGTGTGTCAAGTCTGTCGGTCTGTCAGGTCGGTCGGTCTGTCAGGTCTGTCGGCCAGTAAGGTCTGTCGGTCAGTCAGGTCTGTCGGTCAGTCAGGTCTGTCGGTCTGTCAGGTCGGTCGGTCTGTCAGGTCGGGCCGTCCTCTCAGGTCTGTCAGATCGGTCGGTCTGTCAGGTCTGTCAGATCGGTCGGTCCGTCAGGTCTGTCGGTCTGTCAGGTCAGTCAGGTCGGTCGGTCTGTCGGTCAGTCAGGTCTGTCAGGTCTGTCCGGCAGTCAGTTCAGTCGGTCACTGGGGTCGGTAGGTCAGTCAGTTCTCTCGGTCAGTCAGGTGTGTCAGGTCAGTCAGTCAGTCAGGTCTGACAGGTCTGTCATTCACTCAGGTCGGTCGGTGTGTCAGGTGTGTCGGTCAGTCAGGTCTGTCGGTCAGTCAGGTCTGTCGGTCTGTCAGGTCTGTCGGTCTGTCGGTCTGTATGGTCTGTCGGTCAGTTAGGTCTGTCAGGTCTGTCGGTCTGTCGGTCGGTCAGGTCGGTCGGTCTGTCGGTCTGTCAGGTCTGTCAGGTCTGTCGGTAAGTCATGTCTGTCGGTCTTCGGTCTGTCAGGTCTGTCAGGTCGGTCGGTCTGTCAGGTCTGTCGGTCAGTCAGGTCTGTCGGTCAGTCGGGTCTGTCGGTCACTCAGGTCTGTCAGGTCGGTTGGTCTGTCAGGTCTGTCGGTCAGTCAGGTCTGTCGGTCAGTCAGGTCCTTCGGTCAGTCAGGTCTGTCAGGTCGGTCGGTATGTCAGGTCTGTCGGTCAGTCAGGTCTGTCTATCTGTCAGGTGGGTCGGTCAGTCAGGTCGGTCGGTCAGTTAGGTCGGTCGGTCTGTCAGGTCTGTCGGTCACTCAGGTCGGACGGTCAGACAGGTCGGTCGGTCTGTCGATCAGTCAGGTCATTCGGTCAGTCAGGTCGGTCGGTCAGTCAGGTCGGTCGGTCTGTCAGGTCGGTCGGTCTGTCAGGTCTGTCAGGTGTGTCGGTCAGTCAGGTCTGTCAGGTCGGTCGCTCTATCAGGTCTGTCGGTCAGTCAGGTCGGTCGATCAGTCAGGTCGGTCCGTCAGTCAGGTCGGTCTTTCAGGTCTGTCAGGTATGTCGGTCAGTGAGGTCAGTCAGGTCGGTCGGTCCGTCATGTCCCTCGGCCGGGCGGTCAGTCAGGTCGGTCGGTCTGTCAGGTCTGTCGGTCAGTCAGTCAGGTCGGTCGGTCTGTCAGGTCAGTCGGTCAGTCAGGTCGGTCGGTCTGTCAGGTCGGTCTGTCAGGTCGGTCTGTCACGACTGTCGGTCAGTCAGGTCAGTCAGGTTGGTCGGTGTGTCAGGTCTGTCGGTCGTTCGATCAGTCAGGTCGGTCGGTCTGTCAGGTCTGTCAGGTGTGTCGGTCAGTCAGGTCTGTCAGGTCGGTCGGTCTGTCAGGTCTGTCGGTCATTCAGGTCGGTCGATCAGTCAGGTCGGTCCGTCAGTCAGGTCGGTCTGTCAGGTCTGTCAGATATGTCGGTCAGTCAGGTCAGTCAGGTCGATCGGTCCGTCAGGTCCCTCGGCCGGGCGGTCAGTCAGGTCGGTCGGTCTGTCAGGTATGTCAGGTCTGTCGGTCAGTCAGTCAGGTCGGTCGGTCTGTCATGTCAGTTGGTCAGTCCGGTCGGTCGGTCTGTCAGGTCTGTCACGTCTGTCGGTCAGTCAGGTCAGTCAGGTTGGTCGGTGTGTCAGGTCTGTCGGTCGGTCGGTCAGTCAGGTCGGTCGGTCTGTCAGGTCAGTCGGTCAGTCAGGTCCGTCAGCTCTGTCGGACAGTCAGGTCTGTCAGGTCTCTCGGTCAGTCAGGTCTGTCAGGTCAGTCAGGTCAGTCGGTCAGTCAGATCTGTCGGTCAGTCAGGTCTGTCGGTCAGTCAGGTCTGTCAGGTCTGTCGGTCAGTCAGGTCGGTCGGTCTGTCAGGTCAGTCGGTCAGTCAGGTCTGTCAGGTCTGTCGGTCAGTCAGGTCTGTCAGGTCTGTCGGTCTGCCAGGTCTGTCGGTCTGTCAGGTCGGTCGGTCTCTCAGGTCGGTCGGTCAGTCAGGTCTGTCAGTCTGTCAGGACTGTCGGTCTGTCAGATCGGTCGGTCTATCAGGTCTGTCGGTCAGTCTGGTCTGTCGGTCTGTCAGGTCGGTCGGTCTGTCAGGTCTGTCGGCCAGTAAGGTCTGTCGGTCAGTCAGGTCTGTCGGTCAGTCAGGTCTGTCGGTCTGTCAGGTCGGTCGGTCTGTCAGGTTGGGCCGTCCTCTCAGGTCTGTCAGATCGGTCGGTCTCTCAGGTCTGTCAGGTCGGTCGGTCCGTCAGGTCTATCGGTCTGTCAGGTCAGTCAGGTCGGTCGGTCTGTCAGGTCTGTCAGGTCGGTCGGTCTGTCAGGTCTGTCAGGTTTGTCAGCTCGGTCGGTCTGTCAGGTCGGTCGGTCAGTCAGGTCTCTCGGTCTGTCAGGTCTGTCAGGGCAGTCAGGTCTTTCAGGTCTGTCAGGTCGGTCGGTCTGTCAGGTCTGTCGGTCAGTCAGGTCTGTCGGTCCGTCAGGTCTGTCATGTCGGTCGGTCTGTCAGGTCTGTCGGTCTGTCAGGTCGGTCGGTCTTTCAGGTCTGTCGGTCAGTCAGGTCTGTCAGGTCGGTCGGTATGTCAGGTCTGTCGGTCAGTCAGGTCTGTCTATCTGTCAGGTGGGTCGGTCAGTCAGGTCGGTCGGTCAGTTAGGTCGGTCGGTCTGTCAGGTCTGTCGGTCACTCAGGTCGGTCGGTCAGACAGGTCGGTCGGTCTGTCGATCAGTCAGGTCATTCGGTCAGTCAGGTCGGTCGGTCAGTCAGGTCGGTCGGTCTGTCAGGTCGGTCGGTCTGTCAGGTCTGTCAGGTGTGTCGGTCAGTCAGGTCTGTCAGGTCGGTCGGTCTGTCAGGTCTGTCGGTCAGTCAGGTCGGTCGATCAGTCAGGTCGGTCCGTCAGTCAGGTCGGTCTGTCAGGTCTGTCGGTCAGTCAGTCAGGTCGGTCGGTCTGTCAGGTCAGTCGGTCAGTCAGGTCTGTCAGGTCTGTCGGTCAGTCAGGTCTGTCAGGTCTGTCCGTCAGTCAGTTCAGTCGGTCAGTCGGGTCGGTAGGTCAGTCAGGTCTGTCGGTCAGTCAGGTCTGTCAGGTCAGTCGGTCAGTCAGGTCTGACAGGTCTGTCATTCAGTCAGGTCAGTCGGTGTGTCAGGTCTGTCGGTCAGTCAGGTCTGTCGGTCAGTCAGGTCTGTCGGTCTGTCAGGTCTGTCGGTCTGTCGGTCTGTATGGTCTGTCGGTCAGTTAGGTCTGTCAGGTCTGTCGGTCTGTCGGTCGGTCAGGTCGGTCGGTCTGTCGGTCTGTCAGGTCTGTCAGGTCTGTCGGTCAGTCATGTCTGTCGATCTTCGGTCTGTCAGGTCTGTCAGGTCGGTCGGTCTGTCAGGTCTGTCGGTCAGTCAGGTCTGTCGGTCAGTCGGGTCTGTCGGTCACTCAGGTCTGTCAGGTCGGTCGGTCTGTCAGGTCTGTCGGTCAGTCAGGTCTGTCGGTCAGTCAGGTCTGTCGGTCAGTCAGGTCTGTCAGGTCGGTCGGTATGTCAGGTCTGTCGGTCAGTCAGGTCTGTCTATCTGTCAGGTGGGTCGGTCAGTCAGGTCGGTCGGTCAGTTAGGTCGGTCGGTCTGTCAGGTCTGTCAGTCACTCAGGTCGGTCGGTCAGACAGGTCGGTCGGTCTGTCGATCAGTCAGGTCATTCGGTCAGTCAGGTCGGTCGGTCAGTCAGGTCGGTCGGTCTGTCAGGTCGGTCGGTCTGTCAGGTCTGTCAGGTGTGTCGGTCAGTCAGGTCTGTCAGGTCGGTCGGTCTGTCAGGTCTGTCGGTCAGTCAGGTCGGTCGATCAGTCAGGTCGGTCCGTCAGTCAGGTCGGTCTTTCAGGTCTGTCAGGTATGTCGGTCAGTCAGGTCAGTCAGGTCGGTCGGTCCGTCAGGTCCCTCGGCCGGGCGGTCAGTCAGGTCGGTCGGTCTGTCAGGTCTGTCGGTCAGTCAGTCAGGTCGGTCGGTCTGTCAGGTCAGTCGGTCAGTCAGGTCGGTCGGTCTGTCAGGTCGGTCTGTCAGGTCTGTCACGACTGTCGGTCAGTCAGGTCAGTCAGGTTGGTCGGTGTGTCAGGTCTGTCGGTCGTTCGATCAGTCAGGTCGGTCGGTCTGTCAGGTCTGTCAGGTGTGTAGGTCAGTCAGGTCTGTCAGGTCGGTCGGTCTGTCAGGTCTGTCGGTCAGTAAGTCGGTCGATCTGTCAGGTCTGTCAGGTGTGTCGGTCAGTCAGGTCTGTCAGGTCGGTCAGTCTGTCAGGTCTGTCGGTCAGTCAGGTCGGTCGTTCAGTCAGGTCGGACCGTCAGTCAGGTCGGTCTGTCAGGTCTGTCAGGTATGTCGGTCAGTCAGGTCTGTCAGGTCGGTCGGTCTGTCAGGTCTGTCGGTCATTCAGGTCGGTCGATCAGTCAGGTCGGTCCGTCAGTCAGGTCGGTCTGTCAGGTCTGTCAGATATGTCGGTCAGTCAGGTCAGTCAGGTCGATCGGTCCGTCAGGTCCCTCGGCCGGGCGGTCAGTCAGGTCGGTCGGTCTGTCAGGTATGTCAGGTCTGTCGGTCAGTCAGTCAGGTCGGTCGGTCTGTCATGTCAGTTGGTCAGTCCGGTCGGTCGGTCTGTCAGGTCTGTCACGTCTGTCGGTCAGTCAGGTCAGTCAGGTCAGTCAGGTTGGTCGGTGTGTCAGGTCTGTCGGTCGGTCGGTCAGTCAGGTCGGTCGGTCTGTCAGGTCAGTCGGTCAGTCAGGTCCGTCAGCTCTGTCGGACAGTCAGGTCTGTCAGGTCTCTCGGTCAGTCAGGTCTGTCAGGTCAGTCAGGTCAGTCGGTCAGTCAGATCTGTCGGTCAGTCAGGTCTGTCGGTCAGTCAGGTCAGTCAGGTCTGTCGGTCAGTCAGGTCGGTCGGTCTGTCAGGTCAGTCGGTCAGTCAGGTCTGTCAGGTCTGTCGGTCAGTCAGGTCTGTCAGGTCTGTCGGTCTGCCAGGTCTGTCGGTCTGTCAGGTCGGTCGGTCTCTCAGGTCGGTCGGTCAGTCAGGTCTGTCAGTCTGTCAGGACTGTCGGTCTGTCAGATCGGTCGGTCTATCAGGTCTGTCGGTCAGTCTGGTCTGTCGGTCTGTCAGGTCGGTCGGTCTGTCAGGTCTGTCGGCCAGTAAGGTCTGTCGGTCAGTCAGGTCTGTCGGTCAGTCAGGTCTGTCGGTCTGTCAGGTCGGTCGGTCTGTCAGGTTGGGCCGTCCTCTCAGGTCTGTCAGATCGGTCGGTCTCTCAGGTCTGTCAGGTCGGTCGGTCCGTCAGGTCTATCGGTCTGTCAGGTCAGTCAGGTCGGTCGGTCTGTCAGGTCTGTCAGGTCGGTCGGTCTGTCAGGTCTGTCAGGTTTGTCAGCTCGGTCGGTCTGTCAGGTCGGTCGGTCAGTCAGGTCTCTCGGTCTGTCAGGTCTGTCAGGTCAGTCAGGTCTTTCAGGTCTGTCAGGTCGGTCGGTCTGTCAGGTCTGTCGGTCAGTCAGGTCTGTCGGTCCGTCAGGTCTGTCATGTCGGTCGGTCTGTCAGGTCTGTCGGTCTGTCAGGTCGGTCGGTCTTTCAGGTCTGTCGGTCAGTCAGGTCTGTCAGGTCGGTCGGTATGTCAGGTCTGTCGGTCAGTCAGGTCTGTCTATCTGTCAGGTGGGTCGGTCAGTCAGGTCGGTCGGTCAGTTAGGTCGGTCGGTCTGTCAGGTCTGTCGGTCACTCAGGTCGGTCGGTCAGACAGGTCGGTCGGTCTGTCGATCAGTCAGGTCATTCGGTCAGTCAGGTCGGTCGGTCAGTCAGGTCGGTCGGTCTGTCAGGTCGGTCGGTCTGTCAGGTCTGTCAGGTGTGTCGGTCAGTCAGGTCTGTCAGGTCGGTCGGTCTGTCAGGTCTGTCGGTCAGTCAGGTCGGTCGATCAGTCAGGTCGGTCCGTCAGTCAGGTCGGTCTGTCAGGTCTGTCAGGTATGTCGGTCTGTCAGGTCAGTCAGGTCGGTCGGTCCGTCAGGTCCCTCGGCCGGGCGGTCAGTCAGGTCGGTCGGTCTGTCAGGTATGTCAGGTCTGTCGGTCAGTCAGTCAGGTCGGTCGGTCTGTCATGTCAGTTGGTCAGTCAGGTCGGTCGGTCTGTCAGGTCTGTCACGTCTGTCGGTCAGTCAGGTCAGTCAGGTCGGTCGGTCCGTCAGGTCCCTCGGCCGGGCGGTCAGTCAGGTCGGTCGGTCTGTCAGGTATGTCAGGTCTGTCGGTCAGTCAGTCAGGTCGGTCGGTCTGTCATGTCAGTTGGTCAGTCAGGTCGGTCGGTCTGTCAGGTCTGTCACGTCTGTCGGTCAGTCAGGTCAGTCAGGTTGGTCGGTGTGTCAGGTCTGTCGGTCGGTCGGTCAGGCAGGTCGGTCGGTCTGTCAGGTATGTCGGTCAGTCGGTCAGTCAGGTCGTTCGGTCTGTCAGGTCTGTCAGGTCAGTCGGTCAGTCAGGTCCGTCAGCTCTGTCGGACAGCCAGGTCTGTCAGGTCTCTCGGTCAGTCAGGTCTGTCAGGTCAGTCAGGTCAGTCGGTCAGTCAGATCTGTTGGTCAGTCAGGTCTGTCGGTCAGTCAGGTCTGTCAGGTCTGTCGGTCAGTCGGGTCGGTCGGTCTGTCAGGTCAGTCGGTCAGTCAGGTCTGTCAGGTCTGTCGGTCAGTCAGGTCTGTCAGGTCTGTCGGTCTGCCAGGTCTGTCGGTCTGTCAGGTCGGTCGGTCTCTCAGGTCGGTCGGTCAGTCAGGTCTGTCAGTCTGTCAGGACTGTCGGTCTGTCAGATCGGTCGGTCTATCAGGTCTGTCGGTCTGTCAGGTCGGTCGGTCTGTCAGGTTGGGCCGTCCTCTCAGGTCTGTCAGATCGGTCGGTCTCTCAGGTCTGTCAGGTCGGTCGGTCCGTCAGGTCTGTCGGTCTGTCAGGTCAGTCAGGTCGGTCGGTCTGTCAGGTCTGTCAGGTCGGTCGGTCTGTCAGGTCTGTCAGGTTTGTCAGCTCGGTCGGTCTGTCAGGTCGGTCGGTCAGTCAGGTCTCTCGGTCTGTCAGATCTGTCAGGTCAGTCAGGTCTTTCAGGTCTGTCAGGTCGGTCGGTCTGTCAGGTCTGTCGGTCAGTCAGGTCTGTCGGTCTGTCAGGTCTGTCATGTCGGTCGGTCTGTCAGGTCTGTCGGTCTGTCAGGTCTGTCGGTCTGTCAGGTCGGTCGGTCTTTCAGGTCTGTCGGTGAGTCAGGTCTGTCGGTCAGTCAGGTCTGTCGGTCTGTCAGGTCGGTCTGTCTGGTCGGTCGGTCTGTCACGTCTTTCGGTCTGTCAGGTCGGTCGGTCTGTCAGGTCTTTCAGTCAGTCAGGTCTGTCGCTCTGTCAGCTCTGTCGGTCTGTCTGGTATGTCGGTCAGTCAGGTCTGTCGGTCAGTCAGGTCTGTCGGTCAGTCAGGTCTGTCGGTCAGTCAGGTCTGTCCGTCTGTCGGTCAGTCAGGTCGGTCGGTCTGAAAGGTCTGTCAGGTCTGTCGGTCAGTCAGTCAGGTCGGTCGGTCTGTCAGGTCGGTCGGTCAGTCAGGTCTGTCAGGTCTGTCGGTCAGTCAGGTCTGTCAGGTCTGTCCGTAAGTCAGTTCTGTCGGTCTGCCAGGTCTGTCAGGTCAGTCAGGTCTGTCAGGTCGGTCTGTCAGGTCTGTCGGTCAGTCAGGTCGGTCGGTCTGTCAGGTCTGTCGGTGTGTCAAGTCTGTCGGTCTGTCAGGTCGGTCGGTCTGTCAGGTCTGTCGGCCAGTAAGGTCTGTCGGTCAGTCAGGTCTGTCGGTCAGTCAGGTCTGTCGGTCTGTCAGGTCGGTCGGTCTGTCAGGTCGGGCCGTCCTCTCAGGTCTGTCAGATCGGTCGGTCTGTCAGGTCTGTCAGGTCGGTCGGTCCGTCAGGTCTGTCGGTCTGTCAGGTCAGTCAGGTCGGTCGGTCTGTCAGGTCTGTCAGGTCGGTCGGTCTGTCAGGTCTGTCAGGTTTGTCAGGTCGGTCGGTCTGTCAGGTCGGTCGGTCAGTCAGGTCTCTCGGTCTGTCAGGTCTGTCAGGTCAGTCAGGTCTGTCAGGTCTGTCAGGTCGGTCGGTCTGTCAGGTCTGTCGGTCAGTCAGGTCTGTCGGTCTGGCAGGTCTGTCATTGTGGTCGGTCTGTCAGGTCTGTCGGTCTGTCAGGTCGGTCGGTCTTTCAGGTCTGTCGGTCAGTCAGGTCTGTCGGTCAGTCAGGTCTGTCGGTCTGTCAGGTCGGTCTGTCTGGTCGGTCGGTCTGTCACGTCTGTCGGTCTGTCAGGTCGGTCGGTCTGTCAGGTCTTTCGGTCCGTCAAGTCTGTCGGTCTGTCAGCTCTGTCGGTCTGTCGGGTATGTCGGTCAGTCAGGTCTGTCGGTCAGTCAGGTCTGTCAGTCAGTCAGGTCTGTCGGTCAGTCAGGTCTGTCGGTCTGTCGGTCAGTCAGGTCGGTCGGTCTGTCAGGTCTGTCAGGTCTGTCGGTCAGTCAGTCAGGTCGGTCGGTCTGTCAGGTCAGTCGGTCAGTCAGGTCTGTCAGGTCTGTCGGTCAGTCAGGTCTGTCAGGTCTGTCCGTCAGTCAGTTCAGTCGGTCAGTCGGGTCGGTAGGTCAGTCAGGTCTGTCGGTCAGTCAGGTCTGTCAGGTCAGTCGGTCAGTCAGGTCTGACAGGTCTGTCATTCAGTCAGGTCAGTCGGTGTGTCAGGTCTGTCGGTCAGTCAGGTCTGTCGGTAAGTCAGGTCTGTCGGTCTGTCAGGTCTGTCGGTCTGTCGGTCTGTATGGTCTGTCGGCTAGTTAGGTCTGTCAGGTCTGTCGGTCTGTCGGTCGGTCAGGTCGGTCGGTCTGTCGGTCTGTCAGGTCTGTCAGGTCTGTCGGTCAGTCATGTCTGTCGATCTTCGGTCTGTCAGGTCTGTCAGGTCGGTCGGTCTGTCAGGTCTGTCGGTCAGGTCTGTCGGTCAGTCGGGTCTGTCGGTCACTCAGGTCTGTCAGGTCGGTCGGTCTGTCAGGTCTGTCGGTCAGTCAGGTCTGTCGGTCAGTCAGGTCTGTCGGTCAGTCAGGTCTGTCAGGTCGGTCGGTATGTCAGGTCTGTCGGTCAGTCAGGTCTGTCTATCTGTCAGGTGGGTCGGTCAGTCAGGTCGGTCGGTCAGTTAGGTCGGTCGGTCTGTCAGGTCTGTCGGTCACTCAGGTCGGTCGGTCAGACAGGTCGGTCGGTCTGTCGGTCAGACAGGTCGGTCAGTCTGTCGATCAGTCAGGTCGTTCGGTCAGTCAGGTCGGTCGGTCGGTCAGTCAGGTCGGTCGGTCTGTCAGGTCGTTCGGTCTGTCAGGTCTGTCAGGTGTGTCGGTCAGTCAGGTCTGTCAGGTCGGTCGGTCTGTCAGGTCTGTCGGTCAGTCAGGTCGGTCGATCAGTCAGGTCGGTCCGTCAGTCAGGTCGGTCTTTCAGGTCTGTCAGGTATGTCGGTCAGTCAGGTCAGTCAGGTCGGTCGGTCCGTCAGGTCCCTCGGCCGGGCGGTCAGTCAGGTCGGTCGGTCTGTCAGGTCTGTCGGTCAGTCAGTCAGGTCGGTCGGTCTGTCAGGTCAGTCGGTCAGTCAGGTCGGTCGGTCTGTCAGGTCGGTCTGTCAGGTCTGTCACGACTGTCGGTCAGTCAGGTCAGTCAGGTTGGTCGGTGTGTCAGGTCTGTCGGTCGTTCGATCAGTCAGGTCGGTCGGTCTGTCAGGTCTGTCAGGTGTGTAGGTCAGTCAGGTCTGTCAGGTCGGTCGGTCTGTCAGGTCTGTCGGTCAGTAAGTCGGTCGATCTGTCAGGTCTGTCAGGTGTGTCGGTCAGTCAGGTCTGTCAGGTCGGTCGGTCTGTCAGGTCTGTCGGTCAGTCAGGTCGGTCGATCAGTCAGGTCGGTCCGTCAGTCAGGTCGGTCTGTCAGGTCTGTCAGATATGTCGGTCAGTCAGGTCAGTCAGGTCGGTCGGTCCGTCAGGTCCCTCGGCCGGGCGGTCAGTCAGGTCGGTCGGTCTGTCAGGTATGTCAGGTCTGTCGGTCAGTCAGTCAGGTCGGTCGGTCTGTCATGTCAGTTGGTCAGTCAGGTCGGTCGGTCTGTCAGGTCTGTCACGTCTGTCGGTCAGTCAGGTCAGTCAGGTCGGTCGGTCCGTCAGGTCCCTCGGCCGGGCGGTCAGTCAGGTCGGTCGGTCTGTCAGGTATGTCAGGTCTGTCGGTCAGTCAGTCAGGTCGGTCGGTCTGTCATGTCAGTTGGTCAGTCAGGTCGGTCGGTCTGTCAGGTCTGTCACGTCTGTCGGTCAGTCAGGTCAGTCAGGTCGGTCGCTCCGTCAGGTCCCTCGGCCGGGCGGTCAGTCAGGTCGGTCGGTCTGTCAGGTATGTCGGTCAGTCGGTCAGTCAGGTCGTTCGGTCTGTCAGGTCTGTCAGGTCAGTCGGTCAGTCAGGTCCGTCAGCTCTGTCGGACAGTCAGGTCTGTCAGGTCTCTCGGTCAGTCAGGTCTGTCAGGTCAGTCAGGTCAGTCGGTCAGTCAGATCTGTCGGTCAGTCAGGTCTGTCGGTCAGTCAGGTCGGTCGGTCTGTCAGGTCAGTCGGTCAATCAGGTCTGTCAGGTCTGTCGGTCAGTCAGATCGGTCGGTCTGTCAGGTCTGTCGGTCAGTCAGGTCTGTCGGTCTGTCAGGTCTGTCGGTCACTCAGGTCGGTCGGTCAGACAGATCGGTCGGTCTGTCGATCAGTCAGGTCGTTCGGTCAGTCAGGTCGGTCGGTCAGTCAGGTCGGTCGGTCTGTCAGGTCGGTCGGTCTGTCAGGTCTGTCAGGTGTGTCGGTCAGTCAGGTCTGTCAGGTCGGTCGGTCTGTCAGGTCTGTCAGTCAGTCAGTCAGGGCGGTCGGTCTGTCAGGTCAGTCGGTCAGTCAGGTCGGTCGGTCTGTCAGGTCGGTCTGTCAGGTCGGTCTGTCACGACTGTCGGTCAGTCAGGTCAGTCAGGTTGGTCGGTGTGTAAGGTCTGTCGGTCGTTCGGTCAGTCAGGTCGGTCGGTCTGTCAGGTCTGTCAGGTGTGTCGGTCAGTCAGGTCTCTCAGGTCGGTCGGTCTGTCAGGTCTGTCGGTCAGTCAGGTCGGTCGATCAGTCAGGTCGGTCCGTCAGTCAGGTCGGTCTGTCAGGTCTGTCAGGTATGTCGGTCAGTCAGGTCAGTCAGGTCGGTCGGTCCGTCAGGTCCCTCGGCCGGGCGGTCAGTCAGGTCGGTCGGTCTGTCAGGTATGTCAGGTCTGTCGGTCAGTCAGTCAGGTCGGTCGGTCTGTCATGTCAGTTGGTCAGTCAGGTCGGTCGGTCTGTCAGGTCGGTCTGTCAGGTCTGTCACGTCTGTCGGTCAGTCAGGTCAGTCAGGTTGGTCGGTGTGTCAGGTCTGTCGGTCGGTCAGTCAGGTCGGTCGGTCTGTCAGGTATGTCGGTCAGTCGGTCAGTCAGGTCGTTCGGTCAGTCAGGTCTGTCGGTCAGTCAGTCAGGTCGGTCGGTCTGTCAGGTCAGTCGGTCAGTCAGGTCTGTCAGGTCGGTCGGTCTGTCAGGTCTGTCGGTCAGTCAGGTCGGTCGATCAGTCAGGTCGGTCCGTCAGTCAGGTCGGTCTTTCAGGTCTGTCAGGTATGTCGGTCAGTCAGGTCAGTCAGGTCGGTCGGTCCGTCAGGTCCCTCGGCCGGGCGGTCAGTCAGGTCGGTCGGTCTGTCAGGTCTGTCGGTCAGTCAGTCAGGTCGGTCGGTCTGTCAGGTCAGTCGGTCAGTCAGGTCGGTCGGTGTGTCAGGTCGGTCTGTCAGGTCTGTCACGACTGTCGGTCAGTCAGGTCAGTCAGGTTGGTCGGTGTGTCAGGTCTGTCGGTCGTTCGATCAGTCAGGTCGGTCGGTCTGTCAGGTCTGTCAGGTGTGTAGGTCAGTCAGGTCTGTCAGGTCGGTCGGTCTGTCAGGTCTGTCGGTCAGTAAGTCGGTCGATCTGTCAGGTCTGTCAGGTGTGTCGGTCAGTCAGGTCTGTCAGGTCGGTCGGTCTGTCAGGTCTGTCGGTCAGTCAGGTCGGTCGATCAGTCAGGTCGGTCCGTCAGTCAGGTCGGTCTGTCAGGTCTGTCAGGTATGTCGGTCAGTCAGGTCAGTCAGGTCGGTCGGTCCGTCAGGTCCCTCGGCCGGGCGGTCAGTAAGGTCGGTCGGTCTGTCAGGTATGTCAGGTCTGTCGGTCGGTCAGCTCTGTCGGTCTGTCAGTTCAGTCGGTCTGTCGGGTCGGTAGGTCAGTCAGGTCTGTCGGTCAGTCAGGTCTGTCAGGTCAGTCGGTCAGTCAGGTCTGACAGGTCTGTCATTCAGTCAGGTCGGTCGGTGTGTCAAGTCTGTCGGTCAGTCAGGTCTGTCGGTCAGTCAGGTCTGTCGGTCAGTCAGGTCTGTCGGTCTGTCAGGTCTGTCGGTCTGTCGGTCTGTATGGTCTGTCGGTCAGTTAGGTCTGTCAGGTCTGTCGGTCTGTCGGTCTGTCAGGTCGGTCGGTCTGTCGGTCTGTCAGGTCAGTCAGGTCTGTCGGTCAGTCGGGTCTGTCGGTCAGTCAGGTCTGTCAGGTCGGTCGGTCTGTCAGGTCTGTCGGTCAGTCAGGTCTGTCGGTCAGTCAGGTCTGTCGGTCAGTCAGGTCTGTCAGGTCGGTCGGTTTGTCAGGTCTGTCGGTCAGTCAGGTCTGTCTATCAGTCAGGTGGGTCAGTCAGTCAGGTCGGTCGGTCAGTCAGGTCGGTCGGACTGTCAGGTCTGTCGGTCACTCAGGTCGGTCGGTCAGACAGGTCGGTCGGTCTGTCGATCAGTCAGGTCGTTCGGTCAGTCAGGTCGGTCGGACAGTAAGGTCGGTCGGTCTGTCAGGTCTGTCAGGTCGGTCGGTCAGTCAGGTCTGTCGGTCTGTCAGGTCTGTCAGGTCAGTCAGGTCAGTCAGGTCGGTCTGTCAGGTCGGTCTGTCAGGTCTGTCGGTCAGTCAGGTCGGTCGGTCTGTCAGGTCTGTCGGTCAGTCAGGTCTGTTGGTCTGTCAGGTCTGTCGGTCAGTCAGGTCTGTCGGTCAGTCAGGTCGCTTGGCCAGTCAGGTCTGTCGGTCAGTCAGGTCTGTCGGTCAGTCAGGTCTGTCGGTCTGCCAGGTCTGTCGGTCAGTCAGGTCTGTCGGTCGGTCAGGTCTGTCGGTCTGTCAGGTCTGTCGGTCAGTCAGGTCTGTCGGTCTGTCAGGTCTGTCGGTCAGTCAGGTCTGTCGGTCTGTCAGGTCGGTCGGTCTGTCAGGTCTGTCGGTCTGTTAGGTCTGTCAGGTCGGTCGGTCTGCCAGGTCTGTCAGCTCGGTCGGTCAGTCAGGTCTGTCGGTCTGTCAGGTCTGTCAGGTCCGTCGGTCTGTCAGGTCTGTCAGGTCGGTCGGTCAGTCAGGTCTGTGCGTCTGTCAGGTAGGTCGGTCTGTCAAGTCTGTCAGGACGGTCGGTCTATCAGGTCTATCAGGTCGGTCTGTCGGTCTGTCAGGTCAGTCAGGTCGGTCGGTCTGTCAGGTGTGTCAGGTGGGTCGGTCTGTCAGGTCTGTCGGTCTGTCAGGTCTGTCAGGTCGGTCGGTCTGTCAGGTCGGTCGGTCAGTCAGGTCTGTCGGTCTGTCAGGTCTGTCAGGCCAGTCAGGTCTGTCAGGTCTGTCAGGTCTGTCAGTCAGTCAGGTCTATCGGTCAGTCAGGTCTGTCGGTCAGTCAGGTCTGTCAGGTCCGTCGGTCAGTCAGGTCTGTCGGTCTGTCGGTCTTTGGTCTGTCAGGTCTGTCAGGTCCGTCGGTCTGTCAGGTCTGTCGGTCAGTCAGGTCGGTCCGTCAGTCAGGTCGGTCGGTCTGCCAGGTCTCTCGGTCAGTCAGGTCTGTCAGGTCAGTCAGGTAAGTCGGTCAGTCAGATCTATCGGTCAGTCAGGTCTGTCGGTCAGTCAGGTCTGTCAGGTCCGTCGGTCAGTCAGGTCTGTCGGTCTGTCAGGTCTGTCGGTCAGTCAGGTCTATCAGGTCAGTCGGTCAGTCAGGTCCGTCAGGTCTGTCGGTCAGTCAGGTCTGTCAGGTCTCTCGGTCAGTCAGGTCTGTCAGGTCAGTCAGGTCAGTCGGTCAGTCAGATCTGTCGGTCAGTCAGGTCTGTCGGTCAGTCAGGTCTGTAAGGTCTGTCGGTCAGTCAGGTCGGTCGGTCTGTCAGGTCAGTCGGTCAATCAGGTCTGTCAGGTCTGTCGGTCAGTCAGGTCGGTCGGTCTGTCAGGTCTGTAGGTCAGTCAGGTCTGTCGGTCTGTCAGGTCTGTCGGTCAGTCAGGTCTGTCGGTCAGTCAGGTCGCACGGCCAGTCAGGTCTGTCGGTCAGTCAGGTCTGTCGGTCAGTCAGGTCTGTCGGTCTGCCAGGTCTGTCTGTCAGTCAGGTCTGTCGGTCAGTCAGGTCTGTCGGTCTGTCAGGTCTGTCGATCAGTCAGGTCTGTTGGTCTGTCAGGTCGGTCGGTCAGTCTGGTCTGTCGGTCTGTCAGGTCGGTCGGTCTGTCAGGTCTGTCGTTCTGTCAGGTCTGTCAGGTCGGTCGGTCTGCCAGGGTTGTCAGGACAGTCGGTCAGTCAGGTCTGTCGGTCTGTCAGGTCTGTCAGGTCGGTCGGTCAGTCAGGTCTGTCGGTCTGTCAGGTAGGTCGGTCTGTCAGGTCTGTCAGGTCGGTCGGTCTGTCAGGTCTGTCAGGTCGGTCTGTCGTTCTGTCAGGTCAGTCAGGTCGGTCGGTCTGTCAGGTGTGTCAGGTGGGTCGGTCTGTCAGGTCTGTCGGTCTGTCAGGTCTGTCAGGTCGGTCGGTCAATCAGGTCTGTCGGTCTGTCAGGGCATTCAGGCCAGTCAGGTCTGTCAGGTCTGTCAGGTCGGGTGGTCTGTCATGTCTGTCGGTCTGTCAGGTCGGTCGGTCTGTCAGGTCTGTCGGTCTGTCAGGTCGGTCGGTCTGTCAGGTCTGTCGGTCAGACAGGTCTGTCGGTCAGTCAGGTCTGTCGGTCACTCAGGTCTGTCGGTCTGTCAGGTCGGTCGGTCTGTCAGGTCTGTCAGATCGGTCGGTCTGTCAGGTCTGTCAGATCGGTCGGTCTGTCAGGTCTGTCAGGTCGGTCGGTCAGTCAGGCCTGTCGGTCTGTCAGGTCAGTCAGGTCGGTCGGTCTGTCAGGTCGGTCGGTCTGTCAGGTCTGTCGGTCTGTCAGGTTTGTCAAGTGGGTCGGTCTGTCAGGTCGGTCGGTCAGTCAGGTCTGTCGGTTTGTCAGGTCTGTCAGGTCTGTCAGGTCTGTCAGGTCGGTCGGTCATTCACGTCTGTCGGTCTGTCAGGTCTGTCATGTCGGTCGGTCTGTCAAATCTGTCGGTCTGTCAGGTCTGTCCGTCTGTCAGGTTGGTCGGTCTTTCAGGTCTGTCGGCTAGTCAGGTCTGTCGGTCAGTCAGGTCTGTCGGTCTGTCAGGTCGGTCTGTCAGGTCGGTCGGTCTGTCAGTTCTGTCGGTCTGTCAGGTCTGTCGGTCTGTCAGGTCTGTCGGTCTGTCAGGTCGGTCGGTCTGTCAGGTCTGTCAGGTCGGTCGGTCTGTCAGGTCTGTCGGTCAGTCAGGTCTGTCGGTCTGTCAGGTCTGTCGGTCAGTCAGGTCTGTCGGTCAGTCAGGTCGCACGGCCAGTCAGGTCTGTCGGTCAGTCACGTCTGTCGGTCACTCAGGTCTGTCGGTCTGCCAGGTCTGTCGGTCAGTCAGGTCTGTCGGTCAGTCAGGTCTGTCGGTCTGTCAGGTCTGTCGGTCAGTCAGGTCTGTCGGTCTGTCAGGTCTGTCGGTCAGTCAGGTCTGTCGGTCTGTCAGGTCGGTCGGTCTGTCAGGTCTGTCGGTCTGTCAGGTCTGTCAGGTCGGTCGGTCTGCCAGGTCTGTCAGGTCGGTCGGTCAGTCAGGTCTGTCGGTCTGTCAGGTCTGTCAGGTCCGTCGGTCTGTCAGGTCTGTCAGGTCGGTCTGTCAGGTCTGTCAGGTCGGTCGGTCAGTCAGGTTTGTCGGTCTGTCAGGTAGGTCGGTCTGTCAAGTCTGTCAGGACGGTCGGTCTGTCAGCTCTGTCAGGTCGGTCTGTCGGTCTGTCAGGTCAGTCAGGTCGGTCGGTCTGTCAGGTGTGTCAGGTGGGTCGGTCTGTCAGGTCTGTCGGTCTGTCAGGTCGGTCGGTCTGTCAGGTCGGTCGGTCAGTCAGGTCTGTCGGTCTGTCAGCTCTGTCAGGCCAGTCAGGTCTGTCAGGTCTGTCAGGTCTGTCGGTCAGTCAGGTCTGTCGGTCTGTCGGTCTTCTGTCTGTCAGGTCTGTCAGGTCGGTCGGTCTGTCAGGTCTGTCGGTCAGTCAGGTCGGTCAGTCAGTCAGGTCGGTCGGTCTGTCAGGTCTCTCGGTCAGTCAGGTCTGTCAGGTCAGTCAGGTCAGTCGGTCAGTCAGATCTGTCGGTCAGTCAGGTCTGTCGGTCAGTCAGGTCTGTCAGGTCTGTCGGTCAGTCAGGTCGGTCGGTCTGTCAGGTCAGTCGGTCAATCAGGTCTGTCAGGTCTGTCGGTCAGTCAGGTCGGTCGGTCTGTCAGGTCTGTCGGTCAGTCAGGTCTGTCGGTCTGTTAGGTCTGGCTGGTCAGTCAGGTCTGTCAGGTCAGTCGGTCAGTCAGGTCCGTCAGGTCTGTCGGTCAGTCAGGTCTGTCAGGTCTCTCGGTCAGTCAGGTCTGTCAGGTCAGTCAGGTCAGTCGGTCAGTCAGATCTGTCGGTCAGTCAGGTCTGTCGGTCAGTCAGGTCTTTAAGGTCTGTCGGTCAGTCAGGTCGGTCGGTCTGTCAGGTCAGTCGGTCAATCAGGTCTGTCAGGTCTGTCGGTCAGTCAGGTCCGTCGGTCTGTCAGGTCTGTTGGTCAGTCAGGTCTGTCGGTCAGTGTGTTCTGTCGGTCAGTCAGGTCGCACGGCCAGTCAGGACTGTCGGTCAGTCAGGTCTGTCGGTCAGTCAGGTCTGTCGGTCTGTCAGGTCTGTCGGTCAGACAGGTCTGTCGGTCTGTCAGGTCGGTCGGTCTGTCAGGTCTGTCGGTCTGTCAGGTCTGTCAGGTCGGTCGGTCTGCCAGGTCTGTCAGGTCAGTCGGTCAGTCAGGTCTGTCGGTCTGTCAGGTCTGTCAGGTCCGTCAATCTGTCAGGTCTGTCAGGTCGGTCGTTCTGTCAGGTCTGTCAGGTCGGTCGGTCAGTCAGGTCTGTCGGTCTGTCAGGTAGGTCGGTCTGTCAGGTCGGTCGGTCTGTCAGGTCTGTCAGGTCGGTCTGTCGTTCTGTCAGGTCAGTCAGGTCGGTCGGTCTGTCAGGTGTGTCAGGTGGGTCGGTCTGTCAGGTCTGTCAGGTCGGTCGGTCTGTCAGGTCTGTCAGGCCAGTCAGGTCTGTCAGGTTGAGCGGTCTGTCAGGTCTGTCGGTCTGTCAGGTCGGTCGGTCTGTCAGGTCTGTCGGTCTGTCAGGTCGGTCGGTCTGTCAGGTCTGTCGGTCAGTCAGGTCTGTCGGTCAGTCAGGTCTGTCGGTCACTCAGGTCATTCGGTCTGTCAGGTCGGTCGGTCTGTCAGGTCTGTCAGATCGGTCGGTCTGTCAGGTCTGTCAGGTCGGTCGGTCAGTCAGGTCTGTCGGTCTGTCAGGTCAGTCAGGTCGGTCGGTCTGTCAGGTCTGTCAGGTCGGTCGGTCTGTCAGGTCTGTCGGTCTGTCAGGTTTGTCAGGTGGGTCGGTCTGTCAGGTTGGTCGGTCAGTCAGGTCTGTCGGTTTGTCAGGTCTGTCAGGTCAGTCAGGTCTGTCGGTCAGTCAGGTCTGTCGGTCAGTCAGGTCGCACGGCCAGTCAGGTCTGTCGGTCAGTCAGGTCTGTCGGTCAGTCAGGTCTGTCGGTCTGCCAGGTCTGTCTGTCAGTCAGGTCTGTCGGTCAGTCAGGTCTGTCGGTCTGTCAGGTCTGTCGATCAGTCAGGTCTGTCGGTCTGTCAGGTCGGTCGGTCAGTCTGGTCTGTCGGTCTGTCAGGTCGGTCGGTCTGTCAGGTCTGTCGTTCTGTTAGGTCTGTCAGGTCGGTCGGTCTGCCAGGTCTGTCAGGTCAGTCGGTCAGTCAGGTCTGTCGGTCTGTCAGGTCTGTCAGGTCTGTCAGGTCGGTCGGTCAGTCAGGTCTGTCGGTCTGTCAGGTAGGTCGGTCTGTCAGGTCTGTCAGGTCGGTCGGTCTGTCAGGTCTGTCAGGTCGGTCTGTCGTTCTGTCAGGTCAGTCAGGTCGGTCGGTCTGTCAGGTGTGTCAGGTGGGTCGGTCTGTCAGGTCTGTCGGTCTGTCAGGTCTGTCAGGTCGGTCGCTCTGTCAGGTCGGTCGGTCAATCAGGTCTGTCGGTCTGTCAGGTCTGTCAGGCCAGTCAGGTCTGTCAGGTCTGTCAGGTCGGGCGGTCTGTCATGTCTGTCGGTCTGTCAGGTCGGTCGGTCTGTCAGGTCTGTCGGTCTGTCAGGTCGGTCGGTCTGTCAGGTCTGTCGGTCAGTCAGGTCTGTCGGTCAGTCAGGTCTGTCGGTCAGTCAGGTCTGTCGGTCACTCAGGTCTGTCGGTCTGTCAGGTCGGTCGGTCTGTCAGGTCTGTCAGATCGGTCGGTCTGTCAGGTCTGTCAGATCGGTCGGTCTGTCAGGTCTGTCAGGTCGGTCGGTCAGTCAGGCCTGTCGGTCTGTCAGGTCAGTCAGGTCGGTCGGTCTGTCAGGTCGGTCGGTCTGTCAGGTCTGTCGGTCTGTCAGGTTTGTCAAGTGGGTCGGTCTGTCAGGTCGGTCGGTCAGTCAGGTCTGTCGGTTTGTCAGGTCTGTCAGGTCAGTCAGGTCTGTCAGGTCTGTCAGGTCGGTTGGTCATTCAGGTCTGTCGGTCTGTCAGGTCTGTCATGTCGGTCGGTCTGTCAGGTCTGTCGGTCTGTCAGGTCTGTCCGTCTGTCAGGTTGGTCGGTCTTTCAGGTCTGTCGGCTAGTCAGGTCTGTCGGTCAGTCAGGTCTGTCGGTCTGTCAGGTCGGTCTGTCAGGTCGGTCGGTCTGTCAGTTCTGTCGGTCTGTCAGGTCTGTCGGTCTGTCAGGTCTGTCGGTCTGTCAGGTCGGTCGGTCTGTCAGGTCTGTCAGGTCGGTCGGTCTGTCAGGTCTGTCGGTCAGTCAGGTCTGTCGGTCAGTCAGGTCGCACGGCCAGTCAGGTCTGTCGGTCAGTCAGGTCTGTCGGTCACTCAGGTCTGTCGGTCTGCCAGGTCTGTCGGTCAGTCAGGTCTGTCGGTCAGTCAGGTCTGTCGGTCTGTCAGGTCTGTCGGTCAGTCAGGTCTGTCGGTCTGTCAGGTCTGTCGGTCAGTCAGGTCTGTCGGTCTGTCAGGTCGGTCGGTCTGTCAGGTCTGTCGGTCTGGCAGGTCTGTCAGGTCGGTCGGTCTGCCAGGTCTGTCAGGTCGGTCGGTCAGTCAGGTCTGTCGGTCTGTCAGGTCTGTCAGGTCCGTCGGTCTGTCAGGTCTGTCAGGTCGGTCTGTCAGGTCTGTCAGGTCGGTCGGTCAGTCAGGTTTGTCGGTCTGTCAGGTAGGTCGGTCTGTCAAGTCTGTCAGGACGGTCGGTCTGTCAGGTCTGTCAGGTCGGTCTGTCGGTCTGTCAGGTCAGTCAGGTCGGTCGGTCTGTCAGGTGTGTCAGGTGGGTCGGTCTGTCAGGTCTGTCGGTCTGTCAGGTCGGTCGGTCTGTCAGGTCGGTCGGTCAGTCAGGTCTGTCGGTCTGTCAGCTCTGTCAGGCCAGTCAGGTCTGTCAGGTCTGTCAGGTCTGTCGGTCAGTCAGGTCTGTCGGTCTGTCGGTCTGTCGGTCTGTCAGGTCTGTCGGTCAGTCAGGTCGGTCAGTCAGTCAGGTCGGTCGGTCTGTCAGGTCTCTCGGTCAGTCAGGTCTGTCAGGTCAGTCAGATCTGTCAGTCAGTCAGGTCTGTCGGTCAGTCAGGTCTGTCAGGTCTGTCGGTCAGTCAGGTCGGTCGGTATGTCAGGTCAGTCGGTCAATCAGGTCTGTCAGGTCTGTCGGTCAGTCAGGTCGGTCGGTCTGTCAGGTCTGTCGGTCAGTCAGGTCTGTCGGTCTGTCAGGTCTGGCTGGTCAGTCAGGTCTGTCAGGTCAGTCGGTCAGTCAGGTCCGTCAGGTCTGTCGGTCAGTCAGGTCTGTCAGGTCAGTCAGGTCAGTCGGTCAGTCAGATCTGTCGGTCAGTCAGGTCTGTCGGTCCGTCAGGTCTTTAAGGTCTGTCGGTCAGTCAGGTCGGTCGGTCTGTCAGGTCATTCGGTCAATCAGGTCTGTCAGGTCTGTCGGTCAGTCAGGTCGGTCGGTCTGTCAGGTCTGTCGGTCTGTCAGGTCTGTTGGTCAGTCAGGGTTTTCGGTCAGTGTGTTCTGTCGGTCAGTCAGGTCGCACGGCCAGTCAGGACTGTCGGTCAGTCAGGTCTGTCGGTCAGTCAGGTCTGTCGGTCTGTCAGGTCTGTCGGTCAGTCAGGTCTGTCGGTCTGTCAGGTCTGTCGGTCAGACAGGTCTGTCGGTCTGTCAGGTCGGTCGGTCTGTCAGGTCTGTCGGTCTGTCAGGTCTGTCAGGTCGGTCGGTCTGCCAGGTCTGTCAGGTCAGTCGGTCAGTCAGGTCTGTCGGTCTGTCAGGTCTGTCAGGTCCGTCAATCTGTCAGGTCTGTCAGGTCGGTCGGTCTGTCAGGTCTGTCAGGTCGGTCGGTCAGTCAGGTCTGTCGGTCTGTCAGGTAGGTCGGTCTGTCAGGTCGGTCGGTCTGTCAGGTCTGTCAGGTTGGTCTGTCGTTCTGTCAGGTCAGTCAGGTCGGTCGGTCTGTCAGGTGTGTCAGGTGGGTCGGTCTGTCAGGTCTGTCGGTCTGTCAGGTCTGTCAGGTCGGTCGGTCTGTCAGGTCTGTCAGGCCAGTCAGGTCTGTCAGGTCGAGCGGTCTGTCAGGTCTGTCGGTCTGTCAGGTCGGTCGGTCTGTCAGGTCTGTCGGTCTGTCAGGTCGGTCGGTCTGTCAGGTCTGTCGGTCAGTCAGGTCTGTCGGTCAGTCAGGTCTGTCGGTCACTCAGGTCATTCGGTCTGTCAGGTCGGTCGGTCTGTCAGGTCTGTCAGATCGGTCGGTCTGTCAGGTCTGTCAGGTCGGTCGGTCAGTCAGGTCTGTCGGTCTGTCAGGTCAGTCAGGTCGGTCGGTCTGTCAGGTCTGAGGTCGGTCGGTCTGTCAGGTCTGTCGGTCTGTCAGGTTTGTCAGGTGGGTCGGTCTGTCAGGTCGGTCGGTCAGTCAGGTCTGTCGGTTTGTCAGGTCTGTCAGGTCAGTCAGGTCTGTCAGGTCTGTCAGGTCGGTCGGTCATTCAGGTCTGTCGGTCTGTCAGGTCTGTCATGTCGGTCGGTCTGTCAGGTCTGTCGGTCTGTCAGGTCTGTCCGTCTGTCAGGTCGGTCGGTCTTTCATGTCTGTCGGCCAGTCAGGTAAGTCGGTCAGTCAGGTCTGTCGGTCTGTCAGGTCGGTCGGTCTGTCAGTTCTGTCGGTCTATCAGGTCTGTCGGTCTGTCAGGTCAGTCGGTCTGTCAGGTCGGTCGGTCTGTCAGGTCTGTCAGGTCGGTCGGTCTGTCAGGTCTGTCGGTCAGTCAGGTCGGTCGGTCTGTCAGGTCTGTCGGTCTGTCAGGTCTGTCGGTCAGTCAGGTCTATCGGTCTGTCAGATCTGTCGGTCAGTCAGGTCTGTCGGTCTGTCAGGTCTGTCGGTCTGTCAGGTATGTCGGTCAGTCAGGTCTGTCGGTCAGTCAGGTCTGTCGGTGAGTCAGGTCTGCCGGTCTGTCAGGTCGGTCGATCTGTCAGGTCTGTCGGTCTGTCAAGTCGGGCGGTCTGTCAGGCCTGTCGGCCTGTCAGGTCTGTGGGTCAGCCAGGTCGGTCGGTCTGTCAGGTCTGTCGGTCTGTGAGGTCTGTTGGTCTGTCAGGTCGGTCGGTCTGTCAGGTCGGTCGGTCAGTCAGGTCTTTCGGTCTGTCAGGTCTGTCGGTCTGTCAGGTCGGTCGGTCTATCAGGTCTGTCGGTCAGTCAGGTCTGTCGGTCTTTCAGGTCTGTCGCCAGTCAGGTCTGTCGGTCTGTCAGGTCTGTCGGTCAGTCAGGTCTGTCGGTCTGTCGGTCTGTCGGTCAGTCAGGTCTGTCGGTCAGTCAGTCAGGTCGGTCGGTCTGTCAAGTCTGTCAGGTCTGTCGGACAGTCAGTCAGGTCGGTCGGTCTGTGAGGCCAGTCGGTCAGTCAGGTCGGTCGGTCTGTCAGGTCTGTCACGTCTGTCGGTCAGTCAGGTCAGTCAGGTTGGTCGGTGTGTCAGGTCTGTCGGTCGGTCGGTCAGTCAGGTCGGCCGGTCTGTCAGGTATGTCGGTCAGTCGGTCAGTCAGGTCGGTCGGTCTGTCAGGTCTGTCAGGTCAGTCGGTCAGTCAGGTCCGTCAGGTCTGTCGGTCAGTCAGGACTGTCAGGTCTCTCGGTCAGTCAGGTCTGTCAGGTCAGTCAGGTATGTCGGTCAGTCAGATCTGTCGGTCAGTCAGGTCTGTCGGTCAGTCAGGTCTGTCAGGTCCGTCGGTCAGTCAGGTCAGTCGGTCTGTCAGGTCAGTCGGTCAATCAGGTCTGTCAGGTCTGTCGGTCAGTCAGGTCGGTCGGTCTGTCAGGTCTGTCGGTCAGTCAGGTCTTTCGGTCTGTCAGGTCTGTCGGTCAGTCAGGTCTGTCAGTCAGTCAGGTCTGTCGGTCAGTCAGGTCGCACACCCAGTCAAGTCTGTCGGTCAGTCAGGTCTTACGGTCAGTCAGGTCTGTCGGTCAGTCAGGTCTGTCCGTCTGCCAGGTCTGTCTGTCAGTCAGGTCTGTCGGTCAGTCAGGTCTGTCGGTCTGTCAGGTCTGTCGGTCAGTCAGGTCTGTCGGTCTGTCAGGTCTGTCGGTCAGTCAGGTCTGTCGGTCTGTCAGGTCGGTCGGTCTGTCAGGTCTGTCGGTCTGTCAGGTCTGTCAGGTCGGTCGGTATGCCAGGTCTGTCAGGTCAGTCGGTCAGTCAGGTCTGTCGGTCTGTCAAGTCTGTGAGGTCCGTCAATCTGTCAGGTCTGTCAGGTCGGTCGGTCTGTCAGGTCGGTCGGTCAGTCAGGTCTGTCGGTCAGTCAGGTCTGTCGGTCTGTCGGTCTGTCGGTCAGTCAGGTCTGTCGGTCAGTCAGGTCTGTCGGTCTGTCAGGTCTGTCGGTCAGCCAGGTCTGTCGGTCTGTCAGGTCGGTCGGTCTGTCAGGTCTGTCGGTCTGTCAGGTCTGTCAGGTCGGTCGGTATGCCAGGTCTGTCAGGTCAGTCGGTCAGTCAGGTCTGTCGGTCTGTCAAGTCTGTGAGGTCCGTCAATCTGTCAGGTCTGTCAGGTCGGTCGGTCTGTCAGGTCGGTCGGTCAGTCAGGTCTGTCGGTCTGTCAGGTCTGTCAGGTCGGTCTGTCGTTCTGTCAGGTCAGTCAGGTCGGTCGGTCTGTCAGGTGTGTCAGGTGGGTCGGTCTGTCAGGTCTGTCGGTCTGTCGGTCTGTCAGGTCGGTCGGTCAGTCAGGTCTGTCGGTCTGTCAGGTCTGTCAGGCCAGTCA
Organism: Tenodera sinensis; assembly: GCA_030765045.1. NCBI lineage: Eukaryota > Metazoa > Arthropoda > Insecta > Mantodea > Mantidae > Tenodera > Tenodera sinensis. The sequence goes on along the minus strand of CM060969.1, from coordinate 79,323,708 downwards.
GGTCTGTCAGGTCTGTCAGGTCTGTCGGTCTGTCAGGTCTGTTGGTCTGTCAGGTCGGTCGGTCTGTCAGGTCGGTCGGTCAGTCAGGTCTGTCGGTCTGTCAGGTCTGTCGGTCTGTCAGGTCGGTCGGTCAGTCAGGTCTGTCGGTCTGATAGGTCTGTCGGTCAGTCAGGTCTGTCGGTCTGTCGGTCTGTCGGTCAGTCAGGTCTGTCGGTCAGTCAGGTCTGTCGGTCTGTCAGGTCTGTCGGTCTGTCAGGTCTGTCGGTCAGTCAGGTCTGTCGGTCTGTCAGGTCTGTCGGTCTGTCGGTCTGTATGGTCTGTCGGTCAGTCAGGTCTCTCAGGTCTGTCAGGTCGGTCGGTCTGTCAGGTCTGTCGGTCAGTCAGGTCGGTCGGTCAGTCAGGTCGGTCCGTCAGTCAGGTCGGTCGGTCTGTCAGGTCTGTCAGGTATGTCGGTCAGTCAGGTCAGTCAGGTCCGTCGGTCTTTCAGGTCCGTCGGTCGGTCAGTCAGGTCGGTCGGTCAGTCAGGTCCGTCGGTCTGTCAGGTCTGTCAGGTCTGTCGGTCAGTCAGTCAGGTCAATCGGTCTGTCAGGTCTGTCAGGTCTGTCGGACAGTCAGTCAGGGCGGTCGGTCTGTCAGGCCAGTCGGTCAGTCAGGTCGGTCGGTCTGTCGGGTTGTCACGTCTGTCGGTCAGTCAGGTCAGTCAGGTTGGTCGGTGTGTCAGGTCTGTCGGTCGGTCGGTCAGTCAGGTCGGTCGGTCTGTCAGGTATGTCGGTCAGTCGGTCAGTCAGGTCGGTCGGTCTGTCAGGTCTGTCAGGTCAGTCGGTCAGTCAGGTCCGTCAGGTCTGTCGGTCAGTCAGGTCTGTCAGGTCTCTCGGTCAGTCAGGTCTGTCAGGTCAGTCAGGTCAGTCGGTCAGTCCGATCTGTCGGTCAGTCAGGTCTGTCGGTCAGTCAGGTCTGTCAGGTCTGTCGGTCAGTCAGGTCAGTCGGGCTTTCAGGTCAGTCGGTCAATCAGGTCTGTCAGGTCTGTCGGTCAGTCAGGTCGATCGGTCTGTCAGGTCTGTCGGTCAGTCAGGTCTGTCGGTCTGTCAGGTCTGTCGGTCAGTCAGGTCTGTAAGTCAGTCAGGTCTGTCGGTCAGTCAGGTCGCACGGCCAGTCAGGTCTGTCGGTCGGTCAGGTCTGACGGTTAGTCAGGTCTGTCGGTCAGTCAGGTCTGTCCGTCTGCCAGGTCTGTCTGTCAGTCAGGTCTGTCGGTCAGTCAGGTCTGTCGGTCTGTCAGGTCTGCCGGTCAGTCAGGTCTGTCGGTCTGTCAGGTCTGTCGGTCAGTAAGGTCTGTCGGTCTGTCAGGTCGGTCGGTCTGTCAGTTCTGTCGGTCTGTCAGGTCTGTCAGGTCGGTCGGTCTGCCAGGTCTGTCAGGTCAGTCGGTCAGTCAGGTCTGTCGGTCTGTCAGGTCTGTAAGTCCGTCAATCTGTCAGGTCTGTCAGGTCGGTCGGTCTGTCAGGTCTGTCAGGTCGGTCGGTCAGTCAGGTCTGTCGGTCTGTCAGGTAGGTCAGTCTGTCAGGTCTGTCAGGTCGGTCGGTCTGTCAGGTCTGTCAGGTCTGTCAGGTCTGTCAGGTCGGTCTGTCGTTCTGTCAGGTCAGTCAGGTCGGTCGGTCTGTCAGGTGTGTCAGGTGGGTCGGTCTGTCAGGTCTGTCGGTCTGTCAGGTCTGTCAGGTAGGTCGGTCTGTCAGGTCGGTCGGTCAGTCAGGTCTGTCGGTCTGTCAGGTCGGTCTGTCAGGTCTGTCGGTCAGTCAGGTCTGTCGGTCAGTCCGGTCTGTCGGTCACTCAGGTCTGTCGGTCTGTCAGGTCGGTCGGTCTGTCAGGTCGGTCGGTCTGTCAGGTCTGTCAGATCGGTCGGTCTGTCAGGTCTGTCAGATCGGTCGATCTGTCAGGTCTGTCAGGTCGTTCGGTCAGTCAGGTCTGTCGGTCTGTCAGGTCAGTCAGGTCGGTCAGTCTGTCAGGTATGTCAGGTCGGTCGGTCTGTCAGGTCTTTCGGTCTGTCAGGTTTGTCAGGTCGGTCGGTCTGTCAGGTCGGTCCGTCAGTCAGGTCTGTCGGTCTGTCAGGTCTGTCAGGTCAGTCAGGTCTGTCAGGTCTGTCAGGTCGGTCGGTCATTCAGGTCTGTCGGTCTGTCAGGTCTGTCATGTCGGTCGGTCTGTCAGGTCTTTCAGTCTGTCAGGTCTGTCCGTCTGTCAGGTCGGTCGGTCTTTCAGGTCTGTCTGTCAGTCAGGTCTGTCGGTCAGTCAGGTCTGTCGGTCTGTCAGGTCGGTCTGTCAGGTCGGTCGGTCTGTCAGGTCTGTCGGTCTGTCAGGTCTGTCGGTCTGTCAGGTCTGTCGGTCTGTCAGGTATGTCGGTCAGTCAGGTCTGTCGGTCAGTCAGGTCTGTCGGTCAGTCAGGTCTTTCGGTGAGTCAGGTCTGCCGGTCTGTCAGGTCGGTCGGTCTGTCAGGTCTGTCGGTCTGTCAGGTAGGTCGGTCTGTCAGGTCTGTCGGCCTCTCAGGTCTGTCGGTCAGTCAGGTCTGGCGGTCTGTCAGGTCTGTCGGTCAGTCAGGTCTGTCAGTCAGTCAGGTCTGTCGGTCAGTCAGGTCGCACGGCCAGTCAGGTCTGTCGGTCAGTCAGGTCTGTCCGTCTGCCAGGTCTGTCTGTCAGTCAGGTCTGTCGGTCAGTCAGGTCTGTCGGTCTGTCAGGTCTGTCGGTCAGTCAGGTCTGTCGGTCTGTCAGGTCTGTCGGTCAGTAAGGTCTGTCGGTCTGTCAGGTCGGTCGGTCTGTCAGGTCGGTCGGTCTGTCAGGTCGGTCGGTCTGTCAGGTCTGTCAGGTCGGTCGGTCAGTCAGGTCTGTCGGTCTGTCAGGTAGGTCAGTCTGTCAGGTCTGTCAGGTCTGTCAGGTCGGTCTGTCGTTCTGTCAGGTCAGTCAGGTCGGTCGGTCTGTCAGGTGTGTCAGGTGGGTCGGACTGTTAGGTCTGTCGGTCTGTCAGGTCTGTCAGGTAGGTCGGTCTGTCAGGTCGGTCGGTCAGTCAGGTCTGTCGGTCTGTCAGGTCTGTCAGGCCAGTCAGGTCTGTCAGGTCTGTCAGGTCGGGCGGTCTGTCAGGTCTGTCGGTCTGTCAGGTCGGTCGGTCTGTCAGGTCTGTCGGTCTGTCAAGTCTGTTGGTCTGTCAGGTCGGTCTGTCAGGTCTGTCGGTCAGTCAGGTCTGTCGGTCAGTCCGGTCTGTCGGTCACTCAGGTCTGTCGGTCTGTCAGGTCGGTCGGTCTGTCAGGTCGGTCGGTCTGTCAGGTCTGTCAGATCGGTCGGTCTGTCAGGTCTGTCAGATCGGTCGATCTGTCAGGTCTGTCAGGTCGGTCGGTCAGTCAGGTCTGTCGGTCTGACAGGTCAGTCAGGTCGGTCGGTCTGTCAGGTCTGTCAGGTCGGTCGGTCTGTCAGGTCTTTCGGTCTGTCAGGTTTGTCAGGTTGGTCGGTCTGTCAGGTCGGTCCGTCAGTCAGGTCTGTCGGTCTGTCAGGTCTGTCAGGTCAGTCAGGTCTGTCAGGTCTGTCAGGTCGGTCGGTCATTCAGGTCTGTCGGTCTGTCAGGTCGGTCATGTCGGTCGGTCTGTCAGGTCTGTCAGTCTGTCAGGTCTGTCGGCCTGTCAGGTCTGTCGGTCAGCCAGGTCGGTCGGTCTGTCAGGTCTGTCGGTCTGTCAGGTCTGTTGGTCTGTCAGGTCGGTCGGTCTGTCAGGTCGGTCGGTCAGTCAGGTCTGTCGGTCTGTCAGGTCTGTCGGTCTGTCAGGTCGGTCGGTCTATCAGGTCTGTCGGTCAGTCAGGTCTGTCGGTCTGTCATGTCTGTCGGTCAGTCAGGTCTGTCGGTTTGATAGGTCTGTCGGTCAGTCAGGTCTGTCGGTCTGTCGGTCTGTCGGTCAGTCAGGTCTGTCAGTGAGTCAGGTCTGTCGGTCTGTCAAGTCTGTCGGTCTGTCAGGTCTGTCGGTCAGTCAGGTCTGTCGGTCTGTCAGGTTTGTCGGTCTGTCGGTCTGTATGGTCTGTCGGTCAGTCAGGTCTCTCAGGTCTGTCAGGTCGGTCGGTCTGTCAGGTCTGTCGGTCAGTCAGGTCGGACGGTCAGTCAGGTCGGTCCGTCAGTCAGGTCGGTCGGTCTGTCAGGTCTGTCAGGTATGTCGGTCAGGCAGGTCAGTCAGGTCGGTCGGTCTTTCAGGTCCGTCGGTCGGTCGGTCAGTCAGGTCGGTCGGTCAGTCAGGTCGGTCGGTCTGTCAGGTCTGTCAGGTCTGTCGGTCAGTCAGTCAGGTCGGTCGGTCTGTCCGATCAGTCGGTCAGTCAGGTCTGTCAGGCCTGTCGGTCAGTCAGGTCTGTCAGGTCTGTCCGTCAGTCAGTTCAGTCGGTCAGTCGGGTCGGTAGGTCAGTCAGGTGTGTCGGTCAGTCAGGTCTGTCAGGTCAGTCGGTCAGTCAGGTCTGACAGGTCTGTCGTTCAGTCAGGTCGGTCGGATTGTCAGGTCTGTCGGTCAGTCAGGTCTGTCGGTCAGTCAGGATTGTCGGTCTGTATGGTCTGTCGGTCAGTCAGGTCTGTCAGGTCTGTCGGTTTTTCGGTCTGTCAGGTCGGTCGGTCTGTCGGTCTGTCAGGTTTGTCGGTCCGTCAGGTCTGTCGGTCTGTCGGTCTTCGGTCTGTCAGGTCTGTAAGGTCGGTCGGTCTGTCAGGTCTTTCAGTCAGTCAGGTCTGTCGGTCAGTCAGGTCAGTCAGGTCGGTCGGTCTGTCAGGTCTGTCGGTCAGTCAGGTCTGTCGGTCAGTCCGGTCGGTCGGTCAGTCAGGTCGGTCGGTCAGTCAGGTCGGTCGGTCTGTCAGGTCGGTCGGTCTGTCAGGTCTGTCAGGTCTGTCGGTGAGTCAGGTCGGTCGGTCAGTCAGGTCGGTCCGTCAGTCAGGTCGGTCGGTCTGTCAGGTTTCAGGTCTGTCGGTCAGTCAGTCAGGTCGGTCGGTCTGTCAGGTCAGTCGGTCAGTCAGTTCTGTCAGGTCTGTCGGTCAGTCAGGTCGGTCGGTCAGTCAGGTCGGTCCGTCAGTCAGGTCGGTCCGTCAGTCAGGTCGGTCGGTCTGTCAGGTCTGTCAGGTATGTCGGTCGGTCTGTCAGGTCCATCGGTCGGGCGGTCAGTCAGGTCGGTCGGTCTGTCAGATCTGTCGGTCTGTCAGGTCTGTCGGTCAGTCAGGTCTGTTGGTCAGTCAGGTCTGTCGGTCAGTCAGGTCGCACGGCCAGTCAGGTCTGTGAGTCAGTCAGGTCTGTCGGTCAGTCAGGTCTGTCGGTCTGTCAGGTCTTTCGGTCAGTCAGGACTGTCGGTCAGTCAGGTCGGTCGGTCTGTCGGTCAGTCAGGTCAGTCGGTATGTCAGGGCTCTCGGTCAGTCAGGTCTGTCGGTCTGTCAGGTCGGTCGGTCTGTCAGGTCTGTCGGTCTGCCAGGTCTGTCAGGTCAGTCGGTCAGTCAGGTCTGTCGGTCTGTCTGGTCTGTCAGGTCCGACGGTCTGTCAGGTCTGTCAGGTCGGTCGGTCTGTCAGGTCTGTCAGGTCGGTCGGTCAGTCAGGTCTGTCGGTCTGTCAGGTCGGTCGGTCTGTCAGGTCTGTCAGGTCGGTCGGCCTGTCAGGTCTGTTAGGTCGGTCTGTCAGTCAGGTCTGTCGGTCTGTCAGGTCAGTCAGGTTGGTCGGTCTGTCAGGTGTGTCAGGTGGGTCGGTCTGTCAGGTCTGTCGGTCTGTCAGGTCTGTCAGGTCGGTCGGTCTGTCAGGTCTGTCAGGTCGGTCGGTCAGTCAGGTCTGTCGGTCTGTCAGGTCTGTCAGGTCAGTCAGGTCTGTCAGGTCTGTCAGGTCGGTCGGTCTGTCAGGTCGGTCAGGTCTGTCGGTCAGTCAGGTCTGTCATGTCGGTCGGTCTGTCAGGTCTGTCGGTCAGTCAGGTCGGTCGGTCAGTCAGGTCGGTCCGTCAGTCAGGTCGGTCGGTCTGTCAGGTCTGTCAGGTCTGTTGGACAGTCAGTCAGGTCGGTCGGTCTGTCAGGTCAGTCGGTCAGTCAGTTCTGTCAGGTCTGTCGGTGAGTCAGGTCGATCGGTCAGTCAGGTCGGTCCGTCAGTCAGGTCGGTCCGTCAGTCAGGTCGGTCGGTCTGTCAGGTCTGTCAGGTATGTCGGTCAATCAGGTCAGTCAGGTCTGTCGGTCTGTCAGGTCCATCGGTCGGGCGGTCAGTCAGGTCGGTCGGTCTGTCAGGTCTGTCGGTCTGTCAGGTCTGTCGGTCAGTCAGGTCTGTTGGTCAGTCAGGTCTGTCGGTCAGTCAGGTCGCACGGCCAGTCAGGTCTGTCGGTCAGTCAGGTCTGTCGGTCAGTCAGGTCTTTCGGTCTGTCAGGTCTGTCGGTCAGTCAGGACTGTCGGTCAGTCAGGTCTGTCGGTCTGTCAGGTCAGTCAGGTCGGTCGGTCTGTCAGGTCTGTCAGGTCGGTCGGTCTGTCAGGTCTGTCGGTCTGTCAGGTTTGTCCAGTCGGTCGGTCTGTCAGGTCGGTCGGTCAGTCAGGTCTGTCGGTCTGTCAGGTCTGTCAGGTCAGTCAGGTCTTTCAGGTCTGTCATGTCGGTCGGCATGTCAGGTCTGTCGGTCTGTCAGGTCTGTCCGTCTGTCAGGTCGGTCGGTCTTTCAGGTCTGTCGGTGAGTCAGGTCTCTCGGTCAGTCAGGTCTGTCGGTCTGTCAGGTCGGTCTGTCAGGTCGGTCGGTCTGTCAGGTCGGTCGGTCTGTCAGGTCTGCCGGTCATCAGGTAGGTCGGTCTGTTAGGTCTGTCGGTCTGTCAGGTCTGTCGGTCAGTCAGGTCTGTCGGTATGTCAGGTCGGTCGGTCTGTCAGATCTGTCGGTCAGTCAGGTCTGTCGGTCTGTCAGGTCTGTCGGTCTGTCAGGTATGTCGGTCAGTCAGGTCTGTCGGTCAGTCAGGTCTGTCGGTCAGTCAGGTCTGTCGGTCAGTCAGGTCTGCCGGTCTGTCAGGTCGGTCGGTCTGTCAGGTCGGTCGGTCTGTCAGGTCTGTCGGCCTGTCAGGTCTGTCGGTCAGCCAGGTCGGTCGGTCTGTCAGGTCTTTCGGTCTGTCAGGTCTGTCGGTCTGTCAGGTCTGTCGGTCTGTCAGGTCTGTCGGTCTGTCGGTCAGTCAGGTCTGTCGGTCAGTCAGGTCTGTCGGTCAGTCAGGTCTGTCGGTCTATCAGGTCTGTCGGTCTGTCAGGTCTGTCGGTCAGTCAGGTCTGTCGGTCTTTCAGGTCTGTCGGTCTGTCGGTCTCTATGGTCGGTCGGTCAGTCAGGTCTGTCAGGTCTGTCAGGTCGGTCGGTCTGTCAGGTCTGTCGGTCAGTCAGGTTGGTCGGTCAGTCAGGTCGGTCCGTCAGTCAGGTCGGTCGGTCTGTCAGGTCTGTCAGGTATGTCGGTCAGGTCGGTCGGTCTGTCAGGTCCGTCGGTCGGTCAGTCAGGTCGGTCGGTCTGTGAGGTCTGTCAGGTCTGTCGGTCAGTCAGTCAGGTCGGTCGGTCTGTCAGGTCAGTCGGTCAGTCAGGTCTGTCAGGTCTGTCGGTCAGTCAGGTCTGTCACGTCTGTCCGTCAGTCAGTTTAGTCGGTCAGTCGGGTCGGTAGGTCAGTCAGGTCTGTCGGTCAGTCAGGTCTGTCAGGTCTGTCGGTCAGTCAGTTCGGTCGGTCTGTCAGGTCAGTCGGTCAGTCAGGTCTTACAGGTCTGTCGTTCAGTCAGTTCGGTCGGTGTGTCAGATCTGTCGGTCAGTCAGGTCTGTCGGTCAGTCAGGTCTGTCGGTCTGTCAGGTCTGTCGGTCTGTCGATCTGTTTGATCTGTCGGTCAGTCAGGTCTGTCGGGTCTTCAGGTCTGTCGGTCTGTCAGGTCTGTCATGTCGGTCGGTCTGTCAGGTCTGTCAGTCTGTCAGGTCTGTCCGTCTGTCAGGTCGGTCGGTCTTTCAGGTCTGTCGGTCAGTCAGGTCTGTCGGTCAGTCAGGTCTGTTGGTCTGTCAGGTCGGTCGGTCTGTCAGGTCTGTCGGTCTGTCAGGTCTGTCGGTCTGTCAGGTCGGTCGGTCTGTCAGGTCTGTCAGGTCGGTCGGTCTGTCAGGTCTGTCGGTCAGTCAGGTCGGTCGGTCTGTCAGGTCTGTCGGTCTGTCAGGTCTGTCGGTCAGTCAGGTCTGTCGGTCTGTCAGGCCGGTCGGTCGGTCTGTCAGGTCTGTCGGTCAGTCAGGTCTGTCGGTCTGTCAGGTCTGTCGGTCTGTCAAGTATGTCGGTCAGTCAGGTCTGTCGGTCAGTCAGGTCTGTCGGTCAGTCAGGTCTGTCGGTAGGTCAGGTCTGCCGGTCTGTCAGGTCGGTCGGTCTGTCAGGTCTGTCGGTCTGTCAGGTCGGTCGGTCTGTCAGGTCTGTCGGCCTGTCAGGTCTGTCGGTCAGCCAGGTCGGTCGGTCTGTCAGGTCTGTCGGTCTGTCAGGCCTGTTGGTCTGTCAGGTCGGTCGGTCTGTCAGGTCGGTCGGTCAGTCAGGTCTGTCGGTCTGTCAGGTCTGTCGGTCTGTCAGGTCGGTCGGTCTATCAGGTCTGTCGGTCAGTCAGGTCTGTCGGTCTGTCATGTCTGTCGGTCAGTCAGGTCTGTCGGTCTGATAGGTCTGTCGGTCAGTCAGGTCTGTCGGTCTGTCGGTCTGTCGGTCAGTCAGGTCTGTCGGTCAGTCAGGTCTGTCGGTCTGTCAGGTCTGTCGGTCTGTCAGGTCTGTCGGTCAGTCAGGTCTGTCGGTCTGTCAGGTCTGTCGGTCTGTCGGTCTGAATGGTCTGTCGGTCAGTCAGGTCTCTCAGGTCTGTCAGGTCGGTCGGTCTGTCAGGTCTGTCGGTCAGTCAGGTCGGTCGGTCTGTCAGGTCTGTCAGGTATGTCGGTCAGTCAGGTCAGTCAGGTCGGTCGGTCTTTCAGGTGCGTCGGTCGGTCGGTCAGTCAGGTCGGTCGGTCACTCAGGTCCGTCGGTCTGTCAGGTCTGTCGGTCAGTCAGTCAGGTCGGTCGGTCTGTCAGGTCAGTCGGTCAGTCAGGTCTGTCAGGTCTGTCGGTCAGTCAGGTCTGTCAGGTCTGTCCGTCAGTCAGTTCAGTCGGTCAGTCGGGTCGGTAGGTCAGTCAGGTGTGTCGGTCAGTCAGGTCTGTCAGGTCTGTCGGTCAGTCAGGTCGGTCGGCCTGTCAGGTCAGTCGGTCAGTCAGGTCTGACAGGTCTGTCGTTCAGTCAGGTCGGTCGGCTTGTCAGGTCTGTCGGTCAGTCAGGTCTGTCGGTCAGTCAGGATTGTCGGTCTGTATGGTCTGTCGGTCAGTCAGGTCTGTCAGGTCTGTCGGTTTTTTGGTCTGTCAGGTCGGTCGGTCTGTCGGTCTGTCTGGTTTGTCGGTCCGTCAGGTCTGTCGGTCTGTCGGTCTTCGGTCTGTCAGGTCTGTAAGGTCGGTAGGTCTGTCAGGTCTTTCAGTCAGTCAGGTCTGTCGGTCAGTCAGGTCAGTCAGGTCGGTCGGTCTGTCAGGTCGGTCGGTCAGTCAGGTCTGTCGGTCAGTCAGGTCTGTCGGTCAGTCAGGCATGTCAGGTCGGTCTGTCAGGTCTGTCGGTCAGTCAGGTCTGTCGGTCAGTCCGGTCGGTCGGTCAGTCAGGTTGGTCGGTCAGTCAGGTCGGTCGGTCTGTCAGGTCTGTCGGTCAGTCAGATCGGTCGGTCAGTCAGGTCGGTCGGTCTGTTAGGTCTGTCGATCAGTCAGGTCGGTCGGTCTGTCAGGTCGGTCGGTCTGTCAGGTCTGTCAGGTCTGTCGGTCAGTCAGGTCTGTCATGTCGGTCGGTCTGTCAGGTCTGTCGGTGAGTCAGGTCGGTCGGTCAGTCAGGTCGGTCCGTCAGTCAGGTCGGTCGGTCTGTCAGGTTTCAGGTCTGTCGGTCAGTCAGTCAGGTCGGTCGGTCTGTCAGGTCAGTCGGTCAGTCAGTTCTGTCAGGTCTGTCGGTCAGTCAGGTCGGTCGGTCAGTCAGGTCGGTCCGTCAGTCAGGTCGGTCCGCCAGTCAGGTCGGTCGGTCTGTCAGGTCTGTCAGGTATGTCGGTCGGTCTGTCAGGTCCATCGGTCGGGCGGTCAGTCAGGTCGGTCTGTCTGTCAGATCTGTCGGTCTGTCAGGTCTGTCGGTCAGTCAGGTCTGTTGGTCAGTCAGGTCTGTCGGTCAGTCAGGTCTTTCGGTCAGTCAGGACTGTCGGTCAGTCAGGTCGGTCGGTCTGTCAGGTCTGTCGGTCAGTCAGGTCAGTCGGTCTGTCAGGTCTGTCGGTCAGTCAGGTCTGTCGGTCTGTCAGGTCGGTCGGTCTGTCAGGTCTGTCGGTCTGCCAGGTCTGTCAGGTCTGTCGGTCTGCCAGGTCTGTCAGGTCAGTCGGTCAGTCAGGTCTGTCGGTCTGTCTGGTCTGTCAGGTCCGTCGGTCTGTCAGGTCTGTCAGGTCGGTCGGTCTGTCAGGTCTGTCAGGTCGGTCGGTCAGTCAGGTCTTTCGGTCTGTCAGGTCGGTCGGTCTGTCAGGTCTGTCAGGTCGGTCGGCCTGTCAGGTCTGTTAGGTCGGTCTGTCAGTCATGTCTGTCGGTCTGTCAGGTCAGTCAGGTCGGTCGGTCTGTCAGGTCTGTCAGGTCGGTCGGTCAGTCAGGTCCGTCGGTCTGTCAGGTCTGTCAGGTCAGTCAGGTCTGTCAGGTCTGTCAGGTCGGACGGTCTGTCAGGTCTGTCGGTCTGTCAGGTCGGTCAGGTCTGTCGGTCAGTCAGGTCTGTCATGTCGGTCGGTCTGTCAGGTCTGTCGGTCAGTCAGGTCGGTCGGTCAGTCAGGTCGGTCCGTCAGTCAGGTCGGTCGGTCTGTCAGGTCTGTCAGGTCTGTCGGTCAGTCAGTCAGGTCGGTCGGTCTGTCAGGTCAGTCGGTCAGTCAGTTCTGTCAGGTCTGTCGGTGGGTCAGGTCGGTCGGTCAGTCAGGTCGGTCCGTCAGTCAGGTCGGTCCGTCAGTCAGGTCGGTCCGTCAGTCAGGTCGGTCGGTCTGTCAGGTCTGTCAGGTATGTCGGTCAATCAGGTCAGTCAGGTCGGTCGGTCTGTCAGGTCCATCGGTCGGGCGGTCAGTCAGGTCGGTCGGTCTGTCAGGTCTGTCGGTCTGTCAGGTCTGTCGGTCAGTCAGGTCTGTTGGTCAGTCAGGTCTGTCGGTCAGTCAGGTCGCACGGCCAGTCAGGTCTGTCGGTCAGTCAGGTCTGTCGGTCAGTCAGGTCTGTCGGTCTGTCAGGTCTGTCGGTCAGTCAGGACTGTCGGTCAGTCAGGTCTGTCGGTCTGTCAGGTCTGTCGGTCAGTCAGGTCTGTCGGTCTGTCAGGTCTGTCGGTCAGTCAGGTCTGTCGGTCTCTCAGGTCGGTCTGTCAGGTCTGTCGGTCTGTCAGGTCTGTCAGGTCGGTCGGTCTGCCAGGTCTGTCAGGTCAGTTGGTCAGTCAGGTCTGTCGGTCTGTCTGGTCTGTCAGGTCCGTCGGTCTGTCAGGTCTGTCAGGTCGGTCGGTCTGTCAGGTCTGTCAGGTCGGTCGGTCAGTCAGGTCTGTCGGTCTGTCAGGTCGGTCGGTCTCTCAGGTCTGTCAGGTCGGTCGGCCTGTCAGGTCTGTTAGGTCGGTCTGTCAGTCAGGTCTGTCGGTCTGTCAGGTCAGTCAGGTTGGTCGGTCTGTCAGATGTGTCAGGTGGGTCGGTCTGTCAGGTCTGTCGGTCTGTCAGGTCTGTCAGGTCGGTCGGTCTGTCAGGTCTGTCAGGTCGGTCGGTCAGTCAGGTCTGTCGGTCTGTCAGGTCTGCCAGGTCAGTCAGGTCTGTCAGGTCTGTCAGGTCGGTCGGTCTGTCAGGTCTGTCGGTCTGTCAGGTCGGTCGGCCTGTCAGGTCTGTCGGTCTGTCAAGTCTGTCGGTCTGTCAGGTCGGTCGGTCTGTCAGGTCTGTCGGTCAGTCAGGTCTGTCGGTCAGTCAGGTCTGTCGGTCACTCAGGTCTGTTGGTCTGTCAGGTCGGTCGGTCAGTCAGGTTTTTCGGTCTGTCAGGTCAGTCAGGTCGGTCGGTCTGTCAGGTCTGTCAGGTCGGTCGGTCAGTCAGGTCTGTCGGTCTGTCAGGTCTGTCAGGTCAGTCAGGTCTTTCAGGTCTGTCATGTCGGTCGGTCTGTGAGGTCTGTCGGTCTGTCAGGTCTGTCCGTCTGTCAGGTCGGTCGGTTTTTCAGGTCTGTCGGTCAGTCAGGTCTCTCGGTCAGTCAGGTCTGTCGGTCTGTCAGGTCGGTCTGTCAGGTCGGTTGGTCTGTCAGGTCTGTCGGTCTGTCAGGTCTGTCGGTCTGTCAGGTCGGTCGGTCTTTCAGGTCGGTCGGTCTGTCAGGTCTGTCGGTCATCAGGTCGGTCGGTCTGTCAGGTCTGTCGATCTGTCAGGTCTTTCGGTTAGTCAGGTCTGTCGGTCTGTCAGGTCGGTCGGTCTGTCAGGTCTGTCCGTCAGTCAGGTCTGTCGGTCTCTCAGGTCTGTCGGTCTGTCAGGTATGTCGGTCAGTCAGGTCTGTCGGTCAGTCAGGTCTGTCGGTCAGTCAGGTCTGCCGGTCTGTCAGGTCGGTCGGTCTGTCAGGTCGGTCGGTCTGTCAGGTCTGTCGGCCTGTCAGGTCTGTCGGTCAGCCAGGTCGGTCGGTCTGTCAGGTCTGTCGGTCTGTCAGGTCTGTCGGTCTGTCAGGTCCGTCGGTCTGTCAGGTCGGTCGGTCAGTCAGGTCTGTCAGTCTGTCAGGTCTGTCGGTCTGTCAGGTCGGTCGGTCTATCAGGTCTGTCGGTCTGTCTGGTCTGTCGGTCTGTCACGTCTGTCGGTCAGTCGGGTCTGTCGGTCTGTCAGGTGTGTCGGTCAGTCAGGTCTGTCAGTCTTTCGGTCTGTCGGTCAGTCAGGTCTGTCGGTCAGTCAGGTCTGTCGGTCTATCAGGTCTGTCGGTCTGTCAGGTCTGTCGGTCAGTCAGGTCTGTCGGTCTGTCAGATCTGTCGGTCTGTCGGTCTGTATGGTCTGTCGGTCAGTCAGGTCTGTCAGGTCTGTCAGGTCGGTCGGTCTGTCAGGTCTGTCGGTCAGTCAGGTTGGTCGGTCAGTCAGGTCGGTCCGTCAGTCAGGTCGGTCGGTCTGTCAGGTCTGTCAGGTATGTCGGTCAGTCAGGTCAGTCAGGTCGGTCGGTCTGTCAGGTCCGTCGGTCGGTCAGTCAGGTCGGTCGGTCTGTGAGGTCTGTCAGGTCTGTCGGTCAGTCAGTCAGGTCGGTCGGTCTGTCAGGTCAGTCGGTCAGTCAGGTCTGTCAGGTCTGTCGGTCAGTCAGGTCTGTCACGTCTGTCCGTCAGTCAGTTTAGTCGGTCAGTCGGGTCGGTAGGTCAGTCAGGTCTGTCGGTCAGTCAGGTCTGTCAGGTCTGTCGGTCAGTCAGTTCGGTCGGTCTGTCAGGTCTGACAGGTCTGTCGTTCAGTCAGTTCGGTCGGTGTGTCAGATCTGTCGGTCAGTCAGGTCTGTCGGTCAGTCAGGTCTGTCGGTCTGTCAGGTCTGTCGGTCTGTCGATCTGTATGATCTGTCGGTCAGTCAGGTCTGTCGGGTCTTCAGGTCTGTCGGTCTGTCAGGTCTGTCATGTCGGTCGGTCTGTCAGGTCTGTCAGTCTGTCAGGTCTGTCCGTCTGTCAGGTCGGTCGGTCTTTCAGGTCTGTCGGTCAGTCAGGTCTGTCGGTCAGTCAGGTCTGTTGGTCTGTCAGGTCGGTCGGTCTGTCAGGTCTGTCGGTCTGTCAGGTCTGTCGGTCTGTCAGGTCGGTCGGTCTGTCAGGTCTGTCAGGTCGGTCGGTCTGTCAGGTCTGTCAGGTCGGTCGGTCTGTCAGGTCTGTTGGTCAGTCAGGTCGGTCGGTCTGTCAGGTCTGTCGGTCTGTCAGGTCTGTCGGTCATTCAGGTCTGTCGGTCTGTCAGGTCGGTCGGTCGGTCTGTCAGGTCTGTCGGTCAGTCAGGTCTGTCGGTCTGTCAGGTCTGTCGGTCTGTCAAGTATGTCGGTCAGTCAGGTCTGTCGGTCAGTCAGGTCTGTCGGTCAGTCAGGTCTGTCGGTAGGTCAGGTCTGCCGGTCTGTCAGGTCGGTCGGTCTGTCAGGTCTGTCGGTCTGTCAGGTCGGTCGGTCTGTCAGGTCTGTCGGCCTGTCAGGTCTGTCGGTCAGCCAGGTCGGTCGGTCTGTCAGGTCTGTCGGTCTGTCAGGCCTGTTGGTCTGTCAGGTCGGTCGGTCTGTCAGGTCGGTCGGTCAGTCAGGTCTGTCGGTCTGTCAGAACTGTCGGTCTGTCAGGTCGGTCGGTCTATCAGGTCTGTCGGTCAGTCAGGGGTGTCGGTCTGTCATGTCTGTCGGTCTGTCAGGTCTGTCGGTCTGATAGGTCTGTCGGTCTGTCGGTCAGTCAGGTCTGTCGGTCTGTCAGGTCTGTCGGTCTGTCAGGTCTGTCGGTCAGTCAGGTCTGTCGGTCTGTCAGGTCTGTCGGTCTGTCGGTCTGAATGGTCTGTCGGTCACTCAGGTCTCTCAGGTCTGTCAGGTCGGTCGGTCTGTCAGGTCTGTCGGTCAGTCAGGTCGGTCGGTCTGTCAGGTCTGTCAGGTATGTCGGTCAGTCAGGTCAGTCAGGTCGGTCGGTCTTTCAGGTGCGTCGGTCGGTCGGTCAGTCAGGTCGGTCGGTCACTCAGGTCCGTCGGTCTGTCAGGTCTGTCGGTCAGTCAGTCAGGTCGGTCGGTCTGTCAGGTCAGTCGGTCAGTCAGGTCTGTCAGGTCTGTCGGTCAGTCAGGTCTGTCAGGTCTGTCCGTCAGTCAGTTCAGTCGGTCAGTCGGGTCGGTAGGTCAGTCAGGTGTGTCGGTCAGTCAGGTCTGTCAGGTCTGTCGGTCAGTCAGGTCGGTCGGCCTGTCAGGTCAGTCGGTCAGTCAGGTCTGACAGGTCTGTCGTTCAGTCAGGTCGGTCGGCTTGTCAGGTCTGTCGGTCAGTCAGGTCTGTCGGTCAGTCAGGATTGTCGGTCTGTATGGTCTGTCGGTCAGTCAGGTCTGTCAGGTCTGTCGGTTTTTCGGTCTGTCAGGTCGGTCGGTCTGTTGGTCTGTCTGGTTTGTCGGTCCGTCAGGTCTGTCGGTCTGTCGGTCTTCGGTCTGTCAGGTCTGTAAGGTCGGTAGGTCTGTCAGGTCTTTCAGTCAGTCAGGTCTGTCGGTCAGTCAGGTCAGTCAGGTCGGTCGGTCTGTAAGGTCGGTCGGTCAGTCAGGTCTGTCGGTCAGTCAGATCTGTCGGTCAGTCAGGCATGTCAGGTCGGTCTGTCAGGTCTGTCGGTCAGTCAGGTCTGTCGGTCAGTCCGGTCGGTCGGTCAGTCAGGTCGGTCGGTCAGTCAGGTCGGTCGGTCTGTCAGGTCTGTCGGTCAGTCAGATCGGTCGGTCAGTCAGGTCGGTCGGTCTGTTAGGTCTGTCGATCAGTCAGGTCGGTCGGTCTTTCAGGTCGGTCGGTCTGTCAGGTCTGTCAGGTCTGTCGGTCAGTCAGGTCTGTCATGTCGGTCGGTCTGTCAGGTCTATCGGTGAGTCAGGTCGGTCGGTCAGTCAGGTCGGTCCGTCAGTCAGGTCGGTCGGTCTGTCAGGTTTCAGGTCTGTCGGTCAGTCAGTCAGGTCGGTCGGTCTGTCAGGTCAGTCGGTCAGTCAGTTCTGTCAGGTCTGTCGGTCAGTCAGGTCGGTCGGTCAGTCAGGTCGGTCCGTCAGTCAGGTCGGTCCGCCAGTCAGGTCGGTCGGTCTGTCAGGTCTGTCAGGTATGTCGGTCGGTCTGTCAGGTCCATCGGTCGGGCGGTCAGTCAGGTCGGTCGGTCTGTCAGATCTGTCGGTCTGTCAGGTCTGTCGGTCAGTCAGGTCTGTTGGTCAGTCAGGTCTGTCGGTCAGTCAGGTCGCACGGCCAGTCAGGTCTGTCGGTCAGTCAGGTCTGTCGGTCAGTCAGGTCTGTCGGTCTGTCAGGTCTTTCGGTCAGTCAGGACTGTCGGTCAGTCAGGTCGGGCGGTCTGTCAGGTCTGTCGGTCAGTCAGGTCAGTCGGTCTGTCAGGTCTGTCGGTCAGTCAGGTCTGTCGGTCTGTCAGGTCGGTCGGTCTGTCAGGTCTGTCGGTCTGCCAGGTCTGTCAGGTCAGTCGGTCAGTCAGGTCTGTCGGTCTGTCTGGTCTGTCAGGTCCGTCGGTCTGTCAGGTCTGTCAGGTCGGTCGGTCTGTCAGGTCTGTCAGGTCGGTCGGTCAGTCAGGTCTGTCGGTCTGTCAGGTCGGTCGGTCTGTCAGGTCTGTCAGGTCGGTCGGCCTGTCAGGTCTGTTAGGTCGGTCTGTCAGTCATGTCTGTCGGTCTGTCAGGTCAGTCAGGTCGGTCGGTCTGTCAGGTCTGTCAGGTCGGTCGGTCAGTCAGGTCCGTCGGTCTGTCAGGTCTGTCAGGTCAGTCAGGTCTGTCAGGTCTGTCAGGTCGGACGGTCTGTCAGGTCTGTCGGTCTGTCAGGTCGGTCAGGTCTGTCGGTCAGTCAGGTCTGTCATGTCGGTCGGTCTGTCAGGTCTGTCGGTCAGTCAGGTCGGTCGGTCAGTCAGGTCGGTCCGTCAGTCAGGTCGGTCGGTCTGTCAGGTCTGTCAGGTCTGTCGGTCTGTCAAGTCTGTCGGTCTGTCAGGTCGGTCGGTCTGTCAGGTCTGTCGGTCAGTCAGGTCTGTCGGTCAGTCAGGTCTGTCGGTCACTTAGGTCTGTTGGTCTGTCAGGTCGGTCGGTCAGTCAGGTTTTTCGGTCTGTCAGGTCAGTCAGGTCGGTCGGTCTGTCAGGTCTGTCAGGTCGGTCGGTCAGTCAGGTCTGTCGGTCTGTCAGGTCTGTCAGGTCAGTCAGGTCTTTCAGGTCTGTCATGTCGGTCGGTCTGTGAGGTCTGTCGGTCTGTCAGGTCTGTCCGTCTGTCAGGTCGGTCGGTCTTTCAGGTCTGTCGGTCAGTCAGGTCTCTCGGTCAGTCAGGTCTGTCGGTCTGTCAGGTCGGTCTGTCAGGTCGGTTGGTCTGTCAGGTCTGTCGGTCTGTCAGGTCTGTCGGTCTGTCAGGTCGGTCGGTCTTTCAGGTCGGTCGGTCTGTCAGGTCTGTCGGTCATCAGGTCGGTCGGTCTGTCAGGTCTGTCGATCTGTCAGGTCATTCGGTTAGTCAGGTCTGTCGGTCTGTCAGGTCGGTCGGTCTGTCAGGTCTGTCGGTCAGTCAGGTCTGTCGGTCTGTCAGGTCTGTCGGTCTGTCAGGTATGTCGGTCAGTCAGGTCTGTCGGTCAGTCAGGTCTGTCGGTCAGTCAGGTCTGCCGGTCTGTCAGGTCGGTCGGTCTGTCAGGTCGGTCGGTCTGTCAGGTCTGTCGGCCTGTCAGGTCTGTCGGTCAGCCAGGTCGGTCGGTCTGTCCGGTCTGTCGGTCTGTCAGGTCTGTCGGTCTGTCAGGTCGGTCGGTCTGTCAGGTCGGTCGGTCAGTCAGGTCTGTCAGTCTGTCAGGTCTGTCGGTCTGTCAGGTCGGTCGGTCTATCAGGTCTGTCGGTCTGTCTGGTCTGTCGGTCTGTCACGTCTGTCGGTCAGTCGGGTCTGTCGGTCTGTCAGGTGTGTCGGTCAGTCAGGTCTGTCAGTCTGTCGGTCTGTCGGTCAGTCAGGTCTGTCGGTCAGTCAGGTCTGTCGGTCTATCAGGTCTGTCGGTCTGTCAGGTCTGTCGGTCAGTCAGGTCTGTCGGTCTGTCAGATCTGTCGGTCTGTCGGTCTGTATGGTCTGTCGGTCAGTCAGGTCTGTCAGGTCTGTCAGGTCGGTCGGTCTGTCAGGTCTGTCGGTCAGTCAGGTTGGTCGGTCAGTCAGGTCGGTCCGTCAGTCAGGTCGGTCGGTCTGTCAGGTCTGTCAGGTATGTCGGTCAGTCAGGTCAGTCAGGTCGGTCGGTCTGTCAGGTCCGTCGGTCGGTCAGTCAGGTCGGTCGGTCTGTGAGGTCTGTCAGGTCTGTCGGTCAGTCAGTCAGGTCGGTCGGTCTGTCAGGTCAGTCGGTCAGTCAGGTCTGTCAGGTCTGTCGGTCAGTCAGGTCTGTCACGTCTGTCCGTCAGTCAGTTTAGTCGGTCAGTCGGGTCGGTAGGTCAGTCAGGTCTGTCGGTCAGTCAGGTCTGTCAGGTCTGTCGGTCAGTCAGTTCGGTCGGTCTGTCAGGTCTGACAGGTCTGTCGTTCAGTCAGTTCGGTCGGTGTGTCAGATCTGTCGGTCAGTCAGGTCTGTCGGTCAGTCAGGTCTGTCGGTCTGTCAGGTCTGTCGGTCTGTCGATCTGTATGATCTGTCGGTCAGTCAGGTCTGTCGGGTCTTCAGGTCTGTCGGTCTGTCAGGTCTGTCATGTCGGTCGGTCTGTCAGGTCTGTCAGTCTGTCAGGTCTGTCCGTCTGTCAGGTCGGTCGGTCTTTCAGGTCTGTCGGTCAGTCAGGTCTGTCGGTCAGTCAGGTCTGTTGGTCTGTCAGGTCGGTCGGTCTGTCAGGTCTGTCGGTCTGTCAGGTCTGTCGGTCTGTCAGGTCGGTCGGTCTGTCAGGTCTGTCAGGTCGGTCGGTCTGTCAGGTCTGTCGGTCAGTCAGGTCGGTCGGTCTGTCAGGTCTGTCGGTCTGTCAGGTCTGTCGGTCATTCAGGTCTGTCGGTCTGTCAGGTCGGTCGGTCGGTCTGTCAGGTCTGTCGGTCAGTCAGGTCTGTCGGTCTGTCAGGTCTGTTGGTCTGTCAAGTATGTCGGTCAGTCAGGTCTGTCGGTCAGTCAGGTCTGTCGGTCAGTCAGGTCTGTCGGTAGGTCAGGTCTGCCGGTCTGTCAGGTCGGTCGGTCTGTCAGGTCTGTCGGTCTGTCAGGTCGGTCGGTCTGTCAGGTCTGTCGGCCTGTCAGGTCTGTCGGTCAGCCAGGTCGGTCGGTCTGTCAGGTCTGTCGGTCTGTCAGGCCTGTTGGTCTGTCAGGTCGGTCGGTCTGTCAGGTCGGTCGGTCAGTCAGGTCTGTCGGTCTGTCAGGTCTGTCGGTCTGTCAGGTCGGTCGGTCTATCAGGTCTGTCGGTCAGTCAGGTCTGTCGGTCTGTCATGTCTGTCGGTCAGTCAGGTCTGTCGGTCTGATAGGTCTGTCGGTCAGTCAGGTCTGTCGGTCTGTCGGTCTGTCGGTCAGTCAGGTCTGTCGGTCAGTCAGGTCTGTCGGTCTGTCAGGTCTGTCGGTCTGTCAGGTCTGTCGGTCAGTCAGGTCTGTCGGTCTGTCAGGTCTGTCGGTCTGTCGGTCTGAATGGTCTGTCGGTCAGTCAGGTCTCTCAGGTCTGTCAGGTCGGTCGGTCTGTCAGGTCTGTCGGTCAGTCAGGTCGGTCGGTCTGTCAGGTCTGTCAGGTATGTCGGTCAGTCAGGTCAGTCAGGTCGGTCGGTCTTTCAGGTGCGTCGGTCGGTCGGTCAGTCAGGTCGGTCGGTCACTCAGGTCCGTCGGTCTGTCAGGTCTGTCGGTCAGTCAGTCAGGTCGGTCGGTCTGTCAGGTCAGTCGGTCAGTCAGGTCTGTCAGGTCTGTCAGGTCTGTCGGTCAGTCAGGTCTGTCAGGTCTGTCCGTCAGTCAGTTCAGTCGGTCAGTCGGGTCGGTAGGTCAGTCAGGTGTGTCGGTCAGTCAGGTCTGTCAGGTCTGTCGGTCAGTCAGGTCGGTCGGCCTGTCAGGTCAGTCGGTCAGTCAGGTCTGACAGGTCTGTCGTTCAGTCAGGTCGGTCGGCTTGTCAGGTCTGTCGGTCAGTCAGGTCTGTCGGTCAGTCAGAATTGTCGGTCTGTATGGTCTGTCGGTCAGTCAGGTCTGTCAGGTCTGTCGGTTTTTCGGTCTGTCAGGTCGGTCGGTCTGTCGGTCTGTCTGGTTTGTCGGTCCGTCAGGTATGTCGGTCTGTCGGTCTTCGGTCTGTCAGGTCTGTAAGGTCGGTAGGTCTGTCAGGTCTTTCAGTCAGTCAGGTCTGTCGGTCAGTCAGGTCAGTCAGGTCGGTCGGTCTGTCAGGTCGGTCGGTCAGTCAGGTCTGTCGGTCAGTCAGGTCTGTCGGGCAGTCAGGCATGTCAGGTCGGTCTGTCAGGTCTGTCGGTCAGTCAGGTCTGTCGGTCAGTCCGGTCGGTCGGTCAGTCAGGTCGGTCGGTCAGTCAGGTCGGTCGGTCTGTCAGGTCTGTCGGTCAGTCAGATCGGTCGGTCAGTCAGGTCGGTCGGTCTGTTAGGTCTGTCGATCAGTCAGGTCGGTCGGTCTGTCAGGTCGGTCGGTCTGTCAGGTCTGTCGGTCAGTCAGGTCTGTCATGTCGGTCGGTCTGTCAGGTCTATCGGTGAGTCAGGTCGGTCGGTCAGTCAGGTCGGTCCGTCAGTCAGGTCGGTCGGTCTGTCAGGTTTCAGGTCTGTCGGTCAGTCAGTCAGGTCGGTCGGTCTGTCAGGTCAGTCGGTCAGTCAGTTCTGTCAGGTCTGTCGGTCAGTCAGGTCGGTCGGTCAGTCAGGTCGGTCCGTCAGTCAGGTCGGTCCGCCAGTCAGGTCGGTCGGTCTGTCAGGTCTGTCAGGTATGTCGGTCGGTCTATCAGGTCCATCGGTCGGGCGGTCAGTCAGGTCGGTCGGTCTGTCAGATCTGTCGGTCTGTCAGGTCTGTCGGTCAGTCAGGTCTGTTGGTCAGTCAGGTCTCTCGGTCAGTCAGGTCGCACGGCCAGTCAGGTCTGTCGGTCAGTCAGGTCTGTCGGTCAGTCAGGTCTGTCGGTCTGTCAGGTCCTTCGGTCAGTCAGGACTGTCGGTCAGTCAGGTCGGGCGGTCTGTCAGGTCTGTCGGTCAGTCAGGTCAGTCGGTCTGTCAGGTCTGTCGGTCAGTCAGGTCTGTCGGTCTGTCAGGTCGGTCGGTCTGTCAGGTCTGTCGGTCTGCCAGGTCTGTCAGGTCAGTCGGTCAGTCAGGTCTGTCGGTCTGTCTGGTCTGTCAGGTCCGTCGGTCTGTCAGGTCTGTCAGGTCGGTCGGTCTGTCAGGTCTGTCAGGTCGGTCGGTCAGTCAGGTCTGTCGGTCTGTCAGGTCGGTCGGTCTGTCAGGTCTGTCAGGTCGGTCGGCCTGTCAGGTCTGTTAGGTCGGTCTGTCAGTCATGTCTGTCGGTCTGTCAGGTCAGTCAGGTCGGTCGGTCTGTCAGGTCTGTCAGGTCGGTCGGTCAGTCAGGTCCGTCGGTCTGTCAGGTCTGTCAGGTCAGTCAGGTCTGTCAGGTCTGTCAGGTCGGACGGTCTGTCAGGTCTGTCGGTCTGTCAGGTCGGTCAGGTCTGTCGGTCAGTCAGGTCTGTCATGTCGGTCGGTCTGTCAGGTCTGTCGGTCAGTCAGGTCGGTCGGTCAGTCAGGTCGGTCCGTCAGTCAGGTCGGTCGGTCTGTCAGGTCTGTCAGGTCTGTCGGTCAGTCAGTCAGGTCGGTCGGTCTGTCAGGTCAGTCGGTCAGTCAGTTCTGTCAGGTCTGTCGGTGGGTCAGGTCGGTCGGTCAGTCAGGTCGGTCCGTCAGTCAGGTCGGTCCGTCAGTCAGGTCGGTCCGTCAGTCAGGTCGGTCGGTCTGTCAGGTCTGTCAGGTATGTCGGTCAATCAGGTCAGTCAGGTCGGTCGGTCTGTCAGGTCCATCTGTCGGGCGGTCAGTCAGGTCGGTCGGTCTGTCAGGTCTGTCGGTCTGTCAGGTCTGTCGGTCAGTCAGGTCTGTTGGTCAGTCAGGTCTGTCGGTCAGTCAGGTCGCACGGCCAGTCAGGTCTGTCGGTCAGTCAGGTCTGTCGGTCAGTCAGGTCTGTCGGTCTGTCAGGTCTGTCGGTCAGTCAGGACTGTCGGTCAGTCAGGTCTGTCGGTCTGTCAGGTCTGTCGGTCAGTCAGGTCTGTCGGTCTGTCAGGTCTGTCGGTCAGTCAGGTCTGTCGGTCTCTCAGGTCGGTCGGTCTGTCAGGTCTGTCGGTCTGTCAGGTCTGTCAGGTCGGTCGGTCTGCCAGGTCTGTCAGGTCAGTCGGTCAGTCAGGTCTGTCGGTCTGTCTGGTCTGTCAGGTCCGTCGGTCTGTCAGGTCTGTCAGGTCGGTCGGTCTGTCAGGTCTGTCAGGTCGGTCGGTCAGTCAGGTCTGTCGGTCTGTCAGGTCGGTCGGTCTCTCAGGTCTGTCAGATCGGTCGGCCTGTCAGGTCTGTTAGGTCGGTCTATCAGTCAGGTCTGTCGGTCTGTCAGGTCAGTCAGGTTGGTCGGTCTGTCAGATGTGTCAGGTGGGTCGGTCTGTCAGGTCTGTCGGTCTGTCAGGTCTGTCAGGTCGGTCGGTCTGTCAGGTCTGTCAGGTCGGTCGGTCAGTCAGGTCTGTCGGTCTGTCAGGTCTGCCAGGTCAGTCAGGTCTGTCAGGTCTGTCAGGTCGGTCGGTCTTTCAGGTCTGTCGGTCTGTCAGGTCGGTCGGCCTGTCAGGTCTGTCGGTCTGTCAAGTCTGTCGGTCTGTCAGGTCGGTCGGTCTGTCAGGTCTGTCGGTCAGTCAGGTCTGTCGGTCAGTCAGGTCTGTCGGTCACTCAGGTCTGTTGGTCTGTCAGGTCGGTCGGTCAGTCAGGTTTTTCGGTCTGTCAGGTCAGTCAGGTCGGTCGGTCTGTCAGGTCTGTCAGGTCGGTCGGTCAGTCAGGTCTGTCGGTCTGTCAGGTCTGTCAGGTCAGTCAGGTCTTTCAGGTCTGTCATGTCGGTCGGTCTGTGAGGTCTGTCGGTCTGTCAGGTCTGTCCGTCTGTCAGGTCGGTCGGTCTTTCAGGTCTGTCGGTCAGTCAGGTCTCTCGGTCAGTCAGGTCTGTCGGTCTGTCAGGTCGGTCTGTCAGGTCGGTTGGTCTGTCAGGTCTGTCGGTCTGTCAGGTCTGTCGGTCTGTCAGGTCGGTCGGTCTTTCAGGTCGGTCGGTCTGTCAGGTCTGTCGGTCATCAGGTCGGTCGGTCTGTCAGGTCTGTCGGTCTGTCAGGTCTTTCGGTTAGTCAGGTCTGTCGGTCTGTCAGGTCGGTCGGTCTGTCAGGTCTGTCGGTCAGTCAGGTCTGTCGGTCTGTCAGGTCTGTCGGTCTGTCAGGTATATCGGTCAGTCAGGCCTGTCGGTCAGTCAGGTCTGTCGGTCAGTCAGGTCTGCCGGTCTGTCAGGTCGGTCGGTCTGTCAGGTCGGTCGGTCTGTCAGGTCTGTCGGCCTGTCAGGTCTGTCGGTCAGCCAGGTCGGTCGGTCTGTCAGGTCTGTCGGTCTGTCAGGTCTGTCGGTCTGTCAGGTTGGTCGGTCTGTCAGGTCGGTCGGTCAGTCAGGTCTGTCAGTCTGTCAGGTCTGTCGGTCTGTCAGGTCGGTCGGTCTATCAGGTCTGTCGGTCAGTCTGGTCTGTCGGTCTGTCAGGTCTGTCGGTCAGTCGGGTCTGTCGGTCTGTCAGGTGTGTCGGTCAGTCAGGTCTGTCAGTCTGTCGGTCTGTCGGTCAGTCAGGTCTGTCGGTCAGTCAGGTCTGTCGGTCTATCAGGTCTGTCGGTCTGTCAGGTCTGTCGGTCAGTCAGGTCTGTCGGTCTGTCAGATCTGTCGGTCTGTCGGTCTGTATGGTCTGTCGGTCAGTCAGGTCTGTCAGGTCTGTCAGGTCGGTCGGTCTGTCAGGTCTGTCGGTCAGTCAGGTTGGTCGGTCAGTCAGGTCGGTCCGTCAGTCAGTTCGGTCGGACTGTCAGGTCTGTCAGGTATGTCGGTCAGTCAGGTCAGTCAGGTCGGTCGGTCTGTCAGGTCCGTCGGTCGGTCAGTCAGGTCGGTCGGTCTGTCAGGTCTGTCGGTCAGTCAGTCAGGTCGGTCGGTCTGTCAGGTCAGTCGGTCAGTCAGGTCTGTCAGGTCTGTCGGTCAGTGAGGTCTGTCAGGTCGGTCGGTCTCTCAGGTCGGTCGGTCAGTCAGGTCTCTCGGTCTGTCAGGAATGTCGGTCTGTCAGATCGGTCGGTGTATCAGGGCTGTCGGTCAGTCTGGTCTGTCGGTCTGTTAGGTCTGTCTGTCAGTCAGGTCTGTCGATCTGTCAGGTCTGTCGGTCAGTCAGGTCTGTCGGTCTGTCGGTCTGTCGGTCAGTCAGGTCTGTCGGTCAGTCAGGTCTGTCGGTCTATCAGGTCTGTCGGTCTGTCAGGTCTGTCGGTCAGTCAGGTCTGTCGGTCTGTCAGATCTGTCGGTCTGTCGGTCTGTATGGTCTCTTGGTCAGTCAGGTCTGTCAGGTCTGTCAGGTCGGTCGGTCTGTCAGTTCTGTCGGTCAGTCAGGTTGGTCGGTCAGTCAGGTCGGTCCGTCAGTCAGGTCGGTCGGTCTGTCAGGTCTGTCAGGTACGTCGGTCAGTCAGGTCAGTCAGGTCGGTCGGTCTGTCAGGTCCATCGGTCGGTCAGTCAGGTCGGTCGGTCTGTCAGGTCTGTCAGGTCTGTCGGTCAGTCAGTCAGGTCGGTCGGACTGTCAGGTCAGTCGGTCAGTCAGTTCTGTCAGGTCTGTCGGTCAGTCAGGTCGGTCGGTCAGTCAGGTCGGTCCGTCAGTCAGGTCGGTCCGTCAGTCAGGTCGGTCAGTCTGTCAGGTCTGTCAGGTATGTCGGTCTATCAGGTCAGTCAGGTCGGTCGGTCTGTCAGGTCCATCGGTCGGGCTGTCAGTCAGGTCGGTCAGTCTGTCAGGTCTGTCGGTCTGTCAGGTCTGTCGGTCAGTCAGGTCTGTTGGTCAGTCAGGTCTGTCGGTCAGTCAGGTCGCACGGCCAGTCAGGTCTGTCGGTCAGTCAGGTCTGTCGGTCAGTCAGGTCTGTCGGTCTGTCAGGTCTGTCGGTCAGTCAGGACTGTCGGTCAGTCAGGTCTGTCGGTCTGTCAGGTCTGTCGGTCAGTCAGGTCTGTCGGTCTGTCAGGTCTTTCGGTCAGTCAGGTCTGTCGGTCTGTCAGGTCGGTCGGTTTGTCAGGTCTGTCGGTCTGTCAGGTCTGTCAGTTCGGTCGGTCTGCAAGGTCTGTCAGGTCAGTCGGTCAGTCAGGTCCGTCGGTCTGTCAGGTCTGTCAGGTCGGTCGGTCTGTCAGGTCTGTCAGGTCGGTCGGTCAGTCAGGTCGGTCGGTCTGTCAGGTCTGTCGGTCTGTCAGGTCGGTCAGGTCTGTCGGTCAGTCAGGTCTGTCATGTCGGTCGGTCTGTCAGGTCTGTCGGTCAGTCAGGTCGGTCGGTCAGTCAGGTCGGTCCGTCAGTCAGGTCGGTCGGTCTGTCAGGTCTGTCAGGTCTGTCGGTCAGTCAGTCAGGTCGGTCGGTCTGTCAGGTCAGTCGGTCAGTCAGTTCTGTCAGGTCTGTCGGTGAGTCAGGTCGGTCGGTCAGTCAGGTCGGTCCGTCAGTCAGGTCGGTCGGTCTGTCAGGTCTGTCAGGTATGTCGGTCAATCAGGTCAGTCAGGTCGGTCGGTCTGTCAGGTCCATCGGTCGGGCGGTCAGTCAGGTCGGTCGGTCTGTCAGGTCTGTCGGTCTGTCAGGTCTGTCGGTCTGTCAGGTCTGTCGGTCAGTCAGGTCTGTTGGTCAGTCAGGTCTGTCGGTCAGTCAGGTCGCACGGCCAGTCAGGTCTGTCGGTCAGTCAGGTCTGTCGGTCTGTCAGGTCTGTCGGTCAGTCAGGTCTGTCGGTCTGTCAGGTCTGTCGGTCAGTCAGGTCTGTCGGTCTGTCAGGTCGGTCGGTCTGTCAGGTCTGTCGGTCTGTCAGGTCTGTCAGGTCGGTCGGTCTGCCAGGTCTGTCAGGTCAGTCGGTCAGTCAGGTCTGTCGGTCTTTCTGGTCTGTCAGGTCCGTCGGTCTGTCAGGTCTGTCAGGTCGGTCGGTCTGTCAGGTCTGTTAGGTCGGTCTGTCAGTCAGGTCTGTCGGTCTGTCAGGTCAGTCAGGTTGGTCGGTCTGTCAGGTGTGTCAGGTGGGTCGGTCTGTCAGGTCTGTCGGTCTGTCAGGTCTGTCAGGTCGGTCGGTCTGTCAGGTCTGTCAGGTCGGTCGGTCAGTCAGGTCTGTCGGTCTGTCAGGTCTGCCAGGTCAGTCAGGTCTGTCAGGTCTGTCAGGTCGGTCGGTCTGTCAGGTCTGTCGGTCTGTCAGGTCGGTCGGCCTGTCAGGTCTGTCGGTCTGTCAAGTCTGTCGGTCTGTCAGGTCGGTCGGTCTGTCAGGTCTGTTGGTCAGTCAGGTCTGTCGGTCAGTCAGGTCTGTCGGTCACGCAGGTCTGTTGGTCTGTCAGGTCGGTCGGTCAGTCAGGTTTTTCGGTCTGTCAGGTCAGTCAGGTCGGTCGGTCTGTCAGGTCTGTCAGGTCGGTCGGTCTGTCAGGTCTGTCTGTCTGTCAGGTTTGTCAGGTCGGTCGGTCTGTCAGGTCGGTCGGTCAGTCAGGTCTGTCGGTCTGTCAGGTCTGTCAGGTCAGTCAGGACTTTCAGGTCTGTCATGTCGGTCGGTCTGTGAGGTCTGTCGGTCTGTCAGGTCTGTCCGTCTGTCAGGTCGGTCGGTCTTTGAGGTCTGTCGGTCAGTCAGGTCTCTCGGTCAGTCAGGTCTGTCGGTCTGTCAGGTCGGTCTGTCAGGTCGGTTGGTCTGTCAGGTCTGTCGGTCTGTCAGGTCTGTCGGTCTGTCAGGTCTGTCGGTCTGTCAGGTCGGTCGGTCTTTCAGGTCGGTCGGTCTGTCAGGTCTGTCGGTCTGTCAGGTATGTCGGTCAGTCAGGTCTGTCGGTCAGTCAGGTCTGTCGGTCAGTCAGGTCTGTCGGTCAGTCAGGTCTGCCGGTCTGTCAGGTCGGTCGGTCTGTCAGGTCGGTCGGTCTGTCAGGTCTGTCGGCCTGTCAGGTCTGTCGGTCAGCCAGGTCGGTCGGTCTGTCAGGTCTGTCGGTCTGTCAGGTCAGTCGGACTGACAGGTCGGTCGGTCTGTCAGGTCGGTCGGTCAGTCAGGTCTGTCAGTCTGTCAGGTCTGTCGGTCTGTCAGGTCGGTCGGTCTATCAGGTCTGTCGGTCAGTCTGGTCTGTCGGTCTGTCAGGTCTGTCGGTCAGTCGGGTCTGTCGGTCTGTCAGGTGTGTCGGTCAGTCAGGTCTGTCAGTCTGTCGGTCTGTTGGTCAGTCAGGTCTGTCGGTCAGTCAGGTCTGTCGGTCTATCAGGTCTGTCGGTCTGTCAGGTCTGTCGGTCTGTCAGGTCGCTCGGTCTATCAGGTCTGTCGGTCAGTCTGGTCTGTCGGTCTGTCAGGTCTGTCGGTCAGTCGGGTCTGTCGGTCTGTCAGGTGTGTCGGTAAGTCAGGTCTGTCAGTCTGTCGGTCTGTCGGTCAGTCAGGTCTGTCGGTCTGTCAGGTCTGTCGGTCAGTCAGTCAGGTCGGTCGGTCTGTCAGGTCAGTCGGTCAGTCAGGTCTGTCAGGTCTGTCGGTCAGTCAGGTCTGTCAGGTCGGTCGGTCTCTCATGTCGGTCGTTCAGTCAGGTCTCTCGGTCTGTCAGGACTGTCGGTCTGTCAGATCGGTCGGTCTATCAGGGCTGTCGGTCAGTCTGGTCTGTCGGTCTGTCAGGTCTGTCGGTCAGTCAGGTCTGTCGGTCTGTCAGGTCTGTCGGTCAGTCAGGTCTGTCGGTCTGTCGGTCTGTCGGTCAGTCAGGTCTGTCGGTCAGTCAGGTCTGTCGGTCTATCAGGTCTGTCGGTCTGTCAGGTCTGTCGGTCAGTCAGGTCTGTCGGTCTGTCAGGTCTGTCGGTCTGTCGGTCTGTATGGTCTCTTGGTCAGTCAGGTCTGTCAGGTCTGTCAGGTCGGTCGGTCTGTCAGGTCTGTCGGTCAGTCAGGTTGGTCGGTCAGTCAGGTCGGTCCGTCAGTCAGGTCGGTCGGTCTGTCAGGTCTGTCAGGTACGTCGGTCAGTCAGGTCAGTCAGGTCGGTCGGTCTGTCAGGTCCATCGGTCGGTCAGTCAGGTCGGTCGGTCTGTCAGGTCTGTCAGGTCTGTCGGTCAGTCAGTCAGGTCAGTCGGACTGTCAGGTCAGTCGGTCAGTCAGTTCTGTCAGGTCTGTCGGTCAGTCAGGTCGGTCGGTCAGTCAGGTCGGTCCGTCAGTCAGGTCGGTCCGTCAGTCAGGTCGGTCAGTCTTTCAGGTCTGTCAGGTATGTCGGTCTATCAGGTCAGTCAGGTCGGTCGGTCTGTCAGGTCCATCGGTCGGGCGGTCAGTCAGGTCGGTCGGTCTGTCAGGTCTGTCGGTCTGTCAGGTCTGTCGGTCAGTCAGGTCTGTTGGTCAGTCAGGTCTGTCTGTCAGTCAGGTCGCACGGCCAGTCAGGTCTGTCGGTCAGTCAGGTCTGTCGGTCAGTCAGGTCTGTCGGTCTGTCAGGTCTGTCGGTCAGTCAGGACTGCCGGTCAGTCAGGTCTGTCGGTCTGTCAGGTCTGTCGGTCAGTCAGGTCTGTCGGTCTATCAGGTCTGTCGGTCAGTCAGGTCTGTCGGTCTGTCAGGTCGGTCGGTCTGTCAGGTCTGTCGGTCTATCAGGTCTGTCGGTCTGTCAGGTCTGTCGGTCAGTCAGGTCTGTTGGTCAGTAAGGTCTGTCGGTCAGTCATGTCGCACGGCCAGTGAGGTCTGTCGGTCAGTCGGTCAGTCAGGTCGGTCGGTCTGTCAGGTCCGTCGGTCGGTCAGTCAGGTCGGTCGGTCTGTCAGGTCTGTCGGTCAGTCAGTCAGGTCGGTCGGTCTGTCAGGTCAGTCGGTCAGTCAGGTCTGTCAGGTCTGTCGGTCAGTCAGGTCTGTCAGGTCGGTCGGTCTCTCAGGTCTGTCGGTCAGTCAGGTCTGTCGGTCTGTCAGGTCGGTCGGTCGGTCTGTCAGGTCTGTCAGGTCGGTCGGCCTGTCAGGTCTGTTAGGTCGGTCTGTCAGTCAGGTCTGTCGGTCTGTCAGGTCAGTCAGGTTGGTCGTTCTGTCAGGTGTGTCAGGTGGGTCGGTCTGTCAGGTCTGTCGGTCTGTCAGGTCTGTCAGGTCGGTCGGTCTGTCAGGTCTGTCAGGTCGGTCGGTCAGTCAGGTTTGTCGGTCTGTCAGGTCTGTCAGGTCAGTCAGGTCTGTGAGGTCTGTCAGGTCGGTCGGTCTGTCAGGTCTGTCGGTCTGTCAGGTCGGTCGGTCTGTCAGGTCTGTCGGTCTGTCAAGTCTGTCGGTCTGTCAGGTCGGTCGGTCTGTCAGGTCTGTCGGTCAGTCAGGTCTGTCGGTCAGTCAGGTCTGTCGGTCACTCAGGTCTGTTGGTCTGTCAGGTCGGTCGGTCTGTCAGGTCTGTCAGATCGGTCGGTCTGTCAGGGCTGTCAGATCGGTCGGTCTGTCACGTCTGTCAGGTCGGTCGGTCAGTCAGGTTTTTCGGTCTGTCAGGTCAGTCAGGTCGGTCGGTCTGTCAGGTCTGTCAGGTCGGTCGGTCTGTCAGGTCGGTCGGTCAGTCAGGTCTGTCGGTCTGTCAGGTCTGTCAGGTCAGTCAGGTCTTTCAGGTCTGTCATGTCGGTCGGTCTGTCAGGTCTGTCGGTCTGTCAGGTCTGTCCGTCTGTCAGGTCGGTCGGTCTTTCAGGTCTGTCGGTCAGGCAGGTCTCTCGGTCAGTCAGGTCTGTCGGTCTGTCAGGTCGGTCTGTGAGGTCGGTTGGTCTGTCAGGTCTGTCAGGTCTGTCGGTCTGTCAGGTCTGTCGGTCTGTCAGGTCTGTCGGTCTGTCAGGTCTGTCGGTATGTCAGGTCGGTCGGTCTGTCAGGTCGGTCAGTCTGTCAGGTCTGCCGGTCATCAGGTCGGTAGGTCTGTCAGGTCTGTCGGTCTGTCACGTCTGTCGGTCAGTCAGGTCTGTCGGTCTCTCAGGTCGGTCGGTCTGTCAGATCTGTCGGTCTGTCAGGTCTGTCAGGTATGTCGGCCGGTCTGTCAGGTCCATCGGTCGGGCGGTCAGTCAGGTCGGTCGGTCTGTCAGATCTGTCGGTCTGTCAGGTCTGTCGGTCAGTCAGGTCTGTTGGTCAGTCAGGTCTGTCGGTCAGTCAGGTCGGTCGGTCTGTCAGGTCTGTCGGTCTGCCAGGTCTGTCAGGTCAGTCGGTCAGTCAGGTCTGTCGGTCTGTCTGGTCTGTCAGGTCCGTCGGTCTGTCAGGTCTGTCAGGTCGGTCGGTCTGTCAGGTCTGTCAGGTCGGTCGGTCAGTCAGGTCTGTCGGTCTGTCAGGTCGGTCGGTCTGTCAGGTCTGTCAGGTCGGTCGGCCTGTCAGGTCTGTTAGGTCGGTCTGTCAGTCAGGTCTGTCGGTCTGTCAGGTCAGTCAGGTTGGTCGGTCTGTCAGGTGTGTCAGGTGGGTCGGTCTGTCAGGTCTGTCAGGTCGGTCGGTCTGTCAGGTCTGTCAGGTCGGTCGGTCAGTCAGGTCTGTCGGTCTGTCAGGTCAGTCAGGTCAGTCAGGTCTGTCAGGTCTGTCAGGTCGGTCGGTCTGTCAGGTCTGTCGGTCTGTCAGGTCGGTCAGGTCTGTCGGTCAGTCAGGTCTGTCATGTCGGTCGGTCTGTCAGGTCTGTCGGTCAGTCAGGTCGGTCGGTCAGTCAGGTCGGTCCGTCAGTCAGGTCGGTCGGTCTGTCAGGTCTGTCAGGTCTGTCGGTCAGTCAGCCAGGTCGGTCGGTCGGTCTGTCAGGTCAGTCGGTCAGTCAGTTCTGTCAGGTCTGTCGGTGAGTCAGGTCGGTCGGTCAGTCAGGTCGGTCCGTCAGTCAGGTCGGTCTGTAAGTCAGGTCGGTCGGTCTGTCAGGTCTGTCGGTCTGTCAGGTCTGTCGGTCTCTCAGGTCTGTCGGTCAGTCAGGACTGTCGGTCAGTCAGGTCTGTCGGTCTGTCAGGTCTGTCGGTCAGTCAGGTCTGTCGGTCTGTCAGGTCGGTCGGTCTGTCAGGTCTGTCGGTCTGTCAGGTCTGTCAGGTCGGTCGGTCTGCCAGGTCTGTCAGGTCTGTCGGTCAGTCAGGTCTGTCGGTCTGTCAGGTCGGTCGGTCTGTCAGGTCCGTCGGTCTGTCAGGTCTGTCAGGTCGGTCGGTCTGTCAGGTCTGTCAGGTCGGTCGGCCTGTCAGGTCTGTTAGGTCGGTCTGTCAGTCAGGTCTGTTGGTCTGTCAGGTCAGTCAGGTTGGTCGGTCTGTCAGGTGTGTCAGGTGGGTCGGTCTGTCAGGTCTGTCGGTCTGTCAGGTCTGTCAGGTCGGTCGGTCTGTCAGGTCTGTCAGGTCGGTCGGTCAGTCAGGTCTGTCGGCCTGTCAGGTCTCTCAGGTCAGTCAGGTCTGTCAGGTCTGTCAGGTCGGTCGGTCTGTCAGGTCTGTCGGTCTGTCAGGTCGGTGGGTCTGTCAGGTCTGTCGGTCTGTGAAGTCTGTCGGTCTGTCAGGTCGGTCGGTCTGTCAGGTCTGTCTGTCAGTCAGGTCTGTCGGTCAGACAGGTCTGTCGGTCACTCAGGTCTGTTGGTCTGTCAGGTCGGTCGGTCAGTCAGGTTTTTCGGTCTGTCAGGTCTCTCACGTCAGTCAGGTCTGTTAGGTCTGTCAGGTCGGTCGGTCTGTTAGGTCTGTCGGTCTGTCAGGTCGGTGGGTCTGTCAGGTCTGTCGGTCTGTCAAGTCTGTCGGTCTGTCAGGTCGGTCGGTCTGTCAGGTCTGTCTGTCAGTCAGGTCGGTCGGTCTGTCAGGTCTGTCAGGTCGGTCGGTCTGTCAGGTCTGTCGGTCAGTCAGGTTTGTCAGGTCGGTCGGTCTGTCAGGTCGGTCGGTCAGTCAGGTCTGTCGGTCTGTCAGGTCTGTCAGGTCAGTCAGGTCTTTCAGGTCTGTCATGTCGGTCGGTCTGTGAGGTCTGTCGGTCTGTCAGGTCTGTCCGTCTGTCAGGTCTGTCGGTCTTTCAGGTCTATCGGTCAGTCAGGTCTCTCGGTCAGTCAGGTCTGTCGGTCTGTCAGGTCGTCTGTCAGGTCGGTTGGTCTGTCAGGTCTGTCTGTCTGTCAGGTCTGTCGGTCTGTCAGGCCTGTCGGTCTGTCAGGTCGGTCGGCCTTTAAGGTCGGTCGGTCTGTCAGGTCTGTCGGTCATCAGGTCGGTCGGTCTGTCAGGTCTGTCGGTCTGTCAGGTCTGTCGGTTAGTCAGGTCTGTCGGTCTGTCAGGTCGGTCGGTCTGTCAGGTCTGTCGGTCAGTCAGGTCTGTCGGTCTGTCAGGTCTGTCGGTCTGTCAGGTATGTCGGTCAGTCAGGTCTGTCGGTCAGTCAGGTCTGTCGGTCAGTCAGGTCTGCCGGTCTGTCAGGTCGGTCGGTCTCTCAGGTCGGTCGGTCTGTCAGGTCTGTCGGCCTGTCAGGTCTGTCGGTCAGCCAGGTCGGTCGGTCTGTCAGGTCGGTCGGTCTGTCAGGTCGGTCGGTCAGTCAGGTCTGTCAGTCTGTCAGGTCTGTCGGTCTGTCAGGTCGGTGGGTCCATCAGGTCTGTCGGTCAGTCTGGTCTGTCGGTCTGTCAGGTCTGTCGGTCAGTCAGGTCTGTCGGTCTGTCAGATCTGTCGGTCTGTCGGTCTGTATGGTCTGTCGGTCAGTCAGGTCTGTCAGGTCTTTCAGGTCGGTCGGTCTGTCAGGTCTGTCGGTCAGTCAGGTTGGTCGGTCAGTCAGGTCGGTCCGTCAGTCAGGTCGGTCGGTCTGTCAGGTCTGTCAGGTATGTCGGTCAGTCAGGTCAGTCAGGTCGGTCGGTCTGTCAGGTCCGTCAGGTCGGTCGGTCTCTCAGGTCGGTCGGTCAGTCAGGTCTGTCAGTCTGTCAGGACTGTCGGTCTGTCAGATCGGTCGGTCTATCAGGGCTGTCGGTGAGTCTGGTCTGTCGGTCTGTCAGGTCTGTCGGTCAGTCAGGTCTGTCGGTCTGTCGGTCTGTCGGTCAGTCAGGTCTGTCGGTCAGTCAGGTCTGTCGGTCTATCAGGTCTGTCGGTCTGTCAGGTCTGTCGGTCAGTCAGGTCTGTCGGTCTGTCAGGTCTGTCGGTCTGTCGGTCTGTATGGTCTGTCGGTCAGTCAGGTCTGTCAGGTCTGTCAGGTCGGTCGGTCTGTCAGGTCTGTCGGTCAGTCAGGTTGGTCGGTCAGTCAGGTCGGTCCGTCAGTCAGGTCGGTCGGTCTGTCAGGTCTGTCAGGTACGTCGGTCAGTCAGGTCAGTCAGATCGGTCGGTCTCTCAGGTCCTTCGGTCGGTCAGTCAGGTCGGTCGGTCTGTCAGGTCTGTCGGTCAGTCAGGTTGGTCGGTCAGTCAGGTCGGTCCGTCAGTCAGGTCGGTCGGTCTGTCAGGTCTGTCAGGTACGTCGGTCAGTCAGGTCAGTCAGGTCGGTCGGTCTGTCAGGTCCATCGGTCGGTCAGTCAGGTCGGTCGGACTGTCAGGTCAGTCGGTCAGTCAGTTCTGTCAGGTCTGTCGGTCAGTCAGGTCGGTCGGTCAGTCAGGTCGGTCCGTCAGTCAGGTCGGTCCGTCAGTCAGGTCGGTCAGTCTGTCAGGTCTGTCAGGTCTGTCGGTCTATCAGGTCAGTCAGGTCGGTCGGTCTGTCAGGTCCATCGGTCGGGCAGTCAGTCAGGTCGGTCGGTCTGTCAGGTCTGTCGGTCTGTCAGGTCTGTCGGTCAGTCAGGTCTGTTGGTCAGTCAGGTCTGTCGGTCAGTCAGGTCGCACGGCCAGTCAGGTCTTTCTGTCAGTCAGGTCTGTCGGTCAGTCAGGTCTGTCGGTCTGTCAGATCTGTCGATCAGGCAGGACTGTCGGTCAGTCAGGTCTGTCGGTCTCTCAGGTCTGTCGGTCAGTCAGGTCTGTCGGTCTGTCAGGTCTGTCGGTCAGTCAGGTCTGTCGGTCTGTCAGGTCGGTCGGTCTGTCAGGTCTGTCGGTCTGTCAGGTCTGTCAGGTCGGTCGGTCTGCCAGGTCTGTCAGGTCAGTCGGTCAGTCAGGTCTGTCGGTCTGTCTGGTCTGTCAGGTCCGTCGGTCTGTCAGGTCTGTCAGGTCGGTCGGTCTCTCAGGTCTGTCAGGTTGGTCGGTCAGTCAGGTCTGTCGGTCTGTCAGGTCGGTCGGTCTGTCAGGTCTGTCAGGTCGGTCGGCCTGTCAGGTCTGTTAGGTCGGTCTGTCAGTCAGGTCTGTCGGTCTGTCAGGTCAGTCAGGTTGGTCGTTCTGTCAGGTGTGTCAGGTGGCTCGGTCTGTCAGGTCTGTCGGTCTGTCAGGTCGGTCGGTCTGTCAGGTCTATCAGGTCGGTCGGTCAGTCAGGTTTGTCTGTCTGTCAGGTCTGTCAGGTCAGTCAGGTCTGTGAGGTCTGTCAGGTCGGTCGGTCTGTCAGGGCTGTCAGTCTGTCAGGTCTGTCGGTCTGTCAGGTCTGTCGGTCTGTCAAGTCTGTCGGTCTGTCAGGTCGGTCGGTCTGTCAGGTCTGTCGGTCAGTCAGGTCTGTCGGTCAGTCAGGTCTGTCGGTCACTCAGGTCTGTTGGTCTGTCAGGTCGTTCGGTCTGTCAGGTCTGTCAGATCGGTCGGTTTGTCAGGGCTGTCAGATCGGTCGGTCTGTCAGGTCTGTGTGGTCGGTCGGTCAGTCAGGTTTTTCGGTCTGTCAGGTCAGTCAGGTCGGTCGGTCTGTCAGGTCTGTCAGGTCGGTCGGTCTGTCAGGTCTGTCGGTCTGTCAGGTTTGTCAGGTCGGTCGGTCTGTGAGGTCGGTCGGTCAGTCAGGTCTGTCGGTCTGTCAGGTCTGTCAGGTCAGTCAGGTCTTTCAGGTCTGTCATGTCGGTCGGTCTGTCAGGTCTGTCGGTCTGTCAGGTCTGTCCGTCTGTCAGGTCGGTCGGTCTTTCAGGTCTGTCGGTCAGTCAGGTCTCTCGGTCAGTCAGGTCTGTCGGTCTGTCAGGTCGGTCGCTCAGGTCGGTTGGTCTGTCAGGTCTGTCAGGTCTGTCGGTCTGTCAGGTCTGTCGGTCTGTCAGGTCTGTCGGTCTGTCAGGTCTGTCGGTCTGTCAGGTCGGTCGGTCTGTCAGGTCGGTCGGTCTGTCAGGTCTGCCGGTCATCAGGTCGGTAGGTCTGTCAGGTCTGTCGGTCTGTCACGTCTGTTGGTCAGTCAGGTCTGTCGGTCTGTCAGGTCGGTCGGTCTGTCAGATCTGTCGGTCAGTCAGGTCTGTCGGTCTGTCAGGTCTGTCGGTCTGTCAGGTATGTCGGTCACTCAGGTCTGTCGGTCAGTCAGGTGTGTCGGTCAGTCAGGTCTGTCTGTCAGTCAGGTCTGCCGGTCTGTCAGGTCGGTCGGTCTGTCAGGTCGGTCGGTCTCTCAGGTCTGTCGGCCTGTCAGGTCTGTCGGTCAGCCAGGTCGGTCGGTCTGTCAGGTCTGTCGATCTGTCAGGTCTGTCGGTCAGTCTGGTCTGTCGGGCTGTCAGGTCTGTCGGTTAGTCGGGTCTGTCGGTCTGTCAGGTCTGTGGGTCTGTCAGGTCTGTCGGTCTGTCGGTCTCTCGGTCAGTCAGGTCTGTCGGTCAGTCAGGTCTGTCGGTCTATCAGGTCTGTCGGTCTGTCAGGTCTGTCGGTCAGTCACGTCTGTCGGTCTGTCAGGTCTGTCGGTCTGTCGGTCTGTATGGTCTGTCGGTCAGTCAGGTCTGTCAGGTCTGTCAGGTCGGTCGGTCTGTCAGGTCTGTCGGTCAGTCAGGTTGGTCGGTCAGTTAGGTCGGTCAGGTCTGTCGGTCAGTCAGTCAGGTCGGTCGGTCTGTCAGGTCAGTCGGTCAGTCAGGTCTGTCAGGTCTGTCGGTCAGTCAGGTCTGTCAGGTGTTTCCGTCAGTCAGTTTAGTCGGTCAGTCGGGTCGGTAGGTCAGTCAGGTCTGTCGGTCAGTCAGGTCTGTCAGGTCTGTCGGTCAGTCAGTTCGGTCGGTCTGTCAGGTCAGTCAGTCAGTCAGGTCTGACAGGTCGGTCGTTCAGTTAGGTCGGTCGGTGTGTCAGTTCTGTCGGTCAGTCAGGTCTGTCGGTCTGTCAGGTCTGTCGGTCTGTCGGTCTGTATGATCTGTCGGTCTGTCAGGTCTGTCAGGTATGTCGGTCAGTCAGGTCAGTCAGGTCGGTCGGTCTGTCAGGTCCGTCGGTCGGTCAGTCAGGTCGGTCGGTCTGTCAGGTCTGTCATTTCTGTCGGTCAGTCAGTCAGGTCGGTCGGTCTGTCAGGTCAGTCGGTCAGTCAGGTCTGTCAGGTCTGTCGGTCAGTCAGGTCTGTCAGGTCTTTCCGTCAGTCAGTTTAGTCGGTCAGTCGGGTCGGTAGGTCAGTCAGGTCTGTCGGTCAGTCAGGTCTGTCAGGTCTGTCGGTCAGTCAGTTCGGTCGGTCTGTCAGGTCAGTCAGTCAGGTCTGACAGGTCGGTCGTTCAGTTAGGTCGGTCGGTGTGTCAGGTCTGTCGGTCAGTCAGGTCTGTCGGTCTGTCAGGTCTGTCGGTCTGTCGGTCTGTATGATCTGTCGGTCAGTCAGGTCTGTCGGGTCTGTCGGTCAGTCAGTTCGGTCGGTCTGTCAGGTCAGTCGGTCAGTCAGGACTGACAGGTCGGTCGTTCAGTCAGGTCGGTCGGTGTGTCAGGTCTGTCGGTCAGTCAGGTCTGTCGGTCAGTCAGGTCTGTCGGTCTGTCAGGTCTGTCGGTCTGTCGGTCAGTCAGGTCTGTCGGGTCTGTCGGTCTGTCGGTCTGTCAGGTCGGTCGGTCTGTCGGTCTGTCAGGTCTGTCAGGTTTGTCGGTCAGTCAGGTCTGTCGGTCTGTCGGTCTTCGGTCTGTAAGCTCGGTCGGTCTGTCAGGTCTGTCGGTCAGTCAGGTCTGTCGGTCAGTCAGGTCTGTCGGTCAGTCAGGTCTGTCAGGTCGGTCGGTCTGTCGGTCAGTCAGGTCTGTCGGTCAGTCAGGTCTGTCGGTCAGTCAGATCTGTCAGGTCGGTCGGTCTGTCAGGTCTGTCGGTCAGTCAGGTCTGTCGGTCAGTCAGGTCGGTCGGTCAGTCAGGTCGGTCGGTCAGTCAGGTCGGTCGGTCTGTCAGGTTTGTCGGTCAGTCAGGTCGGTCGGTCAGTCAGGTCGGTCGGTCTGTTAGGTCGGTCGATCAGTCAGGTCGGTCGGTCTGTGAGGTCGGTCGGTCTGTCAGGTCTGTCAGGTCTGTCGGTCAGTCAGGTCTGTCAGGTCGGTCGGTCTTTCAGGTCTGTCGGTCAGTCAGGTCGGTCTTTCGGTCAGTCGGGTCGGTCCTTCTGTCAGGTCGGTCGGTCTGTCAGGTCGGTCGGTCTGTCAGGTCTGTCAGATCGGTCGGTCTGTCAGGCCTGTCAGATCGGTCGGTCAGTCAGGTCTGTCAGGTCGGTCGGTCAGTCAGGTTTTTCGGTCTGTCAGGTCAGTCAGGTCGGTCGGTCTGTCAGGTCTGTCAGGTCGGTCGGTCTGTCAGGTCTGTCGGTCTGTCAGGTTTGTCAGGTCGGTCGGTCTGTCAGGTCGTTCGGTCAGTCAGGTCTGTCGGTCTGTCAGGTCTGTCAGGTCAGTCAGGTCTGTCAGGTCTGTCAGGTCGGTCGGTCATTCAGGTCTGTCGGTCTGTCAGGTCTGTCATGTCGGTGGGTCTGTCAGGTCTGTCGGTCTGTCAGGTCTGTCCGTCAGTCAGGTCGGTCCGTCTTTCAGGTCTGTCGGTCAGTCAGGTCTCTCGGTCAGTCAGGTCTGTCGGTCTGTCAGGTCGGTCTGTCAGGTCGGTCTGTCAGGTCGGTTGGTCTGTCAGGTCTGTCGGTCTGTCAGGTCTGTCGGTCTGTCAGGTCTGTCGTTCTGTCAGGTCGGTCGGTCTGTCAGGTCGCTCGGTCTGTCAGTTCTGTCGGTCATCAGGTCGGTTGGTCTGTCAGGTCTTTCGGTCTGTCAGGTCTGTCGGTCAGTCAGGTCTGTCGGTCTGTCAGGTCGGTCGGTCTGTCAGGTATGTCGGTCAGTCAGGTCTGTCGGTCAGTCAGGTCTGTCGGTCAGTCAGGTCTGTCGGTCAGTCAGGTCGGTCGGTCTGTCAGGTCTGTCGGCCTGTCAGGTCTGTCGGTCAGCCAGGTCGGTCGGTCTATCAGATCTGTCGGTCAGTCAGGTCTGTCAGGTCGGTCGCTCTGTCAGGTCTGTCGGTCAGTCAGGTTGGTCGGTCAGTCAGGTCGGTCCGTCAGTCAGGTCGGTCGGTCTGTCAGGTCTGTCAGGTATGTCGCTCAGTCAGGTCAGTCAGGTCGGTCGGTCTGTCAGGTCCGTCGTTCGGTCAGTCAGGTCGGTCGGTCTGTCAGGTCTGTCAGGTCTGTCGGTCAGTCAGTCAGGTCGGTCGGTCTGTCAGGTCAGTCGGTCAGTCAGGTCTGTCAGGTCTGTCGGTCAGTGAGGTCTGTCAGGTCTGTCCGTCAGTCAGTTTAGTCGGTCAGTCGGGTCGATAGGTCAGTCAGGTCTGTCGGTCAGTCAGGTCTGTCAGGTCTGTCGGTCAGTCAGTTCGGTCGGTCTGTCAGGTCAGTCGGTCAGTCAGGTCTGACAGGTCTGTCGTTCAGTCAGGTCGGTAGGTGTGTCAGGTCTGTCGCTCAGTCAGGTCTGTCGGTCAGTCAGGTCTGTCGTTCTGTCAGGTCTGTCGGTCTGTATGATCTGTCGGTCAGTCAGGTCTGTCGGGTCCGTCGGTCTGTCGGTCTGTCAGGTCGGTCGGTCTGTCGGTCAGTCAGGTCTGTCAGGTTTGTCGGTTAGTCAGGTCTGTCGGTCTGTCGGTCTTCGGTCTGTCAGGTCTGTAAGGTCGGTCGGTCTGTCAGGTCTGTCGTTCAGTCAGGTCTGTCGGTCTGTCAGGTCTGTCGGTCAGTCAGGTCTGTCGGTCATTCAGGTCGGTCGGTCAGTCAGGTCGGTAGGTCTGTCAGGTCTGTCGGTCAGTCAGGTCGGTCGGTCAGTCAGGTCGGTCGGTCTGTTAGGTCGGTCGATCAGTCAAGTCGGTCGGTCTGTCAGGTCGGTCGGTCTGTCAGGTCTGTCAGGTCTGTCGGTCAGGCAGGTCTATCAGGTCGGTCGGTCTTTCAGGTCTGTCGGTCAGTCAGGTTGGTCGGTCAGTCAGGTCGGTCTGTCAGTCAGGTCGGTCGGTCTGTCAGGTCTGTCAGGTATGTCGGTCAGTCAGGTCAGTCAGGTCGGTTGGTCTGTCAGGTCCATCGGTCGGGCGGTCAGTCAGGTCGGTCGGTCTGTCAGGTCTGTCAGGTCTGTCGGTCACTCAGTCAGGTCTGTCGGTCTGTCAGGTCTGTCGGTCAGTCAGGTCGCACGGCCAGTCAGGTCTGTCGGTCAGTCAGGTCTGTCTGTCAGTCAGGTCTGTCGGTCTGTCGGTCAGTCAGGTCTGTCGGTCAGTCATGTCTGCCAGGTCTGTCAGGTCGGTCGGTCAGTCAGGTCGATCAGGTCCGTCGGTCTGTCAGGTCTGTAAGCTCGGTCGGTCTGTCAGGTCTGTCAGGTCGGTTGGTCAGTCAAGTCTGTCGGTCTGTCAGGACGGTCGGTCTGTCAGGTCTGTCAGGTCCGTCTGTCAGTGAGGTCTGTCGGTCTGTCGGTCAGTCAGGTCGGTCGGGCTGTCAGGTGTGTCGGTCAGTCAGGTCGGTCGGTCAGTCAAGTTGGTCCGTCTGTCAGGTGTGTCAGGTGGGTCGGTCTGTCAGGTCTGTCGGTCTGTCAGGTCGGTCGGTCTGTCAGGTCTGTCAGGTCTGTCAGGTCAGTCGGTCTGTCAGGTCTGTCGGTCTGTCAGGTCGGTCGGTCTGTCAGGTCTGTCGGTCTGTCAAGTCTGTCGGTCTGTCAGGTCGGTCGGCCAGTCAGGTCTGTCGGTCAGTCAGGTCTGTCGGTCAGTCAGGTCTGTCGGTCAGTCAGGTCTGTCGGTCTGTCAGGTCGCTCGGTCTGTCAGGTCGGTCGGTCTGTCAGGTCTGTCAGGTCGGTCGGTCTGTCAGGTCTGTCAGATCCGTCGGAGAGTCAGGTCAGTCGGTGTGTCAGGTCTATCAGTCAGTCAGGTCGGTCGGTCAGTCAGGTCGGTCGGTCTGTTAGGTCTGTCGATCAGTCAGGTCGTTCGGTCAGTCAGGTCGGTCGGTCAGTCAGATCGGTCGATCTGTCAGGTCTGTCAGGTCTGTCGGTCAGTCAGGTCTGTCAGATCCGTCGGTCTGTCAGGTCTGTCGGTCAGTCAGGTCGGTCGGTCAGTCAGGTCGGTCGGTCTGTCAGGTCTGTCAGGTATGTCGGTCAGTCAGGTCAGTTAGGTCGGTCGGTCTGTCAGGTCAATCGGTCGGGCGGTCAGTCAGGTCGGTTGGTCTGTCAGGTCTGTCAGGTCTGTCGGTCAGTCAGTCAGGTCGATCGGTCTGTCAGGTCAGTCGGTCAGTCAGGTCTGTCGGTCAGTCAGGTCTGTCAGGTCTGTCCGTCAGTCAGTTCAGTCGGTCAGTCGGTTCGGTCGGTCAGTCAGGTCTGTCGGTCAGTCAGGTCTGTCAGGTCTGTCGGTCAGTCAGGTCGGTCTGTCTGGTCAGTCGGTCAGTCAGGTCTGACAGGTCTGTCGTTCAGTCAGGTCGGTCGGTGTGTCAGGTCTGTCGGTCAGTCAGGTCTGTCGGTCAGTCAGGTCAGTCGGTCAGTCAGGTCGGTCGGTCAGTCAGGTCTGTCAGGTCTTTCGGTCAGTCAGGTCTGTCAGGTCTGTCGTTCAGTCAGGTCGGTCGGTCCTTCAGGTCAGTCGGTTAGTCAGGTCGGTCGGTCTGTCAGGTCTGTTGGTCTGTCAGGTCTGTCAGGTCGGTCGGTCTGTCAGGTCTGTCAGGTCGGTCGGTCAGTCAGGTCTGTCGGTCTGTCAGGTCTCTCGGTCAGTCAGGTCGATCGGTCAGTCAGGTCGGTCGGTCAGTCAGGTCGGTCGGTCTGTCAGGTCTGTCGGTCAGTGAGGTCGCTCGGTCAGTCTGGTCGGTCAGTATGTCAGGTCTGTCGATCAGTCAGGTCGGTTCGCTCAGTCAGGTAGGTCGGTCAGTCAGGTCGGTCGGTCTGTCAGGTCTGTCATGTCAGTCGGTCAGTCAGGTCTGTCTGATCTGTCGGACAGTCAGGTCAGTCGGTCTGTCAGGTCTATCAGTCTGTCAGGTTGGTCGGTCTGTCAGGTGTGTCGGTCAGTCAGGTCTGTCGGTCTGTCAGGTCTGTCGGTCTCTCAGGTCTGTCGGTCTGTCAGGTCGGTCGGTCGGTCTGTCAGGTCTGTCGGTCAGTCAGGTCTGTCGGTCTGTCAGGTCAGTCTGTCAGGTCTGTCGGTCTGTCAGGTCTGTCGGTCAGTCAGGTCTGTCGGTCAGTCAGGTCTGTCGGTCTCTCAGGTCAGTCGGTAGGTCAGGTCTGTCGGTCTGTCAGGTCGGGCGGTCTGTCAGGTCTGTCGGTCAATCAGGTCTTTCGGTCAGTCAGCTCTGTCGGTCTATCAGGTCTGTCGGTCTGTCCAGTCTGTCGGTCTGTCAGGTCGGTGGGTCTGTCAGGTCTGTCGGTCAGTTAGGTCTGTCGGTCTGTCAGGTCTGTCGGTCTGACAGGTCGGTCGGTCTGTCAGGTCCGTCGGTCAGCCAGGTCTGTGGGTCTGTCAGGTCTGTCGGTCAGTCAGGTCTGTCTGTCTGTCAGGTCCTTCGGTCTGTCAGGTCTGTCGGTCAGTCAGGTCTGTCGGTCTGTCAGGTTTGTCGGTCTGTCAGGTCTTTCGGTCTGTCAGGTCTGTCAGTTAGTCAGGTCTGTCAAGTCTGTCGGTCTGTCGGTCTGTCAGGTCGGTCGGTCTGTCGGTCTGTCAGGTCTTTCAGGTCTGTCGGTCAGTCAGGTCTGTCGGTCTGTCAGGTCTGTCAGGTTGGTCGGTCTGTCAGGTCTGTCGGTCAGTCAGGTCTGTCGGTCAGTCGGGTCTGTCGGTCAGTCAGGTCTGTCAGGTCGGTCGGTCTGTAAGGTCTGTCGGTCAGTCAGGTCTGTCGGTTAGTCAGGTTGATCGGTCAGTCAGGTCGGTCGGTCAGTCAGGTCGGACGCTCTGTCAGGTCTGTCGGTCAGTAAGGTCGGTCGGTCAGTCAGGTCGGTCGGTCAGTCAGGTCGGTCGGTCTGTCAGGTCTGTCGGTCAGTAAGGTCTGTCGGTCAGTAAGGTCGGTCGGTCTTTCAGGTCGGTCGGTCATTCAGGTCTGTCAGGCCTGTTTGGTCAGTCAGGTCTGTCAGGTGGGTCGGTCTGTCAGGTCTGTCGGTCAGTCAGGTCAGTTGGTCAGTCAGGTCGGTCAGTCAGGTCGGTAGGTCTGTCGGTCAGTTAGGTCGGTCGGTAAGTCAGGTCTCTCAGGTCTGTCGGTCAGTCAGGTCTGTCAGGTCTGTCGGTCGGTCAGGTCGGTCGGTCTGTCAGGTCAGTCGGTCAGTCAGGTCTCTCAGGTCTGTCGGTCAGGCAGGTCAGTCGGTCAGTCAGTTCTGTCAGGTCAGTCGGTCAGTCAGGTAATTCAGGTCTGTCGGTCTGTCAGGTCTGTCGGTCTGTCAGGTCTGTCGGTCAGTGAGGTCGGTCGGTCTGTCAGGTCTGTCAGGTCTGTCAGGTCAGTCGGTCTGTCAGGTCAGTCGGTCAGTCAGGTCTGTTAGGTCTGTCGGGAAGTCAGGTCTGACGGTCAGTCAGGTCTGTCGGTCAGTCAGATCTGTCAGGTCTGTCGGTCAGTCGGTCAGTCAGGGGTGTCAGGTCAGTCGGTCAGTCAGGTCTGTCGGTCTGTCAGGTCGGTCGGTCTGTCAGGTCTGTCAGGTCGGTCGGTCTGTCAGGTCTGTTGGTCAGTCAGGTCGGTCGGTCTGTCAGGTCTGTCGGTCTGTCAGGTCTGTCGGTCAGTCAGGTCTGTCGGTCTGTCAGGTCGGTCGGTCTGTCAGGTCTGTCGGTCAGTCAGGTCTGTCGGTCTGTCAGGTCTGTCGGTCTGTCAGGTATGTCGGTCAGTCAGGTCTGTCGGTCAGTCAGGTCTGTCGATCAGTCAGGTCTGTCGGTCAGTCAGGTCTGTCGGTCTGTCAGGTCGAACGGTCTGTCAGGTCTGTCGGCCTGTCAGGTCTGTCGGTCAGCCAGGTCGGTCGGTCTGTCAGGTCTGTCGGTCTGTCAGCTCGGTCGGTCTGTCAGGTCGGTCGGTCAGTCAGGTCTGTCGGTCTGTCAGGTCTGTCGGTCTGTCAGGTCTGTCGGTCTGTCAGGTCGGTCGGTCTATCAGGTCTGTCGGTCAGTCAGGTCTGTCGGTCTGGCAGGTCTGTCGGTCAGTCAGGTCTGTCGGGCTGTCAGGTCTGTCGGTCAGTCAGGTCTGTCGGTCTGTCGGTCTGTCGGTCAGTCAGGTCTGTCGGTCAGTCAGGTCTGTCGGTCTGTCAGGTCTGCCGGTCTGTCATGTCTGTCGGTCAGTCAGGTCTGTCGGTCTGTCAGGTCTGTCGGTCTGTCGGTCTGTATGGTCTGTCGGTCAGTCAGGTCTGTCAGGTCTGTCAGGTCGGTCGGTCTGTCATGTCTGTCGGTCAGTAAGGTCGGTCGGTCAGTCAGGTCGGTCCGTCAGTCAGGTCGGTCGGTCTGTCAGGTCTGTCAGGTCTGTCGGTCAGTCAGTCAGGTCTGTCGGTCTGTCAGGTCAGTCGGTCAGTATGGTCTGTCAGGTCCGTCGGTCAGTCAGGTCTGTCAGGTCTGTCCGTCAGTCAGTTCAGTCGGTCAGTCGGGTCGGTAGGTCAGTCAGGTCTGTCGGTCAGTCAGGTCTGTCAGGTCTGTCGGTCAGTCAGGTCGGTCGGTCTGTCAGGTCAGTCGGTCAGTCAGGTCTGACAGGTCTGTCGTTCAGGCAGGTCGGTCGGTGTGCCTGGTCTGTCGGTCAGTCAGGTCTGTCGATCAGTCAGGTCTGTCGCTCTGTCAGGTCTGTCGGTCTGTCGGTGTGTATGGTCTGTCGGTCAGTCAGGTCTGTCAGGTCTGTCGGTCTGTCGGTCTGTCAGGTGGGTCGGTCTGTCGGTCTGTCAGGTCTGTCAGGTTTGTCGGTCAGTCAGGTCTGTCGGCTTCGGTCCTTCAGGTCTGTCAGGTCGGTCGGTCTGTCACGTCTGTCGCTCAGTCAGGTCTGTCGGTCAGTCAGGTCTGTCAGGCAGTCAGGTCTGTCAGGTCGGTCGGTCTGTCAGGTCTGTCGGTCAGTCAGGTCTGTCGGTCAGTCAGGTCTGTCGGTCAGTCAGGTCTGTCAGGTCGGTCGGTCTGTCAGGACTGTCGGTCAGTCAGGTCTGTCGGTCAGTCAGTTCGGTCAGTCAGGTCGGTCGGTCAGTCAGGTCGATCGGTCTGTCAGGTCTGTCGGTCAGTCAGGTCTGTCGGTCAGTGAGGTCGGTCGGTCCGTCAGTCAGGTCGGTCGGTCTGTCAGGTCTGTCAGGTATGTCAGTCAGTCAGGTCTGTCGGTCAGTCAGGTCGCCGGGCCAGTCAGGTCTGTCGGTCAGTCAGGTCTGTCGGTCAGTCAGGTCTGTCGGTCTTTCAGGTCTGTCCGTCAGTCAGGTCTGTCGGTCAGTCAGGTCTGTCGGTGTGTCAGGTCTGTCGGTCAGTCAGGTCTGTCGGTCTGTGAGGTCTGTCGGTCAGTCAGGTCTGTCGGTCTGTCAGGAAGGTCGGTCTGTCAGGTCTGTCGGTCTGTCAGGTCTGTCAGGTCGGTCGGTCTGCCAGGTCTGTCAGGTCAGTCGGTCAGTCAGGTCTGTCGGTCTGTCAGGTTGGTCGGTCTGTCAGGTCTGTCAGGTCGGTCTGTCGGTCAGGTCTGTCGGTCTGTCAGGTCAGTCAGGTCTGTCAGGTCGGTCGGTCTGTCAGGTCTTTCAGTTCGGTCGGTCAGTCAGGTCTGTCGGTCTGTCAGGTCTGTCAGGTCAGTCAGGCCTGTCAGGTCTGTCAGGTCGGTCTGTCAGGTCTGACGGTCTGTCACGTCGGTCGGTCTGTCAGGTCTGTCGGTCTGTCAAGTCTGTCGGTCTGTCAGGTCGGTCGGTCTGTCAGGTCTGTCGGCCAGTCAGGTCTGTCGGTCAGTCACGTCTGTCGGTCAGTCAGGTCTGTCGGTCTGTCAGGTGAGTCGGTCTGTCAGGTCGGTCGGTCTCTCAGGTCTGTCAGGGCGGTCGGTCTTTCAGGTCTGTCAGATCGGTCGGTCTGTCAGGTCTGTCAGGT
Source organism: Tenodera sinensis (assembly GCA_030765045.1). Taxonomy (NCBI): domain Eukaryota; kingdom Metazoa; phylum Arthropoda; class Insecta; order Mantodea; family Mantidae; genus Tenodera; species Tenodera sinensis. The sequence continues at coordinate 79,278,954 of CM060969.1, read as the reverse complement.
CGGTCGGTCAGTCAGGTCTGTCGGTCTCGCAGGTCAGTCAGGTCGGTCGGTCTCTCAGATCTGTCAGGTCGGTCGGTCTGTCAGTTCTGTCGGTCTGTCAGGTTTGTCAGGTCGGTCGGTCTGTCAGGTCGTTCGGTCAGTCAGGTCTCTCGGTCTGTCAGGTCTGTCAGGTCAGTCACGTCTATCAGGTCTGTCAGGTCGGTCGGTCTGTCAGGTCTGTCGGTCAGTCAGGTCTGTCGGTCTGTCAGGTCTGTCATGTTGGTCGGTCTGTCAGGTCTGTCGGTCTGTTAGGTCTGTCCGTCTGTCAGGTCGGTCGGGCTTTCAGGTCTGTCGGTCAGTCAGGTCTGTCGGTCAGTCAGGTCTGTCGGTCTGTCAGGTCGGTCTGTCAGGTCTGTCGGTCTGTCAGGCCTGTCGGTCTGTCAGGTCTGTCGGTCTGTCAGGTCGGTCGGTCTTTCAGGTCTGTCGGTCAGTCAGGTCTGTCGGTCTGTCAGGTCGGTCGGTCTGTCAGGTCTGTCGGTCTGTCAGGTCTGTCGGTTAGTCAGGTCTGTCGGTCTGTCAGGTCGGTCGTTCTGTCAGGTAAGTCAGGTCTGTCGGTCTGTCAGGTCTGTCGGTCTGTCAGGTATGTCGGTCAGTCAGGTCTGTCGGTCAGGCAGGTCCGTCGGTCAGTCAGGTCTGTCGGTCAGTCAGGTCTGTCGCTCTGTCAGGTCCGTCGGTCTGTCAGGTCTGTCGATCTGTCAGATCGGTCGGTCTGTCAGGTCTGTCGGCCTTTCAGGTCTGTCGGTCAGCCAGGTCTGTCGGTCTGTCAGGTCTGTCGGTCTGTCAGGTCTGTCGGTCTGTCAGGTCGGTCGGTCTGTCAGTTCGGTCGGTCAGTCAGGTCTGTCGGTCTGTCAGGTCTGTCGATCTGTCAGGTCGGTCGGTCTGTCAGGTCTGTCGGTGAGTCAGGTCCGTCGGTCTGTCAGGTCTGTCGGTCTGTCAGGTCTGTCGGTCAGTCAGGTCTGTCGGTCTGTCGGTCGGTCGATCAGTCAGGTCTGTCGGTCAGTCAGCTCTGTCGGTCTGTCAGGTCTGTCGGTCTGTCAGGTCTGTCGGTCTGTCAGGTCTGTCGGTCAGTCAGGTCTGTCAGGTCTGTCCGTCAGTCAGTTCAGTCGGTCAGTCGGGTCGGTAGGTCAGTCAGGTCTGTCGGACAGTCAGGTCTGTCTGGTCTGTCGGTCAGTCAGGTCGGTCGGTCTGTCAGGTCAGTCGGTCAGTCAGGCCTGACAGGTCTGTCGTTCAGTCAGGTCGGTCGGTGTGTCAGGTCTGTCGGTCAGTGAGGTCTGTCGGTCAGTCAGGTCTGTCGGTCTGTATGGTCTGTCGGTCAGTCAGGTCTGTCGGTCTGTGAGGTCTGTCAGGTCTGTCGGTCAGTCAGGTCTGTCGGTCTGTCGGTCTTCGGTCTGTCAGGTCTGTCAGGTCGGTCGGTCTGTCAGGTCTGCCGGTCAGTCAGGTCTGTCGGTAAGTCAGGTCTGTCGGTCAGTCAGGTCTGTCGGTCAGTCAGATCTGTCAGGTCGGTCGGTATGTCAGGTCTGTCGGTTAGTCAGGTCTGTCGGTCAGTCAGGTCTGTCGGTCAGTCAGGTCTGTCGGTCAGTCAGGTCTGTCAGGTCGGTTGGTCTGTCAGGTCTGTCGGTCAGTCAGGTCTGTCTATCAGTCAGGTCGGTCGGTCAGTCAGGTCGGTCGGTCAGTCAGGTCGGTCGGTCTGTCAGGTCTGTCGGTCAGTCAGGTCGCTCGGTCAGTCAGGTCGGTCAGTCTGTTAGGTTTGTCGATCAGTCAGGTCGTTCGGTCAGTGAGGTCGGTCAGTGAGGTCGGTCGGTCTGACAGGTCGGTCGGTCTGTCAGGTGTGTCGGTCAGTCAGGTCTGTCAGGTCGGTCGGTCTGTCAGGTCTGTCGGTCAGTCAGGTCGGTCGGTCAGTCAGGTCGGTCCGTCAGTCAGGTCGGTCGTCATGTCAGGTCTGTCAGGTATGTCGGTCAGTCAGGTCAGTCAGGTCGGTCGGCCTGTCCGGTCCATTGGCCGGGCGGTCAGTCAGGTCGGTCGGTCTGTCAGGTCTATCAGGTCTGTCGGTCAGTCAGTCAGGTCGGTCGGTCTGTCAGGTCAGTCGGTCAGGTCGGTCGGTCTGTCAGGTCGGTCTGTCAGGTCGGTCTGTCAGGTCTGTCACGTCTGTCGGTCAGTCAGGTCAATCAGGTTGGTCGGTGTGTCAGGTCTGTCGGTCGGTCGGTGAGTCAGGTCGGTCGGTCTGTCAGGTATGTCGGCCAGTCGGTCAGTCAGGTCGGTTGGTCTGTCAGGTCTGTCAGGTCAGTCGGTCAGTCAGGTCCGTCAGGTCTGTCGGTCAGTCAGGTCTGTCAGGTCTCTCGGTCAGTCAGGTCTGTCAGGTCAGTCAGGTCAGTCGGTCAGTCAGATCTGTCGGTCAGTCAGGTCTGTCGGTCAGTCAGGTCTGTCAGGTCTGTCGGTCAGTCAGGTCGGTCGGTCTGTCAGGTCAGTCGGTCAGTCAGGTCTGTCAGGTCTGTCGGTCAGTCAGGTCGGTATGTCTGTCAGGATTGTCGGTCAGTCAGGTCTGTCGGTCTGCCAGGTCTGTCGGTCAGTCAGGTCTGTCGGTCAGTCAGGTCTGTCGGTCAGTCAGGTCGCACGGCCAGTCAGGTCTGTCGGTCAGTCAGGTCTGTCGGTCAGTCAGGTCTGTCGGTCAGTCAGGTCTGTCGATCTGCCAGGTCTGTCGGTCAGTCAGGTCTGTCGGTCAGTCAGGTCTGTCGGTCTGTCAGGTCTGTTGGTCAGTCAGGTCTGTCGGTCGGTCAGGTCGGTCGGTCTGTCAGGTCTGTCGGTTCTTAAGGTCTGTCAGGTCGGTCGGTCTGCCAGGTCTGTCAGGTCTGTCGGTCAGTCAGGTCTGTCGGTCTGTGAGGTCTGTCGGTCAGTAAGTTCTGTCGGTCTGTCAGGTCTGTCGGTCAGTCAGGTCTGTCGGTCTGTCAGGTCGGTCGATCTGTCAGGTCTGTCGGTCTGTCAGGTCTGTCAGGTCGGTCGGTCGGTCTGCCAGGTCTGTCAGGTCCGTCGGTCAGTCAGGTCTGTCGGTCTGTCACGTCTGTCAGGTCCGTCGGTCTGTCAGGTCTGTCAGGTCGGTCGGTCTGTCAGGTCTGTCAGGTCGGTCAGTCAGGTCTTTCGGTCTGTCGGTCTGTCGATCAGTCAGGGTTGTCGGTCTGTCAGGTCTGTCGGTCTGTCAGGTCTGTCGGTCAGTCAGGTCTGTAGGTCTGTCAGGTCTGTCGGTCTGTCTGTATGGTCTGTCGGTCAGTCAGGTCGGTCGGTCAGTCAGGTCGGTCCGTCAGTCAGGTCGGTCGGTCTCTCAGGTCTGTCAGGTATGTCGGTCAGTCAGGCCAGTCAGGTCGGTTGGTCTGTCAGGTCCGTCGGTCGGTCGGTCAGTCAGGTCGGTCGGTCTGTCAGGTCTGTCAGGTCTGTCGGTGAGTCAGGTCGGTCGGTCTGTCAGGTATGTCGGCCAGTCGGTCAGTCAGGTCGGTCTGTCAGGTCGGTCTGTCAGGTCGGTCTGTCAGGTCTGTCACGTCTGTCGGTCAGTCAGGTCAATCAGGTTGGTCGGTGTGTCAGGTCTGTCGGTCGGTCGGTGAGTCCGGTCGGTCGGTCTGTCAGGTATGTCGGCCAGTCGGTCAGTCAGGTCGGTTGGTCTGTCAGGTCTGTCAGGTCAGTCGGTCAGTCAGGTCCGTCAGGTCTGTCGGTCAGTCAGGTCTGTCAGGTCTCTCGGTCAGTCAGGTCTGTCAGGTCAGTCAGGTCAGTCGGTCAGTCAGATCTGTCGGTCAGTCAGGTCTGTCGGTCAGTCAGGTCTGTCAGGTCTGTCGGTCAGTCAGGTCGGTCGGTCTGTCAGGTCAGTCGGTCAGTCAGGTCTGTCAGGTCTGTCGGTCAGTCAGGTCGGTATGTCTGTCAGGATTGTCGGTCAGTCAGGTCTGTCGGTCTGCCAGGTCTGTCGGTCAGTAAGGTCTGTCGGTCAGTCAGGTCTGTCGGTCAGTCAGGTCGCACGGCCAGTCAGGTCTGTCGGTCAGTCAGGTCTGTCGGTCAGTCAGGTCTGTCGGTCAGTCAGGTCTGTCGATCTGCCAGGTCTGTCGGTCAGTCAGGTCTGTCGGTCAGTCAGGTCTGTCGGTCTGTCAGGTCTGTTGGTCAGTCAGGTCTGTCGGTCGGTCAGGTCGGTCGGTCTGTCAGGTCTGTCGGTTCTTAAGGTCTGTCAGGTCGGTCGGTCTGCCAGGTCTGTCAGGTCTGTCGGTCAGTCAGGTCTGTCGGTCTGTGAGGTCTGTCGGTCAGTAAGTTCTGTCGGTCTGTCAGGTCTGTCGGTCAGTCAGGTCTGTCGGTCTGTCAGGTCGGTCGATCTGTCAGGTCTGTCGGTCTGTCAGGTCTGTCAGGTCGGGCGGTCGGTCTGCCAGGTCTGTCAGGTCCGTCGGTCAGTCAGGTCTGTCGGTCTGTCACGTCTGTCAGGTCCGTCGGTCTGTCAGGTCTGTCAGGTCGGTCGGTCTGTCAGGTCTGTCAGGTCGGTCAGTCAGGTCTTTCGGTCTGTCGGTCTGTCGATCAGTCAGGGTTGTCGGTCTGTCAGGTCTGTCGGTCTGTCAGGTCTGTCGGTCAGTCAGGTCTGTAGGTCTGTCAGGTCTGTCGGTCTGTCTGTATGGTCTGTCGGTCAGTCAGGTCGGTCGGTCAGTCAGGTCGGTCCGTCAGTCAGGTCGGTCGGTCTCTCAGGTCTGTCAGGTATGTCGGTCAGTCAGGCCAGTCAGGTCGGTTGGTCTGTCAGGTCCGTCGGTCGGTCGGTCAGTCAGGTCGGTCGGTCTGTCAGGTCTGTCAGGTCTGTCGGTCAGTCAGTCAGGTCGGTCGGTCTGTCAGGTCAGTTGGTCAGTCAGGTCTGTCAGGTCTGTCGGTCAGTCAGGTCTGTCAGGTCTGTCCGTCATTCAGTTCAGTCGGTCTGTCGGGTCGGTAGGTCAGTCAGGTCTGTCGGTCAGTCAGGTCTGTCAGGTCTGTCGGTCAGTCAGGTCGGTCGGTCTCTCAGGTCAGTCGGTCAGTCAGGTCTGACAGGTCTTTCGTTCAGTCAGGTCGGTCGGTGTGCCTGGTCTGTCGGTCAGTCAGGTCTGTCGGTCAGTCAGGTCTGTCGGTCTGTCAGGTCTGTCGGTCTGGCGATCTGCCAGGTCTGTCGGTCAGTCAGGTCTGTCGGTCAGTCAGGTCTGTTGGTCTCTCAGGTCTGTTGGTCAGTCAGGACTGTCGGTCTGTCAGGTCGGTCGGTCTTTCAGGTCTGTCGGTTCTTCAGGTCTGTCAGGTCGGTCGGTCTGCCAGGTCTGTCAGGTCTGTCGGTAAGTCAGGTCTGTCGGTCTGTGAGGTCTGTCGGTCAGTCAGGTCTGTCGGTCTGTCTGGTCTGTTGGTCAGTCAGGTCTGTCGGTCTGTCAGGTCGGTCGATCTGTCAGGTCTGTCGGTCTGTCAGGTCTGTCAGGTCGGTCGGTCGGTCTGCCAGGTCTGTCAGGTCGGTCGGTTAGTCAGGTCTGTCGGTCTGTCAGGTCTGTCAGGTCCGTCGGTCTGTCAGGTCTGTCAGGTCGGTCGGTCTGTCAGGTCTGTCAGATCGGTCGGTCAGTCAGGTCTGTCGGTCTGTCAGGTCGGTCGGTCTGTCAGGTCTGTCAGGTCGGTCGGTCAGTCAGGTCTCTCGGTCTGTCAGGTCTGTCAGGTCAGTCAGGTCTGTCAGGTCTGTCAGGTCGGTCGGTCTGTCAGGTCTGTCGGTCAGGTCTGTCGTTCTGTCAGGTCTGTCATGTCGGTCGGTCTGTCAGGTCTGTCGGTCTGTCAGGTCTGTCCGTCTGTCAGGTCGGTCGGTCTTTCAGGTCTGTCGGTCATGCAGGTCTGTCGGTCAGTCAGGTCTGTCGGTCTGTCAGGTCGGTCTGTCTGGTCGGTCGGTCTGTCAGGTCATTCGGTCTGTCAGGTCTGTCGGTCTGTCAGGTCTGTCGGTCTGTCAGGTCGGTCGGTCTGTCAGGTCTGTCAGGTCGGTCGGTCTGTCAGGTCTGTCGGTCAGTCAGGTCTGTCGGTCTGTCAGGTTTGTCGGTCTGTCAGGTCGGTCGGTCTGTCAGGTCTGTCGGTCTGTCAGGTCTGTCATGTCGGTCGGTCTCTCAGGTCTGTCGGTCTGTCAGGTCTGTCCATCTGTCAGGTCGGTCGGTCTTTCAGGTCTGTCGGTCAGTCAGGTCTGTCGGTCAGTCAGGTCTGTTGGTCTGTCAGGTCGGTCTGTCTGGTCGGTCGGTCTGTCAGGTCATTCGGTCTGTCAGGTGTGTCGGTCTGTCAGGTCTGTCGGTCTGTCAGGTCGGTTGGTCTGTCAGGTCTGTCAGGTCGGTCGGTCTGTCAGGTCTGTCGGTCAGTCAGGTCTGTCGGTCTGTCAGGTCTGTCGCTCTGTCAGGTCGGTCGGTCTGTCAGGTCTGTCGGTCAGTCAGGTCTGTCGGTCTGTCAGGTCTGTCGGTCTGTCAGGTATGTCGGTCAGTCAGGTCTGTCGGTCAGTCAGGTCTGTCGGTCTGTCAGGTGGGTCGGTCTGTCAGGTCAGTCGGTCTGTCAGGTCGGTCGGTTTTTTCAGCTCTGTCGGCCCGTCAGGTCTGTCGGTGAGCCAGGTCTGTCGGTCTGTCAGTTCTGTCGGTCTGTCAGGTCTGTCGGTCTATCAGGTCGGTCGGTCTGTCAGGTCGCTCGGTCAGTCAGGTCTGTCGGTCTGTGAGGTCTGTCGGTCTTTCAGGTCGGTCGGTCAGTCAGGTCTGTCGGTCAGTCAGGTCTGTCAGGTCTGTCGGTCAGTCAGGACGGTCGGTCTGTCAGGTCAGTCGGTCAGTCAGGTCTGACAGGTCTTTCCTTCAGTCAGGTCGGTCGGTGGGCCTGGTCTATCGGTCAGTCAGGTCTATCGGTCAGTCAGGTCTGTCGGTCTGTCAGGTCTGTCGGTCTGTCGATCTGCCAGGTCTGTCGGTCAGTCAGGTCTGTCGGTCAGTCAGGTCTGTCGGTCTGTCAGGTCTGTTGGTCAGTCAGGTCTGTCGGTCTGTCAGGTCGGTCGGTCTGTCAGGTCTGTCGGTTCCTAGGGTCTGTTAGGTCGGTCGGTCTGCCAGGTCTGTCAGGTCTGTCGGTCAGTCAGGTCTGTCGGTCTGTGAGGTCTGTCGGTCAGTCAGGTCTGTCGGTCTGTCAGGTCTGTCGGTCAGTCAGGTCTGTCGGTCTGTCAGGTCGGTCGATCTGTCCGGTCTGTCGGTCTGTCAGGTCTGTCAGGTCGGTCGGTCGGTCTGCCAGGTCTGTCAGGTCGGTCGGTCAGGCAGGTCTGTCGGTCTGTCAGGTCTGTCAGGTCCGTCGGTCTGTCAGGTCTGTCAGGTCGGTCGGTCTGTCAGGTCAGTCAGGTCGGTCGGTCAGTCAGGTCTGTCGGTCTGTCAGGTCGGTCGGTCTGTCAGGTCTGTCAGGTCGGTCGGTCAGTCAGGTCTCTCGGTCTGTCAGGTCTGTCAGGTCAGTCAGGTCTGTCAGGTCGGTCGGTCTGTCAGGTCTGTCGGTCAGGTCTGTCGTTCTGTCAGGTCTGTCATGTCAGTCGGTCTGTCAGGTCTGTCGGTCTGTCAGGTCTGTCCGTCTGTCACGTCGGTCGGTCTTTCAGGTCTGTCGGTCAGTCAGGTCTGTCGGTCAGTCAGGTCTGTCGGTCTGTCAGGTCGGTCTGTCTGGTCGGTCGGTCTGTCAGGTCATTCGGTCTGTCAGGTCTGTCGGTCTGTCAGGGCGGTCGGTCTGTCAGGTCTGTCAGGTCGGTCGGTCTGTCAGGTCTGTCGGTCAATCAGGTCTGTCGGTCTGTCAGGTCTGTCGGTCTGTCAGGTCGGTCGGTCTGTCAGGTCTGTCGGTCTGTCAGGCCTGTCGGTCAGTCAGGTCTGTCGCTCTGTCAGGTCGGTCGGTTTGTCAGGTCTGTCGGTCAGTCAGGTCTGTCGGTCTGTCAGGTCTGTCGGTCTGTCAGGTATGTCGGTCAGTCAGGTCAGTCAGGTCTGTCGGTCAGTCAGGTCTGTCGGTCAGTAAGGTCTGTCGGTCTGTCAGGTCGGTCGGTCTGTCAGGTCAGTCGGTCTGTCAGGTCGGTCGGTTTTTTCAGCTCTGTCGGCCCGTCAGGTCTGTCGTTCAGCCAGGTCTGTCGGTCTGTCAGTTCTGTCGGTCTAGAAGGTCTGTCGGTCTATCAGGTCGGTCGGTCTGTCAGGTCGGTCGGTCAGTCAGGTCTGTCGGTCTGTCAGGTCTGTCGGTCTTTCAGGTCGGTCGGTCTGTCAGGTCTGTCGGTCAGTCAGATCTGTCGGTCTGTCGGTCTGTCGGTCATCCAGGTCTGTCGGTCAGTCAGGTCGGTCGGTCTGTTAGGTCTGTCGATCAGTCAGGTTGTTCGGTCAGTCAGGTCGGTCAGTCAGGTCGGTCGGTCTGTCAGGTCGGTCGGTCTGTCAGGTCGGTGGGTCTGTCAGGTCTGTCAGGTGTGTCGGGCAGTCAGGTCTGTCAGGTCGGTCGGTCTGTAAGGTCTGTCGGTGAGTCAGGTCGGTCGGTCAGTCAGGTCGGTCCGACAGTCAGGTCGGTCTGTCAGGTCTGTCAGGTATGTCGGACAGTCAGGTCAGTCAGGTCGGTCGCTCTGTCACGTCCATCGGCCGGGTGGTCAGTCAGGTCGGTCGGTCTGTCAGGTCTGTCAGGTCTGTCGGTCAGTCAGTCAGGTCGGTCGTCTGTCAGGTCAGTCGGTCAGTCAGGTCGGTCGGTCTGTCAGGTCGGTCTGTCAGGTCTGTCACGTCTGTCGGTCAGTCAGGTCAGTCAGGTTTGTCGGTGTGTCAGGTCTGTCGGTCGGTCGGTCAGTCAGGTCGGTCGGTCTGTCAGATATGTCGGTCAGTCGGTCAGTCGGTCAGTCAGGTCGGTCGGTCTGTCAGGTCTGTAAGGTCAGTCGGTCAGTCAGGTCCGTCAGGTCTGTCGGTCAGTCAGGTCTGTCAGGTCTCTCGGTCAGTCAGGTTTGTCAGGTCGGTCAGGTCAGTCGGTCAGTCAGATCTGTCGGTCAGTCAGGTCTGTCGGTCAGTCAGGTCTGTCAGGTCTGTCGGTCAGTCAGGTCGGTCGGTCTGTCAGGTCAGTCGGTCAGTCAGGTCAGTCAGGTCTGTCGGTCAGTCAGGTCGGTCGGTCTCTCAGGTCTGTCGGTCAGTCAGGTCTGTCGGTCTGTCAGGTCTGTCGGTCAGTCAGGTCTGTCGGTCAGTCAGGTCTGTCGGTCAGTCAGGTCGCACGGCCGGTCAGGTCTGTCAGTCAGTCAGGTCTGTCGGTCAGTCAGGTCTGTCGGTCTGTGAGGTCTGTCAGTCATTCAGGTCTGTCGGTCTGTCAGGTCGGTCGGTCTGTCAGGTCTGTCGGTCTGTCAGGTCTGTCAGGTCGGTCGGGCTTCCAGGTCTGTCAGGTCGGTCGGTCAGTCAGGTCTGTCGGTCTGTCAGGTCTATCAGGTCCGTCGGTCTGTCAGGTCTGTCAGGTCTGTCGGTCTGTCAGGTCTGTCAGGTCGGTCGGTCAGTCAGGTCTATCGGTCTGTCAGGTCGGTCGGTCTGTCAGGTCTGTCAGGTCGGTCGGTCTGCCAGGTCTGTCAGGTCGGTCGGTCAGTCAGGTCTGTCGGTCAGTCAGGTCTGTCAGGTCAGTCGGTCAGTCAGGTCGGTCGGTCTGCCAGGTCAGTCGGTCAGTCAGGTCAGTCAGGTCTGTCGGTCAGTCAGGTCGGTCGGTCTGTCAGGTCTGTCGGTCAGTCAGGTCTGTCGGACTGTCAGGTCTGTCGGTCGGTCAGGTCTGTCGGTCAGTCAGGTCTGTCGGTCAGTGAGGTCTGTCGGTCAGTCAGGTCGCACGGCCGGTCAGGTCTGGCGGTCAGTCAGGTCTGTCGGTCAGTCAGGTCTGTCGGTCTGCCAGGTCTGTCGGTCAGTCAGCTTTGTCGGTCAGTCAGGTCTGTCGGTCTGTCAGGTCGGTCGGTCAGTCAGGTCTGTTGGTCTGTCAGGTCTGTCAGTCATTCAGGTCTGTCGGTCTGTCAGGTCGGTCGGTCTGTCAGGTCTGTCGGTCTGTCAGGTCTGTCAGGTCGGTCGGGCTGCCAGGTCTGTCAGGTCGGTCGGTCAGTCAGGTCTGTCGGTCTGTCAGGTCTGTCAGGTCCGTCGGTCTGTCAGGTCTGTCGGTCTGTCAGGTCTGTCAGCTCGGTCGGTCAGTCAGGTCTATCGGTCTGTCAGGTCGGTCGGTCTGCCAGGTCTGTCAGGTCGGTCGGTCAGTCAGGTCTCTCGGTCTGTCAGGTCTGTCAGGTCCGTCGGTCTGTCAGGTCTGTCAGGTCGGTCGGTCTGTCAGGACTGTCAGGTCAGTCAGGTCTGTCAGGTCTGTCAGATCTGTCGGTCTGTCAGGTCTGTCGGTCAGTCAGGTCTGTCGGTCTGTCAGGTCGGTCGGTCTGTCAGGTCTGTCGGTCAGTCAGGTCGGTGGGTTGTCAGGTCTGTCGGTCTGTCAGGTATGTCGGTCAGTCAGGTCTGTCGGTCAGTCAGGTCTGTCGGTCAGTCAGGTTTGTCGGTCAGTCAGGTCTGTCGGTCTGTCAGGTCGGTCGGTCTGTCAGGTATGTCGGTCTGTCAGGTCGGTCGGTCTGTCAGGTCTGTCGGCCTGTCAGGTCTGTCGGTCAGCCAGGTAAGTCGGTCTGTCGGGTATGTCGGTCAGTCAGCTCTGTCGGTCAGTCAGGTCTGTCGGTCAGTCAGGTCTGTCGGTCTGTCAGGTCGGTCGGTCTGTCAGGTCTGTCGGTCTGTCAGATCGGTCGGTCTGTCAGGTCTGTCGGCCTGTCAGGTCTGTCGGTCAGCCAGGTCTGTCGGTCTGTCAGGTCTGTCAGTCTGTGAGGTCTGTCGGTCTGTCAGGTCGGTCGGTCTGTCAGGTCTGTCGTTCTGTCAGGTCTGTCGGTCAGTCAGGTCTGTCGGTCTGTCAGGTCTGTCGGTCAGTCAGGTCTTTCGGTCTGTCGGGTCAGTCGATCAGTCAGGTTTGTCGGTCTGTCAGGCCTGTCGGTCTGTCAGGTCTGTCGGTCAGTCAGGTCTATAGGTCTGTCAGGTCTGTCGGTCTGTCTGTCTGTATGGTCTGTCGGTCAGTCAGGTCTGTGAGGTCTGTCAGGTCGGTCGGTCTGTCAGGTCTGTCGGTCAGTCAGGTCGGTCGGTCAGTCAGGTCGGTCCGTCAGTCAGGTCGGTCGGTCTCTCAGGTCTGTCAGGTATGTCGGTCAGTCAGGCCAGTCAGGTCGGTCGGTCTGTCAGGTCCGTCGGTCGGTCGGTCAGTCAGGTTGGTCGGTCTGTCAGGTCCGTCGGTCGGTCGGTCAGTCAGGTCGGTCGGTCTGTCAGGTCTGTCAGGTCTGTCGGTCAGTCAGTCAGGTCGGTCGGTCTGTCAGGTCAGTCGGTCAGTCAGGTCTGACAGGTCTTTCGTTCAGTCAGGTCGGTCGGTGTGCCTGGTCTGTCGGTCAGTCAGGTCTGTCGGTCAGTCAGGTCTGTCGGTCTGTCAGGTCTGTCGGTCTTTCGGTCTGTATGGTCTGTCGGTCAGTCAGGTCTGTCAGGTCTGTCGGTCTGTCAGGTGGGTCGGTCTGTCGGTCTGTCAGGTCTGTCAGGTTTGTCGGTCAGTCAGGTCTGTCGGTCTGTCGGTCTTCGGTCTGTCAGGTCTGTCAGGTCGGTCGGTCAGTCAGGTCTGTCGGTCAGTCAGGTCTGTCGGTCGGTCGGTCTGTCAGGTCTGTCGGTCAGTCAGGTCTGTCGGTCAGTCAGTTCGGTCGGTCAGTCAGGTCTGTCGGTCAGTCAGGTCGGTCGGTCTGTCAGGTCTGTCGGTCAGTCAGGTCGGTCGGTCAGTCAGGTCGGTCCGTCAGTCAGGTCGGTCGGTCTGTCAGGTCTGTCAGGTATGTCGGTCAGTCAGGTCTGTTGGTCAGTCAGGTCGGTCGGTCTGTCAGGTCGGTCGGTCTGTCAGGTCTGTCGGTCAGTCAGGTCGGTCGGTCTGTCAGGTCTGTCGGTCAGTCAGGTCGGTCGGTCAGTCAGGTCGGTCCGTCAGTCAGGTCGGTCGGTCGGTCAGGTCGGTCCGTCAGTCAGGTCGGTCGGTCTGTCAGGTCTGTCAGGTATGTCGGTCAGTCAGGTCTGTAGGTCAGTCAGGTCGGTCGGTCTGTCAGGTCGGTCGGTCTGTCAGGTCTGTCGGTCAGTCAGGTCGGTCGGTCTGTCAGGTCTGTCGGTCAGTCAGGTCGGTCGGTCAGTCAGGTAGGTCCGTCAGTCAGGTCGGTCGGTCTGTCAGGTCGGTCAGGTATGTCGGTCAGTCAGGTCTGTCGGTCAGTCAGGTCTGTCGGTCAGTCAGGTCTGTCGGTCAGTCAGGTCTGTCGGTCAGTCAGGTCTGTCGGTCTGTCAGGTCTGTCGGTCAGTCAGGTCTGTCAGTCTGTCAGGTCTGTCGGTCAGACAGGTCTGTCGGTCTGTCAGGTCGGTCGGTCAGTCAGTTCTGTCGGTCTATCAGGTCAGTCAGGTCGGTCGGTCTGTCAGATCTGTCAGGTCGGTCGGTCTGCCAGGTCTGTCGGTCTGTCAGGTTTGTCAGGTCGGTCGGTCTATCAGGTCGTTCGGTCAGTCAGGTCCCTCGGTCTGTCAGGTCTGTCAGGTCAGTCAGGTCTGTCAGGTCTGTCAGGTCGGTCGGTCTGTCAGGTCTGTCGGTCAGTCAGGGCTTTCGGTCTGTCAGGTCGGTCGGTCTTTGAGGTCTGTCGGTCAGTCAGGTGTGTCGGTCAGTCAGGTCTGTCGGCCTGTCAGGTCGGTCTGTCTGGTCGGTCGGTCGGTCTGTCAGGTCTGTCGGTCTGTCAGGTCGGTCGGTCTGTCAGGTCTGTCGGTCTCTCAGGTCTGTTGGTCAGTCAGGTCTGTCGGTCTGTCAGGTCGGTCGGTCTGTCAGGTCTGTCGGTCAGTCAGGTCTGTCGGTCTCTCAGGTCTGTCGGTCTGTCAGGTATGTCGGTCAGTCAGGTCTGTCGGTCAGTCAGGTCTGTCGGTTTGTCAGGTCTGTCGATCTGTCAGGTCGGTCGTTCTGTCAGGTCTGTCGGTCAGTCAGGTCTGTCGGTCTGTCAGGTCTGTCGGTCAGTAAGGTCTGTCGGTCTGTCAGCTCTGTCAGGTCGGTCGGTCTGCCAGGTCTGTCACGTCTGTCGGTCAGTCAGGTCTGTCGGTCTGTGAGGTCTGTCGGTCAGTCAGGTCTGTCGGTCTGTCAGGTCTGTCGGACAGTCAGGTCCGTCGGTCTGTCAGGTCGGTTGGTCTGTCAGGTCTGTCGGTGTGTCAGGTCTGTCAGGTCGGTCGGTCGGTCTGCCAGGTCTGTCAGGTCGGTCGGTCAGTCAGGTCTGTCGGTCTGTCAGGTCTGTCAGGTCCGTCGGTCTGTCAGGTTTGTCAGGTCGGTCGGTCTGTCAGGTCTGTCAGGTCGGTCGGTCAGTCAGGTCTGTCGGTCTGTCAGGTCTGTCAGGTCGGTTGGTCTGTCAGGTCTGTCAGGTTGGTCGGTCAGTCAGGTCTCTCGGTCTGTCAGGTCTGTCAGGTCAGTCAGGTCTGTCAGGTCTGTCAGGTCGGTCGGTCGGTCTGTCAGGTCTGTCGGTCAGTCAAGCCTGTCGGTCTGTCAGGTCTGTCATGTCGGTCGGTCTGTCAGGTCTGTCGGTCTGTCAGGTCTGTCCGTCTGTCAGGTCGGTCGGTCATTCAGGTCTGTCGGTCAGTCAGGTCTGTCGGTCAGTCAGGTCTGTCGGTCTGTAAGGTCGGTCTGTTTGGTCGGTCGGTCTGTCAGGTCTGTCGGTCTGTCAGGTCGGTCGGTCTGTCAGGTCTGTCAGGTCGGTCGGTCTGTCAGGTCTGTCGGTCAGTCCGGTCTGTAGGTCTGTCAGGTCTGTCGGTCTGTCAGGTCGGTCGGTCTGTCAGGTTTGTCGGTCGTTCAGGCCTGCCGGTCAGTCAGGTCTGTCGCTCTGTCAGGTTGGTCGGTCTGTCAGGTCTGTCGGTCAGTCAGGTCTGTCGGTCTGTCAGTTCTGTCGGTCTGTCAGGTATGTCGGTCAGTCAGGTCTGTCGGTCTGTCAGGTCTGTCGGTCTGTCGGTCTGTATGGTCTGTCGGACAGTCAGGACTGTCAGGTCTGTCGGTCTGTCGGTGTGCCTGGTCTGTCGGTCAGTCAGGTCTGTCGGTCCGTCAGGTCTGTCGGTCTGTCAGGTCTGTCGGTCTGTCGGTCTGTATGGTCTGTCGGACAGTCAGGACTGTCAGGTCTGTCGGTCTGTCGGTCTGTCAGGTGGGTCGGTCTGTCGGTCTGTCAGGTCTGTCAGGTTTGTCGGTCAGTCAAGTCTGTAGGTCTGTCGGTCTTCGGTCTGTCAGGTCTGTCAGGTCGGTGGGTCTGTCAGGTCTGTCGGTCAGTCAGGTCTGTCGGTCAGTCAGGTTTGTCAGGTCGGTCGGTCTGTCAGGTCTGTCGGTCAGTCAGGTCTGGCGGTCAGTCAGGTTTGTCAGGTCGGTCGGTCTGTCAGGTCTGTCGGTCAGTCAGGTCTGTCGGTCAGTCAATTCGGTCGGTCTGTTAGGTCTGTCGATCAGTCAGGTCGTTCGGTCAGTCAGGTCGGTCGGTCAGTCAGGTCGGTCGGTCTGTCAGGTCGGTTGGTCTGTGAGGTCTGTCGGTCAGTCAGGTCGGTCGGTCTCTCAGGTCTGTCGGTCAGTCAGGTCGGTCGGTCAGTCAGGTCGGTGCGTCAGTCAGGTCGGTCGGTCTGTGAGGTCTGTCAGGTATGTCGGTCAGTCAGGTCTGTTGGTCAGTCAGGTCTGTCGGTCTGTCAGGTCTGTCGGTCAGTCAGGTCTTTCGGTCTGTCAGGTCTGTCGGTCAGACAGGTCTGTCGGTCTGTCAGGTCGGTCGGTCTGTCAGGTCGGTCGGTCAGTCAGTTCTGTCGGTCTGTCAGGTCAGTCAGGTCGGTCGGTCTGTCAGATCTGTCAGGTCGGTCGGTCTGTCAGGTCTGTCGGTCTGTCAGGTTTGTCAGGTCGGTCGGTCTGTCAGGTCGCTCGGTCAGTCAGGTCTCTCGGTCTGTCAGGTCTGTCAGGTCAGTCAGGTCTGTCAGGTCTGTCAGGTCGGTCGTTCTGTCTGGTCTGTCGGTCAGTCAGGTCTGTCGGTCTGTCAGGTCTGTCATGTCGGTCGGTCTGTCAGGTCTGTCGGTCTGTCAGGTATGTCGGTCAGTCAGGTCTGTCGGTCAGTCAGGTCTGTGGGTCGGTCAGGTCTGTCGGTCAGTAAGGTCTGTCGGTCTGTCAGGTCGGTCGGTCTGTCAGGTCTGTCGGTCTGTCAGGTCGGTCGGTCTGTCAGGTCTGTCGGCCTGTCAGGTCTGTCGGTCAGCCAGGTCTGTCGGTCTGTCAGGTCTGTCGGTCTGTCAGGTCTGTCGGTCTGTCAGGTCTGTCGGTCTTTCAGGTCGGTCGATCTGTAAGGTATGTCGGTCAGTCAGGTCTGTCGGTCTGTCAGGTCTTTCGGTCAGTCAGGTCTGTCGGTCTGTCAGGTCTGTCGGTCAGTCAGATCTGTCGGTCTGTCGGTCATCCAATTCTGTCGGTCAGTCAGGTCGGTCGGTCTGTTAGGTCTGTCGATCAGTCAGGTTGTTCGGTAAGTCAGGTCGGCCAGTCAGGTCGGTCGGTCTGTCAGGTCGGTCGGTCTGTCAGGTCTGTCAGGTGTGTCGGTCAGTCAGGTCTGTCAGGTCGGTCGGTCTGTCAGGTCTGTCGGTCAGTCAGGTCGGTCGGTCAGTCAGGTCGGTCCGTCAGTCAGGTCGGTCGGTCTGTCAGGTCTGTCAGGTATGTCGGTCAGTCAGGTGAGTCAGGTCGGTCGGTCTGTCAGGTCCATCGGCCGGGTGGTCAGTCAGGTCGGTCGGTCTGTCAGGTCGGTCAGGTCAGTCGGTCAGTCAGATCTGTCGGTCAGTCAGATCTGTGGGTCAGTCAGGTCTGTCAGGTCTGTCGGTCAGTCAGGTCGGTCGGTCTGTCAGGTCAGTCGGTCAGTAAGGTCTGTCAGGTCTGTCGGTCAGTCAGGTCGGTCGGTCTGTCAGGTCTGTCGGTCAGTCAGTTCTGTCGGTCTGTCAGGTCTGTCGGTCAGTCAGGTCTGTCGGTCAGTCAGGTCGCACGGCCGGTCAGGTCTGTCGGTCAGTCAGGTCTGTCGGTCAGTCAGGTCTGTCGGTCTGCCAGGTCTGTCGGTCAGTCAGGTATGTCGGTCAGTGAGTCTGTCAGTCTGTCAGGTCTGTCGGTCAGTCAGGTCTGTTGGTCTGTCAGGTCTGTCAGTCAGTCAGGTCTTTCGGTCTGTCAGGTCGGTCGGTCTGCCAGGTCTGTCAGGTCGGTCTGTCAGTCAGGTCTGTCGGTCTGTCAGGTCTGTCGGTCTGTCAGGTCTGTCAGGTCCGTCGGTCTGTCAGGTCTGTCAGGTTGGTCGGTCTGTCAGGTCTGTCAGGTCAGTCGGTCAGTCAGGTCTTTCGGTCTGTCAGGTCGGTCGGTCTGTCAGGTCTGTCAGGTCGGTCGGTCTGTCAGGTCTGTCAGGTCAGTCAGGTCTGTCAGGTCTGTCAGACCTGTCGGTCTGTCAGGTCTGTCGGTCAGTCAGGTCTGTCGGTGTGTCAGGTCGGTCGGTCTGTCAGGTCTGTCGGTCAGTCAGGTCTCTCGGTCTGTCAGGTCTGTCGGTCTGTCAGGTATGTCGGTCAGTCAGGTCTGTCGGTCAGTCAGGTCTGTCGGTCAGTCAGGTCTGTCGGTCAGTCAGGTCTGTCGGTCTGTCAGGTCGGTCGGTCTGTCAGGTCTGTCGGTCTGTCAGGTCGGTCGGTCTGTCAGGTGTGTCGGCCTGTAAGGTCTGTCGGTCAGCCAGGTCTGTCGGTCTGTCAAGTACGTTGGTCAGTCAGCTCTGTGGGTCAGTCAGGTCTGTCGGTCAGTCAGCTCTGTCTTTCTGTAAGGTCGGTCGGTCTGTCAGGTCTGTCGGTCTGTCAGATCGGGAGGTCTATCAGGCCTATCGGCCTGTCAGGTCTGTCGGTCAGCCAGGTCTGTCGGTCTGTCAGGTCTGTCAGTCTGTGAGGCCTGTCAGTCTGTCAGGTCGGTCGGTCTGTCAGGTCGGTCGGTCAGTCAGGTCTGTCGGTCTGTCAGGTCTGTCGATCTGTCAGGTCGGTCGGTCTGTCAGGTCTGTCGATCAGTCAGGTCTGTCGTTCTGTCAGGTCTGTCGGTCAGTCAGCTCTGTCGGTCTGTCAGGTCTGTCGGTCAGTCAGGTCTGTAGGTCTGTCGGTCTGTCGATCAGTCAGGTCTGTCGCTCTGTCAGGTCTGTCGGTCTGTCAGGTCTGTCGGTCAGTCAGCTCTGTAGGTCTGTCAGGTCTGTCGGTCTGTCTGTATGGTCTGTCGGTCAGTAGGTCTGTGAGGTCTGTCAGGTCGGTCGGTCTGTCAGGTCTGTCGGTCAGTCAGGTCGGTCGGTCAGTCATGTCGGTACATCAGTCAGGTCGGTCGGTCTCTCAGGTCTGTCAGGTATGTCGGTCAGTCAGGCCAGTCAGGTCGGTCGGTCTGTCAGGTCCGTTGGTCGGTCGGTCAGTCAGGTCGGTCGGTCAGTCAGGTCGGTCGGTCTGTCAGGTCTGTCAGGTCTGTCAGGTCTGTCGGTCAGTCAGTCAGGTCGGTCGGTCTGTCAGGTCAGTCGGTCAGTCAGGTCTGTCAGGTCTGTCGGTCAGTCAGGTCTGTCAGGTCTGTCCGTCAGTCAGTTCAGTCGGTCAGTCGGTCGGTAGGTCAGTCAGGTCTGTCGGTCAGTCAGGTCTGTCAGGTCTGTCGGTCAGTCAGGTCGGTCGGTCTTTCAGGTCAGTTGGTCAGTCAGGTCTGACAGGTCTTTCGTTCAGTCAGGTCGGTCGGTGTGCCTGGTCTGTCGGTCAGTCAGGTCTGTCGGTCAGTCAGGTCTGTCGGTCTGTCAGGTCTGTCGGTCTGTCGGTCTGTATGGTCTGTCGGTCAGTCAGGTCTGTCAGGTCTGTCGGTCTGTCGGTCTGTCAGGTGGGTCGGTCTGTCGGTCTGTCAGGTCTGTCAGGTTTGTCGGTCAGTCAGGTCTGTAGGTCTGTCGGTCTTCGGTCTGTCAGGTCTGTCAGGTCGGTCGGTCTGTCAGGTCTATCGGTCAGTCAGGTCTGTCGGTCAGTCAGGTCTGTCGGTCAGTCAGGTCTGTCAGGTCGGTCGGTCTGTCAGGTCTGTCGGTGAGTCAGGTCTGTCGGTCAGTCAGATCTGTCGGACAGTCAGGTCTGTCAGGTCGGTCGGTCTGTCAGGTCTGTCGGTCAGTCAGGTCAGTCGGTCAGTCAGTTCAGTCGGTCAGTCAGGTCGGTCGGTCAGTCAGGTCGGTCGGTCTGTCAGGTCTGTCAGTCAGTCAGGTTGGTCGGTCAGTCAGGTCGGTCGGTCTGTTAGGTCTGTCGATCAGTCAGGTCGTTCGGTCAGTCAGGTCGGTCGGTCAGTCACGTCGGTCGGTCTGTCAGGTCGGTCGGCCTGTCAGGTCTGTCGGTCAGTCAGGTCTGTCAGGTCGGTCGGTCTGTCAGGTCTGTCGGTCAGTCAGGTCGGTCGGTAAGTCAGGTCGGTCCGTCAGTCAGGTCGGTCTGTCTGTCAGGTCTATCAGGTCTGTCAGGTATGTCGGTCAGTCAGGTCTGTTGGTCAGTCAGGTCTGTCGGTCAGTCAGGTCGCACGGCCAGTCAGGTCTGTCGGTCAGTCAGGTCTGTCGGTCAGTCAGGTCTGTCGGTCTGTCAGGTCTATCGATCAGTCAAGTCTGTCGGTCTGTCAGGTCTGTCGGTCTGTCAGGTCTGTCGGTCAGTCAGGTCTGTCGGTCTGTGAGGTCTGTCGGTCAGTCAGGTCTGTCCGTCTGTCAGGTCGGTCGGTCTGTCAGGTCGGTCGGTCAGTCAGGTCTGTCGGTCTGTCACGTCAGTCAGGTCGGTCGGTCTGTCAGATCTGTCAGGTCGGTCGGTCTGTCAGGTCTGTCGGTCTGTCAGGTTTGTCATGTCGGTCGGTCTGTCAGTCGTTCGGTCAGTCAGGTCTCTCGGTCTGTCAGGTCTGTCAGGTCAGTCAGGTCTGTCAGGTCTGTCAGGTCGGTCGGTCTGTCAGGTCTGTCGGTCAGTCAGGTCTGTCGGTCTGTCAGGTCTGTCATGTCGGTCGGTCTGTCAGGTCTGTCGGTCTGTCAGGTCTGTCCGTCTGTCAGGTCGGTCGGTCTTTCAGGTGTGTCGGTCAGTCAGGTCTGTCGGTCAGTCAGGTCTGTCGGTCTGTCAGGTCGGTCTGTCTGGTCGGTCGGTCGGTCTGTCAGGTCTGTCGGTCTGTCAGGTCTGTCGGTCTGTCAGCTCTGTCGGTCTGTCAGGTCGGTCGGTCTGTCAGGTCTGTCGGTCTGTCAGGTCTGTCGGTCAGTCAGGTCTGTCGGTCAGTCAGGTCTGTCGGTCAGTCAGCTCTGTCGGTCAGTCAGGTCTGTCGGTCTGTCAGGTCGGTCGGTCTGTCAGGTCTGTCGGTCTGTCAGATCGGTCGGACTGTCAGGTCTGTCGGCCTGTCAGGCCTGTCGGTCAGCCAGGTCTGTCGGTCTGTCAGGTCTGTCGGTCTGTCAGGTCTGTCGGTCTGTCAGGTCGGTCGGTCTGTCAGTTCGGTCGGTCGGTCAGGTCTGTCGGTTTGTCAGGTCTGTCGATCTGTCCGGTCTGTCGGTCTGTATGGTCTGTCGGTCAGTCAGGTCTGTCAGGTCTGACGGTCAGTCAGGTCGGTCGGTCTGTCAGGTCAGTCGGTCAGTCAGGTCTGACAGGTCTGTCCTTCAGTCAGGTCGGTCAGTGTGTCAGGTCTGTCGGTCAGTTAGGTCTGTCGGTCAGTCAGGTCTGTCGGTCTGTCAGGTCTGTCGGTCTGTTGGTCAGTCAGGTCTGTCAGGTCTGTCGGTCTGTCGGTCTGTCAGGTCTGTCGGTCAGTCAGGTCTGTCGGTCTGTCGGTCTTCGGTCTGTCAGGTCTGTCAGGTCGGTCGGTCTGTCAGGTCTGTCGGTCAGTCAGGTCTGTCAGTCAGACAGGTCTGTCGGTCAGACAGGTCTGTCAGGTCGGTCGGTCTGTCAGGTCTGTCGGTCAGTCAGGTCTGTCGGTCAGTCAGGTCTGTCAGGTCTGTCGGTCAGTCAGGTCTGTCTATCAGTCAGGTCGGTTGGTCAGTCAGGTCGGTCGGTCAGTCAGGTCGGTCGGTGTGTCAGGTCTGTTGGTCAGTCAGGTCGGTCGGTCAGTCAGGTCGGTCGGTCTGTCAGGTCTGTCGGTCTGTCAGGCCTGTCGATCTGTCAGGTCTGTAGGTCTGTCAGGTCGGTCGATCTGTCGGGTCGGTCGGTCAGTCAGGTCTGTCGGTCTGTCAGGTCTGTCGGTCTTTCAGGTCGGTCGGTCTGTCAGGTCTGCCGGTCAGAAAGGACCGTCGGTCTGTCAGGTCTGTCGGTCAGTCAGGTCTTTCGGTCTGTCAGGTCTGTCGGTCAGTCAGATGTGTCGGTCTGTCGGTCAGTCAGGTCTGTCGGTCAAGCAGGTCGGTCGGTCTGTTAAGTCTGTCGATCAGTCAGAATGTTCCGTCAGTCAGGGCGTTCAGTCAGGTCGGTCGGTCTGTCAGGTCGGTCGGTCTGTCAGGTCTGTCGGTCTGTCAGGTCTGTCGGTCAGTCAGGTCGCACGGCCAGTCAGGTCTGTCGGTCAGTCAGGTCTGTCGGTCAGTCAGGTCTGTCGGTCTGCCAGGTCTGTCGGTCTGTCAGGTTTGTCGGTCAGTCAGGTCTGTCGGTCTCTCAGGTCTGTCGGTCAGTCAGGTCTGTCGGTCAGACAGGTCTGTCGGTCTGTCAGGTCGGTCGGTCTGTCAGGTCGGTCGGTCTGTAAGGTCTGTCAGGTCGGTCGGTCTGCCAGGTCTGTCAGGTCGGTCGGTCAGTCAGGCCTGTTGGTCTGTCAGGTCTGTCAGGTCCGTCGGTCTGTCAGGTCTGTCAGGTCGGTCGGTCTGTCAGGTCTGTAGGGTCGGTCGGTCAGTCAGGTCTGTCGGTCTGTCAGGTCGGTCGGTCTGTCAGGTATGTCGGTCAGTCAGGTCTGTCGGTCTGTCAGGTCTGTCGGTCAGTCAGGTCTGTCGGTCTGTCAGGTCGGTCGGTCTGTCAGGTATGTCGGTCAGTCAGGTCTGTCGGTCACTCAGGTCTGTCGGTCAGTCAGGTCTGTCGGTCAGTCAGGTCTGTCGGTCAGTCAGGTCTGTCGGTCTGTCAGGTCGGTCGGTCTGTCAGGTCTGTCGGTCTGTCAGGTCCGTCGGTCTGTCAGGTCTGTCGGCCTGTCAGGTCTGTCGGTCAGCCAGGTCTGTCGGTCTGTCAGGTATGTCGGTCAGTCAGGTCTGTCGGTCAGTCAGGTCTGTCGGTCAGTCAGGTCTGTCGGTCAGTCAGGTCTGTCGGTCTGTCAGGTCAGTCGGTCTGTCAGGTCTGTCGGTCTGTCAGATCGGTCGGTCTGTCAGGTCTGTCGGTCTGTCAGGTCTGTCGGTCAGCCAGGTCTGTCGGTCTGTCAGGTCTGTCGGTCTGTCAGGTCGGTCGGTCAGTCAGGTCTGTCGGTCTGTCAGGTCGGTCGGTCTGTCAGGTCTGTCGGTCAGTCAGGTCTGTCGGTCTGTCAGGTCTGTCGGTCAGTCAGGTCTCTCGGTCTTACAGGTCTGTCGGTCAGTCAGGTGTGTCGGTCTGTCGGTCTGTCGATCAGTCAGGTCTGTCGGTCTGTCAGGTCTGTCGGTCTGTCAGGTCTGTCGGTCAGTCAGGTCTGTCGGTCTGTCAGGTCTGTCGGTCTATCGGTCTGTATGGTCTGTCGGTCAGGCAGGTCTGTCAGGTCTGTCAGGTCGGTCGGTCTGTCAGGACTGCCGGTCAGTCAGGTCGGTCGGTCAGTGAGGTCGGTCCGTCAGTCAGGTCAGTCGGTCTGTCAGGTCTGTCAGGTCTGTCGGTCAGTCAGTCAGGTCGGTCTGTCAGGTCAGTCGGTAGGTCAGGTCTGTCAGGTGTGTCGGTCAGTCAGGTCTGTCAGGTCTGTCCGTCAGTCAGTTCAGTCGGTCAGTCGGGTCGGTAGGTCAGTCAGGTCTGTCGGTCAGTCAGGTCTGTCAGGTCTGTCGGTCAGTCAAGTGGGTCGGTCTGTCACGTCAGTCGGTCAGTCAGGTCTGACAGGTCTGTCGTTCAGTCAGGTCGGTCGGTGTGTCAGGTCTGTCGGTCAGTCAGGTCTGTCGGTCAGTCAGGTCTGTCGGTCTGTCAGGTCTGTCGGTATGTCGGTCTGTATGGTCTGTCGGTCAGTCAGGTCTGTCAGGTCTGTCGGTCTGTCGGCCTGTCAGGTCGGTCGGTCTGTCGGTCTGTCAGGTCTGTCAGGTTTGTCGGTCAGTCAGGTCTGCCGGTCTGTCGGTCTTCGGTCTGTCAGGTCTGTCAGGTCGTTCGGTCTGTTAGGTCTGTCGGTCAGTCAGGTCTGTCGGTCAGTCAGGTCTGTCAGGTCGGTCAGTCTGTCAGGTCTGTCGGTCAGTCAGGTCTGTCGGTCAGTCAGGTCTGTCGGTCTGTCAGGTTTGTCGGTCAGTCAGGTCTGTCGGTCTCTCAGGTCTGTCGGTCAGTCAGGTCTGTCGGTCAGACAGGTCTGTCGGTCTGTCAGGTCGGTCGGTCTGTCAGGTCGGTCGGTCTGTAAGGTCTGTCAGGTCGGTCGGTCTGCCAGGTCTGTCAGGTCGGTCGGTCAGTCAGGCCTGTTGGTCTGTCAGGTCTGTCAGGTCCGTCGGTCTGTCAGGTCTGTCAGGTCGGTCGGTCTGTCAGGTCTGTAGGGTCGGTCGGTCAGTCAGGTCTGTCGGTCTGTCAGGTCGGTCGGTCTGTCAGGTATGTCGGTCAGTCAGGTCTGTCGGTCTGTCAGGTCTGTCGGTCAGTCAGGTCTGTCGGTCTGTCAGGTCGGTCGGTCTGTCAGGTATGTCGGTCAGTCAGGTCTGTCGGTCACTCAGGTCTGTCGGTCAGTCAGGTCTGTCGGTCAGTCAGGTCTGTCGGTCAGTCAGGTCTGTCGGTCTGTCAGGTCGGTCGGTCTGTCAGGTCTGTCGGTCTGTCAGGTCCGTCGGTCTGTCAGGTCTGTCGGCCTGTCAGGTCTGTCGGTCAGCCAGGTCTGTCGGTCTGTCAGGTATGTCGGTCAGTCAGGTCTGTCGGTCAGTCAGGTCTGTCGGTCAGTCAGGTCTGTCGGTCAGTCAGGTCTGTCGGTCTGTCAGGTCAGTCGGTCTGTCAGGTCTGTCGGTCTGTCAGATCGGTCGGTCTGTCAGGTCTGTCGGTCTGTCAGGTCTGTCGGTCAGCCAGGTCTGTCGGTCTGTCAGGTCTGTCGGTCTGTCAGGTCGGTCGGTCAGTCAGGTCTGTCGGTCTGTCAGGTCGGTCGGTCTGTCAGGTCTGTCGGTCAGTCAGGTCTGTCGGTCTGTCAGGTCTGTCGGTCAGTCAGGTCTCTCGGTCTTACAGGTCTGTCGGTCAGTCAGGTGTGTCGGTCTGTCGGTCTGTCGATCAGTCAGGTCTGTCGGTCTGTCAGGTCTGTCGGTCTGTCAGGTCTGTCGGTCAGTCAGGTCTGTCGGTCTGTCAGGTCTGTCGGTCTATCGGTCTGTATGGTCTGTCGGTCAGGCAGGTCTGTCAGGTCTGTCAGGTCGGTCGGTCTGTCAGGACTGCCGGTCAGTCAGGTCGGTCGGTCAGTGAGGTCGGTCCGTCAGTCAGGTCAGTCGGTCTGTCAGGTCTGTCAGGTCTGTCGGTCAGTCAGTCAGGTCGGTCTGTCAGGTCAGTCGGTAGGTCAGGTCTGTCAGGTGTGTCGGTCAGTCAGGTCTGTCAGGTCTGTCCGTCAGTCAGTTCAGTCGGTCAGTCGGGTCGGTAGGTCAGTCAGGTCTGTCGGTCAGTCAGGTCTGTCAGGTCTGTCGGTCAGTCAAGTGGGTCGGTCTGTCACGTCAGTCGGTCAGTCAGGTCTGACAGGTCTGTCGTTCAGTCAGGTCGGTCGGTGTGTCAGGTCTGTCGGTCAGTCAGGTCTGTCGGTCAGTCAGGTCTGTCGGTCTGTCAGGTCTGTCGGTATGTCGGTCTGTATGGTCTGTCGGTCAGTCAGGTCTGTCAGGTCTGTCGGTCTGTCGGCCTGTCAGGTCGGTCGGTCTGTCGGTCTGTCAGGTCTGTCAGGTTTGTCGGTCAGTCAGGTCTGCCGGTCTGTCGGTCTTCGGTCTGTCAGGTCTGTCAGGTCGTTCGGTCTGTTAGGTCTGTCGGTCAGTCAGGTCTGTCGGTCAGTCAGGTCTGTCAGGTCGGTCAGTCTGTCAGGTCTGTCGGTCAGTCAGGTCTGTCGGTCAGTCAGGTCTGTCGGTCAGTCAGGTCTATCGGTCAGTCAGGTCTGTCGGTCAGTCAGGTCAGTCGGTCAGTCAGGTCGGTAGGTCAGTCAGGTCGGTCGGTCTGTCAGGTCTGTCGGTCAGTCAGGTCTGTCGGTCAGTCAGGTCGGTCGGTCTGTTAGGTCTGTCGATCAGTCAGGTCGTTCGGTCAGTCAGGTCGGTCGGTCAGTCAGGTCGGTCGTTCTGTCAGGTCGGTCGGTCTGTCAGGTCGGTCGGTCTGTCAGGTCTGTCGGTCAGTCAGGTCTGTCAGGTCGGTCGGTCTGTCAGGTCTGTCGGTCAGTCAGGTCGGTCGGTCAGTCAGGTCGGTCCGTCAGTCAGGTCGGTCGGTCTGTCAGGTCTGTCAGGTATGTCGGTCAGTCAGGTCAGTCAGGTCGGTCGGTCTGTCACGTCCATCGGTCGGGCGGTCAGTCAGGTCGGTCGGTCTGTCAGGTCTGTCGGTATGTCGGTCTGTATTTTCTGTCGGTCAGTCAGGTCTGTCAGGTCTGTCGGTCTGTCGGCCTGTCAGGTCGGTCGGTCTGTCGGTCTGTCAGGTCTGTCAGGTTTGTCGGTCAGTCAGGTCTGCCGGTCTGTCGGTCTTCGGTCTGTCAGGTCTGTCAGGTCGTTCGGTCTGTTAGGTCTGTCGGTCAGTCAGGTCTGTCGGTCAGTCAGGTCTGTCAGGTCGGTCAGTCTGTCAGGTCTGTCGGTCAGTCAGGTCTGTCGGTCAGTCAGGTCTGTCGGTCAGTCAGGTCTATCGGTCAGTCAGGTCTGTCGGTCAGTCAGGTCAGTCGGTCAGTCAGGTCGGTAGGTCAGTCAGGTCGGTCGGTCTGTCAGGTCTGTCGGTCAGTCAGGTCTGTCGGTCAGTCAGGTCGGTCGGTCTGTTAGGTCTGTCGATCAGTCAGGTCGTTCGGTCAGTCAGGTCGGTCGGTCAGTCAGGTCGGTCGTTCTGTCAGGTCGGTCGGTCTGTCAGGTCGGTCGGTCTGTCAGGTCTGTCGGTCAGTCAGGTCTGTCAGGTCGGTCGGTCTGTCAGGTCTGTCGGTCAGTCAGGTCGGTCGGTCAGTCAGGTCGGTCCGTCAGTCAGGTCGGTCGGTCTGTCAGGTCTGTCAGGTATGTCGGTCAGTCAGGTCAGTCAGGTCGGTCGGTCTGTCACGTCCATCGGTCGGGCGGTCAGTCAGGTCGGTCGGTCTGTCAGGTCTGTCGGTATGTCGGTCTGTATTTTCTGTCGGTCAGTCAGGTCTGTCAGGTCTGTCGGTCTGTCGGCCTGTCAGGTCGGTCGGTCTGTCGGTCTGTCAGGTCTGTCAGGTTTGTCGGTCAGTCAGGTCTGCCGGTCTGTCGGTCTTCGGTCTGTCAGGTCTGTCAGGTCGTTCGGTCTGTTAGGTCTGTCGGTCAGTCAGGTCTGTCGGTCAGTCAGGTCTGTCAGGTCGGTCAGTCTGTCAGGTCTGTCGGTCAGTCAGGTCTGTCGGTCAGTCAGGTCTGTCGGTCAGTCAGGTCTATCGGTCAGTCAGGTCTGTCGGTCAGTCAGGTCAGTCGGTCAGTCAGGTCGGTAGGTCAGTCAGGTCGGTCGGTCTGTCAGGTCTGTCGGTCAGTCAGGTCTGTCGGTCAGTCAGGTCGGTCGGTCTGTTAGGTCTGTCGATCAGTCAGGTCGTTCGGTCAGTCAGGTCGGTCGGTCAGTCAGGTCGGTCGGTCTGTCAGGTCGGTCGGTCTGTCAGGTCGGTCGGTCTGTCAGGTCTGTCGGTCAGTCAGGTCTGTCAGGTCGGTCGGTCTGTCAGGTCTGTCGGTCAGTCAGGTCGGTCGGTCAGTCAGGTCGGTCCGTCAGTCAGGTCGGTCGGTCTGTCAGGTCTGTCAGGTATGTCGGTCAGTCAGGTCAGTCAGGTCGGTCGGTCTGTCACGTCCATCGGTCGGGCGGTCAGTCAGGTCGGTCGGTCTGTCAGGTCTGTCAGGTCTGTCGGTCAGTCAGTCAGGTCTGTCCGCCAGTCAGTTCAGTCGGTCAGAAGGGTCGGCTGGTCAATCAGGTCTGTCCGTCAGTCAGGTCTGTCAGGTCTGTCGGTCAGTCAGTTCGGTCTGTCAGGTCAGTCGGTCAGTCAGGTCTGACAGGTCTGTCGTTCGGTCAGGTCGGTCAGTGTGTCAGGTCTGTCGGTCAGTCAGGACTGTCGGTCTGTCAGGTCAGTCGGTCAGTCAGGTCGGTCGGTCAGTCAGGTCTGTCAGGTCTGTCGGTCAGTAAGGTCTCTCAGGTCTGTCGTTCAGTCAGGTCGGTCTGTCAGGTCAGTCGGTCAGTCAGGTCTGTCGGTCAGTCAGGTCGGTCGGTCTGTCAGGTCTGTCGGTCTGTCAGGTCTGTCAGGTCGTTCGGTCAGTCAGATCTGTGGGTCTGTCAGGTCTGTCGGTCAGTCAGGTCAATCGGTCAGTCAGGTCGGTTGGTCAGTCAGGTCGGTCGGTCTGTCAGGTCTGTCGGTCAGTGAGGTCGGTCAGTCAGTCAGGTCGGTCAGTATGTCAGGTCCGTCGATCAGTCAGGTCGGTTCGCTCAGTCAGGTAGGTCGGTCAGTCAGGTCGTGGGTCTGTCAGGTCTGTCAGGTCAGTCGGTCAGTCAGGTCTGTCAGAACTTTCGGACAGTCTGGTCAGTCGGTCTGTCAGGTCTGTCAGTCTGTCAGGTTGGTCGGTCTGTCAGGTCTGTCGGTCAGTCAGGTCTGTAGGTCTGTCAGGTCTGTCGGTCTGTCAGGTCGGTCGGTCTGTCAGGTCGGTCGGTCTGTCAGGTCTGTCGGTCAGTCAGGTCTGTCGGTCTGTCAAGTCGGTCGGTCTGTAAGGTCTGTCGGTCTGTCAGGTCTGTCAGTCAGTCAGGTCTTTCGGTCAGTCAGGTCTGTCGGTCAGTCAGGTCTGTCGGTCTGTCAGGTCGGTCGGTCTGTCAGGTCTGTCGGTCTGTCCGGTCGGTCGGTCTGTCAGGTCTGTCGGTCGATCAGGTCTTTCGGCCAGTCAGCTCTGTCGGTCAGTCGGGTCTGTCGGTCAGTCAGGTCTGTCAGGTCGGTCGGTCTGTAAGATCTGTCGGTCAGTCAGGTCTGTCGGTCAGTCAGGTCGAGCGGTCAGTCAGGTCGGTCGGTCAGTCAGGTCAGTCGGTCTGTCAGGTCTGTAGGTCAGTAAGGTAGGTCGGTCAGTCTGGTCGGTCGCTATGTCAGGTCTGTCGATCAGTCGGGTCATTCGGTCAGTTAGGTCGGTCGGTCAGTCAGGACGGTCGGTCTGTCAGGTCGGTCAGTCATTCAGGTCTGTCAGGTCTGTTAGGTCAGTCAGGTCTATCAGGTCGGTCGGTCTGTAAGGTCTGTCGGTCAGTCAGGTCAGTCGGTCAGTCAGGTCGGTCAGTCAGGTCGGTAGGTCTGTCGGTCAGTTAGGTCGGTCGGTAAGTCAGGTCTCTCAGGTCTGTCGGTCAGTCAGGTCTGTCAGGTCTGTCGGTCAGTTAGGTCGGCCGGTCTGTAAGGTCAGTCGGTCAGTCAGGTCTGTCAGGTCTGTCAGTCAGGTCAGTCGGTCGGTCAGTTCTGTCAGGTCAGTCGGTCAGTCAGGTCGGTCGGCCTGTCAGGCCTGTCAGGTCTGTCGGTCTGTCAGGTCAGTCGGTCTGTCAAGTCTGTCGGTCTGTCAGGTCTGTCGGTCTGTCAGGTCTGTCGGTCAGTCAGGTCGGTTGGTCAGTCAGATCGGTCGGTCTGTCAGTTCTGTCGGTCTGTCAGGTTTGTCGGTCAGTCAGGTCGGTCGGTCTGTCAGGTCTGTCAGTTCTGTCAGGTCAGTCGGTCTGTCAGGTCAGTCGGTCAGTCAGGTCTGTCAGGTCAATCGGTCAGTCAGGTCGGTCGGTAGGTCAGGTCTGTCGGTCAGTCAGTTCGGTCTGTCAGGTCAGTCGGTCAGTCAGGTCTGACAGGTCTGTCGTTCGGTCAGGTCGGTCAGTGTAACAGGTCTGACGGTCAGTCAGGTCTGTCGGTCTGTCAGGTCAGTCGGTCAGTCAGGTCTGTCAGTTCTGTCAGGTCAGTCAGGTCTGTCATGTCTGTCGGTCAGTAAGGTCTCTCAGGTCTGTCGTTCAGTCAGGTCGGTCTGTCAGGTCAGTCGGTCAGTCAGGTCTGTCGGTCAGTCAGGTCGGTCGGTCTGTCAGGTCTGTCGGTCTGTCAGGTCTGTCAGGTCGTTCGGTCAGTCAGGTCTGTGGGTCTGTCAGGTCTGTCGGTCAGTCAGGTCAATCGGTCAGTCAGGTCGGTTGGTCAGTCAGGTCGGTCGGTCTGTCGGTCAGTGAGGTCGGTCAGTCAGTCAGGTAGGTCAGTATGTCAGTTCCGTCGATCAGTCAGGTCGGTTCGCTCAGTCAGGTAGGTCGGTCAGTCAGGTCGTGGGTCTGTCAGGTCTGTCAGGTCAGTCGGTCAGTCAGGTCTGTCAGATCTGTCGGACAGTCAGGTCAGTCGGTCTGTCAGGTCTGTCAGTCTGTCAGGTTGGTCGGTCTGTCAGGTCTGTCGGTCAGTCAGGTCTGTCGGTCTGTCAGGTCTGTCGGTCTGTCAGGTCGGTCGGTCTGTCAGGTCGGTCGGTCTGTCAGGTCTGTCGGTCAGTCAGGTCTGTCGGTCTGTCAAGTCGGTCGGTCTGTAAGGTCTGTCGGTCTGTCAGGTCTGTCAGTCAGTCAGGTCTTTCGGTCAGTTAGTCTGTCGGTCAGTCAGGTCTGTCGGTCTGTCAGGTCGGTCGGTCTGTCAGGTCTGTCGGTCTGTCCGGTCGGTCGGTCTGTCAGGTCTGTCGGTCGATCAGGTCTTTCGATCAGTCAGCTCTGTCGGTCTGTCAGGTCTGTTGGTCTGTCCAGTCTGTCGGTCTGTCAGGTCGGTCGGTCTGTCAGGTCTGTCGGTCAGTTAGGTCTGTCGGTCTGTCAGGTATGTCGGTCTGACAGGTCTGTCGGTCGGTCAGGTCCTTCGGTCTGTCAGGTCTGTCGGTCAGTCAGGTCTTTCGGTCTGTCAGGTCTGTCGGTCGGTCAATACTTTCGGTCTGTCAGGTCTGTCAGTTAGTCAGATCTGTCAAGTCTGTCGGTCTGTCGGTCTGTCAGTTCGGTCGGTCTGTCGGTCTGTCAGGTCTTTCAGGTCTGTCGGTCAGTCAGGTCTGTCGGTCTGTCAGGTCTGTCAGGTCGGTCGGTCTGTAGTGTCTGTCGGTCAGTCAGGTCTGTCGGTCAGTCGGGTCTGTCGGTCAGTCAGGTCTGTCAGGTCGGTCGGTCTGTAAGGTCTGTCGGTCACTCAGGCCTGTCGGTCAGTAAGGTCGGTCGGTCAGTCAGGTCGGTTGGTATGTCAGGTCTGTCGATCAGTCAGGTCGGTCGGTCAGTCAGATCGGTCAGTCAGTCAGGTCGGTCGGTTAGTCAGGTCGGTCGGTCTGTCAGGTCTGTCGGTCAGTTAGGTCGGTCGGTCAGGTCGGTCGGTATGTCAGGTCGGTCGGTCAGTCAGGTCGGTCGGTCTGTCAGGTCGGTCGGTCATTCAGGTCTGTCGGTCAGTCAGGTCAGTCGGTCAGTCAAGTCGGTAGGTGTGTCGGTCAGTCAGGTCGGTCAGTCAGGTCTGTCAGGTCTGTCGGTCAGTCAGGTCAGTCGGTCAGTCAGCTCTGTCAGGTCAGTCGGTCAGTCAGGTCGGTCGGTCTGTCAGGTCTGTCAGGTCTTTCAGGTCTGTCATTCTGTCAGGTCAGTCGGTCTCTCAGGTCTGTCGGTCAGTCAGGTGTGTCAGGTCACTCGGTCAGTCAGGTCGGTCGGTCTGTCAGGTCAGTCGGTCAGTCAGGTCTGTCAGGTCTGTCGGTCAGTCAGGTCAGTCGGTCAGTCAGCTCTGTCAGGTTAGTCGGTCAGTCAGGTCGGTCGGTCTGTCAGGTCTGTCAGGTCTGTCATTCTGTCAGGTCAGTCGGTCTGTCAGGTCTGTCAGGTCGGTTGGTCTGTCAGGTCTGTCGGTCAGTCAGGTCTGTCGGTCAGTCGGGTCTGTCGGTCAGTCAGGTCTGTCAGGTCGGTCGGTCTGTAAGATCTGTCGGTCAGTCAGGTCTGTCGGTCAGTCAGGTCGAGCGGTCAGTCAGGTCGGTCGGTCAGTCAGGTCGGTCGGTCTGTCAGGTCTGTCGGTCAGTAAGGTAGGTCGGTCAGTCTGGTCGGTCGGTATGTCAGGTCTGTCGATCAGTCGGGTCATTCGGTCTGTCAGGTCGGTCAGGCATTCAGGTCTGTCAGGTGTGTTAGGTCAGTCAGGTCTATCAGGTCGGTCGGTCTGTAAGGTCTGTCGGTCAGTCAGGTCAGTCGGTCAGTCAGGTCGGTCAGTCAGGTCGGTAGGTCTGTCGGTCAGTTAGGTCGGTCGGTAAGTCAGGTCTCTCAGGTCTGTCGGTCAGTCAGGTCTGTCAGGTCTGTCGGTCAGTTAGGTCGGCCGGTCTGTAAGGTCAGTCGGTCAGTCAGGTCTGTCAGGTCTGTCGGTCAGTCAGGTCAGTCGGTCAGTCAGTACTGTCAGGTCAGTCGGTCAGTCAGGTCGGTCGGCCTGTCAGGCCTGTCAGGTCTGTCGGTCTGTCAGGTCAGTCGGTCTGTCAAGTGTGTCGGTCTGTCAGGTCTGTCGGTCTGACAGGTCTGTCGGTCAGTCAGGTCCGTTGGTCAGTCAGGTCGGTCGGTCTGTCAGTTCTGTCGGTCTGTCAGGTCTGTCGGTCAGTCAGGTCGGTCGGTCTGTCAGGTCTGTCAGGTCTGTCAGGTCAGTCGGTCTGTCAGGTCAGTCGGTCAGTCAGGTCTGTCAGGTGAATCGGTCAGTCTGGTCTGTCGGTAGGTCAGGTCTGTCGGTCAGCCAGGTCGGTCGGTCTGTCAGGTCTGTCAGGTCTGTCACGTCAGTCGGTCTGTCAGGTCAGTCGGTCAGTCAGGTCTGTCAGGTCTGTCGGGAAGTCAGGTCTCACGGCCAGTCAGGTCTATCGGTCAGTCAGATCTGTCAGGTCTGTCGGTCAGTCGGTCTGTCAGGTCTGTCAGGTCAGTCGGTCAGTCAGGTCTGTCAGGTCTGTCGGTCTGTCAGGTCTGTCGGTCTGTCAGGCCTGTCGGTCAGTCAGGTCTGTCGGTCAGTCAGGTCTGTCGGTCTGACAGGTCGGTCGGTCAGTCAGGTCTGTCGGTCAGTCAGGTCTGTCGGTCAGTCAGGTCTGTCTGTCTGTCTGTCTGTCAGGTCGGTCGGTCTGTCAGGTCTGTCGGTCAGTCAGGTCTGTCGGTCTGTCAGGTCTGTCGGTCTGTCAGGTCTGTCGGTCAGTCAGGTCTGTCGGTCAGTCAGGTCTGTCGGTCAGTCAGGTCTTTCGGTCTGTCGGGTCGGTCGGTCTGTCAGGTCTGTCGGTCTGTCAGGTCGGTCGGTCTGTCAGGTCTGTCGGTCTGTCAGGTCTGTCGGTCAGTCAGGTCTGTCGGTATGTCAGGTCTGTCAGTCTGTCAGGTCTGTCGGTCTGTCAGGTCGGTCGGTCTGTCAGGTCGGTCGGTCAGTCAGGTCTCTCAGGTCTGCCGGTCTGTTAGGTCGGTCGGTCTGTCCGGTCTGTCGGTCAGTCAGGTCTGTCGGTCTGTCAGGTCTGTCGGAGAGTCAGGTCTGTCGGTCTGTCAGGTCTGTCGGTCAGTCAGGTCTGTCGGTCTGTCGGTCTGTCGCTCAGTCAGGTCAGTCAGTCAGGTCGATCGGTCTGTCAGGTCAGTCGGTCAGTCAGGTCTGTCAGGTCTGTCGGTCAGTCAGGTCGGTCTGTCAGATCAGTCGGTCAGTCAGGTCTGACAGGTCTGTCGTTCAGTCAGGTCGGTCGGTGTGTCAGGCCTGTCGGTCAGTCAGGTCTGACGGTCTGTCAGGTCAGTCGGTCAGTCAGGTCGGTCGGTCGGTCAGGTCTGTCAGGTCTATCGGTCAGTCAGGTCAGTCAGGTCTGTCGGTCAGTCGGGTCTGTCGGTCAGTCAGGTATGTCAGGTCGGTCGGTCTGTAAGGTCTGTCGGTCAGGCAGGTCTGTCGGTCAGTAAGGTCGGTCGGTCAGTCAGGTCGGTCGGTATCTCAGGTCTGTCGATCAGTCAGGTCGGTCGGTCAGTCAGGTCGGTCGGTCAGTCAGGTCGGTCGGTCTGTCAGGTCTGTCGGTCAGTAAGGTCGGTCGGTCAGTAAGGTCGGTCGGTATGTCAGGTCGGTCGGTCAGTCAGGTCGGTCGGTCTGTCAGGTCGGTCGGTCATTCAGGTCTGTCGGTCAGTCAGGTGAGTCGGTCAGTCAGGTCGGTAGGTCTGTCAGTCAGTCAGGTCGGTCGGTAAGTCAGGTCTCTCAGGTATGTCGGTCAGTCAGGTGTGTCAGATCTGTCGGTCAGTCAGGTCGGTCGGTCTGTCAGGTCAGTCGGTCAGTCAGGTCTGTCAGGTCTGTCAGTCAGTCAGGTCAGTCGGTCAGTCAGCTCTGTCAGCTCAGTCGGTCAGTCAGGTCGGTCGGTCTGTGAGGTCTGTCAGGTCGGTCGGTCTGTCAGGTCTGTCGGTCAGTCAGGTCTGTCAGGTCTGTCGGTCTGTCGAGTCTGTCGGTCAGTCAGGTCTGTCGGTCTGTCAGGTCGGTCGGTCTGTCAGGTCTGTCATTCTGTCAGGTCAGTCGGTCTGTCAGGTCTTTCAGGTCGGTCGGTCTGTCAGGTCTGTCGGTCAGTCAGGTCTGTCAGGTCTGTCGGTCTGTCGGGTCTGTCGGTCTGTCAGGCCTGTCGGTCAGTCAGGTCTGTCGGTCAGTCAGGTCTGTCGGTCGGTCAGGTCGACCGGTCAGTCAGGTCTGTCGGTCTTTAAGGTTGTCGGTCTGTCAGGTCGGTCGGTCAGTCAGGTCTGTCGGTCAGTCAGGTCGGTCGGTCAGTCAGGTCTGTCTGTCAGTCATGTCTGTCGGTCTGTCAGGTCTGTCGGTCAGTCAGGTCTGTCGGTCTGACAGGTCGGTCGGTCTGTCAGGTCAGTCGGTCAGTCAGGTCGGTTGGTCAGTCAGGTCTGTCATGTCTGTCGGTCAGTAAGGTCTCTCAGGTCTGTCGTTCAGTCAGGTCGGTCTGTCAGGTCAGTCGGTCAGTCAGGTCTGTCGGTCAGTCAGGTCGGTCGGTCTGTCAGGTCTGTCGGTCTGTCAGGTCTGTCAGGTCGTTCGGTCAGTCAGGTCTGTGGGTCTGTCAGGTCTGTCGGTCAGTCAGGTCAATCGGTCAGTCAGGTCGGTTGGTCAGTCAGGTCGGTCGGTCTGTCGGTCAGTGAGGTCGGTCAGTCAGTCAGGTCGGTCAGTATGTCAGTTCCGTCGATCAGTCAGGTCGGTTCGCTCAGTCAGGTAGGTCGGTCAGTCAGGTCGTGGGTCTGTCAGGTCTGTCAGGTCAGTCGGTCAGTCAGGTCTGTCAGATCTGCCGGACAGTCAGGTCAGTCGGTCTGTCAGGTCTGTCAGTCTGTCAGGTTGGTCGGTCTGTCAGGTCTGTCGGTCAGTCAGGTCTGTCGGTCTGTCAGGTCTGTCGGTCTGTCAGGTCGGTCGGTCTGTCAGGTCGGTCGGTCTGTCAGGTCTGTCGGTCAGTCAGGTCTGTCGGTCTGTCAAGTCGGTCGGTCTGTAAGGTCTGTCGGTCTGTCAGGTCTGTCAGTCAGTCAGGTCTTTCGGTCAGTTAGTCTGTCGGTCAGTCAGGTCTGTCGGTCTGTCAGGTCGGTCGGTCTGTCAGGTCTGTCGGTCTGTCCGGTCGGTCGGTCTGTCAGGTCTGTCGGTCGATCAGGTCTTTCGGTCAGTCAGCTCTGTCGGTCTGTCAGGTCTGTCGGTCTGTCCAGTCTGTCGGTCTGTCAGGTCGGTCGGTCTGTCAGGTCTGTCGGTCAGTTAGGTCTGTCGGTCTGTCAGGTATGTCGGTCTGACAGGTCTGTCGGTCGGTCAGGTCCTTCGGTCTGTCAGGTCTGTCGGTCAGTCAGGTCTTTCGGTCTGTCAGGTCTGTCGGTCGGTCAATACTTTCGGTCTGTCAGGTCTGTCAGTTAGTCAGATCTGTCAAGTCTGTCGGTCTGTCGGTCTGTCAGTTCGGTCGGTCTGTCGGTCTGTCAGGTCTTTCAGGTCTGTCGGTCAGTCAGGTCTGTCGGTCTGTCAGGTCTGTCAGGTCGGTCGGTCTGTAGTGTTTTTCGGTCAGTCAGGTCTGTCGGTCAGTCGGGTCTGTCGGTCAGTCAGGTCTGTCAGGTCGGTCGGTCTGTAAGGTCTGTCGGTCACTCAGGCCTGTCGGTCAGTAAGGTCGGTCGGTCAGTCAGGTCGGTTGGTATGTCAGGTCTGTCGATCAGTCAGGTCGGTCGGTCAGTCAGATCGGTCGGTCAGTCAGGTCGGTCGGTTAGTCAGGTCGGTCGGTCTGTCAGGTCTGTCGGTCAGTTAGGTCGGCCGGTCTGTAAGGTCAGTCGGTCAGTCAGGTCTGTCAGGTCTGTCGGTCAGTCAGGTCAGTCGGTCAGTCAGTACTGTCAGGTCAGTCGGTCAGTCAGGTCGGTCGGCCTGTCAGGCCTGTCAGGTCTGTCGGTCTGTCAGGTCAGTCGGTCTGTCAAGTCTGTCGGTCTGTCAGGTCTGTCGGTCTGACAGGTCTGTCGGTCAGTCAGGTCCGTTGGTCAGTCAGGTCGGTCGGTCTGTCAGTTCTGTCGGTCTGTCAGGTCTGTCGGTCAGTCAGGTCGGTCGGTCTGTCAGGTCTGTCAGGTCTGTCAGGTCAGTCGGTCTGTCAGGTCAGTCGGTCAGTCAGGTCTGTCAGGTGAATCGGTCAGTCTGGTCTGTCGGTAGGTCAGGTCTGTCGGTCAGCCAGGTCGGTCGGTCTGTCAGGTCTGTCAGGTCTGTCACGTCAGTCGGTCTGTCAGGTCAGTCGGTCAGTCAGGTCTGTCAGGTCTGTCGGGAAGTCAGGTCTCACGGCCAGTCAGGTCTATCGGTCAGTCAGATCTGTCAGGTCTGTCGGTCAGTCGGTCTGTCAGGTCTGTCAGGTCAGTCGGTCAGTCAGGTCTGTCAGGTCTGTCGGTCTGTCAGGTCTGTCGGTCTGTCAGGCCTGTCGGTCAGTCAGGTCTGTCGGTCAGTCAGGTCTGTCGGTCTGACAGGTCGGTCGGTCAGTCAGGTATGTCGGTCAGTCAGGTCTGTCGGTCAGTCAGGTCTGTCTGTCTGTCAGGTCGGTCGGTCTGTCAGGTCTGTCGGTCAGTCAGGTCTGTCGGTCTGTCAGGTCTGTCGGTCTGTCAGGTCTGTCGGTCAGTCAGGTCTGTCGGTCAGTCAGGTCTGTCGGTCAGTCAGGTCTTTCGGTCTGTCGGGTCGGTCGGTCTGTCAGGTCTGTCGGTCTGTCAGGTCGGTCGGTCTGTCAGGTCTGTCGGTCTGTCAGGTCTGTCGGTCAGTCAGGTCTGTCGGTATGTCAGGTCTGTCAGTCTGTCAGGTCTGTCGGTCTGTCAGGTCGGTCGGTCTGTCAGGTCGGTCGGTCAGTCAGGTCTCTCAGGTCTGCCGGTCTGTTAGGTCGGTCGGTCTGTCCGGTCTGTCGGTCAGTCAGGTCTGTCGGTCTGTCAGGTCTGTCGGAGAGTCAGGTCTGTCGGTCTGTCAGGTCTGTCGGTCAGTCAGGTCTGTCGGTCTGTCGGTCTGTCGCTCAGTCAGGTCAGTCAGTCAGGTCGATCGGTCTGTCAGGTCAGTCGGTCAGTCAGGTCTGTCAGGTCTGTCGGTCAGTCAGGTCGGTCTGTCAGATCAGTCGGTCAGTCAGGTCTGACAGGTCTGTCGTTCAGTCAGGTCGGTCGGTGTGTCAGGCCTGTCGGTCAGTCAGGTCTGACGGTCTGTCAGGTCAGTCGGTCAGTCAGGTCGGTCGGTCGGTCAGGTCTGTCAGGTCTATCGGTCAGTCAGGTCAGTCAGGTCTGTCGGTCAGTCGGGTCTGTCGGTCAGTCAGGTATGTCAGGTCGGTCGGTCTGTAAGGTCTGTCGGTCAGGCAGGTCTGTCGGTCAGTAAGGTCGGTCGGTCAGTCAGGTCGGTCGGTATCTCAGGTCTGTCGATCAGTCAGGTCGGTCGGTCAGTCAGGTCGGTCGGTCAGTCAGGTCGGTCGGTCTGTCAGGTCTGTCGGTCAGTAAGGTCGGTCGGTCAGTAAGGTCGGTCGGTATGTCAGGTCGGTCGGTCAGTCAGGTCGGTCGGTCTGTCAGGTCGGTCGGTCATTCAGGTCTGTCGGTCAGTCAGGTGAGTCGGTCAGTCAGGTCGGTAGGTCTGTCAGTCAGTCAGGTCGGTCGGTAAGTCAGGTCTCTCAGGTATGTCGGTCAGTCAGGTGTGTCAGATCTGTCGGTCAGTCAGGTCGGTCGGTCTGTCAGGTCAGTCGGTCAGTCAGGTCTGTCAGGTCTGTCAGTCAGTCAGGTCAGTCGGTCAGTCAGCTCTGTCAGCTCAGTCGGTCAGTCAGGTCGGTCGGTCTGTGAGGTCTGTCAGGTCTGTCAGGTCTGTCATTCTGTCAGGTCAGTCGGTCTGTCAGGTCTTTCAGGTCGGTCGGTCTGTCAGGTCTGTCGGTCAGTCAGGTCTGTCAGGTCTGTCGGTCTGTCGGGTCTGTCGGTCTGTCAGGCCTGTCGGTCAGTCAGGTCTGTCGGTCAGTCAGGTCTGTCAGTCGGTCAGGTCGACCGGTCAGTCAGGTCTGTCGGTCTTTAAGGTTGTCGGTCTGTCAGGTCGGTCGGTCAGTCAGGTCTGTCGGTCAGTCAGGTCGGTCGGTCAGTCAGGTCTGTCTGTCAGTCATGTCTGTCGGTCTGTCAGGTCTGTCGGTCAGTCAGGTCTGTCGGTCTGACAGGTCGGTCGGTCTGTCAGGTCAGTCGGTCAGTCAGGTCGGTTGGTCAGTCAGGTCTGTCATGTCTGTCGGTTAGTAAGGTCTCTCAGGTCTGTCGTTCAGTCAGGTCGGTCTGTCAGGTCAGTCGGTCAGTCAGGTCTGTCGGTCAGTCAGGTCGGTCGGTCTGTCAGGTCTGTCGGTCTGTCAGGTCTGTCAGGTCGTTCGGTCAGTCAGGTCTGTGGGTCTGTCAGGTCTGTCGGTCAGTCAGGTCAATCGGTCAGTCAGGTCGGTTGGTCAGTCAGGTCGGTCGGTCTGTCGGTCAGTGAGGTCGGTCAGTCAGTCAGGTCGGTCAGTATGTCAGTTCCGTCGATCAGTCAGGTCGGTTCGCTCAGTCAGGTAGGTCGGTCAGTCAGGTCGTGGGTCTGTCAGGTCTGTCAGGTCAGTCGGTCAGTCAGGTCTGTCAGATCTGCCGGACAGTCAGGTCAGTCGGTCTGTCAGGTCTGTCAGTCTGTCAGGTTGGTCGGTCTGTCAGGTCTGTCGGTCAGTCAGGTCTGTCGGTCTGTCAGGTCTGTCGGTCTGTCAGGTCGGTCGGTCTGTCAGGTCGGTCGGTCTGTCAGGTCTGTCGGTCAGTCAGGTCTGTCGGTCTGTCAAGTCGGTCGGTCTGTAAGGTCTGTCGGTCTGTCAGGTCTGTCAGTCAGTCAGGTCTTTCGGTCAGTTAGTCTGTCGGTCAGTCAGGTCTGTCGGTCTGTCAGGTCGGTCGGTCTGTCAGGTCTGTCGGTCTGTCCGGTCGGTCGGTCTGTCAGGTCTGTCGGTCGATCAGGTCTTTCGGTCAGTCAGCTCTGTCGGTCTGTCAGGTCTGTCGGTCTGTCCAGTCTGTCGGTCTGTCAGGTCGGTCGGTCTGTCAGGTCTGTCGGTCAGTTAGGTCTGTCGGTCTGTCAGGTATGTCGGTCTGACAGGTCTGTCGGTCGGTCAGGTCCTTCGGTCTGTCAGGTCTGTCGGTCAGTCAGGTCTTTCGGTCTGTCAGGTCTGTCGGTCGGTCAATACTTTCGGTCTGTCAGGTCTGTCAGTTAGTCAGATCTGTCAAGTCTGTCGGTCTGTCGGTCTGTCAGTTCGGTCGGTCTGTCGGTCTGTCAGGTCTTTCAGGTCTGTCGGTCAGTCAGGTCTGTCGGTCTGTCAGGTCTGTCAGGTCGGTCGGTCTGTAGTGTTTTTCGGTCAGTCAGGTCTGTCGGTCAGTCGGGTCTGTCGGTCAGTCAGGTCTGTCAGGTCGGTCGGTCTGTAAGGTCTGTCGGTCACTCAGGCCTGTCGGTCAGTAAGGTCGGTCGGTCAGTCAGGTCGGTTGGTATGTCAGGTCTGTCGATCAGTCAGGTCGGTCGGTCAGTCAGATCGGTCGGTCAGTCAGGTCGGTCGGTTAGTCAGGTCGGTCGGTCTGTCAGGTCTGTCGGTCAGTTAGGTCGGTCGGTCAGGTCGGTCGGTATGTCAGGTCGGTCGGTCAGTCAGGTCGGTCGGTCTGTCAGGTCGGTCGGTCATTCAGGTCTGTCGGTCAGTCAGGTCAGTCGGTCAGTCAAGTCGGTAGGTGTGTCGGTCAGTCAGGTCGGTCAGTCAGGTCTGTCAGGTCTGTCGGTCAGTCAGGTCAGTCGGTCAGTCAGCTCTGTCAGGTCAGTCGGTCAGTCAGGTCGGTCGGTCTGTCAGGTCTGTCAGGTCTGTCAGGTCTGTCATTCTGTCAGGTCAGTCGGTCTCTCAGGTCTGTCGGTCAGTCAGGTGTGTCAGGTCACTCGGTCAGTCAGGTCGGTCGGTCTGTCAGGTCAGTCGGTCAGTCAGGTCTGTCAGGTCTGTCGGTCAGTCAGGTCAGTCGGTCAGTCAGCTCTGTCAGAGCAGTCGGTCAGTCAGGTCGGTCGGTCTGTCAGGTCTGTCAGGTCTGTCAGGTCTGTCATTCTGTCAGGTCAGTCGGTCTGTCAGGTCTGTCAGGTCGGTCGGTCTGTCAGGTCTGTCGGTCAGTCAGGTCTGTCGGTCAGTCGGGTCTGTCGGTCAGTCAGGTCTGTCAGGTCGGTCGGTCTGTAAGATCTGTCGGTCAGTCAGGTCTGTCGGTCAGTCAGGTCGAGCGGTCAGTCAGGTCGGTCGGTCAGTCAGGTCGGTCGGTCTGTCAGGTCTGTCGGTCAGTAAGGTAGGTCGGTCAGTCTGGTCGGTCGGTATGTCAGGTCTGTCGATCAGTCGGGTCATTCGGTCTGTCAGGTGGGTCAGGCATTCAGGTCTGTCAGGTGTGTTAGGTCAGTCAGGTCTATCAGGTCGGTCGGTCTGTAAGGTCTGTCGGTCAGTCAGGTCAGTCGGTCAGTCAGGTCGGTCAGTCAGGTCGGTAGGTCTGTCGGTCTGTTAGGTCGGTCGGTAAGTCAGGTCTCTCAGGTCTGTCGGTCAGTCAGGTCTGTCAGGTCTGTCGGTCAGTTAGGTCGGCCGGTCTGTAAGGTCAGTCGGTCAGTCAGGTCTGTCAGGTCTGTCGGTCAGTCAGGTCAGTCGGTCAGTCAGTTCTGTCAGGTCAGTCGGTCAGTCAGGTCGGTCGGCCTGTCAGGCCTGTCAGGTCTGTCGGTCTGTCAGGTCAGTCGGTCTGTCAAGTCTGTCGGTCTGTCAGGTCTGTCGGTCTGACAGGTCTGTCGGTCAGTCAGGTCCGTTGGTCAGTCAGGTCGGTCGGTCTGTCAGTTCTGTCGGTCTGTCAGGTCTGTCGGTCAGTCAGGTCGGTCGGTCTGTCAGGTCTGTCAGGTCTGTAAGGTCAGTCGGTCTGTCAGGTCAGTCGGTCAGTCAGGTCTGTCAGGTGAATCGGTCAGTCTGGTCTGTCGGTAGGTCAGGTCTGTCGGTCAGCCAGGTCGGTCGGTCTGTCAGGTCTGTCAGGTCTGTCAGGTCAGTCGGTCTGTCAGGTCAGTCGGTCAGTCAGGTCTGTCAGGTCTGTCGGGAAGTCAGGTCTCACGGCCAGTCAGGTCTATCGGTCAGTCAGATCTGTCAGGTCTGTCGGTCAGTCGGTCTGTCAGGTCTGTCAGGTCAGTCGGTCAGTCAGGTCTGTCAGGTCTGTCGGTCTGTCAGGTCTGTCGGTCTGTCAGGCCTGTCGGTCAGTCAGGTCTGTCGGTCAGTCAGGTCTGTCGGTCGGTCAGGTCGACCGGTCAGTCAGGTCTGTCGGTCTTTAAGGTTGTCGGTCTGTCAGGTCGGTCGGTCAGACAGGTCTGTCGGTCAGTCAGGTCGGTCGGTCAGTCAGGTCTGTCTGTCAGTCATGTCTGTCGGTCTGTCAGGTCTGTCGGTCAGGCAGGTCTGTCGGTCTGACAGGTCGGTCGGTCAGTCAGGTCTGTCGGTCAGTCAGGTCTGTCGGTCAGTCAGGTCTGTCTGTCTGTCAGGTCGGTCGGTCTGTCAGGTCTGTCGGTCAGTCAGGTCTGTCGGTCTGTCAGGTCTGTCGGTCTGTCAGGTCTGTAGGTCAGTCAGGTCTGTCGGTCAGTCAGGTCTGTCGGTCAGTCAGGTCTTTCGGTCTGTCGGGTCGGTCGGTCTGTCAGGTCTGTCGGTCTGTCAGGTCGGTCGGTCTGTCAGGTCTGTCGGTCTGTCAGGTCTGTCGGTCAGTCAGGTCTGTCGGTATGTCAGGTCTGTCAGTCTGTCAGGTCTGTCGGTCTGTCAGGTCGGTCGGTCTGTCAGGTCGGTCGGTCAGTCAGGTCTCTCAGGTCTGCCGGTCTGTTAGGTCGGTCTGTCTGTCCGGTCTGTCGGTCAGTCAGGTCTGTCGGTCTGTCAGGTCTGTCGGAGAGTCAGGTCTGTCGGTCTGTCAGGTCTGTCGGTCAGTCAGGTCTGTCGGTCTGTCGGTCTGTCGCTCAGTCAGGTCAGTCAGTCAGGTCGATCGGTCTGTCAGGTCAGTCGGTCAGTCAGGTCTGTCAGGTCTGTCGGTCAGTCAGGTCGGTCTGTCAGATCAGTCGGTCAGTCAGGTCTGACAGGTCTGTCGTTCAGTCAGGTCGGTCGGTGTGTCAGGTCTGTCGGTCAGTCAGGTCTGACGGTCTGTCAGGTCAGTCGGTCAGTCAGGTCGGTCGGTCGGTCAGGTCTGTCAGGTCTATCGGTCAGTCAGGTCAGTCAGGTCTGTCGGTCAGTCGGGTCTGTCGGTCAGTCAGGTATGTCAGGTCGGTCGGTCTGTAAGGTCTGTCGGTCAGGCAGGTCTGTCGGTCAGTAAGGTCGGTCGGTCAGTCAGGTCGGTCGGTATCTCAGGTCTGTCGATCAGTCAGGTCGGTCGGTCAGTCAGGTCGGTCGGTCAGTCAGGTCGGTCGGTCTGTCAGGTCTGTCGGTCAGTAAGGTCGATCGGTCAGTAAGGTCGGTCGGTATGTCAGGTCGGTCGGTCAGTCAGGTCGGTCGGTCTGTCAGGTCGGTCGGTCATTCAGGTCTGTCGGTCAGTCAGGTGAGTCGGTCAGTCAGGTCGGTAGGTCTGTCAGTCAGTCTGGTCGGTCGGTAAGTCAGGTCTCTCAGGTATGTCGGTCAGTCAGGTGTGTCAGATCTGTCGGTCAGTCAGGTCGGTCGGTCTGTCAGGTCAGTCGGTCAGTCAGGTCTGTCAGGTCTGTCAGTCAGTCAGGTCAGTCGGTCAGTCAGCTCTGTCAGCTCAGTCGGTCAGTCAGGTCGGTCGGTCTGTGAGGTCTGTCAGGTCTGTCAGGTCTGTCATTCTGTCAGGTCAGTCGGTCTGTCAGGTCTTTCAGGTCGGTCGGTCTGTCAGGTCTGTCGGTCAGTCAGGTCTGTCGATCAGTCGGGTCTGTCGGTCAGTCAGGTCTGTCAGGTCGGTCTGTAAAGTCTGTCGGTCAGTCAGGTCGAGCGGTCAGTCAGGTCGGTCGGTCAGTCAGGACGGTCGGTCTGTCAGGTCGGTCGGTCATCAGGTCTGTCAGGTCTGTTAGGTCAGTCAGGTCTGTCAGGTCGGTCGGTCTGTCAGGTCTGTCGGTCAGTCAGGTCAGTCGGTCAGTCAGGTCGGTCAGTCAGGTCGGTAGGTCTGTGGGTCAGTTAGGTCGGTCGGTAAGTCAGGTCTCTCAGGTCTGTCGGTCAGTCAGGTCTGTCAGTCAGTCAGGTCGGTCGGTCTGTAAGGTCAGTCGGTCAGTCAGGTCTGTCGGTCAGTCAGGTCAGTCGGTCAGTCAGTTCTGTCCGGTCAGTCGGTCAGTCAGGTCGGTCGGTCTGTCAGGCCTGTCAGTTCTGTCGGGCTGTCAGGTCTGTCGGTCAGTCAGGTCGGTCGGTCTGTCGGGTCTGTCAGGTCTGTCAGGTCAGTCGGTCTGTCAGGTCAGTCGGTCAGTCAGGTCTGTCAGGTCAATCCGTCAGTCAGGTCTGTCGGTAGGTCAGGTCTGTCGGTCAGCCAGGTTGGTCGGTCTGTCAGGTCTGTCAGGTCTGTCAGGTCAGTCGGTCTGTCAGGTCAGTCGGTCAGTCAGGTCTGTCAGGTCTGTCGGGAAGTCAGGTCTCACGGCCAGTCAGGTCTATCGGTCAGTCAGATCTGTCAGGCCTGTCGGTCAGTCGGTCTGTCAGGTCTGTCAGGTAAGTCGGTCAGTCAGGTCTGTAAGGTCTGTCGGTCTGTCAGGTCTGTCGGTCTGTCAGGTCTGTCGGTCAGTCAGGCCTGTCGGTCAGTCAGGTCTGTCGGTCAGTCAGGTCGACCGGTCAGTCAGATCTGTCGGTCTTTAAGGTCTGTCGGTCTGTCAGGTCGGTCGGTCAGTCAGGTCTGTCGGTCAGTCAGGTCGGTCGGTCAGTCAGGTCTGTCGGTCAGTCATGTCTGTCGGTCTGTCAGGTCTGTCGGTCAGTCAGGTCTGTCGGTCTGACTGGTCGGTCGGTCAGTCAGGTCTGTCGGTCAGTCAGGTCTGTCGGTCAGTCAGGTCTGTCTGTCTGTCAGGTCGGTCGGTCTGTCAGGTCTGTCGGTCAGTCAGGTCTGTCGGTCTGTCAGGTATGTCGGTCAGTCAGGTCTGTCGGTCAGTCAGGTCTGTCGGTCAGTCAGGTCTTTCGGTCTGTCGGGTCGGTCGGTCTGTCAGGTCTGTCGGTCTGTCAGGTCGGTCGGTCTGTCAGGTCTGTCGGTCTGTCAGGTCTGTCGGTCAGTCAGCTCTGTCGGTCTGTCAGGTCTGGAAATCTGTCAGGTCTGTCGGTCTGTCAGGTCGGTCGGTCTGTCAGTTCGGTCGGTCTGTCGGTCTGTCAGGTCTTTCAGGTCTGTCGGTCAGTCAGGTCTGTCGGTCTGTCAGGTCTGTCAGGTCGGTCGGTCTGTAGTGTTTTTCGGTCAGTCAGGTCTGTCGGTCAGTCGGGTTTGTCGGTCAGTCAGGTCTGTCAGGTCGGTCGGTCTGTAAGGTCTGTCGGTCACTCAGGCCTGTCGGTCAGTAAGGTCGGTCGGTCAGTCAGGTCGGTTGGTATGTCAGGTCTGTCGATCAGTCAGGTCGGTCGGTCAGTCAGATCGGTCGGTCAGTCAGGTCGGTCGGTTAGTCAGGTCGGTCGGTCTGTCAGGTCTGTCGGTCAGTTAGGTCGGTCGGTCAGGTCGGTCGGTATGTCAGGTCGGTCGGTCAGTCAGGTCGGTCGGTCTGTCAGGTCGGTCGGTCATTCAGGTCTGTCGGTCAGTCAGGTCAGTCGGTCAGTCAAGTCGGTAGGTGTGTCGGTCAGTCAGGTCGGTCAGTCAGGTCTGTCAGGTCTGTCGGTCAGTCAGGTCAGTCGGTCAGTCAGCTCTGTCAGGTCAGTCGGTCAGTCAGGTCGGTCGGTCTGTCAGGTCTGTCAGGTCTGTCAGGTCTGTCATTCTGTCAGGTCAGTCGGTCTCTCAGGTCTGTCGGTCAGTCAGGTGTGTCAGGTCACTCGGTCAGTCAGGTCGGTCGGTCTGTCAGGTCAGTCGGTCAGTCAGGTCTGTCAGGTCTGTCGGTCAGTCAGGTCAGTCGGTCAGTCAGCTCTGTCAGGTCAGTCGGTCAGTCAGGTGGGTCGGTCTGTCAGGTCTGTCAGGTCTGTCAGGTCTGTCATTCTGTCAGGTCAGTCGGTCTGTCAGGTCTGTCAGGTCGGTCGGTCTGTCAGGTCTGTCGGTCAGTCAGGTCTGTCGGTCAGTCGGGTCTGTCGGTCAGTCAGGTCTGTCAGGTCGGTCGGTCTGTAAGATCTGTCGGTCAGTCAGGTCTGTCGGTCAGTCAGGTCGAGCGGTCAGTCAGGTCGGTCGGTCAGTCAGGTCGGTCGGTCTGTCAGGTCTGTCGGTCAGTAAGGTAGGTCGGTCAGTCTGGTCGGTCGGTATGTCAGGTCTGTCGATCAGTCGGGTCATTCGGTCTGTCAGGTGGGTCAGGCATTCAGGTCTGTCAGGTGTGTTAGGTCAGTCAGGTCTATCAGGTCGGTCGGTCTGTAAGGTCTGTCGGTCAGTCAGGTCAGTCGGTCAGTCAGGTCGGTCAGTCAGGTCGGTAGGTCTGTCGGTCTGTTAGGTCGGTCGGTAAGTCAGGTCTCTCAGGTCTGTCGGTCAGTCAGGTCTGTCACGTCTGTCGGTCAGTTAGGTCGGCCGGTCTGTAAGGTCAGTCGGTCAGTCAGGTCTGTCAGGTCTGTCGGTCAGTCAGGTCAGTCGGTCAGTCAGTTCTGTCAGGTCAGTCGGTCAGTCAGGTCGGTCGGCCTGTCAGGCCTGTCAGGTCTGTCGG
This sequence comes from Tenodera sinensis, assembly GCA_030765045.1. Lineage (NCBI taxonomy): Eukaryota > Metazoa > Arthropoda > Insecta > Mantodea > Mantidae > Tenodera > Tenodera sinensis. Next base: position 79,234,515 of record CM060969.1, on the reverse strand, counting down.
TCTGTCAGGTCAGTCGGTCTGTCAAGTCTGTCGGTCTGTCAGGTCTGTCGGTCTGACAGGTCTGTCGGTCAGTCAGGTCCGTTGGTCAGTCAGGTCGGTCGGTCTGTCAGTTCTGTCGGTCTGTCAGGTCTGTCGGTCAGTCAGGTCGGTCGGTCTGTCAGGTCTGTCAGGTCTGTCAGGTCAGTCGGTCTGTCAGGTCAGTCGGTCAGTCAGGTCTGTCAGGTGAATCGGTCAGTCTGGTCTGTCGGTAGGTCAGGTCTGTCGGTCAGCCAGGTCGGTCGGTCTGTCAGGTCTGTCAGGTCTGTCAGGTCAGTCGGTCTGTCAGGTCAGTCGGTCAGTCAGGTCTGTCAGGTCTGTCGGGAAGTCAGGTCTCACGGCCAGTCAGGTCTATCGGTCAGTCAGATCTGTCAGGTCTGTCGGTCAGTCGGTCTGTCAGGTCTGTCAGGTCAGTCGGTCAGTCAGGTCTGTCAGGTCTGTCGGTCTGTCAGGTCTGTCGGTCTGTCAGGCCTGTCGGTCAGTCAGGTCTGTCGGTCAGTCAGGTCTGTCGGTCGGTCAGGTCGACCGGTCAGTCAGGTCTGTCGGTCTTTAAGGTTGTCGGTCTGTCAGGTCGGTCGGTCAGACAGGTCTGTCGGTCAGTCAGGTCGGTCGGTCAGTCAGGTCTGTCTGTCAGTCATGTCTGTCGGTCTGTCAGGTCTGTCGGTCAGGCAGGTCTGTCGGTCTGACAGGTCGGTCGGTCAGTCAGGTCTGTCGGTCAGTCAGGTCTGTCGGTCAGTCAGGTCTGTCTGTCTGTCAGGTCGGTCGGTCTGTCAGGTCTGTCGGTCAGTCAGGTCTGTCGGTCTGTCAGGTCTGTCGGTCTGTCAGGTCTGTCGGTCAGTCAGGTCTGTCGGTCAGTCAGGTCTGTCGGTCAGTCAGGTCTTTCGGTCTGTCGGGTCGGTCGGTCTGTCAGGTCTGTCGGTCTGTCAGGTCGGTCGGTCTGTCAGGTCTGTCGGTCTGTCAGGTCTGTCGGTCAGTCAGGTCTGTCGGTATGTCAGGTCTGTCAGTCTGTCAGGTCTGTCGGTCTGTCAGGTCGGTCGGTCTGTCAGGTCGGTCGGTCAGTCAGGTCTCTCAGGTCTGCCGGTCTGTTAGGTCGGTCGGTCTGTCCGGTCTGTCGGTCAGTCAGGTCTGTCGGTCTGTCAGGTCTGTCGGAGAGTCAGGTCTGTCGGTCTGTCAGGTCTGTCGGTCAGTCAGGTCTGTCGGTCTGTCGGTCTGTCGCTCAGTCAGGTCAGTCAGTCAGGTCGATCGGTCTGTCAGGTCAGTCGGTCAGTCAGGTCTGTCAGGTCTGTCGGTCAGTTAGGTCGGTCTGTCAGATCAGTCGGTCAGTCAGGTCTGACAGGTCTGTCGTTCAGTCAGGTCGGTCGGTGTGTCAGGTCTGTCGGTCAGTCAGGTCTGACGGTCTGTCAGGTCAGTCGGTCAGTCAGGTCGGTCGGTCGGTCAGGTCTGTCAGGTCTATCGGTCAGTCAGGTCAGTCAGGTCTGTCGGTCAGTCGGGTCTGTCGGTCAGTCAGGTATGTGAGGTCGGTCGGTCTGTAAGGTCTGTCGGTCAGGCAGGTCTGTCGGTCAGTAAGGTCGGTCAGTCAGGTCGGTCGGTATCTCAGGTCTGTCGATCAGTCAGGTCGGTCGGTCAGTCAGGTCGGTCGGTCAGTCAGGTCGGTCGGTCTGTCAGGTCTGTCGGTCAGTAAGGTCGATCGGTCAGTAAGGTCGGTCGGTATGTCAGGTCGGTCGGTCAGTCAGGTCGGTCGGTCTGTCAGGTCGGTCGGTCATTCAGGTCTGTCGGTCAGTCAGGTGAGTCGGTCAGTCAGGTCGGTAGGTCTGTCAGTCAGTCTGGTCGGTCGGTAAGTCAGGTCTCTCAGGTATGTCGGTCAGTCAGGTGTGTCAGATCTGTCGGTCAGTCAGGTCGGTCGGTCTGTCAGGTCAGTCGGTCAGTCAGGTCTGTCAGGTCTGTCAGTCAGTCAGGTCAGTCGGTCAGTCAGCTCTGTCAGCTCAGTCGGTCAGTCAGGTCGGTCGGTCTGTGAGGTCTGTCAGGTCTGTCAGGTCTGTCATTCTGTCAGGTCAGTCGGTCTGTCAGGTCTTTCAGGTCGGTCGGTCTGTCAGGTCTGTCGGTCAGTCAGGTCTGTCGGTCAGTCGGGTCTGTCGGTCAGTCAGGTCTGTCAGGTCGGTCTGTAAAGTCTGTCGGTCAGTCAGGTCGAGCGGTCAGTCAGGTCGGTCGGTCAGTCAGGACGGTCGGTCTGTCAGGTCGGTCGGTCATCAGGTCTGTCAGGTCTGTTAGGTCAGTCAGGTCTGTCAGGTCGGTCGGTCTGTCAGGTCTGTCGGTCAGTCAGGTCAGTCGGTCAGTCAGGTCGGTCAGTCAGGTCGGTAGGTCTGTGGGTCAGTTAGGTCGGTCGGTAAGTCAGGTCTCTCAGGTCTGTCGGTCAGTCAGGTCTGTCAGTCAGTCAGGTCGGTCGGTCTGCAAGGTCAGTCGGTCAGTCAGGTCTGTCGGTCAGTCAGGTCAGTCGGTCAGTCAGTTCTGTCCGGTCAGTCGGTCAGTCAGGTCGGTCGGTCTGTCAGGCCTGTCAGTTCTGTCGGTCTGTCAGGTCTGTCGGTCAGTCAGGTCGGTCGGTCTGTCGGGTCTGTCAGGTCTGTCAGGTCAGTCGGTCTGTCAGGTCAGTCGGTCAGTCAGGTCTGTCAGGTCAATCCGTCAGTCAGGTCTGTCGGTAGGTCAGGTCTGTCGGTCAGCCAGGTTGGTCGGTCTGTCAGGTCTGTCAGGTCTGTCAGGTCAGTCGGTCTGTCAGGTCAGTCGGTCAGTCAGGTCTGTCAGGTCTGTCGGGAAGTCAGGTCTCACGGCCAGTCAGGTCTATCGGTCAGTCAGATCTGTCAGGTCTGTCGGTCAGTCGGTCTGTCAGGTCTGTCAGGTAAGTCGGTCAGTCAGGTCTGTAAGGTCTGTCGGTCTGTCAGGTCTGTCGGTCTGTCAGGTCTGTCGGTCAGTCAGGCCTGTCGGTCAGTCAGGTCTGTCGGTCAGTCAGGTCGACCGGTCAGTCAGATCTGTCGGTCTTTAAGGTCTGTCGGTCTGTCAGGTCGGTCGGTCAGTCAGGTCTGTCGGTCAGTCAGGTCGGTCGGTCAGTCAGGTCTGTCGGTCAGTCATGTCTGTCGGTCTGTCAGGTCTGTCAGGTAAGTCGGTCAGTCAGGTCTGTAAGGTCTGTCGGTCTGACAGGTCTGTCGGTCAGTCAGGTCCGTTGGTCAGTCAGGTCGGTCGGTCTGTCAGTTCTGTCGGTCTGTCAGGTCTGTCGGTCAGTCAGGTCGGTCGGTCTGTCAGGTCTGTCAGGTCTGTCAGGTCAGTCGGTCTGTCAGGTCAGTCGGTCAGTCAGGTCTGTCAGGTGAATCGGTCAGTCTGGTCTGTCGGTAGGTCAGGTCTGTCGGTCAGCCAGGTCGGTCGGTCTGTCAGGTCTGTCAGGTCTGTCACGTCAGTCGGTCTGTCAGGTCAGTCGGTCAGTCAGGTCTGTCAGGTCTGTCGGGAAGTCAGGTCTCACGGCCAGTCAGGTCTATCGGTCAGTCAGATCTGTCAGGTCTGTCGGTCAGTCGGTCTGTCAGGTCTGTCAGGTCAGTCGGTCAGTCAGGTCTGTCAGGTCTGTCGGTCTGTCAGGTCTGTCGGTCTGTCATGCCTGTCGGTCAGTCAGGTCTGTCGGTCAGTCAGGTCTGTCGGTCTGACAGGTCGGTCGGTCAGTCAGGTCTGTCGGTCAGTCAGGTCTGTCGGTCAGTCAGGTCTGTCTGTCTGTCAGGTCGGTCGGTCTGTCAGGTCTGTCGGTCAGTCAGGTCTGTCGGTCTGTCAGGTCTGTCGGTCTGTCAGGTCTGTCGGTCAGTCAGGTCTGTCGGTCAGTCAGGTCTGTCGGTCAGTCAGGTCTTTCGGTCTGTCGGGTCGGTCGGTCTGTCAGGTCTGTCGGTCTGTCAGGTCGGTCGGTCTGTCAGGTCTGTCGGTCTGTCAGGTCTGTCGGTCAGTCAGGTCTGTCGGTATGTCAGGTCTGTCAGTCTGTCAGGTCTGTCGGTCTGTCAGGTCGGTCGGTCTGTCAGGTCGGTCGGTCAGTCAGGTCTCTCAGGTCTGCCGGTCTGTTAGGTCGGTCGGTTTGTCCGGTCTGTCGGTCAGTCAGGTCTGTCGGTCTGTCAGGTCTGTCGGAGAGTCAGGTCTGTCGGTCTGTCAGGTCTGTCGGTCAGTCAGGTCTGTCGGTCTGTCGGTCTGTCGCTCAGTCAGGTCAGTCAGTCAGGTCGATCGGTCTGTCAGGTCAGTCGGTCAGTCAGGTCTGTCAGGTCTGTCGGTCAGTCAGGTCGGTCTGTCAGATCAGTCGGTCAGTCAGGTCTGACAGGTCTGTCGTTCAGTCAGGTCGGTCGGTGTGTCAGGCCTGTCGGTCAGTCAGGTCTGACGGTCTGTCAGGTCAGTCGGTCAGTCAGGTCGGTCGGTCGGTCAGGTCTGTCAGGTCTATCGGTCAGTCAGGTCAGTCAGGTCTGTCGGTCAGTCGGGTCTGTCGGTCAGTCAGGTATGTCAGGTCGGTCGGTCAGTAAGGTCGGTCGGTATGTCAGGTCGGTCGGTCAGTCAGGTCGGTCGGTCTGTCAGGTCGGTCGGTCATTCAGGTCTGTCGGTCAGTCAGGTGAGTCGGTCAGTCAGGTCGGTAGGTCTGTCAGTCAGTCAGGTCGGTCGGTAAGTCAGGTCTCTCAGGTATGTCGGTCAGTCAGGTGTGTCAGATCTGTCGGTCAGTCAGGTCGGTCGGTCTGTCAGGTCAGTCGGTCAGTCAGGTCTGTCAGGTCTGTCAGTCAGTCAGGTCAGTCGGTCAGTCAGCTCTGTCAGCTCAGTCGGTCAGTCAGGTCGGTCGGTCTGTGAGGTCTGTCAGGTCTGTCAGGTCTGTCATTCTGTCAGGTCAGTCGGTCTGTCAGGTCTTTCAGGTCGGTCGGTCTGTCAGGTCTGTCGGTCAGTCAGGTCTGTCAGGTCTGTCGGTCTGTCAGGTCTGTCGGTCTGTCAGGCCTGTCGGTCAGTCAGGTCTGTCGGTCAGTCAGGTCTGTCGGTCGGTCAGGTCGACCGGTCAGTCAGGTCTGTCGGTCTTTAAGGTTGTCGGTCTGTCAGGTCGGTCGGTCAGTCAGGTCTGTCGGTCAGTCAGGTCGGTCGGTCAGTCAGGTCTGTCTGTCAGTCATGTCTGTCGGTCTGTCAGGTCTGTCGGTCAGTCAGGTCTGTCGGTCTGACAGGTCGGTCGGTCTGTCAGGTCAGTCGGTCAGTCAGGTCGGTTGGTCATTCAGGTCTGTCATGTCTGTCGGTCAGTAAGGTCTCTCAGGTCTGTCGTTCAGTCAGGTCGGTCTGTCAGGTCAGTCGGTCAGTCAGGTCTGTCGGTCAGTCAGGTCGGTCGGTCTGTCAGGTCTGTCGGTCTGTCAGGTCTGTCAGGTCGTTCGGTCAGTCAGGTCTGTGGGTCTGTCAGGTCTGTCGGTCAGTCAGGTCAATCGGTCAGTCAGGTCGGGTGGTCAGTCAGGTCGGTCGGTCTGTCGGTCAGTGAGGTCGGTCAGTCAGTCAGGTCGGTCAGTATGTCAGTTCCGTCGATCAGTCAGGTCGGTTCGCTCAGTCAGGTAGGTCGGTCAGTCAGGTCGTGGGTCTGTCAGGTCTGTCAGGTCAGTCGGTCAGTCAGGTCTGTCGGTCAGTCAGGTCTTTCGGTCTGTCGGGTCGGTCGGTCTGTCAGGTCTGTCGGTCTGTCAGGTCGGTCGGTCTGTCAGGTCTGTCGGTCTGTCAGGTCTGTCGGTCAGTCAGGTCTGTCGGTATGTCAGGTCTGTCAGTCTGTCAGGTCTGTCGGTCTGTCAGGTCGGTCGGTCTGTCAGGTCGGTCGGTCAGTCAGGTCTCTCAGGTCTGCCGGTCTGTTAGGTCGGTCGGTCTGTCCGGTCTGTCGGTCTGTCAGGTCTGTCGGTCAGTCAGCTCTGTCGGTCTGTCAGGTCTGGAAAGCTGTCAGGTCTGTCGGTCTGTCAGGTCGGTCGGTCTGTCAGGTCGGTCGGTCAGTCAGGTCTGTCAGGTCTGCCGGTCTGTTAGGTCGGTCGGTCTGTCCGGTCTGTCGGTCTGTCAGGTCTGTCGGTCAGTCAGCTCTGTCGGTCTGTCAGGTCTGGAAAGCTGTCAGGTCTGTCGGTCTGTCAGGTCGGTCGGTCGGTCAGGTCGGTCGGTATGTCAGGTCTGTCGGTCAGTCAGGTCTTTCGGTCTGTCGGGTCGGTCGGTCTGTCAGGTCTGTCGGTCTGTCAGGTCGGTCGGTCTGTCAGGTCTGTCGGTCTGTCAGGTCTGTCGGTCAGTCAGCTCTGTCGGTCTGTCAGGTCTGGAAAGCTGTCAGGTCTGTCGGTCTGTCAGGTCGGTCGGTCTGTCAGGTCGGTCGGTCAGTCAGGTCTGTCAGGTCTGCCGGTCTGTTAGGTCGGTCGGTCTGTCAGGTCTGTCGGTCAGTCAGGTCTGTCGGTCTGTCAGGTCTGTCGGAGAGTCAGGTCTGTCGGTCTGTCGGTCAGTCAGGTCTGTCGATTTGTCGGTCAGTCAGGTCAGTCAGTCAGGTCGGTCGGTCTGTCAGGTCAGTTGGTCAGTCAGGTCTGTCAGGTCTGTCGGTCAGTCAGGTCGGTCGGTCTGTCAGATCAGTCGGTCGATCAGGTCTGTCAGGTCTGTCGGTCAGTCAGGTCTTTCAGGTCTGTCGTTCAGTCAGGTCGGTCGGTCTGTCAGGTCAGTCGGTCAGTCAGGTCTGTCAGGTCCGTCGGTCAGTCAGGGCGGTCGGTCTGTCAGGTCTTTCGGGCTTTCAGGTCAGTCGGTCAGTCAGGTTGATCGGTCTGTCAGATCGGTCGGTCAGTCAGGTCGGTCGGTCTGTCAGGTCTGTCGGTCAGTGATGTCTGTCGGTCAGTCAGGTCGGTCGGTCTGTCAGGTCTGTCAGGTCTGTCAGGTCAGTCGGCCTCTCAGGTCAGTCGGTCAGTCAGGTTTGTCAGGTCTGTCGGGAAGTCAGGTCTGTCAGGTGTGTCGGTAAGTCAGGTCTGTCAGGTCTGTCGGTCAGTCGGTCAGTCAGTTCTGTCAGGTCACTCGGTCAGTCAGGTCTGTCAAGTCTGTCGATCTGTCAGGTCTGTCGGTCTGTCAGGTCTGTCGGTCAGTCTGGCCTGCCGGTCAGTCAGGTCTGTCGGTCAGTGAGGTAGATCGGTCAGTCAGGTCGGTCGGTCAGTCAGGTCTGGCGGTCAGTCAGGTCGGTCGGTCTGTCAGGTCTGTCGGTCAGTCATGTCTGTCGGTCAGTCAGTTCTGTCGGTCAGTCAGGTCTGTCGGTCAGTCAGGTCTTTGGGTCAGTCAGGTCTGTCGGTCAGTCAGGGTATCGGTCAGTCAGGTCGGTCGGTCTGTCAGGTCGGTCGGTCAGTCTGGTATGTCGGTCAGTCAGGTCGGTCGGTCAGTCAGGTCTGTCGTTCAGTCAGGTCTGTCAGCTCGGTCGGTCAGTGCGGTCTGTCGGTCTGTCAGGTCTGTCAGGTCAGTCAGGTGTGTCAGGTCTGTCAGGTTGGTCGTGCAGTCGGGTTTGTCGGTCAGTCAGGTCTGTCGGTCAGTCAGGTCTGTCGGTGAGTCAGGTCTGCCGGTCTGTCAGGTCGGTCGGTCTTTCAGGTATGTCGGTCTGTCAGGTCAGTCGGTCTGTCAGGTCCTTCGGCCTGTCAGGTCTGTCGGTCAGCCAGGTCGGTCGGTCTGTCAGGTCTGTCGGTCTGTCAGGCCTGTTGGTCTGTCAGGTCCGTCGGTCTGTCAGGTCGGTGGGTCAGTCAGGTCTGTCGGTCTGTCAGGTCTGTCGGTCTGTCAAGTCGGTCGGTCTATCAGGTCTGTCGGTCAGTCAGGTCTGTCGGTCAGTCAGGTCGGTCGGTCGATCAGGTCTCTCAGGTCTGTCGGTCAGTCAGGTCTTTCAGGTCTGTCGTTCAGTCAGGTCGGTCGGTCTGTCAGGTCAGTCGGTCAGTCAGGTCTGTCAGGTCGGTCGGTCTATCAGGTCTGTCGGTCAGTCAGGTCTGTCGGTCTGTCAGGTCTGTCGGTCAGTCAGGTCTGTCGGTCTGTCAGGTCTGTGGGTCAGTCGAGTCTGTCGGTCTGTCGGTCTGTCGGTCAGTCAGGTCTGTCGGTCAGTCAGGTCAGTCGGTCTGTCCGGTCTGTCGGTCTGTCAGGTCTGTCGGTCAGTCAGGTCTGTCGGTCTGTCAGGTCTGTCGGTCTGTATGGTCTGTCGGTCAGTCAGGTCTGTCAGGTCTGTCAGGTCGGTCGGTCTGTCAGGTCTGTCGGTCAGTCAGGTCGGTCGGTCAGTCAGGTCGGTCCGTCAGTCAGGTCGGTCGGTCTGTCAGGTCTGTCAGGTATGTCGGTCAGTCAGGTCAGTCAGGTCGGTCGGTCTTTCAGGTCCGTCGGTCGGTCGGTCAGTCAGATCGGTCGGTCTGTCAGGTCATTCAGGTCTGTGGGTCAGTCAGTCAGGTCGGTCGGTCTGTCAGGTCGGTTGGTCTGTCAGGTCTGTCAGGTCGGTCTGTCGGTCTGTCAGGTCAGTCAGGTCGGTCGGTCTGTCAGGTGTGTCAGGTGGGTCGGTCTGTCAGGTCTGTCGGTCTGTCAGGTCTGTCAGGTCGGTCGGTCTGTCTGGTCGGTCGGTCAGTCAGGTCTGTCGGTCTGTCAGGTCTGTCAGGCCAGTCAGGTCTGTCAGGTCTGTCAGGTCTGTCGGTCAGTCAGGTCTGTCGGTCTGTCGGTCTTCGGTCTGTCAGGTCTGTCAGGTCGGTTGGTCTGCCAGGTCTGTCGGTCAGTCAGGTCGGTCGGTCAGTCAGGTCGGTCGGTCTGTTAGGTCTGTCGATCAGTCAGGTCGTTCTGTCAGTCAGGTCGGTCGGTCTGTCAGGTGTGTCGGTCAGTCAGGTCTGTCAGGTCGGTCGGTCTGTCAGGTCTGTCGGTCAGTCAGGTCGGTCGGTCAGTCGGGTCGGTCCGTCAGTCAGGTCGGTCGGTCTGGCAGGTCTGTCAGGTATGTCGGTCAGTCAGGTCAGTCAGGTCGGTCGGTCTGTCAAGTCCATCGGCCGGGCGGTCAGTCAGGTCGGTCGGTCTGTCAGGTCTGTCAGGTCTGTCGGTCAGTCAGTCAGGTCGGTCGGTCTGTCAGGCCAGTCGGTCAGTCAGGTCGGTCGGTCTGTCAGGTCGGTCTGTCAGGTCTGTCACGTATGTCGGTCAGTCAGGTCAGTCAGGTTGGTCGGTGTGTCAGGTCTGTCGGTCGGTCGGTCAGTCAGGTCGGTCGGTCTGTCAGGTATGTCGGTCAGTCGGTCAGTCAGGTCGGTCGGTCTGTCAAGTCTGTCAGGTCAGTCGGTCAGTCAGGTCCGTCAGGTCTGTCGGTCAGTCAGGTCTGTCAGGTCTCTCGGTCAGTCAGGTCTGTCAGGTCAGTCAGGTCAGTCGGTCAGTCAGATCTGTCGGTCAGTCAGGTCTGTCGGTCAGTCAGGTCTGTCAGGTCTGTCGGTCAGTCAGGTCGGTCGGTCTGTCAGGTCTGTCGGTCTGTCAGGTCGGTCGGTCTGTCAGGTCTGTCGGTCTGTCAAGTCTGTCGGTCTGTCAGGTCGGTCGGTCTGTCAGGTCTGTCGGTCAATCAGGTCTGTCGGTCAGTCAGGTCGGTCAGTCAGGTCTGTCGGACGCTCAGGTCTGTCGGTCTGTCAGGTCGGTCGGTCTGTCAGGTCGGTCGGTCTGTCAGGTCGGTCGGTCTGTCAGGTCTGTCAGATCGGTCGGTCTGTCAGGTCTGTCAGATCGGTCGGTCTGTCAGGTCTGTCAGGTCGGTCGGTCTGTCAGGTCTGTCGGTCTGTCAGGTTTGTCAGGTCGGTCGGTCTGTCAGGTCGGTCGGTCAGTCAGGTCTGTTGGTCTGTCAGGTCTGTCAGGTCAGTCAGGTCTGTCAGGTCTGTCTGGTCGGTCGGTCATTCAGGTCTGTCGGTCTGTCAGGTCTGTCATGTCGGTCGGTCTGTCAGGTCGGTCGGTCAGTCAGGTCGGTCGGTCTGTCAGGTCTGTCGGCCAGTCAGGTCGGTCGGTCATTCAGGTCTGTCGTTCAGTCAGGTCTGTCAGGTCGGTCGGTCAGTGCGGTCTGTCGGTCTGTCAGGTCTGTCAGGTCAGTCAGGTGTGTCAGGTCTGTCAGGTCGGTCGGGCAGTCGGGTCTATCGGTCAGTCAGGTCTGTCGGTCAGTCAGGTCTGTCGGTGAGTCAGGTCTGCCGGTCTGTCAGGTCGGTCGGTCTTTCAGGTCTGTCAGTCCGTCAGGTCGGTCGGTCTCTCAGGTCTGTCGGCCTGTCAGGTCTGTCGGTCAGCCAGGTCGGTCGGTCTGTCAGGTCTGTCGGTCTGTCAGGTCTGTTGGTCTGTCAGGTCAGTCGGTCTGTCAGGTCGGTGGGTCAGTCAGTTCTGTCGGTCTGTCAGGTCTGTCGGTCTGTCAGGTCGGTCGGTCTATCAGGTCTGTCGGTCAGTCAGGTCTGTCGGTCTGTCAGGTCTGTCGGTCAGTCAGGTCTGTCGGTCTGTCAGGTCTGTGGGTCACTAAGATCTGTCGGTCTGTCGGTCTGTCGGTCTGTCGGTCAGTCAGGTCTGTCGGTCAGTCAGGTCAGTCGGTCTGTCCGGTCTGTCGGTCTGTCAGGTCTGTCGGTCAGTCAGGTCTGTCGGTCTGTCAGGTCTGTCGGTCTGTCGGTCTGTATGGTCTGTCGGTCAGTCAGGTCTGTCAGGTCGGTCGGTCTGTCAGATCTGTCGGTCAGTCAGGTCGGTCGGTCAGTCAGGTCGATCCGTCAGTTAGGTCGGTCGGTCTGTCAGGTCTGTCAGGTATGTCGGTCAGTCAGGTCAGTCAGGTCGGTCGGTCTTTCAGGTCCGTCGGTCGGTCGGTCAGTCAGGTCGGTCGGTCTGTCAGGTCATTCAGGTCTGTCGGTCAGTCAGTCAGGTCGGTCGGTCTGTCAGGTCGGTCGGTCTGTCAGGTCTGTCAGGTCGGTCTGTCGGTCTGTCAGGTCAGTGAGGTCGGTCGGTCTGTCAGGTGTGTCAGGTGGGTCGGTCTGTCAGGTCTGTCGGTCTGTCAGGTCTGTCAGGTCGGTCGGTCTGTCTGGTCGGTCGGTCAGTCAGGTCTGTCGGTCTGTCAGGTCTGTCAGGCCAGTCAGGTCTGTCAGGTCTGTCAGGTCTGTCGGTCAGTCAGGTCTGTCGGTCTGTCGGTCTTCGGTCTGTCAGGTCTGTCAGGTCGGTTGGTCTGTCAGGTCTGTCGGTCAGTCAGGTCGGTCGGTCAGTCAGGTCGGTCGGTCTGTTAGGTCTGTCGATCAGTCAGGTCGTTCTGTCAGTCAGGTCGGTCGGTCTGTCAGGTCTGTCAGGTGTGTCGGTCAGTCAGGTCTGTCAGGTCGGTCGGTCTGTCAGGTCTGTCGGTCAGTCAGGTCGGTCGGTCAGTCAGGTCGGTCCGTCAGTCAGGTCGGTCGGTCTGGCAGGTCTGTCAGGTATGTCGGTCAGTCAGGTCAGTCAGGTCGGTCGGTCTGTCAAGTCCATCGGCCAGGCGGTCAGTCAGGTCGGTCGGTCTGTCAGGTCTGTCAGGTCTGTCGGTCAGTCAGTCAGGTCGGTCGGTCTGTCAGGCCAGTCGGTCAGTCAGGTCGGTCGGTCTGTCAGGTCGGTCTGTCAGGTCTGTCACGTCTGTCGGTCAGTCAGGTCAGTCAGGTTGGTCGGTGTGTCAGGTCTGTCGGTCGGTCGGTCAGTCAGGTCGGTCGGTCTTCAGGTATGTCGGTCAGGCGGTCAGTCAGGTCGGTCGGTCTGTCAGGTCTGTCAGGTCAGTCGGTCAGTCAGGTCCGTCAGGTCTTCCGGTCAGTCAGGTCTGTCAGGTCTCTCGGTCATTCAGGTCTGTCAGGTCAGTCAGGTCAGTCGGTCAGTCAGATCTGTCGGTCAGTCAGGTCTGTCGATCAGTCAGGTCTGTCAGGTCTGTCGGTCCGTCAGGTCGGTCGGTCTGTCAGGTCTGTCGGTCTGTCAGGTCGGTCGGTCTGTCAGGTCTTTCGGTCTGTCAAGTCTGTCGGTCTGTCAGGTCGGTCGGTCTGTCAGGTCTCTCGGTCAATCAGGTCTGTCGGTCAGTCAGGTCTGTCGGTCAGTCAGGTCTGTCGGTCACTCAGGTCTGTCGGTCTGTCAGGTCGGTCGGTCTGTCAGGTCGGTCGGTCTGTCAGGTCGGTCGGTCTGTCAGGTCTGTCAGATCGGTCGGTCTGTCAGGTCTGTCAGGTCGGTCGGTCAGTCAGGTCTGTCGGTCTGTCAGGTCAGTCAGGTCGGTCGGTCTGTCAGGTCTGTCAGGTCGGTCGGTCTGTCAGGTCTGTCGCTCTGTCAGGTTTGTCAGGTCGGTCAGTCTGTCAGGTCGGTCGGTCAGTCAGGTCTGTCGGTCTGTCAGGTCTGTCAGGTCAGTCAGGTCTGTCAGGTCTGTCAGGTCGGTCGGTCATTCAGGTCTGTCGGTCTGTGAGGTCTATCATGTCGGTCGGTCTATCAGGTCTGTCGGTCTGTCAGGTCTGTCCGTCTGTCAGGTCGGTCGGTCTTTCAGATCTGTCGGTCAGTCAGGTCTGTCGGTCTGTCAGGTCGGTCTGTCAGGTCGGTCGGTCTGTCAGGTCTGTCGGTCTGTCAGGTCTGTTTGTCTGTCAGGTCTGTCGGTCTGTCAGGTCGGATGGGCTGTCAGGTCTGTCAGGTCGGTCGGTCTGTCAGGTCTGTCGGTCAGTCAGGTCGGTCGGTCTGTCAGGTCTGTCAGTCTGTCAGGTCTGGCGGTCAGTCAGGTCTGTCGGTCTGTCAGGTCGGTCGGTCGGTCTGTCAGGTCTGTCGGTCAGTCAGGTCTGTCGGTCTGTCAGGTCTGTCGGTCTGTCAGGTATGTCGGTCAGTGAGGTCTGTCGGTCAGTGAGGTCTGTCGGTGAGTCAGGTCTGCCGGTCTGTCAGGTCGGTCGGTCTGTCAGGTCTGTCGGTCTGTCAGGTCGGTCGGTCTGTCAGGTCTGTCGGCCTGTCAGGTCTGTCGGTCAGCCAGGTCGGTCGGTCTGTCAGGTCTGTCGGTCTGTCAGGTCTGTTGGTCTGTCAGGTCGGTCGGTATGTCAGGTCGGTCGGTCAGTCAGGTCTGACGGTCTGTCAGGTCTGTCGGTCTGTCAGGTCGGTCGGTCTATCAGGTCTGTCGGTCAGTCGGGTCTGTCGGTCTGTCAGGTCTGTCGGTCAGTCAGGTCTGTCGGCTGTCAGGTCTGTCGGTCAGTCAGGTCTGTCGGTCTGTCGGTCTGTCGGTCAGTCAGGTCTGTAGGTCAGTTAGGTCTGTCGGTCTGTCAGGTCTGTCGGTCTGTCAGGTCTGTTGGTCTGTCAGGTCGGTCGGTCTGTCAGGTCGGTCGGTCAGTCAGGTCTGACGGTCTGTCAGGTCTGTCGGTCTGTCAGGTCGGTCGGTCTATCAGGTCTGTCGGTCAGTCGGGTCTGTCGGTCTGTCAGGTCTGTCGGTCAGTCAGGTCTGTCGGCTGTCAGGTCTGTCGGTCTATCAGGTCTGTCGATCAGTCGGGTCTGTCGGTCTGTCAGGTCTGTCGGTCAGTCAGGTCTGTCGGCTGTCAGGTCTGTCGGTCAGTCAGGTCTGTCGGTCTGTCGGTCTGTCGGTCAGTCAGGTCTGTCGGTCAGTCAGGTCTGTCGGTCTGTCAGGTCTGTCGGTCTGTCAGGTCTGTCGGTCAGTCAGGTCTTTTTGTCTGTCAGGTCTGTCGGTCTGTCGGTCTGTATGGTCTGTCGGTCAGTCAGGTCTGTCAGGTCTGTCAGGTCGGTCGGTTTGTCAGGTCGGTCGGTCTGTCAGGTCTGTCAGGTATGTCGGTCAGTCAGGTCAGTCAGGTCGGTCGGTCTTTCAGGTCCGTCGGTCGGTCGGTCAGTCAGGTCGGTCGGTCTGTCAGGTCTGTCAGGTCTGTCGGTCAGTCAGTCAGGTCGGTCGGTCTGTCAGGTCAGTCGGTCAGTCAGGTCTGTCAGGTCTGTCGGTCAGTCAGGTCTGTCAGGTCTGTCCATCAGTCAGTTCAGTCGGTCAGTCGGGTCGGTAGGTCAGTCAGGTGTGTCGGTCAGTCAGGTCTGTCAGGTCTGTCGGTCAGTCAGGTCGGTCGGTCTGTCAGGTCAGTCGGTCAGTCAGGTCTGACAGGTCTGTCGTTCAGTCAGGTCGGTCGGTGTGTCAGGTCTGTCGGTCAGTCAGGTCTGTCGGTCAGTCAGGTCTGTAAGGTCTGTCGGTCTGTCGGTCTGTCAGGCCGGTCGGTCTGTCGGTCTTCGGTCTGTCAGGTCTGTAAGGTCGGTCCGTCTGTCAGGTCCCTCAGTCAGTCAGGTCTGTCGGTCAGTCAGGTCAGTCAGGTCTGTCAGGTCTGTCAGGTCGGTCGGTTTGTCAGGTCGGTCGGTCAGTCAGGTCGGTCCGTCAGTCAGGTCGGTTGGTCTGTCAGGTCTGTCAGGTATGTCGGTCAGTCAGGTCAGTTAGGTCGATCGGTCTGTCAGGTCCATCGGTCGGGCGGTCAGTCAGGTCGGTTGGTCTCTCAGGTCTGTCAGGTCTGTCGGTCAGTCAGTCAGGTCGATCGGTCTGTCAGGTCAGTCGGTCAGTCAGGTCTGTCGGTCAGTCAGGTCTGTCAGGTCTGTCCGTCAGTCACTTCAGTCGGTCAGTCGGGTCGGTCGGTCAGTCAGGTCTGTCGGTCAGTCAGGTCTGTCAGGTCTGTCGGTCAGTCAGGTCGGTCTGTCAGGTCAGTCGGTCAGTCAGGTCTGACAGGTCTGTCGTTCAGTCAGGTCGGTCGGTGTGTCAGGTCTGTCGGTCAGTCAGGTCTGTCGGTCTGTCAGGTCAGTCGGTCAGTAAGGTCGGTCGGTCAGTCAGGTCTGTCAGGTCTGTCGTTCAGTCAGGTCGGTCGGTCTGTCAGGTCAGTCGGTCAGTCAGGCTTTCGGTCAGTCAGGTCGGTCGGTCTGTCAGGTCTGTCGGTCTGTCAGGTCTGTCAGGTCGGTCGGTCTGTCAGGTCTGTCAGGTCGGTCGGTCAGTCAGGTCTGTCGGTCAGTCAGGTCGATCGGTCAGTCAGGTCGGTCGGTCAGTCAGGTCTGTCAGAACTGTCGGACAGTCAGGTCAGTCGGTCTGTCAGGTCTATCAGTCTGTCAGATATGTCGGTCTGTCAGGTCTGTCGGTCAGTCAGGTCTGTCGGTCTGTCAGGTCTGTCGGTCTGTCAGGTCGGTTGCTCTGTCAGGTCGGTCGGTCTGTCAGGTCTGTTGGTCAGTCAGGTCTGTCGGTCTGTCAGGTCGGTCGGTCTGTCAGGTCTGTCGGTCTGTCAGGTCTGTCGGTCAGTCAGGTCTGTCGGTCAGTCAGGTCTGTCGGTCAGTCAGGTCTGTCGGTCTGTCAGGTCAGTCGGTCTGTCAGGTCTGTCGGTCTGTCAGGTCGGTCGAGTCTGTCAGGTCTGTCGGTCTTTCAGGTCTTTCGGTCAGTCAGCTCTGTCAGTCTGTCAGGTCTGTCGGTCTTTCCAGTCTGTCGGTCTGTCAGGTCGGTCGGTCTGTCAGGTCTGTCGGTCAGTTAGGTCTGTCGGTCTGTCAGGTCTGTCGGTCTGACAGGTCGGTCTGTCTGTCAGGTCCGTCGGTCAGCCAGGTCTGTGGGTCTGTCAGGTCTGTCGGTCAGTCAGGTCTGTCGGTCTGTCAGGTCCTTCGGTCTGTCAGGTCTGTCGGTCAGTCAAGTCTGTCGGTCTGTCAGGTTTGTCGGTCTGTCAGGTCTTTCGGTCTGTCAGGTCTGTCAGTTAGTCAGGTCTGTCAAGTCTGTCGGTCTGTCGGTCTGTCAGGTCGGTCGGTCTGTCGGTCTGGCAGGTCTTTCAGGTCTGTCGGTCAGTCAGGTCTGTCGGTCTGTCAGGTCTGTCAGGTCGGTCGGTCTGTGAGGTCTGTCGGTCAGTCAGGTCTGTCGGTCAGTCGGGTCTGTCGGTCAGTCAGGTTCTTCAGGTCGGTCGGTCTGTAAGGACTGTCGGTCAGTCAGGTCTGTCGGTCAGTCAGGTCGATCGGTCAGTCAGGTCGGTCGATCAGTCAGGTCGGTCGGTCAGTCAGGTCGGTTGGCCAGTCAGGTCGGTATATCTGTCAGGTCGGTCAGTCATTCAGGTCTATCAGGTCTGTCGGTCAGTCAGGTCTGACAGGTCTGTCGTTCAGTCAGGTCGGTCGGTGTGTCAGGTCTGTCGGTCAGTCAGGTCTGTCGGTCTGTCAGGTCAGTCGGTCAGTAAGGTCGGTCGGTCAGTCAGGTCTGTCAGGTCTGTCGTTCAGTCAGGTCGGTCGGTCTGTCAGGTCAGTCGGTCAGTCAGGCTTTCGGTCAGTCAGGTCGGTCGGTCTGTCAGGTCTGTCGGTCTGTCAGGTCTGTCAGGTCGGTCGGTCTGTCAGGTCTGTCAGGTCGGTCGGTCAGTCAGGTCTGTCGGTCAGTCAGGTCGATCGGTCAGTCAGGTCGGTCGGTCAGTCAGGTCGGTCGGTCTGTCAGGTCTGTCAGGTCAGTCGGTCAGTCAGGTATGTCAGAACTGTCGGACAGTCAGGTCAGTCGGTCTGTCAGGTCTATCAGTCTGTCAGATATGTCGGTCTGTCAGGTCTGTCGGTCAGTCAGGTCTGTCGGTCTGTCAGGTCTGTTGGTCTGTCAGGTCGGTCTGTCTGTCAGGTCGGTCGGTCTGTCAGGTCTGTCGGTCAGTCAGGTCTGTCGGTCTGTCAGGTCGGTCGGTCTGTCAGGTCTGTCGGTCTGTCAGGTCTGTCGGTCAGTCAGGTCTGTCGGTCAGTCAGGTCTGTCGGTCAGTCAGGTCTGTCGGTCTGTCAGGTCAGTCGGTCTGTCAGGTCTGTCGGTCTGTCAGGTCGGTCGAGTCTGTCAGGTCTGTCGGTCTTTCAGGTCTTTCGGTCAGTCAGCTCTGTCGGTCTGTCAGGTCTGTCGGTCTTTCCAGTCTGTCGGTCTGTCAGGTCGGTCGGTCTGTCAGGTCTGTCGGTCAGTTAGGTCTGTCGGTCTGTCAGGTCTGTCGGTCTGACAGGTCCGTCGGTCAGCCAGGTCTGTGGGTCTGTCAGGTCTGTCGGTCAGTCAGGTCTGTCGGTCTGTCAGGTCCTTCGGTCTGTCAGGTCTGTCGGTCAGTCAGGTCTGTCGGTCTGTCAGGTTTGTCGGTCTGTCAGGTCTTTCGGTCTGTCAGGTCTGTCAGTTAGTCAGGTCTGTCAAGTCTGTCGGTCTGTCGGTCTGTCAGGTCGGTCGGTCTGTCGGTCTGGCAGGTCTTTCAGGTCTGTCGGTCAGTCAGGTCTGTCGGTCTGTCAGGTCTGTCAGGTCGGTCGGTCTGTGAGGTCTGTCGGTCAGTCAGGTCTGTCGGTCAGTCGGGTCTGTCGGTCAGTCAGGTCTGTCAGGCCGGTCGGTCTGTAAGGACTGTCGGTCAGTCAGGTCTGTCGGTCAGTCAGGTCGATCGGTCAGTCAGGTCGGTCGATCAGTCAGGTCGGTCGGTCAGTCAGGTCGGTTGGCCAGTCAGGTCGGTATATCTGTCAGGTCGGTCAGTCATTCAGGTCTATCAGGTCTGTCGGTCAGTCAGGTCTGTCAGGTCGGTCGGTCTGTCAGGTCCTTGGGTCAGTCAGGTCAGTCGGTCAGTCAGGACGGTAGGTCTGTCGGTCATTCAGGTCGGTCGGTAAGTCAGGTCTCTCAGGTCTGTCGGTCAGTCAGGTCTGTCAGGTCTGTCTGTCAGTCAGGTTGGTCGGTCTGTCAGGTCAGTCGGTCAGTCAGGTCTTTCAGGTCTGTCGGTCAGTCAGGTCAGTCGGTCAGTCAGTTCTGTCAGGTCAGTCGGTCAGTCAGGTCGGTTGGTCTGTCAGGTCTGTCAGGTCTGTCAGGTCTGTCGGTCTGTCAGGTCAGTCGGTCTTTCACGTCTGTCAGGTCGGTCGGTCTGTCAGCTCTGTCGGTCAGTCAGGTCTGTCGGTCAGTCGGTTCTGTCGGTCAGTCAGGTCAGTCAGGTCGGTCGGTCTGTCAGGTCTGTCGGTCAGTCAGGTCGGTCGGTCAGTCAGGTCGGTCGGTCTGTTAGGTCTGTCGATCAGTCAGGTCGTTCGGTCAGTCAGGTCTGTCGGTCAGTCAGGTCTGTCGGTCTGTCAGGTCTGTCGGTCAGTCAGGTCTGTCGGTCTGTCAGGTCTGTCACTCAGTGAGGTCTGTCGGTCTGTCAGGTCGGTTGGTCTGTCAGGTCTGTCGGTCTGTCAGGTCTGTCAGGTCGGTCGGTCTGCCAAGTCTGTCAGGTCGGTTGGTCAGTCAGGTCTGTCGGTCTGTCAGGTCGATCAGGTCCGTCGGTCTGTCAGGTCTGTCAGGTCGGTCGGTCTGTCAGGTCTGTCAGGTCGGTCGGTCAGTCAGGTCTGTTGGTCTGTCAGGTCGGTCGGTCTGTCAGGTCTGTCAGGTCGGTTGGTCTGTCAGGTCTGTCAGGTCGGTCTGTCGGTCAGTCAGGTCTGTCGGTCAGTCAGGTCGGTCGGTCTGTCAGGTCTGTCGGTCAGTCAGGTCGGTCGGTCAGTCAGGTTGGTCCGTCTGTCAGGTGTGTCAGGTGGGTCGGTCTGTCAGGTCTGACGGTCTGTCAGGTCTGTCAGGTCAGACAGGTCGTTCAGTCTGTCAGGTCAGTCGGTCTGTCAGGTCTGTCGGTCTGTCAGGTCGGTCGGTCTGTCAGGTCTGTCGGTCTGTCAGGTCTGTCGGTCTGTCAAGTCTGTCGGTCTGTCAGGTCGGTCGGTCTGTCAGGTCTGTCGGTCAGTCAGGTCTGTCGGTCAGTCAGGTCTGTCGGTCTGTCAGGTCGTTCGGTCTGTCAGGTCGGTCGGTCTGTCAGGTCTGTCAGGTCGGTCGGTCTGTGAGGTCTGTCAGATCTATCGGACAGTCAGGTCAGTCGGTCTGTCAGGTCTATCAGTCTGTCAGGTCGGTCGGTCTGTCAGGTCTGTCGGTCAGTCAGGTCTGTCGGTCAGTCAGGTCGGTCGGTCAGTCAGGTCGGTGGGTCAGTCAGGTCGGTCGGTCTGTCAGGTCTGTCGGTCAGTCAGGTCGGTCGGTCAGTCAGGTCGGTCGGTCAGTCAGGTCGGTCGGTCTGTCAGGTCGGTCGGTCTGTCTGGTCTGTCAGGTCTGTCGGTCAGTCAGGTCGGTCGGTCTCTCAGGTCTGTCGGTCAGTCAGGTCGGTCGGTCAGTCACGTCGGTCCGTCAGTCAGGTCGGTCGGTCTGTCAGGTCTGTCAGGTATGTCGGTCAGTCAGGTCAGTTAGGTCGGTCGGTCTGTCAGGTCCATCGGTCGGGGGGTCAGTCGGGTTGGTTGGTCTGTCAGGTCTGTCAGGTCTGTCGGTCAGTCAGTCAGGTCGATCGGTCTGTCAGGTCAGTCGGTCAGTCAGGTCTGTCGGTCAGTCAGGTCTGTCAGGTCTGTCCGTCAGTCACTTCAGTCGGTCAGTCGGGTCGGTCGGTCAGTCAGGTCTGTCAGTCAGTCAGGTCTGTCAGGTCTGTCGGTCAGTCAGGTCGGTCTGTCAGGTCAGTCGGTCAGTCAGGTCTGACAGGTCTGTGGTTCAGTCAGGTCAGTCGGTGTGTCAGGTCTGGTGGACAGTCAGGTCTGTCGGTCTGTCAGGTCAGTAGGTCAGTCAGGTCGGTCAGTCAGGTCTGTCAGGTCTGTCGGTCAGTCAGGTCTGTCAGGTCTGTCGTTCAGTCAGGTCGGTCGGTCTGTCAGGTCAGTCGGTCAGTCAGGTCTGTCAGTCAGTCAGGTCGGTCGGTCTGTCAGGTCTGTCGGTCTCTCAGGTCTGTCAGGTCGGTCGGTCTGTTAGGTCTGTCAGGTCGGTCGGTCAGTCACGTCTGTCGGTCTGTCAGGTCTGTCGGTCAGTCAGGTCGATCGCTCAGTCAGGTCGGTCGGTCAGTCAGGTCGGTCGGTCTGTCTGGTCTGGCGGTCAGTGAGGTCGGTCGGTCAGTCAGGTCGGTCAGTATGTCAGGTCTCTCGATCAGTCAGGTCGGTTCGCTCAGTCAGGTTGGTCGGTCAGTCAGGTCGGTCGGTCTGTCAGGTCTGTCAGGTCAGTCGGTCAGTCAGGTCTGTCAGGTCTGTCGGACAGTCAGGTCAGTCGGTCTGTCAGGTCTATCAGTCTGTCAGGTTGGTCGGTCTGTCAGGTCTGTCGGTCAGTCAGGTCTGTCGGTCTGTCGGGTCTGTCGGTCTGTCAGGTCGGTCGGTCTGTCAGGTCGGTCGGTCTGTCAGGTCTGTCGGTCAGTCAGGTCTGTCGGTCTGTCAGGTCGGTCGGTCTGTCAGGTCCATCGGTCTGTCAGGTCTGTCGGTCAGTCAGGTCTGTCGGTCAGTCAGGTCTGTCGGTCAGTCAGGTCAGTCGGTCAGTCAGGACGGTAGGTCTGTCGGTCAGTCAGGTCGGTCGGTAAGTCAGGTCTCTCAGGTCTGTCGGTCAGTCAGGTCTGTCAGGTCTGTCGGTCAGTCAGGTCGGTCGGTCTGTCAGGTCAGTCGGTCAGTCAGGTCTTTCAGGTCTGTCGGTCAGTCAGGTCAGTCGGTCAGTCAGTTCTGTCGGGTCAGTCGGTCAGTCAGGTCGGTCGGGCTGTCAGGTCTGCCAGGTCTGTCAGGTCTGTCTGTCTGTCAGGTCAGTCGGTCTGTCACGTCTGTCAGGTCGGTCGGTCTGTCAGGTCTGTCGGTCAGTCAGGTCTGTCGGTCAGTCGGGTCTGACGGTCAGTCAGGTCAGTCAGGTCGGTCGGTCAGTCAGGTCGGTCGGTCTGTCAGGTCGGTCGGTCTGTCAGGTCTGTCGGTCAGTCAGGTCGGTCGGTCAGTCAGGTCGGTCCGTCAGTCAGGTCGGTCGGTCTGTCAGGTCTGTCAGGTATGTCGGTCAGTCAGTTCTGTTGGTCAGTCAGGTCTGTCGGTCAGTCAGGTCGCACGGCCAGTCAGGTCTGTCGGTCAGTCAGGTCAGTCGGTCTGTCAGGTCTATCAGTCTGTCAGGTCGGTCGGTCTGTCAGGTCTGTCGGTCAGTCAGGTCGGTCGGTCAGTCAGGTCAGTCGGTCTGTTAGGTCGGTCGATCAGTCAGGTCGGTCGGTCTGTCAGGTCGGTCGGTGTGTCAGGTCTGTCAGGTCTGTCGGTCTGTCAGGTCTGTCAGGTCGGTCGGTCTTTCAGGTCTGTCGGTCAGTCAGGTCGGTCGGTCAGTCAGGTCGGTCCGTCAGTCAGGTCGGTCGGTCTGTCAGGTATGTCGGTCAGTCAGGTCAGTCAGGTCGGTCGATCTGTCAGGTCCATCGGTCGGGCGGTCAGTCAGGTCGGTCGGTCTGTCAGGTCTGTCAGGTCTGTCGGTCACTCAGTCAGGTCTGTCGGTCTGTCAGGTCTGTCGGTCACTCAGGTCTGTTGGTCAGTCAGGTCTGTCGGTCATTCAGATCGCACGGCCAGTCAGGTCTGTCGGTCAGTCAGGGATGTCTGTCAGTCAGGTCTGTCGGTCTGTCAGGTCTGTCGGTCTGTCAGGTCTGTCGGTCAGTCAGGTCTGTCGGTCTGTCAGGTCTGTCGGTCAGTCAGGTCTGTCGGTCTGTCGGGTCTGTCGCTCAGTGAGGTCTGTCGGTCTGTCAGGTCGGTTGGTCTGTCAGGTCTGTCGGTCTGTCAAGTCTGTCAGGTCGGTCGGTCTGCCAAGTCTGTCAGGTCGGTCGGTCAGTCAGGTCGGTCGGTCTGTCAGGTCTGACAGGTCGGTCGGTCTGTAAGGTCTGTGAGGTCGGTCTGTCAGTCACGTCTGTCGGTCTGTCGGTCAGTCAGGTCGGTCGGTCTGTCAGGTCTGTCGGTCAGTCAGGTAGGTCGGTCAGTCAGGTTGGGTTGTCGGTCAGGTGTGTCAGGTGGGTCGGTCTGTCAGGTCTGTCGGTCTGTCAGGTCGGTCGGTCGGTCAGGTCGGTCAGGTTGGTCGGTCAGTCAGGTCTGTCAGTCTGTCAGGTCTGTCAGGTCAGTCAGGTCTGTCAGGTCAGTCGGTCTGTCAGGTCTGTCGGTCTGTCAGGTCGGTCGGTCTGTCAGGTCTGTCGGTCTGTCAAGTCTGTCGGTCTGTCAGGTCGGTCGGTCTGTGAGGTTTTTCGGCCAGTCAGGTCTGTCGGTGAGTCAGGTCTGTCGGTCAGTCAGTTCTGTCGGTCTGTCAGGTCGGTCGGTCTGTCAGGTCGGTCGGTCTGTCAGGTCTGTCAGGTCGGTCGGTCTGTCAGATCTGTCAGATCTGTCGGACAGTCAGGTCAGTCGGTCTGTCAGGTCTATCAGTCTGTCAGGTCGGTCGGTCTGTCAGGTCTGTCGGTCAGTCAGGTCTGTCGGTCAGTCAGGTCTGTCGGTCAGTCAGGTCGGTCGGTCAGTCAGGTCGGTCGGTCAGTCAGGTCGGTCGGTCTTTCAGGTCTGTCGGTCAGTCAGGTCGGTCTTTCAGTCAGGTCGGTCGGTCTGTTAGGTCGGTCGGTCTGTCAGGTCTGTCCGTCAGTCAGGTCTGTCGGTCAGTCAGGTCGGTCGGTCAGTCAGGTCGGTCGGTCTGTCAGGTCGGTCGGTCTGTCAGGTCTGTCAGGTCTGTCGGTCGGTCAGGTCTGTCAGGTCGGTTGGTCTGTCAGGTCGGTCGGTCAGTCAGGTCTGTCGGTCAGTCAGGTCTGTCAGGTCTGTCGGTCCGTCAGGTCGGTCTGTCAGGTCAGTCGGTCAGTCAGGTCCGGCAGGTCTGTCGTTCAGTCAGGTCGGTCGGTGTGTCAGGTCTGTCGGTCAGTCAGGTCTGTCGGTCTGTCAGGTCAGTCGGTCAGTAAGGTCGGTCGGTCAGTCAGGTCCGTCAGGTCTGTCGGTCAGTCAGGTCTGTCAGGTCTGTCGTTCAGTCAGGTCGGTCGGTCTGTCAGGTCAGTCGGTCAGTCAGGCTTTCGGTCAGTCAGGTCGGTCGGTCTGTCAGGTCTGTCGGTCTGTCAGGTCTGTCAGGTCGGTCGGTCTGTCAGGTCTGTCAGGTCGGTCGGTCAGTCAGGTCTGTCGGTCGGTCAGGTCTGTCGATCAGTCAGGTCGATCAAACAGTCAGGCCGGTCGGTCAGTCAGGTCGGTCGGTCTGTCAGGTCTGGCGGTCAGTGAGGTCGTTCGGTCTGTCAGGTCGGTCGGTCTGTCAGGTCTATCAGTCTGTCAGGTTGGTCGCTCTGTCAGGTCTGTCGGTCTGTCAGGTCGGTTGGTCTGTCAGGTGGGTCGGTCTGTCAGGTCTGTCGGTCAGTCAGGTCTGTCGGTCTGTCAGGTCGGTCGGTCTGTCAGGTCTGTCGGTCTGTCAGGTCTGTCGGTCAGTCAGGTCTGTCGGTCTGTCAGGTCTATCAGTCTGTCAGGTTGGTCGGTCTGTCAGGTCTGTCGGTCTGTCAGGTCTATCAGTCTGTCAGGTCTGTCGGTCAGTCAGGTCTGTCGGTCTGTCAGGTCGGTCGGTCTGTCAGGTCTTTCGGTCAGTCAGGTCTGTCGGTCTGTCAGGTCAGTTGGTCGGTCAGGTCTATCAGTCTGTCAGGTTGGTCGGTCTGTCAGGTCTGTCGGTCTGTCAGGTCGGTTGGTCTGTCAGTTGGGTCGGTCTGTCAGGTCTGTCAGTCAGTCAGGTCTGTCGGTCTGTCAGGTCGGTCGGTCTGTCAGGTCTGTCGGTCTGTCAGGTCTGTCGGTCAGTCATGTCTGTCGGTCAGTCAGGTCTGTCGGTCAGTCAGGTCTGTCGGTCTGTCAGGTCAGTCGGTCTGTCAGGTATGTCGGTCTGTCAGGTCGGTCGAGTCTGTCAGGTCTGTCGGTCTTTCAGGTCTTTCGGTCAGTCAGCGCTGTCGGTCTGTCAGGTCTGTCGGTCTTTCCAGTCTGTCGGTCTGTCAGGTCGGTCGGTCTGTCAGGTCTGTCGGTCAGTTAGGTCTGTCGGTCTGTCAGGTCTGTCGGTCTGACAGGTCGGTCTGTCTGTCAGGTCCGTCGGTCAGCCAGGTCTGTGTGTCTGTCAGGTCTGTTGGTCAGTCAGGTCTGTCGGTCTGTCAGGTCCTTCGGTCTGTCAGGTCTGTCGGTCAGTCAGGTCTGTCGGTCTGTCAGGTTTGTCGGTCTGTCAAGTCTTTCGGTCTGTCAGATCTGTCAGTTAGTCAGGTCTGTCAAGTCTGTCGGTCTGTCGGTCTGTCAGGTCGGTCGGTCTGTCGGTCTGTCAGGTCTTTCAGGTCTGTCGGTCAGTCAGGTCTGTCGGTCTGTCAGGTCTGTCAGATCGGTCGGTCTGTCAGGTCTGTCGGTAAGTCAGGTCTGTCGGTCAGTCGGGTCTGTCGGTCAGTCAGGTCTGTCAGGTCGGTCGGTCTGTAAGGTCTGTCGCTCAGTCAGGTCTGTCGGTCAGTCAGGTCGATCGGTCAGTCAGGTTGGTCGGTCAGTCAGGTTGGACGGTCTGTCAGGTCTCTCGGTCAGTAAGGTCGGTCTGTCAGTCAGGTCGATCGGTATGTCAGGTCTGTCGATCAGTCAGCTCGGTCGGTCAGTCAGGTCGGTTGGTCAGTCAGGTCGGTATATCTGTCAGGTCGGTCGGTCATTCAGGTCTGTCAGGTCTGTCGGTCAGTCAGGTCTGTCAGGTCGGTCGGTCTGTCAGGTCTTTCGGTCAGTCAGGTCAGTCGGTCAGTCAGGACGGTAGGTCTGTCGGTCATTCAGGTCGGTCGGTAAGTCAGGTCTCTCAGGTCTGTCGGTCAGTCAGGTCTTTCAGGTCTGTCGGTCAGTCAGGTCAGTCGGTTAGTCAGTTCTGTCAGGTCAGTCGGTCAGTCAGGTCGGTCGGTCGGTCAGATCTGTCAGGTCTGTCAGGTCTGTCGGTCTGTCAGGTCAGTCGGTCTGTCACGTCTGTCAGGTCGGTCGGTCTGTCAGCTCTGTCGGTCAGTCAGGTCTGTCGGTCAGTCGGGTCTGTCGGTCAGTCAGGTCAGTCAGGTCGGTCGGTCTGTCAGGTCTGTCGGTCAGTCAGGTCGGTCGGTCAGTCAGGTTCGTCGGTCTGTAAGGTCTGTCGATCAGTCAGGTCGTTCGGTCAGTCAGGTCGGTCGGTCAGTCAGGTTGGTCGGTCGGTCCGGTCTGTCGGTCAGTCAGGTCGGTCGGTCAGTCAGGTCGGTCAGTCAGGTCGGTCCGTCAGTCAGGTCGGTCGGTCTGTCAGGTATGTCGGTCAGTCAGGTCTGTTGGTCAGTCAGGTCTGTCGGTCAGTCAGGTCGCACGGCCAGTCAGGTCTGTCGGTCAGTCAGGTCTGTCGGTCAGTCAGGTCTGTCGGTCTGTCAGGTCTGTCCGTCAGTCAGGTCTGTCGGTCAGTCAGGTCTGTCGGTCTGTCAGGTCTGTCGGTCAGTCAGCTCTGTCGGTCTGTCAGGTCTGTCGGTCAGTCAGGTCTGTCAGGTCTGTCAGGTCGGTCGGTCTGTCAGGTCTGTCGGTCAGTCAGGTCTGTCGGTCTGTCAGGTCTTTCATGTCGGTCGGTCTGTCAGGTCTGTCGGTCTGTCAGGTCTGTCCGTCTGTCAGGTCGGTCGGTCTTTCAGGTCTGTCGGTCAGTCAGGTCTGTCGGTCAGTCAGGTCTGTCGGTCTGTCAGGTCGGTCTGTCTGGTCGGTCGGTCTGTCAGGTCTATCGGTCTGTCAGGTCTGTCGGTCTGTCAGGTCTGTCGGTCTGTCAGGTCGGTCGGTCCTTCAGGTCTGTCGGTCAGTCAGGTCTGTCGGTCAGTCAGGTCGCACGGCCAGTCAGGTCTGTCGGTCAGTCAGGTCAGTCGGTCTGTCAGGTCTATCAGTCTGTCAGGTCGGTCGGTCTGTCAGGTCTGTCGGTCAGTCAGGTCGGTCGGTCATTCAGGTCGGTCGGTCTGTTAGGTCGGTCGATCAGTCAGGTCGGTCGGTCTGTCAGGTCGGTCGGTGTGTCAGGTCTGTCAGGTCTGTCGGTCTGTCAGGTCTGTCAGGTCGGTCGGTCTTTCAGGTCTGTCGGTCAGTCAGGTCGGTCGGTCTGTTAGGTCGGTCGATCAGTCAGGTCGGTCGGTCTGTCAGGTCGGTCGGTGTGTCAGGTCTGTCAGGTCTGTCGGTCTGTCAGGTCTGTCAGGTCGGTCGGTCTTTCAGGTCTGTCGGTCAGTCAGGTCGGTCCGTCAGTCAGGTCGGTCGGTCAGTCAGGACGGTAGGTCTGTCGGTCATTCAGGTCGGTCGGTAAGTCAGGTCTCTCAGGTCTGTCGGTCAGTCAGGTCTGTCAGGTCTGTCTGTCAGTCAGGTTGGTCGGTCTGTCAGGTCAGTCGGTCAGTCAGGTCTTTCAGGTCTGTCGGTCAGTCAGGTCAGTCGGTCAGTCAGTTCTGTCAGGTCAGTCGGTCAGTCAGGTCGGTTGGTCTGTCAGGTCTGTCAGGTCTGTCAGGTCTGTCGGTCTGTCAGGTCAGTCGGTCTTTCACGTCTGTCAGGTCGGTCGGTCTGTCAGCTCTGTCGGTCAGTCAGGTCTGTCGGTCAGTCGGTTCTGTCGGTCAGTCAGGTCAGTCAGGTCGGTCGGTCTGTCAGGTCTGTCGGTCAGTCAGGTCGGTCGGTCAGTCAGGTCGGTCGGTCTGTTAGGTCTGTCGATCAGTCAGGTCGTTCGGTCAGTCAGGTCTGTCGGTCAGTCAGGTCTGTCGGTCTGTCAGGTCTGTCGGTCAGTCAGGTCTGTCGGTCTGTCAGGTCTGTCACTCAGTGAGGTCTGTCGGTCTGTCAGGTCGGTTGGTCTGTCAGGTCTGTCGGTCTGTCAGGTCTGTCAGGTCGGTCGGTCTGCCAAGTCTGTCAGGTCGGTTGGTCAGTCAGGTCTGTCGGTCTGTCAGGTCGATCAGGTCCGTCGGTCTGTCAGGTCTGTCAGGTCGGTCGGTCTGTCAGGTCTGTCAGGTCGGTCGGTCAGTCAGGTCTGTTGGTCTGTCAGGTCGGTCGGTCTGTCAGGTCTGTCAGGTCGGTTGGTCTGTCAGGTCTGTCAGGTCGGTCTGTCGGTCAGTCAGGTCTGTCGGTCAGTCAGGTCGGTCGGTCTGTCAGGTCTGTCGGTCAGTCAGGTCGGTCGGTCAGTCAGGTTGGTCCGTCTGTCAGGTGTGTCAGGTGGGTCGGTCTGTCAGGTCTGACGGTCTGTCAGGTCGGTCGGTCAGTCAGGTCTCTCGGTCTGTCAGGTCTGTCAGGTCAGACAGGTCGTTCAGTCTGTCAGGTCAGTCGGTCTGTCAGGTCTGTCGGTCTGTCAGGTCGGTCGGTCTGTCAGGTCTGTCGGTCTGTCAGGTCTGTCGGTCTGTCAAGTCTGTAGGTCTGTCAGGTCGGTCGGTCTGTCAGGTCTGTCGGTCAGTCAGGTCTGTCGGTCAGTCAGGTCTGTCGGTCTGTCAGGTCGTTCGGTCTGTCAGGTCGGTCGGTCTGTCAGGTCTGTCAGGTCGGTCGGTCTGTGAGGTCTGTCAGATCTATCGGACAGTCAGGTCAGTCGGTCTGTCAGGTCTATCAGTCTGTCAGATCGGTCGGTCTGTCAGGTCTGTCGGTCAGTCAGGTCTGTCGGTCAGTCAGGTCGGTCGGTCAGTCAGGTCGGTGGGTCAGTCAGGTCGGTCGGTCTGTCAGGTCTGTCGGTCAGTCAGGTCGGTCGGTCAGTCAGGTCGGTCGGTCAGTCAGGTCGGTCGGTCTGTCAGGTCGGTCGGTCTGTCTGGTCTGTCAGGTCTGTCGGTCAGTCAGGTCGGTCGGTCTCTCAGGTCTGTCGGTCAGTCAGGTCGGTCGGTCAGTCACGTCGGTCCGTCAGTCAGGTCGGTCGGTCTGTCAGGTCTGTCAGGTATGTCGGTCAGTCAGGTCAGTTAGGTCGGTCAGTCTGTCAGGTCCATCGGTCGGGGGGTCAGTCGGGTTGGTTGGTCTGTCAGGTCTGTCAGGTCTGTCGGTCAGTCAGTCAGGTCGATCGGTCTGTCAGGTCAGTCGGTCAGTCAGGTCTGTCGGTCAGTCAGGTCTGTCAGGTCTGTCCGTCAGTCACTTCAGTCGGTCAGTCGGGTCGGTCGGTCAGTCAGGTCTGTCAGTCAGTCAGGTCTGTCAGGTCTGTCGGTCAGTCAGGTCGGTCTGTCAGGTCAGTCGGTCAGTCAGGTCTGACAGGTCTGTGGTTCAGTCAGGTCAGTCGGTGTGTCAGGTCTGGTGGACAGTCAGGTCTGTCGGTCTGTCAGGTCAGTAGGTCAGTCAGGTCGGTCAGTCAGGTCTGTCAGGTCTGTCGGTCAGTCAGGTCTGTCAGGTCTGTCGTTCAGTCAGGTCGGTCGGTCTGTCAGGTCAGTCGGTCAGTCAGGTCTGTCAGTCAGTCAGGTCGGTCGGTCTGTCAGGTCTGTCGGTCTCTCAGGTCAGTCAGGTCGGTCGGTCTGTTAGGTCTGTCAGGTCGGTCGGTCAGTCACGTCTGTCGGTCTGTCAGGTCTGTCGGTCAGTCAGGTCGATCGCTCAGTCAGGTCGGTCGGTCAGTCAGGTCGGTCGGTCTGTCTGGTCTGGCGGTCAGTGAGGTCGGTCGGTCAGTCAGGTCGGTCAGTATGTCAGGTCTCTCGATCAGTCAGGTCGGTTCGCTCAGTCAGGTTGGTCGGTCAGTCAGGTCGGTCGGTCTGTCAGGTCTGTCAGGTCAGTCGGTCAGTCAGGTCTGTCAGGTCTGTCGGACAGTCAGGTCAGTCGGTCTGTCAGGTCTATCAGTCTGTCAGGTTGGTCGGTCTGTCAGGTCTGTCGGTCAGTCAGGTCTGTCGGTCTGTCGGGTCTGTCGGTCTGTCAGGTCGGTCGGTCTGTCAGGTCGGTCGGTCTGTCAGGTCTGTCGGTCAGTCAGGTCTGTCGGTCTGTCAGGTCGGTCGGTCTGTCAGGTCCATCGGTCTGTCAGGTCTGTCGGTCAGTCAGGTCTGTCGGTCAGTCAGGTCTGTCGGTCAGTCAGGTCAGTCGGTCAGTCAGGACGGTAGGTCTGTCGGTCAGTCAGGTCGGTCGGTAAGTCAGGTCTCTCAGGTCTGTCGGTCAGTCAGGTCTGTCAGGTCTGTCGGTCAGTCAGGTCGGTCGGTCTGTCAGGTCAGTCGGTCAGTCAGGTCTTTCAGGTCTGTCGGTCAGTCAGGTCAGTCGGTCAGTCAGTTCTGTCGGGTCAGTCGGTCAGTCAGGTCGGTCGGGCTGTCAGGTCTGCCAGGTCTGTCAGGTCTGTCTGTCTGTCAGGTCAGTCGGTCTGTCACGTCTGTCAGGTCGGTCGGTCTGTCAGGTCTGTCGGTCAGTCAGGTCTGTCGGTCAGTCGGGTCTGACGGTCAGTCAGGTCAGTCAGGTCGGTCGGTCAGTCAGGTCGGTCGGTCTGTCAGGTCGGTCGGTCTGTCAGGTCTGTCGGTCAGTCAGGTCGGTCGGTCAGTCAGGTCGGTCCGTCAGTCAGGTCGGTCGGTCTGTCAGGTCTGTCAGGTATGTCGGTCAGTCAGTTCTGTTGGTCAGTCAGGTCTGTCGGTCAGTCAGGTCGCACGGCCAGTCAGGTCTGTCGGTCAGTCAGGTCAGTCGGTCTGTCAGGTCTATCAGTCTGTCAGGTCGGTCGGTCTGTCAGGTCTGTCGGTCAGTCAGGTCGGTCGGTCAGTCAGGTCAGTCGGTCTGTTAGGTCGGTCGATCAGTCAGGTCGGTCGGTCTGTCAGGTCGGTCGGTGTGTCAGGTCTGTCAGGTCTGTCGGTCTGTCAGGTCTGTCAGGTCGGTCGGTCTTTCAGGTCTGTCGGTCAGTCAGGTCGGTCGGTCAGTCAGGTCGGTCCGTCAGTCAGGTCGGTCGGTCTGTCAGGTATGTCGGTCAGTCAGGTCAGTCAGGTCGGTCGATCTGTCAGGTCCATCGGTCGGGCGGTCAGTCAGGTCGGTCGGTCTGTCAGGTCTGTCAGGTCTGTCGGTCACTCAGTCAGGTCTGTCGGTCTGTCAGGTCTGTCGGTCACTCAGGTCTGTTGGTCAGTCAGGTCTGTCGGTCATTCAGATCGCACGGCCAGTCAGGTCTGTCGGTCAGTCAGGGATGTCTGTCAGTCAGGTCTGTCGGTCTGTCAGGTCTGTCGGTCTGTCAGGTCTGTCGGTCAGTCAGGTCTGTCGGTCTGTCAGGTCTGTCGGTCAGTCAGGTCTGTCGGTCTGTCGGGTCTGTCGCTCAGTGAGGTCTGTCGGTCTGTCAGGTCGGTTGGTCTGTCAGGTCTGTCGGTCTGTCAAGTCTGTCAGGTCGGTCGGTCTGCCAAGTCTGTCAGGTCGGTCGGTCAGTCAGGTCGGTCGGTCTGTCAGGTCTGACAGGTCGGTCGGTCTGTAAGGTCTGTGAGGTCGGTCTGTCAGTCACGTCTGTCGGTCTGTCGGTCAGTCAGGTCGGTCGGTCTGTCAGGTCTGTCGGTCAGTCAGGTAGGTCGGTCAGTCAGGTTGGGTTGTCGGTCAGGTGTGTCAGGTGGGTCGGTCTGTCAGGTCTGTCGGTCTGTCAGGTCGGTCGGTCGGTCAGGTCGGTCAGGTTGGTCGGTCAGTCAGGTCTGTCAGTCTGTCAGGTCTGTCAGGTCAGTCAGGTCTGTCAGGTCAGTCGGTCTGTCAGGTCTGTCGGTCTGTCAGGTCGGTCGGTCTGTCAGGTCTGTCGGTCTGTCAAGTCTGTCGGTCTGTCAGGTCGGTCGGTCTGTGAGGTTTTTCGGCCAGTCAGGTCTGTCGGTGAGTCAGGTCTGTCGGTCAGTCAGTTCTGTCGGTCTGTCAGGTCGGTCGGTCTGTCAGGTCGGTCGGTCTGTCAGGTCTGTCAGGTCGGTCGGTCTGTCAGATCTGTCAGATCTGTCGGACAGTCAGGTCAGTCGGTCTGTCAGGTCTATCAGTCTGTCAGGTCGGTCGGTCTGTCAGGTCTGTCGGTCAGTCAGGTCTGTCGGTCAGTCAGGTCTGTCGGTCAGTCAGGTCGGTCGGTCAGTCAGGTCGGTCGGTCAGTCAGGTCGGTCGGTCTTTCAGGTCTGTCGGTCAGTCAGGTCGGTCTTTCAGTCAGGTCGGTCGGTCTGTTAGGTCGGTCGGTCTGTCAGGTCTGTCCGTCAGTCAGGTCTGTCGGTCAGTCAGGTCGGTCGGTCAGTCAGGTCGATCGGTCTGTCAGGTCGGTCGGTCTGTCAGGTCTGTCAGGTCTGTCGGTCAGTCAGGTCTGTCAGGTCGGTTGGTCTATCAGGTCGGTCGGTCAGTCAGGTCTGTCGGTCAGTCAGGTCTGTCAGGTCTGTCGGTCCGTCAGGTCGGTCTGTCAGGTCAGTCGGTCAGTCAGGTCCGGCAGGTCTGTCGTTCAGTCAGGTCGGTCGGTGTGTCAGGTCTGTCGGTCAGTCAGGTCTGTCGGTCTGTCAGGTCAGTCGGTCAGTAAGGTCGGTCGGTCAGTCAGGTCCGTCAGGTCTGTCGGTCAGTCAGGTCTGTCAGGTCTGTCGTTCAGTCAGGTCGGTCGGTCTGTCAGGTCAGTCGGTCAGTCAGGCTTTCGGTCAGTCAGGTCGGTCGGTCTGTCAGGTCTGTCGGTCTGTCAGGTCTGTCAGGTCGGTCGGTCTGTCAGGTCTGTCAGGTCGGTCGGTCAGTCAGGTCTGTCGGTCGGTCAGGTCTGTCGATCAGTCAGGTCGATCAAACAGTCAGGCCGGTCGGTCAGTCAGGTCGGTCGGTCTGTCAGGTCTGGCGGTCAGTGAGGTCGGTCGGTCTGTCAGGTCGGTCGGTCTGTCAGGTCTATCAGTCTGTCAGGTTGGTCGCTCTGTCAGGTCTGTCGGTCTGTCAGGTCGGTTGGTCTGTCAGGTGGGTCGGTCTGTCAGGTCTGTCGGTCAGTCAGGTCTGTCGGTCTGTCAGGTCGGTCGGTCTGTCAGGTCTGTCGGTCTGTCAGGTCTGTCGGTCAGTCAGGTCTGTCGGTCTGTCAGGTCTATCAGTCTGTCAGGTTGGTCGGTCTGTCAGGTCTGTCGGTCTGTCAGGTCTATCAGTCTGTCAGGTCTGTCGGTCAGTCAGGTCTGTCGGTCTGTCAGGTCGGTCGGTCTGTCAGGTCTTTCGGTCAGTCAGGTCTGTCGGTCTGTCAGGTCAGTTGGTCTGTCAGGTCTATCAGTCTGTCAGGTTGGTCGGTCTGTCAGGTCTGTCGGTCTGTCAGGTCGGTTGGTCTGTCAGGTGGGTCGGTCTGTCAGGTCTGTCAGTCAGTCAGGTCTGTCGGTCTGTCAGGTCGGTCGGTCTGTCAGGTCTGTCGGTCTGTCAGGTCTGTCGGTCAGTCATGTCTGTCGGTCAGTCAGGTCTGTCGGTCAGTCAGGTCTGTCGGTCTGTCAGGTCAGTCGGTCTGTCAGGTATGTCGGTCTGTCAGGTCGGTCGAGTCTGTCAGGTCTGTCGGTCTTTCAGGTCTTTCGGTCAGTCAGCGCTGTCGGTCTGTCAGGTCTGTCGGTCTTTCCAGTCTGTCGGTCTGTCAGGTCGGTCGGTCTGTCAGGTCTGTCGGTCAGTTAGGTCTGTCGGTCTGTCAGGTCTGTCGGTCTGACAGGTCGGTCTGTCTGTCAGGTCCGTCGGTCAGCCAGGTCTGTGTGTCTGTCAGGTCTGTTGGTCAGTCAGGTCTGTCGGTCTGTCAGGTCCTTCGGTCTGTCAGGTCTGTCGGTCTGTCAAGTCTTTCGGTCTGTCAGATCTGTCAGTTAGTCAGGTCTGTCAAGTCTGTCGGTCTGTCGGTCTGTCAGGTCGGTCGGTCTGTCGGTCTGTCAGGTCTTTCAGGTCTGTCGGTCAGTCAGGTCTGTCGGTCTGTCAGGTCTGTCAGATCGGTCGGTCTGTCAGGTCTGTCGGTAAGTCAGGTCTGTCGGTCAGTCGGGTCTGTCGGTCAGTCAGGTCTGTCAGGTCGGTCGGTCTGTAAGGTCTGTCGCTCAGTCAGGTCTGTCGGTCAGTCAGGTCGATCGGTCAGTCAGGTTGGTCGGTCAGTCAGGTCGGACGGTCTGTCAGGTCTCTCGGTCAGTAAGGTCGGTCTGTCAGTCAGGTCGATCGGTATGTCAGGTCTGTCGATCAGTCAGCTCGGTCGGTCAGTCAGGTCGGTTGGTCAGTCAGGTCGGTATATCTGTCAGGTCGGTCGGTCATTCAGGTCTGTCAGGTCTGTCGGTCAGTCAGGTCTGTCAGGTCGGTCGGTCTGTCAGGTCTTTCGGTCCGTCAGGTCAGTCGGTCAGTCAGGACGGTAGGTCTGTCGGTCATTCAGGTCGGTCGGTAAGTCAGGTCTCTCAGGTCTGTCGGTCACTCAGGTCTTTCAGGTCTGTCGGTCAGTCAGGTCAGTCGGTTAGTCAGTTCTGTCAGGTCAGTCGGTCAGTCAGGTCGGTCGGTCGGTCAGATCTGTCAGGTCTGTCAGGTCTGTCGGTCTGTCAGGTCAGTCGGTCTGTCACGTCTGTCAGGTCGGTCGGTCTGTCAGCTCTGTCGGTCAGTCAGGTCTGTCGGTCAGTCGGGTCTGTCGGTCAGTCAGGTCAGTCAGGTCGGTCGGTCTGTCAGGTCTGTCGGTCAGTCAGGTCGGTCGGTCAGTCAGGTTCGTCGGTCTGTTAGGTCTGTCGATCAGTCAGGTCGTTCGGTCAGTCAGGTCGGTCGGTCAGTCAGGTCGGTCGGTCGGTCCGGTCTGTCGGTCAGTCAGGTCGGTCGGTCAGTCAGGTCGGTCAGTCAGGTCGGTCCGTCAGTCAGGTCGGTCGGTCTGTCAGGTATGTCGGTAAGTCAGGTCTGTTGGTCAGTCAGGTCTGTCGGTCAGTCAGGTCGCACGGCCAGTCAGGTCTGTCGGTCAGTCAGGTCTGTCGGTCAGTCAGGTCTGTCGGTCTGTCAGGTCTGTCCGTCAGTCAGGTCTGTCGGTCAGTCAGGTCTGTCGGTCTGTCAGGTCTGTCGGTCAGTCAGCTCTGTCGGTCTGTCAGGTCTGTCGGTCAGTCAGGTCTGTCGGTCTGTCAGCTCGGTCGGTCTGTCAGGTCTGTCGGTCTGTCAGGTCTGTCAGGTCTGTCAGGTCGGTCGGTCTGCCAGGTCTGTCATGTCGGTCGGTCAGTCAGGTCTATTGGTCTGTCAGGTCGGCCTGTCAGGTCGGTCTGTCAGGTCTGTCAGGTCGGTCGGTCTGTCAGGTCTGTCAGGTGCGTCTGTCAGTCAGCTCTGTCGGTCTGTCAGGTCAGTCAGGTTGGTCGGTCTGTCAGGTGTGTCAGGTGGGTCGGTCTGTCAGGTCTGTCGGTCTGTCAGGTCTGTCAGGTCGGTCGGTCTCTCAGGTCTCTCAGTTCGGTCGGTCAGTCAGGTCTGTCGGTCTGTCAGGTCTGTCAGGGCAGTCAGGTCTGTCAGGTCTGTCAGGTCGGTCGGTCTGTCAGGTCTGTCGGTCTGTCAGGTCGGTCGGTCTGTCAGGTCTGTCGGTCTGTCAAGTCTGTCGGTCTGTCACGTCGGTCGGTCTGTCAGGTCTGTCGGCCAGTCAGGTCTGTCGGTCAGTCAGGTCTGTCGGTCAGTCAGGTCTGTCGGTCTGTCAGGTCGGTCGGTCTGTCAGGTCGGTCGGTCTGTCAGGTCTGTCAGATCGGTCGGTCTGTCAGGTCTGTCAGGTCGGTCCGTCAGTCAGGTCTGTCGGTCTGGCAGGTCAGTCAGGTCGGTCGGTCTGTCAGATCTGTCAGGTCGGTCGGTCTGTCAGGTATGTCGGTCTGTCAGGTTTGTCAGGTCGGTCGGTCTGCCAGGTAGTTCGGTCAGTCAGGTCTCTCGGTCTGTCAGGTCTGTTAGGTCAGTCAGGTCTGTCAGGTCTGTCAGGTCGGTCGGTCTGTCAGGTCTGTCGGTCAGTCAGGTCTGTCGGTCTGTCAGGTCTTTCATGTCGGTCGGTCTGTCAGGTCTGTCGGTCTGTCAGGTCTGTCCGTCTGTCAGGTCGGTCGGTCTTTCAGGTCTGTCGGTCAGTCAGGTCTGTCGGTCAGTCAGGTCTGTCGGTCTTTCAGGTCGGTCTGTCTGGTCGGTCGGTCTGTCAGGTCTATCGGTCTGTCAGGTCTGTCGGTCTGTCAGGTCTGTCGGTCTGTCAGGTCGGTCGGTCCTTCAGGTCTGTCGGTCAGTCAGGTCTGTCGGTCAGTCAGGTCGCACGGCCAGTCAGGTCTGTCGGTCAGTCAGGTCAGTCGGTCTGTCAGGTCTATCAGTCTGTCAGGTCGGTCGGTCTGTCAGGTCTGTCGGTCAGTCAGGTCGGTCGGTCATTCAGGTCGGTCGGTCTGTTAGGTCGGTCGATCAGTCAGGTCGGTCGGTCTGTCAGGTCGGTCGGTGTGTCAGGTCTGTCAGGTCTGTCGGTCTGTCAGGTCTGTCAGGTCGGTCGGTCTTTCAGGTCTGTCGGTCAGTCAGGTCGGTCGGTCAGTCAGGTCGGTCCGTCAGTCAGGTCGGTCGGTCTGTCAGGTCTGTCAGGTATGTCGGTCAGTCAGGTCAGTCAGGTCGGTCGATCTGTCAGGTCCATCGGTCGGGCGGTCAGTCAGGTCGGTCGGTCTGTCAGGTCTGTCAGGTCTGTCGGTCACTCAGTCAGGTCTGTCGGTCTGTCAGGTCAGTCGGTCAGTCAGGTCTGTTGGTCAGTCAGGTCTGTCGGTCATTCAGGTCGCACGGCCAGTCAGGTCTGTCGGTCAGTCAGGGATGTCTGTCAGTCAGGTCTGTCGGTCTGTCAGGTCTGTCGGTCTGTCAGGTCTGTCGGTCAGTCAGGTCTGTCGGTCTGTCAGGTCTGTCGGTCAGTCAGGTCTGTCGGTCTGTCAGGTCTGTCGCTCAGTGAGGTCTGTCGGTCTGTCAGGTCGGTTGGTCTGTCAGGTCTGTCGGTCTGTCAGGTCTGTCAGGTCGGTCGGTCTGCCAAATCTGTCAGGTCGGTCGGTCAGTCAGGTCGGTCTGTCAGGTCTGACAGGTCGGTCGGTCTGTCAGGTCTGTCAGGTCGGTCTGTCAGTCACGTCTGTCGGTCTGTCGGTCAGTCAGGTCGGTCGGTCTGTCAGGTCTGTCGGTCAGTCAGGTAGGTCGGTCAGTCAGGTTGGTCCGTCTGTCAGGTGTGTCAGGTGGGTCGCTCTGTCAGGTCTGTCGGTCTGTCAGGTCGGTCGGTCGGTCAGGTCTGTCAGGTCGGTCGGTCAGTCAGGTCTGTCAGTCTGTCAGGTCTGTCAGGTCAGTCATGTCTGTCAGGTCAGTCGGTCTGTTAGGTCTGTCGGTCTGTCAGGTCGGTCGGTCTGTCAGGTCTGTCGGTCTGTCAAGTCTGTCGGTCTGTCAGGTCGGTCGGTCTGTGAGGTTTTTCGGCCAGTCAGGTCTGTCGGTCAGTCAGGTCTGTCGGTCAGTCAGTTCTGTCGGTCTGTCAGGTCGGTCGGTCTGTCAGGTCGGTCGGTCTGTCAGGTCTGTCAGGTCGGTCGGTCAGTCAGGTCTGTCAGATCTGTCGGACAGTCAGGTCAGTCGGTCTGTCAGGTCTATCAGTCTGTCAGGTCGGTCGGTCTGTCAGGTCTGTCGGTCAGTCAGGTCTGTCGGTCAGTCAGGTCTGTCGGTCAGTCAGGTCGGTCGGTCAGTCAGGTCGGTCGGTCAGTCAGGTCGGTCGGTCTGTCAGGTCTGTCGGTCAGTCAGGTCGGTCTTTCAGTCAGGTCGGTCGGTCTGTTAGGTCTGTCGATCATCAGTTCGTTCGGTCAGTCAGGTCGGTCGGTCAGTCAGGTCGGTCGGTCTGTCAGGTGGGTCGGTCTGTCAGGTCTGTCAGGTCTGTCGGTCAGTCAGGTCTGTCAGGTCGGTCGGTCTGTCAGGTCTGTCGGTCAGTCAGGTCTGTCGGTCAGTCAGGTCGGTCGGTCAGTCAGGTCGGTCGGTCTGTCAGGTCTGTCAGGTCTGTCGGTCAGTCAGGTCTGTCAGGTCGGTTGGTCTGTCAGGTCGGTCGGTCAGTCAGGTCTGTCGGTCAGTCAGGACTGTCAGGTCTGTCGGTCCGTCAGGTCGGTCTGTCAGGTCAGTCGGTCAGTCAGGTCCGGCAGGTCTGTCGTTCAGTCAGGTCGGTCGGTGTGTCAGGTCTGTCGGTCAGTCAGGTCTGTCGGTCTGACAGGTCAGTCGGTCAGTCAGGCTTTCGGTCAGTCAGGTCGGTCGGTCTGTCAGGTCTGTCGGTCTGTCAGGTCTGTCAGGTCGGTCGGTCTGTCAGGTCTGTCAGGTCGGTCGGTCAGTCAGGTCTGTCGGTCGGTCAGGTGTGTCGGTCAGTCAGGTCGATCGGTCAGTCAGGTCGGTCGGTCAGTCAGGTCGGTCGGTCTGTCAGGTCTGGCGGTCAGTGAGGTCGGTCGGTCAGTCAGGTCGGTCAGTATGTCAGGTCTGTCGATCAGTCAGGTCGGTTTGCTCAGTCAGGTTGGTCGGTCAGTCAGGTCGGTCGGTCTGTCAGGTCTGTCAGGTCAGTCGGTCAGTCAGGTCTGTCAGATCTGTCG
This sequence comes from Tenodera sinensis, assembly GCA_030765045.1. Classification (NCBI taxonomy): domain Eukaryota; kingdom Metazoa; phylum Arthropoda; class Insecta; order Mantodea; family Mantidae; genus Tenodera; species Tenodera sinensis. Next base: position 79,197,472 of record CM060969.1, on the reverse strand, counting down.
GACAGTCAGGTCAGTCGGTCTGTCAGGTCTATCAGTCTGTCAGGTTGGTCGGTCTGTCAGGTCTGTCGGTCAGTCAGGTCGGTTGGTCTGTCAGGTGGGTCGGTCTGTCAGGTCTGTCGGTCAGTCAGGTCTGTCGGTCTGTCAGGTCGGTCGGTCTGTCAGGTCTATCAGTCTGTCAGGTTGGTCGGTCTGTCAGGTCTGTCGGTCTGTCAGGTCGGTTGGTCTGTCAGGTGGGTCGGTCTGTCAGGTCTGTCGGTCAGTCAGGTCTGTCGGTCTGTCAGGTCGGTCGGTCTGTCAGGTCTGTCGGTCTGTCAGGTCTGTCGGTCAGTCAGGTCTGTCGGTCTGTCAGGTCTATCAGTCTGTCAGGTTGGTCGGTCTGTCAGGTCTGTCGGTCTGTCAGGTCTATCAGTCTGTCAGGTCTGTCGGTCAGTCAGGTCTGTCGGTCTGTCAGGTCGGTCGGTCTGTCAGGTCTGTCGGTCAGTCAGGTCTGTCGGTCTGTCAGGTCAGTTGGTCTGTCAGGTCTATCAGTCTGTCAGGTTGGTCGGTCTGTCAGGTCTGTCGGTCTGTCAGGTCGGTTGGTCTGTCAGGTGGGTCGGTCTGTCAGGTCTGTCGGTCAGTCAGGTCTGTCGGTCTGTCAGGTTGGTCGGTCTGTCAGGTCTGTCGGTCTGTCAGGTCTGTCGGTCAGTCAGGTCTATCGGTCAGTCAGGTCTGTCGGTCAGTCAGGTCTGTCGGTCTGTCAGGTCAGTCGGTCTGTCAGGTATGTCGGTCTGTCAGGTCGGTCGAGTCTGTCAGGTCTGTCGGTCTTTCAGGTCTTTCGGTCAGTCAGCTCTGTCGGTCTGTCAGGTCTGTCGGTCTTTCCAGTCTGTCGGTCTGTCAGGTCGGTCGGTCTGTCAGGTCTGTCGGTCAGTTAGGTCTGTCGGTCTGTCAGGTCTGTCGGTCTAACAGGTCGGTCTGTCTGTCAGGTCCGTCGGTCAGCCACGTCTGTGTGTCTGTCAGGTCTGTTGGTCAGTCAGGTCTGTCGGTCTGTCAGGTCCTTCGGTCTGTCAGGTCTGTCGGTCAGTCAGGTCTGTCGGTCTGTCAGGTTTGTCGGTCTGTCAGGTCTTTCGGTCTGTCAGATCTGTCAGCTAGTCAGGTCTGTCAAGTCTGTCGGTCTGTCGGTCTGTCAGGTCGGTCGGTCTGTCGGTCTGTCAGGTCTTTCAGGTCTGTCGGTCAGTCAGGTCTGTCGGTCTGTCAGGTCTGTCAGCTCGGTCGGTCTGTCAGGTCTGTCGGTCAGTCAGGTCTGTCGGTCAGTCGGGTCTGTTGGTCAGTCAGGTATGTCAGGTCGGTCGGTCTGTAAGGTCTGTCGCTCAGTCAGGTCTGTCGGTCAGTCAGGTCGATCGGTCAGTCAGGTTGGTCGGTCAGTCAGGTCGGACGGTCTGTCAGGTCTGTCGGTCAGTAAGGTCGGTCTGTCAGTCAGGTCGATCGGTATGTCAGGTCTGTCGATCAGTCAGGTCGGTCGGTCAGTCAGGTCGGTTGGTCAGTCAGGTCGGTATATCTGTCAGGTCGGTCGGTCATTCTGGTCTGTCAGGTGTGTCGGTCAGTCAGGTCTGTTAGGTCGGTCGGTCTGTCAGGTCTTTCGGTCAGTCAGGTCAGTCGGTCAGTCAGGACGGTAGGTCTGTCGGTCATTCAGGTCGGTCGGTAAGTCAGGTCTCTCAGCTCTGTCGGTCAGTCAGGTCTGTCAAGTCTGTCGGTCAGTCAGGTCGGTCGGTCTGTCATGTCAGTCGGTCAGTCAGCTCTTTCAGGTCTGTCGGTCAGTCAGGTCAGTCGGTTAGTCAGTTCTGTCAGGTCAGTCGGTCAGTCAGGTCGGTCGGTCGGTCAGGTCTGTCAGGTCTGTCAGGTCTGTCGGTCTGTCAGGTCAGTCGGTCTGTCACGTCTGTCAGGTAGGTCGGTCTGTCAGCTCTGTCGGTCAGTCAGGTCTGTCGGTCAGTCGGGTCTGTCGGTCAGTCAGGTCAGTCAGGTCGGTTGGTCTGTCAGGTCTGTCGGTCAGTCAGGTCGGTCGGTCAGTCAGGTTCGTCGGTCTGTTAGGTCTGTCGATCAGTCAGGTCGTTCGGTCAGTCAGGTCGGTCGGTCAGTCAGGTCGGTCGGTCGGTCAGGTCTGTCGGTCAGTCAGGTCGGTCGGTCAGTCAGGTCGGTCCGTCAGTCAGGTCGGTCGGTCTGTCAGGTATGTCGGTCAGTCAGGTCTGTTGGTCAGTCAGGTCTGTCGGTCAGTCAGGTCGCACGGCCACTCAGGTCTGTCGGTCAGTCAGGTCTGTCGGTCAGTCAGGTCTGTCGGTCTGTCAGGTCTGTCCGTCAGTCAGGTCTGTCGGTCAGTCAGGTCTGTCGGTCTGTCAGGTCTGTCTTTCAGTCAGCTCTGTCGGTCTGTCAGGTCTGTCGGTCAGTCAGGTCTGTCGGTCTGTCAGGTCGGTCGGTCTGTCAGGTCTGTCGGTCTGTCAGGTCTGTCAGGTCTGTCAGGTCGGTCGGTCTGCCAGGTCTGTCATGTCGGTCGGTCAGTCAGGTCTGTTGGTCTGTCAGGTCGGTCTGTCAGGTCTGTCAGGTCGGTCGGTCTGTCAGGTCTGTCAGGTGCGTCTGTCAGTCAGCTCTGTCGGTCTGTCAGGTCAGTCAGGTTGGTCGGTCTGTCAGGTGTGTCAGGTGGGTCGGTCTGTCAGGTCTGTCGGTCTGTCAGGTCTGTCAGGTCGGTCGGTCTCTCAGGTCTCTCAGTTCGGTCGGTCAGTCAGGTCTGTCGGTCTGTCAGGTCTGTCAGGACAGTCAGGTCTGTCAGGTCTGTCAGGTCGGTCGGTCTGTCAGGTCTGTCGGTCTGTCAGGTCGGTCGGTCTGTCAGGTCTGTCGGTCTGTCAAGTCTGTCGGTTTGTCACGTCGGTCGGTCTGTCAGGTCTGTCGGCCAGTCAGGTCTGTCGGTCAGTCAGGTCTGTCGGTCAGTCAGGTCTGTCGGTCTGTCAGGTTGGTCGGTCTGTCAGGTCGGTCGGTCTGTCAGGTCTGTCAGGTCGGTCGGTCGTTCAGGTCTGTCAGATCGGTCGGTCTGTCAGGTCTGTCAGGTCGGTCCGTCAGTCAGGTCTGTCGGTCTGGCAGGTCAGTCAGGTCGGTCGGTCTGTCAGATCTGTCAGGTCGGTCGGTCTGTCAGGTATGTCGGTCTGTCAGGTTTGTCAGGTCGGTCGGTCTGCCAGGTAGTTCGGTCAGTCAGGTCTCTCGGTCTGTCAGGTCTGTTAGGTCAGTCAGGTCTGTCAGGTCTGTCAGGTCGGTCGGTCTGTCAGGTCTGTCGGTCTGTCAGGTCTTTCATGTCGGTCGGTCTGTCAGGTCTGTCGGTCTGTCAGGTCTGTCCGTCTGTCAGGTCGGTCGGTCTTTCAGGTCTGTCGGTCAGTCAGGTCTGTCGGTCAGTCAGGTCTGTCGGTCTGTCAGGTCGGTCTGTCTGGTCGGTCGGTCTGTCAGGTCTATCGGTCTGTCAGATCTGTCGGTCTGTCAGCTCTCTCGGTCTGTCAGGTCGGTCGGTCTTTCAGGTCTGTCGGTCAGTCAGGTCTGTCGGTCTGTCAGGTCGGTCGGTCTGTCAGGTCTGTCGGTCTGTCAGGTCTGTCGGTCAGTCAGGTCTTTCGGTCTGTCAGGTCGGTCGGTCTGTCAGGTCTGTCGGTCAGTCAGGTCTGTCGGTCTGTCAGGTCTGTCGGTCTGTCAGGTATGTCGGTCAGTCAGGTCTGTCGGTCAGTCAGGTCTGTCGGGCAGTCAGGTCTGTCGGTCAGTCAGGTCTGTCGGTCAGTCAGGTCTGTCGGTCTGTCAGGTCGGTCGGTCTGTCAGGTCTGTCGGTCTGTCAGATCGGTCGGTCTGTCAGGTCTGTCGGCCTGTCAGGTCTGTCGGTCAGTCAGGTCTGTCGGTCTGTCAGGTCTGTCGGTCTCACAGGGCTGTCGGTCTGTCAGGTCGGTCGGTCTGTCTGTTCGGTCGGTCAGTCAGGTCTGTCGGTCTGTCAGGTCTGTCGATCTGTCAGGTCGGTCGGTCTGTCAGGTCTGTCGGTCAGTCAGGTCTGTCGGTCTGTCAGGTCTGTCGGTCAGTCAGGTCTGTCGGTCTCTCGGTCTGTCGATCAGTCAGGTCTGTCGGTCAGTCAGGTCTGTTGGTCTGTCAGGTCTGTCGGTCTGTCAGGTCTGTCGGTCAGTCAGGTCTGTCGGTCTGTCAGGTCTGTCGGTCTGTCGGTCTGTATGGTCTTTCGGTAAGGCAGGTCTGTCAGGTCTGTCTGGTCGGTCGGTCTGTCAGGTCTGTCGGTCAGTCAGGTCGGTCGGTCAGTCAGGTCGGTCCGTCAGTCAGGTCGGTCGGTCTGTCAGGTCTGTCAGGTATGTCGGTCAGTCAGGTCAGTCAGGTCGGTCGGTCTGTCAGGTCCGTTGGTCAGTCGGTCAGTCAGGTCGGTTGGTCTGTCAGGTCTGTCAGGTCTGTCGGTCAGTCAGTCAGGTCAGTCGGTCTGTCAGGTCTCTCGGTCAGTCAGGTCTGTCAGGTCAGTCAGGTCAGTCGGTCAGTCAGATCTGTCGGTCAGTCAGGTCTGTGGGTCAGTCAGGTCTGTCAGGTCTGTCGGTCAGTCAGGTCGGTCGGTCTGTCAGGTCAGTCGGTCAGTCAGGTCTGTCAGGTCTGTCGGTCTGTCAGGTCGGTCGGTCTGTCAGGACTGTCGGTCAATCAGGTCTGTCGGTCTGTCAAGTCTGTCGGTCAGTCAGGTCTGTCGGTCAGTCAGGTCTGTCGGTCAGTCAGGTCGCACGGCCAGTCAGGTCTGTCGGTCAGTCAGGTCTGTCGGTCAGTCAGGTCTGTCGATCTGCCAGGTCTGTCGGTCAGTCAGGTCTGTCGGTCAGTCAGGTCTGTCGGTCTGTCAGGTCTGTCGGTCAGTCAGGTCTGTCGGTCTGTCAGGTCGGTCGGTCTGTCAGGTCTGTCGGTCAGTGAGGTCTGTCAGGTCGGTCGGTCTGCCAGGTCTGTCAGGTCTGTCGGTCAGTCAGGTCTGTCGGTCTGTGAGGTCTGTCGGTCAGTCAGGTCTGTCGGTCTGTCAGGTCTGTCGGTCACTCAGGTCTGTCGGTCTGTTAGGTCGGTCGGTCTGTCAGGTCTGTCGGTCTGTCAGGTCTGTCAGATCGGTCGGTCGGTCTGACAGGTCTGTCAGGTCGCTCGGTCAGTCAGGTCCGTCGGTCTGTCAGGTCTGTCAGGTCGGTCGGTCTGTCAGGTCTGTCAGGTCGGTCGGTCAGTCAGGTCTGTCGGTCTGTCAGGTCGGTCGGTCTGTCAGGTCTGTCATTCGGTCGGTCTTTCAGGTCTGTCAGGTCGGTCGGTCAGTCAGCTCTCTCGGTCTGTCACGTCTGTCAGGTCAGTCAGGTCTGTCAGGTCTGTCATGTCGGTCGGTCTGTCAGGTCTGTCGGTCTGTCAGGTCTGTCCGTCTGTCAGGTCTGTCGGTCTGTCAGGTCGGTCGGTCTGTCAGGTCTGTCAGTTCGGTCGGTCTGTCAGGTGTGTCGGTCAGTCCGGTCTGTCGGTCTGTCAGGTCTATCGGTCTGTCAAGTCGGTCGGTCTGTCAGGTCTGTCGGTCTGTCAGGCCTGTCGGTCAGTCAGGTCTGTTGCTCTGTAAGGTCGGTCGGTCTGTCAGGTCTGTCGGTCAGTCAGGTCTGTCGGTCAGTCAGGTCTGTCGGTCTGTCAGGTCGGTCGGTCTGTCAGGTCTGTCGGTCTGTCAGGTCGGTCGGTCTGTCAGATCTGTCGGCCTGTCTGGTCTGTCGGTCAGCCAGGTCTGTCGGTCTGTCAGGGCTGTCGGTCTGTCGGGACTGTCGGTCTATCAGGTCGGTCGGTCTGTCAGGTCGGTCGGTCAGTCAGGTCTGTCGGTCTGTCAGGTCTGTCGGTCTTTCAGGTCGGTCGGTCTGTCAGGTCTGTCGGTCAGTCAGGTCTGTCGGTCTGTCAGGTCTGTCGGACAGTCAGGTCTGTCGGCCTGTCAGGTCTGTCGGTCAGTCAGATCTGTCGGTCTGTCGGTGTGTCGGTCATCCAGGTCTGTCGGTCAGTCAGGTCGGTCGGTCTGTTAGGTCTGTCGATCAGTCAGGTTGTTCGGTCAGTCAGGTCGGTCGGTCTGTCAGGTCGGTCGGTCTGTCAGGTCTGTCAGGTGTGTCGGTCAGTCAGGTCTGTCAGGTCGGTCATTCTGTCAGGTCTGTCGGTCAGTCAGGTCGGTCGGTCAATCAGGTCGGTCCGTCAGTCAGGTCGGTCGGTCTGTCAGGTCTGTCAGGTATGTCGGTCAGTCAGGTCAGTCAGGTCGGTCGGTCTGTCAGGTCCATCGGCCAGGTGGTCAGTCAGGTAGGTCGGTCTGTCAGGTCTGTCAGGTCTGTCGGTCAGTCAGTCAGGTCGGTCGGTCTGTCAGGTCAGTCGGTCAGTCAGGTCGGTCGGTCTGTCAGGTCGGTCTGTCAGGTCTGTCACGTCTGTCGGTCAGTCAGGTCAGTCAGGTCGGTCGGTGTGTCTGGTCTGTCGTTCGGTCAGTCAGTCTGGTTGGTCGGTCCGTCAGGTATGTCGGTCAGTCGGTCAGTCAGGTCGGTCGGTCTGTCAGGTCTGACAGGTCAGTCGGTCAGTCAGGTCCGTCAGGTCTGTCGGTCAGTCAGGTCTGTCAGGTCTCTCGGTCAGTCAGGTCTGTCAGGTCAGTCAGGTCTGTCGGTCAGTCAGATCTATCGGTCAGTCAGGTCTGTCGGTCAGTCAGGTCTGTCAGGTCTGTCGGTCAGTCAGGTCAGTCGGTCTGTCAGGTCAGTCGGTCAGTCAGGTCTGTCAGGTCTGTCGGTCAGTCAGGTCGGTCGGTCTGTCAGGACTGTCGGTTAATCAGGTCTGTCGGTCTGTCAAGTCTGTCGGTCAGTCAGGTCTGTCGGTCAGTCAGGTCTGTCGGTCAGTCAGGTCGCACGGCCAGTCAGGTCTGTCGGTCAGTCAGGTCTGTCGGTCAGTCAGGTCTGTCGGTCTGTTAGGTCGGTCGGTCTGTCAGGTCTGTCGGTCAGTCAGGTCTGTCGGTCAGTCAGGTCGGTCGGTCTGTCAGGTCTGTCGGTCAGTGAGGTCTGTCAGGTCGGTCGGTCTGCCAGGTCTGTCAGGTCTGTCGGTCAGTCAGGTCTGTCGGTCTGTGAGGTCTGTCGGTCAGTCAGGTCTGTCGGTCTGTCAGGTCTGTCGGTCAGTCAGGTCTGTCGGTCTGTTAGGTCGGTCGGTCTGTCAGGTCTGTCGGTCTGTCAGGTCTGTCAGGTCGGTCGGTCGGTCTGCCAGGTCTGTAAGGTCGCTCGATCAGTCAGGTCCGTCGGTCTGTCAGGTCTGTCAGGTCGGTCGGTCTGTCAGGTCTGTCAGGTCGGTCGGTCAGTCAGGTCTGTCGGTCTGTCAGGTCGGTCGGTCTGTCAGGTCTGTTATTCGGTCGGTCTGTCAGGTCTGTCAGGTCGGTCGGTCAGTCAGCTCTCTCGGTCTGTCACGTCTGTCAGGTCAGTCAGGTCTGTCAGGTCTGTCATGTCGGTCGGTCTGTCAGGTCTGTCGGTCTGTCAGGTCTGTCCGTCTGTCAGGTCTGTCGGTCTGTCAGGTCGGTCGGTCTGTCAGGTCTGTCAGGTCGGTCGGTCTGTCAGGTGTGTCGGTCAGTCCGGTCTGTCGGTCTGTCAGGTCTATCGGTCTGTCAGGTCGGTCGGTCTGTCAGGTCTGTCGGTCTGTCAGGCCTGTCGGTCAGTCAGGTCTGTTGCTCTGTCAGGTCGGTCGGTCTGTCAGGTCTGTCGGTCAGTCAGGTCTGTCGGTCAGTCAGGTCTGTCGGTCTGTCAGGTCGGTCGGTCTGTCAGGTCTGTCGGTCTGTCAGGTTGGTCGGTCTATCAGATCTGTCGGCCTGTCTGGTCTGTCGGTCAGCCAGGTCTGTCGGTCTGTCAGGTCTGTCGGTCTGTCGGGACTGTCGGTCTATCAGGTCGGTCGGTCTGTCAGGTCGGTCGGTCAGTCAGGTCTGTCGGTCTGTCAGGTCTGTCGGTCTTTCAGGTCGGTCGGTCTGTCAGGTCTGTCGGTCAGTCAGGTCTGTCGGTCTGTCAGGTCTGTCGGACAGTCAGGTCTGTCGGCCTGTCAGGTCTGTCGGTCAGTCAGATCTGTCGGTCTGTCGGTGTGTCGGTCATCCAGGTCTGTCGGTCAGTCAGGTCGGTCGGTCTGTTAGGTCTGTCGATCAGTCAGGTTGTTCGGTCAGTCAGGTCGGTCGGTCTGTCAGGTCGGTCGGTCTGTCAGGTCTGTCAGGTGTGTCGGTCAGTCAGGTCTGTCAGGTCGGTCATTCTGTCAGGTCTGTCGGTCAGTTAGGTCGGTAGGTCAATCAGGTCGGTCCGTCAGTCTGGTCGGACGGTCTGTCAGGTCTGTCAGGTATGTCGGTCAGTCAGATCAGTCAGGTCGGTCGGTCTGTCAGGTCCATCGGCCGGGTGGTCAGTCAGGTAGGTCGGTCTGTCAGGTCTGTCAGGTCTGTCGGTCAGTCAGTCAGGTCGGTCGGTCTGTCAGGTCAGTCGGTCAGTCAGGTCGGTCGGTCTGTCAGGTCGGTCGGTCTGTCAGGTCGGTCTGTCAGGTCTGTCACGTCTGTCGGTCAGTCAGGTCAGTCAGGTCGGTCGGTCTGTCAGGTCTGTCAGGTGTGTCGGTCAGTCAGGTCTGTCAGGTCGGTCATTCTGTCAGGTCTGTCGGTCAGTCAGGTCGGTCGGTCAATCAGGTCGGTCCGTCAGTCTGGTCGGTCGGTCCGTCAGGTACGTCGGTCAGTCGGTCAGTCAGGTCGGTCGGTCTGTCAGGTCTGACAGGTCAGTCGGTCAGTCAGGTCCGTCAGGTCTGTCGGTCAGTCAGGTCTGTCAGGTCTCTCGGTCAGTCAGGTCTGTCAGGTCAGTCAGGTCTGTCGGTCAGTCAGATCTATCGGTCAGTCAGGTCTGTCGGTCAGTCAGGTCTGTCAGGTCTGTCGGTCAGTCAGGTCGGTCGGTCTGTCAGGTCAGTCGGTCAGTCAGGTCTGTCAGGTCTGTCGGTCAGTCAGGTCTGTCGGTCAGTCAGGTCTGTCGGTCAGTCAGGTCGCACGGCCAGTCAGGTCTGTCGGTCAGTCAGGTCTGTCGGTCAGTCAGGTCTGTCGGTCAGTCAGGTCAGTCGGTCTGTCAGGTCTGTCGGTCAGTCAGGTCTGTCGGTCTGTCAGGTCGGTCGGTTTTTCAGGTCTGTCGGTCAGTCAGGTCTGTCAGGTCGGTCGGTCTGCCAGGTCTGTCAGGTCTGTCGGTCAGTCAGGTCTGTCGGTCTGTGAGGTCTGTCGGTCAGTCAGGTCTGTCGGTCTTTCAGGTCTGTCGGTCAGTCAGGTCTGTCGGTCTGTCAGGTCGGTCGGTCTGTCAGGTCTGTCGGTCTGTCAGCTCTGTCAGGTTGGTCGGCCGGTCTGCCAGGTCTGTCAGGTCGCTCGGTCAGTCAGATCGGTCGGTCTGTCAGGTCTGTCAGGTCGGTCGGTCAGTCAGGTCTGTCGGTCTGTCAGGTCGGTCGGTCTGTCAGGTCTGTCATTCGGTCGGTCTGTCACGTCTGTCAGGTCGGTCGGTCAGTCAGGTCTCTCGGTCTGTCACGTCTGTCAGGTCAGTCAGGTCTGTCAGGTCTGTCATGTCGGTCGGTCTGTCAGGTCTGTCGGTCTGTCAGGTCTGTCCGTCTGTCAGGTCTGTCGGTCTGTCAGGTCGGTCGGTCTGTCAGGTCTGTCAGGTCGGTCGGTCTGTCAGGTGTGTCGGTCAGTCCGGTCTGTCGGTCTGTCAGGTCTATCGGTCTGTCAGGGCGGTCGGTCTGTCAGGTCTGTCGGTCTGTCAGGCCTGTCGGTCAGTCAGGTCTGTCGCTCTGTCGCTCTGTCAGGTCGGTCGGTCTGTCAGGTCTGTCGGTCAGTCAGATCTGTCGGTCTGTCAGGTGTGTCGGTCTGTCAGGTATGTCGGTCAGTCAGGTCTGTCGGTCAGTCAGGTCTGTCGGTCAGTCAGGTCTGTCGGTCAGTCAGGTCTGTCGGTCTGTCAGGTCGGTCGGTCTGTCAGGTCTGTCGGTCTGTCAGGTCAGTCGGTCTGTCAGGTCTGTCGGCCTGTCAGGTCTGTCGGTCAGCCAGGTCTGTCGGTCTGTCAGGTCTGTCGGTCTGTCAGGACTGTCGGTCTATCAGGTGGGTTGGTCTGTCAGGTCGGTCGGTCAGTCAGGTCTGTCGGTCTGTCAGGTCTGTCGGTCTTTCAGGTCGGTCGGTCTGTCAGTTCTGTCGGTCAGTCAGGTCTGTCGGTCTGTCAGGTCTGTCGGACAGTCAGGTCTGTCGGCCTGTCAGGTCTGTCGGTCAGTCAGATCTGTCGGTCACTCGGTCTGTCGGTCATCCAAGTCTGTCGGTCAGTCAGGTCGGTCGGTCTGTTAGGTCTGTCGATCAGTCAGGTTGTTCGGTCAGTCAGGTCGGTCGGTCTGTCAGGTCGGTCGGTCTGTCAGGTCTGTCAGGTGTGTCGGTCAGTCAGGTCTGTCAGGTCGGTCGCTCTGTCAGGTCTGTCGGTCAGTCAGGTCGGTAGGTCAATCAGGTCGGTCCGTCAGTCAGGTCGGTCGGTCTGTCAGGTCTGTCAGGTATGTCGGTCAGTCAGGTCAGTCAGGTCGGTCGGTCTGTCAGGTCCATCGACCGGGTGGTCAGTCAGGTCGGTCGGTCTGTGAGGTCTGTCAGGTCTGTCGGTCAGTCAGCCAGGTCTGTCCGTCAGTCAGGTCTGTCGGTCAGTCAGGTCGCACGGCCGGTCAGACTGTCGGTCAGTCAGGTCTGTCGGTCTGCCAGGTCTGTCGGTCAGTCAGGTTTGTCGGTCAGTCAGGTCTGTCGGTCTGTCAGGTCTGTAGGTCAGTCAGGTCTGTTGGTCTGTCAGGTCTGTCAGTCAGTCAGGTGTGTCGGTCTGTCAGCTCGGTCGGTCTGTCAGGTCTGTCGGTCTGTCAGGTCTGTCAGGTCGGTCGGTCTGCCAGGTCCGTCAGGTCGGTCGGTCAGTCAGGTCTGTCGGTCTGTCAGGTCTGTCAGGTCCGTCGGTCTGTCAGGTCTGTCAGGTCGGTCGGTCTGTCAGGTCTGTCAGGTCGGTCGGTTAGTCAGGTCTGTCGGTCTGTCAGGTAGGTCGGTCTGTCAGGTCTGTCAGGTCAGTCGGTCTGTCAGGTCTGTAAGGTCGGCCGGTCAGTCAGGTCTCTCGGTCTGTCAGGTCTGTCTGGTCAGTCAGGTCTGTCAGGTCTGTCAGATCTGTCGGTCTGTCAGGTCTGTCGGTCAGCCATGTCTGTCGGTCTGTCAGGACGGTCGGTCTGTCAGGTCTGTCGGTCAGTCAGGTCTGTCGGTCTGTCAGGTCTGTCGGTCTGTCAGGTATGTCGGTCAGTCAGGTCTGGCGGTCAGTCAGGTCTGTCGGTCAGTCAGGTCTGTTGGTCAGTCAGGTCTGTCGGTCTGTCAGGTCGGTCGGTCTGTCAGGTCTGTCGGTCTGTCAGGTCGGTCGGTCTGTCAGGTCTGTCGGCCTGTCAGGTCTGTCGGTCAGCCAGGTCTGTCGGTCTGTCAGGTATGTCGGTCAGTCAGCTCTGTCGGTCAGTCAGGTCTGTCGGTCAGTCAGGTCTGCCGGTCAGTCAGGTCTGTCGGTCTTTCAGGACGGTCGGTCTGTCAGGTCTGTCGGTCTCTCAGATCGGTCGGTCTGTCAGGTCTGTCGGCCTGTCAGGTCTGTCGGTCAGCCAGTCTGTCGGTCTGTCAGGTCTGTCAGTCTGTGAGGTCTGTCGGTCTGTCAGGTCGGTCGGTCTGTCAGCTCGGTCGGTCAGTCAGGTCTGTCGGTCTGTCAGGTCTGTCGATCTGTCAGGTCGGTCGGTCTGTCAGGTCTGTCGGTCAGTCAGGTCTGTCGTTCTGTCAGGTCTGTCGGTCAGTCAGGTCTGTCGTTCTGTCAGGTCTGTCGGTCAGTCAGGTCTGTCGGTCTGTCAGGTCTGTCGGTCTGTCTGTCTGTATGGTCTGTCGGTCAGTAAGGTCTGTGAGGTCTGTCAGGTCGGTCGGTGTGTCAGGTCTGTCGGTCAGTCAGGTCGGTCGATCAGTCAGGTCGGTCCGTCAGTCAGGTCTGTCGGTCAGTCAGGTCTGTCAGGTCTGTCCGTCAGTCAGTTCAGTCGGTCAGTCGGGTCGGTAGGTCAGTCAGGTCTGTCGGTCAGTCAGGTCTGTCAGGTCTGTCGGTCAGTCAGGTCGGTCGGTGTGTCAGGTCAGTCGGTCAGTCAGGTCTGACAGGTCTTTCGTTCAGGCAGATCGGTCGGTGTGCCTGGTCTGTCGGTCAGTCAGGTCTGTCTGTCAGTCAGGTCTGTCGGTCTGTCAGGTCTGTCGGTCTGTCGGTGTGTATGGTCTGTCGGTCAGTCAGGTCTGTCAGGTCTGTCGGTCTGTCGCTCTGTTATGTGGGTCGGTCTGTCGGTCTGTCAGGTCTGTCAGGTTTGTCGGTCAGTCAGGTCTGTCGGTCAGTCAGGTCTGTCGGTCAGTCAGGTCTGTAAGGTCGGTCGGTCTGTCAGGTCTGTCGGTCAGTCAGGTCTGTCGGTCAGTCAGGTCTGTCGGTCAGTCAGGTCTGTCAGGTCGGTCGGTCTGTCAGGTCTGTCGGTCAGTCAGGTCTGTCGGTCAGTCAGTTCGGTCAGTCAGTCAGGTCGGTGGGTCAGTCATGTCGGTCGGTCTGTCAGGTCTGTCGGTCAGTCAGGTCCGTCGGTCAGTCAGGTCGGTCGGTCTGTTAGGTCTGTCGATCAGTCAGGTCGTTCGGTCAGTCAGGTCGGTCGGTCAGTCAGGTCGGTCGGTCTGTCAGGTCCGTCGGTCTGTCAGGTCTGTCGGTCAGTCAGGTCTGTCAGGTCGGTCGGTCTGTCAGGTCTGTCGGTCACTCAGGTCGGTCGGTCAGTCAGGTCGGTCCGTCAGTCAGGTCGGTCGGTCTGTCAGGTCTGTCAGGTATGTCGGTCAGTCAGGTCTGTTGGTCAGTCAGGTCTGTCGGTCAGTCAGGTCGCACGGCCAGTCAAGTCTCTCGGTCAGTCAGGTCTGTCGGTCAGTCAGCTCTGTCGGTCCGTCAGGTCTGTCGGTCAGTCAGGTCTGTCAGTCAGTCAGGTCCGTCGGTCTGTCAGGTCTGTCTGTCAGTCAGGTCTGTCGGTCTGTCAGGTCTGTCGGTCAGTCAGGTCTGTCGGTCTGTCAGGTCGGTCGGTCTGTCAGGTCTGTCGGTCTGCCAGGTCTGTCAGGTCGGTCGGTCAGTCAGGTCTGTCGGTCTGTCAGGTCGGTCGGTCTGTCAGGTCTGTCAGGTCGGTCGGTCTGTCAGGTCTGTCAGGTCGGTCTGTCAGTCAGGTCTGTCAGTCGATCAGGTCAGTCAAGTTGGTCGGTCTGTCAGGTGTGTCAGGTGGGTCGGTCTGTCAGGTCTGTCGGTCTGTCGGGTCTGTCAGGTCGGTCGGTCTGTCAGGTCTGTCAGTTCGGTCGGTCAGTCAGATCTGTCGGTCTGTCAGGTCTGTCAGGTCACTCAGGGCTGTCAGGTCTGTCAGGTCGGTCGGTCTGTCAGGTCTGTCGGTCTGTCAGGTCGGTCGGTCTGTCAGGTCTGTCGGTCTGTCAAGTGTGTCGGTCTGTCAGGTCGGTCGGTCTGTCAGGTCTGTCGGCCAGTCAGGTCTGTCGGTCAGTCAGGTCTGTCGGTCAGTCAGGTCTGTCGGTCTGTCAGGTCGGTCGGTCTGTCAGGTCGGTCGGTCTGTCAGGTCTGTCAGGTCGGTCGTTCTTTCAGGTCTGTCAGATCGGTCCGTCTGTCAGGTCTGTCAGGTCGGTCGGTCAGTCAGGTCTGTCGGTCTGTCGGGTCAGTCAGGTCGGTCGGTCTGTCAGATCTGTCAGGTCGGTCGGTCTGTCAGGTATGTCGGTCTGTCAGGTTTGTCAGGTCGGTCGTTCTTTCAGGTCTGTCAGATCGGTCCGTCTGTCGGTCAGTCAGGTCTGTCGGTCTGTCAGGTCTGTCGGTCAGTCAGGTCTGTCGGTCAGTCAGGTCTGTCGGTCAGTCAGGTCGCACGGCCAGTCAGGTCTGTCGGTCAGTCAGGTCTGTCGGTCAGTCAGGTCTGTCGGTCTGCCAGGTCTGTCATTCAGTCAGGTCTGTCGGTCAGTCAGGTCTGTCGATCTGTCAGGTCTGTCGGACAGTCAGGTCTGTCGGTCTGTCAGGTCTGTTGGTCAGTCAGGTCTGTCGGTCTGTCAGGTCGGTCGGTCTCTCAGGTCTGTCAGGTCGGTCGGTCAGTCAGGTCTGTCGGTCTGTCAGGTCTGTTGGTCAGTCAGGTCTGTCAGGTCTGTCAGGTCGGTCGTTCTGCCAGGTCTGTCAGGGCTGTCGGTCAGTCAGGTCTGTCGGTCTGTCAGGTCTGTCGGTCAGTCAGGTGTGTCGGTCTGTCAGGTCGGTCGGTCAGTCAGGTCTGTCGGTCTGTCAGGTCTGTCAGGTCCGTCGGTCTGTCAGGTCTGTCAGGTCGGTCGGTCCGTCAGGTCTGTCAGGTCGGTCGGTCAGTCAGGTCTGTCGGTCTGTCAGGTCGGTCGGTCTTTCAGGTCTGTCAGGTCGGTCGGTCTGTCAGGTCTGTCAGGTCGGTCGGTCACTCAGGTCTCTTGGTCTGTCAGGTCTGTCAGGTCAGTCAGGTCTGTCAGGTCTGTCAGGTCGGTCGGTCTGTCAGGTCTGTCGGTCAGTCAGGTCTATCGGTCTGTCAGGTCTGTCATGTCGGTCGGTCTCTCAGGTTTTCGGTCTGTCAGGTCTGTCCGTCTGTCAGGTCGGTGGGTCTTTCAGGTCTGTCGGTCAGTCAGGTCTGTCGGTCAGTCAGGTCGGTCGGTCTGTCAGGTCGGTCTGTCTGGTCGGTCGGTCTGTCAGGTCTGTCGGTGTGTAAGGTCTGTCGGTCTGTCAGGTCTGTCAGGTCGGTCGGTCTGTCAGGTCTGTCAGGTCGGTGGGTCTGTCAGGTCTGTCGGTCAGTCAGGTCTGTCGGTCTGTCAGGTCTGTCGGTCTGTCAGGTCGGTCGGTCTGTCAGGTCTGTCGGTCTCTCAGGTCTGTCGGTCAGTCAGGTCTGTCGCTCTGTCAGGTCGGTCGGTCTGTCAGGTCTGTCGGTCAGTCAGGTCTGTTGGTCTGTCAGGTCTGTCGGTCTGTCAGGTATGTCGGTCTGTCAGGTCTGTCGGTCAGTCAGGTCTGTCGGTCAGTCAGGTCTGTCGGTCAGTCAGGTCTGTCGGTCTGTCAGGTCGGTCGGTCTGTCAGGTCTGTCGGTCTGTCAGGTCGGTCGGTCTGTGAGGTAAGTCGGCCTGTCAGGTCTGTCGGTCAGCCAGGTCTGTCGGTCGGTCAGGTCTGTCGGTCTGTCAGGCCTGTCGGTCTGTCAGGTCTGTCAGTCTGTCAGGTCGGTCGATCAGTCGGGTCGGTCGGTCAGTCAGGTCTGTCGGTCTGTCAGGTCTGTCGGTTTTTCAGGTCGGTCTGTCAGGTCTGTCGGTCAGTCAGGTCTGTCGGTCTGTCAGGTCTGTCGGTCAGTTAGATGTGTCGGTCTGTCGATCTGTCGGTCAGTCAGGTCTGTCGGTCAGGCAGGTCGGTCGGTCTGGTAAGTCTGTCGATCAGTCATTATGTTCGGTCAGTCAGGTCGGTCAGTCAGGTCGGTCGGTCTGTCAGGTCGGTCGGTCTGTCAGGTCTGTCAGGTGTGTCGGTCAGTCAGGTCTGTCAGGTCGGTACGTCTGTCAGGTCTGTCGGTCAGTCAGGTCGGTCGGTCAGTCAGGTCGGTCCGTCAGTCAGGTCGGTCTGTCAGGTTTGTCAGGTCTGTCGGTCAGTCAGTCAGGTCGGTCGGTCTGTCAGGTCAGTCGGTCAGTCAGGTCGGTCGGTCTGTCAGGTCGGTGTGTCCGGTCTGTCACGTCTGTCGGTCAGTCAGGTCAGTCAGGTTGGTCGGAGTGTCAGGTCTGTCGGTCGGTCGGTCAGTCAGGTCGGTCGGTCTGTCAGGTATGTCGGTCAGGCGGTCAGTCAGGTCGGTCGGTCTTTCAGTTCTGTCAGGTCAGTCGGTCAGTCAGGTCCGTCAGGTCTGTCGGTCAGTCAGGTCAGTCAGATCTGTCGGTCAGTCAGGTCTGTCGGTCTGTCAGGTCTGTCAGGTCTGTCGGTCAGTCAGGTCAGTCGGTCAGTAAGGTCTGTCAGGTCTGTCGGTCAGTCAGGTCGGTCGGTCAGTCAGGTCTGTCGGTCAGTCAGGTCTGTCGGTCAGTCAGGTCGCACGGCCAGTCAGGTCTGTCGGTCAGTCAGGTCTGTCGGTCAGTCAGGTCTGTCGGTCTGCCAGGTATGTCGGTCTGTCAGGTTTGTCGGTCAGTCAGGTCTGTCGGTCTGTCAGGTCTTTCGGTCATTCAGGTCTGTCGGTCTGTCAGGTCTGTCGGTCAGTCAGGTCTGTCGGTCTGTCAGGTCGGTCGGTCTGTCAGGTCTGTCGGTCTGTCAGGTCTGTCAGGTCGGTCCGTCTGCCAGGTCTGTCAGGTCGGTCGGTCAGTCAGGTCTGTCGGTCTGTCAGGTCTGTCAGGTCCGTCGGTCTGTCAGGTCTGTCAGGTCGGTCGGTCTGTCAGGTCTGTCAGGTCGGTCGGTCAGTCAGGTCTGTCGGTCTGTCATGTCGGTCGGTCTGTCAGGTCTGTGAGGTCGGTCGGTCTGTCAGGTCTGTCAGGTCGGTGGGTCAGTCAGGTCTCTCGGTCTGTCAGGTCCGTCAGGTCAGTCAGGTCTGTCAGGTCTGTCAGGTCTCTCGGTCTGTCAGGTCTGTCGGTCAGTCATGTCTGTCGGTCTGTCAGGTCGGTCGGTCTGTCAGGTCTGTCGGTCAGTCTGGTCTGTCGGTCTCTCAGGTCTGTCGGTCTGTCAGGTATGTCGGTCAGTCAGTTCTGTCGGTCAGTCAGGTCTGTTGGTCAGTCAGGTCTGTCGGTCAGTCAGGTCTGTCGGTCTGTCAGGTCGGTCGGTCTGTCAGGTCTGTCGCTCTGTCAGGTTTGTCGGTCTGTCAGGTCTGTCGGCCTGTCAGGTCTGTCGGTCAGCCAGGTCTGGCGGTCTGTCAGGTATGTCGGTCAGTCAGGTCGTTCGGTCAGTCAGGTCTGTCGGTCAGTCAGGTCTGTCGGTCAGTCAGGTCTGTCGGTCTGTCAGGTCGGTCGGTCTGTCAGGTCTGTCGGTCTGTCAGATCGGTCGGTCTGTCAGGTCTGTCGGCCCGTCAGGTCTGTCGGTCTGTCAGGTCGGTCGGTCTGTCAGGTGGGTCGGTCAGTCAGGTCTGTCGGTCTGTCAGGTCGGTCGGTCTGTCAGGTCTGTCGGTCAGTCAGGTCTGTCGGTCTGTCAGGTCTGTCGGTCAGTCAGGTCTGTCGGTCTGTCAGGTCTGTCGGTCAGTCAGGTGTGTCGGTCTGTCGGTCTGTCGATCAGTCAGGTCTCTTGGTCTGTCACGTCTGTCGGTCTGTCAGGTCTCTCGGTCAGTCAGGTCTGTTGGTCTGTCAGGTCTGTCGGTCTGTCGGTCTGTATGGTCTGTCGGTCAGGCAAGTCTGTCAGGTCTGTCAGGTCGTTCGGTCTGTGAGGTCTGTCGGTCAGTCAGGTCGGTCGGTCAGTCAGGTCGGTCCGTCAGTCAGGTCGGTCGGTCTGTTAGGTCTGTCAGGTCTGTCAGGTCTGTCAGTCAGTCAGTCCGGTCGGTCGGTCTGTCAGGTCAGTCGGTCAGTCAGGTCTGTCAGGTCTGTCGGTCAGTCAGGTCTGTCAGATCTGTCCGTCAGTCAGTTCAGTCGGTCAGTCGGGTCGGTAGGTCAGGCAGGTTTGTCGGTCAGTCAGGTTTGTCAGGTCTGTCGGTAAGTCAGGTCGGTCGGTCGATCAGGTCAGTCGGTCAGTCAGGTCTGACAGGTCTGTCGTTCAGTCAGGTCGGTCGGTCTGTCAGGTCAGTCGGTCAGTCAGGTCGGTCGGTCTGTCAGGTCGGTCTGTCCGGTCTGTCACGTCTGTCGGTCAGTCAAGTCAGTCAGGTTGGTCGGTGTGTCAGGTCTGTCGGTCGGTCGGTCAGTCAGGTCGGTCGGTCTGTCAGGTATGTCGGTCAGTCGGTCAGTCAGGTCGGTCGGTCTGTCAGGTCTGTCAGGTCAGTCGGTCAGTCAGGTCCGTCAGGTCTGTCGGTCAGTCAGGTCTTTCAGGTCTCTCGGTCAGTCAGGTCTGTCAGGTCAGTCAGGTCAGTCGGTCAGTCAGATCTGTCGGTCAGTCAGGTCTGTCGGTCAGTCAGGTCTGTCAGGTCTGTCGGTCAGTCAGGTCGGTCGGTCTGTCAGGTCAGTCGGTCAGTAAGGTCTGTCAGGTCTGTCGGGCAGTCAGGTCGGTCGGTCAGTCAGGTCTGTCGGTCAGTCAGGTCTGTCGGTCAGTCAGGTCACACGGCCAGTCAGGTCTGTCGGTCAGTCAGGTCTGTCGGTCAGTCAGGTCTGTCGGTCTGCCAGGTCTGTCGGTCTGTCAGGATTGTCGGTCAGTCAGGTCTGTCGGTCTGTCAGGTCTGTCGGTCAGTCAGGTCTGTCGGTTGTCAGGTCTGTCGGTCAGTGAGGTCTGTCGGTCTGTCAGGTCGGTCGGTCTGTCAGGTCTGTCGGTCTGTCAGGTCGGTCGGTCTGCAAGGTCTGTCAGGTCGGTCGGTCAGTCAGGTCTGTCGGTCTGTCAGGTCTGTCAGGTCCGTCGGTCTGTCAGGTCTGTCAGGTCGGTCGGTCTGTCAGGTCTGTCGGTCTGTCAGGTAGGTCGGTCTGTCAGGTCTGTGAGGTCGGTTTGTCTGTCAGGTCTGTCAGGTCGGTCGGTCAGTCAGGTCTCTTGGTCTGTGAGGTCCGTCAAGTCAGTCAGGTCTGTCAGGTCTGTCAGGTCTGTCGGTCTGTCAGGTCTGTCGGTCAGTCAGGTCTGTCGGTCTGTCTGTCAGGTCTGTCGGTCAGTCAGGTCTGTCGGTCTGTCAGGTCTGTCGGTCTGTCAGGTATGTCGGTCAGTCAGTTCTGTCGGTCAGTCAGGTCTGTCGGTCAGTCAGGTCTGTCGGTCAGTCAGGTCTATCGGTCTGTCAGGTCGGTCGGTCTGTCAGGTCTGTCGGTCTGTCAGGTCGGTCGGTCTGTCAGGTCTGTCGGCCTGTCAGGTCTGTCGGTCAGCCAGGTCTGTCGGTCTGTCAGGTATGTCGGTCAGTCAGGTCTGTCGGTCAGTCAGGTCTGTCGGTCAGTCAGGTCTGTCGGTCAGTCAGGTCTGTCGGTCTGTCAGGTCGGTCGGTCTGTCAGGTCTGTCGGTCTGTCAGATCGGTCGGTCTGTCAGGTCTGTCGGCCTGTCAGGTCTGTCGGTCAGCCAGGTCTTTCGGTCTGTCAGGTCTGTCGGTCTGTCAGGTCTGTCGGTCTGTCAGATCGGTCGGTCTGTCAGGTCGGTCGGTCAGTCAGTACTGTCGGTCTGTCAGGTCTGTCAGGTCCGTCGGTCTGTCAGGTCTGTCAGGTCGGTCTGTCAGGTCTGTCAGGTCGGTCGGTCAGTCAGGTCTGTCGGTCTGTCAGGTCGGTCGGTCTGTCAGGTCTGTGAGGTCGGTCGGTCTGTCAGGTCTGTCAGGTCGGTCGGTCAGTCAGGTCTCTCGGTCTGTCAGGTCCGTCAGGTCAGTCAGGTCTGTCAGGTCTGTCAGGTCTGTCGGTCTGTCAGGTCTGTCGGTCAGTCAGGTCTGTCGGTCTGTCAGGTCGGTCGGTCTGTCAGGTCTGTCGGTCAGTCAGGTCTGTCGGTCAGTCAGGTCTGTCGGTCAGTCAGGTCTGTCGGTCTGTCAGGTCGGTCGGTCTGTCAGGTCTGTCGGTCTGTCAGATCGGTCGGTCTGTCAGGTCTGTCGGCCTGTCAGGTCTGTCGGTCAACCAGGTCTGTCGGTCTGTCAGGTCTGTCGGTCTGTCAGGTCTGTCGGTCTGTCAGGTCGGTCGGTCTGTCAGGTCTGTTGGTCAGTCAGGTCTGTCGGTCTGTCAGGTCTGTCGGTCAGTCAGGTCTGTCGGCCTGTCCCATTTGTCGGTCAGTCAGGTGTGTCGGTCTGTCGGTCTGTCGATCAGTCAGGCCTGTCGGTCTGTCAGGTCTGTCGGTCTGTCAGGTCTGTCGGTCAGTCAGGTCTGTCGGTCTGTCAGGTCTGTCGGTCTGTCAGTCTGTATGGTCTGTCGGTCAGGCAGGTCTGTCAGGTCTGTCGGTCAGTCAGTCAGGTCGGTCGGTCTGTCAGGTCAGTCGGTCAGTCACGTGTGTCAGGTCTGTCGGTCAGTCAGGTCTGTCAGGTCGGTCGGTCAGTCAGGTCGGTCGGTCTGTCAGGTCAGTCGGTCAGTCAGGTCTGACAGGTCTGTCGTTCAGTCAGGTCGGTCGGTGTGTCAGGTCTGTCGGTCAGTCAGGACTGTCGGTCAGTCAGGTCTGTCGGTCTGTCAGGTCTGTCGGTCTGTCGGTCTGTATGGTCTGTCGGTCAGTCAGGTCTGTGAGGTCTGTCGGTCTGTCGGCCTGTCAGGTCGGTCGGTCTCTCGGTCTGTCAGGTCTGTCAGGTTTGTCGGTCAGTCAGGTCTGTCGGTCTGTCGGTCTCGGTCTGTCAGGTGTGTCAGGTCGTTCGGTCTGTTAGGTCTGTCGGTAAGTCAGCTCTGTCGGTCAGTCAGGTCTGTCAGGTCGGTCGGTCAGTCAGGTCTGTCGGTCAGTCAGGTCTGTCAGGTCGGTCGGTCTGTCAAATCTATCGGTCAGTCAGCTCTGTCGGTCAGTCAGGTCAGTCGGTCAGTCAGGTCGGTCGGTCAGTCAGGTCGGTCGGTCTGTCAGGTCTGTCGGTCAGTCAGGTCGGTCGGTCAGTCAGGTCGGTCGGTCTGTTAGGTCTGTCGATCAGTCAGGTCGTTCGGTCAGTCAGTTCGGTCGGTCAGTCAGGTCGGTCGGTCTGTCAGGTCGGACGGTCTGTCAGGTCTGTCAGGTCTGTCGGTCAGTCAGGTCTGTCAGGTCGGTCGGTCTGTCAGGTCTGTCGGTCAGTCAGGTCGGTCGGTCAGTCAGGTCGGTCCGTCAGTCAGGTCGGTCGGTCTGTCAGGTCTGTCAGGTATGTCGGTCAGTCAGGTCAGTCAGGTCGGTCGGTCTGTCAGGTCCATCGGTCGGGCGGTCAGTCAGGTCGGTCGGTCTGTCAGGTCTGTCAGGTCTGTCGGTCAGTCAGTTAGGTCGGTCGGTCTGTCAGGTCAGTCGGTCAGTCAGGTCTGTCGGTCAGTCAGGTCTGTCAGGTCTGTCCGTCAGTCAGTTCAGTCGGTCAGTCGGGTCAGTTGGTCAGTCAGGTCTGTCGGTCAGTCAGGTCTGTCAGGTATGTCGGTCAGTCAGGTCAGTCTGTCAGGTCAGTCGGTCAGTCAGGTCTGACAGGTCTGTCGTTCAGTCAGGTCGGTCGGTGTGTCAGGTCCTTCGGTCAGTCAGGTCTGTCGGTCTGTCAGGTCAGTCGGTCAGTCAGGTCGGTCGGTCAGTCAGGTCTGTCAGGTCTGTCGGTCAGTAAGGTCTGTCAGGTCTGTCGTTCAGTCAGGTCGGTCTGTCAGGTCTGTCAGGTCGGTCGGTCAGTCAGGTCTGTCGGTCTGTCAGGTCTGTCGGTCAGTCAGGTCGATCGGTCAGTCAGGTCGGTTGGTCAGTCAGGTCGGTCGGTCTGTCAGGTCTGTCGGTCAGTGAGGTCGGTTGGTCAGTCAGGTCCGTCAGAATGTCAGATCTGTCGATCAGTCAGGGCGGTTCGCTCAGTCAGGTAGGTCGGTCAGTCAGGTCGGTGGGTCTGTCAGGTCTGTCAGGTCAGTCGGTCAGTCAGGTCTGTCAGATCTGTCGGACAGTCAGGTCAGTCGGTCTGTCAGGTCTGTCAGTCTGTCAGGTCTGTCGGTCAGTCAGGTCTGTCGGTCTGTCAGGTCTGTTGGTCTGTCAGGTCGGTCGGTAAGTCAGGTCTGTCGGTCAGTCAGGTCTGTCGGTCTGTCAAGCCGGTCGGTCTGTCAGGTCTGTCGGTCTGTCAGGTCTGTCCGTCAGTCAGGTCTGTCAGGCCGGTCGGTCTTTCAGGTCTGTCGGTCAGTCAGGTTGGTTGGTCAGTCAGTTCGTTCGGTCAGTCAGGTCGGTCGGTCTGTCTCCTCTGTCAGGTCTGTCGGTCAGTCAGGTTAGTTAGGTCGGTCGGTCTGTCAGGTCTGTCGGTCGGTCGGTCAGTCAGGTCAGTCAGTCATTCAGGTCTGTCAGGTCTGTCGGACAGTCGGTCAGTGAGGTCGGTCGGTCTGTCAGGTCTGTCAGTCAGTCAGGTCTGTCAGGTCTGTCGGTCAGTCAGGTCTGTCAGGTCTGTCAGGTCAGTCAGGTCGGTCGGTCAGTCAGGTCGGTCGGTCAGTCAGGTCTGTCAGGTCTGTCGGTCAGTCAGGTCGGTCTGTCAGGTCTGTCGGTCGGTCAGGTCGCTCGGTCAGTCAGGTCAGTCGGTCTGTCAGGACTGTCGGTCAGTCAGGTCTGTCGGTCAGTCAGGTCGGTCGGTCTGTCAGGTCTGTCGGTCTGTCAGGTCAGTCGGTCTGTCAGTTCTGTCGGTCTGTCAGGTCTGTCGGTCTGTCAGGTCAGTCGGTCAGTCAGGTCTGTCGGTCAGTCAGGTCGGTCGGTCTGTCAGGCCTGGCAGGTCAGTCGGTCTGTCAGGTCAGTCGGTCAGTCAGGTCGGTCAGGTCTGTCGATCAGTCGGTCAGTCAGGTCTGTCAGGTCAGTCGGTCAGTCAGGTCTGTCAGGTCTGTCAGTCTGTCAGGTCAGTCGGTCAGTCAGGTCTGTCAGGTCTGTCGGTCAGTCAGGTCGGTCGGTCTGTCCGGTCTGTCAGGACAGTCGGTCAGTCAGGTCTGTCAGGTCGGTCAGGTCTGTCGGTCAGTCAGGATGGTCGGTCAGTCAGGTCTGTCGGTCTATCAGGTCTGTCGGTCTGTCAGGGTGGTCAGTCTGTCAGGTCTGTCGGTCTGTCAGTTCGGTCGGTCAGTGAGGTCTGTCGGTCTATCAGGTCGGTCGGTCCGTCAGGTCGGTCGGTGTGTCAGGTAAGTCAGGTCGGTCGGCCAGTCAGGCCGGTTGGTCTGTCAGGTCTGTCGGTCAGTCATGTCTCTCGGTCAGTCAGGTCTGTCGGTCTTTCAGGTCGGTCTGTCAGTCAGGTCTGTCGGTCTGTCAGGTCGATCGGTCAGTCAGGTCTGTCGGTCTGTCAGGTCGGTCGGTCAGTGTGGTCGGTCGGTCAGTCAGGTCTGTCGATCTGTAAGGTCTTTCGGTCTGTCAGGTCGGTCGGTCTATCAGGTCGGTCAGTGTGATCGGTCGGTCAGTCAGGTCTGTCGGACTGTCAGGTCGGTCAGTCAGTCACGTCTGTTGGTCTGTCAGGTCGGCCGGTCAGTGTGGTCTGTCGGTCAGTCAGGTTGATCGGTCAGTCTGGTCTCTCGGTCTGTCAGGTCGGTCTGTCAGTCAGGTCGGTAGGTCTGTCAGTTCGGTCGGTCTGTCAGGACTGTCGGTCAGTCAGGTCTGTCGGTCAGTCAGGTCGGTCGGTCTGTCAGGTCTGTCGGTCTGTCAGGTCAGTCGGTCTTTCAGTTCTGTCGGTCTGTCAGGTCTGTCGGTCTGTCAGGTCAGTCGGTCAGTCAGGTCTGTCGGTCAGTCAGGTCGGTCGGTCTGTCAGGCCTGGCAGGTCAGTCGGTCTGTCAGGTCAGTCGGTCAGTCAGGTCGGTCAGGTCTGTCGATCAGTCGGTCAGTCAGGTCTGTCAGGTCAGTCGGTCAGTCTGGTCTGTCAGGTCTGTCAGTCTGTCAGGTCAGTCGGTCAGTCAGGTCTGTCAGGTCAGTCGGTCAGTCAGGTCTGTCAGGTCTGTCGGTCAGTCAGGTCGGTCGGTCTGTCCGGTCTGTCAGGACAGTCGGTCAGTCAGGTCTGTCAGGTCGGTCAGGTCTGTCGGTCAGTCAGGATGGTCGGTCAGTCAGGTCTGTCGGTCTATCAGGTCTGTCGGTCTGTCAGGGTGGTCAGTCTGTCAGGTCTGTCGGTCTGTCAGTTCGGTCGGTCAGTGAGGTCTGTCGGTCTATCAGGTCGGTCGGTCCGTCAGGTCGGTCGGTGTGTCAGGTAAGTCAGGTCGGTCGGCCAGTCAGGCCGGTCGGTCTGTCAGGTCTGTCGGTCAGTCATGTCTCTCGGTCAGTCAGGTCTGTCGGTCTTTCAGGTCGGTCTGTCAGTCAGGTCTGTCGGTCTGTCAGGTCGATCGGTCAGTCAGGTCTGTCGGTCTGTCAGGTCGGTCGGTCAGTGTGGTCGGTCGGTCAGTCAGGTCTGTCGATCTGTAAGGTCTTTCGGTCTGTCAGGTCGGTCGGTCTATCAGGTCGGTCAGTGTGATCGGTCGGTCAGTCAGGTCTGTCGGACTGTCAGGTCGGTCAGTCAGTCAGGTCTGTTGGTCTGTCAGGTCGGCCGGTCAGTGTGGTCTGTCGGTCAGTCAGGTCGATCGGTCAGTCTGGTCTCTCGGTCTGTCAGGTCGGTCTGTCAGTCAGGTCGGTAGGTCTGTCAGTTCGGTCGGTCTGTCTGGTCTGTCGGTCTGTCAGGTCTGTTGGTCTTTCGGTCTTTCGGTCTGTCAGGTCGGTCGGTCTGTGAGGTCTGTCAGGTCAGTCGGTCAGTCAGGTCTGTCAGATCTGTAGGACAGTCAGGTCTGTCAGGTGTGTCGGTCAGTCAGGTCTGCCAGCTATGTCAGGTCAGTCAGGTCAGTCGGTCAGTCAGGTCGGTCGGTAAGTCAGGTCTGTCAGGTCTGTCGGTCAGGCAGCTCGGTTGGTCTGTCAGGTCAGTCGGTCAGTCAGGTCTGTCAGGTCTTTCGGTCAGTCAGGTCGGTCGATCAGTCAGTTCTGTCAGGTCAGTCGGTCAGTCTGGTCGGTCGGTCTGTCAGGTCTGTCAGGCCTGTCGGTCTGTCAGGTCAGTCGGTCAGTCAGGTTTGTCGCTCTGTCAGGTCTGTCGGTCTGTCAGGTCTGTCGGTCAGTCAGGTCTGTCTGTCAGTCAGGGCTTTCGGTCTGTGAGGTCGTTCGGTCTGTCAGGTCGGTCGGTCTGTCAGGTCTGTCAGGTCTGTCGGTCTGTCAGGTCTGTCGGTCGGTCAGGTCTGTCGGTCTGTCAGGTCGGTCGGTCTGTCAGGTCTGTCGGTCTGTCAGGTCTGTCGGTCAGTCAAATCTGTCGGTATGTCAGGTCAGTCGGTCTGTCAGGTCTGTCGGTCTGTCAGGTCTGTCGGTCAGTCAGGTCTGTCGGTCAGTCAGGTCTGTCGGTCAGTCAGGTCTGTCGGTCTGTCACCTCTGTCGGTCTGTCAGGTCTGTCGGTCAGTCAGGTCTGTCGGTCTGTCAGGTCTGTCGCTCTGTCAGGTCTGTCGGTTTGTCAGGTCTGTCGGTCAGTCAGGTCTGTCGATCTGACGGTCTCTCGGTCTGTCGGTCAGTCAGGTCTCTCAGCACGCTCGGTCTCTCAGGTCTGTCAGTCAGTCAGATCTGTCGGTCAGTCAGGTATGTCGGACAGTCAGGCCTGTCAGGTCTGTCGGTCAGTCAGGTCTGTCGCTCAGTCAGGTCGGTCGGTCGGTCAGTCAGATCGGTCGGTCAGTCAGGTCGGTCGGTCTGTCAGGTCTGTCGGTCAGTCAGGTCGGTCGGTCAGTCAGGTCGGTCGGTCTGTCAGGTCTGTCGATCAGTCAGGTCGGTCGGTCAGTCAGGTCGGTCGGTCAGTCAGGTCGGTCGGTCTGTCAGGTCGGTCGGTCTGTCAGGTCTGTCCGTCAGTCAGGTCTGTCAGGCCGGTCGGTCTTTCAGGTCTGTCGGTCAGTCAGGTCGGTTGGTCAGTCAGTTCGTTCGGTCAGTCAGGTCGGTCGGTCTGTCTCGTCTGTCAGGTCTGTCGGTCAGTCAGGTTAGTCAGGTCGGTCGGTCTGTCAGGTCTGTCGGTCGGTCGGTCAGTCAGGTCAGTCAGTCTGTCAGGTCTGTCAGGTCTGTCGGACAGTCGGTCAGTGAGGTCGGTCGGGCTGTCAGGTCTGTCAGTCAGTCAGGCCTGTCAGGTCTGTCGGTCAGTCGGGTCTGTCGGTCAGTCAGGTCTGTCGGGTCTGTCAGGTCAGTCAGGTCGGTCGGTCAGTCAGGTCGGTCGGTCAGTCAAGTCTGTCAGGTCTGTCGGTCAGTCAGGTCTGTCAGGTCTGGCGGTCAGTCAGGTCGGTCTGTCAGGTCAGTCGGTCACTGAGGTCTGTCAGGTCTGTCGGTCAGTCAGGTCGGTCTGTCAGGTCTGTCGGTCAGTCAGGTCTGTCGGTCTTTCAGGTCTGTCGGTCAGTCAGGTGTGTCGGTCAGTCAGGTCTGTCGGTCGGTCAGGTCGCTCGGTCATTCAGGTCAGTCGGTCTGTCAGGACTGTCGGTCAGTCAGGTCTGTCGGTCAGTCAGGTCGGTCGGTCTGTCAGGTCTGTCGGTCTGTCAGGTCAGTCGGTCTGTCAGTTCTGTCGGTCTGTCAGGTCTGTCGGTCTGTCAGGTCAGTCGGTCAGTCAGGTCTGTCGGTCAGTCAGGTCGGTCGGTCTGTCAGGTCTGGCAGGTCAGTCGGTCTGTCAGGTCAGTCGGTCAGTCAGGTCGGTCAGGTCTGTCGATCAGTCGGTCAGTCAGGTCTGTCAGGTCAGTCGGTCAGTCAGGTCTGTCAGGTCTGTCGGTCTGTCAGGTCAGTCGGACAGTCAGGTCCGTCAGGTCAGTCGGTCAGTCAGGTCTGTCAGGTCTGTCGGTCAGTCAGGTCGGTCGGTCTGTCAGGTCTGTCAGGACAGGCGGTCAGTCAGGTCTGTCGGTCTATCAGGTCTGTCGGTCTGTCAGGGTGGTCAGTCTGTCAGGTCTGCCGGTCTGTCAGGTCGGTCGGTCAGTGAGGTCTGTCGGTCTGTCAGGTCGGTCGGTCCGACAGGTCGGTCGGTGTGTCAGGTATGTCAGGTCGGTCGGCCAGTCAGGCCGGTGGGTCTGTCAGGTCGGGCGGTCAGTCAGGTCTGTCGGTCTGTCAGGTCTGTCGGTCAGTCATGTCTCTCGGTCAGTCAGGTCTGTCGGTCTGTGAGGTCGGTCTGTCAGTCAGGTCT
Source organism: Tenodera sinensis (assembly GCA_030765045.1). Classification (NCBI taxonomy): domain Eukaryota; kingdom Metazoa; phylum Arthropoda; class Insecta; order Mantodea; family Mantidae; genus Tenodera; species Tenodera sinensis. The sequence continues at coordinate 79,170,607 of CM060969.1, read as the reverse complement.
GTCGGTCTGTCAGGTCGATCGGTCAGTCAGGTCTGTCGGTCTGTCAGGTCGGACGGTCAGTGTGGTCGGTCGGTCAGTCAGGTCTGTCGATCTATCAGGTCTGTCGGTCTGTCAGGTCGGTCGGTCTATCAGGTCGGTCAGTGTGATCAGTCGGTCAGTCAGGTCTGTCGGACTGTCAGGTCGGTCGGTCAGTCAGGTCTGTTGGTCTGTCAGGTCGGCCGGTCAGTGTGGTCTGTCGGTCAGTCAGGTCGATCGGTCAGTCTGGTCTCTCGGTCTGTCAGGTCGGTCTGTCAGTCACGTCGGTAGGTCTGTCAGGTCGGTCGGTCTGTCAGGTCTGTTGGTCTTTCGGTCTTTCGGTTTGTCAGGTCGGTTGGTTTGTCTGGTCTGTCGGTCTGTCAGGTCTGTCGGTCTGTCAGGTCTGTCGCTCTTTCGGTCTGTCGGTCTGTCAGGTCGGTCGGTCTGTCAGGTCCGTCGGTCTGTCTGGTCTGACGGTCTGTCAGGTCTGTAGGTCTGTCAGGTCTGTCGGTCTGTCAGTCTGTCAGGTCTGTCGGTCTGTAAGGTTGGTCGGTCAGTCAGGTCTGTTGGTCTGTCAGGTCGGCCGGTCAGTGTGGTCTGTCGGTCAGTCAGGTCGATCGGTCAGTCAGGTCTCTCGGTCTGTTAGGTCGGTGTGTCAGTCAGGTCGGTCGGTCTGTCAGGTCGGTCGGTCTGTGAGGTCTGTCGGTCTGTAAGGTCTGTCGGTCTTTCAGGTCTGTCGGTTTTCGGTCTGTCGGTCTGTCAGGTCTGTCGCTCGGTCGGTCTGTCGGTCTGTCAGGTCGGTCGCTCTGTCAGGTCGGTCGGTCTGTCTGGTCTGTCGGTCTGTCAGGTTTGTAGGTCTGTCGGTCTGTCAGGTCTGTCGGTCGGTCAGGTCTGTCGGTCTGTCAGGTCGGTCGGTCTGTCAGGTCTGTCGGTCTGTCAGGTCTGTCGGTCAGTCAAATCTGTCGGTATGTCAGGTCAGTCGGTCTGTCAGGTCTGTCGGTCTGTCAGGTCTGTCGGTCAGTCAGGTCTGTCGGTCAGTCAGGTCTGTCGGTCAGTCAGGTCTGTCGGTCTGTCACCTCTGTCGGTCTGTCAGGTCTGTCGGTCAGTCAGGTCTGTCGGTCTGTCAGGTCTGTCGCTCTGTCAGGTCTGTCGGTTTGTCAGGTCTGTCGGTCAGTCAGGTCTGTCGATCTGACGGTCTCTCGGTCTGTCGGTCAGTCAGGTCTCTCAGCACGCTCGGTCTCTCAGGTCTGTCAGTCAGTCAGATCTGTCGGTCAGTCAGGTATGTCGGACAGTCAGGCCTGTCAGGTCTGTCGGTCAGTCAGGTCTGTCGCTCAGTCAGGTCGGTCGGTCGGTCAGTCAGATCGGTCGGTCAGTCAGGTCGGTCGGTCTGTCAGGTCTGTCGGTCAGTCAGGTCGGTCGGTCAGTCAGGTCGGTCGGTCTGTCAGGTCTGTCGATCAGTCAGGTCGGTCGGTCAGTCAGGTCGGTCGGTCAGTCAGGTCGGTCGGTCTGTCAGGTCGGTCGGTCTGTCAGGTCTGTCCGTCAGTCAGGTCTGTCAGGCCGGTCGGTCTTTCAGGTCTGTCGGTCAGTCAGGTCGGTTGGTCAGTCAGTTCGTTCGGTCAGTCAGGTCGGTCGGTCTGTCTCGTCTGTCAGGTCTGTCGGTCAGTCAGGTTAGTCAGGTCGGTCGGTCTGTCAGGTCTGTCGGTCGGTCGGTCAGTCAGGTCAGTCAGTCTGTCAGGTCTGTCAGGTCTGTCGGACAGTCGGTCAGTGAGGTCGGTCGGGCTGTCAGGTCTGTCAGTCAGTCAGGCCTGTCAGGTCTGTCGGTCAGTCGGGTCTGTCGGTCAGTCAGGTCTGTCGGGTCTGTCAGGTCAGTCAGGTCGGTCGGTCAGTCAGGTCGGTCGGTCAGTCAAGTCTGTCAGGTCTGTCGGTCAGTCAGGTCTGTCAGGTCTGGCGGTCAGTCAGGTCGGTCTGTCAGGTCAGTCGGTCAGTGAGGTCTGTCAGGTCTGTCGGTCAGTCAGGTCGGTCTGTCAGGTCTGTCGGTCAGTCAGGTCTGTCGGTCTTTCAGGTCTGTCGGTCAGTCAGGTGTGTCGGTCAGTCAGGTCTGTCGGTCGGTCAGGTCGCTCGGTCATTCAGGTCAGTCGGTCTGTCAGGACTGTCGGTCAGTCAGGTCTGTCGGTCAGTCAGGTCGGTCGGTCTGTCAGGTCTGTCGGTCTGTCAGGTCAGTCGGTCTGTCAGTTCTGTCGGTCTGTCAGGTCTGTCGGTCTGTCAGGTCAGTCGGTCAGTCAGGTCTGTCGGTCAGTCAGGTCGGTCGGTCTGTCAGGTCTGGCAGGTCAGTCGGTCTGTCAGGTCAGTCGGTCAGTCAGGTCGGTCAGGTCTGTCGATCAGTCGGTCAGTCAGGTCTGTCAGGTCAGTCGGTCAGTCAGGTCTGTCAGATCTGTCGGTCTGTCAGGTCAGTCGGACAGTCAGGTCTGTCAGGTCAGTCGGTCAGTCAGGTCTGTCAGGTCTGTCGGTCAGTCAGGTCGGTCGGTCTGTCAGGTCTGTCAGGACAGGCGGTCAGTCAGGTCTGTCGGTCTATCAGGTCTGTCGGTCTGTCAGGGTGGTCAGTCTGTCAGGTCTGCCGGTCTGTCAGGTCGGTCGGTCAGTGAGGTCTGTCGGTCTGTCAGGTCGGTCGGTCCGACAGGTCGGTCGGTGTGTCAGGTATGTCAGGTCGGTCGGCCAGTCAGGCCGGTGGGTCTGTCAGGTCGGGCGGTCAGTCAGGTCTGTCGGTCTGTCAGGTCTGTCGGTCAGTCATGTCTCTCGGTCAGTCAGGTCTGTCGGTCTGTGAGGTCGGTCTGTCAGTCAGGTCTGTCGGTCTGTCAGGTCGATCGGTCAGTCAGGTCTGTCGGTCTGTCAGGTCGGACGGTCAGTGTGGTCGGTCGGTCAGTCAGGTCTTTCGATCTGTCAGGTCTGTCGGTCTGTCAGGTCGGTCGGTCTATCAGGTCGGTCAGTGTGATCAGTCGGTCAGTCAGGTCTGTCGGACTGTCAGGTCGGTCGGTCAGTCAGGTCTGTTGGTCTGTCAGGTCGGCCGGTCAGTGTGGTCTGTCGGTCAGTCAGGTCGATCGGTCAGTCTGGTCTCTCGGTCTGTCAGGTCGGTCTGTCAGTCACGTCGGTAGGTCTGTCAGGTCGGTCGGTCTGTCAGGTCTGTTGGTCTTTCGGTCTTTCGGTTTGTCAGGTCGGTTGGTTTGTCTGGTCTGTCGGTCTGTCAGGTCTGTCGGTCTGTCAGGTCTGTCGCTCTTTCGGTCTGTCGGTCTGTCAGGTCCGTCGGTCTGTCAGGTCCGTCGGTCTGTCTGGTCTGACGGTCTGTCAGGTCTGTAGGTCTGTCAGGTCTGTCGGTCTGTCAGTCTGTCAGGTCTGTCGGTCTGTCAGGTTGGTCGGTCAGTCAGGTCTGTTGGTCTGTCAGGTCGGCCGGTCAGTGTGGTCTGTCGGTCAGTCAGGTCGATCGGTCAGTCAGGTCTCTCGGTCTGTTAGGTCGGTGTGTCAGTCAGGTCGGTCGGTCTGTCAGGTCGGTCGGTCTGTGAGGTCTGTCGGTCTGTAAGGTCTGTCGGTCTTTCAGGTCTGTCGGTTTTCGGTCTGTCGGTCTGTCAGGTCTGTCGCTCGGTCGGTCTGTCGGTCTGTCAGGTCGGTCGCTCTGTCAGGTCGGTCGGTCTGTCTGGTCTGTCGGTCTGTCAGGTTTGTAGGTCTGTCAGGTCTGTCGGTCTGTCAGTCTGTCAGGTCTGTCGGTCTGTCAGGTTGGTCGGTCAGTCAGGTCTGTTGGTCTGTCAGGTCGGCCGGTCAGTGTGGTCTGTCGGTCAGTCAGGTCGCTCGGTCAGTCAGGTCTCTCGGTCTGTTAGGTCGGTGTGTCAGTCAGGTCGGTCGGTCTGTCAGGTCGGTCGGTCTGTCTGGTCTGTCGGTCTGTCAGGTCTGTCGGTCTTTCAGGTCTGTCGGTTTTCGGTCTGTCGGTCTGTCACGTCTATCGGTCTGTGAGGTCGGTCGGTCTGTCAGGTCGGTCGGTCTGTCAGGTCGTTCGGTCTCTCAGGTCTGTCGGTCTGTCAAGTCTGTCGGTCAGTCAGGTCGGTCGGTCTGTCTAGTCGGACGGTCTGTCAGGTCTGTCGGTCTGTCAGGTCAGTCGGTCTGTCAGGTCGGTCGTTCTGTCAGGTCTGTCGGTCAGTCAGGTCGGTCGGTCTGTCAGGTCGGTCGGTCTGTCAGGTCGGTCGGTCAGTCAGGTCTGTCGGTCTGGCTGGTCGGTCGGTCAGTCAGATGTGTCGGTCTGTTTGTCAGTCAGGGCTATCGGTCTGTCGGTCTGTCAGGTCTGTCGGTCTGTCAGGTCTGTCGGTCAGTCAGGTCTGTCGGTCTGTCAGGTCGGTCTGTCATGTCTGTCGGTCAGTCAGGTCGGTCGGTCTGTCAGGTCTGTCGGTGAGTCAGGTCTGTCGGCCTGTCCAGTCTGTCGGTCAGTCAGGTTTGTGGGGCTGTCGGCCTGTCAGGTCTGTCGGTCTGTCTGGTCGGTCGGTCAGTCAGGTCTGTGGGTCCTGTGGCCGGTCGTTCAGTCAGGTCTGTCGGTCTGTGGGTCTGTCAGGTCTGTCGGTCAGTCAGGTCGGGCGGTCTCTCTGGTCGGTCGGTCTGTCAGCTGGGTCGGTCAGTCAGGTCTGTCGGTCAGTCAGGTCTGTTGGTCAGTCAGGTCGGTCGGTCTGTCAGGTCTGTCGGTCTGTCAGGTCGGTCGGTCAGTCAGGTCTGTCGGTCAGTCAGGTCTGTCAGTCAGACAGGTCGGTCGGTCTGTCAGGTCTGTCGGTCAGTCACGTCGGTCGGTTAGTCAGGTCTGTTGGTCAGTCAGGTCTGTCGGTTAGTCAGGTCTGTCGGTCAGTCAGGTCTGTCGGTCTGTCACTTCGGTCGGTCAGGCAGGTCGGTCGGTCAGTCAGGTCTGTCGGTCAGTCAGGTCGGTCGGTCTCTCAGGTCTGTCGGTCTGTCAAGTCTGTCGGTCAGTCAGGTCGGTCGGTCTGTCTAGTCGGACGGTCTGTCAGGTCTGTCGGTCTGTCAGGTCTGTCGGTCTGTCAGGTCGGTCGTTCTGTCAGGTCTGTCGGTCAGTCAGGTCGGTCGGTCTGTCAGGTCGGTCGGTCAGTCAGGTCTGTCGGTCTGGCTGGTCGGTCGGTCAGTCAGATGTGTCGGTCTGTTTGTCAGTCAGGGCTATCGGTCTGTCGGTCTGTCAGGTCTGTCGGTCTGTCAGGTCTGTCGGTCAGTCAGGTCTGTCGGTCTGTCTGGTCGGTCGGTCTGTCAGGTCTGTCGGACAGTCAGGTCGGTCTGTCAGGTCTGTCGGTCTGTCAGGTCGGTCTGTCATGTCTGTCGGTCAGTCAGGTCGGTCGGTCTGTCAGGTCTGTCGGTCAGTCAGGTCTGTCGGTCTGTCCAGTCTGTCGGTCAGTCAGGTTTGTGGGGCTGTCGGCCTGTCAGGTCTGTCGGTCTGTCTGGTCGGTCGGTCAGTCAGGTCTGTGGGTCCTGTGGCCGGTCGTTCAGTCAGGTCTGTCGGTCTGTGGGTCTGTCAGGTCTGTCGGTCAGTCAGGTCGGGCGGTCTCTCTGGTCGGTCGGTCTGTCAGCTCGGTCGGTCAGTCAGGTCTGTCGGTCAGTCAGGTCTGTCGGTCAGTCAGGTCGGTCGGTCTGTCAGGTCTGTCGGTCTGTCAGGTCGGTCGGTCAGTCAGGTCTGTTGGTCAGTCAGGTCTGTCAGTCAGACAGGTCGGTCGGTCTGTCAGGTCTGTCGGTCAGTCAGGTCGGTCGGTCAGTCAGGTCTGTTGGTCAGTCAGGTCTGTCGGTCAGTCAGGTCTGTCGGTCAGTCAGGTCTGTCGGTCTGTCACTTCGGTCGGTCAGTCAGGTCAGTCGGTCAGTCAGGTCTGTCGGTCAGTCAGGTCTGTCGGTCTGTCAGGTCGGTCGGTCAGTCAGGTCTGTCGGTCTGTCAGGTTTGTCGGTCAGTCAGGTCGGTCGGTCAGTCAGGTCTGTCGGTCAGTCAGGTCGGTCGGTCAGTCAGGTCTGTCGGTCAGTCAGGTCTGTCGGTCATTCAGGTAGGTCTGTCTGTCAGGTCTGTCTGAAAGGTTTGTCCGTCAGTCAGATCTGTCGGTCAGTCAGGTCTGTCGGTCACTCAGGTCTGTCGGTTAGTCAGGTCTGTCGGTCAGTCAGGTCTGTCGGTCAGTCAGGTCTGTCGGTCTGTCAGGTCTGTCGGTCAGTTAGGTCTGTCGGGCTGTTAGGTCGGTCTGTCAGGTCTGTCGGTCATTCAGGTCGGTCGGTCTGCCAGGTCTGTCGGTCTGTCAGGTCTGTCGGTCAGTCAGGTCTGTCGGTCAGTCAGTTCTGTCGGTCAGTCAGGTCTGTCGGTCTGGCCAGGGCTGTCGGTCAGTCAGGTCCGTCGGTCAGTCAGGTGTGTCGGTCTGTAAGGTCTGTCGGTCAGTCAAATCTGTCGTTCAGTCAGGTCTGTCGGTCAGTCAGGTCTGTCGGTCAGTCAGGTCTGTCGGTCAGTCAGGTCTGTCGGTCTGTCAGGTCTGTCGGTCTGTCAGGTCGGTCGGTCTGTCAGGTCTGTCGGTCAGTCAGGTCTGTCAGTCAGGGCTTTCGGTCTGTCAGGTCGGTCGGTCTGTCAGGTCGGTCGGTCAGTCCGGTCTGACAGGTCTGTCGGTCTGTCAGGTCTGTCGGGCAGTCAGGTCTGTCGGTCGGTCAGGTCTGTCGGTCTGTCAGGTCGGTCGGTCTGTCAGGTCTGTCGGTCTGTCAGGTCTGTCGGTCAGTCAAGTCTGTCGGTATGTCAGGTCTGTCGGTCTGTCAGGTCGGTCGCTTCGTCAGGTCGGTCGGTCTGTCAGGTCCGTCGGTCAGTCAGAACTGTCGGTCAGTCAGGTCTATCGGTCAGTCAGGTCTGTCGGTCAGTCAGGTCTGTCGGTCTGTCAGATCTGTGGGTCTGTCAGGTATGTCGGTCAGTCAGGTCTGTCGGTCTGTCAGGTCTTTCGGTCTGTCAGGTCTGTCGGTTTGTCAGGTCTGTTGGTCAGTCAGGTCTTGCAGGTCTGGCGGTATGTCGGTCTGTCAGGTCGGACGGTCTGTCGGTCTGTCAGGTCTGTCAGGTCTGTCGGTCAGTCAGGTCTGTCGGTCTGTCGGTCTGTCGGTCTGTCGGTCAGTCAGGTCTGTCAGCACGGTTGGTCTCTCAGGTCTGTCGGTCAGTCAGGTCTGTCGGTCAGTCAGGTCTGTCGGACAGTCAGGTCTGTCAGGTCGGTCGGTCTGTCGGTCAGTCAGGTCGGTCGGTTAGTCAGATCGGTCGGCAGTCAAGTCGGTCAGTCTGTCAGGTCTGTCGGTCAGTCAAGTCGGTCGGTCTGTCAGGTCTGTCGGTCAGTCAGGTTGGTCGGTCAGTCAGGTCGGTCGGTTTGTCAGGTCTGTCGATCAGTCAGGTCGGTCGGTCAGTCAGGTCGGTCGGTCTGTCTGGTCTGTCAGGTCTGTCGGTCAGTCAGGTGAGTCAGGTCGGTCGGTCTGTCAGGTCTGTCGGTCGGTCGGTCAGTCAGGTCGGTCAGTCTGTCAGGTCTGTCAGGTCTGTCGGTCAGTCGGTCAGTCAGGTCGGTCGGTCTGTCAGGTCGGTCGGTCCGACAGGTCGGTCGGTGTGTCAGGTATGTCAGGTCGGTCGGCCAGTCAGGCCGGTGGGTCTGTCAGGTCGGGCGGTCAGTCAGGTCTGTCGGTCTGTCAGGTCTGTCGGTCTGTCAGGTCTGTCGGTCAGTCATGTCTCTCGGTCAGTCAGGTCTGTCGGTCTGTGAGGTCGGTCTGTCAGTCAGGTCTGTCGGTCTGTCAGGTCGATCGGTCAGTCAGGTCTGTCGGTCTGTCAGGTCGGACGGTCAGTGTGGTCGGTCGGTCAGTCAGGTCTGTCGATCTGTCAGGTCTGTCGGTCTGTCAGGTCGGTCGGTCTATCAGGTCGGTCAGTGTGATCAGTCGGTCAGTCAGGTCTGTCGGACTGTCAGGTCGGTCGGTCAGTCAGGTCTGTTGGTCTGTCAGGTCGGCCGGTCTATGTGGTCTGTCGGTCAGTCAGGTCGATCGGTCAGTCTGGTCTCTCGGTCTGTCAGGTCGGTCTGTCAGTCACGTCGGTAGGTCTGTCAGGTCGGTCGGTCTGTCAGGTCTGTTGGTCTTTCGGTCTTTCGGTTTGTCAGGTCGGTTGGTTTGTCTGGTCTGTCGGTCTGTCAGGTCTGTCGGTCTGTCAGGTCTGTCGCTCTTTCGGTCTGTCGGTCTGTCAGGTCGGTCGGTCTGTCAGGTCCGTCGGTCTGTCTGGTCTGACGGTCTGTCAGGTCTGTAGGTCTGTCAGGTCTGTCGGTCTGTCAGTCTGTCAGGTCTGTCGGTCTGTCAGGTTGGTCGGTCAGTCAGGTCTGTTGGTCTGTCAGGTCGGCCGGTCAGTGTGGTCTGTCGGTCAGTCAGGTCGATCGGTCAGTCAGGTCTCTCGGTCTGTTAGGTCGGTGTGTCAGTCAGGTCGGTCGGTCTGTCAGGTCGGTCGGTCTGTGTGGTCTGTCGGTCTGTAAGGTCTCTCGGTCTTTCAGGTCTGTCGGTTTTCGGTCTGTCGGTCTGTCAGGTCTGTCGCTCGGTCGGTCTGTCGGTCTGTCAGGTCGGTCGGTCTGTCAGGTCGGTCGGTCTGTCTGGTCTGTCGGTCTGTCAGGTTTGTAGGTCTGTCAGGTCTGTCGGTCTGTCAGTCTGTCAGGTCTGTCGGTCTGTCAGGTTGGTCGGTCAGTCAGGTCTGTTGGTCTGTCAGGTCGGCCGGTCAGTGTGGTCTGTCGGTCAGTCAGGTCGCTCGGTCAGTCAGGTCTCTCGGTCTGTTAGGTCGGTGTGTCAGTCAGGTCGGTCGGTCTGTCAGGTCGGTCGGTCTGTCTGGTCTGTCGGTCTGTCAGGTCTGTCGGTCTTTCAGGTCTGTCGGTTTTCGGTCTGTCGGTCTGTCACGTCTATCGGTCTGTGAGGTCGGTCGGTCTGTCAGGTCGGTCGGTCTGTCAGGTCGGTCGGTCTCTCAGGTCTCTGTCGGTCAGTCAGGTCGGTCGGTCTGTCTAGTCGGACGGTCTGTCAGGTCTGTCGGTCTGTCAGGTCAGTCGGTCTGTCAGGTCGGTCGTTCTGTCAGGTCTGTCGGTCAGTCAGCTCGGTCGGTCTGTCAGGTCGGTCGGTCTGTCAGGTCGGTCGGTCAGTCAGGTCTGTCGGTCTGGCTGGTCGGTCGGTCAGTCAGATGTGTCGGTCTGTTTGTCAGTCAGGGCTATCGGTCTGTCGGTCTGTCAGGTCTGTCGGTCTGTCAGGTCTGTCGGTCAGTCAGGTCTGTCGGTCTGTCTGGTCGGTCGGTCTGTCAGGTCTGTCGGACAGTCAGGTCGGTCTGTCAGGTCTGTCGGTCTGTCAGGTCGGTCTGTCATGTCTGTCGGTCAGTCAGGTCGGTCGGTCTGTCAGGTCTGTCGGTGAGTCAGGTCTGTCGGTCTGTCCAGTCTGTCGGTCAGTCAGGTTTGTGGGGCTGTCGGCCTGTCAGGTCTGTCGGTCTGTCTGGTCGGTCGGTCAGTCAGGTCTGTGGGTCCTGTGGCCGGTCGTTCAGTCAGGTCTGTCGGTCTGTGGGTCTGTCAGGTCTGTCGGTCAGTCAGGTCGGTTGGTCTCTCTGGTCGGTCGGTCTGTCAGCTCGGTCGGTCAGTCAGGTCTGTCGGTCAGTCAGGTCTGTTGGTCAGTCGGGTCGGTCGGTCTGTCAGGTCTGTCGGTCTGAAAGGTCGGTCGGTCAGTCAGGTCTGTCGGTCAGTCAGGTCTGTCAGTCAGACAGGTCGGTCGGTCTGTCAGGTCTGTCGGTCAGTCAGGTCGGTCGGTTAGTCAGGTCTGTTGGTCAGTCAGGTCTGTCGGTCAGTCAGGTCTGTCGGTCAGTCAGGTCTGTCGGTCTGTCACTTCGGTCGGTCAGGCAGGTCGGTCGGTCAGTCAGGTCTGTCGGTCAGTCAGGTCGGTCGGTCTCTCAGGTCTGTCGGTCTGTCAAGTCTGTCGGTCAGTCAGGTCGGTCGGTCTGTCTAGTCGGACGGTCTGTCAGGTCTGTCGGTCTGTCAGGTCTGTCGGTCTGTCAGGTCGGTCGTTCTGTCAGGTCTGTCGGTCAGTCAGGTCGGTCGGTCTGTCAGGTCGGTCGGTCTGTCAGGTCGGTCGGTCAGTCAGGTCTGTCGGTCTGGCTGGTCGGTCGGTCAGTCAGATGTGTCGGTCTGATTGTCAGTCAGGGCTATCGGTCTGTCGGTCAGTCAGGTCTGTCGGTCTGTCTGGTCGGTCGGTCTGTCAGGTCTGTCGGACAGTCAGGTCGGTCTGTCAGGTCTGTCGGTCTGTCAGGTCGGTCTGTCATGTCTGTCGGTCAGTCAGGTCGGTCGGTCTGTCAGGTCTGTCGGTCAGTCAGGTCTGTCGGTCTGTCCAGTCTGTCGGTCAGTCAGGTTTGTGGGGCTGTCGGCCTGTCAGGTCTGTCGGTCTGTCTGGTCGGTCGGTCAGTCAGGTCTGTGGGTCCTGTGGCCGGTCGTTCAGTCAGGTCTGTCGGTCTGTGGGTCTGTCAGGTCTGTCGGTCAGTCAGATCGGGCGGTCTCTCTGGTCGGTCGGTCTGTCAGCTCGGTCGGTCAGTCAGGTCTGTCGGTCAGTCAGGTCTGTCGGTCAGTCAGGTCGGTCGGTCTGTCAGGTCTGTCGGTCTGTCAGGTCGGTCGGTCAGTCAGGTCTGTTGGTCAGTCAGGTCTGTCAGTCAGACAGGTCGGTCGGTCTGTCAGGTCTGTCGGCCAGTCAGGTCGGTCGGTCAGTCAGGTCTGTTGGTCAGTCAGGTCTGTCGGTCAGTCAGGTCTGTCGGTCAGTCAGGTCTGTCGGTCTGTCACTTCGGTCGGTCAGTCAGGTCAGTCGGTCAGTCAGGTCTGTCGGTCAGTCAGGTCTGTCGGTCTGTCAGGTCGGTCGGTCAGTCAGGTCTGTCGGTCTGTCAGGTTTGTCGGTCAGTCAGGTCGGTCGGTCAGTCAGGTCTGTCGGTCAGTCAGGTCGGTCAGTCAGTCAGGTCTGTCGGTCAGTCAGGTCTGTCGGTCATTCAGGTAGGTCTGTCTGTCAGGTCTGTCTGAAAGGTTTGTCCGTCAGTCAGATCTGTCGGTCAGTCAGGTCTGTCGGTCACTCAGGTCTGTCGGTTAGTCAGGTCTGTCGGTCAGTCAGGTCTGTCGGTCAGTCAGGTCTGTCGGTCTGTCAGGTCTGTCGGTCAGTTAGGTCTGTCGGGCTGTTAGGTCGGTCTGTCAGGTCTGTCGGTCATTCAGGTCGGTCGGACTGCCAGGTCTGTCGGTCTGTCAGGTCTGTCGGTCAGTCAGGTCTGTCGTTCAGTCAGTTCTGTCGGTCAGTCAGGTCTGTCGGTCTGGCCAGGGCTGTCGGTCAGTCAGGTCCGTCGGTCAGTCAGGGGTGTGTCGGTCTGTAAGGTCTGTCGGTCAGTCAAATCTGTCGTTCAGTCAGGTCTGTCGGTCAGTCAGGTCTGTCGGTCAGTCAGGTCTGTCGGTCAGTCAGGTCTGTCGGTCTGTCAGGTCTGTCGGTCTGTCAGGTCGGTCGGTCTGTCAGGTCTGTCGGTCAGTCAGGTCTGTCAGTCAGGGCTTTCGGTCTGTCAGGTCGGTCGGTCAGTCAGGTCGGTTGGTCAGTCCGGTCTGTCAGGTCTGTCGGTCTGTCAGGTCTGTCGGGCAGTCAGGTCTGTCGGTCGGTCAGGTCTGTCGGTCTGTCAGGTCGGTCGGTCTGTCAGGTCTGTCGGTCTGTCAGGTCTGTCGGTCAGTCAAGTCTGTCGGTATGTCAGGTCTGTCGGTCTGTCAGGTCGGTCGCTTCGTCAGGTCGGTCGGTCTGTCAGGTCTGTCGGTCAGTCAGAACTGTCGGTCAGTCAGGTCTATCGGTCAGTCAGGTCTGTCGGTCAGTCAGGTCCATCGGTCTGTCAGATCTGTGGGTCTGTCAGGTATGTCGGTCAGTCAGGTCTGTCGGTCTGTCAGGTCTTTCGGTCTGTCAGGTCTGTCGGTTTGTCAGGTCTGTTGGTCAGTCAGGTCTTGCAGGTCTGGCGGTATGTCGGTCTGTCAGGTCGGACGGTCTGTCGGTCTGTCAGGTCTGTCAGGTCTGTCGGTCAGTCAGGTCTGTCGGTCTGTCGGTCTGTCGGTCTGTCGGTCAGTCAGGTCTGTCAGCACGGTCGGTCTCTCAGGTCTGTCGGTCAGTCAGGTCTGTCGGTCAGTCAGGTCTGTCGGACAGTCAGGTCTGTCAGGTCGGTCGGTCTGTCGGTCAGTCAGGTCGGTCGGTTAGTCAGATCGGTCGGCAGTCAAGTCGGTCAGTCTGTCATGTCTGTCGGTCAGTCAAGTCGGTCGGTCTGTCAGGTCTGTCGGTCAGTCAGGTTGGTCGGTCAGTCAGGTCGGTCGGTTTGTCAGGTCTGTCGATCAGTCAGGTCGGTCGGTCAGTCAGGTCGGTCGGTCAGTCAGGTCGGTCGGTCTGTCAGGTCGGTGGGTCTGTCTGTCAGGTCTGTCGGTCAGTCAGGTCTTTCAGGTCGGTCGGTCTTTCGAGTCTGTCGGTCAGTCAGGTCTGTCGGTCAGTCAGGTCGTTCGGTCAGTCAGGTCGGTCGGTCTGTCTGGTCTGTCAGGTCTGTCGGTCAGTCAGGTGAGTCAGGTCGGTCGGTCTGTCAGGTCTGTCGGTCGGTCGGTCAGTCAGGTCGGTCAGTCTGTCAGGTCTGTCAGGTCTGTCGGTCAGTCGGTCAGTCAGGTCGGTCGGTCTGTCAGGTCTGTCAGGTCAGTCAGTCAGTCAGGTCTGTCAGGTCTGTCGGTCAGTCAGGTCTGTCGGTCAGTCAGGTCTGTCAGGTCTGTCAGGTCAGTCAGGTCAGTCGGTCAGTCAGGTCGGTCGGTCAGTCAGGTCTGTCAGGTCTGTCGGTCAGTCAGGTCTGTCAGTTCTGTCTGTCAGTCAGGTCGGTCTGTCAGGTCAGTCGGACAGTCAGGTCTGTCAGGTCTGTCGGTCAGTCAGGTCGGTCGGTCTGTCAGGTCTGTTGGTCAGCCAGGTCTGTCGATCTTTCAGGTCTGTCGGTCAGTCAGGTCTGTCGGTCTGTCAGGTCTGTCGGTCGGCCAGGTTGCTCGGTCAGTCAGGTCAGTCGGTCTGTCAGGACTGTCGGTCAGTCAGGTCTGTCGGTCAGTTAGGTCGTTCGGTATGTCAGGTCTGTCGGTCTGTCAGGACTGTCAGGTCGGTCGGTCAGGTCCGTCAGGTCGGTCGGTCAGTCACGGTTGTCGGTCTGTCTTGTCGGTCTGTCATATCTGTCAGGTCGGTCGGTCTGTCAGGTCTGTCAAGTCGGTCGGTCAGTGAGGTCTGTCGGTCTGTCAGGTCGGTCGGTCTGTCAGGTCGGTCGGTCTGTAAGGTCTGTCAGTTTGGTCGGTCTGTCAGGTCTGTCAGGTCGGTCGGTCTGTCAGGTCTGTCGGTCAGTCAGGTCGGTCGGTCAGTCGGGTCTGTTGGTCAGTCAGGTCTGTCAGTCAGTCAGGTCTGTCGGTGAGTCAGGTCTGTCGGTCTGTCACTTCGGTCGGTCAGTCAGGTCTGTCGGTCAATCAGGTCTGTCGGTCAGTCAGGTCTGTCGGTCTGTCAGGTCGGTCGGTCAGTCAGGTCTGTCGGTCTGTCAGGTTTGTCGGTCAGTCAGGTCGGTCGGTAAGTCAGGTCCGTCGGTCAGTCAGGTCGGTCGGTCAGTCAGGTCTGTCGGTCAGTCAGGTCTGTCGGTCATTCAGGTAGGTCTGTCTGTCAGGTCTGTCCCTCAGTCAGGTCTGTCGGTCAGTCAGGTCTGTCGGTCAGTCAGCTCTGTCGGTCAGTCAGGTCGGTCTGTCTTTCAGGTCTGTCGGTCAGTCAGGTCGGTTGGTCAGTCAGGTCTGTCGGTCACTCAGGTCTGTTGGTCAGTCAGGTCTGTCGGTCAGTCAGGTCTGTCGGTCAGTCAAGTCTGTTGGTCTGTCAGGTCTGTCGGTCAGTCAGGTCTGTGGGGCTGTTAGGTCGGTCGGTCTGTCAGGTCTGTCGGTCAGTCAGGTCGGTCGGTCTGTCAGGTCTGTCGGTCTATCAGGTCTGTCGGTCAGTCAGGTCTTTCGGTCAGTATGTTCTGTCGGACAGTCAGGTCTGTCGGTCTGGCCAGGGCTGTCGGTTGATCAGGTCCGTCGGTCAGTCAGGTGTGTCGGTCTGTCATGTCTGTCGGTCAGTCAAATCTGTCGTTCAGTCAGGTCTGTCGGTCAGTCAGGTCTGTCGGTCAGTCAGGTCTGTCGGTCAGTCAGGTCTGTCGGTCAGTCAGGTCTGTCGATCTGTAAGGTCTGTCGGTCAGTCAGGTCTGTTGGTCAGTCAGGTCTGTCGGTCTGTCAGGTCTGTCGGTCTGTCAGGTCATTCGGTCAGTCAGGTCTGTCGGTCAGTCAGGTCTGTCGGTCAGTCAGGTCTGTCGGTCTGTCAGGTCTGTCGGTCTGTCAGGTTGGTTGGTCTGTCAGGTCTGTCGGTCAGTCAGGTCTGTCAGTCAGGGCTTTCGGTCTCTCAGGTCGGTCGGTCTGTCAGGTCGGTCGGTCAGTCTGGTCTGTCAGGTCTGTCGGTCTGTCAGGTCTGTCGGTCAGTCAGGTCTGTCGGTCGGTCAGGTCTGTCGGTCTGTCAGGTCGGTCGGTCTGTCAGGTCTGTCTGTCAGTCAGGTCTGTCAGTCAGTCAAGTCTGTCGGTCGGTCAGGTCTGTCGGTCTGTCAGGTCGGTCGCTCTGTCAGGTCGGTAGGTCTGTCAGGTCTGTCGGTCAGCCAGGTTTTTCGGTCTGTCAGGTCGGTCGGTCTATCAGGTCTGTCGGTCTCTCAGGTCTGTCGGTCAGTCAGAACTGTCGGTCAGTCAGGTCTGTCGGTCAGTCAGGTCTGTCGGTCAGTCAGGTCTGTCGGTCAGTCAGGTCTGTCGGTCTGTCAGATCTGTCGGTCTTTCAGGTCTGTCGGTCAGTCAGGTCTGTCGGTCTGTCAGGTCTGTCGGTCTGTCAGGTCTGTCGGTTTGTCGGTCTGTCGGTCTGTCGGTCAGTCAGGTCTGTCAGCACGGTCGGTCTCTAAGGTCTGTCGGTCAATCAGGTCTGTCGGTCAGTCAGGTCTGTCGGACAGTCAGGTCTGTCAGATCGGTCGGTCTGTCGGTCAGTCAGGTCTGTCGGTCAGTCAGGTCGGTCGGTTAGTCAGATCGGTCGGCAGTCAAGTCGGTCGGTCTGTCAAGTCTGTCGGTCAGTCAGGTCGGTCGGTCAGTCAGGTCGGTCGGTCTGTCAGGTCTGTCGATCAGTCAGGTCGGTCGGTCAGTCAGGTCGGTCGGTCTGTCTGGTCGGTGGGTCGGTCTGTCAGGTCTGTCAGGTCTGTCGGTCAGTCAGGTCTGTCAGGTCGGTCGGTCTTTCAGGTCTGTCGCTCAGTCAGGTCGGTCCGTCAGTCAGGTCGTTCGGGTAGTCAGGTCGGTCGGTCTGTCTGGTCTGTCAGGTCTGTCGGTCAGTCAGGTGAATCAGGTCGGTCGGTCTGTCAGGTCTGTCGGTCGGTCGGTCACTCAGGTCTGTCAGTCTGTCAGGTCTGTCAGGTCTGTCGGTCAGTCGGTCAGTCAGGTCGGTCGGTCTGTCAGGTCTGTCAGGTCAGTCAGTCAGTCAGGTCTGTCAGGTGTGTCGGTCAGTCAGGTCTGTCGGTCAGTCAGGTCTGTCAGGTCTGTCAGGTCAGTCGGTCAGTCAGGTCGGTCGGTCTGTAAGGTCTGTCAGTTTGGTCGGTCTGTCAGGTCTGTCAGGTCGGTCGGTCTGTCAGGTCTGTCGGTCAGTCAGGTCGGTCGGTCAGTCGGGTCTGTTGGTCAGTCAGGTCTGTCAGTCAGTCAGGTCTGTCGGTGAGTCAGGTCTGTCGGTCTGTCACTTCGGTCGGTCAGTCAGGTCTGTCGGTCAATCAGGTCTGTCGGTCAGTCAGGTCTGTCGGTCTGTCAGGTCGGTCGGTCAGTCAGGTCTGTCGGTCTGTCAGGTTTGTCGGTCAGTCAGGTCGGTCGGTAAGTCAGGTCCGTCGGTCAGTCAGGTCGGTCGGTCAGTCAGGTCTGTCGGTCAGTCAGGTCTGTCGGTCATTCAGGTAGGTCTGTCTGTCAGGTCTGTCCCTCAGTCAGGTCTGTCGGTCAGTCAGGTCTGTCGGTCAGTCAGCTCTGTCGGTCAGTCAGGTCGGTCTGTCTTTCAGGTCTGTCGGTCAGTCAGGTCGGTTGGTCAGTCAGGTCTGTCGGTCACTCAGGTCTGTTGGTCAGTCAGGTCTGTCGGTCAGTCAGGTCTGTCGGTCAGTCAAGTCTGTTGGTCTGTCAGGTCTGTCGGTCAGTCAGGTCTGTGGGGCTGTTAGGTCGGTCGGTCTGTCAGGTCTGTCGGTCAGTCAGGTCGGTCGGTCTGTCAGGTCTGTCGGTCTATCAGGTCTGTCGGTCAGTCAGGTCTTTCGGTCAGTATGTTCTGTCGGACAGTCAGGTCTGTCGGTCTGGCCAGGGCTGTCGGTTGATCAGGTCCGTCGGTCAGTCAGGTGTGTCGGTCTGTCATGTCTGTCGGTCAGTCAAATCTGTCGTTCAGTCAGGTCTGTCGGTCAGTCAGGTCTGTCGGTCAGTCAGGTCTGTCGGTCAGTCAGGTCTGTCGGTCAGTCAGGTCTGTCGATCTGTAAGGTCTGTCGGTCAGTCAGGTCTGTTGGTCAGTCAGGTCTGTCGGTCTGTCAGGTCTGTCGGTCTGTCAGGTCATTCGGTCAGTCAGGTCTGTCGGTCAGTCAGGTCTGTCGGTCAGTCAGGTCTGTCGGTCTGTCAGGTCTGTCGGTCTGTCAGGTTGGTTGGTCTGTCAGGTCTGTCGGTCAGTCAGGTCTGTCAGTCAGGGCTTTCGGTCTCTCAGGTCGGTCGGTCTGTCAGGTCGGTCGGTCAGTCTGGTCTGTCAGGTCTGTCGGTCTGTCAGGTCTGTCGGTCAGTCAGGTCTGTCGGTCGGTCAGGTCTGTCGGTCTGTCAGGTCGGTCGGTCTGTCAGGTCTGTCTGTCAGTCAGGTCTGTCAGTCAGTCAAGTCTGTCGGTCGGTCAGGTCTGTCGGTCTGTCAGGTCGGTCGCTCTGTCAGGTCGGTAGGTCTGTCAGGTCTGTCGGTCAGCCAGGTTTTTCGGTCTGTCAGGTCGGTCGGTCTATCAGGTCTGTCGGTCTCTCAGGTCTGTCGGTCAGTCAGAACTGTCGGTCAGTCAGGTCTGTCGGTCAGTCAGGTCTGTCGGTCAGTCAGGTCTGTCGGTCAGTCAGGTCTGTCGGTCTGTCAGATCTGTCGGTCTTTCAGGTCTGTCGGTCAGTCAGGTCTGTCGGTCTGTCAGGTCTGTCGGTCTGTCAGGTCTGTCGGTTTGTCGGTCTGTCGGTCTGTCGGTCAGTCAGGTCTGTCAGCACGGTCGGTCTCTAAGGTCTGTCGGTCAATCAGGTCTGTCGGTCAGTCAGGTCTGTCGGACAGTCAGGTCTGTCAGATCGGTCGGTCTGTCGGTCAGTCAGGTCTGTCGGTCAGTCAGGTCGGTCGGTTAGTCAGATCGGTCGGCAGTCAAGTCGGTCGGTCTGTCAAGTCTGTCGGTCAGTCAGGTCGGTCGGTCAGTCAGGTCGGTCGGTCTGTCAGGTCTGTCGATCAGTCAGGTCGGTCGGTCAGTCAGGTCGGTCGGTCTGTCTGGTCGGTGGGTCGGTCTGTCAGGTCTGTCAGGTCTGTCGGTCAGTCAGGTCTGTCAGGTCGGTCGGTCTTTCAGGTCTGTCGCTCAGTCAGGTCGGTCCGTCAGTCAGGTCGTTCGGGTAGTCAGGTCGGTCGGTCTGTCTGGTCTGTCAGGTCTGTCGGTCAGTCAGGTGAATCAGGTCGGTCGGTCTGTCAGGTCTGTCGGTCGGTCGGTCACTCAGGTCTGTCAGTCTGTCAGGTCTGTCAGGTCTGTCGGTCAGTCGGTCAGTCAGGTCGGTCGGTCTGTCAGGTCTGTCAGGTCAGTCAGTCAGTCAGGTCTGTCAGGTGTGTCGGTCAGTCAGGTCTGTCGGTCAGTCAGGTCTGTCAGGTCTGTCAGGTCAGTCGGTCAGTCAGGTCGGTCGGTCTGTAAGGTCTGTCAGTTTGGTCGGTCTGTCAGGTCTGTCAGGTCGGTCGGTCTGTCAGGTCTGTCGGTCAGTCAGGTCGGTCGGTCAGTCGGGTCTGTTGGTCAGTCAGGTCTGTCAGTCAGTCAGGTCTGTCGGTGAGTCAGGTCTGTCGGTCTGTCACTTCGGTCGGTCAGTCAGGTCTGTCGGTCAATCAGGTCTGTCGGTCAGTCAGGTCTGTCGGTCTGTCAGGTCGGTCGGTCAGTCAGGTCTGTCGGTCTGTCAGGTTTGTCGGTCAGTCAGGTCGGTCGGTAAGTCAGGTCCGTCGGTCAGTCAGGTCGGTCGGTCAGTCAGGTCTGTCGGTCAGTCAGGTCTGTCGGTCATTCAGGTAGGTCTGTCTGTCAGGTCTGTCCCTCAGTCAGGTCTGTCGGTCAGTCAGGTCTGTCGGTCAGTCAGCTCTGTCGGTCAGTCAGGTCGGTCTGTCTTTCAGGTCTGTCGGTCAGTCAGGTCGGTTGGTCAGTCAGGTCTGTCGGTCACTCAGGTCTGTTGGTCAGTCAGGTCTGTCGGTCAGTCAGGTCTGTCGGTCAGTCAAGTCTGTTGGTCTGTCAGGTCTGTCGGTCAGTCAGGTCTGTGGGGCTGTTAGGTCGGTCGGTCTGTCAGGTCTGTCGGTCAGTCAGGTCGGTCGGTCTTTCAGGTCTGTCGGTCTATCAGGTCTGTCGGTCAGTCAGGTCTTTCGGTCAGTATGTTCTGTCGGTCAGTCAGGTCTGTCGGTCTGGCCAGGGCTGTCGGTCGATCAGGTCCGTCGGTCAGTCAGGTGTGTCGGTCTGTCATGTCTGTCGGTCAGTCAAATCTGTCGTTCAGTCAGGTCTGTCGGTCAGTCAGGTCTGTCGGTCAGTCAGGACTGTCGGTCAGTCAGGTCTGTCGATCTGTAAGGTCTGTCGGTCAGTCAGGTCTGTTGGTCAGTCAGGTCTGTCGGTCTGTCAGGTCTGTCGGTCTGTCAGGTCATTCGGTCAGACAGGTCTGTCGGTCAGTCAGGTCTGTCGGTCAGTCAGGTCTGTCGGTCTGTCAGGTCTGTCGGTCTGTCAGGTCGGTTGGTCTGTCAGGTCTGTCGGTCAGTCAGGTCTGTCAGTCAGGGCTTTCGGTCTGTCAGGTCGGTCGGTCTGTCTGGTCGGTCGGTCAGTCTGGTCTGTCAGGTCTGTCGGTCTGTCAGGTCTGTCGGTCAGTCAGGTCTGTCGGTCGGTCAGGTCTGTCGGTCTGTCAGGTCGGTCGGTCTGTCAGGTCTGTCTGTCAGTCAGGTCTGTCAGTCAGTCAAGTCTGTCGGTCGGTCAGGTCTGTCGGTCTGTCAGGTCGGTCGCTCTTTCAGGTCGGTAGGTCTGTCAGGTCTGTCGGTCAGCCAGGTTTTTCGGTCTGTCAGGTCGGTCGGTCTATCAGGTCTGTCGGTCTCTCAGGTCTGTCGGTCAGTCAGAACTGTCGGTCAGTCAGGTCTGTCGGTCAGTCAGGTCTGTCGGTCAGTCAGGTCTGTCGGTCAGTCAGGTCTGTCGGTCTGTCAGATCTGTCGGTCTTTCAGGTCTGTCGGTCAGTCAGGTCTGTCGGTCTGTCAGGTCTGTCGGTCTGTCAGGTCTCTCGGTTTGTCGGTCTGTCGGTCTGTCGGTCAGTCAGGTCTGTCAGCACGGTCGGTCTCTAAGGTCTGTCGGTCAATCAGGTCTGTCGGTCAGTCAGGTCTGTCGGACAGTCAGGTCTGTCAGATCGGTCGGTCTGTCGGTCAGTCAGGTCTGTCGGTCAGTCAGGTCGGTCGGTTAGTCAGATCGGTCGGCAGTCAAGTCGGTCGGTCTGTCAAGTCTGTCGGTCAGTCAGGTCGGTCGGTCAGTCAGGTCGGTCGGTCTGTCAGGTCTGTCGATCAGTCAGGTCGGTCGGTCAGTCAGGTCGGTCGGTCTGTCTGGTCGGTGGGTCGGTCTGTCAGGTCTGTCAGGTCTGTCGGTCAGTCAGGTCTGTCAGGTCGGTCGGTCTTTCAGGTCTGTCGCTCAGTCAGGTCGGTCCGTCAGTCAGGTCGTTCGGGTAGTCAGGTCGGTCGGTCTGTCTGGTCTGTCAGGTCTGTCGGTCAGTCAGGTGAATCAGGTCGGTCGGTCTGTCAGGTCTGTCGGTCGGTCGGTCACTCAGGTCTGTCAGTCTGTCAGGTCTGTCAGGTCTGTCGGTCAGTCGGTCAGTCAGGTCGGTCGGTCTGTCAGGTCTGTCAGGTCAGTCAGTCAGTCAGGTCTGTCAGGTGTGTCGGTCAGTCAGGTCTGTCGGTCAGTCAGGTCTGTCAGGTCTGTCAGGTCAGTCGGTCAGTCAGGTCGGTCGGTCAGTCAGGTCTGTAGGGTCTGTCGGTCAGTCAGGTCTGTCAGGTCTGTCGGTCAGTCAGGTCGGTCTGTCAGGTCAGTCGGTCAGTCAGGTCTGTCAGGTCTGTCGGTCAGTCAGGTCGGTCGGTCTGTCAGGTCTGTCGGTCAGTCGGTCAGTCAGGTCGGTCGGTCAGTCAGGTCTGTCAGGTCTGTCGGTCAGTCAGGTCTGTCAGGTCTGTCGGTCAGTCAGGTCGGTCTGTCAGGTCAGTCGGTCAGTCAGGTCTGTCAGGTCTGTCGGTCACTCAGGTCGGTCGGTCTGTCAGGTCAGTCGGTCAGCCACGTCTGTCGGTCTTTCAGGTCTGTCGGTCAGTCAGGTCTGTCGGTCAGTCAGGTCTGTCGGTCGGTCAGGTCGCTCGGTCAGTCAGGTCAGTCTGTCTGTCAGTACTGTCGGTCAGTCAGGTCTGTCGGTCAGTCAGGTCGGTCGGTCTTTCAGGTCTGTCGGTCAGTCAGGTCTGTCGGTCAGTCAGGTCTGTCGGTCGGTCAGGTCGCTCGGTCAGTCAGGTCAGTCGGTCTGTCAGGACTGTCGGTCAGTCAGGTCTGTCGGACAGTCAGGTCGTTCGGTCTGTCAGGTCTGTCAGGTTTCTCGGTCAGGTCCGTCAGGTCGGTCGGTCAGTCACGTCTGTCGGGCTGTCAGGTCGGTCTGTCTGTCAGAACTTTCAGGTCGGTCGGTCAGTGAGGTCTGTCAGGTCGGTCGGTCAGTGAGGTCTGTCGGTCTGTCAGGTCGGTCGGTCTATCAGGTCGGTCGGTCTGTCAGGTCTGTCAGGTTGGTCGGTCTGTCAGGTCTGTCAGGTCGGTCGGTCTGTCAGGTCTGTCAGGTCGGTCGGTCAGTCATGTCTGTCGGTCTGTCATGTCAGTCAGGTCGGTCGGTCTTTCAGGTCTGTCAGTTCGGTCGGTCTGTCAGGTCTGTCGGTCTGTCAGGTCTGTCATGTCGGTCGGTCTGTCAGGTCTGTCAGGTCGGTCGGTCAGTCAGTTCTGTCGGTCTGTCGGGTCTGTCAGGTCAGTCAGGTCTGTCAGGTCTGTCAGGTTGGTCGGTCTGTCAGGTCTGTATGTTCGGTCGGTATGTCAGGTCGGTCGGTCTGTTAGGTCTGCCGGTCTGTCAGGTCGGTCGGTCTGTCAGCTCTGATGGTCAGTCAGGTCTGGCGATCTGTCAGGTCGGTAGGTCGGTCTGTCAGGTCGGGCGGTCTGTCAGGTCTGTCAGGTCGGTCGGTCTGTCAGGTCTGTCAGTCAGTCAGGTCTGACGGTCTGTCAGTTTTATCAGGTTGGTCGGTCTGTCAGGTCGGTTGGTCTGTCAGGTCTGTCGGTCATTCAGGTCTGTCGGTCAGTCAGTTCGGTCGGTCTGTCAGGTCGGTCGGTCTGTCAGCACTGTCGGTCAGTCAGGTCTTCCGTTCTGAAAGGTCTGTCGGTCTGTCAGGTCGGTCGGTCTGTCAGGTCTGTCGGTCAGTCAGTTCGGTCGGTCTGACAGGTCGGTCGGTCTGTCAGGTCTTTCGGTCAGTCAGGTCTGTCGGTCTGTCAGGTCTGTCTGTCTGTCAGGTCTGTCGGTCTGTCAGGTCTGTCGGTCAGCCAGGTTTGTCGGTCAGTCAGGTCTGTCGGTCAGTCAGGTCTGTCGGTCTGTCAGGTCGGTAGGTCTGTCAGGTCTGTCGGTCTTTCAGGTCGTTCGATCAGTCAGGTCTGTCGTTCTGTCGGGTCTGTCGGTCTGTCAGGTCTGTCGGTCTGTCAGGTCGTTCGGTCTGTCAGGTCTATCGGTCAGTCAGGTCTGTCGGTGTGTCAGGTCTGTCGGTCTGTCAGGTCGGTCTGTCAGGTCTGTCGGTCAGTCAGCTCTGTCGGTCAGTCAGGTCTGTCGGACAGTCAGGTCTGTCAGGTCGGTCGGTCTGTCAGGCCTGTCGGTCAGTCAGGTCTGTCGGTCACTCAGGTCTGTCGGTCAGTCAGGTAGGTCGGGGAGAAAGATCGGTCGGTCAGTCAGGTCGCTCGGTCTGTCAGGTCGGTCGGTCTGTCAGGTCTGTCAAGTCTGTCGGTCAGTCAGGTCTTTCAGGTCGGTCGGTCTTTCAGGTCTGTCGGTCAGTCAGGTCGGTCGGTCAGTCAGGTCGTTCGGTCAGTCAGGTCTGTCGGTCTGTCTGGTGTGTCAGGTCTGTCGGTCAGTTAGGTGAGTCCGGTCGGTCGGTCTGTGAGGTCTGTCGGTCAATCAGGTCGGTCGGTCAGTCAGGTCGTTCGGTCAGTCAGGTCGGTCGGTCTGTCTGGTGCGTCAGGTCTGTCGGTCAGTCAGGTGAGTCAGGTCGGTCGGTCTGTGAGGTCTATCGGTCGGTCGGTCAGTCAGGTCGGTCAGTCTGTCAGGTGTGTCGGTCAGTCGGTCTGTCAGGTCTGTCAGGTCGGTCGGTCTGTCAGGTCTGTCAGGTCGGTCGGTCAGTCATGTCTGTCGGTCTGTCATGTCAGTCAGGTCGGTCGGTCTTTCAGGTCTGTCAGTTCGGTCGGTCTGTCAGGTCTGTCGGTCTGTCAGGTCTGTCATGTCGGACGGTCTGTCAGGTCTGTCAGGTCGGTCGGTCAGTCAGTTCTGTCGGTCTGTCGGGTCTGTCAGGTCAGTCAGGTCTGTCAGGTCTGTCAGGTTGGTCAGTCTGTCAGGTCTGTATGTTCGGTCGGTATGTCAGGTCGGTCGGTCTGTTAGGTCTGCCGGTCTGTCAGGTCGGTCGGTCTGTCAGCTCTGACGGTCAGTCAGGTCTGGCGTTCTGTCAGGTCGGTAGGTCGGTCTGTCAGGTCGGGCGGTCTGTCAGGTCTGTCAGGTCGGTCGGTCTGTCAGGTCTGTCAGTCAGTCAGGTCTGACGGTCTGTCAGTTTTATCAGGTTGGTCGGTCTGTCAGGTCGGTTGGTCTGTCAGGTCTGTCGGTCTGTCAGGTCTGTCGGTCAGTCAGTTCGGTCGGTCTGTCAGGTCGGTCGGTCTGTCAGCACTGTCGGTCAGTCAGGTCTTCCGTTCTGAAAGGTCTGTCGGTCTGTCAGGTCGGTCGGTCTGTCAGGTCTGTCGGTCAGTCAGTTCGGTCGGTCTGACAGGTCGGTCGGTCTGTCAGGTCTTTCGGTCAGTCAGGTCTGTCGGTCTGTCAGGTCTGTCTGTCTGTCAGGTCTGTCGGTCTGTCAGGTCTGTCGGTCAGCCAGGTTTGTCGGTCAGTCAGGTCTGTCGGTCAGTCAGGTCTGTCGGTCTGTCAGGTCGGTAGGTCTGTCAGGTCTGTCGGTCTTTCAGGTCGTTCGATCAGTCAGGTCTGTCGGTCTGTCGGGTCTGTCGGTCTGTCAGGTCTGTCGGTCTGTCAGGTCGTTCGGTCTGTCAGGTCTATCGGTCAGTCAGGTCTGTCGGTGTGTCAGGTCTGTCGGTCTGTCAGGTCGGTCTGTCAGGTCTGTCGGTCAGTCAGCTCTGTCGGTCAGTCAGGTCTGTCGGACAGTCAGGTCTGTCAGGTCGGTCGGTCTGTCAGGCCTGTCGGTCAGTCAGGTCTGTCGGTCAGTCAGGTCTGTCGGTCAGTCAGGTCGGTCGGGGAGAAAGATCGGTCGGTCAGTCAGGTCGGTCGGTCTGTCAGGTCGGTCGGTCTGTCAGGTCTGTCAAGTCTGTCGGTCAGTCACGTCTTTCAGGTCGGTCGGTCTTTCAGGTCTGTCGGTCAGTCAGGTCGGTCGGTCAGTCAGGTCGTTCGGTCAGTCAGGTCGGTCGGTCTGTCTGGTGTGTCAGGTCTGTCGGTCAGTTAGGTGAGTCCGGTCGGTCGGTCTGTGAGGTCTGTCGGTCAATCAGGTCGGTCGGTCAGTCAGGTCGTTCGGTCAGTCAGGTCGGTCGGTCTGTCTGGTGTGTCAGGTCTGTCGGTCAGTCAGGTGAGTCAGGTCGGTCGGTCTGTGAGGTCTGTCGGTCGGTCGGTCAGTCAGGTCGGTCAGTCTGTCAGGTGTGTCGGTCAGTCGGTCAGTCAGGTCGGTCGGTCTGTCAGGTCTGTCAGGTCAGTCAGTCAGTCAGGTCTGTCGGTCAGTCAGGTCTGTCGGTCAGTCAGGTCTGTCAGGTCAGTCAGGTCAGTCAGGTCAGTCGGTCAGTCAGGTCGGTCGGTCAGTCAGGTCTGTCAGGTCTGTCGGTCAGTCAGGTCTGTCAGGTCTGTCGGTCAGTCAGGTCGGTCTGTCAGGTCAGTCGGTCAGTCAGGTCTGTCAGGTCTGTCGGTCACTCAGGTCGGTCTGTCAGGTCAGTCGGTCAGCCCCGTCTGTCGGTCTTTCAGGTCTGCCGGTCAGTCAGGTCTGTCGGTCAGTCAGGTGTGTCGGTCGGTCAGGTCGCTCGGTCAGTCAGGTCAGTCGGTCTGTCAGGACTGTCGGTCAGTCAGGTCTGTCGGTCAGTCAGGTCGGTCGGTCTTTCAGGTCTGTCGGTCGGTCAGGTCTGTCGGTCGGTCAGGTCGCTCGGTCAGTCAGGTCAGTCGGTCTGTCAGGACTGTCGGTCAGTCAGGTCTGTCGGACAGTCAGGTCGTTCGGTCTGTCAGGTCTGTCAGGTTTGTCGGTCAGGTCCTTCAGGTCGGTCGGTCAGTCACGTCTGTCGGTCTGTCAGGTCGGTCGGTCTGTCAGAACTTTCAGGTCGGTCGGTCAGTGAGGTCTGTCAGGTCGGTCGGTCAGTGAGGTCTGTCGGTCTGTCAGGTCGGTCGGTCTGTCAGGTCGGTCGGTCTGTCAGGTCTGTCAGGTTGGTCGGTCTGTCAGGTCTGTCAGGTCGGTCGGTCTGTCAGGTCTGTCAGGTCGGTCGGTCAGTCAGGTCTGTCGGTCTGTCATGTCAGTCAGGTCGGTCGGTCTTTCAGGTCTGTCAGTTCGGTCGGTCTGTCAGGTCTGTCGGTCTGTATGGTCTGTCATGTCGGTCGGTCTGTCAGGTCTGTCAGGTCGGTCGGTCAGTCAGTTCTGTCGGTCTGTCGGGTCTGTCAGGTCAGTCAGGTCTGTCAGGTCTGTCAGGTTGGTCGGTCTGTCAGGTCGGTCGGTCTGTTAGGTCTGCCGGTCTGTCAGGTCGGTCGGTCTGTCAGCTCTGACGGTCAGTCAGGTCTGGCGTTCTGTCAGGTCGGTCGGTCTGTCAGGTCTGTCAGTCAGTCAGGTCTGACGGTCTGTCAGTTTTATCAGGTAGGTCGGTCTGTCAGGTCGGTTGGTCTGTCAGGTCTGTCGGTCTGTCAGGTCTGTCGGTCAGTCAGTTCGGTCGGTCTGTCAGGTCGGTCGGTCTGTCAGCACTGTCGGTCAGTCAGGTCTTCCGTTCTGAAAGGTCTGTCGGTCTGTCAGGTCGGTCGGTCTGTCAGGTCTGTCGGTCAGTCAGTTCGGTCGGTCTGTCAGGTCGGTCGGTCTGTCAGGTCTTTCGGTCAGTCAGGTCTGTCGGTCTGTCAGGTCTGTCTGTCAGGTCTGTCGGTCTGTCAGGTCTGTCGGTCAGCCAGGTTTGTCGGTCAGTCAGGTCTGTCGGTCAGTCAGGTCTGTCGGTCTGTCAGGTCGTTAGGTCTGTCAGGTCTGTCGGTCTTTCAGGTCGTTCGATCAGTCAGGTCTGTCGGTCTGTCGGGTCTGTCGGTCTGTCAGGTCTGTCGGTCTGTCAGGTCGTTCGGTCTGTCAGGTCTATCGGTCAGTCAGGTCTGTCGGTCAGTCAGTTCGGTCGGTCTGTCAGGTCGGTCGGTCTGTCAGCACTGACGGTCAGTCAGGTCTTCCGTTCTGAAAGGTCGCTCGGTCAGTCAGGTCAGTCGGTCTGTCAGGACTGTCGGTCAGTCAGGTCTGTCGGTCAGTCAGGTCGGTCGGTCTTTCAGGTCTGTCGGTCAGTCAGGTCTGTCGGTCGGTCAGGTCTGTCGGTCGGTCAGGTCGCTCGGTCAGTCAGGTCAGTCGGTCTGTCAGGTCGGTCTGTCATGTCTGTCGGTCAGTCAGGTCGGTCGGTCTGTCAGGTCTGTCGGTCAGTCAGGTCTGTCGGTCTGTCCAGTCTGTCGGTCAGTCAGGTTTGTGGGGCTGTCGGCCTGTCAGGTCTGTCGGTCTGTCTGGTCGGTCGGTCAGTCAGGTCTGTGGGTCCTGTGGCCGGTCGTTCAGTCAGGTCTGTCGGTCTGTGGGTCTGTCAGGTCTGTCGGTCAGTCAGGTCGGGCGGTCTCTCTGGTCGGTCGGTCTGTCAGCTCGGTCGGTCAGTCAGGTCTGTCGGTCAGTCAGGTCTGTCGGTCAGTCAGGTCGGTCGGTCTGTCAGGTCTGTCGGTCTGTCAGGTCGGTCGGTCAGTCAGGTCTGTTGGTCAGTCAGGTCTGTCAGTCAGACAGGTCGGTCGGTCTGTCAGGTCTGTCGGTCAGTCAGGTCGGTCGGTCAGTCAGGTCTGTTGGTCAGTCAGGTCTGTCGGTCAGTCAGGTCTGTCGGTCAGTCAGGTCTGTCGGTCTGTCACTTCGGTCGGTCAGTCAGGTCAGTCGGTCAGTCAGGTCTGTCGGTCAGTCAGGTCTGTCGGTCTGTCAGGTCGGTCGGTCAGTCAGGTCTGTCGGTCTGTCAGGTTTGTCGGTCAGTCAGGTCGGTCGGTCAGTCAGGTCTGTCGGTCAGTCAGGTCGGTCGGTCAGTCAGGTCTGTCGGTCAGTCAGGTCTGTCGGTCATTCAGGTAGGTCTGTCTGTCAGGTCTGTCTGAAAGGTTTGTCCGTCAGTCAGATCTGTCGGTCAGTCAGGTCTGTCGGTCACTCAGGTCTGTCGGTTAGTCAGGTCTGTCGGTCAGTCAGGTCTGTCGGTCAGTCAGGTCTGTCGGTCTGTCAGGTCTGTCGGTCAGTTAGGTCTGTCGGGCTGTTAGGTCGGTCTGTCAGGTCTGTCGGTCATTCAGGTCGGTCGGTCTGCCAGGTCTGTCGGTCTGTCAGGTCTGTCGGTCAGTCAGGTCTGTCGGTCAGTCAGTTCTGTCGGTCAGTCAGGTCTGTCGGTCTGGCCAGGGCTGTCGGTCAGTCAGGTCCGTCGGTCAGTCAGGTGTGTCGGTCTGTAAGGTCTGTCGGTCAGTCAAATCTGTCGTTCAGTCAGGTCTGTCGGTCAGTCAGGTCTGTCGGTCAGTCAGGTCTGTCGGTCAGTCAGGTCTGTCGGTCTGTCAGGTCTGTCGGTCTGTCAGGTCGGTCGGTCTGTCAGGTCTGTCGGTCAGTCAGGTCTGTCAGTCAGGGCTTTCGGTCTGTCAGGTCGGTCGGTCTGTCAGGTCGGTCGGTCAGTCCGGTCTGACAGGTCTGTCGGTCTGTCAGGTCTGTCGGGCAGTCAGGTCTGTCGGTCGGTCAGGTCTGTCGGTCTGTCAGGTCGGTCGGTCTGTCAGGTCTGTCGGTCTGTCAGGTCTGTCGGTCAGTCAAGTCTGTCGGTATGTCAGGTCTGTCGGTCTGTCAGGTCGGTCGCTTCGTCAGGTCGGTCGGTCTGTCAGGTCCGTCGGTCAGTCAGAACTGTCGGTCAGTCAGGTCTATCGGTCAGTCAGGTCTGTCGGTCAGTCAGGTCTGTCGGTCTGTCAGATCTGTGGGTCTGTCAGGTATGTCGGTCAGTCAGGTCTGTCGGTCTGTCAGGTCTTTCGGTCTGTCAGGTCTGTCGGTTTGTCAGGTCTGTTGGTCAGTCAGGTCTTGCAGGTCTGGCGGTATGTCGGTCTGTCAGGTCGGACGGTCTGTCGGTCTGTCAGGTCTGTCAGGTCTGTCGGTCAGTCAGGTCTGTCGGTCTGTCGGTCTGTCGGTCTGTCGGTCAGTCAGGTCTGTCAGCACGGTTGGTCTCTCAGGTCTGTCGGTCAGTCAGGTCTGTCGGTCAGTCAGGTCTGTCGGACAGTCAGGTCTGTCAGGTCGGTCGGTCTGTCGGTCAGTCAGGTCGGTCGGTTAGTCAGATCGGTCGGCAGTCAAGTCGGTCAGTCTGTCAGGTCTGTCGGTCAGTCAAGTCGGTCGGTCTGTCAGGTCTGTCGGTCAGTCAGGTTGGTCGGTCAGTCAGGTCGGTCGGTTTGTCAGGTCTGTCGATCAGTCAGGTCGGTCGGTCAGTCAGGTCGGTCGGTCTGTCTGGTCTGTCAGGTCTGTCGGTCAGTCAGGTGAGTCAGGTCGGTCGGTCTGTCAGGTCTGTCGGTCGGTCGGTCAGTCAGGTCGGTCAGTCTGTCAGGTCTGTCAGGTCTGTCGGTCAGTCGGTCAGTCAGGTCGGTCGGTCTGTCAGGTCGGTCGGTCCGACAGGTCGGTCGGTGTGTCAGGTATGTCAGGTCGGTCGGCCAGTCAGGCCGGTGGGTCTGTCAGGTCGGGCGGTCAGTCAGGTCTGTCGGTCTGTCAGGTCTGTCGGTCTGTCAGGTCTGTCGGTCAGTCATGTCTCTCGGTCAGTCAGGTCTGTCGGTCTGTGAGGTCGGTCTGTCAGTCAGGTCTGTCGGTCTGTCAGGTCGATCGGTCAGTCAGGTCTGTCGGTCTGTCAGGTCGGACGGTCAGTGTGGTCGGTCGGTCAGTCAGGTCTGTCGATCTGTCAGGTCTGTCGGTCTGTCAGGTCGGTCGGTCTATCAGGTCGGTCAGTGTGATCAGTCGGTCAGTCAGGTCTGTCGGACTGTCAGGTCGGTCGGTCAGTCAGGTCTGTTGGTCTGTCAGGTCGGCCGGTCTATGTGGTCTGTCGGTCAGTCAGGTCGATCGGTCAGTCTGGTCTCTCGGTCTGTCAGGTCGGTCTGTCAGTCACGTCGGTAGGTCTGTCAGGTCGGTCGGTCTGTCAGGTCTGTTGGTCTTTCGGTCTTTCGGTTTGTCAGGTCGGTTGGTTTGTCTGGTCTGTCGGTCTGTCAGGTCTGTCGGTCTGTCAGGTCTGTCGCTCTTTCGGTCTGTCGGTCTGTCAGGTCGGTCGGTCTGTCAGGTCCGTCGGTCTGTCTGGTCTGACGGTCTGTCAGGTCTGTAGGTCTGTCAGGTCTGTCGGTCTGTCAGTCTGTCAGGTCTGTCGGTCTGTCAGGTTGGTCGGTCAGTCAGGTCTGTTGGTCTGTCAGGTCGGCCGGTCAGTGTGGTCTGTCGGTCAGTCAGGTCGATCGGTCAGTCAGGTCTCTCGGTCTGTTAGGTCGGTGTGTCAGTCAGGTCGGTCGGTCTGTCAGGTCGGTCGGTCTGTGTGGTCTGTCGGTCTGTAAGGTCTCTCGGTCTTTCAGGTCTGTCGGTTTTCGGTCTGTCGGTCTGTCAGGTCTGTCGCTCGGTCGGTCTGTCGGTCTGTCAGGTCGGTCGGTCTGTCAGGTCGGTCGGTCTGTCTGGTCTGTCGGTCTGTCAGGTTTGTAGGTCTGTCAGGTCTGTCGGTCTGTCAGTCTGTCAGGTCTGTCGGTCTGTCAGGTTGGTCGGTCAGTCAGGTCTGTTGGTCTGTCAGGTCGGCCGGTCAGTGTGGTCTGTCGGTCAGTCAGGTCGCTCGGTCAGTCAGGTCTCTCGGTCTGTTAGGTCGGTGTGTCAGTCAGGTCGGTCGGTCTGTCAGGTCGGTCGGTCTGTCTGGTCTGTCGGTCTGTCAGGTCTGTCGGTCTTTCAGGTCTGTCGGTTTTCGGTCTGTCGGTCTGTCACGTCTATCGGTCTGTGAGGTCGGTCGGTCTGTCAGGTCGGTCGGTCTGTCAGGTCGGTCGGTCTCTCAGGTCTCTGTCGGTCAGTCAGGTCGGTCGGTCTGTCTAGTCGGACGGTCTGTCAGGTCTGTCGGTCTGTCAGGTCAGTCGGTCTGTCAGGTCGGTCGTTCTGTCAGGTCTGTCGGTCAGTCAGCTCGGTCGGTCTGTCAGGTCGGTCGGTCTGTCAGGTCGGTCGGTCAGTCAGGTCTGTCGGTCTGGCTGGTCGGTCGGTCAGTCAGATGTGTCGGTCTGTTTGTCAGTCAGGGCTATCGGTCTGTCGGTCTGTCAGGTCTGTCGGTCTGTCAGGTCTGTCGGTCAGTCAGGTCTGTCGGTCTGTCTGGTCGGTCGGTCTGTCAGGTCTGTCGGACAGTCAGGTCGGTCTGTCAGGTCTGTCGGTCTGTCAGGTCGGTCTGTCATGTCTGTCGGTCAGTCAGGTCGGTCGGTCTGTCAGGTCTGTCGGTGAGTCAGGTCTGTCGGTCTGTCCAGTCTGTCGGTCAGTCAGGTTTGTGGGGCTGTCGGCCTGTCAGGTCTGTCGGTCTGTCTGGTCGGTCGGTCAGTCAGGTCTGTGGGTCCTGTGGCCGGTCGTTCAGTCAGGTCTGTCGGTCTGTGGGTCTGTCAGGTCTGTCGGTCAGTCAGGTCGGTTGGTCTCTCTGGTCGGTCGGTCTGTCAGCTCGGTCGGTCAGTCAGGTCTGTCGGTCAGTCAGGTCTGTTGGTCAGTCGGGTCGGTCGGTCTGTCAGGTCTGTCGGTCTGAAAGGTCGGTCGGTCAGTCAGGTCTGTCGGTCAGTCAGGTCTGTCAGTCAGACAGGTCGGTCGGTCTGTCAGGTCTGTCGGTCAGTCAGGTCGGTCGGTTAGTCAGGTCTGTTGGTCAGTCAGGTCTGTCGGTCAGTCAGGTCTGTCGGTCAGTCAGGTCTGTCGGTCTGTCACTTCGGTCGGTCAGGCAGGTCGGTCGGTCAGTCAGGTCTGTCGGTCAGTCAGGTCGGTCGGTCTCTCAGGTCTGTCGGTCTGTCAAGTCTGTCGGTCAGTCAGGTCGGTCGGTCTGTCTAGTCGGACGGTCTGTCAGGTCTGTCGGTCTGTCAGGTCTGTCGGTCTGTCAGGTCGGTCGTTCTGTCAGGTCTGTCGGTCAGTCAGGTCGGTCGGTCTGTCAGGTCGGTCGGTCTGTCAGGTCGGTCGGTCAGTCAGGTCTGTCGGTCTGGCTGGTCGGTCGGTCAGTCAGATGTGTCGGTCTGATTGTCAGTCAGGGCTATCGGTCTGTCGGTCAGTCAGGTCTGTCGGTCTGTCTGGTCGGTCGGTCTGTCAGGTCTGTCGGACAGTCAGGTCGGTCTGTCAGGTCTGTCGGTCTGTCAGGTCGGTCTGTCATGTCTGTCGGTCAGTCAGGTCGGTCGGTCTGTCAGGTCTGTCGGTCAGTCAGGTCTGTCGGTCTGTCCAGTCTGTCGGTCAGTCAGGTTTGTGGGGCTGTCGGCCTGTCAGGTCTGTCGGTCTGTCTGGTCGGTCGGTCAGTCAGGTCTGTGGGTCCTGTGGCCGGTCGTTCAGTCAGGTCTGTCGGTCTGTGGGTCTGTCAGGTCTGTCGGTCTGTCAGTCTGTCAGGTCTGTCGGTCTGTCAGGTTGGTCGGTCAGTCAGGTCTGTTGGTCTGTCAGGTCGGCCGGTCAGTGTGGTCTGTCGGTCAGTCAGGTCGCTCGGTCAGTCAGGTCTCTCGGTCTGTTAGGTCGGTGTGTCAGTCAGGTCGGTCGGTCTGTCAGGTCGGTCGGTCTGTCTGGTCTGTCGGTCTGTCAGGTCTGTCGGTCTTTCAGGTCTGTCGGTTTTCGGTCTGTCGGTCTGTCACGTCTATCGGTCTGTGAGGTCGGTCGGTCTGTCAGGTCGGTCGGTCTGTCAGGTCGGTCGGTCTCTCAGGTCTCTGTCGGTCAGTCAGGTCGGTCGGTCTGTCTAGTCGGACGGTCTGTCAGGTCTGTCGGTCTGTCAGGTCAGTCGGTCTGTCAGGTCGGTCGTTCTGTCAGGTCTGTCGGTCAGTCAGCTCGGTCGGTCTGTCAGGTCGGTCGGTCTGTCAGGTCGGTCGGTCAGTCAGGTCTGTCGGTCTGGCTGGTCGGTCGGTCAGTCAGATGTGTCGGTCTGTTTGTCAGTCAGGGCTATCGGTCTGTCGGTCTGTCAGGTCTGTCGGTCTGTCAGGTCTGTCGGTCAGTCAGGTCTGTCGGTCTGTCTGGTCGGTCGGTCTGTCAGGTCTGTCGGACAGTCAGGTCGGTCTGTCAGGTCTGTCGGTCTGTCAGGTCGGTCTGTCATGTCTGTCGGTCAGTCAGGTCGGTCGGTCTGTCAGGTCTGTCGGTGAGTCAGGTCTGTCGGTCTGTCCAGTCTGTCGGTCAGTCAGGTTTGTGGGGCTGTCGGCCTGTCAGGTCTGTCGGTCTGTCTGGTCGGTCGGTCAGTCAGGTCTGTGGGTCCTGTGGCCGGTCGTTCAGTCAGGTCTGTCGGTCTGTGGGTCTGTCAGGTCTGTCGGTCAGTCAGGTCGGTTGGTCTCTCTGGTCGGTCGGTCTGTCAGCTCGGTCGGTCAGTCAGGTCTGTCGGTCAGTCAGGTCTGTTGGTCAGTCGGGTCGGTCGGTCTGTCAGGTCTGTCGGTCTGAAAGGTCGGTCGGTCAGTCAGGTCTGTCGGTCAGTCAGGTCTGTCAGTCAGACAGGTCGGTCGGTCTGTCAGGTCTGTCGGTCAGTCAGGTCGGTCGGTTAGTCAGGTCTGTTGGTCAGTCAGGTCTGTCGGTCAGTCAGGTCTGTCGGTCAGTCAGGTCTGTCGGTCTGTCACTTCGGTCGGTCAGGCAGGTCGGTCGGTCAGTCAGGTCTGTCGGTCAGTCAGGTCGGTCGGTCTCTCAGGTCTGTCGGTCTGTCAAGTCTGTCGGTCAGTCAGGTCGGTCGGTCTGTCTAGTCGGACGGTCTGTCAGGTCTGTCGGTCTGTCAGGTCTGTCGGTCTGTCAGGTCGGTCGTTCTGTCAGGTCTGTCGGTCAGTCAGGTCGGTCGGTCTGTCAGGTCGGTCGGTCTGTCAGGTCGGTCGGTCAGTCAGGTCTGTCGGTCTGGCTGGTCGGTCGGTCAGTCAGATGTGTCGGTCTGATTGTCAGTCAGGGCTATCGGTCTGTCGGTCAGTCAGGTCTGTCGGTCTGTCTGGTCGGTCGGTCTGTCAGGTCTGTCGGACAGTCAGGTCGGTCTGTCAGGTCTGTCGGTCTGTCAGGTCGGTCTGTCATGTCTGTCGGTCAGTCAGGTCGGTCGGTCTGTCAGGTCTGTCGGTCAGTCAGGTCTGTCGGTCTGTCCAGTCTGTCGGTCAGTCAGGTTTGTGGGGCTGTCGGCCTGTCAGGTCTGTCGGTCTGTCTGGTCGGTCGGTCAGTCAGGTCTGTGGGTCCTGTGGCCGGTCGTTCAGTCAGGTCTGTCGGTCTGTGGGTCTGTCAGGTCTGTCGGTCAGTCAGATCGGGCGGTCTCTCTGGTCGGTCGGTCTGTCAGCTCGGTCGGTCAGTCAGGTCTGTCGGTCAGTCAGGTCTGTCGGTCAGTCAGGTCGGTCGGTCTGTCAGGTCTGTCGGTCTGTCAGGTCGGTCGGTCAGTCAGGTCTGTTGGTCAGTCAGGTCTGTCAGTCAGACAGGTCGGTCGGTCTGTCAGGTCTGTCGGCCAGTCAGGTCGGTCGGTCAGTCAGGTCTGTTGGTCAGTCAGGTCTGTCGGTCAGTCAGGTCTGTCGGTCAGTCAGGTCTGTCGGTCTGTCACTTCGGTCGGTCAGTCAGGTCAGTCGGTCAGTCAGGTCTGTCGGTCAGTCAGGTCTGTCGGTCTGTCAGGTCGGTCGGTCAGTCAGGTCTGTCGGTCTGTCAGGTTTGTCGGTCAGTCAGGTCGGTCGGTCAGTCAGGTCTGTCGGTCAGTCAGGTCGGTCAGTCAGTCAGGTCTGTCGGTCAGTCAGGTCTGTCGGTCATTCAGGTAGGTCTGTCTGTCAGGTCTGTCTGAAAGGTTTGTCCGTCAGTCAGATCTGTCGGTCAGTCAGGTCTGTCGGTCACTCAGGTCTGTCGGTTAGTCAGGTCTGTCGGTCAGTCAGGTCTGTCGGTCAGTCAGGTCTGTCGGTCTGTCAGGTCTGTCGGTCAGTTAGGTCTGTCGGGCTGTTAGGTCGGTCTGTCAGGTCTGTCGGTCATTCAGGTCGGTCGGACTGCCAGGTCTGTCGGTCTGTCAGGTCTGTCGGTCAGTCAGGTCTGTCGTTCAGTCAGTTCTGTCGGTCAGTCAGGTCTGTCGGTCTGGCCAGGGCTGTCGGTCAGTCAGGTCCGTCGGTCAGTCAGGGGTGTGTCGGTCTGTAAGGTCTGTCGGTCAGTCAAATCTGTCGTTCAGTCAGGTCTGTCGGTCAGTCAGGTCTGTCGGTCAGTCAGGTCTGTCGGTCAGTCAGGTCTGTCGGTCTGTCAGGTCTGTCGGTCTGTCAGGTCGGTCGGTCTGTCAGGTCTGTCGGTCAGTCAGGTCTGTCAGTCAGGGCTTTCGGTCTGTCAGGTCGGTCGGTCAGTCAGGTCGGTTGGTCAGTCCGGTCTGTCAGGTCTGTCGGTCTGTCAGGTCTGTCGGGCAGTCAGGTCTGTCGGTCGGTCAGGTCTGTCGGTCTGTCAGGTCGGTCGGTCTGTCAGGTCTGTCGGTCTGTCAGGTCTGTCGGTCAGTCAAGTCTGTCGGTATGTCAGGTCTGTCGGTCTGTCAGGTCGGTCGCTTCGTCAGGTCGGTCGGTCTGTCAGGTCTGTCGGTCAGTCAGAACTGTCGGTCAGTCAGGTCTATCGGTCAGTCAGGTCTGTCGGTCAGTCAGGTCCATCGGTCTGTCAGATCTGTGGGTCTGTCAGGTATGTCGGTCAGTCAGGTCTGTCGGTCTGTCAGGTCTTTCGGTCTGTCAGGTCTGTCGGTTTGTCAGGTCTGTTGGTCAGTCAGGTCTTGCAGGTCTGGCGGTATGTCGGTCTGTCAGGTCGGACGGTCTGTCGGTCTGTCAGGTCTGTCAGGTCTGTCGGTCAGTCAGGTCTGTCGGTCTGTCGGTCTGTCGGTCTGTCGGTCAGTCAGGTCTGTCAGCACGGTCGGTCTCTCAGGTCTGTCGGTCAGTCAGGTCTGTCGGTCAGTCAGGTCTGTCGGACAGTCAGGTCTGTCAGGTCGGTCGGTCTGTCGGTCAGTCAGGTCGGTCGGTTAGTCAGATCGGTCGGCAGTCAAGTCGGTCAGTCTGTCATGTCTGTCGGTCAGTCAAGTCGGTCGGTCTGTCAGGTCTGTCGGTCAGTCAGGTTGGTCGGTCAGTCAGGTCGGTCGGTTTGTCAGGTCTGTCGATCAGTCAGGTCGGTCGGTCAGTCAGGTCGGTCGGTCAGTCAGGTCGGTCGGTCTGTCAGGTCGGTGGGTCTGTCTGTCAGGTCTGTCGGTCAGTCAGGTCTTTCAGGTCGGTCGGTCTTTCGAGTCTGTCGGTCAGTCAGGTCTGTCGGTCAGTCAGGTCGTTCGGTCAGTCAGGTCGGTCGGTCTGTCTGGTCTGTCAGGTCTGTCGGTCAGTCAGGTGAGTCAGGTCGGTCGGTCTGTCAGGTCTGTCGGTCGGTCGGTCAGTCAGGTCGGTCAGTCTGTCAGGTCTGTCAGGTCTGTCGGTCAGTCGGTCAGTCAGGTCGGTCGGTCTGTCAGGTCTGTCAGGTCAGTCAGTCAGTCAGGTCTGTCAGGTCTGTCGGTCAGTCAGGTCTGTCGGTCAGTCAGGTCTGTCAGGTCTGTCAGGTCAGTCAGGTCAGTCGGTCAGTCAGGTCGGTCGGTCAGTCAGGTCTGTCAGGTCTGTCGGTCAGTCAGGTCTGTCAGTTCTGTCTGTCAGTCAGGTCGGTCTGTCAGGTCAGTCGGACAGTCAGGTCTGTCAGGTCTGTCGGTCAGTCAGGTCGGTCGGTCTGTCAGGTCTGTTGGTCAGCCAGGTCTGTCGATCTTTCAGGTCTGTCGGTCAGTCAGGTCTGTCGGTCTGTCAGGTCTGTCGGTCGGCCAGGTTGCTCGGTCAGTCAGGTCAGTCGGTCTGTCAGGACTGTCGGTCAGTCAGGTCTGTCGGTCAGTTAGGTCGTTCGGTATGTCAGGTCTGTCGGTCTGTCAGGACTGTCAGGTCGGTCGGTCAGGTCCGTCAGGTCGGTCGGTCAGTCACGGTTGTCGGTCTGTCTTGTCGGTCTGTCATATCTGTCAGGTCGGTCGGTCTGTCAGGTCTGTCAAGTCGGTCGGTCAGTGAGGTCTGTCGGTCTGTCAGGTCGGTCGGTCTGTCAGGTCGGTCGGTCTGTAAGGTCTGTCAGTTTGGTCGGTCTGTCAGGTCTGTCAGGTCGGTCGGTCTGTCAGGTCTGTCGGTCAGTCAGGTCGGTCGGTCAGTCGGGTCTGTTGGTCAGTCAGGTCTGTCAGTCAGTCAGGTCTGTCGGTGAGTCAGGTCTGTCGGTCTGTCACTTCGGTCGGTCAGTCAGGTCTGTCGGTCAATCAGGTCTGTCGGTCAGTCAGGTCTGTCGGTCTGTCAGGTCGGTCGGTCAGTCAGGTCTGTCGGTCTGTCAGGTTTGTCGGTCAGTCAGGTCGGTCGGTAAGTCAGGTCCGTCGGTCAGTCAGGTCGGTCGGTCAGTCAGGTCTGTCGGTCAGTCAGGTCTGTCGGT
Organism: Tenodera sinensis; assembly: GCA_030765045.1. Lineage (NCBI taxonomy): Eukaryota > Metazoa > Arthropoda > Insecta > Mantodea > Mantidae > Tenodera > Tenodera sinensis. Next base: position 79,134,181 of record CM060969.1, on the reverse strand, counting down.
CATTCAGGTAGGTCTGTCTGTCAGGTCTGTCCCTCAGTCAGGTCTGTCGGTCAGTCAGGTCTGTCGGTCAGTCAGCTCTGTCGGTCAGTCAGGTCGGTCTGTCTTTCAGGTCTGTCGGTCAGTCAGGTCGGTTGGTCAGTCAGGTCTGTCGGTCACTCAGGTCTGTTGGTCAGTCAGGTCTGTCGGTCAGTCAGGTCTGTCGGTCAGTCAAGTCTGTTGGTCTGTCAGGTCTGTCGGTCAGTCAGGTCTGTGGGGCTGTTAGGTCGGTCGGTCTGTCAGGTCTGTCGGTCAGTCAGGTCGGTCGGTCTGTCAGGTCTGTCGGTCTATCAGGTCTGTCGGTCAGTCAGGTCTTTCGGTCAGTATGTTCTGTCGGACAGTCAGGTCTGTCGGTCTGGCCAGGGCTGTCGGTTGATCAGGTCCGTCGGTCAGTCAGGTGTGTCGGTCTGTCATGTCTGTCGGTCAGTCAAATCTGTCGTTCAGTCAGGTCTGTCGGTCAGTCAGGTCTGTCGGTCAGTCAGGTCTGTCGGTCAGTCAGGTCTGTCGGTCAGTCAGGTCTGTCGATCTGTAAGGTCTGTCGGTCAGTCAGGTCTGTTGGTCAGTCAGGTCTGTCGGTCTGTCAGGTCTGTCGGTCTGTCAGGTCATTCGGTCAGTCAGGTCTGTCGGTCAGTCAGGTCTGTCGGTCAGTCAGGTCTGTCGGTCTGTCAGGTCTGTCGGTCTGTCAGGTTGGTTGGTCTGTCAGGTCTGTCGGTCAGTCAGGTCTGTCAGTCAGGGCTTTCGGTCTCTCAGGTCGGTCGGTCTGTCAGGTCGGTCGGTCAGTCTGGTCTGTCAGGTCTGTCGGTCTGTCAGGTCTGTCGGTCAGTCAGGTCTGTCGGTCGGTCAGGTCTGTCGGTCTGTCAGGTCGGTCGGTCTGTCAGGTCTGTCTGTCAGTCAGGTCTGTCAGTCAGTCAAGTCTGTCGGTCGGTCAGGTCTGTCGGTCTGTCAGGTCGGTCGCTCTGTCAGGTCGGTAGGTCTGTCAGGTCTGTCGGTCAGCCAGGTTTTTCGGTCTGTCAGGTCGGTCGGTCTATCAGGTCTGTCGGTCTCTCAGGTCTGTCGGTCAGTCAGAACTGTCGGTCAGTCAGGTCTGTCGGTCAGTCAGGTCTGTCGGTCAGTCAGGTCTGTCGGTCAGTCAGGTCTGTCGGTCTGTCAGATCTGTCGGTCTTTCAGGTCTGTCGGTCAGTCAGGTCTGTCGGTCTGTCAGGTCTGTCGGTCTGTCAGGTCTGTCGGTTTGTCGGTCTGTCGGTCTGTCGGTCAGTCAGGTCTGTCAGCACGGTCGGTCTCTAAGGTCTGTCGGTCAATCAGGTCTGTCGGTCAGTCAGGTCTGTCGGACAGTCAGGTCTGTCAGATCGGTCGGTCTGTCGGTCAGTCAGGTCTGTCGGTCAGTCAGGTCGGTCGGTTAGTCAGATCGGTCGGCAGTCAAGTCGGTCGGTCTGTCAAGTCTGTCGGTCAGTCAGGTCGGTCGGTCAGTCAGGTCGGTCGGTCTGTCAGGTCTGTCGATCAGTCAGGTCGGTCGGTCAGTCAGGTCGGTCGGTCTGTCTGGTCGGTGGGTCGGTCTGTCAGGTCTGTCAGGTCTGTCGGTCAGTCAGGTCTGTCAGGTCGGTCGGTCTTTCAGGTCTGTCGCTCAGTCAGGTCGGTCCGTCAGTCAGGTCGTTCGGGTAGTCAGGTCGGTCGGTCTGTCTGGTCTGTCAGGTCTGTCGGTCAGTCAGGTGAATCAGGTCGGTCGGTCTGTCAGGTCTGTCGGTCGGTCGGTCACTCAGGTCTGTCAGTCTGTCAGGTCTGTCAGGTCTGTCGGTCAGTCGGTCAGTCAGGTCGGTCGGTCTGTCAGGTCTGTCAGGTCAGTCAGTCAGTCAGGTCTGTCAGGTGTGTCGGTCAGTCAGGTCTGTCGGTCAGTCAGGTCTGTCAGGTCTGTCAGGTCAGTCGGTCAGTCAGGTCGGTCGGTCTGTAAGGTCTGTCAGTTTGGTCGGTCTGTCAGGTCTGTCAGGTCGGTCGGTCTGTCAGGTCTGTCGGTCAGTCAGGTCGGTCGGTCAGTCGGGTCTGTTGGTCAGTCAGGTCTGTCAGTCAGTCAGGTCTGTCGGTGAGTCAGGTCTGTCGGTCTGTCACTTCGGTCGGTCAGTCAGGTCTGTCGGTCAATCAGGTCTGTCGGTCAGTCAGGTCTGTCGGTCTGTCAGGTCGGTCGGTCAGTCAGGTCTGTCGGTCTGTCAGGTTTGTCGGTCAGTCAGGTCGGTCGGTAAGTCAGGTCCGTCGGTCAGTCAGGTCGGTCGGTCAGTCAGGTCTGTCGGTCAGTCAGGTCTGTCGGTCATTCAGGTAGGTCTGTCTGTCAGGTCTGTCCCTCAGTCAGGTCTGTCGGTCAGTCAGGTCTGTCGGTCAGTCAGCTCTGTCGGTCAGTCAGGTCGGTCTGTCTTTCAGGTCTGTCGGTCAGTCAGGTCGGTTGGTCAGTCAGGTCTGTCGGTCACTCAGGTCTGTTGGTCAGTCAGGTCTGTCGGTCAGTCAGGTCTGTCGGTCAGTCAAGTCTGTTGGTCTGTCAGGTCTGTCGGTCAGTCAGGTCTGTGGGGCTGTTAGGTCGGTCGGTCTGTCAGGTCTGTCGGTCAGTCAGGTCGGTCGGTCTGTCAGGTCTGTCGGTCTATCAGGTCTGTCGGTCAGTCAGGTCTTTCGGTCAGTATGTTCTGTCGGACAGTCAGGTCTGTCGGTCTGGCCAGGGCTGTCGGTTGATCAGGTCCGTCGGTCAGTCAGGTGTGTCGGTCTGTCATGTCTGTCGGTCAGTCAAATCTGTCGTTCAGTCAGGTCTGTCGGTCAGTCAGGTCTGTCGGTCAGTCAGGTCTGTCGGTCAGTCAGGTCTGTCGGTCAGTCAGGTCTGTCGATCTGTAAGGTCTGTCGGTCAGTCAGGTCTGTTGGTCAGTCAGGTCTGTCGGTCTGTCAGGTCTGTCGGTCTGTCAGGTCATTCGGTCAGTCAGGTCTGTCGGTCAGTCAGGTCTGTCGGTCAGTCAGGTCTGTCGGTCTGTCAGGTCTGTCGGTCTGTCAGGTTGGTTGGTCTGTCAGGTCTGTCGGTCAGTCAGGTCTGTCAGTCAGGGCTTTCGGTCTCTCAGGTCGGTCGGTCTGTCAGGTCGGTCGGTCAGTCTGGTCTGTCAGGTCTGTCGGTCTGTCAGGTCTGTCGGTCAGTCAGGTCTGTCGGTCGGTCAGGTCTGTCGGTCTGTCAGGTCGGTCGGTCTGTCAGGTCTGTCTGTCAGTCAGGTCTGTCAGTCAGTCAAGTCTGTCGGTCGGTCAGGTCTGTCGGTCTGTCAGGTCGGTCGCTCTGTCAGGTCGGTAGGTCTGTCAGGTCTGTCGGTCAGCCAGGTTTTTCGGTCTGTCAGGTCGGTCGGTCTATCAGGTCTGTCGGTCTCTCAGGTCTGTCGGTCAGTCAGAACTGTCGGTCAGTCAGGTCTGTCGGTCAGTCAGGTCTGTCGGTCAGTCAGGTCTGTCGGTCAGTCAGGTCTGTCGGTCTGTCAGATCTGTCGGTCTTTCAGGTCTGTCGGTCAGTCAGGTCTGTCGGTCTGTCAGGTCTGTCGGTCTGTCAGGTCTGTCGGTTTGTCGGTCTGTCGGTCTGTCGGTCAGTCAGGTCTGTCAGCACGGTCGGTCTCTAAGGTCTGTCGGTCAATCAGGTCTGTCGGTCAGTCAGGTCTGTCGGACAGTCAGGTCTGTCAGATCGGTCGGTCTGTCGGTCAGTCAGGTCTGTCGGTCAGTCAGGTCGGTCGGTTAGTCAGATCGGTCGGCAGTCAAGTCGGTCGGTCTGTCAAGTCTGTCGGTCAGTCAGGTCGGTCGGTCAGTCAGGTCGGTCGGTCTGTCAGGTCTGTCGATCAGTCAGGTCGGTCGGTCAGTCAGGTCGGTCGGTCTGTCTGGTCGGTGGGTCGGTCTGTCAGGTCTGTCAGGTCTGTCGGTCAGTCAGGTCTGTCAGGTCGGTCGGTCTTTCAGGTCTGTCGCTCAGTCAGGTCGGTCCGTCAGTCAGGTCGTTCGGGTAGTCAGGTCGGTCGGTCTGTCTGGTCTGTCAGGTCTGTCGGTCAGTCAGGTGAATCAGGTCGGTCGGTCTGTCAGGTCTGTCGGTCGGTCGGTCACTCAGGTCTGTCAGTCTGTCAGGTCTGTCAGGTCTGTCGGTCAGTCGGTCAGTCAGGTCGGTCGGTCTGTCAGGTCTGTCAGGTCAGTCAGTCAGTCAGGTCTGTCAGGTGTGTCGGTCAGTCAGGTCTGTCGGTCAGTCAGGTCTGTCAGGTCTGTCAGGTCAGTCGGTCAGTCAGGTCGGTCGGTCTGTAAGGTCTGTCAGTTTGGTCGGTCTGTCAGGTCTGTCAGGTCGGTCGGTCTGTCAGGTCTGTCGGTCAGTCAGGTCGGTCGGTCAGTCGGGTCTGTTGGTCAGTCAGGTCTGTCAGTCAGTCAGGTCTGTCGGTGAGTCAGGTCTGTCGGTCTGTCACTTCGGTCGGTCAGTCAGGTCTGTCGGTCAATCAGGTCTGTCGGTCAGTCAGGTCTGTCGGTCTGTCAGGTCGGTCGGTCAGTCAGGTCTGTCGGTCTGTCAGGTTTGTCGGTCAGTCAGGTCGGTCGGTAAGTCAGGTCCGTCGGTCAGTCAGGTCGGTCGGTCAGTCAGGTCTGTCGGTCAGTCAGGTCTGTCGGTCATTCAGGTAGGTCTGTCTGTCAGGTCTGTCCCTCAGTCAGGTCTGTCGGTCAGTCAGGTCTGTCGGTCAGTCAGCTCTGTCGGTCAGTCAGGTCGGTCTGTCTTTCAGGTCTGTCGGTCAGTCAGGTCGGTTGGTCAGTCAGGTCTGTCGGTCACTCAGGTCTGTTGGTCAGTCAGGTCTGTCGGTCAGTCAGGTCTGTCGGTCAGTCAAGTCTGTTGGTCTGTCAGGTCTGTCGGTCAGTCAGGTCTGTGGGGCTGTTAGGTCGGTCGGTCTGTCAGGTCTGTCGGTCAGTCAGGTCGGTCGGTCTTTCAGGTCTGTCGGTCTATCAGGTCTGTCGGTCAGTCAGGTCTTTCGGTCAGTATGTTCTGTCGGTCAGTCAGGTCTGTCGGTCTGGCCAGGGCTGTCGGTCGATCAGGTCCGTCGGTCAGTCAGGTGTGTCGGTCTGTCATGTCTGTCGGTCAGTCAAATCTGTCGTTCAGTCAGGTCTGTCGGTCAGTCAGGTCTGTCGGTCAGTCAGGACTGTCGGTCAGTCAGGTCTGTCGATCTGTAAGGTCTGTCGGTCAGTCAGGTCTGTTGGTCAGTCAGGTCTGTCGGTCTGTCAGGTCTGTCGGTCTGTCAGGTCATTCGGTCAGACAGGTCTGTCGGTCAGTCAGGTCTGTCGGTCAGTCAGGTCTGTCGGTCTGTCAGGTCTGTCGGTCTGTCAGGTCGGTTGGTCTGTCAGGTCTGTCGGTCAGTCAGGTCTGTCAGTCAGGGCTTTCGGTCTGTCAGGTCGGTCGGTCTGTCTGGTCGGTCGGTCAGTCTGGTCTGTCAGGTCTGTCGGTCTGTCAGGTCTGTCGGTCAGTCAGGTCTGTCGGTCGGTCAGGTCTGTCGGTCTGTCAGGTCGGTCGGTCTGTCAGGTCTGTCTGTCAGTCAGGTCTGTCAGTCAGTCAAGTCTGTCGGTCGGTCAGGTCTGTCGGTCTGTCAGGTCGGTCGCTCTTTCAGGTCGGTAGGTCTGTCAGGTCTGTCGGTCAGCCAGGTTTTTCGGTCTGTCAGGTCGGTCGGTCTATCAGGTCTGTCGGTCTCTCAGGTCTGTCGGTCAGTCAGAACTGTCGGTCAGTCAGGTCTGTCGGTCAGTCAGGTCTGTCGGTCAGTCAGGTCTGTCGGTCAGTCAGGTCTGTCGGTCTGTCAGATCTGTCGGTCTTTCAGGTCTGTCGGTCAGTCAGGTCTGTCGGTCTGTCAGGTCTGTCGGTCTGTCAGGTCTCTCGGTTTGTCGGTCTGTCGGTCTGTCGGTCAGTCAGGTCTGTCAGCACGGTCGGTCTCTAAGGTCTGTCGGTCAATCAGGTCTGTCGGTCAGTCAGGTCTGTCGGACAGTCAGGTCTGTCAGATCGGTCGGTCTGTCGGTCAGTCAGGTCTGTCGGTCAGTCAGGTCGGTCGGTTAGTCAGATCGGTCGGCAGTCAAGTCGGTCGGTCTGTCAAGTCTGTCGGTCAGTCAGGTCGGTCGGTCAGTCAGGTCGGTCGGTCTGTCAGGTCTGTCGATCAGTCAGGTCGGTCGGTCAGTCAGGTCGGTCGGTCTGTCTGGTCGGTGGGTCGGTCTGTCAGGTCTGTCAGGTCTGTCGGTCAGTCAGGTCTGTCAGGTCGGTCGGTCTTTCAGGTCTGTCGCTCAGTCAGGTCGGTCCGTCAGTCAGGTCGTTCGGGTAGTCAGGTCGGTCGGTCTGTCTGGTCTGTCAGGTCTGTCGGTCAGTCAGGTGAATCAGGTCGGTCGGTCTGTCAGGTCTGTCGGTCGGTCGGTCACTCAGGTCTGTCAGTCTGTCAGGTCTGTCAGGTCTGTCGGTCAGTCGGTCAGTCAGGTCGGTCGGTCTGTCAGGTCTGTCAGGTCAGTCAGTCAGTCAGGTCTGTCAGGTGTGTCGGTCAGTCAGGTCTGTCGGTCAGTCAGGTCTGTCAGGTCTGTCAGGTCAGTCGGTCAGTCAGGTCGGTCGGTCAGTCAGGTCTGTAGGGTCTGTCGGTCAGTCAGGTCTGTCAGGTCTGTCGGTCAGTCAGGTCGGTCTGTCAGGTCAGTCGGTCAGTCAGGTCTGTCAGGTCTGTCGGTCAGTCAGGTCGGTCGGTCTGTCAGGTCTGTCGGTCAGTCGGTCAGTCAGGTCGGTCGGTCAGTCAGGTCTGTCAGGTCTGTCGGTCAGTCAGGTCTGTCAGGTCTGTCGGTCAGTCAGGTCGGTCTGTCAGGTCAGTCGGTCAGTCAGGTCTGTCAGGTCTGTCGGTCACTCAGGTCGGTCGGTCTGTCAGGTCAGTCGGTCAGCCACGTCTGTCGGTCTTTCAGGTCTGTCGGTCAGTCAGGTCTGTCGGTCAGTCAGGTCTGTCGGTCGGTCAGGTCGCTCGGTCAGTCAGGTCAGTCTGTCTGTCAGTACTGTCGGTCAGTCAGGTCTGTCGGTCAGTCAGGTCGGTCGGTCTTTCAGGTCTGTCGGTCAGTCAGGTCTGTCGGTCAGTCAGGTCTGTCGGTCGGTCAGGTCGCTCGGTCAGTCAGGTCAGTCGGTCTGTCAGGACTGTCGGTCAGTCAGGTCTGTCGGACAGTCAGGTCGTTCGGTCTGTCAGGTCTGTCAGGTTTCTCGGTCAGGTCCGTCAGGTCGGTCGGTCAGTCACGTCTGTCGGGCTGTCAGGTCGGTCTGTCTGTCAGAACTTTCAGGTCGGTCGGTCAGTGAGGTCTGTCAGGTCGGTCGGTCAGTGAGGTCTGTCGGTCTGTCAGGTCGGTCGGTCTATCAGGTCGGTCGGTCTGTCAGGTCTGTCAGGTTGGTCGGTCTGTCAGGTCTGTCAGGTCGGTCGGTCTGTCAGGTCTGTCAGGTCGGTCGGTCAGTCATGTCTGTCGGTCTGTCATGTCAGTCAGGTCGGTCGGTCTTTCAGGTCTGTCAGTTCGGTCGGTCTGTCAGGTCTGTCGGTCTGTCAGGTCTGTCATGTCGGTCGGTCTGTCAGGTCTGTCAGGTCGGTCGGTCAGTCAGTTCTGTCGGTCTGTCGGGTCTGTCAGGTCAGTCAGGTCTGTCAGGTCTGTCAGGTTGGTCGGTCTGTCAGGTCTGTATGTTCGGTCGGTATGTCAGGTCGGTCGGTCTGTTAGGTCTGCCGGTCTGTCAGGTCGGTCGGTCTGTCAGCTCTGATGGTCAGTCAGGTCTGGCGATCTGTCAGGTCGGTAGGTCGGTCTGTCAGGTCGGGCGGTCTGTCAGGTCTGTCAGGTCGGTCGGTCTGTCAGGTCTGTCAGTCAGTCAGGTCTGACGGTCTGTCAGTTTTATCAGGTTGGTCGGTCTGTCAGGTCGGTTGGTCTGTCAGGTCTGTCGGTCATTCAGGTCTGTCGGTCAGTCAGTTCGGTCGGTCTGTCAGGTCGGTCGGTCTGTCAGCACTGTCGGTCAGTCAGGTCTTCCGTTCTGAAAGGTCTGTCGGTCTGTCAGGTCGGTCGGTCTGTCAGGTCTGTCGGTCAGTCAGTTCGGTCGGTCTGACAGGTCGGTCGGTCTGTCAGGTCTTTCGGTCAGTCAGGTCTGTCGGTCTGTCAGGTCTGTCTGTCTGTCAGGTCTGTCGGTCTGTCAGGTCTGTCGGTCAGCCAGGTTTGTCGGTCAGTCAGGTCTGTCGGTCAGTCAGGTCTGTCGGTCTGTCAGGTCGGTAGGTCTGTCAGGTCTGTCGGTCTTTCAGGTCGTTCGATCAGTCAGGTCTGTCGTTCTGTCGGGTCTGTCGGTCTGTCAGGTCTGTCGGTCTGTCAGGTCGTTCGGTCTGTCAGGTCTATCGGTCAGTCAGGTCTGTCGGTGTGTCAGGTCTGTCGGTCTGTCAGGTCGGTCTGTCAGGTCTGTCGGTCAGTCAGCTCTGTCGGTCAGTCAGGTCTGTCGGACAGTCAGGTCTGTCAGGTCGGTCGGTCTGTCAGGCCTGTCGGTCAGTCAGGTCTGTCGGTCACTCAGGTCTGTCGGTCAGTCAGGTAGGTCGGGGAGAAAGATCGGTCGGTCAGTCAGGTCGCTCGGTCTGTCAGGTCGGTCGGTCTGTCAGGTCTGTCAAGTCTGTCGGTCAGTCAGGTCTTTCAGGTCGGTCGGTCTTTCAGGTCTGTCGGTCAGTCAGGTCGGTCGGTCAGTCAGGTCGTTCGGTCAGTCAGGTCTGTCGGTCTGTCTGGTGTGTCAGGTCTGTCGGTCAGTTAGGTGAGTCCGGTCGGTCGGTCTGTGAGGTCTGTCGGTCAATCAGGTCGGTCGGTCAGTCAGGTCGTTCGGTCAGTCAGGTCGGTCGGTCTGTCTGGTGCGTCAGGTCTGTCGGTCAGTCAGGTGAGTCAGGTCGGTCGGTCTGTGAGGTCTATCGGTCGGTCGGTCAGTCAGGTCGGTCAGTCTGTCAGGTGTGTCGGTCAGTCGGTCTGTCAGGTCTGTCAGGTCGGTCGGTCTGTCAGGTCTGTCAGGTCGGTCGGTCAGTCATGTCTGTCGGTCTGTCATGTCAGTCAGGTCGGTCGGTCTTTCAGGTCTGTCAGTTCGGTCGGTCTGTCAGGTCTGTCGGTCTGTCAGGTCTGTCATGTCGGACGGTCTGTCAGGTCTGTCAGGTCGGTCGGTCAGTCAGTTCTGTCGGTCTGTCGGGTCTGTCAGGTCAGTCAGGTCTGTCAGGTCTGTCAGGTTGGTCAGTCTGTCAGGTCTGTATGTTCGGTCGGTATGTCAGGTCGGTCGGTCTGTTAGGTCTGCCGGTCTGTCAGGTCGGTCGGTCTGTCAGCTCTGACGGTCAGTCAGGTCTGGCGTTCTGTCAGGTCGGTAGGTCGGTCTGTCAGGTCGGGCGGTCTGTCAGGTCTGTCAGGTCGGTCGGTCTGTCAGGTCTGTCAGTCAGTCAGGTCTGACGGTCTGTCAGTTTTATCAGGTTGGTCGGTCTGTCAGGTCGGTTGGTCTGTCAGGTCTGTCGGTCTGTCAGGTCTGTCGGTCAGTCAGTTCGGTCGGTCTGTCAGGTCGGTCGGTCTGTCAGCACTGTCGGTCAGTCAGGTCTTCCGTTCTGAAAGGTCTGTCGGTCTGTCAGGTCGGTCGGTCTGTCAGGTCTGTCGGTCAGTCAGTTCGGTCGGTCTGACAGGTCGGTCGGTCTGTCAGGTCTTTCGGTCAGTCAGGTCTGTCGGTCTGTCAGGTCTGTCTGTCTGTCAGGTCTGTCGGTCTGTCAGGTCTGTCGGTCAGCCAGGTTTGTCGGTCAGTCAGGTCTGTCGGTCAGTCAGGTCTGTCGGTCTGTCAGGTCGGTAGGTCTGTCAGGTCTGTCGGTCTTTCAGGTCGTTCGATCAGTCAGGTCTGTCGGTCTGTCGGGTCTGTCGGTCTGTCAGGTCTGTCGGTCTGTCAGGTCGTTCGGTCTGTCAGGTCTATCGGTCAGTCAGGTCTGTCGGTGTGTCAGGTCTGTCGGTCTGTCAGGTCGGTCTGTCAGGTCTGTCGGTCAGTCAGCTCTGTCGGTCAGTCAGGTCTGTCGGACAGTCAGGTCTGTCAGGTCGGTCGGTCTGTCAGGCCTGTCGGTCAGTCAGGTCTGTCGGTCAGTCAGGTCTGTCGGTCAGTCAGGTCGGTCGGGGAGAAAGATCGGTCGGTCAGTCAGGTCGGTCGGTCTGTCAGGTCGGTCGGTCTGTCAGGTCTGTCAAGTCTGTCGGTCAGTCACGTCTTTCAGGTCGGTCGGTCTTTCAGGTCTGTCGGTCAGTCAGGTCGGTCGGTCAGTCAGGTCGTTCGGTCAGTCAGGTCGGTCGGTCTGTCTGGTGTGTCAGGTCTGTCGGTCAGTTAGGTGAGTCCGGTCGGTCGGTCTGTGAGGTCTGTCGGTCAATCAGGTCGGTCGGTCAGTCAGGTCGTTCGGTCAGTCAGGTCGGTCGGTCTGTCTGGTGTGTCAGGTCTGTCGGTCAGTCAGGTGAGTCAGGTCGGTCGGTCTGTGAGGTCTGTCGGTCGGTCGGTCAGTCAGGTCGGTCAGTCTGTCAGGTGTGTCGGTCAGTCGGTCAGTCAGGTCGGTCGGTCTGTCAGGTCTGTCAGGTCAGTCAGTCAGTCAGGTCTGTCGGTCAGTCAGGTCTGTCGGTCAGTCAGGTCTGTCAGGTCAGTCAGGTCAGTCAGGTCAGTCGGTCAGTCAGGTCGGTCGGTCAGTCAGGTCTGTCAGGTCTGTCGGTCAGTCAGGTCTGTCAGGTCTGTCGGTCAGTCAGGTCGGTCTGTCAGGTCAGTCGGTCAGTCAGGTCTGTCAGGTCTGTCGGTCACTCAGGTCGGTCTGTCAGGTCAGTCGGTCAGCCCCGTCTGTCGGTCTTTCAGGTCTGCCGGTCAGTCAGGTCTGTCGGTCAGTCAGGTGTGTCGGTCGGTCAGGTCGCTCGGTCAGTCAGGTCAGTCGGTCTGTCAGGACTGTCGGTCAGTCAGGTCTGTCGGTCAGTCAGGTCGGTCGGTCTTTCAGGTCTGTCGGTCGGTCAGGTCTGTCGGTCGGTCAGGTCGCTCGGTCAGTCAGGTCAGTCGGTCTGTCAGGACTGTCGGTCAGTCAGGTCTGTCGGACAGTCAGGTCGTTCGGTCTGTCAGGTCTGTCAGGTTTGTCGGTCAGGTCCTTCAGGTCGGTCGGTCAGTCACGTCTGTCGGTCTGTCAGGTCGGTCGGTCTGTCAGAACTTTCAGGTCGGTCGGTCAGTGAGGTCTGTCAGGTCGGTCGGTCAGTGAGGTCTGTCGGTCTGTCAGGTCGGTCGGTCTGTCAGGTCGGTCGGTCTGTCAGGTCTGTCAGGTTGGTCGGTCTGTCAGGTCTGTCAGGTCGGTCGGTCTGTCAGGTCTGTCAGGTCGGTCGGTCAGTCAGGTCTGTCGGTCTGTCATGTCAGTCAGGTCGGTCGGTCTTTCAGGTCTGTCAGTTCGGTCGGTCTGTCAGGTCTGTCGGTCTGTATGGTCTGTCATGTCGGTCGGTCTGTCAGGTCTGTCAGGTCGGTCGGTCAGTCAGTTCTGTCGGTCTGTCGGGTCTGTCAGGTCAGTCAGGTCTGTCAGGTCTGTCAGGTTGGTCGGTCTGTCAGGTCGGTCGGTCTGTTAGGTCTGCCGGTCTGTCAGGTCGGTCGGTCTGTCAGCTCTGACGGTCAGTCAGGTCTGGCGTTCTGTCAGGTCGGTCGGTCTGTCAGGTCTGTCAGTCAGTCAGGTCTGACGGTCTGTCAGTTTTATCAGGTAGGTCGGTCTGTCAGGTCGGTTGGTCTGTCAGGTCTGTCGGTCTGTCAGGTCTGTCGGTCAGTCAGTTCGGTCGGTCTGTCAGGTCGGTCGGTCTGTCAGCACTGTCGGTCAGTCAGGTCTTCCGTTCTGAAAGGTCTGTCGGTCTGTCAGGTCGGTCGGTCTGTCAGGTCTGTCGGTCAGTCAGTTCGGTCGGTCTGTCAGGTCGGTCGGTCTGTCAGGTCTTTCGGTCAGTCAGGTCTGTCGGTCTGTCAGGTCTGTCTGTCAGGTCTGTCGGTCTGTCAGGTCTGTCGGTCAGCCAGGTTTGTCGGTCAGTCAGGTCTGTCGGTCAGTCAGGTCTGTCGGTCTGTCAGGTCGTTAGGTCTGTCAGGTCTGTCGGTCTTTCAGGTCGTTCGATCAGTCAGGTCTGTCGGTCTGTCGGGTCTGTCGGTCTGTCAGGTCTGTCGGTCTGTCAGGTCGTTCGGTCTGTCAGGTCTATCGGTCAGTCAGGTCTGTCGGTCAGTCAGTTCGGTCGGTCTGTCAGGTCGGTCGGTCTGTCAGCACTGACGGTCAGTCAGGTCTTCCGTTCTGAAAGGTCGCTCGGTCAGTCAGGTCAGTCGGTCTGTCAGGACTGTCGGTCAGTCAGGTCTGTCGGTCAGTCAGGTCGGTCGGTCTTTCAGGTCTGTCGGTCAGTCAGGTCTGTCGGTCGGTCAGGTCTGTCGGTCGGTCAGGTCGCTCGGTCAGTCAGGTCAGTCGGTCTGTCAGGACTGTCGGTCAGTCAGGTCTGTCGGACAGTCAGGTCGTTCGGTCTGTCAGGTCTGTCAGGTTTGTCGGTCAGGTCCGTCAGGTCGGTCGGTCAGTCACGTCTGTCGGTCTGTCAGGTCGGTCGGTCTGTCAGAACTTTCAGGTCGGTCGGTCAGTGAGGTCTGTCAGGTCGGTCGGTCAGTGAGGTCTGTCGGTCTGTCAGGTCGGTCGGTCTGTCAGGTCGGTCGGTCTGTCAGGTCTGTCAGGTTGGTCGGTCTGTCAGGTCTGTCAGGTCGGTCGGTCTGTCAGGTCTGTCAGGTCGGTCGGTCAGTCAGGTCTGTCGGTCTGTCATGTCAGTCAGTTCGGTCGGTCTTTCAGGTCTGTCAGTTCGGTCGGTCTGTCAGGTCTGTCGGTCTGTATGGTCTGTCATGTCGGTCGGTCTGTCAGGTCTGTCAGGTCGGTCGGTCAGTCAGTTCTGTCGGTCTGTCGGGTCTGTCAGGTCAGTCAGGTCTGTCAGGTCTGTCAGGTTGGTCGGTCTGTCAGGTCGGTCGGTCTGTTAGGTCTGCCGGTCTGTCAGGTCGGTCGGTCTGTCAGCTCTGACGGTCAGTCAGGTCTGGCGTTCTGTCAGGTCGGTCGGTCGGTCTGTCAGGTCTGTCAGTCAGTCAGGTCTGACGGTCTGTCAGTTTTATCAGGTAGGTCGGTCTGTCAGGTCGGTTGGTCTGTCAGGTCTGTCGGTCTGTCAGGTCTGTCGGTCAGTCAGTTCGGTCGGTCTGTCAGGTCGGTCGGTCTGTCAGCACTGTCGGTCAGTCAGGTCTTCCGTTCTGAAAGGTCTGTCGGTCTGTCAGGTCGGTCGGTCTGTCAGGTCTGTCGGTCAGTCAGTTCGGTCGGTCTGTCAGGTCGGTCGGTCTGTCAGGTCTTTCGGTCAGTCAGGTCTGTCGGTCTGTCAGGTCTGTCTGTCAGGTCTGTCGGTCTGTCAGGTCTGTCGGTCAGCCAGGTTTGTCGGTCAGTCAGGTCTGTCGGTCAGTCAGGTCTGTCGGTCTGTCAGGTCGTTAGGTCTGTCAGGTCTGTCGGTCTTTCAGGTCGTTCGATCAGTCAGGTCTGTCGGTCTGTCGGGTCTGTCGGTCTGTCAGGTCTGTCGGTCTGTCAGGTCGTTCGGTCTTTCAGGTCTATCGGTCAGTCAGGTCTGTCGGTCAGTCAGTTCGGTCGGTCTGTCAGGTCGGTCGGTCTGTCAGCACTGACGGTCAGTCAGGTCTTCCGTTCTGAAAGGTCTGTCGGTCTGTCAGGTCGGTCGGTCTGTCAGGTCTGTCGGTCAGTCAGTTCGGTCGGTCTGGCAGGTCGGTCTTTCAGGTCTTTCGGTCAGTCAGGTCTGTCGGTCTGTCAGGTCTGTCTGTCTGTCAGGTCTGTCGGTCTGTCAGGTCTGTCGGTCAGCCAGGTTTGTCGGTCAGTCAGGTCTGTCGGTCAGTCAGGTCTGTCGGTCTGTCAGGTCGGTAGGTCTGTCAGGTCTGTCGGTCTTTCAGGTCGTTCAATCAGTCAGGTCTGTCGGTCTGTCGGGTCTGTCGGTCTGATAGGTCTGTCGGTCTGTCAGGTCGTTCGGTCTGTCAGGTCTATCGGTCAGTCAGGTCTGTCGGTGTGTCAGGTCTGTCGGTCTGTCAGGTCGGTCTGTCAGGTCTGTCGGTCAGTCAGTTCTGTCGGTCAGTCAGGTCTGTCGGACAGTCAGGTCTGTCAGGTCGGTCGGTCTGTCAGGTCTGTCGGTCAGTCAGGTCTGTCGGTCAGTCAGGTCTGTCGGTCAGTCAGGTCGGTCGGGGAGAAAGATCGGTCGGTCAGTCAGGTCGGTCGGTCTGTCAGGTCGGTCGGTCTGTCAGGTCTTTCAAGTCTGTCGGTCAGTCAGGTCTTTCAGGTCGGTCGGTCAGTCAGGTCGTTCGGTCAGTCAGGTCGGTCGGTCTGTCTGGTGTGTCAGGTCTGTCGGTCAGTTAGGTGAGTCCGGTCGGTCGGTCTGTGAGGTCTGTCGGTCAATCAGGTCGGTAGGTCAGTCAGGTCGGTCGGTCTGTCAGGTCTGTCGATCAGTCAGGTCGGTCGGTCAGTCAGGTCGGTCGGTCAGTCAGGTCGGTCGGTCTGTCAGGTCGGTCGGTCGGTCTGTCAGGACTGTCAAGTCTGTCGGTCAGTCAGGTCGTTCAGGTCGGTCGGTCTTTCAGGTCTGTCGGTCAGTCAGGTCGGTCGGTCAGTCAGGTCGTTCGGTCAGTCAGATCGGTCGGTCTGTCTGGTGTGTCAGGTCTGTCTGTCAGACAGGTGAGTCAGGTCGGTCGGTCTGTGGGGTCTGTCGGTCGGTCGGTCAGTCAGGTCGGTCAGTCTGTCAGGTGTGTCGGTCAGTCGGTCAGTCAGGTCGGTCGGTCTGTCAGGTCTGTCAGGTCAGTCAGTCAGTCAGGTCTGTCGGTCAGTCAGGTCTGTCGGTCAGTCAGGTCTGTCAGGTCAGTCAGGTCAGTCAGGTCAGTCGGTCAGTCAGGTCGGTCGGTCAGTCAGGTCTGTCAGGTCTGTCGGTCAGTCAGGTCTGTCAGGTCTGTCGGTCAGTCAGGTCGGTCTGTCAGGTCAGTCGGTCAGTCAGGTCTTTCAGGTCTGTCGGTCACTCAGGTCGGTCGGTCTGTCAGGTCAGTCGGTCAGCCACGTCTGTCGGTCTTTCAGGTCTGTCGGTCAGTCAGGTCTGTCGGTCAGTCAGGTGTGTCGGTCGGTCAGGTCGCTCGGTCAGTCAGGTCAGTCGGTCTGTCAGGACTCTCGGTCAGTCAGGTCTGTCGGTCAGTCAGGTCGGTCGGTCTTTCAGGTCTGTCGGTCAGTCAGGTCTGTCGGTCAGTCAGGTCTGTCGGTCGGTCAGGTCGCTCGGTCAGTCAGGTCAGTCGGTCTGTCAGGACTGTCGGTCAGTCAGGTCTGTCGGACAGTCAGGTCGTTCGGTCTGTCAGGTCTGTCAGGTTTGTCGGTCAGGTCCGTCAGGTCGGTCGGTCAGTCACGTCTGTCGGTCTGTCAGGTCGGTCGGTCTGTCAGAACTTTCAGGTCGGTCGGTCAGTGAGGTCTGTCAGGTCGGTCGGTCTGTCAGAACTTTCAGGTCGGTCGGTCAGTGAGGTCTGTCGGTCTGTCAGGTCGGTCGGTCTGTCAGGTCGGTCGGTCTGTCAGGTCTGTCAGGTTGGTCGGTCTGTCAGGTCTGTCAGGTCGGTCGGTCTGTCAGGTCTGTCAGGTCGGTCGGTCAGTCAGGTCTGTCGGTCTGTCATGTCAGTCAGGTCGGTCGGTCTTTCAGGTCTGTCAGTTCGGTCGGTCTGTCAGGTCTGTCGGTCTGTCAGGTCTGTCATGTCGGTCGGTCTGTCAGGTCTGTCAGGTCGGTCGGTCAGTCAGTTCTGTCGGTCTGTCGGGTCTGTCAGGTCAGTCAGGTCTGTCAGGTCTGTCAGGTTGGTCGGTCTGTCAGGTCTGTCAGTTCGGTCGGTATGTCAGGTCGGTCGGTCTGTTAGGTCTGCCGGTCTGTCAGGTCGGTCGGTCTGTCAGCTCTGACGGTCAGTCAGGTCTGGCGTTCTGTCAGGTCGGTCGGTCGGTCTGTCAGGTCGGGCGGTCTGTCAGGTCTGTCAGGTCGGTCGGTCTGTCAGGTCTGTCAGTCAGTCAGGTCTGACGGTCTGTCAGTTTTATCAGGTTTTTCGGTCTGTCAGGTCGGTTGGTCTGTCAGGTCTGTCGGTCTGTCAGGTCTGTCGGTCAGTCAGTTCGGTCGGTCTGTCAGGTCGGTCGGTCTGTCAGCACTGTCGGTCAGTCAGGTCTTCCGTTCGGAAAGGTCTGTCGGTCTGTCAGGTCGGTCGGTCTGTCAGGTCTGCCGGTCAGTCAGTTCGGTCGGTCTGTCAGGTCGGTCGGTCTGTCAGGTCTTTCGGTCAGTCAGGTCTGTTGGTCTGTCAGGTCTGTCTGTCAGTCAGGTCTGTCGGTCTGTCAGGTCTGTCGGTCAGCCAGGTTTGTCGGTCAGTCAGGTCTGTCGGTCAGTCAGGTCTGTCGGTCTGTCAGGTCGGTAGGTCTGTCAGGTCGGTAGGTCTGTCAGGTCTGTCGGTCTGTCAGGTCTGTCGGTCAGTTAGGTCTGTCGGTCTGTCAGGTCTGTCGGTCAGTCAGGTCTGTCGGTCTGTCGGTCCGTTGGTCAGTCAGGTGTGTCGGTCAGTCAGGTCTGTCGGTCTGTCAGTTCTGTCGGTCAGTCAGGTCGTTCGGTCTGTCAGGTCTCTCGGTCTGTCATGATGGTCTGACAGGTCTGTCGGTCAGTCAGGTCTGTTGGTCAGTCAGGTCTGTCGGTCAGTCAGGTCTGTCGATCTGTCAGGTCTGTCGGTCAGTCAGGTCTGTCGGTCAGTCAGGTCTGTCGGTCAGTCAGGTCTGTCGGTCTGTCAGGTCTGTCAGTCAGTCAGGTCTGACGGTCTGTCAGTTTTATCAGGTTGGTCGGTCTGTCAGGTCGGTTGGTCTGTCAGGTCTGTCGGTCTGTCAGGTCTGTCGGTCAGTCAGTTCGGTCGGTCTGTCAGGTCGGTCGGTCTGTCAGCACTGTCGGTCAGTCAGGTCTTCCGTTCGGAAAGGTCTGTCGGTCTGTCAGGTCTGTCGGTCTGTCAGGTCTGTCGGTCAGTCAGTTCGGTCGGTCTGTCAGGTCGGTCTTTCAGGTCTTTCGGTCAGTCAGGTCTGTCGGTCTGTCAGGTCTGTCTGTCAGGTCTGTCGGTCTGTCAGGTGTGTCGGTCAGCCAGGTTTGTCGGTCAGTCAGGTCTGTCGGTCAGTCAGGTCTGTCGGTCTGTCAGGTCGGTAGGTCTGTCAGGTCTGTCGGTCTTTCAGGTCGTTCGATCAGTCAGGTCTGTCGGTCTGTCAGGTCTGTCGGTCTGATAGGTCTGTCGGTCTGTCAGGTCGTTCGGTCTGTCAGGTCTATCGGTCAGTCAGGTCTGTTGGTGTGTCAGGTCTGTCGGTCTGTCAGGTCGGTCTGTCAGGTCTGTCGGTCAGTCAGTTCTGTCGGTCAGTCAGGTCTGTCGGACAGTCAGGTCTGTCAGGTCGGTCGGTCTGTCAGGTCTGTCGGTCAGTCAGGTCTGTCGGTCAGTCAGGTCTGTCGGTCAGTCAGGTCGGTCGGGGAGAAAGATCGGTCGGTCAGTCAGGTCGGTCGGTCTGTCAGGTCTGTCGGTCAGCCAGGTTTGTCGGTCAGTCAGGTCTGTCGGTCAGTCAGGTCTGTCGGTCTGTCAGGTCGGTAGGTCTGTCAGGTCGGTAGGTCTGTCAGGTCTGTCGGTCAGTTAGGTCTGTCGGTCTGTCAGGTCTGTCGGTCAGTCAGGTCTGTCGGTCTGTCGGTCCGTTGGTCAGTCAGGTGTGTCGGTCAGTCAGGTCTGTCGGTCTGTCAGTTCTGTCGGTCAGTCAGGTCGTTCGGTCTGTCAGGTCTCTCGGTCTGTCAGGTTGGTCTGACAGGTCTGTCGGTCAGTCAGGTCTGTCGGTCAGTCAGGTCTGTCGGTCAGTCAGGTCTGTCGATCTGTCAGGTCTGTCGGTCAGTCAGGTCTGTCGGTCAGTCAGGTCTGTCGGTCAGTCAGGTCTGTCGGTCTGTCAGGTCTGTCAGGTCTGTCGGTCTCTCAGGTCTGTCGGTCAGTCAGGTCTGTCGGTCAGTCAGGTCTGTCGGTCCGTCAGATCTGTCGGTCTGTCAGGTCTGTGGGTCTGTCAGGTCTGCCGGTCTGTCAGGTCTGTTTGTCTGTCAGGTCAGTCGGTCTGTCAGGTCTGTCAGGTTTGTCGCTCTGTCAGGTCGGTCGGTCTGTCAGGTCTGTCGGTCAGTCAGGTCTGTCGGTCTGTCAGGTCTGTCAGTCAGTCAGGTCTGTCAGGTCTGTCGGTCTGTCGGTCTGTCAGTTCGGTCGGTCAGTCGGTCTGTCAGGTCTCTCAGGTCGGTCGGTCTGTCAGGTCTCTCGGTCAGTCAGGTCTTTCGGTCAGTCAGGTCTGTCAGGTCAGTCGGTGTGTCAGGTCTGTCGGTCAGTCAGGTCTGTCGGACAGTCAGGTCGGTTGGTCGGCCAGTCAGGTCGGTCTGTCCGTCAGGTCGGTCGGTCTGTGAGGTCTGCGGTCACTCAGGTCGGTCGGTCAGTCAGGTCTATCTATCACAGGTCTGTCGGTCAGTTAGGTCAGTCGGTCATTCAGGTATGTCTGTCAGTCAGGTCTGTCGGTCAGTCAGGTCTGTCGGTGTGTCAGGTGTGTCGGTCTGTCGGTCTGTCAGGTCGGTCGGTCTGTCAGGTCTGTCAGGTCCGTCGGTCTGTCCATTCTGTCAGGTCGGTCGGTCTGTCAGGTCGGTCGGTCAGTCAGGTCTGTCGGTCTGTCAGGTCAGTCAGGTCGGTCGGTCTGTCAGGTCTGTCAGGTCGATCGTTCTGTCAGGTCTGTCGGTCTGTCAGGTCTGTCAGGTCGGTCGGTCTGTCAGGTCTGTCAGGTCGGTCGGTCAGTCAGGTCTGTAGGTCTGTCAGGTCGGTCGGTATGTCAGTCTGTCGATCAGTCAGGTCTGTCGGTCTGTCAGGTCTGTCAGGTCGGTTGGTATGTCAGGTCGGTCGGTCTGTCAGGTCTGTCGGGCTGTCAGGGCTGTCGGTCAGTCAGGTCTGTAGTTCTGTCAGGTCGGTCGGTCTGTCAGGTCGGGCGGTCTGTCAGGTCTGTCAGGTCGGTCGGTCTGTCAGGTCTGTCGGTCAGTCAGGTCTGTCGGCCTTTCAGGTCTGTCAGGTCGGTTGGTCTGTCAGGTCGGTTGGTCTGTCAGGTCGGTCGGTCTGTCAGGTCTGTCGGTCTGTCAGGTCTGTCGGTCAGTCAGGTCGGTCGGTCTGTCAGGTCGGTTGGTCTGTCAGGTCTCTCGGTGCGTCAGGTCTGTCGGTCTGACAGGTCGGTCGGTGTGTCAGGTCTGTCGGTCTGTCAGGTCTGTCCGTCAGTCAGGTCTGTTGGTCAGTCAGGTCGGTCGGTCTGTCAGGTCTGTCAGGTCGGTCGGTCAGTCAGGTCTGTCGGTCAGTCAGTTCGGTCGGTCTGTCAGTCGGTCGGTCTGTCAGGTCTTTCGGTCAGTCAGGTCTGTCGGTCTGTCAGGTCTGTCTGTCTGTCAGGTCTGTCGGTCTGTCAGGTCTGTCAGTTCGGTCGGTCAGTCGGTCTGTCAGGTCTCTCAGGTCGGTCGGTGTGTCAGGTCTGTCGGTCAGTCAGGGCTGTCGGACAGTCAGGTCGGTTGGTCGGCCAGTCAGGTCGGTCAGTCCGTCAGGTCGGTCGGTCTGTGAGGTCTGCGGTCACTCAGGTCGACGGTCAGTCAGGTCTATCGATCAGTCAGGTCTGTCGGTCAGTTAGGTCAGTCGGTCAGTCAGGTATGTCTGTCAGTCAGGTCTGTCGGTCAGTCAGGTTTGTCGGTGTGTCAGGTGTGTCGGTCTGTCGGTCTGTCAGGTCCGTCGGTCTGTCAGGTCTGTCAGGTCCGTCGGTCTGTCCATTCTGTCAGGTCGGTCGGTCTGTCAGGTCTGTCAGGTCGGTCGGTCAGTCAGGTCTCTCGGTCTGTCAGGTCAGTCAGGTCGGTCGGTCTGTCAGGTCTGTCAGGTCGATCGTTCTGTCAGGTCTGTCGGTCTGTCAGGTCTGTCAGGTCGGTCGGTCTGTCAGGTCTGTCAGGTCGGTCGGTCAGTCAGGTCTGTAGGTCTGTCAGGTCGGTAGGTATGTCAGGTCTGTCGATCAGTCAGGTCTGTCGGTCTGTCAGGTCTGTCAGGTCGGTGGGTATGTCAGGTCGGTGGGTCTGTCAGGTCTGTCGGGCTGTCAGGGCTGTCGGTCAGTCAGGTCTGTCGTTCTTTCAGGTCGGTCGGTCTGTCAGGTCGGGCGGTCTGTCAGGTCTGTCAGGTCGGTCGGTCTGTCAGGTCTGTCGGTCAGTCAGGTCTGTCGGCCTTTCAGGTCTGTCAGGTCGGTCGGTCTGTCAGGTCGGTTGGTCTGTCAGGTCGTTCGGTCAGTCAGGTCTGTCGGTCAGTCAGGTCTGTCGGTCAGTCAGGTCTGTCGATCTGTCAGGTCTGTCGGTCAGTCAGGTCTGTCGGTCAGTCAGGTCTGTCGGTCAGTCAGGTCTGTCGGTCTGTCAGGTCTGTCAGGTCTGTCGGTCTCTCAGGTCTGTCGGTCAGTCAGGTCTGTCGGTCAGTCAGGTCTGTCGGTCCGTCAGATCTGTCGGTCTGTCAGGTCTGTGGGTCTGTCAGGTCTGCCGGTCTGTCAGGTCCGTTTGTCTGTCAGGTCAGTCGGTCTGTCAGGTCTGTCAGGTTTGTCGCTCTGTCAGGTCGGTCGGTCTGTCAGGTCTGT
The DNA here is from genome assembly GCA_030765045.1 of Tenodera sinensis. Lineage (NCBI taxonomy): Eukaryota > Metazoa > Arthropoda > Insecta > Mantodea > Mantidae > Tenodera > Tenodera sinensis. The sequence continues at coordinate 79,113,440 of CM060969.1, read as the reverse complement.
CGGTCAGTCAGGTCTGTCGGTCTGTCAGGTCTGTCAGTCAGTCAGGTCTGTCAGGTCTGTCGGTCTGTCGGTCTGTCAGTTCGGTCGGTCTGTCAGGTCTCTCAGGTCGGTCGGTCTGTCAGGTCTCTCGGTCAGTCAGGTCTTTCGGTCAGTCAGGTCTGTCAGGTCAGTCGGTGTGTCAGGTCTGTCGGTCAGTCAGGTCTGTCGGACAGTCAGGTCGGTTGGTCGGCCAGTCAGGTCGGTCTGTCCGTCAGGTCGGTCGGTCTGTGAGGTCTGCGGTCACTCAGGTCGGTCGGTCAGTCAGGTCTATCTATCACAGGTCTGTCGGTCAGTTAGGTCAGTCGGTCAGTCAGGTATGTCTGTCAGTCAGGTCTGTCGGTCAGTCAGGTGTGTCGGTGTGTCAGGTGTGTCGGTCTGTCGGTCTGTCAGGTCGGTCGGTCTGTCAGGTCTGTCAGGTCCGTCGGTCTGTCCATTCTGTCAGGTCGGTCGGTCTGTCAGGTCGGTCGGTCAGTCAGGTCTGTCGGTCTGTCAGGTCAGTCAGGTCGGTCGGTCTTTCAGGTCTGTCAGGTCGATCGTTCTGTCAGGTCTGTCGGTCTGTCAGGTCTGTCAGGTCGGTCGGTCTGTCAGGTCTGTCAGGTCGGTCGGTCAGTCAGGTCTGTAGGTCTGTCAGGTCGGTCGGTATGTCAGGTCTGTCGATCAGTCAGGTCTGTCGGTCTGTTAGGTCTGTCAGGTCGGTTGGTATGTCAGGTCGGTCGGTCTGTCAGGTCTGTCGGGCTGTCAGGGCTGTCGGTCAGTCAGGTCTGTCGTTCTGTCAGGTCGGTCGGTCTGTCAGGTCGGGCGGTCTGTCAGGTCTGTCAGGTCGGTCGGTCTGTCAGGTCTGTCGGTCAGTCAGGTCTGTCGGCCTTTCAGGTCTGTCAGGTCGGTCGGTCTGTCAGGTCGGTTGGTCTGTCAGGTCGGTCGGTCTGTCAGGTCTGTCGGTCTGTCAGGTCTGTCGGTCAGTCAGGTCGGTCGGTCTGTCAGGTCGGTTGGTCTGTCATGTCTCTCGGTGTGTCAGGTCTGTCGGTCTGACAGGTCGGTCGGTCTGTCAGGTCTGTCGGTCTGTCAGGTCTGTCCGTCAGTCAGGTCTGTTGGTCAGTCAGGTCGGTCGGTCTGTCAGGTCTGTCAGGTCGGTCTGTCAGTCAGGTCTGTCGGTCAGTCAGTTCGGTCGGTCTGTCAGTCGGTCGGTCTGTCAGGTCTTTCGGTCAGTCAGGTCTGTCGGTCTGTCAGGTCTGTCTGTCTGTCAGGTCTGTCGGTCTGTCAGGTCTGTCAGTTCGGTCGGTCAGTCGGTCTGTCAGGTCTCTCAGGTCGGTCGGTGTGTCAGGTCTGTCGGTCAGTCAGGTCTGTCGGACAGTCAGGTCGGTTGGTCGGCCAGTCAGGTCGGTCAGTCCGTCAGGTCGGTCGGTCTGTGAGGTCTGCGGTCACTCAGGTCGGTCGGTCAGTCAGGTCTATCGATCAGTCAGGTCTGTCGGTCAGTTAGGTCAGTCGGTCAGTCAGGTATGTCTGTCAGTCAGGTCTGTCGGTCAGTCAGGTCTGTCGGTGTGTCAGGTGTGTCGGTCTGTCGGTCTGTCAGGTCGGTCGGTCTGTCAGGTCTGTCAGGTCCGTCGGTCTGTCCATTCTGTCAGGTCGGTCGGTCTGTCAGGTCTGTCAGGTCGGTCGGTCAGTCAGGTCTCTCGGTCTGTCAGGTCAGTCAGGTCGGTCGGTCTGTCAGGTCTGTCAGGTCGATCGTTCTGTCAGGTCTGTCGGTCTGTCAGGTCTGTCAGGTCGGTCGGTCTGTCAGGTCTGTCAGGTCGGTCGGTCAGTCAGGTCTGTAGGTCTGTCAGGTCGGTAGGTATGTCAGGTCTGTCGATCAGTCAGGTCTGTCAGGTCTGTCAGGTCGGTGGGTATGTCAGGTCGGTGGGTCTGTCAGTTCTGTCGGGCTGTCAGGGCTGTCGGTCAGTCAGGTCTGTCGTTCTGTCAGGTCGGTCGGTCTGTCAGGTCGGGCGGTCTGTCAGGTCTGTCAGGTCGGTCGGTCTGTCAGGTCTGTCGGTCAGTCAGGTCTGTCGGCCTTTCAGGTCTGTCAGGTCGGTCGGTCTGTCAGGTCGGTTGGTCTGTCAGGTCGTTCGGTCTGTCAGGTCTGTCGGTCTGTCAGCTCCGTCGGTCAGTCAGGTTGGTCGGTCTGTCAGGTCGGTTGGCCTGTCAGGTCTCTCGGTGTGTCAGGTCTGTCGATCTGACAGGTCGGTCGGTCTGTCAGGTCTGTCGGTCTGTCAGGTCTGTCCGTCAGTCAGGTCTGTCGGTCAGTCAGGTCGGTCGGTCTGTCAGGTCTTTCATGTCGGTCGGTCAGTCAGGTCTGTCGGTCAGTCAGTTCGGTCGGTCTGTCAGGTCGGTCGGTCTGTCAGGTCTTTCGGTCAGTCAGGTCTGTCGGTCTGTCAGGTCTGTCTGTCTGTCAGGTCTGTCGGTCAGCCAGGTTTCTCGGTCAGTCAGGTCTCTCGGTCAGTCAGGTCTGTCGGTCTGTCAGGTCGGTAGGTCTGTCAGGTCTGTCGGTCTTTCAGGTCGTTCGATCAGTCAGGTCTGTCGGTCTGTCGGGTCTGTCGGTCTGTCAGGTCTGTCGGTCTGTCAGGTCGTTCGGTCTGTCAGGTCTATCGGTCAGTCAGGTCTGTCGGTGTGTCAGCTCTGTCGGTCTGTCAGGTCGGTCGGTCTGTCAGGTCTGTCGGTCAGTCAGGTCTGTCGGTCTGTCAGGTCTGTCGGTCAGTTAGGTCTGTCGGTCTGTCAGGTCTGTCGGTCAGTCAGGTCTGTCGGTCTGTCGGTCCGTTGGTCAGTCAGGTCTGTCGGTCAGTCAGGTCTGTCGGTCTGTCAGTTCTGTCGGTCAGTCAGGTCGTTCGGTCTGTCAGGTCTCTCGGTCTGTCAGGTTGGTCTGACAGGTCTGTCGGTCAGTCAGGTCTGTCGGTCAGTCAGGTCTGTCGATCTGTCAGGTCTGTCGGTCAGTCAGGTCTGTCGGTCAGTCAGGTCTGTCGGTCTGTCAGGTCTGTCGGTCTGTCAGGTCTGTCGGTCAGTCAGGTCTGTCGGTCAGTCAGGTTTGTCGGTCCGTCAGGTCTGTCGGTCTGTCAGGTCTGTGGGTCTGTCAGGTCTGTCTGTCTGTCAGGTCAGTCGGTCTGTCAGGTCTGTCAGGTTTGTAGCTCTGTCAGGTCGGTCGGTCTGTCAGGACTGTCGGTCAGTCAGGTCTGTCGGTCTGTCAGGTCTGTCAGTCAGTCAGGTCTGTCAGGTCTGTCGGTCTGTCGGTCTGTCAGTTCGGTCGGTCAGTCGGTCTGTCAGGTCTCTCAGGTCGGTCGGTCTCTCAGGTCTCTCGGTCACTCAGGTCTGTCGGTCAGTCAGCTCTGTAAGGTCGGTCGGTCTGTTAGGTCTGTCGGTCAGTCAGTACTATCGGTCAGTCAGGTCTGTCGGTCAGTCAGGTCGGTTTGTCGGCCAGTCAGGTCGGTCAGTCCGTCAGGTCGGTCGGTCTGTGAGGTCTGCGGTCACTCAGGTCGGTCGGTCAGTCAGGTCTATCGATCAGTCAGGTCTATCGGTCAGTTAGGTCAGTCGGTCAGTCAGGTATGTCTGTCAGTCAGGTCTGTCGGTCAGTCAGGTCTGTCGGTGTGTCAGGTGTGTCGGTCTGTCGGTCTGTCAGGTCGGTCGGTCTGTCAGGTCTGTCAGGTCCGTCGGTCTCTCCATTCTGTCAGGTCGGTCGGTCTGTCAGGTCTGTCAGGTCAGTCGGTCAGTCAGATCTGTCGGTCTGTCAGGTCAGTCAGGTCGGTCGGTCTGTCAGGTCTGTCAGGTCGATCGTTCTGTCAGGTATGTCGGTCTGTCAGGTCTGTCAAGTCGGTCGGTCTGTCAGGTCGATCAGGTCGGTCGGTCAGTCAGGTCTGTAGGTCTGTCAGGTCGGTGGGTATGTCAGGTCTGTCGGTCAGTCAGGTCTGTCAGGTCGGTTGGTATGTCAGGTCGGTCGGCCTGTCAGGTCTGTCGGGCTGTCAGGGCTGTCGGTCAGTCAGGTCTGTCGTTCTGTCTGGTCGGTTGGTCTGTCAGGTCGGGCGGTCTGTCAGGTCTGTCAGGTCGGTCGGTCTGTCAGGTCTGTCGGTCAGTCAGGTCCGTCGGCCTTTCAGGTCTGTCAGGTCGGTCGGTCTGTCAGGTCGGTTGGTCTTTCAGGTCGGTCGGTCTGTCAGGTCTTTCGGTCTGTCAGGTCTGTCGGTCAGTCAGGTCGGTCGGTCTGTCAGGTCGGTTGGTCTGTCAGGTCTCTCGGTGTGTCAGGTCTGTCGGTCTGACAGGTCGGTCGGTCTGTCAGGTCTGTCGGTCTGTCAGGTCTGTCCGTCAGTCAGGTGTGTCGGTCAGTCAGGTCGGTCGGTCTGTCAGGTCTGTCAGGTCGGTCGGTCAGTCAGGTCTGTAGGTCTGTCAGGTCGGTCGGTATGTCAGGTCTGTCGATCAGTCAGGTCTGTCGGTCTGTCAGGTCTGTCGTTCTGTCAGGTCGGTCGGTCTGTCAGGTCGGGCGGTCTGTCAGGTCTGTCAGGTCGGTCGGTCTGTCAGGTCTGTCGGTCAGTCAGGTCTGTCGGCCTTTCAGGTCTGTCAGGTCGGTCGGTCTGTCAGGTCGGTTGGTCTGTCAGGTCGGTCGGTCTGTCAGGTCTGTCGGTCTGTCAGGTCTGTCGGTCAGTCAGGTCGGTCGGTCTGTCAGGTCGGTTGGTCTGTCAGGTCTCTCGGTGTGTCAGGTCTGTCGGTCTGACAGGTCCGTCGGTCTGTCAGGTCTGTCGGTCTGTCAGGTCTGTCCGTCAGTAAGGTCTGTCGGTCAGTCAGGTCTGTCGGTCTGTCGGTCTGTTGGTCAGTCAGGTCTGTCGGTCAGTCAGGTCTGTCAGGTCTGTCGGTCTGTCGGTCTGTCAGGTCGGTCGGTCTGTCGGTCTGTCAGGTCTCTCAGGTCGGTCGGTCTGTCAGGTCTGTCGGTCAGTCAGGTCTGTCGGTCAGTCAGGTCTGTCAGGTCGGTCGGTCTGTTTGGTATGTCCGTCAGTCAGGTCGGTCGGTCAGTCAGGTCTGTCGCTCAGTCAGGTCGGTCGGTCTGTCAGGTCTGTCGGTCAGTCTGGTCAGTCAGGTCGGTCGGTCTGTCAGGTCTGTCGTTCGGTCGGTCAGTCAGGTCGGTCGGTCTGTCAGCTCTGTCAGGTCTCCCGTCAGTCGGTCAGTCAGGTCGGGCGGTCTGTCAGCACAGTCGGTCAGTCAGGTCTGTCAGGTCGGTCAGTCAGGTCTGTCAGGTCTGTCATGTTAGTCAGGTCAGTCGGTCAGTCAGGTCGGTCGGTCAGTCAGGTCTGTCAGGTCTGTCGGTCAGTCAGGTCTGTCAGGTCTGTCAGGTCTGTCGGGCAGTCAGGTCGGTCGGTCTGTCAGGTCAGTCGTTCAGTCAGGTTTGTCAGGTCTGTCGGTCAGTCAGGTCGGTTGGTCAGTCAGTTCTGTCAGGTCAGTCGGTCAGTCAGGTTGGTCGGTCTGTCAGGTCTGTCAGGTCTGTCGGCCTGTCAGGTCAGTCGGCCTGTCAGGTCTGTTGGTCTGTCAGGTCTGTCGGTCTGTCAGGTCTGTCGTTCAGTCAGGTCGGTCGGTCTGTCAGGTCTGTCAGGTCAGTCGGTCAGCCAGGTCTGTCAGGTCTGTCGGTCAGTCAGGTCTGTTGTTCAGCCAGGTCTGTCGGTCAAACAGGTCGGTCGGTCTGTCAGGATTGTCAGGTCTGTCAGGTCAGTCGTTCTGTCAGGTCAGTCAGTCAGTAAGGTCAGTCAGGTCTGTCGGTCAGTCAGGTCTGTCAGTTCTGTCGATCAGTCGGTCAGTCAGATCTGTCAGGTCAGTCGGTCAGTCAGGTCTGTACGGTCTGTCGGTCAGTCAGGTCGGTCTGTCAGGTCTGTCAGGTCAGTCGGTCAGTCAGGTCTGTCAGGTCTGTCAGGTCGGTCGGCCTGTCAGGTCTGTCGGTCAGTCAATTCGGTCGGGATGTCAGGTCTGTCAGGTCAGTCGGTCAGTCAGGTCTGTCGGTCAGTCAGGTCTGTGAGGTCGGTCGGTCTGTCAGGTCTGTCGGTCACTCAGGTCTTTCAGGTCTGTCAGGTCGGTCGGTCTGTCAGGTCTGTCAGGTCAGTCGGTCAGTCAGGTCTGTCAGGTCTGTCAGGTCGGTTCTTCTGTCAGGTCTGTCGGTCAGTCAGGTCGGTCAGGTCTGTCGGTCAGTCAGGTCAGTCAGGTCGGTCGGTCTGTCAGGTGTGTCGGTCGGTCGGTCAGTCAGGTCGGTCGGTCGGTCGGTCAGTCAGGTCGGTCGGTCAGTCAGGTCGGTCGCTCTGTCAGGTCTGTCGGTCAGTCAGGTCGGTCGGCTGTCAGGTCTGTCGGTCAGTCAGGTCGGTCGGTCTGTCAGGTCTGTCAGGTCTGTCAGCTCTGTCGGTCAGTTAGGTCGGTCGGTCTCTCAGGTCTGTAAGGTCTGTCGGTCAGTCAGGTCAGTCAGGTTTGTCGGTCAGTCAGGTCAGTCAGGTCGGTCGGTCAGTCAGGTCTGTCTGTCTGTCAGGTCAGTCAGGTCAGTTAGGTCAGGTAGGTCAGTCAGGTCAGTCAGGTCAATGAGGCCGGTCAGGTCGGTCAAGTCAGTCAGGTAAATGAGGTAAGTCAGGTCAGTCAGGTCAGTCAGGTCAGTCAGGTTGTTCGGTTAGTCAGGTCATTCAGGTCAGTCATTTCTGTCGGTCAGTCAGGTCAGTAATGTCGGTCGGTCTGTCAGGTCTTTCGGTCTGTCAGGTCGGTCGGTCAGTCAGGTCTCTCAGGTCAGTCTGTCTGTCAGGTATGTCGGTCAGTCAGGTCTGTCGGTCTGGCAGCATGGGTGGTCAGTCAGGTCTGTTGGTCTGTCATGTTGGTCAGTCAGGTCTGTCGGTCAGTCAGGTCTGTAAGGTCGGTCTGTTAGGTCTGTCGGTCAGTCAGGTCTGTCAGTCAGTCAGGTTTTTCGGTCAGTCAGGTCTTTCGGTCAGTCAGGTCTGTCAGTTCGGTCGGTCTGTCAGGTCTGTCGGTCAGTCAGGTGTGTCGGTCAGTCAGGTCGGTCGGTCAGTCCGTCAGGACGGTCGGTCTGTCAGGTCTGCGGTCAGTAGGTCCGTCGGTCGCTAAGGTCTATCGATCAGTCAGGTCTGTCGGTCAGTTAGGTCAGTTGGTGTGTCAGGTCTGTCGGTCTGTCAGGTCTGTCGGTCTGTCGGTCGGTTTAAGGTTGGTCGGTCTGTCGGTCTGTCAGGTCTCTCAGGTCGGTCGGTCTGTCAGGTCTGTCGGTCAGTCAGGTCTGTCGGTCAGTCAGGTCTGTCAGGTCGGTCGGTCTGTTTGGTCTGTCGGTCAGTCAGGTCGGTCGGTCAGTCAGGTCGGTCGCTCAGTCAGGTCGGTCTGTGAGGTCTGTCGGTCTGTCAGCTCTGTCAGGTCTCCCGTCAGTCGGTCAGTCAGGTCGGTCGGTCTGTCAGGTCAGTCGGTCAGTCAGGTCTGTCAGGTCGGTCGGTCAGTCAGGTCTGTCAGGTCTGTCATGTTAGTCAGGTCAGTCGGTCAGTCAGGTCGGTCGGTCAGTCAGGTCTGTCAGGTCTGTCGGTCAGTCAGGTCTGTCAGGTCTGTCGGGCAGTCAGGTCGGTCGGTCTGTCAGGTCAGTCGGTCAGTCAGGTTTGTCAGGTCTGTCGGTTAGTCAGGTCGGTTGGTCAGTCAGTTCTGTCAGGTCAGTCGGTCAGTCAGGTTGGTCGGTCTGTCATGTCTGTCAGGTCTGTCGGTCTGTCAGGTCAGTCGGTCTGTCAGGTCTGTGGGTCTGTCAGGTCTGTCGGTCTGTCAGGTCTGTCGTTCAGTCAGGTCGGTCGGTCTGTCAGGTCTGTCAGGTCAGTCGGTCTGTCAGGTCATTCGGTCAGCCAGGTTTGTCAGGTCTGTCGGTCAGTCAGGTCTGTTGTTCAGCCAGGTCTGTCGGTCAGACAGGTCGGTCGGTCTGTCAGGATTGTCAGGTCTGTCAGGTCAGTCGTTCTGTCAGGTCAGTCGGTCAGTAAGGTCAGTCAGGTCTGTCGGTCAGTCAGGTCTGTCAGGTCTGTCGGTCAGTCGCTCAGTCCGCTCTGTCAGGTCAGTCGGTCAGTCAGGTCAGTACGGTCCGTCGGTCAGTCAGGTCGGTCTGTCAGGTCTGTCAGGTTGGTCGGTCTGTCAGGTCTGTCAGGTCAGTCGGTCAGTCAGGTCTGTCGGTCAGTCAGGTCTGTCAGGTCAGTCGGTCTGTCAGGTCTGTCGGTCAGTCAGGTCTGTCAAGTCTGTCAGGTCGGTCGGTCTGTCAGGTCTGTCAGGTCAGTCGGTCAGTCAGATCTGTCAGGTCTGTCATATCGGTCGCTCAGCCAGGTCTGTCAGGTCAGTCGGTCAGTCAGGTCTGTCAGGTCTGTCAGGTCTGTCAGGTCTGTCGGTCAGTCAGGTCTGTCAGGTCGGTCAGGTCTGTCGGTCAGTCAGGTCAGTCAGGTCAGTCGGTCTGTCAGGTCTGTCGGTCGGTCAGTCAGGTCGGTCGTTGGGTCAGTCAGGTCGGTCGGTCGGTCAGTCAGGTCGGTCGGTCTGTCAGGTCTGTCGGTCAGTCAGGTCGGTCGGCTGTCAGGTCTGTCGGTCAGTGAGGTCAGTCAGGTCGGTCGGTCTGTCAGGTCTGTCAGCTATGTCAGCTCTGTCGGTCAGTTAGGTCGGTGAGTCTGTCAGGTCTGTAAGGTCTGTCGGTCAGTCAGGACAGTCAGGTCTATCGGTCAGTCAGGTCAGTCAGGTCAGTCAGGTCGGTCGGTCAGTCAGGTCGGTCTGTCTGTCAGGTATGTCAGGTCAGTCAGGTCAGTCAGGTCAGTCAGGTCAATGAGGTCGGTCAGGTCGTTCAGGTCAGTCAGGTCAGTCAGGTAAGTCAGGTCAGTCAGATCAGTCCGGTCAGTGGGGTCAGTCAGGTCGTTCGGTCAGTCAGGTCATTCGGGTCAGTCTTTTCTGTCGGTCAGTCAGGTCAGTATTGTCGGTCGGTCTGTCAGGTCTGTCGGTCTGTCAGGTCGGTCGGTCAGTCAGGTCTCTCAGGTCAGTCGGTCTGTCAGGTATGTCGGTCAGTCAGGTCTGTCGGTCTGTCAGAATGGTCGGTCAGTCAGGTCTATTGGTCTGTCATGTCGTGTCAGTCAGGTCTGTCGGTCAGTCAGAATGGTCGGTCAGTCAGGTCTGTCGGTCTGTCAGGTCTGTCGGTCTGTGAGGTCGGTCGGTCAGTCAGGTCTGTCGGTCTGTCAGGTCCTTCGGTCTGTCAGGTCTGTCGGTCTGTCAGGTCTGTCGGTCAGTCAGGCCTGTCGGTCAGTCAGGTCTGTCGGTCTGTCAGCTCGGTCGGTCAGTCAGGTCAGTCGGTCTGTTAGGTCGATCGGTCAGTCAGGTCTGTCGGTCTGTCAGGTCGGTCGGTCAGTGTGGTCGATCGGTCAGACACGTCTTTCGGTCTGACAGGTCTGTCGGTTTCAGGTCGGTCGGTCAGTCAGGTCTGTCGGTCAGTCAGGTCGGTCAGTCAGTCAGGTCTGTCGGTCAGTCAGGTCGGTCGGTCTTTCAGGTCTGTCGGTCAGTCAGCTCGGTCGGTCAGTCAGGTCTGTCGGTCTGTCAGGTCTGTCGGTCAGTCAGGTCTGTCGGTCAGTCAGGTCGGTCGGTCAGTCAGGTCTGTCGGTCTGTCAGGTCGGTCGGTCAGTCAGGTCTGTCGGTCAGTCAGGTCGGTCGGTCAGTCAGGTCTGTCGGTCAGTCAGGTCGGTCGGTCTGTCAGGTCTGTCGGTCAGTCAGGTCGGTCGCTCAGTCAGGTCGGTCGGTCTGTCAGGTCTGTCGGTCTGTCAGGTTTGTCTGTCATTCAGTTCTGTCGGTGTGTCAGGTCCTTCAGGTAATTCTGGTCGGTCGGTCTGTCAGGTCGGTCGGACTGTCAGGTCTGTCAGGTCGGTCGGTCTGTCAGGTCGGTCCGTCTGTGAGGTCGGTCGGTTAGTCAGGTCGGTCGGTCTGTCAGGTCTGTCAGGTAATTCAGGTCGGTCGGTCTGTCAGGTCTGTCAGGTCGGTAGGTCTGTCAGGTCGGTCCGTCTGTGAGGTCGGTCGGTTAGTCAGGTCGGTCGGTCTGTCAGGTCTGACAGGTAATTCAGGTCGTTCGGTCTGTCAGGTCTGTCAGGTCTGTCGTCTGTCAAGTCGGTCGGTCGGTCAGGTATTTCGGGTAGGTCGGTCTGTCAGGTCGGTCTGTCTCTCAGGTCGGTCGGTCATTCAGGTCTGTCAGGTAATTCAGGTCGGTCCGTTTGTCAGGTCCGTCGGTCTGTCAGGTCTGTCAGGTCTGTCAGGTAATTTAGGTCGTTCGTACTGTCAGGCCGGTCGGTTAGTCAGGTATGTCAGGTTGGTCCGTCTGTCAGGAATGTCGGTCTGTCAGGTCTGCCAGGTCGGTCCGTCTGTTAGTCGGTCGGTCTGTCAGGTCGGTAGGTCAGTCAGGTCGGTCGGTCTGTCAGGTCTGTCAGGTCGGTCCGTCTGTCAGATCTGTCGGTCAGTCACGTCTGGCAGGTTGGTCCGTCTGTCAGGTCGGTCGGACAGTCAGGTCTGTCAGGTCGGTGGGTCTGTCAGGTCGGTCGGTCAGTCAGGTCTGTCAGGTCGGTCCGTCAGTCCGGTCGGTCAGTCAGTCAGGTCGGTCGGTCTTTCAGGTCTGTCAGGTCGGTCGGTGTGTCAGGTCTGTCAGGTCGGTCGGTCTGTCAGGTCGGTCGGTCAGTCAGGTCTGTGAGGTTGGTCCGTCTGTGAGGTCGGTCGGTCGGTCAGTCAGGTCTGTCAGGTCGGTCCGTCTGTCAGGTCGGTCGGTCAGTCAGGTCTGTCAGGTCGATCCGTCTGGCAGGTCGGTCGGTCAGTAAGGTCTGTCAGGTCGTTGGGTCTGTCACGTCGGTCGGTCAGTCAGGTCTGTCAGGTCAGTCCGTCTGTCAGGTCGGTCGGTCAGTCAGGTCGGTCGGTCGGTCTGTCAGGTCTGTAAGGTAATTCAGGTCGGTCGGTCTGTGAGTTTGGCCGGTCTGTCTGACGGGTCGGTCAGGTCGGTCCGTCTGCCAGTTCGGTCGGTCTGTCAGGTCGGTGGGTGGGTCTGCCAGGTCGGTCGGTCTGTCATGTCGGTCGGTCTGTCAGGTTGGTCAGGTCTGTCTGTATGTCAGGTCGGTCGGTCTGTCAGGTCGGTCGGTCAGTCAGGTCTGTCGGTCAGTCAGGTCGGTCGGTCAGTCAGGTCTGTCGGTCAGTTAGGTCGGTCGGTCTGTCAGGTCTGTCGGTCAGTCAGGTCGGTCGGTCAGTCAGGTCGGTCGGTCTGTCAGGTCTGTCGGTCTGTCAGGTTTGTCGGTCATTCAGGTCTGTCGGTGTGTCAGGTCCTTCAGGTAATTCTGGTCGGTCGGTCTGTCAGGTCGGTCGGACTGTCAGGTCTGTCAGGTCGGTCCGTCTGTGAGGTCGGTCGGTTAGTCAGGTCGGTCGGTCTGTCAGGTCTGTCAGGTAATTCAGGTCGGTCGGTCTGTCAGGTCTGTCAGGTCGGTCTGTCTGTCAGGTCGGTCCGTCTGTGAGGTCGGTCGGTTAGTCAGGTCGGTCGGTCTGTCAGGTCTGTCAGGTAATTCAGGTCGTTCGGTCTGCCAGGTCGGTCGGTCTGTCATGTCGGTCGGTCTGTCAGGTTGGTCAGGTCTGTCGGTATGTCAGGTCGGTCGGTCTGTCAGCTCTGTCGGGCAGTCAGGTCTGTCGGTCAGTCAGGTCTGTTGGTCAGTCAGGTCATCCGTTCTGTCAGGTTGGTCGGTCTGTAAGGTCGGGCGGCCTGTCAGGTCTGTCAGGTCGGTCGGTCTGTCAGGTTTGTCGGTCAGTCAGGTCTGTCGGTCTGTCAGGTCTGTCAGGTCGGTCGGTCTGTCAGGTCGGTTGGTCTGTCAGGTCGGTCGGTCTGTCAGGTCTCTCAGGTCTGCCGGTCTGTCACGTCTGTCGGTCTGTCAGGTCGGTCGGTCTGTCAGGTCTGTCGGTCTGTCAGGTCTGTCGGTCAGTCAGGTCGGTCGGTCTGTCAGGTCGGTCGGTTATTCAGGTCTGTCGGTCAGTCAGGTCTGTCGGTCTGTCAGGTCGGTCGGTCTGTCAGGTCGGTCGGTCTGTCAGGTCTGTCGGTCTGTCAGGTCTGTCCGTCAGTCAGGTCTGTCGGTCAGTCAGGTCTGTCGGTCAGTCAGGTCTGTCGGGCTTTCAGGTCGGACGGTCTGTCAGGTATGTCGGTCTGTCAGGTCGGTCGGTCTGTCAGGTCTGTCGGTCTGTCAGGTCTGTCGGTCAGTCAGATCTGTCGGTCTGTCAGGTCTGTCGTTCTGTCAGGTCTGTCGGTCTGTCAGGTCGGTCAGTTTGTCAGGTCTGTCGGTCAGTCAGGTCTGTCGGTGTGTCAGGTCTGTCGGTCTGTCAGGTCGGTCGGTCTGTCAGGTCTGTCGGTCAGTCAGGTCTGTCGGTCTGTCAGGTCTGTCGGTCTGTCAGGTCCGTCGGTCTGTCAGGTTTGTCGGTCAGTCAGGTCTGTCAGGTCTGTAGGTCTGTCGGTCTGTCAGGTCGGTGTGTCTGTCGGTCTGTCAGGTCTCTCAGGTCGGTCTGTCAGGTCTGTCGGTCAGTCAGGTCTGTCGGTCAGTCAGGTCTGTAAGGCGGTCGGTCTGTTAGGTCTGTCGGTCAGTCAGGTCTGTCGGTCCGTCAGGTCTGTCGGTCAGTCAGGTCTGTCAGGTCGGTCGGTCTGTCAGGTCTGTCGGTCAGTGAGGTCTGTCGGTCAGTCAGGTCTGTCAGGTCTGTCGGTCAGTCAGGTCGGTCGGTCGGTCAGGTCTGTCAGGTCTGTCAGGTCAGTCGGTCAGTCAGGTCTGTCGGTCAGTCAGGTCTGTCAGGTCTGTCAGGTCGGTCGGTCTATCAGGTCTGTCAGTTCAGTTGGTCAGTCAGGTCTGTCAGGTCTGTCAGGTCGGTCGGTCTGTCAGGTCTGTCGGTCAGTCAGGTCTGTCGGTCTGTCAGGTCTGTGGGTTTTCACGTCTGCTCGGTTAGTCAGCTCTGTCGGTCAGTCGGGTCTGTCGGTCAGTCAGGTCGGTCGGTCAGTCAGGTCTGTCGGTCTGTCAGGTCGGTCGGTCAGTCAGGTCTGTCGGTCAGTCAGGTCGGTCGGTCAGTCAGGTCTGTCGGTCAGTCAGGTCGGTCGGTCTGTCAGGTCTGTCGGTCAGTCAGGTCGGTCGGTCAGTCAGGTCGGTCGGTCTGTCAGGTCTGTCGGTCTGTCAGGTCTGTCGGTCATTCAGGTCTGTCGGTGTGTCAGGTCCTTCATGTAATTCTGGTCGGTCGGTCTGTCAGGTCGGTCGGTCTGTCAGGTCCGTCAGGTCGGTCGGTCTGTCAGGTCGGTCCGTCTGTGAGGTCGGTCGGTTAGTCAGGTCGGTCGGTCTGTCAGGTCTGTCAGGTAATTCAGGTCGGTCGGTCTGTCAGGTCGGTCAGGTTGGTCCGTCTGTCAGGTCGGTCCGTCTGCCAAATAGGTCCGTCTGTGAGGTCGGTCAGTCAGTCAGGTCGGTCTGTCAGATCTGTCAGGTGATTCAGGTTTGTCGGACTGTCAAGTCTGTCAGGTCGTTCGGTCTGTCAGGTCGGTCAGTCTGTCAGGTCTGTCGTCTGTCAGGTCGGTCGGTCAGGTATTTCGGGTAGGTCGGTCTGTCAGGTCGGTCTGTCTCTGAGGTCGGTCGGCCATTCAGGTTTATCAGGTAATTCAGGTCGGTCCGTTTGTCAGTTCCGTCGGTCTGTCAGGTCTGTCAGGTCTGTCAGGTAATTTAGGTCGTTCGGACTGTCAGGCCGGTCGGTTAGTCAGGTATGTCAGGTTGGTCCGTCTGTCAGGAATGTCGGTCTGTCAGGTCTGCCAGGTCGGTCCGTCTGTTAGTCGGTCGGTCTGTCAGGTCGGTAGGTCAGTCAGGTCGGTCGGTCTGTCAGGTCTGTCAGGTCGGTCCGTCTGTCAGGTCTGTCGGTCAGTCACGTCTGGCAGCTTGGTCCGTCTGTCAGGTCGGTCGGACAGTCAGGTCTGTCAGGTCTGTCAGGTCGGTGGGTCTGTCAGGTCGGTCGGTCAGTCAGGTCTGTCAGGTCGGTCCGTCAGTTAGGTCGGTCGGTCAGTCAGGTCGGTCGGTCTTTCAGGTCTGTCAGGTCGGTCGGTGTGTCAGGTGTGTCAGGTCGGTCGGTCAGTCAGGTCTGTCAGGTTGGTCAGTCTGTGAGGTCGGTAGGTCAGTCAGGTCTGTCAGGTCGGTCCGTCTGTCAGGTCGGTCGGTCAGTCAGGTCTGTCAGGTCGATCCGTCTGTCAGGTCGGTCGGTCAGTAAGGTCTGTCAGGTCGTTGGGTCTGTCACGTCGGTCGGTCAGTCAGGTCTGTCAGGTCAGTCCGTCTGTCAGGTCGGTCGGTCAGTCAGGTCGGTCGGTCGGTCTGTCAGGTCTGTCAGGTAATTCAGGTCGGTCGGTCTGTGAGGTCGGCCGGTCGGTCTGTCGGGTAGGTCAGGTCGGTCCGTCTGCCAGGTCGGTCGGTCGGTCTGCCAGGTCGGTCGGTCTGTCATGTCGGTCGGTCTGTCAGGTCGGTCAGGTCTGTCGGTCTGTCAGGTTGGTCGGTATGTCAGGTCGGTCGGTCTGTCAGGTCTGTCGGGCTGTCAGGTCTGTCGGTCAGTCAGGTCTGTTGGTCAGTCAGGTCTGCCGTTCTGTCAGGTTGGTCGGTCTGTAAGGTCGGGCGGTCTGTCAGGTCGGTCGGTCTGTCAGGTCTGTCAGGTCTGTCGGTCTGTCAGGTCAGTCAGGTCTGTCGGTCTGTCAGGTCAGTCAGGTCGGTCGGTCTGTCATGTCGGTTGGTCTGTCAGGGTTTCAGGTCTATCAGGTCGGTCGGTCTGTCAGGTCTGTCAGGTCTGTCGTCTGTCAGGTCGGTCGGTCAGGTAATTCGGGTAGGTCGGTCTGTCTCTGAGGTCGGTCGACCATTCAGGTCTGTCAGGTAATTCAGGTCGGTCCGTTTGTCAGGTCCGTCGGTCTGTCAGGTCTGTCAGGTCTGTCAGGTAATTTAGGTCGTTCGGACTGTCAGGCCGGTCGGTTTGTCAGGTATGTCAGGTTGGTCCGTCTGTCAGGAATGTCGGTCTGTCAGGTCTGCCAGGTCGGTCCGTCTGTTGGTCGGTCTGTCAGGTCGGTAGGTCAGTCAGGTCGGTCGGTCTGTCAGGTCTGTCAGGTCCGTCCGTCTGTCAGGTCTGTCGGTCAGTCACGTCTGGCAGCTTGGTCCGTCTGTCAGGTCGGTCGGACAGTCAGGTCTGTCAGGTCTGTCAGGTCGGTGGGTCTGTCAGGTCGGTCGGTCAGTCAGGTCTGTCAGGTCGGTCCGTCGGTCAGGTCGGTCGGTCAGTCAGGTCGGTCGGTCTTTCAGGTCTGTCAGGTCGGTCGGTGTGTCAGGTCTTTCAGGTCGGTCGGTCAGTCAGGTCTGTCAGGTTGGTCAGTCTGTGAGGTCGGTAGGTCAGTCAGGTCTGTCAGGTCGGTCCGTCTGTCAGGTCGGTCGGTCGGTCAGTCAGGTCTATCAGGTCGATCCGTCTGTCAGGTCGGTCGGTCAGTAAGGTCTGTCAGGTCGGTCGGGCTTTCAGGTCGGTCCGTCTGTGAGGTCGGTCGGTTAGTCAGGTCGGTCGGTCTGTCAGGTCTGTCAGGTAATTCAGGTCGGTCGGTCTGTCAGGTCTGTCAGGTCGGTCGGTCTGTCAGGTCGGTCCGTCTGTGAGGTCGGTCGGTTAGTCAGGTCGGTCGGTCTGTCAGGTCTGTCAGGTAATTCAGGTCGTTCGGTCTGCCAGGTCGGTCGGTCTGTCATGTCGGTCGGTCTGTCAGGTTGGTCAGGTCTGTCGGTATGTCAGGTCGGTCGGTCTGTCAGGTCGGTCAGTCTGTCAGGTCTGTCGTCTGTCAGGTCTGTCAGGTCTGTCAGGTAATTTAGGTCGTTCGGACTGTCAGGCCGGTCGGTTAGTCAGGTATGTCAGGTTGGTCCGTCTGTCAGGAATGTCGGTCTGTCAGGTCTGCCAGGTCGGTCCGTCTGTTAGTCGGTCGGTCTGTCAGGTCGGTAGGTCAGTCAGGTCGGTCGGTCTGTCAGGTCTGTCAGGTCGGTCCGTCTGTCAGGTCTGTCGGTCAGTCACGCCTGGCAGCTTGGTCCGTCTGTCAGGTCGGTCGGACAGTCAGGTTTGTCAGGTCTGTCAGGTCGGTGGGTCTGTCAGGTCGGTGGGTCTGTCAGGTCGGTCGGTCAGTCAGGTCTGTCAGGTCGGTCCGTCAGTCAGGTCGGTCGGTCAGTCAGGTCGGTCGGTCTTTCAGGTCTGTCAGGTCGGTCGGTGTGTCAGGTCTGTCAGGTCGGTCGGTCAGTCAGGTCTGTTAGGTTGGTCAGTCTGTGAGGTCGGTAGGTCAGTCAGGTCTGTCAGGTCGGTCCGTCTGTCAGGTCGGTCGGTCAGTCAGGTCTGTCAGGTCGATCCGTCTGTCAGGTCGGTCGGTCAGTAAGGTCTGTCAGGTCGTTGGGTCTGTCACGTCGGTCGGTCAGTCAGGTCTGTCAGGTCAGTCCGTCTGTCAGGTCGGTCGGTCAGTCAGGTCGGTCGGTCGGTCTGTCAGGTCTGTCAGGTAATTCAGGTCGGTCGGTCTATGAGGTCGGCCGGTCGGTCTGTCGGGTCGGTCAGGTCGGTCCGTCTGCCAGGTCGGTCGGTCGGTCTGCCAGGTCGGTCGGTCTGCCAGGTCGGTCGGTCTGTCATGTCGGTCGGTCTGTCAGCTCGGTCAGGCCTGTCGGTCTGTCAGGTTGGTCGGTATGTCAGGTCGGTCGGTCTGTCAGGTCTGTCGGGCTGTCAGGTCTGTCGGTCAGTCAGGTCTGTTGGTCAGTCAGGTCTGCCGTTCTGTCAGGTTGGTCGGTCTGTAAGGTCGGGCGGTCTGTCAGGTCTGTCAGGTCGGTCGGTCTGTCAGGTCTGTCAGGTCTGTCGGTCTGTCAGGTCAGTCAGGTCTGTCGGTCTGTCAGGTCAGTCAGGTCGGTCGGTCTGTCAGGTCGGTTGGTCTGTCAGGTCTGTCAGGTCTGTCAGGTTGGTCGGTCTGTCAGGTCTGTCAGGTCTGCCGGTCAGTCAGGTCTGTCGGTCTGTCAGGTCGGTCGGTCTGTCAGGTCTGTCGGTCTGTCAGGTATGTCGGTCAGTCAGGTCGGTCGGTCTGTCAGGTTGGTCGGTCTGTCAGGTCTGTCGGTCAGTCAGGTCTGTCGGTCTGTCAGGTTGTCGGTCGGTCTGTCAGGTCGGTCGGTCTGTCAGGTCTGTCGTTCTGTCAGGTCTGTCCGTCAGTCAGGTCTGTCGGTCAGTCAGGTCTGTCGGTCAGTCAGGTCTGTCGGGCTTTCAGGTCGGACGGTCTGTCAGGTCTGTCGGTCTGTCAGGTCGGTCGGTCTGTCAGGTCTGTCGGTCTGTCAGGTCTGTCGGTCAGTCAGATCTGTCGGTATTCAGGTCTGTTGGTCTGTCAGGTCTGTCGGTCTGTCAGGTCGGTCGGTCTGTCAGGTCTGTCGGTCAGTCAGGTCTGTCGGTGTGTCAGGTCTGTCGGTCTGTCAGGTCGGTCGGTCTGACAGGTCTGTCGGTCAGTCAGGTCTGTCGGTCTGTCAGGATTGGGTCAGTCAGGTCTGTCGGTCAGTCAGGTCTGTCGGTCTGTCAGGTCTGTCGGTCTGTCAGGTCTTTCGGTCTGTCAGGTCTGTCGGTCAGTCAGGTCTGTCGGTCAGTCAGGTCTGTCAGGTCTGTAGGTCTGTCGGTCTGTCAGGTCAGTCTGTCTGTCGGTCTTTCAGGTCTCTCAGGTCGGTCGGTCTGTCAGGTCTGTCGGTCAGTCAGGTCTGTCGGTCAGTCAGGTCTGTAAGGCCGTCGGTCTGTTAGGTCTGTCGGTCAGTCAGGTCTGTCGGTCAGTCAGGTCTGTCGGTCAGTCAGGTCTGTCAGGTCGGTCGGTCTGTCAGGTCTGTCGGTGAGTAAGGTCTGTCGGTCAGTCAGGTCTGTCAGGTCTGTCGGTCAGTCAGGTCGGTCGGTCTGTCAGGTCTGTCAGGTCTGTCAGGTCAGTCGGTCAGTCAGGTCAGTCGGTCTGTCAGGTCTGTCGGTCAGTCAGGTCTGTCAGGTCGGTTGGTCTCTCAGGTCTTTCAGGTCATTCGGTCAGTCAGGTCTGTCAGGTCTGTAAGTTCGGTCGGTCTGTCAGGTCTGTCGGTCAGTCAGGTCTGTCAGGTCGGTCGGTCAGTCAGGTCTGTCAGGTCAGTCGGTCAGTCAGGTCTGTCAGGTCTGTCAGGTCTGTCGGTCAGTCAGGTCTGTCAGGTCGGTCAGGTCTGTCGGTCAGTCAGGTCAGTCAGGTCGGTCGGTCTGTCAGGTCTGTCGGTCGGTCAGTCAGTCAGGTCGGTCGGTCAGTCAGGTCGGTCGGTACGTCAGGTCGGTCGGTCTGTCAGGTCTGTCGGTCAGTCAGGTCGGTTGGCTGTCAGGTCTGTCGGTCAGTCAGGTCTGTCGGTCTGTCAGGTCTGTCGGTCTGTCAGGTCTGTCGGTCTGTCAGGTCTGTCGGTCAGTCAGGTCTGTCAGGTCTGTAGGTCTGTCGGTCTGTCAGGTCGGTCTGTCTGTCGGTCTGTCAGGTCTCTCAGGTCGGTCGGTCTGTCAGGTCTGTCGGTCAGTCACGTCTGTTGGTCAGTCAGGTCTGTAAGGTGGTCGGTCTGTTAGGTCTGTCGGTCAGTCAGGTCTGTCGGTCAGTCAGGTCTCTCAGGTCGGTCGGTCTGTCAGGTCTCTCGGTCTGTCAGGTCTGTCGGTCAGTCAGGTCGGTCGGTCAGTCAGGTCGGTCGCTCAGTCAGGTCGGTCGGTCTGTCAGGTCTGCCGGTCAGTCAGGTCAGTCAGGTCAGTCGGTCTGTCAGGTCTGTTGGTCGGTCGGTCAGTCAGGTCGGTCGGTCTGTCAGGTCTGTCAGGTCTGTCAGGTCTCTCGGTCAGTCGGTCAGTCAGGTCGGTCGGTCTGTCAGGTCTGTCAGGTCAGTCGGTCAGTCAGGTCAGTCAGGTTTGTCGGTCAGTCAGGTCTGGCAGGTCTGTCTAGCAGTCAGGTCGGTTGGTCAGTCAGTTCTGTCAGGTCAGTCGGTCAGTCAGGTTGGTCGGTCTGTCAGGTCTGTCAGGTTAGTCAGGTCAGTCGGTCAGTCAGGTCGGTCAGTCAGTCAGGTCTCTCAGGTCTGTCGGTTAGTCAGGTCTGGCAGGTCTGTCTTGCAGTCAGGTCGGTCGGTCTGTCAGGTCAGTCGGTCAGTCAGGTTGGTCGGTCTTTCAGGTCTGTCAGGTCTGTCAGGTCTGTCGGTCTGTCGGGTCAGTCGGTCTGTCAGGTCTGGTGGTCTGTCAGGACTGTCGGACTGTCAGGTCTGTCGGTCAGTCAGGTCGGTGGGTCTGTCAGTTCTGTCAGGTCAGTCGGTCTGTCAGGTCAGTCGGTCAGCCAGGTCTGTCAGGTCTGTCGGTCAGTTAGGTGTGTTGGTCAGTCAGGTCTGTCGGTCAGACAGGTCGGTCGGTCTGTCAGGATTGTCAGGTTTGTCAGGTCAGTCGTTCTGTCAGGTCAGTCTGTCAGTAAGGTCAGTCAGGTCTGTCGGTCAGTCAGGTCTGTCAGGTCTGTCGGCTAGTCGGTCAGTCAGATCTGTCATGTCAGTCGGTCAGTCAGGTCTGTCAGGTCTGTCGGTCTGTCAGGTCGGTCTGTCAAGTCTGTCAGGTCAGTCGGTCACCCAGGTCTGTCAGGTCGGTCGGTCTGTCAGGTCTGTCAGGTCTGTCAGGTCTGTCAGGACACTCGGTCAGTCAGGTCTGTGGATCAGTGAGGTCTGTGAGTTCTGTTGGTCAGTCGCTCAGTCAGGTCTGTCAGGTCAGTTGGTCAGTCAGGTCTGTCAGGTCTGTCGCTCAGTCAGGTCTCTCGGTCTGTCAGGTCTGTCGGTCAGTCAGGTCTGTCAGGTCTGTAAGGTCGGTCGGTCTGTCAGGTCTGTCAGGTCAGTCGGTCAGTCAGGTCTGTGAGGTCTGTCGGTCAGTCAGGTCTGTCAGGTCGGTCAGGTCTGTCGGTCAGTCAGGTCAGTCAGGTCGGTCGGTCGGTCGGTCAGTCAGGTCGGTCGGTCTGTCAGGTCTGTCGGTCAGTCAGGTTGGTCGGCTGTCAGGTCTGTCGGTCAGTCAGGTCAGTCAGGTCGGTCGGTCTGTCAGGTCTGTCAGGTCTGTCAGCTCTGTCAGTCAGTTAGGTCGGTCGGTCCTTCAGGTCTGTCAGGTCTGTCAGGTCTGTCGGTCAGTCAGGTCAGTCAGGTCGGTAGGTCTGTCAGGTCAGTCAGGTCTGTCGGTCAGTCAGGTCAGTCAGGTCTGTCGGTCAGTCAGGTCAGTCAGGTCGGTCGGTCAGTCAGGTCGGTCGGTCTGTCAGGTCAGTCAGGTCGGTCAGGTCAGTCAGGTCTGTCAGGTCAGTCAGGTCAGTGAGGTCGGTCAGGTAAGTCATGTCAGTCAGGTCAGTCAGGTCAGTCAGGTCAGTCAGGTCAGTCAGGTCGTTCGGTCATTCAGGTCAGTCAGGTCAGTCAGGTCTGTCGGTCAGTCAGGATAGTCGGTCCGTCAGGTCTGTCGGTCTGTCAGGTCTGTCGGTCTGTGAGGTCGGTCAGTCTGTCAGGTCTGTCGGTCTGTCAGGTCGGTCGGTCTGTCAGGTCGATCGGTCTGTCAGATCCTTCGGTCTGTCAGGTCTGTCGGTCTGTCAGGTCTGTCGGTCAGTCAGGCCTGTCGGTCAGTCAGGTCTGTCGGTCTGTCAGGTCGGTCGGTCAGTCAGGTCTGTCGGTCTGTCTGGTCGATCGGTAAGTCAGGTCTGTCCGTCTGTCAGGTCGTTCGTTCAGTGTGGTCGGTCGGTCAGACAGGTATGTCGGTCTGTCAGGTCTGTCGGTCTGTCAGGTCGGTCGGTCTGTCAGGTCTTTCGGTCAATCAGGTCGTTCGGTCTGTCAGGTCTGTCGGTCAGTCAGGTCTTTCGGTCAGTCAGGTCGGTCGGTCTGTCAGGTCTGTCAATCAGTCAGGTCGGTCGGTCAGTCAGGTTGGTCGGTCAGTCAGGTCGGTCGGTCTGTCAGGTCGGTCGGTCAGTCAGATTGGTCGGTCAGTCAGGTCGGTCGGTCTGTCAGGTCTGTCGGTCAGTCAGATCGGTCGGTCAGTCAGGTCGGTCGGTCTGTCAGGTCTGTCGATCAGTCAGGTCGGTCGGTCAGTCAGGTCGGTCGGTCAGTCAGGTCGGTCGGTCTGTCAGGTCGGTCGGTCTGTCTGGTCTGTCAGGTCTGTCGGTCAGTCAGGTCAGTCAGGTCGGTATGTCTGTCATGTCTATTTGTCGGTCGGTCGGTCAGGTCGGTCGGTCTGTCAGGTCTGTCAGGTCTGTCGGTCATTGGGTCAGTCGGTTAGTCGATCTGTCAGGTCGGTCGGTCTGTCAGGTCTGTCAGGTCAGGCGGTCAGTCAGGTGTGTCAGGTCTGTCGGTCAGTCAGGTCTGTCGGGCAGTCATGTCTGTCGGTCAGTCAGGACTGTCAGGTCTGTCAGGTCAGTCAGGCCAGTCGGTCAGTCAGGTCGGTCGGTCAGTCAGGTCTGTCAGGTGAGTCGGTCAGTCAGGTCTGTCAGGTCTGTCGGTCAGTCAGGTCAGTCGGTCATTCAGGTCTGTCAGGTCTGTCAGGTCTGTCGGTCAGTCAGGTCAGTCCGGTCGGTAGGTCTGTCAGGTCAGTCAGGTCTGTCGGTCAGTCAGGTCAGTCAGGTTTGTCGGTCAGTCAGGTCAGTCAGGTCGGTCGCTCAGTCAGGTCGGTCGGTCTGTCAGGTCAGTCAGGTCGGTCAGGTCAGTCAGGTCTGTCAGGTCAGTCAGGTCAGTGAGGTCGGTCAGGTAAGTCAGGTCAGTCAGGTCAGTCAGGTCAGTCAGGTCGTTCGGTCATTCAGGTCAGTCAGGTCAGTCAGGTCAGTAATGTTGGTCGGTCTTTGAGGTCTGTCGGTCTGTCAGGTCGGTCGGTCAGTCAGGTCTGTCAGGTCCGTTGGTCTGTCAGGTCTGTCGGTCAGTCAGGTCTGTCGGTCTGTCAGGATGGTCGGTCAGTCAGGTCTCTTGGTCTGTCATGTCGATCAGTCAGGTCTGTCGGTCAGTCAGGATAGTCTGTCCGTCAGGTCTGTCGGTCTGTCAGGTCTGTCGGTCTGTGAGGTCGGTCAGTCTGTCAGGTCTGTCGGTCTGTCGGTCAGTCAGGTCTGTCGGTCAGTCAGGTCGGTCGGTCTGTCAGCTCTGTCGGTCTGTCAGGTCTGTCGGTCAGTCAGGTCTGTCAGGTCGGTCGGTCTGTCAGGTCTGTCAGGTCTGTCGGTCAGTCATGTCGGTCGGTCTGTCAGGTCGGTCGGTCAGTCAGGTCTGTCGGTCTGTCAGGTCAGTCAGGTCTGTCGGTCTGTCAGGTCTGTCAGGTCGGTCGGTCTGTCAGATCTGTCAGGTCGGTCGGTCTATCACGTCTGTCAGGTCGGTCGGTCAGTGAGGTCTGTCGGTCTGTCTGGTCGGTCGGTCTGTCAGGTCTGTCAGGTCGGTCGGTCTGTCAGGTCTGTCAGGTCTGTCGGTCAGTCATGTCTGTCGGTCTGTCAGGTCGGTCGGTCGGTCAGGTCTGTAGGTCTGTCTGGTCTGTCAGGTCGGTCGGTCTGTAACGTCTGTCAGGTCGGTCGGTCAGTCAGGTCTGTCGGTCTGTCAGGTCTGTCAGGTCAGTCAGGTCGGTCAGGTCTGTCAGGTCGGTCGGTCTGTCAGGTCTGTTGGTCAGTCAGGTCTGTCGGTCTGTCAGGTCTGGCAGGTCGGTCGGTCTGTCAGGTCTGTCGGTCTGCAAGCTCGGTCGGTCTGTCAGGTCTGTCGGTCAGTCAGGTCTGTCGGTCAGTCAGGTCTGTCGGTCTGTCAGGTCGGTCGGTCTGTCAGGTCTGTCGGTCTGTCAGGTCAGTTGGTCTGTCAGGTGTGTCGGTCAGTGAGGTCTGCCGGTCAGTCAGGTCTGTCGGTCTGTCAGGTCGGTCGGTCTTGTCAGGTCTCTCGGTCTGTCAGGTCTGTCGGTCAGTCAGGTCGGTCGGTCTGTCAGGTCGGTCGCTCTGTCAGGTCTGTCGGTCAGTCAGGTCGGTCGGTTGGTCTGTCTGGTCTGTCAGTTCTGTCGGTCAGTCAGGTCTGTCAGGTCGGTCGGTCTGTCAGGTCTGTCGGTCTGTCAGGTCTGTCGGTCAGTCAGGTCTGTCGGGCTGTCAGGTCGGTCGGTCGATCAGGTCTGTCGGTCTGTCAGGTCTGTCAGGTCGGTCGGTCTGTCAGGTCTGTCAGGTCTGTCGGTCTGTCAGGTCTGTCAGGTCTGTCAGGTCAGTCGGTCAGTCAGGTCTGTCAGGTCTTTCAGGTTGGTCGGTCATTCAGGTCTGTCGGTCATTCAGGTCTGTCGGTCAGTCAGGTCTGTGAGTTCTGTTGGTCAGTCGGTCAGTCAGGTCTGTCAGGTCAGTTGGTCAGTCAGGTCTGTCAGGTCTGTCGGTCAGTCAGGTCGGTCAGGTCTGTCAGGTCGGTCGGTCTGTCAGGTCTGTTGGTCAGTCAGGTCTGTCGGTCTTTCAGGTCTGGCAGGTCGGTCGGTCTGTCAGGTCTGTCGGTCTGCAAGCTCGGTCGGTCTGTCAGGTCTGTCGGTCAGTCAGGTCTGTCGGTCAGTCAGGTCTGTCGGTCTGTCAGGTCGGTCGGTCTGTCAGGTCTGTCGGTCTGTCAGGTCAGTTGGTCTGTCAGGTGTGTCGGTCAGTGAGGTCTGCCGGTCAGTCAGGTCTGTCGGTCTGTCAGGTCGGTCGGTCTTGTCAGGTCTCTCGGTCTGTCAGGTCTGTCGGTCAGTCAGGTCGGTCGGTCTGTCAGGTCGGTCGCTCTGTCAGGTCTGTCGGTCAGTCAGGTCGGTCGGTTGGTCTGTCTGGTCTGTCAGTTCTGTCGGTCAGTCAGGTCTGTCAGGTCGGTCGGTCTGTCAGGTCTGTCGGTCTGTCAGGTCTGTCGGTCAGTCAGGTCTGTCGGGCTGTCAGGTCGGTCGGTCGATCAGGTCTGTCGGTCTGTCAGGTCTGTCAGGTCGGTCGGTCTGTCAGGTCTGTCAGGTCTGTCGGTCTGTCAGGTCTGTCAGGTCTGTCAGGTCAGTCGGTCAGTCAGGTCTGTCAGGTCTTTCAGGTTGGTCGGTCATTCAGATCTGTCGGTCATTCAGGTCTGTCGGTCAGTCAGGTCTGTGAGTTCTGTTGGTCAGTCGGTCAGTCAGGTCTGTCAGGTCAGTTGGTCAGTCAGGTCTGTCAGGTCTGTCGGTCAGTCAGGTCGGTCGGTCTGTCAGGTCTGTCTGGTCAGTCGGTCAGTCAGGTCTGTCGGTCAGTCAGGTCAGTGGGAAAGTCAGGTCTGTCATGTCGGTCAGGTTGGTCGGTCTGTCAGGTCTTTCGGGCAGTCAGGTCTGTCAGGTCTGTAAGGTCGGTCGGTCTGTCAGGTCGGTAGGTCAGTCAGGTCGGTCAGTCTGTCAGGTCTGTCGGTCAGTCACGTCTGGCAGCTTCGTCCGTCTGTCAGGTCGGTAGGACGGTCAGGTCTGTCAGGTCTGTCAGGTCGGTGGGTCTGTCAGGTCGGTCGGTCAGTCAGGTCTGTCAGGTCGGTCCGTCAGTCAGGTCGGTCGGTCAGTCAGGTCGGTCGGTCTTTCAGGGTTTCAGGTTGGTCGGTGTGTCAGGTCGGTCAGTCAGGTCTGTCAGGTTGGTCAGTCTGTGAGGCCGGTAGGTCAGTCAGGTCTGTCAGGTCGGTCCGTCTGTCAGGTCGGTCGGTCAGTCAGGTCTGTCAGGTCGATCCGTCTGTCAGGTCGGTCGGTCAGTAAGGTCTGTCAGGTCGTTGGGTCTGTCACGTAGGTCGGTCTGTCAGGTCTGTCGGTCAGTCAGGTCTGTCGGTCAGTCAGGTCGGTCGGTCTGTCAGCTCTGTAGGTCTGTCAGGTCTGGCGGTCAGTCAGGTCTGTCGGTCTGTCAGGTCGGTCGGTCTGTCAGGTCTGTAGGTCTGTCTGGTCTGTCAGGTCGGTCGGTCTGTCAGGTCGGTCGGTCAGTCAGGTCTGTCGGTCAGTCAGGTCAGTCAGGTCGGTCAGTCTGTCAGGTCTGTCAGCTCTGTCGGTCAGTTAGGTCTGTCGGTCTCTCAGGTCTGTCAGGTCGGTCGGTCTGTCAGATCTGTCAGGTCGGTCGGTCTATCACGTCTGTCAGGTCGGTCAGTGAGGTCTGTCGGTCTGTCTGGTCGGTCGGTCTGTCAGGTCTGTCGGTCAGTCATGTCTGTCGGTCTGTCAGGTCGGTCGGTCTGTCAGGTCTGTAGGTCTGTCTGGTCTGTCAGGTCGGTCGGTCTGTAACGTCTGTCAGGTCGGTCGGTCAGTCAGGTCTGTCGGTCTGTCAGGTCTGTCAGGTCAGTCAGGTCGGTCAGGTCTGTCAGGTCGGTCGGTCTGTCAGGTCTGTTGGTCAGCCAGGTCTGTCGGTCTGTCAGGTCTGGCAGGTCGGTCGGTCTGTCAGGTCTGTCGGTCTGTCAGCTCGGTCGGTCTGTCAGGTCTTTCGGTCAGTCAGGTCTCTCGGTCAGTCAGGTCTGTCTGTCTTTCAGGTCGGTCGGTCTGTCAGGTCTGTCGGTCTGTCAGGTCAGTCGGTCTGTCAGGTGTGTCGGTCAGTCAGGTCTGCCGGTCAGTCAGGTCTGTCGGTCTGTCAGGTCGGTCGGTCTTGTCAGGTCTGTCGGTCTGTCAGGTCGGTCGGTCGATCAGGTCTTTCGGTCTGTCAGGTCTGTCAGGTCGGTCGGTCTGTCAGGTCTGTCAGGTCGGTCGGTCAGTCAGGTCTGTCGGTTTGTCAGGTCGGTCGGTCTGTCAGATCTGTCAGGTCGGTCGGTCTGTCAGGTCTGTCAGGTCGGTCGGTCAGTGAGGTTTTTCGGTCTGTGAGGTCGGTCGGTCTGTCGGGTCTGTCAGGTCGGTCGGTCTCTCCATTCTGTCAGGTCGGTCGGTCTGTCAGGTCTGTCAGGTTGGTCGGTCAGTCAGGTCTGTCGGTCTGTCAGGTAAGTCAGGTCGGTCGGTCTGTCAGGTCTGTCAGATCGATCGGTCTGTCAGGTCTGTCGGTCTGTCAGGTCGATCGGCCTGTCAGGTCTGTCGGTCTGTCAGGTCTGTCAGGTCGGTCGGTCTGTCAGGTCTGTCAGGTCGGTCGGTCAGTCAGGTCTGCCGGTCTGTCAGGTCTGTCAGGTCAGTCAGGTCTGTCAGGTCTGTCAGGTCGGTCGGTCTGTCAGGTCTGTTGATCAGTCAGGTCTGTTGGTCTGTCAGGTCTGTCAGGTTGGTCGGTATGTCAGGTCGGTGGGTCTGTCAGGTCTGTCGGTCAGTCAGGTCTGTCGTTCTGTCAGGTCGGTCGGTATGTCAGGTCTGTGGGTCAGTCAGGTCTGTCGGGCTGTCAGGTCGGTCGGTCGATCAGGTCTGTCGGTCTGTCAGGTCTGTCAGGTCGGTCTGTCATTCAGGTCTGTCAGGTCGATCGGTCAGTCAGGTCTGTCGGTCTGTCAGGTCGGTCGGTCTTTCAGATCTGTCAGGTCGGTCGGTCTGTCAGGTCTGTTGATCAGTCAGGTCTGTTGGTCTGTCAGGTCTGTCAGGTCGGTCGGTCTGTCAGGTCTGTCGGTCAGTCAGGTCTGTCGTTCTGTCAGGTCGGTCGGTATGTCAGGTCGGGCGGACTGTCTGGTCTGTCAGGTCGGTCGGTCTGTCAGGTCTGTCGCTCAGTCAGGTCTGCCAGGTCGGTCGCTCTGTCAGGTCGGTTGGTATGTCAGGTCAGTCAGGTCGGTCGGTCTGTCAGGTCTGTCGGTCGGTCGGTCAGTCAGGTCGGTCGGTCTGTCAGGTCTGTCAGGTCTCTCGGTCAGTCGGTCAGTCAGATCGGTCGGTCTGTCAGGTCTGTCAGGTCAGTCGGTCAGTCAGGTCTGTCAGGTCTGTCGGTCAGCCAGGTCTGTCAGGTCTGTCGGCCAGTCAGGTCTGTCAGGTCTGTCAGGTTAGTCAGGTCAGTCGGTCAGTTAGGTCGGTCAGTCAGGTCTGTCAGGTCTGTCGGTCAGTCAGGTCTGGCAGGTCTGTCTTGCAGTCAGGTCGGTCGGTCTGTCAGGTCAGTCGGTCAGTCAGGTTTGTCAGGTCTGTCGGTCAGTCAGGTCGGTTGGTCAGTCAGTTCTGTCAGGTCAGTCGGTCAGTCAGGTTGATCGGTCTGTCAGGTCTGTCAGGTCTTTCAGGTCTGTCGGTCTGTCAGGTCAGTCGGTCTGTCAGGTCTGTTGGTCTGTCGGGACTGTCGGTCTGTCAGGTCTGTCGGTCAGTCAGGTCCGTCGGTCTGTCAGGTCTGTCAGGTCAGTCGGTCTGTCAGGTCAGTCGGTCAGCCAGGTCTGTCAGGTCTGTCGGTCAGTTAGGTGTGTAGGTCAGTCAGGTCTGTCGGTCAGACAGGTCGGTCGGTCTGTCAGGAGTGTCAGGTTTGTCAGGTCAGTCGTTCTGTCAGGTCAGTCGGTCAGTAAGGGCAGTCAGGTCTGTCGGTCAGTCAGGTCTGTCAGCTCTGTCGGCCAGTCGGTCAGTCAGATCTGTCATGTCAGTCGGTCAGTCAGGTCTGTCAGCTCTGTCGGCCAGTCGGTCAGTCAGATCTGTCATGTCAGTCGGTTAGTCAGGTCTGTCAGGTCTGTCGGTCAGTCAGGTCGGTCTGTCAGGTCTGTCAGGTCAGTCGGTCAGTCAGGTCTGTCAGGTCTTTCAGGTTGGTCGGTCATTCAGGTCTGTCGGTCATTCAGGTCTGTCGGTCAGTCAGGTCTGTGAGTTCTGTTCGTCAGTCGGTCAGTCAGGTCTGTCAGGTCAGTTGGTCAGTCAGGTCTGTCAGGTCTGTCGGCCAGTCAGGTCGGTCGGTCTGTCAGGTCTGTCTGGTCAGTCGGTCAGTCAGGTCTGTCGGTCAGTCAGGTCAGTGGGACAGTCAGGTCTGTCATGTCGGTCAGGTCGGTCGGTCTGTCAGGTCTGTCGGGCAGTCAGGTCTGTCAGGTCTGTAAGGTCGGTCGGTCTGTCAGGTCTGTCAGGTCAGTCGGTCAGTCAGGTCTGTCAGGTCTGTCATTCAGTCAGGTCTGTCAGGTCGGTCAGGTCTGTCGGTCAGTCAGGTCAGTCAGGTCGGTCGATCGGTCGGTCACTCCGGTCGGTCGGTCTGTCAGGTCTGTCGGTCAGTCAGGTCGGTCGGCTGTCAGGTCTGTCGGTCAGTCAGGTCAGTCAGGTCGGTCAGTCTGTCAGGTCTGTCAGGTCTGTCAGCTCTGTCGGTCAGTTAGGACGGTCGGTCTGTCAGGTCTGTCAGGTCTCTCGGTCAGTCAGGTCAGTCAGGTCGGTAGGTCTGTCAGGTCAGTCAGGTCTGTCGGTCAGTCAGGTCAGTCAGGTTTGTCGGTCAGTCAGGTCAGTCACGTCGGTCGCTCAGTCAGGTCGGTCGGTCTTTCAGGTCAGTCAGGACGGTCAGGTCAGTCAGGTCTGTCAGGTCAGTCAGGTCAGTGAGGTCGGTCAGGTAAGTCAGGTCAGTCAGGTCAGTCAGGTCAGTCAGGTCGTTCGCTCATTCAGGTCAATCAGGTCAGTCAGGTCTGTCGGTCAGTCAGGTCAGTAATGTTGGTCGGTCTGTGAGGTCTGTCGGTCTGTCAGGTCGGTTGGTCAGTCAGGTCTGTCAGGTCCGTTGGTCTGTCAGGTCTGTCGGTCAGTCAGGTCTGTCGGTCTGTCAGGATGGTCGGTCAGTCAGGTCTGTTGGTCTGTCATGTCGATCAGTCAGGTCTGTCGGTCAGTCAGGATAGTCGGTCCGTCACGTCTGACGGTCTGTCAGGTCTGTCGGTCTGTGAGGTCGGTCAGTCTGTCGGGTCTGTCGGTCTGTCAGGTCGGTCGGTCTGTCAGGTCTGTCGGTCTGTCAGGTCCTTCGGTCAGTCAGGTCTGTCGGTCTGTCAGGTCTGTCGGTCAGTCAGGCCTGTCGGTCAGCCAGGTCTGTCGGTCTGTCAGGTCGGTCGGTCAGTCAGGTCTGTCGGTCTGTCAGGTCGATCAGTCAGTCAGGTCTGTCTGTCTGTCAGGTCGTTCGGTCAGTGTGGTCGGTCGGTCAGACAGGTATGTCGGTCTGTCAGGTCTGTCGGTCTGTCAGGTCGGTCGGTCTGTCAGGTCTGTCGGTCAGTCAGGTCGTTCGGTCTGTCAGGTCTGTCGGTCAGTCAGGTCTTTCGGTCAGTCAGGTCGGTCGGTCTGTCAGGTCTGTCAATCAGTCAGGTCGGTCGGTCAGTCAGGTCGGTCGGTCTGTCAGGTCGGTCGGTCAGTCAGATTGGTCGGTCAGTCAGGTCGGTCGGTCTGTCAGGTCTGTCGTTCAGTCAGGTCGGTCGGTCAGTCAGGTCCGTCGGTCTGTCAGGTCTGTCGATCAGTCAGGTCGGTCGGTCAGTCAGGTCGGTCGGTCTGTCAGGTCGGTCGGTCTGTCAGGTCTTTCAGGTCTGTCGGTCAGTCAGGTCTGCCAGGAAAGTCGGTTTGTCAGGTCTGTCGGTCAGTCAGGTCGGTGGGTCAGTCAGGTGAGTCGGTGAGTCAGGTCGGTCGGTCTGTCTGGTCTGTCAGGTCTGTCGGTCGGTCAGGTCAGTCAGGTCGGTATGTCTGTCATGTCTATTGGTCGTTCGGTCAGGTCGGTCAGTTTTTCAGGTCCGTCAGGTCTGTCGGTCATTCGGTCAGTCGGTCAGTCGGTCTGTCAAGTCGGTCGGTCTGTCAGGTCTGTCAGGTCAGTCGGTCAGTCAGGTCTGTCAGGCAGTCAGGTCTGTCGGTCAGTCAGGTCTGTCAGGTCTGTCAGGTCAGTCAGGCCAGTCGGTCAGTCAGGTCGGTCGGTCAGTCAGGTCTGTCAGGTGACTCGGTCAGTCAGGTCTGTCAGGTCTGTCGGTCAGTCAGGTCGGTCGGTCTGTCAAGTCAGTCGGTCATTCAGGTCTGTCAGGTCTGTCGATCAGTCAGGTCGGTCGGTCTGTCGCGTCTGTCAGTCAGTCAGGTCTGTCGGTCGGTCAGATGGCTCGGTCAGTCAGGTCTTTCGGTCAGTCAGGTCTGTCGGTCAGTCAGGTCTGTTGGTCTGTCATGACTGTCGGTCAGTCAGGTCTATCGGTAAGTCAGGTCGGGCGGTCTGTCAGGTCTGTCGTTCTCTCAGGTCTGTCGGTCAGTCAGGTCTGTCGGTCTGTCACGCCGGTCGGTCTGTCAGGTCTGTAGGTCTGTCGGGTCTGTCAGGTCGGTCGGTCTGTTACGTCTGTCAGGTCGGTCGATCAGTCAGGTCCGTCGGTCTGTCAGGTCAGTCAGGTCTGTCGGTCTGTCAGGTCTGTCAGGTCGGTCGGTCTCTCAGATCTGTCAGGTCGGTCGGTCTGTCAGGTCTGTCAGGTCTGTCGGTCAGTGAGGTCTGTCGGTCTGTCTGGTCTGTCGGGTCTGTCGGTCAGTCAGGTCAGTCAGGTCGGTCGGTCTGTCATGTCTATTGGTCGGTCGGTCAGTCAGGTCGGTCAGTCTGTCAGGTCTGTCAGGTCTGTCGATCAGTCGGTCAGTCGGTCTGGTAGGTCGGTCGGTCTGTCAGGTCTGTCAGATCAGTCGCTCAGTCAGGTCTGTCGGTCTGTCAGGTCTGTCAGTTCGGTCGGTCTGTCAGGTCGGTTGGACTGTCAGGTCTGTCAGGTCGGTCGGTCTGTCAGGTCTGTCGGTCAGTCAGGTCTGCTGGTCTGTCAGGTCTGTCGGTCTGTCAGGTCGGTCTGTCAGGTCTGTCGGTCTGTTAGGTCTGTCAGGTCTGTCTGTCGGTCAGGTCGCTCGGTCAGTCAGGTCTATCGGTCAGTCAGGTCGGTCGGTCTGTCAGGTCTGTCGGTCTGTCCTGTCTGTCGGTCAGTCAGGTCTGTCGGTCTGTCAGGTCGGTCGGTCTGTCAGGTCTGTAGGTCTGTCGGCTCTGTCAGGTCGGTCGGTCTGTCAGGTCTGTCAGGTCGTTCGGTCAGTCAGGTCTGTCGGTCTGTCAGGTCAGTCAGGTCTGTCGGTCTGTCAGGTCTGTCAGGTCGGTCGGTCTGTCAGATCTGTCAGGTCGGTCGGTCTGTCAGGTCTGTCAGGTCGGTCGGTCAGTGTGGTCTGTCGGTCTGTCAGGTCGGTCGGTCTGTCCATTCTGTCAGGTCGGTCGGTCTGTCAGGTGTGTCAGGTCGGTCGGTCAGTCAGGTCTGCCAGGTCGGTCGGTTTGTCAGGTCTGTCGGTCAGTCAGGTCGGTGGGTCAGTCAGGTCGGTCGGTCAGTCAGGTCGGTCGGTCTGTCTGGTTTGTCAGGTCTGTCGGTCAGTCAGGTCAGTCAGGTCGGTCGGTCTGTCATGTCTATTGGTCGGTCGGTCAGTCAGGTCGGTCAGTCTGTCAGGTCTGTCAGGTCTGTCGGTCAGTCGGTCAGTCGGTCTGGTAGGTCGGTCGGTCTGTCAGGTCTGTCAGGTCAGTCGCTCAGTCAGGTGTGTCAGGTCTGTCGGTCAGTCAGGTCTGTCGGTCAGTCAGATCTGTCGGTTAGTCAGGTCTGTCAGGTCTGTCAGGTCAGTCGGGCCAGTCGGTCAGTCAGGTCGGTCAGTCACGTCTGTCAGGTGTGTCGGTCAGTCAGGTCTGTCAGGTCTGTCGGTCAGTCAGGTCGGCCGGTCTGTCAGGTCAGGCGGTCAGTCAGGTCTGTCAGGTCTGTCGGTCAGTCAGGTCGGTCGGTCTGTCAGGTCTGTCGGTCATTCAGGTCTGTCGGTCTTTCAGGTCTGTCGGTCAGTCAAGTCTGTCGGTTAGTCAGGTCTGTGGGTCGGTCAGGTCGCTCGGTCAGTCAGGTCTTTCGGTCAGTCAGGTCTGTCGGTCAGTCAGGTCTGTTGGTCTGTCAGGACTGTCGGTCAGTCAGGTCTATCGGTCAGTCAGGTCGGTCGGTCTCTCAGGTCTGTCGGTCAGTCAGGTCATTCCGTCTGTCAGGTCGGTCTGTCAGGTCTGTAGGTCTGCCGGGTCTGTCAGGTCGGTCGGTCTGTCAGGTCTGTCAGGTTGGTCGATCAGTCAGGTCTGTCGGTCTGTCAGGTCAGTCAGGTCTGTCGGTCTGTCAGGTCTGTCAGGTCGGTCGGTCTGTCAGATCTGTCAGGTCGGTCGGTCTGTCAGGTCTGTCAGGGCGGTCGGTCAGTGAGGTCTGTCGGTCTGTCAGGTCGGTCGGTCTGTCAGGTCTGTCAGGTCGGTCGGTCTGTCAGGTCTGTCAGGTCGGTCGGTCTGTAAGGTCTGTCAGGTCGGTCGGTCAGTCAGGTCTGTCGGTCTGTCAGGTCTGTCAGGTCTGTCAGGTCTGTGAGGTCGGTCGGTCTGTCAGGTCTGTCGGTCTGTCAGGTCTGTCGGTCAGTCAGATCTGTCGGTCTGTCAGGTCTGTCGGTCTGTCAGCTCTGTCGGAATGTCAGGTCGGGTGGTCTGTCAGGTCTGTCGGTCAGTCAAGTCTGTCGGTTAGTCAGGTCTGTGGGTCGGTCAGGTCGCTCGGTCAGTCAGGTCTTTCGGTCAGTCAGGTCTGTCGGTCAGTCAGGTCTGTTGGTCTGTCAGGACTGTCGGTCAGTCAGGTCTATCGGTCAGTCAGGTCGGTCGGTCTCTCAGGTCTGTCGGTCAGTCAGGTCATTCCGTCTGTCAGGTCGGTCTGTCAGGTCTGTAGGTCTGTCGGGTCTGTCAGGTCGGTCGGTCTGTCAGGTCTGTCAGGTCGGTCGATCAGTCAGGTCTGTCGGGTTGTCAGGTCAGTCAGGTCTGTCGGTCTGTCAGGTCTGTCAGGTCGGTCGGTCTGTCAGATCTGTCAGGTCGGTCGGTCTGTCAGGTCTGTCAGGGCGGTCGGTCCGTGAGGTCTGTCGGTCTGTCAGGTCGGTCGGTCTGTCAGGTCTGTCAGGTCGGTCGGTCTGTCAGGTCTGTCAGGTCGGTCGGTCTGTAAGGTCTGTCAGGTCGGTCGGTCAGTCAGGTCTGTCGGTCTGTCAGGTCTGTCAGGTCTGTCAGGTCTGTGAGGTCGGTCGGTCTGTCAGGTCTGTCGGTCTGTCAGGTCTGTCGGTCAGTCAGATCTGTCGGTCTGTCAGGTCTGTCGGTCTGTCAGCTCTGTCGGAATGTCAGGTCGGGTGGTCTGTCAGGTCTGTCAGGTCTGTCAGGTCGGTCGGTCTGTCAGGTTTGTCGGTCAGTCAGGTCTTTCGGTCTGTCAGGTCTGTCAGGTCTGTCGGTCTGTCAGGTCGGTTGGTCTGTCAGGTCTGTCAGGTCGGTCGGTCTGTCAGGTCTGTCGGTCAGTCAGGTCTGCCGGTATGTCAGGTCTGTCGGTCTGTCAGGTCGGTCGGTCTGTCAGGTCTGTCGGTCTGTCAGGTCTGTCGGTCAGTCAGGTCGCTCGGTCTGTCAGGACGGTCGGTCTGTCAGGTCTGTCAGTCAGTCAGGTCGGTCGGTCTGTCTGGTCTGTCAGGTCTGTCGGTCAGTCAGGTCAGTCAGGTCGGTCGGTCTGTCATGTCTGTCGGTCTGTCAGGTCTGTCGGTCAGTCAGGTCTGTCGGTCTGTCAGGTCGGTCGGTCGATCAGGTCTGTCGGTCTGTCAGGTCGTTCAGGTCGGTCGGTCAGCCAGGTCTGTCAGGTCGGTCGGTCAGTCAGGTCTGTCGGTCGTTCAGGTCGGTCGGTCTGTCAGATCTGTCAGGTCGGTCGGCTGTCAGGTCTGTCTGGAAGGTCGGTCAGTGAGGTCTGTCGGTCTCTCAGGTCGGTCGGTCTTTCAGGCCTGTCAGGTCGGTCGGTCTGTCCATTCTGTCAGGTCGGTCGGTCTGTCAGGTGTGTCAGGTCGGTCGGTCAGTCAGGTCTGTCGGTCTGTCAGGTCAGTCAGGTCGGTCGGTCTGTCAGGTCTGTCAGGTCGATCGGTCTGTCAGGTCTGTCGGTCTGTCAGGTCTGTCAGGTCGGTCGGTCTGTCAGGTCTGTCAGGTCGGGCGGTCAGTCACGTCTGTCGGTCTGTCAGGTCTGTCAGGTCAGTCAGGTCTGTCAGGTCTGTCAGGTCGGTTGGTCTGTCAGGTCTGTCGATCAGTCAGAACTGTCGGTCTGTCAGGTCTGTCAGGTCGGTCGGTATGTCAGGTCGGTCGGTTTGTCAGGTCTGTCGGTCAGTCAGGTCGGTGGGTCAGTCAGGTCGGTCGGTCAGTCAGGTCGGACGGTCTGTCTGGTTTGTCAGGTCTGTCGGTCAGTCAGGTCAGTCAGGTCGGTCGGTCTGTCATGTCTATTGGTCGGTCGGTCAGTCAGGTCGGTCAGTCTGTCAGGTCTGTCAGGTCTGTCGGTCAGTCGGTCAGTCGGTCTGGTAGGTCGGTCGGTCTGTCAGGTCTGTCAGGTCGGTCGGTCTGTCAGGTCTGTCGGTCAGTCAGGTCTGCCGGTATGTCAGGTCTGTCGGTCTGTCAGGTCGGTCGGTCTGTCAGGTCTGTCGGTCTGTCAGGTCTGTCGGTCAGTCAGGTCGCTCGGTCTGTCAGGACGGTCGGTCTGTCAGGTCTGTCAGTCAGTCAGGTCGGTCGGTCTGTCTGGTCTGTCAGGTCTGTCGGTCAGTCAGGTCAGTCAGGTCGGTCGGTCTGTCATGTCTGTCGGTCTGTCAGGTCTGTCGGTCAGTCAGGTCTGTCGGTCTGTCAGGTCGGTCGGTCGATCAGGTCTGTCGGTCTGTCAGGTCTGTCAGGTCGGTCGGTCAGTCAGGTCTGTCAGGTCGGTCGGTCAGTCAGGTCTGTCGGTCGTTCAGGTCGGTCGGTCTGTCAGATCTGTCAGGTCGGTCGGCTGTCAGGTCTGTCTGGAAGGTCGGTCAGTGAGCTCTGTCGGTCTCTCAGGTCGGTCGGTCTTTCAGGCCTGTCAGGTCGGTCGGTCTGTCCATTCTGTCAGGTCGGTCGGTCTGTCAGGTGTGTCAGGTCGGTCGGTCAGTCAGGTCTGCCAGGTCGGTCGGTTTGTCAGGTCTGTCGGTCAGTCAGGTCGGTGGGTCAGTCAGGTCGGTCGGTCAGTCAGGTCGGTCGGTCTGTCTGGTTTGTCAGGTCTGTCGGTCAGTCAGGTCAGTCAGGTCGGTCGGTCTGTCATGTCTATTGGTCGGTCGGTCAGTCAGGTCGGTCAGTCTGTCAGGTCTGTCAGGTCTGTCGGTCAGTCGGTCAGTCGGTCTGGTAGGTCGGTCGGTCTGTCAGGTCTGTCAGGTCAGTCGCTCAGTCAGGTGTGTCAGGTCTGTCGGTCAGTCAGGTCTGTCGGTCAGTCAGATCTGTCGGTCAGTCAGGTCTGTCAGATCTGTCAGGTCAGTCGGGCCAGTCGGTCAGTCAGGTCGGTCAGTCACGTCTGTCAGGTGTGTCAGTCAGTCAGGTCTGTCAGGTCTGTCGGTCAGTCAGGTCGGCCGGTCTGTCAGATCAGGCGGTCAGTCAGGTCTGTCAGGTCTGTCGGTCAGTCAGGTCGGTCGGTCTGTCAGGTCTGTCGGTCATTCAGGTCTGTCGGTCTTTCAGGTCTGTCGGTCAGTCAAGTCTGTCGGTTAGTCAGGTCTGTGGGTCGGTCAGGTCGCTCGGTCAGTCAGGTCTTTCGGTCAGTCAGGTCTGTCGGTCAGTCAGGTCTGTTGGTCTGTCAGGACTGTCGGTCAGTCAGGTCTATCGGTCAGTCAGGTCGGTCGGTCTCTCAGGTCTGTCGGTCAGTCAGGTCATTCCGTCTGTCAGGTCGGTCTGTCAGGTCTGTAGGTCTGTCGGGTCTGTCAGGTCGGTCGGTCTGTCAGGTCTGCCAGGTCGGTCGATCAGTCAGGTCTGTCGGTCTGTCAGGTCAGTCAGGTCTGTCGGTCTGTCAGGTCTGTCAGGTCGGTCGGTCTGTCAGATCTGTCAGGTCGGTCGGTCTGTCAGGTCTGTCAGGGCGGTCGGTCAGTGAGGTCTGTCGGTCTGTCAGGTCGGTCGGTCTGTCAGGTCTGTCAGGTCGGTCGGTCTGTCAGGTCTGTCAGGTCGGTCGGTCTGTAAGGTCTGTCAGGTCGGTCGGTCAGTCAGGTCTGTCGGTCTGTCAGGTCTGTCAGGTCTGTCAGGTCTGTGAGGTCGGTCGGTCTGTCAGGTCTGTCGGTCTGTCAGGTCTGTCGGTCAGTCAGATCTGTCGGTCTGTCAGGTCTGTCGGTCTGTCAGCTCTGTCGGAATGTCAGGTCGGGTGGTCTGTCAGGTCTGTCAGGTCTGTCAGGTCGGTCGGTCTGTCAGGTTTGTCGGTCAGTCAGGTCTTTCGGTCTGTCAGGTCTGTCAGGTCTGTCGGTCTGTCAGGTCGGTTGGTCTGTCAGGTCTGTCAGGTCGGTCGGTCTGTCAGGTCTGTCGGTCAGTCAGGTCTGCCGGTATGTCAGGTCTGTCGGTCTGTCAGGTCGGTCGGTCTGTCAGGTCTGTCGGTCTGTCAGGTCTGTCGGTCAGTCAGGTCGCTCGGTCTGTCAGGACGGTCGGTCTGTCAGGTCTGTCAGTCAGTCAGGTCGGTCGGTCTGTCTGGTCTGTCAGGTCTGTCGGTCAGTCAGGTCAGTCAGGTCGGTCGGTCTGTCATGTCTGTTGGTCTGTCAGGTCTGTCGGTCAGTCAGGTCTGTCGGTCTGTCAGGTCGGTCAGTCGATCAGGTCTGTCGGTCTGTCAGGTCGTTCAGGTCGGTCGGTCAGTCAGGTCTGTCAGGTCGGTCGGTCAGTCAGGTCTGTCGGTCGTTCAGGTCGGTCGGTCTGTCAGATCTGTCAGGTCGGTCGGCTGTCAGGTCTGTCTGGAAGGTCGGTCAGTGAGGTCTGTCGGTCTCTCAGGTCGGTCGGTCTTTCAGGCCTGTCAGGTCGGTCGGTCTGTCCATTCTGTCAGGTCGGTCGGTCTGTCAGGTGTGTCAGGTCGGTCGGTCAGTCGGGTCTGTCGGTCTGTCAGGTCAGTCAGGTCAGTCGGTCTGTCAGGTCTGTCAGGTCGATCGGTCTGTCAGGTCTGTCGGTCTGTCAGGTCTGTCAGGTCGGTCGGTCTGTCAGGTCTGTCAGGTCGGGCGGTCAGTCACGTCTGTCGGTCTGTCAGGTCTGTCAGGTCAGTCAGGTCTGTCAGGTCTGTCAGGTCGGTTGGTCTCTCAGGTCTGTCGATCAGTCAGAACTGTCGGTCTGTCAGCTCTGTCAGGTCGGTCGGTATGTCAGGTCGGTCGGTCTGTCAGGTCTGTCGGGCTTTCTGGTCTGTCGGTCAGTCAGGTCTGTCGTTCTGTCAGGTCGGGCGGTCTGACAGGTCTGTCAGGTCGGTCGGTCTGTCAGGTCTGTCGGTCAGTCAGGTCTGTCGGTCTGTCAGGTCGGTCGGGCTTTCAGGTCTGTCGGCCTTTCAGGTCTGTCCGTTAGTCAGGTCTGTCGGTCAGTCAGGTCTGTCGGTCTGTAGGTCTGTCGGTCTGTCAGGTCGGTCGGTCTGTAAGGTCTGTCGGTCAGTCAGGTCGGTCGGTTTGTCAGGTCTGTCGGTCAGTCAGATCTGTCGGTCTGTCAGGTCTGTCGGTTTGTCAGGTCGGTCGGTCTGTCAGGTCTGTCGGTCAGTCAGGTCTGTCGGTGTGTCAGGTCTGTCGGTGATTCAGGTCGGTCGGTCTGTCAGGTCTGTCGGTCAGTCAGGTCTGTCTGTCAGTCAGGTCGGTCGGTCAGTCAGATCGGTCGGTCAGTCAGGTCGGTCGGTCTTTCAGGTCTGTCGGTCATTCAGGTCGGTCGGTCAGTCAGGTCGGTCGGTCTGTCTGGTCTGTCGATCAGTCAGGTCGGTCGGTCAGTCCGGTCGGTCGGTCGGTCAGTCAGGTCAGTCGTTCTGTCAGGTCTGTACGTCAGTCAGTTCGGTCGGTCAGTCAGGTCGGTCGGTCTATCAGGTCTGTCGATCAGTCAGGTCGGTCGGTCAGTCAGGTCGCTTGGTCAGTCAGGTCGGTCGGTCTGTCAGGTCGGTCGGTCATTCAGGTCTGTCAGGTCTGTCGGTCAGTCAGGTCTGCCAGGTCGGTCGGTTTGTCAGGTCTGTCGGTCAGTTAGGTCGGTGGGTCAGTCAGGTCGGTCGGTCAGTCAGGTCGGTCGGTCTGTCAGGTCTGTCGGTCAGTCAGGTCAGTCAGGTCGGTCGGTCTGTCATGTCTATTGGTCGGTCGGTCAGTCAGGTCGGTCAGTCTGTCAGGTCTGTCAGGTCTGTCGGTCAGTCGGTCAGTCGGTCTGGTAGGTCGGTCGGTCTGTCAGGTCTGTCAGGTCAGTCCGTCTGTCAGGTGTTCAGGTCTGTCAGGTCTGTCGGTCAGTCAGGTCTGTCGGTCAGTCAGATCTGTCGGTCAGTCAGGTCTGTCAGGTCAGTAAGGCCAGTCGGTAAGTCAGGTCGGTCGGTCAGTCAGGACTGTCAGGTGTGTCGGTCAGTCAGGTCTGTCAGGTCTGTCGGTCAGTCAGGTCGGTCGGTCTGTCAGGTCAGTCGGTCAGTCAGGTCTGTCAGGTCTGTCGGTCAGTCAGGTTGGTCGGTCTGTCAGGTCTGTCGGTCAGTCAGGTCTGTCGGTCTTTCAGGTCTGTCGGTCAGTCAGGTCTGTCGGTCTGTCAGGTCGGTCGGTCTGTCAGGTCTGTAGGTCTGTCGGGTCTGTCAGGTCGGTCGATCAGTCAGGTCTGTCGGCCTGTCAGGTCAGTCAGGTCTGTCGGTCTGTCAGGTCTGTCAGGTCTGTCGGTCTGTCAGGTCGGTTGGTCTGTCAGGTCTGTCAGGTCGGTCGGTCTGTCAGGTCTGTCGGTCAGTCAGGTCTGCCGGTATGTCAGGTCTGTCGGTCTGTCAGGTCGGTCGGTCTGTCAGGTCTGTCGGTCTGTCAGGTCTGTCGGTCAGTCAGGTCGCTCGGTCTGTCAGGACGGTCGGTCTGTCAGGTCTGTCAGTCAGTCAGGTCGGTCGGTCTGTCTGGTCTGTCAGGTCTGTCGGTCAGTCAGGTCAGTCAGGTCGGTCGGTCTGTCATGTCTGTCGGTCTGTCAGGTCTGTCGGTCAGTCAGGTCTGTCGGTCTGTCAGGTCGGTCAGTCGATCAGGTCTGTCGGTCTGTCAGGTCGTTCAGGTCGGTCGGTCAGTCAGGTCTGTCAGGTCGGTCGGTCAGTCAGGTCTGTCGGTCGTTCAGGTCGGTCGGTCTGTCAGATCTGTCAGGTCGGTCGGCTGTCAGGTCTGTCTGGAAGGTCGGTCAGTGAGGTCTGTCGGTCTCTCAGGTCGGTCGGTCTTTCAGGCCTGTCAGGTCGGTCGGTCTGTCCATTCTGTCAGGTCGGTCGGTCTGTCAGGTGTGTCAGGTCGGTCGGTCAGTCGGGTCTGTCGGTCTGTCAGGTCAGTCAGGTCAGTCGGTCTGTCAGGTCTGTCAGGTCGATCGGTCTGTCAGGTCTGTCGGTCTGTCAGGTCTGTCAGGTCGGTCGGTCTGTCAGGTCTGTCAGGTCGGGCGGTCAGTCACGTCTGTCGGTCTGTCAGGTCTGTCAGGTCAGTCAGGTCTGTCAGGTCTGTCAGGTCGGTTGGTCTCTCAGGTCTGTCGATCAGTCAGAACTGTCGGTCTGTCAGCTCTGTCAGGTCGGTCGGTATGTCAGGTCGGTCGGTCTGTCAGGTCTGTCGGGCTTTCTGGTCTGTCGGTCAGTCAGGTCTGTCGTTCTGTCAGGTCGGTCGGTCTGTCAGGTCGGGCGGTCTGACAGGTCTGTCAGGTCGGTCGGTCTGTCAGGTCTGTCGGTCAGTCAGGTCTGTCGGTCTGTCAGGTCGGTCGGGCTTTCAGGTCTGTCGGCCTTTCAGGTCTGTCCGTTAGTCAGGTCTGTCGGTCAGTCAGGTCTGTCGGTCTGTAGGTCTGTCGGTCTGTCAGGTCGGTCGGTCTGTAAGGTCTGTCGGTTTGTCAGGTCGGTCGGTCTGTCAGGTCTGTCGGTCAGTCAGGTCTGTCGGTGTGTCAGGTCTGTCGGTGATTCAGGTCGGTCGGTCTGTCAGGTCTGTCGGTCAGTCAGGTCTGTCTGTCAGTCAGGTCGGTCGGTCAGTCAGATCGGTCGGTCAGTCAGGTCGGTCGGTCTTTCAGGTCTGTCGGTCATTCAGGTCGGTCGGTCAGTCAGGTCGGTCGGTCTGTCTGGTCTGTCGATCAGTCAGGTCGGTCGGTCAGTCCGGTCGGTCGGTCGGTCAGTCAGGTCAGTCGTTCTGTCAGGTCTGTACGTCAGTCAGTTCGGTCGGTCAGTCAGGTCGGTCGGTCTATCAGGTCTGTCGATCAGTCAGGTCGGTCGGTCAGTCAGGTCGCTTGGTCAGTCAGGTCGGTCGGTCTGTCAGGTCGGTCGGTCATTCAGGTCTGTCAGGTCTGTCGGTCAGTCAGGTCTGCCAGGTCGGTCGGTTTGTCAGGTCTGTCGGTCAGTCAGGTCGGTGGGTCAGTCAGGTCGGTCGGTCAGTCAGGTCGGTCGGTCTGTCAGGTCTGTCGGTCAGTCAGGTCAGTCAGGTCGGTCGGTCTGTCATGTCTATTGGTCGGTCGGTCAGTCAGGTCGGTCAGTCTGTCAGGTCTGTCAGGTCTGTCGGTCAGTCGGTCAGTCGGTCTGGTAGGTCGGTCGGTCTGTCAGGTCTGTCAGGTCAGTCCGTCTGTCAGGTGTTCAGGTCTGTCAGGTCTGTCGGTCAGTCAGGTCTGTCGGTCAGTCAGATCTGTCGGTCAGTCAGGTCTGTCAGGTCAGTAAGGCCAGTCGGTAAGTCAGGTCGGTCGGTCAGTCAGGACTGTCAGGTGTGTCGGTCAGTCAGGTCTGTCAGGTCTGTCGGTCAGTCAGGTCGGTCGGTCTGTCAGGTCAGTCGGTCAGTCAGGTCTGTCAGGTCTGTCGGTCAGTCAGGTTGGTCGGTCTGTCAGGTCTGTCGGTCAGTCAGGTCTGTCGGTCTTTCAGGTCTGTCGGTCAGTCAGGTCTGTCGGTCTGTCAGGTCGGTCGGTCTGTCAGGTCTGTAGGTCTGTCGGGTATGTCAGGTCGGTCGATCAGTCAGGTCTGTCGGCCTGTCAGGTCAGTCAGGTCTGTCGGTCTGTCAGGTCTGTCAGGTCGGTCGGTCTGTTAGATCTGTCAGGTCGGTCGCTCTGTCAGGTCTGTCAGGTCAGTCGGTCAGTGAGGTCTGTATGTCTGTAAGGTCGGTCGGTCTGTCAGGTCGGTCAGGTCGGTCGGTCTGTCAGGTCTGTCGGTTTGTCAGGTCGGTCGGTCTGTCAGGTCTGTCGGTCAGTCAGGTCTGTCGGTGTGTCAGGTCTGTCGGTGATTCAGGTCGGTCGGTCTGTCAGGTCTGTCGGTCAGTCAGGTCTGTCTGTCAGTCAGGTCGGTCGGTCAGTCAGATCGGTCGGTCAGTCAGGTCGGTCGGTCTTTCAGGTCTGTCGGTCATTCAGGTCGGTCGGTCAGTCAGGTCGGTCGGTCTGTCTGGTCTGTCGATCAGTCAGGTCGGTCGGTCAGTCCGGTCGGTCGGTCGGTCAGTCAGGTCAGTCGTTCTGTCAGGTCTGTACGTCAGTCAGTTCGGTCGGTCAGTCAGGTCGGTCGGTCTATCAGGTCTGTCGATCAGTCAGGTCGGTCGGTCAGTCAGGTCGCTTGGTCAGTCAGGTCGGTCGGTCTGTCAGGTCGGTCGGTCATTCAGGTCTGTCAGGTCTGTCGGTCAGTCAGGTCTGCCAGGTCGGTCGGTTTGTCAGGTCTGTCGGTCAGTCAGGTCGGTGGGTCAGTCAGGTCGGTCGGTCAGTCAGGTCGGTCGGTCTGTCAGGTCTGTCGGTCAGTCAGGTCAGTCAGGTCGGTCGGTCTGTCATGTCTATTGGTCGGTCGGTCAGTCAGGTCGGTCAGTCTGTCAGGTCTGTCAGGTCTGTCGGTCAGTCGGTCAGTCGGTCTGGTAGGTCGGTCGGTCTGTCAGGTCTGTCAGGTCAGTCCGTCTGTCAGGTGTTCAGGTCTGTCAGGTCTGTCGGTCAGTCAGGTCTGTCGGTCAGTCAGATCTGTCGGTCAGTCAGGTCTGTCAGGTCAGTAAGGCCAGTCGGTAAGTCAGGTCGGTCGGTCAGTCAGGACTGTCAGGTGTGTCGGTCAGTCAGGTCTGTCAGGTCTGTCGGTCAGTCAGGTCGGTCGGTCTGTCAGGTCAGTCGGTCAGTCAGGTCTGTCAGGTCTGTCGGTCAGTCAGGTTGGTCGGTCTGTCAGGTCTGTCGGTCAGTCAGGTCTGTCGGTCTTTCAGGTCTGTCGGTCAGTCAGGTCTGTCGGTCTGTCAGGTCGGTCGGTCTGTCAGGTCTGTAGGTCTGTCGGGTCTGTCAGGTCGGTCGATCAGTCAGGTCTGTCGGCCTGTCAGGTCAGTCAGGTCTGTCGGTCTGTCAGGTCTGTCAGGTCGGTCGGTCTGTTAGATCTGTCAGGTCGGTCGCTCTGTCAGGTCTGTCAGGTCAGTCGGTCAGTGAGGTCTGTATGTCTGTAAGGTCGGTCGGTCTGTCAGGTCGGTCAGGTCGGTCGGTCTGTCAGGTCTGTTCGTCAGTCAGCTCTGCCGGTCTGTCAGGTCTGTCGGTCTGTCAGGTCGGTCGGTCTGTCAGGTCTGTCGGTCAGTCAGGTCGGTCGGTCTGTCTGGTCTGTCAGCTCTGTCGGTCAGTCAGCTCAGTCAGGTCGGTCGGTCTGTCATGTCTATCGGTCTGTCAGGTCTGTCGGTCAGTCAGGTCTGTCGGTCTGTCAGGTCGGTCGGTCGATCAGGTCTGTCGGTCTGTCAGGTCAGTCGGTCAGTCAGGTCTGTCAGGTCTGTCGGTCAGTCAGGTCGGTCGGTCTGTCAGGTCTGTCGGTCAGTCAGGTCTGTCGGTCTTTCAGGTCTGTCGGTCAGTCAGGTCTGTCGGTCAGTCAGGTCTGTCGGTCGGTCAGCTCGCTCGGTGAGTCAGGACTGTCGGACAGTCAGGTCTATCGGTCTGTCAGGTCGGTCTGTTAGGTCTGTAGGTCTGTCGGGTCTGTCAGGTCGGTTGGTCTGTCAGGTCTCTCAGGTCGGTCGATCAGTCAGGTCTGTCGGCCTTTCAGGTCAGTCAGGTCTGTCGGTCTGTCAGGTCTGTCAGGTCGGTCGGTCTGTCAGATCTGTCAGGTCGGTCGGTCTGTCAGGTCTGTCAGGTCAGTCGGTCAGTGAGGTCTGTCGGTCTGTCAGGTCGGTCGGTCAGGTCGGTACGTCTGTCAGGTCTGTCGGTCAGTCAGGTCTGCCGGTCTGTCAGGTCTGTCGGTCTGTCAGGTCGGTCGGTCTGTCAGGTCAGTCGGTGTGTCAGGTCTGTCGGTCAGTCAGGTCGGTCGGTCTGTCAGGACGGTCGG
Source organism: Tenodera sinensis (assembly GCA_030765045.1). NCBI lineage: Eukaryota > Metazoa > Arthropoda > Insecta > Mantodea > Mantidae > Tenodera > Tenodera sinensis. The sequence continues at coordinate 79,070,418 of CM060969.1, read as the reverse complement.
TCTGTCAGGTCTGTCGGTCAGTCAGGTCGGTCGGTCTGTCTGGTCTGTCAGCTCTGTCGGTCAGTCAGCTCAGTCAGGTCGGTCGGTCTGTCATGTCTGTCGGTCTGTCAGGTCTGTCGGTCAGTCAGGTCTGTCGGTCTGTCAGGTCGGTCGGTCGCTCAGGTCTGTCGGTCTGTCAGGTACTTCAGGTCGGTCAGTCAGTCAGGTCTGTCGGTCTGTCAGGTCGGTCGGTCTGTCAGGTCTGTCGGTCTTTCAGGTCTGTCCGTTAGTCAGGTCTGTCGGTCAGTCAGGTCTGTCGGTCTGTAGGTCTGTCGGTCTGTCAGGTCGGTCGGTCTGTAAGGTCTGTCGGTCAGTCAGGTCGGTCGGTTTGTCAGGTCTGTCGGTCAGTCAGATCTGTCGGTCTGTCAGGTCTGTCGGTTTGTCAGGTCGGTCGGTCTGTCAGGTCTGTCGGTCAGTCAGGTCTGTCGGTGTGTCAGGTCTGTCGGTCATTCAGGTCGGTCGGTCTGTCAGGTCTGTCGGTCAGTCAGGTCTGTCTGTCAGTCAGGTCGGTCGGTCAGTCAGATCGGTCGGTCAGTCAGGTCGGTCGGTCTTTCAGGTCTGTCGGTCATTCAGGTCGGTCGGTCAGTCAGGTCGGTCGGTCTGTCTGGTCTGTCGATCAGTCAGGTCGGTCGGTCAGTCCGGTCGGTCGGTCGGTCAGTCAGGTCAGTCGTTCTGTCAGGTCTGTACGTCAGTCAGGTCGGTCGGTCAGTCAGGTCGGTCGGTCTATCAGGTCTGTCGATCAGTCAGGTCGGTCGGTCAGTCAGGTCGCTTGGTCAGTCAGGTCGGTCGGTCTGTCAGGTCGGTCGGTCATTCAGGTCTGTCAGGTCTGAAGGTCAGTCAGGTCTGCCAGGTCGGTCGGTTTGTCAGGTCTGTCGGTCAGTCAGGTCGGTGGGTCAGTCAGGTCGGTCGGTCAGTCAGGTCGGTCGGTCTGTCAGGTCTGTCGGTCAGTCAGGTCAGTCAGGTCGGTCGGTCTGTCATGTCTATTGGTCGGTCTGTCAGTCAGGTCGGTCAGTCAGTCAGGTCTGTCAGGTCTGTCGGTCAGTCGGTCAGTCGGTCTGGTAGGTCGGTCGGTCTGTCAGGTCTGTCAGGTCAGTCCGTCTGTCAGGTGTGTCAGGTCTGTCAGGTCTGTCGGTCAGTCAGGTCTGTCGGTCAGTCAGATCTGTCGGTCAGTCAGGTCTGACAGGTCTGTCAGGTCAGTCAGGCCAGTCGGTAAGTCAGGTCGGTCGGTCAGTCAGGACTGTCAGGTGTGTCGGTCAGTCAGGTCTGTCAGGTCTGTCGGTCAGTCAGGTCGGTCGGTCTGTCAGGTCAGTCGGTCAGTCAGGTCTGTCAGGTCTGTCGGTCAGTCAGGTCGGTCGGTCTGTCAGGTCTGTCGGTCAGTCAGGTCTGTCGGTCTTTCAGGTCTGTCGGTCAGTCAGGTCTGTCGGTCTGTCAGGTCGGTCGGTCTGTCAGGTCTGTAGGTCTGTCGGGTCTGTCAGGTCGGTCGATCAGTCAGGTCTGTCGGCCTGTCAGGTCAGTCAGGTCTGTCGGTCTGTCAGGTCTGTCAGGTCGGTCGGTCTGTTAGATCTGTCAGGTCGGTCGCTCTGTCAGGTCTGTCAGGTCAGTCGGTCAGTGAGGTCTGTATGTCTGTAAGGTCGGTCGGTCTGTCAGGTCGGTCAGGTCGGTCGGTCTGTCAGGTCTGTTCGTCAGTCAGGTCTGCCGGTCTGTCAGGTCTGTCGGTCTGTCAGGTCGGTCGGTCTGTCAGGTCTGTCGGTCAGTCAGGTCGGTCGGTCTGTCTGGTCTGTCAGCTCTGTCGGTCAGTCAGCTCAGTCAGGTCGGTCGGTCTGTCATGTCTATCGGTCTGTCAGGTCTGTCGGTCAGTCAGGTCTGTCGGTCTGTCAGGTCGGTCGGTCGATCAGGTCTGTCGGTCTGTCAGGTCAGTCGGTCAGTCAGGTCTGTCAGGTCTGTCGGTCAGTCAGGTCGGTCGGTCTGTCAGGTCTGTCGGTCAGTCAGGTCTGTCGGTCTTTCAGGTCTGTCGGTCAGTCAGGTCTGTCGGTCAGTCAGGTCTGTCGGTCGGTCAGCTCGCTCGGTCAGTCAGGACTGTCGGACAGTCAGGCCTATCGGTCTGTCAGGTCGGTCTGTTAGGTCTGTAGGTCTGTCGGGTCTGTCAGGTCGGTTGGTCTGTCAGGTCTGTCAGGTCGGTCGATCAGTCAGGTCTGTCGGCCTTTCAGGTCAGTCAGGTCTGTCGGTCTGTCAGGTCTGTCAGGTCGGTCGGTCTGTCAGATCTGTCAGGTCGGTCGGTCTGTCAGGTCTGTCAGGTCAGTCGGTCAGTGAGGTCTGTCGGTCTGTCAGGTCGGTCGGTCAGGTCGGTACGTCTGTCAGGTCTGTCGGTCAGTCAGGTCTGCCGGTCTGTCAGGTCTGTCGGTCTGTCAGGTCGGTCGGTCTGTCAGGTCTGTCGGTGTGTCAGGCCTGCGCGTCAGTCAGGTCGGTCGGTCTGTCAGGACGGTCGGTCTGTCAGGTCTGTCGGTCAGTCAGGTCGGTCGGTCTGTCTGGTCTGTCAGCTCTGTCGGTCAGTCAGCTCAGTCAGGTCGGTCGGTCTGTCATGTCTGTCGGTCTGTCAGGTCTGTCGGTCAGTCAGGTCTGTCGGTCTGTCAGGTCGGTCGGTCGCTCAGGTCTGTCGGTCTGTCAGGTACTTCAGGTCGGTCAGTCAGTCAGGTCTGTCGGTCGTTCAGGTCGGTCGGTCTGTCAGATCTGTCAGGTCGGTCGCCTGTTAGGTCTGTCTGGTCGGTCGGTTGGTGAGGTCTGTCGGTCTGTCAGGTCGGTCGGTCTGTCAGGTCTGTCAGGTCGGTCGGTCTGTCCATTCTGTCAGGTCGGTCGGTCTGTCAGGTCTGTCAGGTCGGTCGGTCAGTCAGGTCTGTCAGGTCTGTCGGTCAGTCAGATCGGTCGGTCTGTCAGGTCTGTCGGTCAGTCAGGTCTGTCGGTCTTTCAGGTCTGTCGGTCAGTCAGGTCTGTCGGTCTGTCAGGTCGGTCGGTCTGTCAGGTCTGTAGGTCTGTCGGGTCTGTCAGGTCGGTCGATCAGTCAGGTCTGTCGGCCTGTCAGGTCAGTCAGGTCTGTCGGTCTGTCAGGTCTGTCAGGTCGGTCGGTCTGTTAGATCTGTCAGGTCGGTCGCTCTGTCAGGTCTGTCAGGTCAGTCGGTCAGTGAGGTCTGTATGTCTGTAAGGTCGGTCGGTCTGTCAGGTCGGTCAGGTCGGTCGGTCTGTCAGGTCTGTTCGTCAGTCAGGTCTGCCGGTCTGTCAGGTCTGTCGGTCTGTCAGGTCGGTCGGTCTGTCAGGTCTGTCGGTCAGTCAGGTCGGTCGGTCTGTCTGGTCTGTCAGCTCTGTCGGTCAGTCAGCTCAGTCAGGTCGGTCGGTCTGTCATGTCTATCGGTCTGTCAGGTCTGTCGGTCAGTCAGGTCTGTCGGTCTGTCAGGTCGGTCGGTCGATCAGGTCTGTCGGTCTGTCAGGTCAGTCGGTCCGTCAGGTCTGTCAGGTCTGTCGGTCAGTCAGGTCGGTCGGTCTGTCAGGTCTGTCGGTCAGTCAGGTCTGTCGGTCTTTCAGGTCTGTCGGTCAGTCAGGTCTGTCGGTCAGTCAGGTCTGTCGGTCGGTCAGCTCGCTCGGTCAGTCAGGACTGTCGGACAGTCAGGTCTATCGGTCTGTCAGGTCGGTCTGTTAGGTCTGTAGGTCTGTCGGGTCTGTCAGGTCGGTTGGTCTGTCAGGTCTGTCAGGTCGGTCGATCAGTCAGGTCTGTCGGCCTTTCAGGTCAGTCAGGTCTGTCGGTCTGTCAGGTCTGTCAGGTCGGTCGGTCTGTCAGATCTGTCAGGTCGGTCGGTCTGTCAGGTCTGTCAGGTCAGTCGGTCAGTGAGGTCTGTCGGTCTGTCAGGTCGGTCGGTCAGGTCGGTACGTCTGTCAGGTCTGTCGGTCAGTCAGGTCTGCCGGTCTGTCAGGTCTGTCGATCTGTCAGGTCGGTCGGTCTGTCAGGTCTGTCGGGGTGTCAGGTCTGTCGGTCAGTCAGGTCGGTCGGTCTGTCAGGACGGTCGGTCTGTCAGGTCTGTCGGTCAGTCAGGTCGGTCGGTCTGTCTGGTCTGTCAGCTCTGTCGGTCAGTCAGCTCAGTCAGGTCGGTCGGTCTGTCATGTCTGTCGGTCTGTCAGGTCTGTCGGTCAGTCAGGTCTGTCGGTCTGTCAGGTCGGTCGGTCGCTCAGGTCTGTCGGTCTGTCAGGTACTTCAGGTCGGTCAGTCAGTCAGGTCTGTCGGTCGTTCAGGTCGGTCGGTCTGTCAGATCTGTCAGGTCGGTCGCCTGTTAGGTCTGTCTGGTCGGTCGGTTGGTGAGGTCTGTCGGTCTGTCAGGTCGGTCGGTCTGTCAGGTCTGTCAGGTCGGTCGGTCTGTCCATTCTGTCAGGTCGGTCGGTCTGCCAGGTCTGTCAGGTCGGTCGGTCAGTCAGGTCTGTTGGTCTGTCAGGTCAGTCAGGTCGGTCGGTCTATCATGTCTGTCAGGTCGATCGGTCAATCAGGTCTGTCGGTCTGTCAGGTCTGTCAGGTCGGTCCGTCTGTCAGGTCTGTGAGGTCGGTCGGTCAGTCAGGTCTGTCGGTCTGTCAGGTCAGTCAGGTCGGTCGGTCTGTCAGGGCCTTCAGGTCGGTCGGTCAGTCAGGTCTGTCGGTCTGTCAGGTCTGTCAGGTAGGTCGGTATGTCAGGTCTGTCGGTCAGTCAGGCCTGTCGTACTGTCAGGTCGGTCGGTCTGTCAGGTCGGGCGGTCTGTCAGGTCTGTCAGGTCTGTCGGTCTGTCAGGTCTGTCGGTCAGTCAGGTCTGTCGGTCTGTCAGGGCGGTCAGTTCGGTCGGTCTGTCAGGTCGGTCGGTCTGTCAGGTCTGTCGGTCTGTCAGGTCTGTCAGTGTGTCGGTCAGTCAGGTCGGTCGGTCTGTCAGGTCGGTCGGTCTGTCAGGTCTGTCGGTCAGTCAGGTCTGTCGGTCTGTCAGGTCGGTCGGTCTGTCAGGTCGGTCGGTCAGTCAGGTCGGTCGGTCTGTCAGGTCTGTCGATCAGTCAGGTCGGTCGGTCAGTCAGGTCGGTCGGTCAGTCAGGTCGGTCTGTCAGGTCGGTCGGTCTGTCAGGTCTGTCAGGTCTGTCGGTCAGTCAGGTCTGCCAGGTCGGTCGGTTTGTCAGGTCTGTCGGTCAGTCAGGTCGGTGGGTCAGTCAGGTCGGTCGGTCAGTCAAGTCGGTCGGTCTGTCTGGTCTGTCAGGTCTGTCGGTCAGTCTGGTCAGTCAGGTCGGTCTGTCATGTCTATTGGTCGGTCGGTCAGTCAGGTCGGTCAGTCTGTCAGGTCTGTCAGGTCTGTCGGTCAGTCGGTCTGGTAGGTCGGTCGGTCTGTCAGGTCTGTCAGGTCAGTCAGTCAGTCAGGTGTGTCAGGTCTGTCGGTCAGTCAGGTCTGTCGGTCAGTCAGATCTGTCGGTCAGTCAGGTCTGTCAGGTCTGTCAGGTCAGTCAGGCCAGTCGGTCAGTCAGGTCGGTCGGTCAGTCAGGTCTGTCAGGTGTGTCGGTCAGTCAGGTCTGTCAGGTTTGTCGGTCAGGCAGGTCGGTCGGTCTGTCAGGTGAGTCGTTCAGTCAGGTCTGTCAGGTCTGTCGGTCAGTCAGGATGGTCGGTCAGTCAGGTCTGTCGGTGTTTCAGGTCTGTCGGTCAGTCAGGTCTGTCGGTCAGTCAGGTCTGTCGTTCGGTCAGGTCGCTCGGTCAGTCAGGTCTTTCGGTCAGTCAGGTCTGTCGGTCAGTCAGGTCTGTTGGTCTTTAAGGACTGTCGGTCAATCAGGTCTATCGGTCAGTCAGGTCTGTCTGTCAGTCAGGTCTGTCGGTCTGTCAGGTCTGTCAGGTCGGTCGGTATGTCAGGTCGGTCGGTCTGTCAGGTGCGTCGGGCTTTCAGGTCTGTCGGTCAGTCAGGTCTGTCGTTCTGTCAGGTCGGTCGGTCTGTCAGGTCGGGCGGTCTGTCAGGTCGGTCGGTCTGTCAGGTCTGTCGGGCAGTCAGGTCTGTCGGTCTGTCAGGGCGTTCGGTTCGGTCGGTCTGTCAGGTCGGTTGGACTGTCAGGTCTGTCAGGTCGGTCGGTCTGTCAGGTCTGTCGGTCAGTCAGGTCTGCTGGTCTGTCAGGTCTGCCGGTCTGTCAGGTCGGTCGGTCTGTCAGGTCTGTCGGTCTGTCAGGTCTGTCAGGTCTGTCGGTCAGTCAGGTCGGTCGGTCTGTCAGGTCGGTCGGTCTGTCAGGTCTGTCGGTCAGTCAGGTCTGTCGGTCTGTCAGGTCGGTTGGTCTGTCAGGTCTGTCGGTCTGTCAGGTCTGTCCGTCAGTCAGGTCTGTCGGTCAGTCAAGTCTGTTGGTCAGTCAGGTCTGTCGGTCTGTCAGGTCGGTCGGTCTGTCAGGTCTGTCGGTCTGTCAGGTCGGTCGGTTTGTCAGGTCTGTCGGTCTGTCAGGTCTGTCGGTCAGTCAGGTCTGTCGGTCAGTCAGGTCGGTCGGTCAGTCAGATCGGTAGGTCAGTCAGGTCGGTCGGTCTGTACGGTCTGTCGGTCAGTCAGGTCGGTTGGTTAGTGAGGTCGGTCGGTCTGCCAGGTCTGTCGATCAGTCAGGTCGGTCGGTCAGTCGGGTCGGTCGGTCTGTCAGGTCGGTCGGTCAGTCAGATCGGTCGGTCAGTCAGGTCGGTCGGTATGTCAGGTCTGTCGGTCAGTCAGGTCGGTCGGTCAGTCAGGTCGGTCGGTCTGTCAGGTCTGTCGATCAGTCAGGTCGGTCGGTCAGTCAGGTCGGTCGGTCAGTCAGGTCGGTCGGTCTGTCAGGTCGGTCGGTCTGTCAGGTCTGTCAGGTCTGTCGGTCAGTCAGGTCTGCCAGGTCGGTCGGTTTGTCAGGTCTGTCGGTCAGTCAGGTCGGTGGGTCAGTCAGGTCTGTCGGTCAGTCAGGTCGGTCGGTCTGTCTGGTCTGTCAGGTCTGTCGGTCAGTCAGGTCAGTCAGGTCGGTCGGTCTGTCATGTCTATTGGTCGGTCGGTCAGTCAGGTCGGTCAGTCTGTCAGGTCTGTCAGGTCTGTCGATCAGTCGGTCAGTCGGTCTGGTAGGTCGGTCGGTCTGTCAGGTCTGTCAGGTCAGTTGGTCAGTAAGGTGTGTCAGGTCTGTCGGTCAGTCAGGTCTGTCGGTCAGTCAGATCTGTCGGTCAGTCTGGTCTGTCAGGTCTGTCAGGTCAGTCAGGCCAGTCGGTCAGTCAGGTCGGTCGGTCAGTCAGGTCTGTCAGGTGTGTCGGTCAGTCAGGTCTGTCAGGTCTGTCGGTCAGTCAGGTCGGTCGTTCTGTCAGGTCAGTCGGTCAGTCAGGTCTGTCAGGTCTGTCGGTCAGTCAGGTCTGTCGGTCTTTCAGGTCTGTCGGTCAGTCAGGTCTGTCGGTCAGTCAGGTCTGTCGGTCGGTCAGGTCGCTCGGTCAGTCAGGTCTTTCGGTCAGTCAGGTCTGTCGGTCAGTAAGGTGTGTTGGTCTGTCAGGACTGTCGGTCAGTCAGGTCTATCGGTCAGTCAGGTCGGTCGGTCTGTCAGGTCTGTCGGTCTGTCAGGTCTGTCGGTCAGTCAGGTCTGTCGGTCTGTCAGGTCGGTCTGTCAGGTCTGTAGGTCTGTCGGGTCTGTCAGGTCGGTCGGTCTGTCAGGTCTGTCAGGTCGGTCGATCAGTCAGGTCTGTCGGTCTGTCAGGTCAGTCAGGTCTGTCGGTCTGTCAGGTCTGTCAGGTCTGTCGGTCTGTCAGATATGTCAGGTCGGTCGGTCTGTCAGGTCTGTCAGGTCGGTCGGTCAGGAAGGTCTGTCGGTCTGTCAGGTCGGTCGGTCTGTCAGGTCTGTCAGGTCGGTCGGTCTGTCAGGTCTGTCAGGTCTGTCAGGTCTTTCAGGTCGATCGGTCTGTCAGGTCTGTCGGTCTGTCAGGTCTGTCGGTCAGTCAGATCAGTCCGTCTGTCAGGTCTGTCGGTCTGTCAGGTATGTCGGTCTGTCAGGTCGGTCGGTCTGTCAGGTCTGTCAGGTCTGTCGGTCAGTCAGGTCTGCCAGGTCGGTCGGCCTGTCAGGTCTGTCGGCCAGTCAGGTCGGTGAGTAAGTCAGGTCGGTCGTTCTGTCTGGTCTGTCAGGTCTGTCGGTCATTCAGGTCAGTCAGGTTGGTCGGTCTGTCATGTCTATCGGTCGGTCGGTCAGTCAGGACGGTCAGTCTGTCAGGTATGTCAGGTCTGTCGTTCAGTCGGTCAGTCGGTCTGTCAGGTCGTTCTGTGAGGTCTGTCAGGTCAGTCGGTCAGTCAGGTCGGTAAGGTCTGTCGGTCAGTCAGGTCTGTCGGTCAGTCAGGTCCGTCAGGTCTGTCAGGTCAGTCAGGTCAGTCGGTCAGTCAGGTCGGTCGGTCAGTCAGGTCTGTCAGATGTGTCGGTCAGTCAGGTCTGTCAGGTCTGTCGGTCAGTCAGGTCGGTCGGTCTGTCATGTCAGTCGGTCAGTCAGGTTTGTCTGGTCTGTCGGTCAGTCAGGTCGGTCGGTCTGTCTGGTCTGTCAGGTCTGTCGGTCAGTCAGGTCAGTCAGGTTGGTCGGTCTGTCATGTCAATCGGTCGGTCGGTCAGGCAGGTTGGTCAGTCTGTCAGGTCTGTCAGGTCTGTCGGTCAGTCGGTCAGTCGGTCTGTCAGGTCGTTCTGTGAGGTCTGTCAGGTCAGTCGGTCAGTCAGGTGTGTCAGGTCTGTCGGTCAGTCAGGTCTGTCAGGTCTGTCAGGTCAGTCTAGTCAGTCGGTCAGTGAGGTCGGTCGGTCAGTCAGGTCTGTCAGGTGTGTCGGTCAGTCAGGTCTGTCAGGTCTGTCGGTCAGTCAGGTCGGTCGGTCTGTCATGTCAGTCGGTCAGTCAGGTCTGTAAGGTCTGTCGGTCAGTCAGGTCGGTCGATCTGTCAGGTCTGTCGGTCAGTCAGGTCTGTCGGTCTTTCAGGTCTGTCGGTCGGTCAGGTCTGTCGGTCAGTCAGGTCTGTCGGTCAGTCAGGTCTGTCGGTCGGTCAGGTCGCTCGGTCAGTCAGGTCTTTCGGTCAGTCAGGTCTGTCGGTCAGTCAGGTCTGTCGGTCTGTCAGGACTGTCGGTCAGTCAGGTCTATCGGTCAGTCAGGTCGGTCAGTCTGTCAGGTCTGTCGGTCTGTCAGGTCTGTCGGTCAGTCAGGTCTGTCGGTCTGTCAGGTCGGTCGGTCTGTCAGGTCTGTAGGTCTGTCTGGTCTGTCAGGTCGGTCGGTCTGTCAGGTCTGTCAGGTCGGTCGGTCAGTCTGGTCGGTCGGTCTGTCAGGTCTGTCAGGTCGGTCGGTCTGTCAGGTCAGTCAGGTCGGTCGGTCTGTCAGGTCTGTCGGTCTGTCAGGTCTGTCAGGTCAGTATGGTCTGTCAGGTCTGTCAGGTCGGTCTGTCAGGTCTGTTGGTCAGTCAGGTCTGTCGGTCTGTCAGGTCTGTCAGGTCGGTCGGTCTGTCAGGTCTGTCGGTCTGTCAGGTCTGTCGGTCTGTCAGCTCGGTCGGTCTGTCAAGTCTGTCGGTCAGTCAGGTCTGTCGGTCAGTCAGGTCTGTCGGTCTGTCAGGTCGGTCGGTCTGTCAGGCCTGTCGGTCTGTCAGGTCTGTCGATCTGTCAGGTCTGTCGGTCAGTCAGGTCTGCCGGTCTGTCAGGTCTGTCGGTCTGTCAGGTCGGTCGGTCTGTCTGGTCTGTCGGTCTGTCAGGTCTGTCGGTCAGTCAGGTCGGTCGGTCTGTCAGGTCGGTCCGGCTGTCAGGTCTGTCGGTCAGTCAGGTCGGTCGGTCTGTCTGGTCTGTTAGGTCTGTCGGTCAGTCAGGTCAGTCAGGACTGTCGGTCTGTCATGTCTGTCGGTCTGTCAGGTCTGTCGGTCAGTCAGGTCTGTCGGTCTGTCAGGTCTGTCAGGTCGGTCGGTCTGTCAGGTCTGTCAGGTCGGTCGGTCTGTCAGGTCTGTCGGTCTAATAGGTCGGTCGGTCTGTCAGATCTGTCAGGTCGGTCGGTCTGTCAGGTCTGTCTGTGAGGTCGGTCAGTGAGGTCTGTCGGTCCGTCAGGTCGGTCGGTCTGTCAGGTCTGTCAGGTCGGTCGGTCTGTCCTTTGTGTCAGGTCGGTCTGTCAGGTCTGTCAGGTCGGTCGGTCAGTCAGGTCTGTCGGTCTGTCTGGTCAGTCAGGTCGGTCGGTCTGTCAGGTCTGTCAGGTCGATCGGTCTGTCAGGTCTGTCGGTCTGTCAGGTCGATCGGTCTGTCAGGCCTGTCCGTCTGTCAGGTCTGTCAGGTCGGTCGGTCTGTCAGGTCTGTCAGGTCGGTCGGTCAGTCAGGGCTGTCGGTCTGTCAGGTCTGTCAGGTCAGTCAGGTCTGTCAGGTCTGTCAGGTCGGCCGGTCGGTCAGGTCGGTCGGTCTGTCAGGTCTGTCGGTCAGTCAGGTCTGTCAGTCTTTCAGGTCTGTCGGTCAGTCAGGTCTGTCGGTCAGTCAGGTCTGTCGGTCAGTCAGGTCTGTCGGTCGGTCAGGTCGCTCGGTCAGTCAGGTCTTTCGGTCAGTCAGGTTTGTCGGTCAGTCAGGTCTGTCGGTCTGTCAGGGCTGTCGGTCAGTCAGGTCTATCGGTCAGTCAGGTCTGTCGGTCAGTCTGGTCTGTCGGTCAGTCAGGTCTGTCGCTCGGTCAGGTCGCTCGGTCAGTCAGCTCTTTCGGTCAGTCAGGTCTGTCGGTCAGTCAGGTCTGTTGGTCTGTCAGGACTGTCGGTCAGTCAGGTCTATCGGTCAGTCAGGTCGGTTGGTGTGTCAGGTCTTTCGGTCTGTCAAGTCTGTCGGTCAGTCAGGTCTGTCGGTCTGTCAGGTCGGTCGATCAGTCAGCTCAGTCGAACTGTCAGGTCAGTCAGGTCTGTCGGTCTGTCAGGTCTGTCAGGTCGGTCGGTCTGTCAGGTCTGTCAGGTCGGTCGGTCTGTCAGGTCTGTCAGGTCGGTCGGTCAGTGAGGTCTTTCGGTCTGTCAGGTCGGTCGGTCTGTCAGGTCTGTCAGGTCGGTCGGTCTGTCAGGTCTGTCAGGTCAGTCGGTCAGTCATGTCGGTCGGTCTGTCTGGTCTGTTAGGTCTGTCGGTCAGTCAGGTCAGTCAGGACGGTCGGTCTGTCATGTCTGTCGGTCTGTCAGGTCTGTCGGTCAGTAAGGTTATTCGGTCTGTCAGGTCGGTCGATTAGGTCTGTCGGTCTGTCAGGTCTGTCAGGTCGGTCGGTCTGTCAGGTCTGTCAGGTCAGTCGGTCAGTCATGTCGGTCGGTCTGTCTGGTCTGTTAGGTCTGTCGGTCAGTCAGGTCAGTCAGGACGGTCGGTCTGTCATGTCTGTCGGTCTGTCAGGTCTGTCGGTCAGTAAGGTTATTCGGTCTGTCAGGTCGGTCGATTAGGTCTGTCGGTCTGTCAGGTCTGTCAGGTCGGTCGGTCTGTCAGGTCTGTCAGGTCAGTCGGTCAGTCATGTCGGTCGGTCTGTCTGGTCTGTTAGGTCTGTCGGTCTGTCAGGTCAGTCAGGTCGGTCCGTCTGTCAGGTCTGTCAGGTCGATCGGTCTGTCAGGTCTGTCGGTCTGTCAGGTCGATCGGTCTGTCAGGCCTGTCGGTCTGTCAGGTCTGTCAGGTCGGTCGGTCTGTCAGGTCTGTCAGGTCGGTAGGTCAGTCAGGGCTGTCGGTCTGTCAGGTCTGTCAGGTCAGTCAGGTCTGTCAGGTCTGTCAGGTCGGCCGGTCGGTCAGGTCGGTAGGTCTGTCAGGTCTGTCGGTCAGTCAGGTCTGTCAGTCTTTCAGGTCTGTCGGTCAGTCAGGTCTGTCGGTCAGTCAGGTCTGTCGGTCAGTCAGGTCTGTCGGTCGGTCAGGTCGCTCGGTCAGTCAGGTCTTTCGGTCAGTCAGGTCTGTCGGTCAGTGAGGTCTGTCGGTCTCTCAGGGCTGTCGGTCAGTCAGGTCTATCGGTCAGTCAGGTCTGTCGGTCAGTCAGGTCTGTCGGTCAGTCAGGTCTGTCGCTCGGTCAGGTCGCTCGGTCAGTCAGCTCTTTCGGTCAGTCAGGTCTGTCGGTCAGTCAGGTCTGTTGGTCTGTGAGGACTGTCGGTCAGTCAGGTCTATCGGTCAGTCAGGTCGGTCGGTGTGTCAGGTCTTTCGGTCTGTCAGGTCTGTCGGTCAGTCAGGTCTGTCGGTCTGTCAGGTCGGTCGGTCTGTCAGGTCTGTCAGGTCGGTCGATCAGTCAGCTCAGTCGAACTGTCAGGTCAGTCAGGTCTGTCGGTCTGTCAGGTCTGTCAGGTCGGTCGGTCTGTCAGGTCTGTCAGGTCGGTCGGTCTGTCAGGTCTGTCAGGTCGGTCGGTCAGTGAGGTCTTTCGGTCTGTCAGGTCGGTCGGTCTGTCAGGTCTGTCAGGTCGGTCGGTCTGTCAGGTCTGTCAGGTCAGTCGGTCAGTCAGGTCTGTCGGTCTGTCAGGTCTGTCAGGTCTGTCAGGTCTGTCAGGTCAGTCAGGTCGGTCGGTCTGTCAGGTCTGTCGGTCTGTCAGGTCTGTCGGTCAGTCAGATCTCTCGGTCTGTCAGGTCTGTCGGTCTGTCAGGTCTGTCGGTCTGTCAGGTCCGTCGGTCTGTCAGGTCTGTCAGGTCTGTCGGTCAGTCAGGTCTGCCAGGTCGGTCGGTCTGTCAGGTCTGTCGGTCAGTCAGGTCGGTGAGTCTGTCAGGTCTGTCGGTCAGTCAGGTCAGTCAGGTTGGTCGGTCTGTCATGTCTATCGGTCGGTCGGTCAGTCAGGTCGGTCAGTCTGTCAGGTCTGTCAGGTCTGTCAGGTCTGTCGGTCAGTCGGTCAGTCGGTCTGTCAGGTCGTTCTGTTAGGTCTGTCAGGCCAGTCGATCAGTCAGGTGTGTCAGGTCTGTCGGCCAGTCAGGTCTGTCGGTCAGTCAGTTCTGTCAGGTCTGTCTAGTCAGTCGGTCAGTCAGGTCGGTCGGTCTCTCATGTCAGTCGGTCAGTCAGGTCTGTGAGTACTGTCGGTCAGTCAGGTCGGTCGGTCTGTCAGGTCTGTCGGTCAGTCAGGTCTGTCGGTCTTTCAGGTCTGTCGGTCAGTCAGGTCTGTCGGTCAGTCAGGTCTGTCGGTCAGTCAGGTCTGTCGGTCGGTCAGGTGGCTCGGTCAGTCAGGTCTTTCGGTCAGTCAGGTCTGTCGGTCTGTCAGGTCTGTCAGATCTGTCAGGTCGGTCGGTCTGTCAGGTCTGTCAGGCCGGTCGGTCAGTGAGGTCTGTCGGTCTGTCAGGTCGGTCGGTCTGTCAGATCTGTCAGGTCGGTCGGTCTGTCAGGTCTGACTGGTCGGTCGGTCTGTAAGGTCTGTCAGGTCGGTCGGTCAGTCAGGTCTGTCGGTCTGTCAGGTCTGTCAGGTCAGTATGGTCTGTCAGGTCTGTCAGGTCGGTCTGTCAGGTCTGTTGGTCAGTCAGGTCTGTCGGTCTGTCAGGTCTGTCAGGTCGGTCGGTCTGTCAGGTCTGTCGGTCTGTCAGCTCGGTCGGTCTGTCAGGTCTGTCGGTCAGTCAGGTCTGTCGGTCAGTCAGGTCTCTCGGTCTGTCAGGTCGGTCGGTCTGTCAGGCCTGTCGGTCTGTCAGGTCTGTCGGTCAGTCAGGTCTGCCGGTCTGTCAGGTCTGTCGGTCTGTCAGGTCGGTCGGTCTGTCAGGTCTGTCGGTCTGTCAGGTCTGTCGGTCAGTCAGGTCGGTCGGTCTGTCAGGTCGGTCGGTCTGTCTGGTCTGTTAGGTCTGTCGGTCAGTCAGGTCAGTCAGGTCGGTCGGTCTGTCATGTCTGTCGGTCTGTCAGGTCTATCGGTCAGTCAGGTCTGTCGGTCTGTCAGGTCGGTCGATCAGGTCTGTCGGTCTGTCAGGTCTGTCAGGTCGGTCGGTCTGTCAGGTCTGTCAGGTCGGTCGGTCAGTCAGGTCTGTCGGTCTGTCAGGTCGGTCGGTCTGTCAGATCTGTCAGGTCGGTCGGTCTGTCAGGTCTGTCAGGTCGGTCGGTCAGTCAGGGCTCTCGGTCTGTCAGGTCTGTTAGGTCAGTCAGGTCTGTCAGGTCTGTCAGGTCGGTCGGTCGGTCAGGTCGGTCGGTCTGTCAGGTCTGTCGGTCAGTCAGGTCTGTCAATCTTTCAGGTCTGTCGGTCAGTCAGGTCTGTCGGTCACTCAGGTCTGTCGGTCAGTCAGGTCTGTCGGTCGGTCAGGTCGCTCGGTCAGTCAGGTCTTTCGGTCAGTCAGGTCTGTCGGTCAGTCAGGTCTGTCGGTCTGTCAGGACTGTCGGTCAGTCAGGTCTATCGGTCAGTCACGTCGCTCGGTCTGTCAGGTCCGTCGGTCTGTCAGGTCTGTCGGTCAGTCAGGTCTGTCGGTCTGTCAGGTCGGTCGGTCTGTCAGGACAGTAGCTCTGTCTGGTCTGTCAGGTCGGTAGGTCTGTCAGGTCAGTCGGTCAGTCAGGTCTGTCAGGTCTGTCGGTCAGTCAGGTCGGTCGGTCTGTCAGGTCTGTCGGTCAGTCAGGTCTGTCGGTATTTCAGGTCTGTCGGTCAGTCAGGTCTGTCGGTCAGTCAGGTCTGTCGGTCGGTCAGGTCGCTCGGTCAGTCAGGTCTTTCGGTCAGTCAGGTCTGTCGGTCAGTCAGGTCTGTTGGTCTGTCAGGACTGTCGGTCAGTCAGGTCTATCGGTCAGTCATGTTGGTCGGTCTGTCAGATCTGTCGGTCTGTCAGGTCTGTCGGTCAGTCAGGTCTGTCGATCTGTCAGGTCGGTCGGTCTGTCAGGTCTGTCAGGTCGGTCGATCAGTCAGCTCAGTCGGTCTGTCAGGTCAGTCAGGTCTGTCGGTCTGTCAGGTCTGTCAGGTCGGTCGGTCTGTCAGGTCTGTCAGGTCGGTCGGTCTGTCAGGTCTGTCAGGTCGGTCGGTCAGTCAGGTCTTTCGGTCTGTCAGGTCGGTCGGTCTGTCAGGTCTGTCAGGTCGGTCGGTCTGTCAGGTCTGTCAGGTCAGTCGGTCAGTCAGGTCTGTCGGTCTGTCAGGTCTGTCAGGTCTGTCAGGTCTGTCAGGTCGGTCGGTCTGTCAGGTCTGTCGGTCTGTCAGGTCTGTCGGTCAGTCAGATTTGTCGGTCTGTCAGGTCTGTCGGTCTGTCAGGTCTGTCGGTCTGTCAGGTCGGTCTGTCTGTCAGGTCTGTCAGGTCGGTCGGTCTGTCAGGTCTGTCAGGTCGGTCGGTCAGTGAGGTCTTTCGGTCTGTCAGGTCGGTCGGTCTGTCAGGTCTGTCAGGTCGGTCGGTCTGTTAGGTCTGTCACGTCGGTCGGTCAGTGAGGTCTGTCGGTCCGTCAGGTCGGTCGGTCTGTCCTTTGTGTCAGGTCGGTCGGTCTGTCAGGTCTGTCAGGTCGGTCGGTCAGTCAGGTCTGTCGGTCTGTCAGGTCAGTCAGGTCGGTCGGTCTCTCAGGTCTGTCAGGTCGATCGGTCTGTCAGGTCTGTCGGTCTGTCAGGTCGATCGGTCGGTCAGGCCTGTCGGTCTGTCAGGTCTGTCAGGTCGGTCGGTCTGTCAGGTCTGTCAGGTCGGTCGGTCAGTCAGGGCTGACGGTCTGTCAGGTCTGTCAGGTCAGTCAGGTCTGTCAGGTTTTCAGGTTGGTCGGTCGGTCAGGTCGGTCTGTCTGTCAGGTCTGTCGGACAGTCAGGTCTGTCAGTCTTTCAGGTCTGTCGGTCAGTCAGGTCTGTCGGTCAGTCAGGTCTGTCGGTCAGTCAGGTCTCTCGGTCAGTTAGGTCTGTCGGTCGGTCAGGTCGCTCGGTCAGTCAGGTCTTTCGGTCAGTCAGGTCTGTTGGTCAGTCAGGTCTGTCGCTCTGTCAGGACTGTCTGTCAGTCAGGTCTATCGGTCAGTCAGGTCGGTCGGTCTTTCAGGTCTGTCGGTCTGTCAGGTCTGTCGATCAGTCAGGTCTGTCGGTCTGTCAGGTCGGTCTGTCAGGTCAGTAGGTCTGTCTGGTCTGTCAGGTCGGTCGGTCTGTCAGGTCAGTCTGTCAGTCAGGTCTGTCAGGTCTGTCGGTCAGTCAGACGGGTCGGTCTGACGGGTCTGTCGGTCAGTCAGGTCTGTCGGTTTTTCAGGTCTGTCGGTCAGTCAGGTCTGTCGGTCAGTCAGGTCTGTCGGTCGGTCAGGTCGCTCCGTCAGTCAGGTCTTTCAGTCAGTCAGGTCTGTCGGTCAGTCAGGTCTGTTGGTCTGTCAGGACTGACGGTCGGTCAGGTCTATCGGTCAGTCAGGTCGGTCGGTCTGTCAGGTCTGTCGGTCTGTCAGGTCTGTCGGTCAGTCAGGTCTTTCGGTCTGTCAGGTCGGTCGGTCTGTCAGGTCTGTAAGTCTGTCGGGTCTGTCAGGTCGGTCGGTCTGTCAGGTCTGTCAGGTCAGTCGGTCAGTCAGGTCTGTCGGTCTGTCAGGTCTGTCAGGTCTGTCAGGTCGGTCGGTCTGTCAGGTCTGTCGGTCTGTCAGGTCTGTCGGTCAGTCAGATCTGTCGGTCTGTCAGGTCTGTCAGTCTGTCAGGTCTGTCGGTCTGTCAGGTCTGTCGTTCTGTCAGGTCTGTCGGTCGGTCAGGTCGCTCGGTCAGTCAGGTCTTTCGGTCAGTCAGGTCTGTCGGTCAGTCAGGTCTGTCGGTCTTTCAGGTCTGTCGGTCAGTCAGGTCTGTCGGTCAGTCAGGTCTGTCGGCCGGTCAGGTCGCTCCGTCAGTCAGGTCTTTCGGTCAGTCAGGTCTGTCGGTCTGTCAGGTCAGTCAGGTCTGTCGGTCTGTCAGGTCTGTCAGGTCGGTCGGTCTGTCAGGTCTGTCAGGTCGGTCGGTCTGTCAGGTCTTTCAGGTCGGTCGGTCAGTGAGGTCTGTCGGTCTGTCAGGTCGGTCGGTCTGTCAGGTCTGTCAGGTCGGTCGGTCTGTCAGGTCTGTCAGGTCGGTCGGTCTGTAAAGTCTGTCAGGTCGGTCGGTCTGTAAAGTCTGTCAGGTCTGTCGGTCAGTCAGATCTGTCGGTCTGTCAGGTCTGTCGGTCTGTCAGGTCTGACGGTCTGTCAGGTCGGTCGGTCTGTCAGGTCTGTCAGGTCTGTCGGTCAGTCAGGTCTGCCAGGTCGGTCGGTCTGTCAGGTCTGTCGGTCAGTCAGGTCGGTGAGTCAGTCAGGTCGGTCGGTCAGTCAGGTCGGTCGGTATGTGTGGTCTGTCAGGTCTGTCGGTCAGTCAGGTCAGTCAGGTTGGTCGGTCTGTCATGTCTATCGGTCGGTCGGTCGGTCAGTCAGGTCGGTCAGTCTGTCAGGTCTGTCGGTCAGTCGGTCTGTCAGGTCGTTCTGTGAGGTCTGTCAGGTCAGTCGGTCAGTCAGGTGTGTCAGGTCTGTCGGCCAGTCAGGTCTGTCGGTCAGTCAGGTCTGTCAGGTCTGTGAGGTCAGTCTAGTCAGTCGGTCAGTCAGGTCGGTCGGTCAGTCAGGTTTGTCAGGTGTGTCGGTCAGTCAGGTCTGTCAGGTGTTTCGGTCAGTCAGGTCGGTCGGTCTGTCATGTCAGTCGGTCAGTCAGGTCTGTCAGGTCTGTCGGTCAGTCAGGTCGGTCGGTCTGTCAGGTCTGTCGGTCAGTCAGGTCTGTCGGTCTTTCAGGTCTGTCGGTCAGTCAGGTCTGTCGGTCAGTCAGGTCTGTCGGTCAGTCAGGTCTGTTGGTCGGTCAGGTCGCTCGGTCAGTCAGGTCTTTCGGTCAGTCAGGTCTGTCGGTCAGTCAGGTCTGTCGGTCTGTCAGGACTGTCGGTCAGTCAGGTCTATCGGTCAGTCAGGTCGGTCGGTCTGTCAGGTCTGTCGGTCTGTCAGGTCTGTCGGTCAGTCAGGTCTGTCCGTCTGTCAGGTCGGTCGGTCTGTCAGGTCTGTAGGTCAGTCTGGTCTGTCAGGTCGGTCGATCTGTCAGGTCTGTCAGGTCGGTCGGTCAGTCAGGTCTGTCGGTCTGTCAGGTCTGTTGGTCTGTCAGGTCTGTCAGGTCGGTCGGTCTGTCAGATCTGTCAGGTCGGTCGGTCTGTCAGGTCTGTCAGGTCGGTCGGTCAGTGAGGTCTGTCGATCTGTCAGGTCGGTCGGTCTGTCAGGTCTGTCAGGTCGGTCGGTCTGTCAGGACTGTCAGGTCAGTATGGTCTGTCAGGTCTGTCAGGTCGGTCTGTCAGGTCTGTTGGTCAGTCAGGTTTGTCGGTCTGTCAGGTCTGTCAGGTCGGTCGGTCTGTCAGGTCTGTCAGGACGATCGGTCTGTCAGGTCTGTCGGTCTGTCAGGTCGATCGGTCTGTCAGGCCTGTCGGTCTGTCAGGTCTGTCAGGTCGGTCGGTCTGTCAGGTCTGTCAGGTCGGTCGGTCAGTCAGGGCCGTCGGTCTGTCAGGTCTGTCAGGTCAGTCAGGTCTGTCAGGTTTTCAGGTCGGTCGGTCGGTCAGGTCGGTCGGTCTGTCAGGTCTGTCGGTCAGTCAGGTCTGTCAGTCTTTCAGGTGTGTCGGTCAGTCAGGTCTGTCGGTCAGTCAGGTCTTTCGGTCAGTCAGGTCTGTCGGTCGGTCAGGTCGCTCGGTCAGTCAGGTCTTTCGGTCAGTCAGGTCTGTCGGTCAGTCAGGTCTGTCGCTCTGTCAGGACTGTCTGTCAGTCAGGTCTATCGGTCAGTCAGGTCGGTCGGTCTGTCAGGTCTGTCGGTCTGTCAGGTCTGTCGGTCAGTCAGGTCTGTCGGTCTGTCAGGTCTGTCGGTCTGTCAGGTCAGTAGGTCTGTCTGGTCTGTCAGGTCGGTCGGTCTGTCAGGTCAGTCGGTCAGTCAGGTCTCTCAGGTCTGTCGGTCAGTCAAGTCGGTCGGTCTGTCAGGTCTGTCGGTCAGTCAGGTCTGTCGGTCGTTCAGGTCTGTCGGTCAGTCAGGTCTGTCGGTCAGTCAGGTCTGTCGGTCGGTCAGGTCGCTCCGTCAGTCAGGTCTTTCGGTCAGTCAGGTCTGTTGGTCTGTCAGGTCTGTCCGGTCGGTTGGTATGTCAGGTCGGTCGGTCTGTCAGGTCAGTCGGTCAGTCAGGTCTGTCTGGTCTGTCGGTCAGTCAGGTCGGTCGGTCAGTCAGGTCTCTCAGGTCTGTCGGTCAGTCAGGTCGCTCGGTCTGTCTGGTCAGTCGGTCAGTCAGGTCTGTCAGGTCTGTCGGTCAGTCAGGTCGGTCGGTCTGTCAGGTCTGTCGGTCTGTCAGGTCTGTCGGTCAGTCAGGTCTGTCGGTCTTTCAGGTCTATCGGTCAGTCAGGGCTCTCGGTCAGTCAGGTCTGTCGGTCTGTCAGGTCCCTCGGTCAGTCAGGTCTGTCGGTCAGTCAGGTCTGTCGATCAGTCAGGTCTGTTGGTCTGTCAGGTCTGTCCGGTCGGTCGGTATGTCAGGTCGGTCGGTCTGTCAGGTCTGTCGGGCTGTCAGATCTGTCGGTCAGTCAGGTCTGTCGGTCTGTCAGGACTGTCGGTCAGTCAGGTCTGTCGGTCAGTCAGGTCGGTCAGTCTGTCAGGTCTGTCAGGTCAGTCGGTCAGTCAGGTCTGTCTGGTCTGTCGGTCAGTCAGGTCTGTCGGTCAGTCAGGTCTGTCATGTCTGTCACTTCAGTCAGCTCAGTCGGTCAGTCAGGTCGGTCGGTCAGTCAGGTCTCTCAGGTCTGTCGGTCAGTGAGGTCGCTCGGTCTGTCTGGTCAGTCAGTCAGTCAGGTCTGTCAGTTCTGTCGGACAGTCAGGTCGGTCGGTCTGTCAGGTCTGTCGGTCAGTCAGGTCTGTCGGTCTTTCAGGTCTGTCGGTCAGTCAGGGCTCTCGGTCAGTCAGGTCTGTCGGTCTGTCAGGTCGATCGGTCAATCAGGTATGTCGGTCAGTCAGGTCTGTCGGTCAGTCAGGTCTGTCGGTCTGTCAGGACTGTCGGTCAGTCAGGTCTGTCGGTCAGTCAGGTCGGTCGGTCTGTCAGGTCTGTCGGGTCAGTCAGGTCTGTCGGTCAGTCAGTTCTGTCGGTCTGTCAGGACTGTCGGTCAGTCAAGTCTGTCGGTCAGTCAGGACGGTCTGTCAGGTCTGTCAGGTCAGTCGGTCAGTCAGGTCTGTCTGGTCTGTCGGTCAGTCAGGACTGTCGGTCAGTCAGGTCTGTCATGTCTGTCACTTCAGTCAGCTCAGTCGGTCAGTCAGGTCGGTCGGTCAGTCAGGTCTCTCAGGTCTGTCGGTCAGTCAGGTCGCTCGGTCTGTCTGGTCAGTCGGTCAGTCAGGTCTGTCAGGTCTGTCGGTCAGTCAGGTCGGTCGGTCTGTCAGGTCTGTCGGTCAATCAGGTCTGTCGGTCTTTCAGGTCTGTCGGTCAGTCAGGGTTCTCGGTCAGTCAGGTCTGTCGGTCTGTCAGGTCGCTCGGTCAGTCAGGTCTGTCGGTCAGTCAGGTCTGTCGGCCAGTCAGGTCTGTCGGTCTGTCAGGACTGTCGGTCAGTCAGGTCTGTCGGTCAGTCAGGTCGGTCGGTCTGTCAGGTCTGTCGGTCTTCAGGTCTGTCGGTCAGTCAGGTCTGTCGGTCTGTCAGGTCGGTCGGTCTGTCAGGTCTGTCGGTCTGTCTGGTCTGCCAGGTCGGTCGGTCTGTTAGGTCTGTCAGGTCGGTCGGTCAGTCAGGTCTGTCGGTCTGTCAGGTCGGTCGGTCAGTCAGGTCTATCTATCAGTCAGGTCTGTCGGTCAGTCAGATCTGTCGGTCTGTCAGGTCTATCGATCAGTCAGGTCTGTCGGCCTGTCAGGTCGGTCGGTCTGTCAGGTCTGTCGGTGTGTCAGGTCTGTCGGTCAGTCAGGTCTGTCGGTCAGTCAGGTCGGTCGGTCTGTCAGGTCTGTCAGGTCAGTCGGTCAGTCAGGTCTGTCTGGTCTGTCGGTCAGTCAGGTCTGTCGGTCAGTCAGGTCTGTCATGTCTGTCACTTCAGTCAGCTCAGTCGGTCAGTCAGGTCGGTCGGTCAGTCAGGTCTCTCACGTCTGTCGGTCAGTCAGGTCGCTCGGTCTGTCTGGTTAGTCGGTCAGTCAGGTCTGTCGGTCGGTCAGGTCGGTCGGTCCGTCAGGTCTGTCGGTCAGTCAGGGCTCTCGGTCAGTCAGGTCTGTCGGTCGGTCAGGTCGCTCGGTCAGTCAGGTCTGTTGGTCAGTCAGGTCTGTCGGTCAGTCAGGTCTGTCGGTCTGTGAGGACTGAGGGTCAGTCAGGTCTGTCGGTCAGTCAGGTCGGTCGGTCTGTCAGGTCTGTCGGTCTTTCAGGTCTGTCGGTCAGTCAGGTCTGTCGGTCTGTCAGGTCGGTCGGTCTGTCAGGTCTGTCGGTCTGTCAGGTCTGCCAGGTCGGTCGGTCTGTCACGTCTGTCAGGTCGGTCAGTCAGGTCTGTCGGTCTGTCAGGTCGGTCTGTCTGTCAGATCTGTCAGGTCGGTCGGTCTGTCAGGTCTGTCAGGTCGGTCGGTGAGTGAGGTCTGTCGGTCTGTCAGGTCGGTCGGTCTGTCAGGTCTGTCAGGTCGGTCGGTCTGTCCATTCTGTCAGGTCGGTCGGTCTGTCAGGTCCTTCAGGTCGGTCGGTCAGTCAGGTCTGTCGGTCTGTCAGGTCACTCAGGTCGGTTGGTCTGTCAGGTCGATCGGTCTGTCAAGTCTGTCGGTCTGTCAGGTCGATCGGTCTGTCAGGTCTGTCGGTCTGTCAGGTCGGTCAGGTCGGTGGGTCTGTCAGGTCTTTCAGGTCGGTCGGTCAGTCAGGTCTGTCGGTCTATCAGGTCTGTCAGGTCAGTCAGGTCTGTCAGGTTTGTCAGGTCGGTCGGTCTGTCAGGTCTGTCGATCAGTCAGGTCTGTTGGTCTGTCAGGTCTGTCCGGTCGGTCGGTATGTCAGGTCGGTCGGTCTGTCAGGTCTGTCGGGCCTTCAGGTCTGTCGGTCAGTCAGGTCTGTCGTTCTGTCAGGTCGGTCGGTATGTCAGGTCGGGCGGTCTGTCAGGTCTGTCAGGTCGGTCGGTCTGTCAGGTCTGTCGGTCAGTCAGGTCTGTCGGTCTGTCAGGTCGGCCGCTCTGTCGGGTCCGTTCGTCTGTCAGGTCTGTCAGGTCGGTCGGTCTGTCAGGTCTGTCGAACAGTCAGGTCTGCTGGTCTGTCAGGTCTGTCGGTCTGTCAGGTCGGTCGGTCTGTCTGGTCTGTCGGCCTGTCAGGTCTGTCAGGTCAGTCGGTCAGTCAGGTCTGTCAGGTCTGTCGGTCAGTCAGGTCTGTCGGTCTGTCAGGTCTGCCAGGTCGGTCGGTCTGTCAGGTCTGTCAGGTCGGTCGGTCAGTCAGGTCTGTCGGTCTGTCAGGTCGGTCGGTCTGTCAGATCTGTCAGGGCGGTCGGTCTGTCAGGTCTGTCAGGTCCGTCGGTGAGTGAGGTCTGTCGGTCTGTCAGGTCGGTCGGTCTGTCAGGTCTGTCAGGTCGGTCGGTCTGTCCATTCTGTCAGGTCGGTCGGTCTGTCAGGTCCTTCAGGTCGGTCGGTCAGTCAGGTCTGTCGGTCTGTCAGGTCAGTCAGGTCGGTCGGTCTGTCAGGTCTGTCAGGTCGATCGTTCTGTCAGGTCTGTCGGTCTGTCAGGTCGATCGGTCTGTCAGTTCTGTCGGTCTGTCAGGTCTGTCAGGTCGGTGGGTCTGTCAGGTCCTTCAGGTCGGATGGTCATTCAGGTCTGCTGGTCTGTCAGGTCTGTCGGTCTGTCAGGTCGGTCGGTCTGTCAGGTCTGTCAGGTCAGTCGGTCAGTCAGGTCTGTAAGGTCTGTCGGTCAGTCACTTCTGTCGGTCAGTCAGGTCTGTCGGTCTGTCAGGTCTGTCAGGTCAGTCAGGTCTGTCAGGTCTGTCAGGTCGGTCGGTCTGTCAGGTCTGTCGATCAGTCAGGTCTGTTGGTCTGTCAGGTCTGTCCGGGCGGTCGGTATGTCAGGTCGGTCGGTCTGTCAGGTCAGTCGGTCAGTCAGGTCTGTCTGGTCTGTCGGTCAGTCAGGTCGGTCGGTCAGTCAGGTCTCTCAGGTCGGTCGGTCAGTCAGGTCGCTCGGTCTGTCTGGTCAGTCGGTCAGTCAGGTCTGTCAGGTCTGTCGGTCAGTCAGGTCGGTCGGTCTGTCAGGTCTGTCGGTCTGTCAGGTCTGTCGGTCAGTCAGGTCTGTCGGTCTTTGAGGTCTATCGGTCAGTCAGGGCTCTCGGTCAGTCAGGTCTGTCGGTCTGTCAGGTCGCTCGGTCAGTCAGGTCTGTCGGTCAGTCAGGTCTGTCGATCAGTCAGGTCTGTTGGTCTGTCAGGTCTGTCCGGTCGGTCGGTATGTCAGGTTGGTCGGTCTGTCAGGTCTGTCGGGCTGTCAGGTCTGTCGGTCAGTCAGGTCTGTCGGTCTGTCAGGACTGTCGGTCAGTCAGGTCTGTCGGTCAGTCAGGTCGGTCGGTCTGTCAGGTCTGTCAGGTCAGTCGGTCAGTCAGGTCTGTCTGGTCTGTCGGTCAGTCAGGTCTGTCGGTCAGTCAGGTCTGTCATGTCTGTCACTTCAGTCAGCTCAGTCGGTCAGTCAGGTCGGTCGGTCAGTCAGGTCTCTCAGGTCTGTCGGTCAGTGAGGTCGCTCGGTCTGTCTGGTCAGTCAGTCAGTCAGGTCTGTCAGGTCTGTCGGTCTGTCAGGTCGGTCGGTCTGTCAGGTCTGTCGGTCAGTCAGGTCTGTCGGTCTTTCAGGTCTGTCGGTCAGTCAGGGCTCTCGGTCAGTCAGGTCTGTCGGTCTGTCAGGTCGATCGGTCAGTCAGGTCTGTCGGTCAGTCAGGTCTGTCGGTCAGTCAGGTCTGTCGGTCTGTCAGGACTGTCGGTCAGTCAGGTCTGTCGGTCAGTCAGGTCAGTCGGTCTGTCAGGTCTTTCGGGTCAGTCAGGTCTGTCGGTCAGTCAGGTCTGTTGGTCTGTCAGGACTGTCGGTCAGTCAGGTCTGTCGGTCAGTCAGGTAGGTCTGTCAGGTCTGTCAGGTCAGTCGGTCAGTCAGGTCTGTCTGGTCTGTCGGTCAGTCAGGACTGTCGGTCAGTCAGGTCTGTCATGTCTGTCACTTCAGTCAGCTCAGTCGGTCGGTCAGTCAGGTCTCTCAGGTCTGTCGGTCAGTCAGGTCGCTCGGTCTGTCTGGTCAGTCGGTCAGTCAGGTCTGTCAGGTCTGTCGGTCAGTCAGGTCGGTCGGTCTGTCAGGTCTGTCGGTCAGTCAGGTCTGTCGGTCTTTCAGGTCTGTCGGTCAGTCAGGGCTCTCGGTCAGTCAGGTCTGTCGGTCTGTCAGGTCGCTCGGTCAGTCAGGTCTGTCGGTCAGTCAGATCTATCGGCCAGTCAGGTCTGTCGGTCTGTCAGGACTGTCGGTCAGTCAGGTCTGTCGGTCAGTCAGGTCGGTCGGTCTGTCAGGTCTGTCGGTCTTCAGGTCTGTCGGTCAGTCAGGTCTGTCGGTCTGTCAGGTCGGTCGGTCTGTCAGGTCTGTCGGTCTGTCAGGTCTGCCAGGTCGGTCGGTCTGTCATTTCGGTCGGTCAGTCAGGTCTGTCGGTCTGTCAGGTCGGTCGGTCAGTCAGGTCTATCTATCAGTCAGGTCTGTCGGTCAGTCAGATCTGTCGGTCTGTCAGGTCTATCGATCAGTCAGGTCTGTCGGCCTGTCAGGTCGGTCGGTCTGTCAGGTCTGTCGGTGTGTCAGGTCTGTCGGTCAGTCAGGTCTGTCGGTCAGTCAGGTCGGTCGGTCTCTCAGGTCTGTCGGTCTGTCAGGTCGGTCAGGTCGGTGGGTCTGTCAGGTCTTTCAGGTCGGTCGGTCAGTCAGGTCTGTCGGTCTCTCAGGTCTGTCAGGTCAGTCAGGTCTGTCAGGTTTGTCAGGTCGGTCGGTCTGTCAGGTCTGTCGATCAGTCAGGTCTGTTGGTCTGTCAGGTCTGTCCGGTCGGTCGGTATGTCAGGTCGGTCGGTCTGTCAGGTCTGTCGGGCTGTCAGGTCTGTCGGTCAGTCAGGTCTGTCGTACTGTCAGGTCGGTCGGTATGTCAGGTCGGGCGGTCTGTCAGGTCTGTCAGGTCTGTCGGTGTGTCAGGTCTGTCGGTCTGTCAGGTCTGTCGGTGTGTCAGGTCTGTCGGTCAGTCAGGTCGGTCGGTCTGTCAGGTCTGTCAGGTCAGTCGGTCAGTCAGGTCTGTCTGGTCTGTCGGTCAGTCAGGTCTGTCGGTCAGTCAGGTCTGTCATGTCTGTCACTTCAGTCAGCTCAGTCGGTCAGTCAGGTCGGTCGGTCAGTCAGGTCTCTCAGGTCTGTCGGTCAGTCAGGTCGCTCGGTCTGTCTGGTTAGTCGGTCAGTCAGGTCTGTCAGGTCTGTCGGTCGGTCAGGTCGGTCGGTCCGTCAGGTCTGTCGGTCAGTCAGGGCTCTCGGTCAGTCAGGTCTGTCGGTCGGTCAGGTCGCTCGGTCAGTCAGGTCTGTCGGTCAGTCAGGTCTGTCGGTCAGTCAGGTCTGTCGGTCTGTGAGGACTGAGGGTCAGTCAGGTCTGTCGGTCAGTCAGGTCGGTCGGTCTGTCAGGTCTGTCGGTCTTTCAGGTCTGTCGGTCAGTCAGGTCTGTCGGTCTGTCAGGTCGGTCGGTCTGTCAGGTCTGTCGGTCTTTCAGGTCTGCCAGGTCGGTCGGTCTGTCACGTCTTTCAGGTCGGTCAGTCAGGTCTGTCGGTCTGTGAGGTCGGTCTGTCTGTCAGATCTGTCAGGTCGGTCGGTCTGTCAGGTCTGTCAGGTCGGTCGGTGAGTGAGGTCTGTCGGTCTGTCAGGTCGGTCGGTCTGTCAGGTCTTTCAGGTCGGTCGGTCAGTCAGGTCTTTCGGTCTGTCAGGTCAGTCAGGTCGGTTGGTCTGTCAGGTCTGTCAGGTCGATCGGTCTGTCAAGTCTGTCGGTCTGTCAGGTCGATCGGTCTGTCAGGTCTGTCGGTCTGTCAGGTCGGTCAGGTCGGTGGGTCTGTCAGGTCTTTCAGGTCGGTCGGTCAGTCAGGTCTGTCGGTCTCTCAGGTCTGTCAGGTCAGTCAGGTCTGTCAGGTTTGTCAGGTCGGTCGGTCTGTCAGGTCTGTCGATCAGTCAGGTCTGTTGGTCTGTCAGGTCTGTCCGGTCGGTCGGTATGTCAGGTCGGTCGGTCTGTCAGGTCTGTCGGGCTGTCAGGTCTGTCGGTCAGTCAGGTCTGTCGTACTGTCAGGTCGGTCGGTATGTCAGGTCGGGCGGTCTGTCAGGTCTGTAAGGTCGGTCGGTCTGTCAGGTCTGTCGGTCAGTCAGGTCTGTCAGGTCTGTCAGGTCGGTCGGTCTGTCAGGTCTGTCGAACAGTCAGGTCTGCTGGTCTGTCAGGTCTGTCGGTCTGTCAGGTCGGTCGGTCTGTCTGGTCTGTCGGCCTGTCAGGTCTGTCAGGTCAGTCGGTCAGTCAGGTCTGTCAGGTCTGTCGGTCAGTCAGGTCTGTCGGTCTGTCAGGTCTGCCAGGTCGGTCGGTCAGTCAGGTCTGTCGGTCTGTCAGGTCGGTCGGTCTGTCAGATCTGTCAGGGCGGTCGGTCTGTCAGGTCTGTCAGGTCCGTCGGTGAGTGAGGTCTGTCGGTCTGTCAGGTCGGTCGGTCTGTCAGGTCTGTCAGGTCGGTCGGTCTGTCCATTCTGTCAGGTCGGTCGGTCTGTCAGGTCTTTCAGGTCGGTCGGTCAGTCAGGTCTGTCGGTCTGTCAGGTCAGTCAGGTCGGTCGGTCTGTCAGGTCTGTCAGGTCGATCGTTCTGTCAGGTCTGTCGGTCTGTCAGGTCGATCGGTCTGTCAGTTCTGTCGGTCTGTCAGGTCTGTCAGGTCGGTGGGTCTGTCAGGTCCTTCAGGTCGGACGGTCATTCAGGTCTGCTGGTCTGTCAGGTCTGTCGGTCTGTCAGCTCGGTCGGTCTGTCAGGTCTGTCAGGTCAGTCGGTCAGTCAGGTCTGTAAGGTCTGTCGGTCAGTCACTTCTGTCGGTCAGTCAGGTCTGTCGGTCTGTCAGGTCTGTCAGGTCAGTCAGGTCTGTCAGGTCTGTCAGGTCGGTCGGTCTGTCAGGTCTGTCGATCAGTCAGGTCTGTTGGTCTGTCAGGTCTTTCCGGTCGGTCGGTATGTCAGGTCGGTCGGTCTGTCAGGTCAGTCGGTCAGTCAGGTCTGTCTGGTCTGTCGGTCAGTCAGGTCGGTCGGTCAGTCAGGTCTCTCAGGTCTGTCGGTCAGTCAGGTCGCTCGGCCTGTCTGGTCAGTCGGTCAGTCAGGTCTGTCAGGTCTGTCGGTCAGTCAGGTCGGTCGGTCTGTCAGGTCTGTCGGTATGTCAGGTCTGTCGGTCAGTCAGGGCTGTCGGTCTTTCAGGTCTATCGGTCAGTCAGGGCTCTCGGTCAGTCAGGTCTGTCGGTCTGTCAGGTCGCTCGGTCAGTCAGGTCTGTCGGTCAGTCAGGTCTGTCGATCAGTCAGGTCTGTTGGTCTGTCAGGTCTGTCCGGTCGGTCGGTATGTCAGGTCGGTCGGTCTGTCAGGTCTGTCGGGCTGTCAGGTCTGTCGGTCAGTCAGGTCTGTCGGTCTGTCAGGACTGTCGGTCAGTCAGGTCTGTCGGTCAGTCAGGTCGGTCGGTCTGTCAGGTCTGTCAGGTCAGTCGGTCAGTCAGGTCTGTCTGGTCTGTCGGTCAGTCAGGTCTGTCGGTCAGTCAGGTCTGTCATGTCTGTCACTTCAGTCAGCTCAGTCGGTCAGTCAGGTCGGTCGGTCAGTCAGGTCTCTCAGGTCTGTCGGTCAGTGAGGTCGCTCGGTCTGTCTGGTCAGTCAGTCAGTCAGGTCTGTCAGGTCTGTCGGTCAGTCAGGTCGGTCGGTCTGTCAGGTCTGTCGGTCAGTCAGGTCTGTCGGTCTTTCAGGTCTGTCGGTCAGTCAGGGCTCTCGGTCAGTCAGGTCTGTCGGTCTGTCAGGTCGATCGGTCAGTCAGGTCTGTCGGTCAGTCAGGTCTGTCGGTCAGTAAGGTCTGTCGGTCTGTCAGGACTGTCGGTCAGTCAGGTCTGTCGGTCAGTCAGGTCGGTCGGTCTGTCAGGTCTGTCGGGTCAGTCAGGTCTGTCGGTCAGTCAGGTCTGTCGGTCTGTCAGGACTGTCGGTCAGTCAGGTCTGTCGGTCAGTCAGGTCGGTCTGTCAGGTCTGTCAGGTCAGTCGGTCAGTCAGGTCAGTCTGGTCTGTCGGTCAGTCAGGACTGTCGGTCAGTCAGGTCTGTCATGTCTGTCACTTCAGTCAGCTCAGTCGGTCAGTCAGGTCGGTCGGTCAGTCAGGTCTCTCAGGTCTGTCGGTCAGTCAGGTCTGTCGGTCTTTCAGGTCTGTCGGTCAGTCAGGGCTCTCGGTCAGTCAGGTCTGTCGGTCTGTCAGGTCCCTCGGTCAGTCAGGTCTGTCGGTCAGTCAGGTCTGTCGATCTGTCAGGACAGTCGGTCAGTCAGGTCTGTCGGTCAGTCAGGTCGGTCGGTCTGTCAGGTCTGTCGGTCTTCAGGTCTGTCGGTCAGTCAGGTCTGTCGGTCTGTCAGGTCGGTCGGTCTGTCAGGTCTGTCGGTCTGTCAGGTCTGCCAGGTCGGTTGGTCTGTCAGGTCTGTCAGGTCGGTCGGTCAGTCAGGTCTGTCGGTCTGTCAGGTCGGTCGGTCAGTCAGGTCTATCTATCAGTCAGGTCTGTCGGTCAGTCAGATCTGTCGGTCTGTCAGGTCTATCGATCAGTCAGGTCTGTCGGCCTGTCAGGTCGGTCGGTCTGTCAGGTCTGTCGGTGTGTCAGGTCTGTCGGTCTGTCAGGTCGGTCGGTCTGTCAGGTCTGTCGGTCAGTCACGTCTGTCGGTCTGTCAGGTCTGTCGGTCAGTCAGGTCTGTCAGTCTGTCAGCTCTGTCGGTCAGTCAGGTCTGTCGGTTTGTCGGTCTGTTGGTCAGTCAGGTCTGTCGGTCAGTCAGGTCTCTCGGTCTGTCAGGTCTGTCGGTCTGTCAGGTAAGTCGGTCAGTCAGGTCTGTCGGTCTCTCAGGTCTGTCGGTCTGTCAGGGCTTTCGGTCTGTCAGGTCTGTCAGGTTTGTCAGGTCGGTCGGTCAGTCAGGTCTGTCGGTCTGTCAGGTCGGTCGGTCAGTCAGGTCTATCTATCAGTCAGGTCTGTCGGTCAGTAAGATCTGTCGGTCTGTCAGGTCTGTCGGTCAGTCAGGTCGGTCGGTCTGTCATGTCTGTCGGTCAGTCAGGTCGGTCGGTCTCTCAGGTCTGTCGGTCTGTCAGGTCTGCGGTCAGTCAGGTCGGTCGGTCAGTTAGGTCTATCGATCAGTCAGGTCTGTCGGTCAGTTAGGTCAGTCGGTCTGTCAGGTCTCTCGGTCTGTCGGTTGATTTCAGGTTGTTCGGTCTGTCGGTCTGTCAGGTCTCTCAGGTCGGTCGGTTTGTCAGTTCTGTCGGTCAGTCAGGTCTGACGGTCAGTCAGGTCTGTCAGGTCTGTCGGTCTGTCAGGTCTGTCAGGTTAGTCAGGTCTGTCAGGTCTGTCAGGTCGGTCGGTCTGTCAGGTCTGTCGATCAGTCAGGTCTGTTGGTCTGTCAGGTCTGTCCGGTCGGTCGGTATGTCAGGTCGGTCGGTCTGTTAGGTCTGTCGGTCAGTCAGGTCTGTCGGTCAGTCAGATCTGTCGGTCAGTCAGGTCTGTCGGTCAGTCAGGTCTGTCAGGTCGGTCGGTCTCTCAAGTCTGTCGGTCAGTCAGGTCTGTCGGTCAGTCAGGTCGGTCGGTCAGTCAGTTCGGTCAGTCCGTCAGGTCGGTCTGTCAGGTCTGCGGTCAGTCAGGTCGGTCGGTCAGTCAGGTCTATCGATCAGTCAGGTCTGTCGGTCAGTTAGGTCAGTCGGTCTGTCAGGTCTGTCGGTCTGTCAGGTCTGTCGGTCTGTCGGTTGGTTTCAGGTTGTTCGGTCTGTCGGTCTGTCAGGTCTCTCAGGTTGGTCGGTTTGTCAGATCTGTCGCACAGTCAGGTCTGTCGGTCAGTCAGGTCAGTCAGGTCTGTCGGTCTGTCAGGTCTGTCAGGTCAGTCAGGTCTGTCAGGTCGATCAGGTAGGTCGGTCTGTCAGGTCTGTCGATCAGTCAGGTCTGTTGGTCTGTCAGGTCTGTCCGGTCGGTCGGTATGTCAGGTCGGTCGGTCTGTCAGGTCTGTCGGGCTGTCAGGTCTGTCGGTCAGTCAGGTCTGTCGTTCTGTCAGGTCGGTCGTTATGTCAGGTCGGGCGGTCTGTCAGGTCTGTCAGGTCGGTCGGTCTGTCAGGTCTGTCGGTCAGTCAGGTCTGTCGGTCTGTCAGGTCGGCCGCTCTGTCGGGTCGGTTCGTCTGTCAGGTCTGTCAGGTCGGTCGGTCTGTCAGGTCTGTCGGTCAGTCAGGTCTGCTGGTCTGTCAGGTCTGTCGGTCTGTCAGGTCGGTCGGTCTGTCAGGTCTGTCAGGTCTGTCGGTCAGTCAGGTCTGTCGGTCAGTCAGGTCTGTCGGTCTGTCAGGTCTGTCAGGTCAGTCAGGTCTGTCAGGTCTGTCAGGTCGGTCGGTCTGTCAGGTCTGTCGATCAGTCAGTTCTGTTGGTCTGTCAGGTCTGTCCGGTCGGTCGGTATGTCAGGTCGGTCGGTCTGTCAGGTCTGTCGGGCTGTCAGGTCTGTCGGTCTGTCAGGTCGGCCGCTCTGTCGGGTCGGTTCGTCTGTCAGGTCTGTCAGGTCGGTCGGTCTGTCAGGTCTGTCGGTCAGTCAGGTCTGCTGGTCTGTCAGGTCTGTCGGTCTGTCAGGTTGGTCGGTCTGTCAGGTCTGTCGGCCTGTCAGGTCCGTTAGGTCAGTCGGTCAGTCAGGTCTGTCAGGTCTGTCCGTCAGTCAGGTCTGTTGGTCAGTCAGGTCGGTCGGTCAGTTAGGTCTGTCGGTCGGTCAGGTCTCTCGGTCTGTCTGGTCAGTCGGTCATTCAGGTCTGTCAGGTCTGTCGGTCAGTCAGGTCGGTCGGTCTGTCAGGTCTGTCGGTCAGTCAGGTCTGTCGGTCTTTCAGGTCTGTCGGTCAGTCAGGGCTCTCGGTCAGTCAGGTCTGTCGTTCTGTCAGGTCGGTCGGTATGTCAGGTCGGGCGTTCTGTCAGGTCTGTCAGGTCGGTCGGTCTGTCAGGTCCCTCGGTCAGTCAGGTCTGTCGGTCTGTCAGGTCGGCCGCTCTGTCGGGTCGGTTCGTCTGTCAGGTCTGTCAGGTCGGTCGGTCTGTCAGGTCTGTCGAACAGTCAGGTCTGCTGGTCTGTCAGGTCTGTCGGTATGTCAGGTCGGTCGGTCTGTCTGGTCTGTCGGCCTGTCAGGTCTGTCAGGTCAGTCGGTCAGTCAGGTCTGTCATGTCTGTCGGTCAGTCAGGTCTGTCGGTCTGTCAGGTCTGCCAGGTCGGTCGGTCTGTCAGGTCTGTCAGGTCGGTCGGTCAGAAAGGTCTGTCGGTCTGTCAGGTCGGTCGGTCTGTCAGATCTGGCAGGGCGGTCGGTCTGTCAGGTATGTCAGGTCCGTCGGTGAGTGAGGTCTGTCGGTCTGTCAGGTCTGTCAGGTCGGTCGGTCTGTCCATTCTGTCAGGTCGGTCGGTCTGTCAGGTCCTTCAGGTCGGTCGGTCAGTCAGGTCTGTCGGTCTGTCAGGTCAGTCAGGTTGGTCGGTCTGTCAGGTCTGTCAGGTCGATCGTTCTGTCAGGTCTGTCGGTCTGTCAGGTCGATCGGTCGGTCAGGTCTGTCGGTCTGTCAGGTCTGTCAGGTCGGTGGGTCTGTCAGGTCCTTCAGGTCGGACGGTCATTCAGGTCTGTCGGTCTGTCAGGTCTGTCAAGTCAGTCAGGTCTGTCAGGTCTGTCATGTCGGTCGGTCTGTCAGGTCTGTCGATCAGTCAGGTCTGTTGGTCTGTCAGGTCTGTCCGGTCGGTCGGTATGTCAGGTCAGTCGGTCTGTCAGGTCTGTCAGGTCTGTCGGTCAGTCAGGTCGGTCGGTCTGTCAGGTCTGTCGGTCTGTCAGGTCTGTCGGTCAGTCAGGTCTGTCGGTCTTTCAGGTCTATCGGTCAGTCAGGGCTCTCGGTCAGTCAGGTCTGTCGGTCTGTCAGGTCGCTCGGTCAGTCAGGTCTGTCGGTCAGTCAGGTCTGTCGATCAGTCAGGTCTGTTGGTCTGTCAGGTCTGTCCGGTCGGGCGGTATGTCAGGTCGGTCGGTCTGTCAGGTCTGTCGGGCTGTCAGGTCTGTCGGTCTGTCAGGACTATTGGTCAGTCAGGTCTGTCGGTCAGTCAGGTCGGTCGGTCTGTCAGGTCTGTCAGGTCAGTCGGTCAGTCAGGTCTGTCTGGTCTGTCGGTCAGTCAGGTCTGTCGGTCAGTCAGGTCTGTCATGTCTGTCACTTCAGTCAGCTCAGTCGGTCAGTCAGGTCGGTCGGTCAGTCAGGTCTCTCAGGTCTGTCGGTCAGTCAAGTCGCTCGGTCTGTCTGGTCAGCCGGTCAGTCAGGTCTGTCAGGTCTGTCGGTCAGTCAGGTCGGTCGGTCTGTCAGGTCTGTCGGTCAGTCAGGTCTGTCGGTCTTTCAGGTCTGTCGGTCAGTCAGGGCTCTCGGTCAGTCAGGTCTGTCGGTCTGTCAGGTCGATCGGTCAGTCAGGTCTGTCGGTCAGTCAGGTCTGTCGGTCAGTCAGGTCTGTCGGTCTGTCAGGACTGTCGGTCAGTCAGGTCTGTCGGTCAGTCAGGTCGGTCGGTCCGTCAGGTCTGTCGGTCTTCAGGTCTGTCGGTCAGACAGGTATGTCCGTCTGTCAGGTCGGTCGGTCTGTCAGGTCTGTCGCACTGTCAGGTCTGCCAGGTCGGTCGGTCTGTCAGGTCTGTCAGGTCGGTCGGTCAGTCAGGTCTGTCGGTCTGTCAGGTCGGTCGGTCAGTCAGGTCTATCTATCAGTCAGGTCTGTCGGTCAGTCAGATCTGTCGGTCTGTCAGGTCTATCGATCAGTCAGGTCTGTCGGCCTGTCAGGTCGGTCGGTCTGTCAGGTCTGTCGGTGTGTCAGGTCTGTCGGTCTGTCAGGTCGGTCTGTCAGGTCTGTCGGTCAGTCACGTCTGTCGGTCTGTCAGGTCTGTCGGTCAGTCAGGTCTGTCAGTCTGTCAGGTCTGTCGGTCAGTCAGGTCTGTCGGTCTGTCGGTCTGTTGGTCAGTCAGGTCTGTCGGTCAGTCAGGTCTCTCGGTCTGTCAGGTCTGTCGGTCTGTCAGGTAAGTCGGTCAGTCAGGTCTGTCAGGTCTGTCGGTCTGTCAGGTCTGTCGGTCTGTCAGGTCTGTCAGGTCTGTCAGGTCGGTCGGTCAGTCAGGTCTGTCGGTCTGTCAGGTCGGTCGGTCAGTCAGGTCTATCTATCAGTCAGGTCTGTCGGTCAGTCAGATCTGTCGGTCTGTCAGGGTTTTCGGTCAGTCAGGTCGGTCAGTCTGTCATGTCTGTCGGTCTGTCAGGTCGGTCGGTCTCTCAGGTCTGTCGGTCTGTCAGGTCTCTGGTCAGTCAGGTCGGTCGGTCAGTTAGGTCTATCGATCAGTCAGGTCTGTCGGTCAGTTAGGTCAGTCGGTCTGTCAGGTCTGTCGGTCTGTCAGGTCTCTCGGTCTGTCGGTTGATTTCAGGTTGTTCGGTCTGTCGGTCTGTCAGGTCTCTCAGGTCGGTCGGTTTGTCAGGTCTGTCGGTCAGTCAGGTCTGACGGTCAGTCAGGTCTGTCAGGTCTGTCGGTCTGTCAGGTCTGTCAGGTTAGTCAGGTCTGTCAGGTCTGTCAGGTCGGTCGGTCTGTCAGGTCTGTCGATCAGTCAGGTCTGTTGGTCTGTCAGGTCTGTCCGGTCGGTCGGTATGTCAGGTCGGTCGGTCTGTTAGGTCTGTCGGTCAGTCAGGTCTGTCGGTCAGTCAGGTCTGTCGGTCAGTCAGGTCTGTCGGTCAGTCAGGTCTGTCAGGTCGGTCGGTCTCTCAAGTCTGTCGGTCAGTCAGGTCTGTCGGTCAGTCAGGTCGGTCGGTCAGTCAGGTCGGTCAGTCCGTAAGGTCGGTCTGTCAGGTCTGCGGTCAGTCAGGTCGGTCGGTCAGTCAGGTCTATCGATCAGTCAGGTCTGTCGGTCAGTTAGGTCTATCGATCAGTCAGGTCTGTCGGTCTGTCAGGTCTGTCGGTCTGTCGGTTGGTTTCAGGTTGTTCGGTCTGTCGGTCTGTCAGGTCTCTCAGGTCGGTCGGTTTGTCAGGTCTGTCGGTCAGTCAGGTCTGTCGGTCAGTCAGGTCTGTCGGTCAGTCAGGTCTGTCAGGTCTGTCGGTCTGTCAGGTCTGTCAGGTCAGTCAGGTCTGTCAGGTCGATCAGGAAGGTCGGTCTGTCAGGTCTGTCGATCAGTCAGGTCTGTTGGTCTGTCAGGTCTGTCCGGTCGGTCGGAATTTCAGGTCGGTCGGTCTGTCAGGTCTGTCGGGCTGTCAGGTCTGTCGGTCAGTCAGGTCTGTCGTTCTGTCAGGTCGGTCGTTATGTCAGGTCGGGCGGTCTGTCAGGTCTGTCAGGGCGGTCGGTCTGTCAGGTCTGTCGGTCAGTCAGGTCTGTCGGTCTGTCAGGTCGGCCGCTCTGTCGGGTCGGTTCGTCTGTCAGGTCTGTCAGGTCGGTCGGTCTGTCAGGTCTGTCGGTCAGTCAGGTCTGCTGGTCTGTCAGGTCTGTCGGTCTGTCAGGTCGGTCGGTCTGTCAGGTCTGTCAGGTCTGTCGGTCAGTCAGGTCTGTCGGTCAGTCAGGTCTGTCGGTCTGTCAGGTCTGTCAGGTCAGTCAGGTCTGTCAGGTCTGTCAGGTCGGTCGGTCTGTCAGGTCTGTCGATCAGTCAGTTCTGTTGGTCTGTCTGGTCTGTCCGGTCGGTCGGTATGTCAGGTCGGTCGGTCTGTCAGGTCTGTCGTTCTGTCAGGTCGGTCGGTATGTCAGGTCGGGCGGTCTGTCAGGTCTGTCAGGTCGGTCGGTCTGTCAGGTCTGTCGGTCAGTCAGGTCTGTCGGTCTGTCAGGTCGGCCGCTCTGTCGGGTTGGTTCGTCTGTCAGGTCTGTCAGGTCGGTCGGTCTGTCAGGTCTGTCGGTCAGTCAGGTCTGCTGGTCTGTCAGGTCTGTCGGTCTGTCAGGTCGGTCGGTCTGTCAGGTCTGTCGGCCTGTCAGGTCCGTCAGGTCAGTCGGTCAGTCAGGTCTGTCAGGTCTGTCGGTCAGTCAGGTCTGTTGGTCAGTCAGGTCGGTCGGTCAGTCAGGTCTCTCAGGTCTGTCGGTCGGTCAGGTCTCTCGGTCTGTCTGGTCAGTCGGTCAGTCAGGTCTGTCAGGTCTGTCGGTCAGTCAGGTTGGTCGGTCTGTCAGGTCTGTCGGTCAGTCAGGTCTGTCGGTCTTTCAGGTCTGTCGGTCAGTCAGGGCTCTCGGTCAGTCAGGTCTGTCGGTCGGTCAGGTCGCTCGGTCAGTCAGGTCTGTCGGTCAGTCAGGTCTGTCGGTCTGTCGGTCTGTAAGGACTGTCGGTCAGTCAGGTCTGACGGTCAGTCAGGTCGGTCGCTCTGTCAGGTCTGTCAGGTCAGTCGGTCAGTCAGGTCATTCTGGTCTGTCTGTCAGTCAGGTCTGTCGGTCAGTCAGGTCTGTCATGTCTGTCACTTCAGTCAGCTCAGTCGGTCAGTCAGGTCGGTCGGTCAGTCAGGTCTCTCAGGTCTGTCGGTCAATCAGGTCGCTCGGTCTGTCTGGTCAGTCGGTCAGTCAGGTCTGTCAGGTCTGTCGGTCGGTCAGGTCGGTCGGTCTGTCAGGTCTGTCGGTCTGTCAGGTCTGTCGGTCAGTCAGGTCTGTCGGTCTTTCAGGTCTGTCGGTCAGTCAGGGCTCTCGGTCAGTCAGGTCTGTCGGTCGGTCAGGTCGCTCGGTCAGTCAGGTCTGTCGGTCAGTCAGGTCTGTCGGTCAGTCAGGTGTGTCGGTCTGTCAGGACTGTCGGTCAGTCAGGTCTGTCGGTCAGTCAGGTCGGTCGGTCTGTCAGTCCTGTCAGGTCAGTCGGTCAGTCAGGTCTGTCTGGTCTGTCGGTCAGTCAGGTCTGTCATGTCTGTCACTTCAGTCAGCTCAGTCGGTCAGTCAGGTCGGTCAGTCAGTCAGGTCTCTCAGGTCTGTCGGTCAGTCAGGTCGCTCGGTCTGTCTGGTCAGTCGATCAGTCAGGTCTGTCAGGTCTGTCGGTCAGTCAGGTCGGTCGGTCTGTGAGGTCTGTCGGTCAGTCAGGTCTGTCGGTCTTTCAGGTCTGTCGGTCAGTCAGGGCTCTCGGTCAGTCCGGTCTGTCGGTCTGTCAGGTCGCTCGGTCAGTCAGGTCTGTCGGTCAGTCAGGTCTGTCGGTCTGTCAGGACTGTCGGTCAGTCAGGTCTGTCGGTCAGTCAGGTCGGTCGGTCTGTCAGGTCTGTCGGTCTTTCAGGTCTGTCGGTCAGTCAGGTCTGTCGGTCTGTCAGGTCGGTCGGTCTGTCAGGTCATTCAGGTCGGTCGGTCAGTCAGGTCTGTCGGTCTGTCAGGTCGGTCGGTCAGTCAGGTCTATCTATCAGTCAGGTCTGTCGGTCTGTCAGATCTGTCGGTCTGTCAGGTCTATCGATTAGTCAGGTCTGTCGGTCTGTCAGGTCGGTCGGTCTGTCAGGTCTGTCGGTCTGTCAGGTCTTTCGGTCAGTCAGATCTGTCGGTCTGTCAGGTCTGTCGGTCTGTTAGGTCTGTCGGTCTGTCAGGTCGGTCGGTCTGTCATGTCTGTCGGTTAGTCAGGTCTGTCGGTGTGTCAGGTCTGTCGGTCTGTCAGGTCGGTCGGTCTGTCAGGTCTGTCGGTCAGTCACGTCTGTCGGTCTGTCAGGTCTGTCGGTCAGTCAGGTCTGTCAGTCTGTCAGGTCTGTCGGTCAGTCAGGTCTGTCGGTCTGTCGGTCTGTTGGTCAGTCAGGTCTGTCGGTCAGTCAGGTCTCTCGGTCTGTCAGGTCTGTCGGTCTGTCAGGTCAGTCGGTCAGTCAGGTCTGTCGGTCTGTCAGGTCTGTCGGTCTGTCAGGTCTGTCGGTCTGTCAGGTCTGTCGGTCAGTCAGGTCTGTCAGGTCTGTCGGTCTGTCGGCCTGTCAGGTCGGTCGGTCTGTCGGTCTGTCAGGTCTCTCAGGTCGGTCGGTCTGTCAGGTCTGTCGGTCAGTCAGGTCTGTCGGTCAGTCAGGTCTGTAAGGTCGGTCGGTCTGTTAGATCTTTCGGTCAGTCAGGTCTGCCGGTCAGTCAGGTCTGTCGGTCAGTCAGGTCTGTCGGTCAGTCAGGTCTGTCAGGTCGGTCGGTCTCTCAGGTCTGTCGGTCAGTCAGGTCTGTCGGTCAGTCAGGTCGGCCGGTCAGTCAGGTCGGTCAGTCCGTCAGGTCGGTCTGTCAGGTCTGCGGTCAGTCAGGTCGGTCGGTCAGTCAGGTCTATCGATCAGTCAGGTCTGTCGGTCAGTTAGGTCAGTCGGTCTGTCAGGTCTTTCGCTCTGTCAGGTCTGTCGGTCTGTCGGTTGGTTTCAGGTTGTTCGGTCTGTCGGTCTGTCAGGTCTCTCAGGTCGGTCGGTTTGTCAGGTCTGTCGGTCAGTCAGGTCTGTCGGTCAGTCAGGTCTGTCAGGTCTGTCGGTCTGTCAGGTCTGTCAGGTCAGTCAGGTCTGTCAGGTCTGCCAGGTCGGTCGGTCTGTCAGGTCTGTCGATCAGTCAGGTCTGTTGGTCTGTCAGGTCTGTCCGGTCGGTCGGTATGTCAGGTCTGTCGGTCTGTTAGGTCTGTCGGTCAGTCAGGTCTGTCGGTCAGTCAGGTCTGTCGGTCAGTCAGGTCTGTCGGTCAGTCAGGTCTGTCAGGTCGGTCGGTCTCTCAGGTCTGTCGGTCAGTCAGGTCTGTCGGTCAGTCAGGTCGGTCGGTCAGTTAGGTCGGTCAGTCCGTCAGGTCGGTCTGTCAGGTCTGCGGTCAGTCAGGTCGGTCGGTCAGTCAGGTCTATCGATCAGTCAGGTCTGTCGGTCAGTTAGGTCAGTCGGTCTGTCAGGTCTGTCGGTCTGTCAGGTCTGTCGGTCTGTCGGTTGGTTTCAGGTTGTTCGGTCTGTCGGTCTGTCAGGTCTCTCAGGTCGGTCGGTTTGTCAGGTCTGTCGGTCAGTCAGGTCTGTCGGTCAGTCAGGTCTGTCAGGTCTGTCGGTCTGTCAGGTCTGTCAGGTCAGTCAGGTCTGTCAGGTCGATCAGGTCGGTCGGTCTGTCAGGTCTGTCGACCAGTCAGCTCTGTTGGTCTGTCAGGTCTGTCCGGTCGGTCGGTATGTCAGGTCGGTCGGTCTGTCAGGTCTGTCGGTCAGTCAGGTCTGTCGTTCTGTCAGGTCGGTCGGTATGTCAGGTCGGGCGGTCTGTCAGGTCTGTCAGGCGGTCGGTCTGTCAGGTCTGTCGGTCAGTCAGGTCTGTCGGTCTGTCAGGTCGGCCGCTCTGTCGGGTCGGTTCGTCTGTCAGGTCTGTCAGGTCGGTCGGTCTGTCAGGAATGTCGGTCAGTCAGGTCTGCTGGTCTGTCAGGTCTGTCGGTCTGTCAGGTCGGTCGGTCTCTCAGGTCTGTCAGGTCTGTCGGTCAGTCAGGTCTGTCGGTCAGTCAGGTCTGTCGGTCTGTCAGGTCTGTCAGGTCAGTCAGGTCTGTCAGGTCTGTCAGGTCGGTCGGTCTGTCAGGTCTGTCGATCAGTCAGTTCTGTTGGTCTGTCAGGTCAATCCGGTCGGTCGGTATGTCAGGTCGGTCGGTCTGTCAGGTCTGTCGGGCTGTCAGGTCTGTCGGTCAGTCAGGTCTGTCGTTCTGTCAGGTCGGTCGGTATGTCAGGTCGGGCGGTCTGTCAGGTCGGTCAGGTCGGTCGGTCTGTCAGGTCTGTCGGTCAGTCAGGTCTTTCGGTCTGTCAGGTCGGCCGCTCTGTCAGGTCGGGTGGTCTGTCAGGTCTGTCCGGTCGGTCTGTCAGGTCTGTCGGTCAGTCAGGTCTGCTGGTCTGTCAGGTCTGTCGGTCTGTCAGGTCGGTCGGTCTGTCAGGTCTGTCGGCCTGTCAGGTCCGTCAGGTCAGTCGGTCAGTCAGGTCTGTCAGGTCTGTCGGTCAGTCAGGTCGGTCGGTCTGTCAGGTCTGTCGGTCAGTCAGGTCTGTCGGTCTTTCAGGTCTGTCGGTCAGTCAGGGCTCTCGGTCAGTCAGGTCTGTCGGTCGGTCAGGTCGCTCGGTCAGTCAGGTCTGTCGGTCAGTCAGGTCTGTCGGTCAGTCAGGTCTGTCGGTCTGTCAGGACTGTCGGTCAGTCAGGTCTGTCGGTCAGTCAGGTCGGTCGGTCTGTCAGGTCTGTCAGGTCAGTCGGTCAGTCAGGTCTGTCTGGTCTGTCGGTCAGTCAGGTCTGTCGGTCAGTCAGGTCTGTCATGTCTGTCACTTCAGTCAGCTCAGTCGGTCAGTCAGGTCGGTCGGTCAGTCAGGTCTCTCAGATCTGTCGCTCAGTCAGGTCGCTCGGTCTGTCTGGTCAGTCGGTCAGTCAGGTCTGTCAGGTCTGTCGGTCAGTCAGGGCGGTCGGTCTGTCAGGTCTGTCGGTCTGTCAGGTCTGTCGGTCAGTCAGGTCTGTCGGTCTTTCAGGTCTGTTGGTCAGTCAGGGCTCTCGGTCAGTCAGGTCTGTCGGTCTGTCAGGTCGCTCGGTCAGTCAGGTCTGTCGGTCAGTCAGGTCTGTCGGTCAGTCAGGTGTGTCGGTCTGTCAGGACTGTCGGTCAGTCAGGTCTGCCGGTCAGTCAGGTCGGTCGGTCTGTCAGGTCTGTCGGTCTTTCAGGTCTGTCGGTTAGTCAGGTCTGTCGGTCTGTCAGGTCGGTCGGTCTGTCAGGTCTGCCAGGTCGGTCGGTCTGTCAGGTCTGTCAGGTTGGTCGGTCAGTCAGGTCTGTCGGTCTGTCAGGTCGGTCGGTCAGTCAGGTCTATCTATCATTCAGGTCTGTCGGTCAGTCAGATCTGTCGGTCTGTCAGGTCTATCGATCAGTCGGGTCTGTCGGTCTGTCAGGTCGGTCGGTCTGTCAGGTCTGTCGGTCTGTCAGGTCTGTCGGTCAGTCAGATCTGTCGGTCTGTCAGGTCTGTCGGTCTGTCAGGTCGGTCGGTCTGTCATGTCTGTCGGTCAGTCAGGTCTGTCGGTGTGTCAGGTCTGTCGGTCTGTCAGGTCGGTCGGTCTGTCAGGTCTGTCGGTCAGTCACGTCTGTCGGTCTGTCAGGTCTGTCGGTCAGTCAGGTCTGTCAGTCTGTCAGGTCTGTCGGTCAGTCAGGTCTGTCGGTCTGTTGGTCAGTCAGGTCTGTCGTTCAGTCAGGTCTCTCGGTCTGTCAGGTCTGTCGGTCTGTCAGGTCAGTCGGTCAGTCAGGTCTGTCGGTCTGTCAGGTCTGTCGGTCTATCAGGTCTGTCGGTCTGTCAGGTCTGTCGGTCAGTCAGGTCTGTCAGGTCTGTCGGTCTGTCGGTCTGTCAGGTCGGTCGGTCTGTCGGTCTGTCAGGTCTCTCAGGTCGGTCGGTCTGTCAGGTCTGTCGGTCAGTCAGGTCTGTCGATCAGTCAGGTCTGTAAGTTCGGTCGGTCTGTTAGGTCTGTCGGTCAGTCAGGTCTGTCGGTCAGTCAGGTCTGTCGGTCAGTCAGGTCTGTCGGTCAGTCAGGTCTGTAAGGTCGGTCGGTCTGTTAGGTCTTTCGGTCAGTCAGGTCTGTCGGTCAGTCAGGTCTGTCGGTCAGTCAGGTCTGTCGGTCAGTCAGGTCTGTCGGTCAGTCAGGTCTATCAGGTCGGTCGGTCAGTCAGGTCGGTCAGTCCGTCAGGTCGGTCTGTCAGGTCTGCGGTCAGTCAGGTCGGTCGGTCAGTCAGGTCTATCGATCAGTCAGGTCTGTAGGTCAGTTAGGTCAGTCGGTCTGTCAGGTCTGTCGGTCTGTCAGGTCTGTCGGTCTGTCGGTTGGTTTCAGGTTGTTCCGTCTGTCGGTCTGTCAGGTCTCTCAGGTCGGTCGGTTTGTCAGGTCTGTCGGTCAGTCAGGTCTGTTGGTCAGTCAGGTCTGTCAGGTCTGTCGGTCTGTCAGGTCTGTCAGGTCAGTCAGGTCTGTCAGGTCTGTCAGGTCGGTCGGTCTGTCAGGTCTGTCGATCAGTCAGGTCTGTTGGTCTGTCAGGTCTGTCCGGTCGGTCGGTATGTCAGGTCGGTCGGTCTGTTAGGTCTGTTGGTCAGTCAGGTCTGTCGGTCAGTCAGGTCTGTCGGTCAGTCAGGTCTGTCGGTCAGTCAGGTCTGTCAGGTCGGTCGGTCTCTCAGGTCTGTCGGTCAGTCAGGTCTGTCGGTCAATCAGGTCGGTCGGTCAGTCAGGTCGGTCAGTCCGTCAGGTCGGTCTGTCAGGTCTGCGGTCAGTCAGGTCGGTCGGTCAGTCAGGTCTATCGATCAGTCAGGTCTGTCGGTCAGTTAGGTCAGTCGGTCTGTCAGGTCTGTCGGTCTGTCAGGTCTGTCGGTCTGTCGGTTGGTTTCAGGTTGTTCGGTCTGTCGGTCTGTCAGGTCTCTCAGGTCGGTCGGTATGTCAGGTCTGTCGGTCAGTCAGGTCTGTCGGTCAGTCAGGTCTGTCAGGTCTGTCGGTCTTTCAGGTCTGTAAGGTCAGTCAGGTCTGTCAGGTCGATCAGGTCGGTCGGTCTGTCAGGTCTGTCGATCAGTCAGCTCTGTTGGTCTGTCAGGTCTGTCCGGTCGGTCGGTATGTCAGGTCGGTCGGTCTGTCAGGTCTGTCGGGCTGTCAGGTCTGTCGGTCAGTCAGGTCTGTCGTTCTGTTTGGTCTGTCGGTATGTCGGGTCGGTTCGTCTGTCAGGTCTGTCAGGTCGGTCGGTCTGTCAGGTCTGTCGGTCAGTCAGGTCTGCTGGTCTGTCAGGTCTGTCGGTCTGTCAGGTCGGTCGGTCTGTCAGGTCTGTCAGGTCTGTCGGTCAGTCAGGTCTGTCGGTCAGTCAGGTCTGTCGGTCTGTCAGATCTGTCAGGTCAGTCAGGTCTGTCAGGTCTGTCAGGTCGGTCGGTCTGTCAGGTCTGTCGATCAGTCAGTTCTGTTGGTCTGTCAGGTCTGTCCGGTCGGTCGGTATGTCAGGTCGGTCGGTCTGTCAGGTCTGTCGGGCTGTCAGGTCTGTCGGTCAGTCAGGTCTGTCGTTCTGTCAGGTCGGTCGGTATGTCAGGTCGGGCGGTCTGTCAGGTCGGTCAGGTCGGTCGGTCTGTCAGGTCTGTCGGTCAGTCAGGTCTGTCGGTCTGTCAGGTCGGCCGCTCTGTCAGGTCGGTTCGTCTGTCAGGTCTGTCAGGTCGGTCGGTCTGTCAGGTCTGTCGGTCAGTCAGGTCTGCTGGTCTGTCAGGTCTGTCGGTCTGTCAGGTCGGTCGGTCTGTCAGGTCTGTCGGCCTGTCAGGTCCGTCAGGTCAGTCGGTCAGTCAGGTCTGTCAGGTCTGTCGGTCAGTCAGGTCTCTCAGATCTGTCGGTCAGTCAGGTCTCTCGGTCTGCCTGGTCAGTCGGTCAGTCAGGTCTGTCAGGTCTGTCGGTCAGTCAGGTCGGTCGGTCTGTCAGGTCTGTCGGTCAGTCAGGTCTGTCGGTCTTTCAGGTCTGTCGGTCAGTCAGGGCTCTCGGTCAGTCAGGTCTGTCGGTCGGTCAGGTCGCTCGGTCAGTCAGGTCTGTCGGTCAGTCAGGTCTGTCGGTCAGTCAGGTCTGTCGGTCTGTCAGGACTGTCGGTCAGTCAGGTCTGTCGGTCAGTCAGGTCGGTCGGTCTGTCAGGTCTGTCAGGTCAGTCGGACAGTCAGGTCTGTCTGGTCTGTCGGTCAGTCAGGTCTGTCGGGCAGTCAGGTCTGTCATGTCTGTCACTTCAGTCAGCTCAGTCGGTCAGTCAGGTCGGTCGGTCAGTCAGGTCTCTCGGGTCTGTCGCTCAGTCAGGTCGCTCGGTCTGTCTGGTCAGTCGGTCAGTCAGGTCTGTCAGGTCTGTCGGTCAGTCAGGTCGGTCGGTCTGTCAGGTCTGTCGGTCTGTCAGGTCTGTCGGTCAGTCAGGTCTGTCGGTCTTTCAGGTCTGTCGGTCAGTCAGGGCTCTCGGTCAGTCAGGTCTGTCGGTCTGTCAGGTCGCTCGGTCAGTCAGGTCTGTCGGTCAGTCAGGTCTGTCGGTCAGTCAGGTGTGTCGGTCTGTCAGGACTGTCGGTCAGTCAGGTCTGCCGGTCAGTCAGGTCGGTCGGTCTGTCAGGTCTGTCGGTCTTTCAGGTCTGTCGGTTAGTCAGGTCTGTCGGTCTGTCAGGTCGGTCGGTCTGTCAGGTCTGTCGGTCTGTCAGGTCTGCCAGGTCGGTCGGTCAGTCAGGTCTGTCGGTCTGTCAGGTCGGTCGGTCAGTAAGGTCTATCTATCAGTCAGGTCTGTCGGTCAGTCAGATCTGTCGGTCTGACAGGTCTATCGATCAGTCAGGTCTGTCGGTCTGTCAGGTCGGTCGGTCTGTCAGGTCTGTCGGTCTGTCATGTCTGTCGGTCAGTCAGGTCTGTCGGTGTGTCAGGTCTGTCGGTCTGTCAGGTCGGTCGGTCTGTCAGGTCTGTCGGTCAGTCACGTCTGTCGGTCTGCCAGGTCTGTCGGTCAGTCAGGTCTGTCAGTCTGTCAGGTCTGTCGGTCAGTCAGGTCTGTCGGTCTGTTGGTCAGTCAGGTCTGTCGGTCAGTCAGGTCTCTCGGTCTGTCAGGTCTGTCGGTCTGTCAGGTCAGTCGGTCAGTCTGGTCTGTCGGTCTGTCAGGTCTGTCGGTCTATCAGGTCTGTCGGTCTGTCAGGTCTGTCGGTCAGTCAGGTCTGTCAGGTCTGTCGGTCTGTCGGTCTGTCAGGTCGGTCGGTCTGTCGGTCTGTCAGGTCTCTCAGGTCGGTCGGTCTGTCAGGTCTGTCGGTCAGTCAGGTCTGTCGGTCAGTCAGGTCTGTAACTTCGGTCGGTCTGTTAGGTCTGTCGGTCAGTCAGGTCTGTCGGTCAGTCAGGTCTGTCGGTCAGTCAGGTCTGTCGGTCAGTCAGGTCTGTCAGGTCGGTCGGTCTGTCAGGTCTGTCGGTCAGTCAGGTCTTTCGGTCAGTCAGGTTGGTCGGTCAGTCAGGTCGGTCAGTCCGTCAGGTCGGTCGGTCTGTCAGGTCTGCGGTCAGTCAGGTCGGTCGGTCAGTCAGGTCTATCGATCAGTCAGGTCTGTCGGTCAGTT
Source organism: Tenodera sinensis (assembly GCA_030765045.1). Classification (NCBI taxonomy): domain Eukaryota; kingdom Metazoa; phylum Arthropoda; class Insecta; order Mantodea; family Mantidae; genus Tenodera; species Tenodera sinensis. The sequence continues at coordinate 79,026,499 of CM060969.1, read as the reverse complement.
AGGTCAGTCGGTCTGTCAGGTCTGTCGGTCGGTCAGGTCTGTCGGTCTGTCGGTTGGTTTCAGGTTGCTCGGTCTGTCGGACTGTCAGGTCTCTCAGGTCGGTCGGTTTGTCAGGTCTGTCGGTCAGTCAGGTCTGTCGGTCAGTCAGGTCTGTCAGCTCGGTCGGTCTGTCAGGTCAGTCGGTAAGTCAGGTCGGTCGGTCAGTCAGGTCGGTCGGCCTGTCAGGTCTGTCAGGTCAGTCGGTCAGTCAGGTCTGTCAGGTCTGTCGGTCAGTCAGGTCTGTATGTCAGTCAGGTCTGACATGTCTGTCAGGTCAGTCAGCTCAGTCGGTCAGTCAGGTCGGTCGGTCAATCAGGTCTGTCAGGTCTGTCGGTCAGTCAGGTCTCTCAGGTCTGTCGGTCAGTCAGGTCGGTCGGTCTGTCTGGTCAGTCGGTCAGTCAGGTCTGTCAGGTCTGTCGTTCAGTCAGGTCGGTCAGTCGGTCTGTCAGGTCTGTCGGACAGTCAGGTCTGTCGGCCTTTCAGGTCTGTCGGTCAGTCAGGGCTCTCGGTCAGTCAGGTCTGTCGGTCGGTCAGGTCGCTTGGTCAGTCAGGTCTGTCGGTCAGTCAGGTCTGTCGGTCAGTCAGGTCTGTCGGTCTGTCAGGACTGTTGGTCAGTCAGGTCTGTCGGTCAGTCAGGTCGGTCTGTCAGGTCTGTCGGTCTTTCAGGTCTGCCGGTCAGTCAGGTCTGTCGGTCTGTCAGGTCGGTCGGTCTGTCAGGTCTGTCGGTCTGTCAGGTCTGTCAGGTCGGTCGGTCTGTCATCTCTGTCAGGTCGGTCGGTCAGTCAGGTTTGTCGCTCTGTCAGGTCTGTCAGGCCGGTCGGTCTGTCAGATCTGTCAGGTCGGTAGGTCTGTCAGGTCTGTCAGGTCGGTTGCTCAGTGAGGTCTGTCGGTCTGTCAGGTCGGTCGGTCTGTCAGGTCTGTCAGGTCGGTCGGTCTGTCCATTTTGTCAGATCGGTCTGTCAGGTCGGTCGGTCAGTCAGGTCTCTCGGTCTGTCAGGTCAGTAAGATCGGTCGGTCTGTCAGGTCTGTCAGGTCGTTCGGTCTGTCAGGTCTGTCGGTCTGTCAGGTCTGTCAGGTCGGTCGGTCTGTCAGGTCTGTCAGGTCGGTCGGTCTGTCACGTCTGTCGATCAGTCAGGTCTGTCGGTCTGTCAGGTCTGTCAGGTCGGTCGCTCTGTCAGGTCGTTTGGTCTGTCAGGTCTGTAAGTTCGGTCGGTCTGTCAGGTCGGGAGGTCTGTCAGGTCTGTCAGGTCGGTCGGTCTGTCAGGTCTGTCGGTCTGTCAGGTCTGTCAGGTCGGTCGCTCTGTCAGGTCGTTTGGTCTGTCAGGTCTGTCGGTCTGTCAGGTCGGTCGGTCTGTCAGGTCTGTCAGTCGGTCAGGTCTGTCGGTCAGTCAGGTCGGTCGGTCTGTCAGGTCGGTTGGTCTGTCAGGTCTGTCGGTCTGTCAGGTCTGTAGGTCAGTCAGGTCGGTCGGTCTGTCAGGTCGGTCGGTCTGTCAGGTCTGTCGGTCTGTCAGGTCTGTCCGTCAGTCAGGTCTGTCGGTCAGTCAGGTCTGTCGGTCAGTCAGGTCTGTCGGTCTGTCAGGTCGGTCAGGTCGGTCGGTCAGTCAGGTCTGTCGGTCTGTCAGGTCGGTCGGTCTGTCAGGTCTGTCAGGTCGGTCGGTCTGTCTATTCTGTCAGGCCGGTCGGTCTGTCAGGTCGGTCAGGTCGGTCGGTCAGTCAGGTCTGTCGGTCTGTCAGGTCAGTGAGGTCTGTCGGTCATTCAGGTCGGTCGGTCTGTCAAGTCTGTCAGGTCGGTCGGTCTGTCTATTCTGTCAGGTCGGTCGGTCTGTCAGGTCTGTCAGGTCGGTCGGTCAGTCAGGTCTGTCGGTCAGTCAGGTCTGTCGGTCTGTCAGGTCAGCAAGTTCGGTCGGTCTGTCAGGTCTGTCAGGTCGATCGGTCTGTCAGGTCTGTCGGTCTGTCAGGTCTGTCAGGTCGATCGGTCTGTCAGGTCTGTCGGTCTCACAGGTCTTTCAGGTCGGTCGGTCTGTCAGGACTGTCAGGTCAGCCGGTCAGTCAGGTAGGTCGGTCTGTCACGTCTGTCGGTCTGTCAGGTCTGTCGGTCAGTCAGATCTGTCGGTCTGACAGGTCTGTCGGTCTGTCAGGTCGTTCGATCTGTCAGGTCTGTCGGTCAGTCAGGTCTGTCGGTCTGTCAGGTCTGTCGGTCAGTCAGGTCTGTCGGTCTGTCAGGTCTGTCGGGCAGTCAGGTCTGTCGGTCTGTCGGTCTGTAGGTCAGTCAGGTCTGTCGGTCAGTCAGGTCTGTCGGTCAGTCAGGTCTGTCGGTCTGTCGGTCTGTCGGTCTGTCAGGTCGGTCGGTCTTTCGGTCTATCAGGTCTCTCAGGTCGGTCGGTCTGTGAGGTCTGTCGGTCAGTCAGGTCAGTCGGTCCGGCAGGTCTGTAAGGTCGGTCGGTCTGCTAGGTCTGTCGGTCAGTCAGGTCTGTCGGTCAGTGAGGTCTGTCGGTCAGTCAGGTCTGTCGGTTAGTCAGGTCGGTCAGGTCGGTCAGGTCGGTCGGTCTATCAGGTCTGTCGGTCAGTCAGGTCTATCGGTCAGTCAGGTTGGTCGGTCAGTCAGGTCTGCGGTCAGTCAGGTCGGTCGGTCTGTCAGGTCTATCGATCAGTGAGGTCTGTCGGTCAGTTAGATCAGTCGGTCTGTCAGGTCTGTCGGTCTGTCAGGTCTGTCGGTCTGTCGGTCGGTTTCAGGTTGGTCGGTCTGTCGGTCTGTCAGGTCTCTCAGGTCGGTCTGTCAGGTCTGTTGGTCAGTCAGGTCTGTCGGTCAGTCAGGTCTTTCAGTTCGGTCGGTCTGTCAGGTCTGTCGGTCTGTCAGGTCGGTCGGTCAGTCAGGTCGGTCGCTCAGTCAGGTCGGTCGCTCAGTCAGGTCGGTCGGTCTGTCAGGTCTGTCGGTCAGTCAGGTCAGTCAGGTTGGTCGGTCTGTCAGGTCTGTCGATCAGTCAGGTCTGTCGGTCTGTCAGGTCGGTCGGTCTGTCAGGTCGTTTGGTCTGTCAGGTCTGTAAGTTCGGTCGGTCTGTCAGGTCGGGAGGTCTGTCAGGTCTGTCAGGTCGGTCGGTCTGTCAGGTCTGTCGATCTGTCAGGTCTGTCAGGTCGGTCGCTCTGTCAGGTCGTTTGGTCTGTCAGGTATGTCAGGTCGGTCGGTCTGTCAGGTCTGTCGGTCAGTCAGGTCTGTCGGTCAGTCAGGTCTGTCGGTCTGTCAGGTCGGTCGGTCTGTCGGTCTGTCAGGTCTCTCAGGTCGGTCGGTCTGTGAGGTCTGTCGGTCAGTCAGGTCTGTCGGTCCGGCAGGTCTGTAAGGTCGGTCGGTCTGTTAGGTCTGTCGGTCAGTCAGGTCTGTCGGTCAGTGAGGTCTGTCGGTCAGTCAGGTCTGTCGGTGAGTCAGGTCTGTCAGGTCGGTCGGTCAGTAAGGTCGGTCGGTCAGTCAGGTCGGTCCGTCGGTCAGTCTGGTTTGTCAGGTCGGTCGGTCAGGTCGGTCGATCAGTCAGGTTGGTCGGTCGGTCAGGTTGGTCGGTCAGTCAGGTCGGTGAGGTCGGTCCGTCAGGTTGGTCCGTCAGTCAGGTCGGTCAGGTCGGTCGGTCAGTCGTGTCGGTCAGTCAGGTCGTTCGGTCAGTACCGTCATTCAGCTCGGCCTGGTTTGTTGGTCAGGTCGGTCGGTCAATCTGGTCTTTCGGACATTTTGGTCGGACGGTCGTTCAGTCAGGTCGGTCAGTCAGGTCGGTCAGTCAGGTCGTTCAGTCAGGTCGGTCAGTAAGGTCGTTCAGTCAGATCGGTCAGTCAGGTCGGTCGGTCAGTACCGTCATTCAGCTCGGCCTGGTTGGTTGGTGAGGTCGGTCGGTCAATCTGGTCTTTCGGTCATTTTGGTCGGACGGTCGTTTAGTCAGGTCGGTCAGTCAGGTCGGTCAGTCAGTTCGATCAGTCAGGTCGGCCAGTCAGGTTGGTCAGTCAGGTCGGTCGGTCAGTGCCGTCATTCAGGTCGGCCAGATTGATCGGTCAGGTCGGTCGGTCAGTCTGGTCGGTCGGTCAGTCAGGTTGGTCGCTCAGGTCGGTCAGTCAGATCGGTCGGTCAGGACTGTCTGTCAGGTCGGCCAGGTCGGTCGGTCAGCCGTGTCGGTTATTCAGGTCGGTCGGTCAGTACCGTTATTCAGCTCGGCCTGTTTGGTCGGTCAGGTCGGTCGGTCAGTCTGGTCGGTCGGTCAGTCAGGTTGATCGCTCAGGTCGGTCAGTCACATCGGTCGGTCAGGACCGTCTGTCAGGTCGGCCAGGTCGGTCGGTCAGCCGTGTCGGTTAGTCAGGTCGGTCGGTCAGTACCGTCATTCAGCTCGGCCTGGTTGGTCGGTCAGTCAGGTCGGTCAGTTAGGTCGGTCTGTCAGGTCGGTTTGTCAGGTCGGTCAGGTCGGTCGGTCAGGCAGGACGGTCAGAACGGTTGGTCAGGACGGTCAGGAAGGTCAGGTCGGTCGGTCAGATCGGTCAGGTCGGTCAGGTCGGTCGGTGAAGACGGTCAGTTCGGTCAGTCAGGACGGCCAGGTCGGTCAGGACGGTCAGGCCAGTCAGTCAGGACGGTCGGTCAGGTCGGTCAGGCAGCACGGTCAGGTCGGTCGGTCAGGACGGTCAGGTCGGTCAGTCAGGACGGTCAGGTCGGTCAGTCACGACGGTCAGGTCGGTCGGTCAGGACGGTCAGATCGGTCAGGCAGGACGGTCAGGTCGGTCGGTCAGGACGGTCAGGTCGGTCTGTAAGGACGGTCAGGTCGGTCACTCAGGACGGTCAGGTCGGTGGTGAGGACGGTCTGTACGTTCAGGTCGGTCAGTCAGTACGGTCAGTACGGTCGGTCAGGTCGGTCAGGTCGGTCAGTCAGGACGGTCAGGTCGGTCAGTCAGGACGGTCAGGTCGGTCAATCAGGACGGTCAGGTCGGTCAGTCAGGACGGTCAGGTCGGTCACTCAGGACGGTAAGGACGGTCAGGACGGGCAGGACGGTCAGGTCGGTCAGTCAGGACGGTCAGTACGGTGGGTCGGTCAGGTGGGTCAGGTCGGGCGGTCAGGTTGGTCAGGTCGGTTTGTCAGGACGGTCGATTGGTGAGTTCCGTCACGTCGGTTGGTCAGGTCGGTCGGTCAGGTCGGTCAGGTCGGTCAGTCAGGACGGTCGGTCAGGACGGCCAAGACGGTCAGGTCGGTCAGTCAGGACGGTCAGGACGGTCAGGTCGGTCGGTCAGGACGGTCAGGTCGGTCGGTCAGGACGGTCAGGTCGGTCAGTCAGGACGGTTAGGACGGTCAGGTCGGTCAGTCAGGACGGTCAGGTCGGTCAGTCAGGACGGTCAGGTCGGTCACTCAGGACGGTCAGTACGGTCAGGACGGGCAGGACGGTCAGGTCGGTCAGTCAGGACGGTCAGTACGGTTGGTCGGTCGGTCAGGTCGGTCAGGTCGGGCGGTCAGGTTGGTCAGGTCGGTTTGTCAGGACGGTCGATTGGTGAGTTCCGTCAGGTCGGTTGGTCAGGTCGGTCGGTCAGGTCGGTCCGGTCGGTCAGTCAGGACGGTCGGTCAGGACGGCCAAGACAGTCAGGTCGGTCAGTCAGGACGGTCAGGACGGTCAGGTCGGTCGGTCAGGACGGTCAGGTCGGTCGGTCAGGACGGTCAGGTCGGTCAGTCAGGACGGTCAGGTCGGTCGGTCAGGACGGTCAGGTCGGTCACTGAGGTCGGTCAGGTGGGTCAGGTCGGGCGGTCAGGTCGGTTTGTCAGGACGGTCGATCGGTGAGTTCCGTCAGGTCGGTTTGTCAGGTCGGTCAGTCAGGTCGGTCAGGATGGTCAGTCAGGACGGTCGGTCAGGACGGCCAAGACGGTCACGTCGGTCAGTCAGGATGGTCAGGTCGGTCAGTCACGGCCGGTCAGGTCGGTCGGTCAGGACGGTCAGGTCGGTCAGTCAGGACGGTCAGGTCCGTCAGTCAGGACGGTCAGGTGGGTTAGTCAGGACGGTCAGGACGGTCAGGTCGGTCGGTCAGGACGGTCAGGTCGGTTAGTCAGGACGGTCAGGTCGGTTAGTCAAGACGGTCAGGTCGGTTAGTCAGGACGGTCAGGACTGTCAGGTCGGTCAGTCAGGACGGTCAGGTCGGTTAGTCATTACGGCCAAGACGGTCAGTCAGGACGGTCAGGTCGGTTAGTCAGGACGGTCAGGACGGTCAGGTCGGTCAGTCAGGACGGTCAGGTCGGTTAGTCATTACGGCCAAGACGGTCAGTCAGGACGGTCAGGTCGGTTAGTCAGGACGGTCAGGACGGTCAGGTTGGTCAGTCAGGACGGCCAGGTCGGTTAGTCAGGACGGTCAGGACGGTCAGTCAGGACGGTCAGGTCGGTTAGTCAGGACGGTCAGGACGGTCAGGACGGTCAGGTCGGTCGGTCAGGACGGTCAGGTCGGTCTGGTCGGTCGGTCAGGACGGTCAGGTCGGTCGGTCAGGACGGTCAGGTCGGTCGGTCAGGACGGTCAGGTCGGTTAGTCAGGACGGTCAGGTCGGTCGGTCAGGACGGTCATGTGGGTTAGTCAGGACAGTCAGATCGGTTAGTCAGGATGGTCAGGACGGTCAGTCAGGACGGTCAGGTCGGTCAGTCAGGACTGTCAGGTCGGTTAGTCAGGACGGTCAGGTCGGTTAGTCAGGACGGTCAGGTTGGTTAGTCAGGACGGTCAGGTCGGTTAGTCATGACGGTCAGGACGGTCAGTCAGGACGGTCAGTCAGGACGGTCAGGTCGGTCAGTCAGGACGGTCAGGACGGTCAGGACGGTCAGTCAGGACGGTCAGGTCGGTCAGTCAGGACAGTCAGATCGGTTAGTCAGGACGGTCAGGTCGGTGAGTCAGGAGGGCCAGGTCGGTCAGTCAGGACGGCCAAGACGGTCAGTCAGGACTGTCAGGTCGGTTAGTCAGGACGGTCAGGACGGTCAGTCAGGACGGTCAGGTCGGTTAGTCAGGACGGTCAGGACGCTCAGTCAGGACGGTCAGGTCGGTTAGTCAGGACGGTCAGGATGGTCAGTCAGGACGGTCAGGTCGGTCAGGTCGGTCGGTCAGGACGGTCAGGTCAGTTAGTCAGGACGGTCAGGACGGTCAGTCAGGACGGTCAGGTCAGTTAGTCAGGACGGTCAGGTCGGTCAGTCAGGACGGTCAGGTCGGTTAGTCAGGACGGTCAGGTCGGTCAGTCAGGACGGTCAGGTCGGTGAGTCAGGACGGCCAAGGCGGTCAGGTCGGTCAGTCAGGACGGTCAGGTCGGTTAGTCAGGACGGTCAGGTCGGTTAGTCAGGACGGTCACGACGGTCAGGTCGGTCGGTCAGGACGGTCAGGTTGGTCAGTCAGGACGGTCAGTCAGGACGGGCAGGACGATCGGATCGGTCGGTCAGGACGGTCAGGTCGGTTAGTCAGGACGGTCAGGACGGTCAGGTCGGTCAGGACGGTCAGGTCGGTCGGTCAGGAGGGTCATGTTGGTCAGTCAGGACGGTCAGGTCGGTCGGTCAGGACGGGCAGGACGGTCTGGTCGGTCAGTCAGGACGGTCAGGTCGGTCGGTCAGGACGGTCAGTTCGGTCGGTCAGGAGGGTCAGGTCGGTCAGTCAGGACGGTCAGGTCGGTCGGTCAGGAGGGTCATGTCGGTCAGTCAGGACGGTCAGGTCGGTCGGTCAGGACGGGCAGGACGGTCAGGTCGGTCAGGCAGCACGGTCAGGTCGGTCGGTCAGGACGGTCAGTTCGGTCGGTCAGGAGGGTCAGGTCGGTCAGTCAGGACGGTCAGGTCGGTCGGTCAGGAGGGTCATGTCGGTCAGTCAGGACGGTCAGGTCGGTCGGTCAGGACGGGCAGGACGGTCAGGTCGGTCAGGCAGCACGGTCAGGTCGGTCGGTCAGGACGGTCAGTTCGGTCGGTCAGGACGGTCAGGTCGGTCGGTCAGGACGGTCAGGTTGGTCAGTCATTACGGTCAGGACGGTCAGGTCGGTCAGGTCGGTCAGTCAGAATGGTCAGGACGGTCAGGTCGGTCAGTCAGGACGGTCAGGACGGTCAAGTCGGTCGGTCAGGATGGTAAGGCGGTCAGGTCGGTCAGTCAGGACGTTCAGGACGGTCAGGTCGGACAGTCAGGACGGTCAGGACGGTCAGGTCGGTCAGGTCGGTCAGTCAGGACGGGCAGGACGGTCAGGTCGGTCGGTCAGGACGGTCTGGACGGTCAGGTCGGTCAGTCAGGACGGGCAGGACGGTCAGGTCGGTCAGTCAGGACGGACATATATATGCTATATCCATTCTACAATGGATGATAGCCCTCCATATTTGTTGGCCTAGTACCTAAAAATTTTAAACTAGGCCGTATTCATCATTTTTTTATATGTTCACCCAATTTTTATTTATCTATTATTGAATTCAGAGGATTTAATAAATGAACGTGCCTTCGCTCGGGTCAGACCGTCCTTGTCGGATAGGCGAGATTCTTAGTTTTATTGGATTCTAATTTGAATTTACAATTTGTTAATAACATATTTTGCTAGATACATTAGTTTTGTTATTGTGGTTACAGTGGTTATTTCTTGTAAGTATCTATGTTTACTAAGATTACAATGTTTTGTCAGTTTGGTTCATGTACAATTTGTTTCTCACTGTGTGTAATATTTTTATAGTTGTGATACTACATTTGTTTGTTAAGTATAATCGTATATATTCTGGTATTTGTATTTTATGTATATAGAGTTACAGGTGTTTGTATTACAGTTTTTTGTTTATATAATTGATTTTTGCCTATAAGAGAACAAAAGTTTTATTAAGAAGAATGTAAATCTTACCTTCTATACTAATTATGCTACTGAAAGAAAATTTATTTTTCTACAATTACAAACTAAACACTTATATTTGTTAGCTACATATTCTGTACTATCCCGTACAGCAAAATACAATTCTTATACAAAACATAAAATCAATAAATAAAACTATAAATAAAACAAAATGCTCCTGGGTTAATAACATACTAAGAAAGTTAAAATACATAGAATTATATACAGTGGAAAAGGAAAAAATTATGTGAGTGTTAATTACAATTTCTGTATTATCTTTATACAGGAAAACATTTACAAAAACATAACTAAATAAATAAAGAAAGAAAGAATTCCTAGGTTAATAAAATTACAAAAAGATTGACATACAAATAAATAAAAGAAATTTGGTTTTAACTACTACCCTAATTAGACAAATAATACATACATGGTAATATGGAGGAAGATACAGAGTTTGCCTTGTTGTTTTGTTTTACATTTACATAATACACAACAAACATAATTTCAACTTTCTGATTGAATCTTACAGCATTGATTAGCAACTACAACTAAGAACTAATTGTTTAGTATACATTCTTATACTAAAAGTACACCATGGGGTACACCATGTCTTTTGTTTACATTACATGGTATTCCCTTTCTCAAGATATCTTGGCAATCAAAGATTGCAGTTTTTATAATCTATATTGTTCGAGTTTATGTTTTGAATATTCGTCACATATTTGATTCATTTTATTGAACGCACGCTTGTTTCGCAATATTTGAAATATATTCCTACCTCGAAAAGCGTAATACGCATTCATTAGGTATTGTATGTCGAAATGACACAGCCAGACGGCGTGTTCGGGGGTTCCTACTTCGCCACATCTGTACAGGTTTGAGTCCATTTGCCCGAACCTGTGTAGATACTCTTCATAGGGTCCATGTCCGGTCAAGTAATGTACGAGGCCTCGTGTGGGTTTAAAATATCGCATTTTAAATCTTTCCAGTATATTTGGTAAAAAGTCATAAGTTCTTCTACCTGATGTCGCAGAGTCCCATTCAGCCTGGTATTCCTCAGTTAATATCTCATCTATGGAATAGTAGTCAGTTATTCTATTACCCAATACTTGAGAGGCCCTAACCATGTTATTCTTTTTGAACCAGTACCTGGCTGCTCTTCGCCTAATTTCGTAATCTAGTGGGTAAATTCCTAATACTACACATAAGGCTAAAGTGGGGGTTGTGGAGAAAGCACCTATCATCCTAATTAAGCATTTCCTCTGGGTGGATCTAAGTAGCTTGATTGTATTTTGGAGGAAGGTTCTATGTCCCCAGGCGCTTGCCCCATAGCCTACCACAGATGCTAACACTATGTTGTTATACATGCGTACTGCCTCATAAGGAATTCTGCCATAGTTTCTAGCTAGTCTGCAAATTTTATTCATTATATGCTGACCTTTGTTTGTTATATCATTTACATGTTCTATGTAGTTCCATTTCTCGTCAATAGTTATCCCTAAGTATTTGATATTGTTGGATCTTTGAATGTTTTCTTGGCCTATTTTAAGTATGGGGTTTCTTTGAAGACGACCTTTTAATAGCATGTATTTGGTTTTTCGGCTGGAAATTTTTAGCTTTAGTTTTTCACATTCTGAGGTTAGTATACGTAAAATGTTATTACTCTTTGTCTCAAGTAATTTTCTATTGTTTGCACTTGTCAATATCACTATATCGTCCGCGTATACAACTATATCCAAGGTTTCTACCATTTGAGTTAGGATTGTTATTATGGGTTCTATACACATATCCCAGAGAATTGGACCCGTTAAGGATCCTTGGGGACAACCCTTTTCTATTTTTTTAGTAAGTCTTACCTCGTCATTTGTAAAAACTATATACCTATTTCTAAAGTAGTTTAGGAATATATCATATAGGTTCTGTGGGCAATGTATTGATCTTAACCTATAAAAGATAACTGGCCACCAGAGATTATCGAAAGCGGCTTCTATATCTATAAAAATACCTATTATGTATTTGTTTTCATCATTTTCTACCGTTTCTATAATTTTATTTATCGCGTCCTCCGTCGATTTACCTTTCCTAAACCCATATTGTTGTTCTATCATACCTGTCCTTTGTCTTATTTCTAATAACCTATTACATATAAGTTTTTCGAGGACTTTAGCTATTGTGTTTATTAAACAAATTGGCCTATAAGATCTACATATACCAGGGTTTCTGTCTTGTCCTTTGTATAAAATAACCACATTCGCTAGTTTCCATACATTTGGTATCTTTCGCTCATACATGCATCTATTAAATAAATAAGTCAGGGGTCTACCTATTTTATCTATTATTGCTTGCAGTACCTCAACAACTATCCCATCAGGTCCAGGGGCTTTTCTCTTTTTTAATGTCATTATGGCATTTCTTATTTCTAGTTCTTGAAAAGTGATTACCTCTACTTCATCATTGTTGTAGTTTAATTCATTACGCAGTTGTCTATGGAATTCGTGTGTGTCAGGGGTTTCTGAGGGGAACAGTTTGTCTAATAATTCGGTTATGGTTTCTTCTATTGTTAATGTGTATGTACCATTTTCTCTTTGTACGGATTTTATTGTATTAGGGTTGTGTTTATTCCGGACTATCTTGTATGGGACTCCCCATATATCGCGCGCCAGACAGTCGCTTACGAATTTGTTCCAACTTTCTTGTTTGGTTTTCTGAAGTAACTTTTCATATTCGTATTTTCTTCTGCGGTATATAAGTAACCTAACCTCTCTTTCCCCAGGTGTCTGTGCGTGCTGATAAGCTTTTCTGGTGTTTCGCATGTTTTTTCTATAGCGTTCTAATTTTTCATTCCATGGTGTGTGTGGTTCTGTGCTCAGGGTGTGAGTTTTAGGGATCGATCTACGCATAGCCTGGTGGATCGAAGCGGAGTCAGGACGGACAGGACGGTCAGGTCGGTCGGTCAGGACGGTCAGGTCGGTCGGTCAGGACGGTCAGGTCGGTCAGTCAGGACGGTCAGGTCGGTCAGCCAGGACGGGCAGGACGATCGGTCGGTCGGTCAGGTCGGTCAGGTCGTGCGGTCAGGTCGGTAAGTTCGGTTGGTCAGGACGGTCGATCGGTCAGGTCGATCAGGTCGGTTGGTCAGGACGGTCGGTCAGGTCGGTTGGTTAGGTCGGTCAGGTCGGTCAGTCAGGACGGTCGGTCAGGTTGGTCAGTTCGGCCAGGTCGGTCAGCTCGTTCAGGTCGATCGATCAGGTCGGTCAGGTCGGTTGTTCAGGACGGTCGGTCAGGTCGGGCGGTCAGGTCGGTCGGCCAGGACGGTCAGGTCGGTCAGGACGGTCAGGTCTTTCGGTCAGGACGGTTGGTCAGGACGGTCGGGCGGTCATGTCGGTTAGTCAGGACGGTCAGGACGGTCAGGACGGTCAGGTCTTTCGGTCAGGACGGTCGATCGGTATGGTCGGTTGGTCAGGACGGTCGGTCGGTCGGTCAGGTCGGTTAGTCAGGACGGTCAGGACGGTCAGGTCGGTCAGTCAGGACGGTCAGGATGGTCGGTCGGTCAGGTCGGTCAGGTTGGTCAGGTCGGGCGGTCAGGTCGGTCAGGTCGGTTGGTCAGGACGGTCGATCGGTCAAGTCGGTCAGGTCGGTTGGTCAGGACGGTCGGTCAGGTCGGGCGGTCAGGTCGGTCGGTCAGGTCGTTCAGCACGGTCGGTCAGGTCGGTCAGGTTGGTCAGGTCGGTCAGTTGGTCAGGTGGGACGGTTAGGTCGGTCAGTTGGGTCAGTCGGTCTGGTCGGTCGGTCAGGTCGGGCGGTCAGGTCGGTTGATCAGGTCGGGCGGTCAGGTCGGTCAGGTCGGTTAGTGGGGTCGGTCAGGTCGATCGGTCGGTCAGGTTGGCTAGTTCGGTTGGGGATTTGGAATATTTTTTTTGCGAAGTGAGCGATGTCAGTTTGTGGCTCTTGGGTGAGCCTAGTGCGCAAACGCAGGGCTAAGGAATATTGTTCTAGCGAGGTGAGCGATGGAGAATGGAGCTGCTGAGTGAGCCTTGTGGGAATGCGCGCGGATTTGGAACATTGTTCTAGCAACGTGAGCCAAGATAGAGTGTGGCTCATGGAGATCCAAGTGCGCATGCGCAGGGACTTGGAATATATCTCCTGCGAGGCGAGCGATGGCAGAGTTGGGTTCTTGGGTTACCCTACTTCTCATGCGCCGGGACTTGAAATACTTTTCTTGCGAGGAAAGCTATGGCAGCGTGTGACTTTTGTTGACCCTAGTGCGCATTTACGTGGCCTTGGAACATTGTTCTACCGAGGCGAGCGAAGTGTGACTCTTGGGTTAGCCTAGTGCGCATGCGCAGGGCCTGGGAAGATTGTTCTAGCGAAGCGAGCGATGGCAGAGTGTTCCTCTTGGGTGCGCCTTGTGCGCATGCGTGGGGACTTGGACAATTTCACTTTCGAGGCAAGCGACGGCAGAGTGTGGCTCTTGGGAGAGTTTTGTGCGCATGCGCGGGAACGTGTAATATTGTTCTTGCAATTCGACCGATCGCAGGGAGACGCCCCTGGGTGAACCTAGCGCGCATGCCCGTTAACTTGTAAGATTTTTCTTGCGAGGAGAGCAAAGGCATTGTGTGCCTCTTGGGTGAGCCTAGTGCGCATGCACAGGGACATGGAAAATTGTTCTAGCGAGGCCAGAAATGGCAGAGTGTGGCTCTTGGGTGAGCCAAGTGTAAATGCCCGGGGACTTGGAAAAGTTTTCTTGTGTGGCGAGCTATGGCAGAATGTGGCTCTTGGGTGAGCCTTATTCGCATGTGCAGGGACTTGAATTGTTTTCTTGCGAGGCGAGGGATGGAAGAGTGTGGCTGTTGGATGAGTCTAGTAAGCATGCGCAGGGTGTAGCAATATTGTTCTAGCGAGGCAAGCGTTGACAGAGTGTGGCTCTTGGGTGAGCCTAGTACGCATGTGCTGGGACTAGGAATATTGTTCTAGCGAGGAGAGCGATGGCAGAGTGTAGCTCTTGGGTGACTCTACTGCGCATGGACGGGCTATTGGACAATTTTTCTTTCGAGGCGAGCGATGGCAGGGTGTGGCCCTTGGCTGAGCCTACTGCGCATGTGCAGGGACTAGGAATATTGTTTTAGCGAAGCGAGCGATGGCAGAGTATTCCTCTTGGGTGCGCGTAGTGCGCTTGCGCGGGGACTTGGATAATTTAACTTTCTTGGCGAGTGACGGCAGAGTGTTTTTCTTGGGAGAGTCTAGTGCGCATGCGCGGAAACGTGAACAATTGTTCTTGCGAGCCAATCGATCTCATAGAGACGCCCTTGGGTGAACCTAGCGCGCATGCGTGCTAACTTGTAAGATTTTTCTTGCGAGGAGAGCAATGGCATTGTGTGCCTCTTGGGTGAGCCTAGTGCGCATGCACGGGGACGTGGAATATTGTTCTAGCGAGGCGAGCGATGGCACAGTGTGGCTCTTGGGTGAGACAAGTGAGCATGCGCGGGGACTAGAAATATTGTTCTAGTGAGCCAAGCGATGGCAGAGTGTGGCTCTTGGGTGAACCTAGTGCGCATGTGCTGGGACTAGGAGCATTGTTCTTGGGTGGCTCTACTGCGCATGGGCGGGGAATTGGATAAATATTCTTTTGAGGTGAGCGATGGCAGATTGAGGCTCTTGGGAGAGCCTAGTGGGCATGCGCGAGGATTTGGAATATTTTTCTAGCGAGGCGACCGATGATAGAGTGTGGCCCTTGTAACGGATTCACTGCCCCTTTTCTTTTCGACCTCTTGGCTTGAAGTCGTTGTCTCGTCGATGCAACTGAGGAAGCGCCTATTTCTCAGGGTCAGCCTCGACGAGAGATGTTGGTCTTTGGGAGAGGAGCGATGTGTTAGACGGTGATGAGGAGGAATGGGTTTTATACGGGGTTCCTCGGGAAAAAACACAAGATGCACTTACCCTATTGGCACTTCGGGTTACAGGAAACTCTGCAAGTTCTATCTTCCACTCGTTAACTATATTATGATCTCCTGCTGTGCCGAATAAATCCCAATAGTATATAAACAATATACAATCACTGGACGTGTAGCGACTCGGGTGGCACTTGACAAAACACTTCCTAATAACGTGGCCTCTATTACGCGACCTGCAGACACAACCTTCCCTTACACCTAGTAGCACTGAACTGTCGACTTTCTCACCAACGTTTTTCTCCTGATTGGCTATTCTTGTTGGGCTTTGATGTTCATTTGTTTCCCTTACACATTTAAATTTTAGCAACGGTTCGCGAGTTCGTTAAGGCCCCGGACGAGAGACAGTTGCGAGAAACGGTTTGGCGGGATCATTGTCGAGAATACAACTGCCATAATTTTGGCGGGAAAGACGTGTTTAAATAACAAGTGACTGTGAGTGTTACAGTTTATAGCGGCAACCGGAGATTAAGTCAGTCACGGTTCACATTCGAAAAGGACACGAGGAGTGAGAGCCAAGTTTACGCGTTCAGTGATTCGGTTAAACACTTCTCCAAGTGTTCGGGAAAGTGCGTAAGCGCAAGCCCATCCGCCGATAGACGGGAAGTTGTTGGTCACCAACGGCGGTCAAACACTGGGAATATATTCGTGTTTTCTGCACTTTACTCTCCGTGTACCTGGATGGGAGTAAAGTGCTTAAAGTAGTCTGTGTACACCCCAACGGATATCTTGTGTATATATAGGGTTGGGGTATATATATATATATATATATATATATATATATATATATGTGTGTGTGTGTGTGTGTGTGTGTGTGTGTGTGTGTGTGTGTGTGTGTAATATATACGTGTGTCCAGTGTAAGTAGTTCCCCTAGTAGTATCTAAGTGTGCAACCTCTGTGGTATTCCTAAACAGTACTAGTGTTAACATTAGCAAGAAGAATTTCTACGTGCTAGCGTGGGGCACGCGGGTGTGCTTTTGCTTTTGACGCGCATCGCGTAGCATCCCCACGCCGAGTGGAGGCTCCCAGAAGCACTTGCGACTGGGAGCGAGGACAAGAAGGGGGCATGGCGACAACCACATGCAACCCTGCCATGCCGGCCGCCGAGAGCGGACTGACCGACAGTGCAAATTCAATGGGCCCAACCGCAACCACCAGCGATCCGCCCACCTGCACGCCATTGGTCGCAGCTACGGAAATCCAGACACAGACAAACGCCGCGGACCCTGAGGAGGAAGAGCAAAAGGCCAAGCAGCAATGTAAGCTCCAGAAAGAAGTAGATGGTCTCAGTAACGAGATCATCTTTTATCAGAAACTACTGAGAGAGATGGACGGGGCGTCTAACGACCTTCTAAAAGTCACACAGGCCCTCGGACTCTGCTACAAGGAGCATGCACAAAAGAAAAGGCTCCTTGTAAAGCTGGGGGAGGGTTGGAAAACCGTCGCTGTAAGGAAGAAGCGCCCACATAACCGAGACCTGGACAGTGACTCCGACAGCGAGAGTCACCATCATAAGCCCAGCAAGCGGGTTAATCAACAACAGACGCCACCACAGGTTACCATACGGAACCAATTTGCACCCCTAGCGGCACAGGAAGCAGAGTCTAAAGACGAGGCGGAGGACCTGTCCCCTGCAATAAACCGACCTACATCCAGACCACAACGGCCAGCTAGGCCATCACCCAAAGCAAATACACCACAACCCTCCACCTCAACTGCCACTCCCACACAGAATCCCACCCAAAACCCCGAACTCCAGAAACCGCCCAGAATAATAATCCCGGACAAGGCCCAAACCGTTAAGGTCCTCCGGCTCCTACGAGACTCTCTACCAGCTGGAGCTTACAAATTACAAACCACGAGGGAGTACCTCAAGCTTTTCCTCCAGCACAAGAAGGACTCCCACAGGACAATGCAGCTCCTGAAGGATGCCTCTACGATGCGTCATCAAACGTCCTCCTGTAGACTTGGAGGTAGACTACATCAAGGAAGACCTGGAGCAGAAGGGGTATACCGGCGTCCAAGTACGCCAACTTATTTCCCGCGGCAGCCCTCTGCCAATATTTCAAGTAAGTGTCGACAGGACCACCACCAACCAAAAAATTCTTCAGGAACGAGAGGTGTGCCATATGATGGTCACCGTGCAGGTCTTGAAAACCAACACAAATATTACCGATTGTTACAACTGCCAGCCACTAGGACACACTTATAAAATGTGTAACATGACCTCCCGGTGCGTCCTTTGCGGTGGTCTCCATCGCCTTGCTGACTGCCCCAAAAAGGCAAAGCAGGACATTCAACTCCACTGCGCAAACTGTGGGGAAGCGCATCCTGCAAGTTATAGGGGGTGTGAGACGTTCAGAAACGAACGCCACCGCCGTCAACTGGCAGCCATAGCCAGGACCACTCCAAGTGTTCAGCCAGGGCCCAAACCCATCCTACACCCGGCCCCGGTTCAACCAGGCTTCTCCTTTGCAGGAGCCGCCGGAGGGCAAAAGGCGCCTGCGCCACCACTAAATGGTTCCCCTCCACAACCTCAAACTCCGCAAGCATCCACCGGAGACCTGGGCGGTTTAAGAGAAATCTTTGTTCAGGGATCTCAACCTCCGAGCCCTTTTAGCAAAGGTGCAGCCTTTTCTGATTAAGTACAGAAGCTGCCCAAACACTATGGAGAAAATAGAAACCATCATATGCCTCTTCTCAACCCTCCTAGAGTAAATGGCCTATGTAAGGGGAGGTGTAACTTTAACCCACGGGCTCCTGTGGAATGCAGATGGCATCCACAGGAAGCAACACGAACTTGAAAACTATCTTCGGCGTAACAAAATTGATGTTGCATTAATTTGGGAAACAAATTTAAAACAAGAGCACGTTTTTAAGCTCCAGGGTTACCAAATTTTCCGAAACGACAGAATTGGCAAACAGGGGGGAGGGACTGCTATTTTGCTGAGAAACTCAATTGCTCATGCTCCTGTCGCGCTGCCCGCACTGGCAGCGTTAGAGTGCACGGCTCTTAAAACATGTGTTAATAGTAAAACTGTGATGCTGGTAGCACTTTATCGGCCCCCTAACTCCCCAGACTGTACACAAGATCTCGAGCAGATCCTCGCTTTTGAGGAGTACATTATAATTGCAGGAGATTTCAATGCCCGGCACCCCTGGTGGTTTTCTCGCCGGACAAACGCGGCGGGAAATCTCCTGGTTGAACTTATAACAGAAAATGACGACATTGAGGTACATCTCCCCCCAGAACCCACCTTTTGGCACAGATCAGGGCACTTTGAACCTGAGATTTTGGGCCTCGTACTCACAAAAAATGCGACACTCTCAAATAACTTCACTGTGTATCACAGCCTGGACTCCGACCATCTTCCTGTGCATTTCGACATAAAGGCGCTATTACGGCCGGTGTCTCTGGCCCTCGAAAGAGGGCAGACACCGACTGGGATAGGTTTACCATGGAAATGCACAGGATGGCGCATTCCGGGCTGTCATACTATAGCGAGGCAGACATAGATGTCGCCATTGAAAACTTTACTGCCTCGCTACACACAGTCAAGGGAAGTGCTACCACATACACCACAAGACCACCCGGTTTTTGCACGTACCCAGAGGTGGAGCAACTCATTGCGCGGAGATGACGCTTGACAAAACTGTGGCGATACACCCGTCAGCCTGAATATAAAGTGCTAGCCAAATGGCTGCGCAACGTCATTCGGCAACAAATTAAAATCAACAAAATTGAACAGTGGGAAAACAAAATGCTGAGTACCACCCATTCGGACTCTTCTTTGTGGAAATTACTAAAGGCTTTTAAAGTTTCCACGAGCGTTAACTCCGCAACTGAGGCGCTGCACACTCAAGGCGGCCTGCACTTCTCCGCAGAGGAGAAAGCCGAGGTCTTCGCTGACTGTCTCCAAGACAGATTCAGCGAAAACCCAGTGACCAACCGTGAAATAGAACGGGAGATCCAGACATGGGTACAAACCTGGGTGGCGCAGAAGCAAGAGCAACAGCTATCCCTAATAACACCGCAGGAAGTTTACAAGCTCATTAGGAAATTGCCTAATGGTAAAGCTGCCGGCCCAGACAAAGTGAATAATGAGGAACTTAAGCATCTCCCGAGAAAAGCTCTGGTGCAACTGACAAAGATATTTATCGCCTGCTTGCAGCACAGCTATTTCCCCTCTACTTGGAAGCGAGCCAAGGTCATCATGCTCCCAAAGCAAGGAAAAAGCACCAGACAGCCGCAAAATTACCACCCCATTAGTCTCTTGTCTACTGTTGGTAAATTGCTTGAAAAACTTTTCCTTTCTCGACTTCAAAAACAAATTTCGGAAACACACGAACTCTCAAATTCACAATTTGGCTTTAGAAAAGGACATTCCACATAATTACAGCTTCTCAGACTAAGTGATGACGTAACAGAGCAACTTAACAATGGGGCTTCAACGTTGGCATTATTTCTGGACGTAAAAGCTGCATTTGACCGGTGCTGGCGCAATGACCTCATTTACAAACTGCACCACAATTTCCCAACACTCCAAAATTATCTGTACCTGCTGCACAACTTCTTAGAAAATCGACACTTCGACGTCCAACTGGGCCGCTCCTTCTCTCGGGAGAGCGTGATGCGGGCTGGCGTCCCACAAGGGGCAATAATGTCACCGTTCCTGTACATACTGTTTACAAATGATTTCCCAGTGGATGCCAGATGCAAGGTCGCCATGTATGCAGACGACACCGCAATATACAACCACCACAAAAATCCTCGTTTCGGCCTTGCAGAAATGAAAAGGTACACAAACAACTTCCTCTCATGGCTCCATGACTGGAAAATCAAAATTAACCCCGATAAATGCCAGCTAATACATTTTTCAAAGCGGCATCACACTTTGGCAATGGACCTAACGGTCGGTGGTCAAGTATTGCAATGTCACCAGAATGTCAAATACCTTGGCGTCACCATGGACCGCACGGTGTGCTGGTCCACCCACATAAAAAATACGGCCAACAAAGGCAGACAGTGGCTAAAGTTATGCGTCCCCATCTTCCGCAGCAAACAGCTACAACTTAAATCCAAGCTGATTTTATATAGGTCATTTATACTCTCGGTGGTCCTGTACGCATGCGTGGCCTAGGCAAATGCTTCTAAAACCGCCCTCAAAAAAATTCAAACCCTCCAAAACCTCTCCCTTAGAAAAATCCTCTCTGCTCCACTCCTTACCACTAACCAAACTCTTCACCTCGAAACTCAGATCCCGTCCATCCCAGAGGCAATAGCAAAAAGAGCAACGGCAGCATGGACGCGCATTAGGAACTACGAAAACTACGTGATCCCCAACATGCGCAAAGGCGAGCCAAAGCACCGCAAACATACTAGAATAAAAATATTCTGGACGCGGCACGGCTCGCCGACTAATGCGTGTCCATGAAATCTGGCTCTTAGGCCACACACACGTTACGGCAGAAGCCCTCGCCTCGGAAAACACCCAGGAGCTACACCCTGCCCGCGCAGGAAAACAGCGGGAAAATGTAAATATTGTAAATAGTGCAGTGCACGAGCTGGGACGCATATTTCTGGTGCGCCCAGTGAACGTGTGTGTGTAAGCTTGTGAATGTGTGTGTGTGGGTGAATGCCTGCCTGTATGTGTGTATATAGATGTATATATGTATATAAGGAAAAACAACAACAACAAATAATTGGAATAGACAGCAAAAGACTAACGAAAACTATTCTCGGTGGCCTAAAGATGGCCACCGTATGGGTTTTTGGTGATACCCAAAACAATAAGCTTGTAAAATTAATTGCAAATAAATGTAAATTTATAGCCTGTAAGCCGGGCCCCTTGTACCGGCACCAGGCCAAAATTATGAATAAAGAAAACTTGAAACTTGAAGTTCGTTAAGAGACTCGCGGTACTTTAGGAAGGCAGCAACAATAATATAATGCCAACGTTTTATTGCCTCACGCCAAAATTGTACCCACGGCCGCATGAATAATTTTGTTTTCTTGGCGGTAATTATGCATATTTCCCAGCGTAACTGTGCCTGTGTTTATTTATTAACTTTTATGAAACTTATAACATAAATATAATTCTACAAGGACTTTAGTTTGATATAATTTTCAAAGAAATTACTAAAAAAACATGGATAATTAATAAACTATTTCCTTACTTGTGACAGATTAAAGTTCCATTTCTGAACACCCATTGTTAGGCGGAAATACCACTACACCCTTGAGTTAGCCAAGCGTGCATGCGCTGGGAGTTGGTATATTGTTCTAGCGAGGCGAGCGATGGCAGATTGTTGCTTTTGATTGACCCTGGTGCGCATTTAAGTGGACTTGGAATATTGTTCTACCGAGGCGAGCGAAGATAGAGTGTGGCCCTTGGGTTAGCCTAGTGCGCATGCGCGGGGCCTAGGAATATTGTTCTAGCGTGGCGAGCGACGGCAGTGTGTGGCTCTTAGGAGAGTCTAGTGCGCATGCGCGGGAACGTGAAATATTGCTCTTGCGAGGCGAACGATCGCAGCGAGACGCCCTTGGATGAACCTAGCGCGCATGCGCGTTAACTTGTAAGATTTTTCTTGCGAGGAGAGCAATGGCATTGTGTGCCTCTTGGGTGAGCCTAGTGCGCATGCGCGGGTACACGGAATATTGTTCTAGCGAGGCGAGCGATGGCAGAGTGAGCTCTTGGGTGAGCCTAAGGTGCATGCGCGGCGACTTGGAATATTGCTGTAGCGAGGAGAGCGATGGCGGAGTGTGGCTCTTGGGTGAGCCTAGTGCGCATGCGCAGGGAGTAGCAATATTGTACTAGCGAGGCAAGCCATGACAGTGCGGCTCTTGGGTGAGCCTAGTGCGCATGTGCTGGGACTAGGAATATTGTTCTAGCGAGGCGAGCGATGGCAGTGTGTGGCTCTTGGGCGAGCCTACTGCGCATGCGCGGGGACAATACTTTATTTCTTGCGGGGCGAACGATGGCATAGTGTGGCTCTTGGGTGAGCCTAATGCGCATGCATGGGGACTTGGAATACTGTTCTACCGATGCGAGCGAAAAGAGAGTGTGGCTCTTGAGTTTGCCTATTGCACATGCGTGGGGATTTGCAATATTTTTCTAGCGAGAAGGGCGATGATAGGGTGTGGCCCTTGGCTGAGCCTAATGCGCATGTGCAAGAAATTGGGATATTTTTCTTGTGTGGGGAGCGATGGCAAAGTGTGGCTCTTGAGTGAGCCTAGCGCGCATGCGCGGAGACTTGAATAATTTTTATTTCGAGGCGAGCCATGGCAGACTGTGGCTCTTGGGTAGGCCTAGAACGCATGCGAGGGGACTTGGAATATTGTTCTAGCGAGGCGAGCTATGGGCAGAGTGTGGCTCTTGGGTTAGCCTAGTGCGCATGAGATGGGAATAGGAATATTGTTCTAGCGAGGGGAGCGATGGCAGTGTGTGGCTCTTGGGTGAGCCTAATGCGCATGCGCGGGCATTTAAAATACTTTTCTTGCGACGCAAGCAATGGCAGAGTGAGGCTCTTGTTTGAGCCCACTGCGATCATGGAACGTGTTCGTTGCCTCAGCCTAGTGCGCATTCACGGGGACTTATAATATCACTCTTGTGTGGCAACAGATGGCACACTGTGCCTCTTGGGTGAGCCTAATGCGCATGCGCGGGGACGTGGAATATGTTTGTTATTTGGTAACCGATGGCAGAATGTGGCTCTTGGGTGAGCCCAAAATGCATGTACGGGGACTTGGAATATTGTTCTGGCGAGCCGAGCGAATGCAGACCTTTGCTCTTGGGTGAGCCTAGCCTAGTGTGCATGCGCTGGGACTAGGAATATTTCTGAAGCGAGGCGAGCGATGGCAGACTGTGGCTCTTGGGTGACCCTACTGCGCATGGGCGGGCAATTGGATAATTTTTCTTTTGAGGCGAGTGATAGCAGGGTGTGGCTATTGGGAGAGCCTAATGCCCATGCGCTAGAACTTTTGAATATTGTTCTAGCGAGGCGAACAATGGCAGTGTGTGGCCTTGGGCGAGCCTAGTGCACATGCGCGGAAACTTGGTATATTTTTCTTGCTAGGCGATCGATGGAAGCGTGTGGCTCTTGGGTGAGCCCAGTTCGCATGCACGGGGATTTCGAATATTGTTCTAGCGAGGCGAGCGATGATAGGGTGTGGCCCTTGAGTTAGCCAAGTGCGCATGCGCGGGGAGTTGGAATATTTTTGTTGTGGGGCGAACTATGGCAGAATGTGGCTCTTGGGTGAGCCTAAAGTGTTTGCGTTGGACTTGAAATAGTTTTCTTGCGAGGCGGTGATGGCAGAGGCTAGCTCTTGGCTTGCGCCAAATTCGCAGGCGCGGGGAATTGGTATATTGATGTAGCGAGGCGAGAGGTGGCAGATTGTGGCTTTTGGGTGGGTCTAGTGCGAATGCGCCTGGACTTGGAATATTGTTCTAGCGAGGCGAGCGATGTCAGAGTGTGGCTTTTGTTAGACCCTAGTGCGCATGCGCGTGGACTTGAATATTGTTCTACCGAGACGAGCGAAAATAGAGTGTGGCACTTGGGTGAACCTAATGCGCATGCGCAGGGACTTAATTTTTCTTTCGAGGGAAGCGATGGTAGAGTGTGGCCCTTGGGTAAGCCTAGTGCGCATGTGCAGGGACTAGGAATATTGTTCTAGCGAGGTGAGCGATGGCAGAGAGTTGCTTTTGGTTGACCCTGGTGCGCATTTACGTGGACTTGGAATATTGTTCTACCGAGGCGAGCGAAGATAGAGTGTGGCCCTTGGGTTAGCCTAGTGCGCATGCGCAGGGACTAGGAATATTGTTCTTTCGAGGCAAGCGATGGCAGAGTGTGGCTCTTGGGCGAACCTAATGCGCATGCGCGGGCAGTTGAAATACTGTTCTAGCTAGGCGAGCGATGGCAGATTGTGGCTCTTTGGTGAGCCTAGTGCGCATGAGCTGGGACTAGAAATATTGTTCAAGCAAGGCGAGGGATGGCAGAGTGTGGCTCCTGGGTGAGCCTAAAGTGCATACGGAGGGACTTGGAATATTTTTCTTTGCAAGGCGTGCGATGACAAAGTGTGGCTCTTGAGTGAGCCTAGTGCGCATGAGCTGGGAATAGGAATATTGTTCTAGTGAGTCGAGCTATGGCAGTGTGTGACTCTTGGGTGAGCCTAATGCGCATGCGCGGGCACTTGAAATACTTATCTTGCGAGGCGAGCAATGGGAGAGTGAGTCTCCTGTTTTAGCCTAGTGTGCATGCGCGGGGATTTGGAATATTGTTCTAGTCAATCGAGGGATCATAGAGCGCGACCCTTACCTCAGTCTGGGGCGCATTCACGGGGACTTATAATATCTCTCTTGTGTGGCAAGCGATGGCAGACTGTGGCTCTTGGGTGAGCCTTATGCGCGTGCGCGGGTACTTGGAGTGTTGTTCTAGCGAGGCGGACAATGGCAGGTTGTGGCTCCTGGGTGAGCCTAGTGCGCATGCGTGGGGACTTGGAATATTTTTGTAATTTGGCGAGCGATGTCAGAATGTGGCTCTTGGGTGAGCCTAGTGCACAGGCGCGGGATTTGGAATATTTTTCTTGCGAGGTGAGCGAGGGCAGAGTGTGGCTCTTGAGTGAGCCTAACGCGCATGCGTGGGGACTGGAAGATTGGTCTAGCGAGGCAGGCGATGATAGAGAGTGGCCCTTGTGTTAGCCTAGTGCGTGTGCGCGGGGACTTGGAATATTTTTCTTGCCAGGCGAGAGATGGCAGAGTTCGGCTCTTGGATGAGATTAGCTTGTGGATGAGTGTAGCTCGTGGGTGAAGAGAGAGCGGTCGAGAGAGTGAGAGAGGTCGGTCAAGAGAGAGAGTGGTCGTTCGAGAGAGAGGTTGGTTGAGAGAGAGAGAGAGGTCGAGAGAGAGTGGTCGGTCAGCAGACAGGTTGATGGAGAGAGAGAGTTTGAGCGAGAGTTCAGTCGAGAGGGAGAGTTCCAGAGAGAGGTCGGTCTAAAGAGAGAGGTCGGTCGAGAGAGGTCGCTTGTTGGTCCATAGAGGAAGAGGTGGAGATGTCTATCGAGAGAGAGGTCGGTCGTTCGGTATAGAGGTCGGTCGAGAGATTGAGAGGTCGGGTGAAAGTGAGGTCGTTCGAGAGAGAGAGAGGTCGAGAGAAGGGTTCGTAGGTCGGTCGGACGTACGAGAGAGAAGTCGGTTGGTCGAGAGAGACTGTGACATCGGTCGAGAGAGAGGGACAGCAGTCGAGATAGAGACAGCGGTGGAGAGAGAGACAGCGATCGACAGAGAGAGCAGTCGAGTGAGAGAGAGAGGTCGAGAGATAGAGCGGTAGAGAGAGAGCGGCCGTTAGTGAGAGAGATCGAGAGAGAAAGAGCGGTCGACATAGAGAAAGAGATATCGAGAGAGAGAAAGAGAGGTTGAGAGACAGAAAGAGATTTCGAGAGAGAGAAAAAGAGGTCGAGAGAGAAAGATCGGTCGAAGGAGGGAGGTCGGTCGAGAGAGAGTTCGGTCGAGACAGGTGGGGGGAGAGAAAGAGAGGTCGGATGAGAGAGATAAGTCAAGAAAGAGAGGTCGTTTGAGAGAGAGGTCGGTCGGTCGGTCGGTCGAGAGAGTGGTCGGTCGGTCGAGAAATAGGTCGGTCGGTCGAGAGAGGGATGTCGGTCAGACGGGCGAGAGAGGGAGGTCGGCCATTCTGTCAAGAAAGAGAGGTCTGTCAAGAGGTTGATCGAAAGAGAAGTCGGTCGAGAGAGAAGTTGGTCTGTTGGTCGGTCGGTCGGTCGGTCGGTCGGTCGGTCGAGAGAGAGAGATTCGGTCGGTCGTGAGAGAGAGATGTCGGTGGGTCGAGAGAGAGACAGAGGTCGAGAGAGAGAAACAACGGTCGGGAGAGAGAGACAGGTCGAACGAGAGAGACGGCGGTCGAAAGAGAGAGAGAGCCGTAGAGAGAGAGAGCGGTCGAGAGAAAGAGGTCGAGATAGATAGGTCGAGAGAAGGTGGTCGAGAGGGAGCGGTCCAGAGAGAGCGGTCGAGAGGGAGGGAGCTTTAATTAACATTTAATATATTTTAATTTGATTTAAATATAGTTAAATTAAGATTTATTTTCACAGTTGATACTACGACTAATCCAGTAGGGAAATGAGGAATTAGACACATGATACATATAACTGAACGTTAATAGGTGGGCTAGTCTTGTTTCACTTCGCCTCTTCGCCGACCTTAGCAGCAACTCATTTTGCTTTTGCCATACGCAAGTTACGTGTCTGCCAATAAAACTTGGGGTGTTTAGACAAGAAATGCTTCTTGAGGGAGGGAGCGGTCGAGAGAGATGCCGGTCTAGAGAGAGAGAGAAAGAGTGGTCGAGAGAGATAGAGTTGACGAGAGAGAGAAAGAGAGAGCGGTCGAGAGAGCGATCCAAAGAGACATGGCGCTCGAGAGAGAGCGTTCGAGAGAGAGGACGGCCGACAGAGAGAGAGGCTGAGAGAGAAAGAGCGTTCGACATAGAGAAAGAGAGGTCGTGAGAGAGAAAGAGAGGTCGAGAGAGAGAGAAAGAGGTCGAGGGAGAAAGAACGGTCGAGAGAGAGCGTACAAGAGAGAGAGAGAGAAAGAGCGGTCGAGAGAGAGTGGTCGAGAGAGAGAGAGCGGTCGAGAGAGAAAGAGCGGTCGAGAGAGATAGGGCGGTCTAGAGTGAGAGAGAGAAAGAGCGGTGGACAGAAAAAGAGAGGTCCAGAGAGAGAACGATTTGTCGACAGACAGAAAGAGAGGTCATGAGAGAGAAGAAGAGGTCAAGAGATAAAGAGTGGTTGAGAGAAAGAGCGGTCGATAGAGAGCGGTCGAGAGAGAGATAAATAGCGTTCGAGAGAGACAGCGTTTTAGAGAGAGCGGCTAAGAGAGAGATCGAGAAAGAGAGCGGTCGAGAGAGAGAGTGTTCGGAGGGGAGAGCGGTAGAGAGAGAGAGCGGTTGATTGAGAGAGAGTGGTCGAGAGAGATAGAGAGTGGTCGAGGGAGAGAGAGTGGTCGAGAGAGAGAGAGAGCCCGGTCGAAAGAGAGGTCGGTCGAGAGAGGTTGGGTAAGAGAGAAAGGTCGGTCGGGACAGAGAGAGAGGTGGGTTGGTTGAGATAGAGTGGACAGCGGTCGAGAGAGAGAGAGCGCGGTCGAGAGAGCGTTCGAGAGAGAGAGAGAGCACTCAAGAGAGAGAGCCGTCGAGTGAGAGAGAGGTCGAGAGATAGAGCGGTTGAGAGAGAGCGGTCGAGAATGAAAGATAAGGAGTGGGCGAGAGAGATAGAGTCAGCGGTCGAGAGAGTACGGTCGAGAGAGATAGAGTCAGCGGTCGAGAGAGAGTGGTCGAGAGAGAGCGGTCGAGAGAGAGAGAGGTCGAGAGAGAGCGGTCGAGAGAGAGAGTGGTCGATATACATCGGTCGAGAGAGTGGTCGAGAGAGAGGTTTTGTCGGTCGGTCGAGAGAGAGGAATCGGTTTGTCGGTCGAGAGAGGGATGTCCGTCGGACGGTCGGGAGAGGAAGGTCGGTCTTTCGGTCAAGAGAGAGGTCTGTCGAGAGGTCGGTCGAGAGAGATGAGCAGTGGTTCAAGAGGTTGGGCGAAAGAGAGGTCGGCCGAGAGAAAAGTTGGTCTGTCGGTCGGTCGAGGGAGAGACAGAGTTCGAGAGAGAGATAGAGTGGGTTCAAGAGAGGGAGTGAGTGTGAGAGAGAGCGGTTTACTGAGAGAGCGGTCGACAGAGAGAGAGCGATTGAAAGAGAGAGAGAACGCCCGAGAGAGAGAAAGAGAGGTCAAGAGAGCGAAAGAGAGGTCAAGAGAGAGGTCGGGAGGGAGAGCGGTCGAGAGAGAGAGAGCGGTCGAACGAGTAGGCGATAGAGAGGGAGCGGTCGAGAGAGATTGTGTTCGAGAGAGAGCGATCAAGACAGAGTGGTCGAGAAAGAGCGATTGAGAGCGAGAGAGTGGTCGAGAGAGACTGCGGTCGAGAGAGAGATAAAGCTGTCGCGAGTGAGTGCGGTCGAGAGAGAGAGAGCGGTCAAGAGTTATAGCGGCCGACAAGGAGAGAGGTCGAGAGAAAGAGCGGTAGACAGAAAGAGACCTCAAGAGAGAGAGAGAAAAAGAGGTCGAGAGAGAAAGAGAGCTAAAGAGAGAAATAAAGTCGAGGGAGTAAGAGCGGTCGAGAGAGAGAGAGAGGTCGAGAGAGAGAGAGAGAGAGAGAGAGAGTGGTCGAGAGAGAGAGAGCGGTCCAGAGAGGGAGTGGCCGAGAAAGAGATAGGGCGATAGAGAGCGGTTGAGAGAGATAGCGGTCGAGAGAGAGAGCCGTCGAGGGTGAACGGTCGAGAGAGGGAGCGGTCCTGCGAGGGGGAGGTCGAATGAGAGTGCGGTCGAGAGACAGTGGTCGAGAGGTTGGTTGAGGGAGAGGTCTGTTGAGAAACAGGTCGGTCGAGAGAGAGGTCAGACGAGAGAGAGGTCGGTGGAGAGAGAGGTCGGCCGAGAGAGAAGTCGGTCGAGATAGAGGTCGAGAGAGAGAGAGATCGGTCGAAAGAGAGGTCGGTATAGAGACAGGTCGGTTCAGAGAGAGGTCAGTCGAGAAAGAGGTCGGTCGAGAGAGAGGTCGGTCTAGAGAGAGGTCGGTGGAGAGAGAGGTTGGTTGAGAGAGAGAGAGGTCGAGAGAGAGGTCGGTCGAGAGAGAGGTTGGTCGAGAGAGTTGTCGGTCGAGAGAGAGGTCGGTCGAGAGACAGGTCGGTCGAGAGACAGGTCGGTCGAGAGGTCGGTCGAGAGGCAGTTCGGTCGAGAGAGAGATCAGTCGAGAGAGAGGTCGGTCGGTCGAGAGAGTAGTCGATCGGTCTGTCGGTCGAGAGAGAGAGGTAAGTCGGTCGGACTAGAGGTCGGGCGAGAGAGAGGTCGTGTCGGTCGAGACAGTGGTTTGTGCGGTCGAGAAAGACAGAGGTCGGTCGGTTGAGAGAGAGAGAGGTCGATCGAGAGAGAGAGAGACAGTGGTCGAGAGAAGGCTGTCGGTAGAGTGCGGTCGAGAGAGAGGTCCAGAGAGAGAGCGGTCGAGAGAGAGACAGAACGCTCGAGAGAGAGCGGTAGAGAGAGAGGGAGAGAGAGCAGCGATATAGAGCGGTCGAAAGAGAGCGGTTAAGAGAGAGTGGTCGAGAGTGAGAGAACGTTCGAGAGAGAGCGGTCGAGAGAGATCTGTCAAGAGAGAGAGAACGGTCTAGAGAGCGTTAGAGAGTGCAGTCGAGAGGAAAGTGGTCTAGTGTGAGTTTGGCGACAGAGAGACAGCGGTAGAAAGAGACATCGGTTGAAAGAGACTGAGTGAGAGCGTTCGAGAGAGAGAGAGCGCTCGAGAGAGTGGTCGAGAGAGAGCGAGAGCTGTCAAGAGAGAGCAAGAGTGGTTGAGAGAGAGCGAGAAGTGTCGAGATGGAGGGCGGTCGAGACAGAGAGAACGATCGAGAGAGAGAGCGAGAGCGGTCGAGAGAGAGCCTGAGGTGACGAGATAGAGAGCGATCGAGAGAGAGCGGCAGAGAGTGAGTGCGGTCGAGAGAGAGAACGATCGAGAGAGAGAGGTCGAGAGAAAGCGGTCGAGAGAGGGAGAGCTTTTGAGAGAGTAGGAGAGTGAGAGAGAGGGAGGGAGAGGAATGTAGAGTGGTCGAGAGAGCGGGCGAGAGAGAGAGCGATCAAAAGAATGGTCAAGAGAGGTGTGTGGTCAAGAAAGTGATAGCGGTCGAGAGAGGGTGGTGGACATTAGCTGTAGAGAGATACAGGGAGAGAAAGAGGGCGCGTTCGAGAGTGGGAGAGCGGCCGAGAGAGAGCGATCCAGAGAAAGCGGTCGAGAGAGTGGTCGAGACAGTGGTCGAGAAAGAGAGCAGTCGAGAGAGAGAGGGCGTTTGAACTAGAGAGAGCCGTCGAGAGAGAGAGCGGTCGAGAGCGGTTGAGAGAGAGCGGTCGAGAGTAAGCGGTAGAGAGTGAGACAGAGCGCAGTCGTGAGTGAGAGAGGGAGGGCGGTCGAGAGTGAGGAAGTGACAGAGCGATCGAGTGACAGAGTGGTCGCGAGAGGGTGAGAGTGAGCGGTCAAGTGAGAGCGCTCGAGAGCACGGTCGAGAGAGAGCGCTGGAGAGATAGCGGTTGAGAGAGTGACTGGTCGAAAGAGCGGTCGAGATAGAGAGCCGTCGAGAGGGAGAGAGCGGATGAAAGAGAGCGGTCGACAGAGCGGACTAGAGAGAGAGAGAGAGAGGGAGCAGTCGAGACTGTGAGAGCGGTTGAGACAGAGAGTTCAAGTGAGAGAGACAGCGGTCGAGAGTTTGAGCGGTCGAGAGTTTGAGCGGTCGAGAGTTTGAGCGGTCGAGAGTTTGAGCGGTCGAGGGAGAGCGATCGTGAGAGAGAGCGGTCGAGAGAGAGGTCAAGATAGAGAGTGGTAGAGAGAAAGCGGTCGAGAGAGCGCGTTCGTGAGTGAGGGTGTGAGAGAGAGAGGTCGAGTGAGAGACAGAGCAGTCGAGAGAGAGAGAGTGCTTGGACGTACGGTTGGTCGAGAGAGACTGAGAGCGTTCGAGAGAGAGAGGATGGTCGAAACACAGAGAGCGAGAAAGCGGTCGAGAGGGAGAACGGTCGAGAAAGGGTGGTCGAGAGAGAGCGGTTAAGACAGCGTTTGAGCTAGAGAGAGTGGTGGAGAGAGCGGTGGAGAGAGAGTGGTCGAGAGAGAGAGCGGTCGAGATAGAGAGCGGTCGAGAGTGAGTGGTCGAGTGTGAGCGTTCGAGGGAGAGCGGTCAATAGAGAGCGGTCAAGAGAGAGCGTTTGAGCTAGAGAGAGCGGTCGAGAGCAGGGTTGCCAACTTTTAAAAGTAAAATTATCGTACCAGCCACTCAAAACTATAAATTTGGATTCAAAATTATCGTACATCATAAACCAAATGCTACAACAATGAAAATATTAGCACAGCACTTATGAAAATGCAATAGTATTGATGTTTATGGTATCCCCTTACAAGATTGATGACTTCAACCAGTTCAACTTTAGCACTTTCTTGTACTATTCATCTGAAAGTTCATCTTCCTCAACTGTTGCATTATACATAAACAGATAAACATAGATAAACTAACATATTCTCGGGAACTTGCAGATTTTCGATCCTACCACATTCTTTCATAAGCTGAAACGACAGAATTAGTCCATTTACCGCATCTAGTGCCAATTTGTTTCTAATTTTAGCTTTTATTAAGCCCAGTTTAGAAAAAAGTCTTCCACAAGAAGCGTTTCTGTGGGGCAACGAAATCACTGACAATGCAAACTCCTCCAGTTCTTTGAAATCGGTATTTTCACCTAGGTAACATATGTGTTTAACAGCACTCCAGAAACTGCCAGGTTCAGGCATGTTCTTTATTTCACACGGAATATCACTTATTCCGAGTTTTCTCCATTGATCATCAATTTTCTGAATAGTGCCTTCTTCATTGAGATTACCAGATCGATTGCCAGGGCACACTGGCAATAAGAGGATAAGGGTAGGAGGATGAGCAGGATATGGAATCGTTGTGGGGTGGAGGTGGCCATGGCGGGGGAGGGGGTTGGAGACAGGTCATGGGAGCAAAAGTGATTTCGCTATTTATAATTAATTTTATTTCGCTAGTGTGACAAACCAGTGGAAATGATATTTCGCCAGTATCAAACTATCAACATTTAAATAATCGTACACCCCCATAATTATCGTACGGGTTGGTTATCATGAGTACAAATATTAAAATTATAGTATGCCCCCATAATTATCGCACGGGTTAGCAACCGTGGTCGCGAGCGAGAGCGGTCGAGAGAGAGAGAAAGCGGTCGAGAGAGAGAGAGCAGTCGAAAGAGAACGGTCGAGAGAGAACGGTCGAGAGAGAGAGCTGTTGAGAGAGGGCGATCGAGAGTGAGCGGTAGAGAGTGAGACAGAGAGGCGTGATAGAGAGTGACAGAGAGGCGCGATAGATAGTGAAAGAGAGCGTTCGAGAGAGAGAGTTCGAGAGAGAGAAAGAGCGGTCGAGAGAGAGTGTGGTCGGTCGTTCGGTTGGTGGAGAATGAGAGAGTGAGAGCGGTCGAAAGATTGAACGGTCGAGAGAGAGAAGTCAAGAGAGAGCGGTCGAGAGAGTGAGAGAGTGGCCGAGAGAGAACTGTCGAGAGAGAGCGGTCGAAAGAGAGCGGTCGAGAATGAGCGGTAGAGAGTGAGACAGAGAGAGCGCGGTCGTGAGTTAGAGAGAGCAGTCGAGAGATTGAGTGAGCTTGACAGATAGAGACCGATCGAGAGAGAGAGAGCGGTCGAGAGAGTGCCATCGAGAGAGTGACAGCGGTCGATACTGAGAGAGAGAGAGCAGTTGAGAGTTAGATAGCGGTCAAGAGAGAGCGGTCGATAGAGAGCGGTTGAGAGTGGGTGGTAGAAAGTGAGACAGAGAGAGAGCGTGGTCGCTAATGAGAGAGAGCTGTCATGAGTGAGAGAGTGCGGGAGCGGTCGAGAGAGAGGCAGAGTGGTCGAGAGAGGGTGGTCGGTTGGTCAGTTGGCCGAGAGAGAATGAGAGAGCGGTCGAGAGGGAGCGGTCGAGAGAGAGTGGTCGAAAAAGAGAGAGCGGTTGAGTGACACTGAACAGTCAAGAGAGAGCGGTCAAGAAAGAGAGCGGTCAAGAGAGAGCGGTCGAGAGTGACTGGAAGAGAGTGAGAGAGTGAGCGAGAGAGAGAGTGGGAGCGGTCGACAGAGAGAGAGAGCTGGAGAAAGAGAGAGCGGTCGAGAGAAATTGTCGAGAGAGAGCGGTGGAAAGAGAGAGGTCGAAAGAGAGCGGTCGAGAGAGAGCGCTTGAGAGACAGCGGTCGAGGGAGACAGCGGTCGAGAAAGAAAGTGAGAGAGAGTGGTTGAGAGAGAACTGTCGAGAGAGAGTGAGAGTCTGGTCGAGAGAAATACAGAGCGGTCGAGAGAGAGGGGTCGTGAGAGAGAGCAGTCCAGAGAAAGCGAGACAGATCGAGAGAGAGTTTGTCAAGAGAGAGTTGTCAAAGAGAGCGGTCGAGAGGGAGAGTGGTCGAGAGAGATAGAGAAAGCGGTCGAGAGAGAGAGGGACAGCAGTCGAGAAAAGGAGAGCGCTCGAGAGATTGAGAGCGGTTGAGAGAGAGCGGTCAAGAGAGAAAGTGAGGAGCAAAAAGCGAGAGAAACCGGTTCAGAGGGATCGGTCGAGAGACAGCTGTCGAGAGAGAGAGAGAGAGCGGTCGAGTGTAAGAGAGCGGTCGGGAGTTAAGGAGCGGTCGGGAGTAAGAGAGCGGTCGAGAGTTAGAGAGCGGTCGAGAGAGAGCGGTCGGGAGTTAGAGAGCGGTCGGGAGTTAGAAAGCGGTCGAGAGTTAGAGAGCGGTCGAGAGAGAGAGCGGTAGAGAGAGAGCGGTCGAGGGTTTGCAGTCGAGTGTAAGCGGTCGAGGAAGAGCGGTCGAGTGTGGAAGCGGTCGAGTGTGGAAGCGGTCGAGTAGAGAGTGGTCGACAGAGAGAGCGGTCGAAAGAGAGCGTCCAGAGAGAGCGGTCGAGGGTGAGACAGAGAGAGCGCGGTCGTGAGTTAGAGAGAGCGGTCGAGAGTGAGAGAGTGACAGAGCGGCCAAGAGAGAGAAAGAGCACTCAAGAGAGAGATTTGTCGGTTGGTGGGATGGTCGAGAGAGAGAGTGAGAGTGGTCGAGAGCAAGTGGTCGAGAGAGAGAGGATTACAGGTCGAGAGATAGCCATCGAGAGAGAGAGTGGTCGAGAGAGTGAGTGGTCGAGAGAGAGAGTGGTCGAGAGAGAGAGTGGTCCAGAGAGAGAACAGTTGAGAAAGCGGTCGAGAGAGAGAGAGAGAGCGACGAGTTAGAGCGGTCGAGAGGGAGAGAGTGTTTGAGCGAGAGGGAGAGAGTGAACTTACAAGAGAGCTGTCGATAGAAAGAGCGATCGAGAGAGAGTGATCGAGAGAGAGCAGTTGAGAGAGAGCAGTCCAGAGAGTATGAGATGTCCAGATATTTTACTTGTGTTCAACGTTTAATATGGTTATTTTCAAATTTAATAATGGGATCTCGCTTAAATGAGCCTTTAAGTATCATATATGCAGATTTCACTGATGAAATCTTGATCCTGGCAATCTGGCACCAATTGGATAGCTCTATTAACAAATTGTTGGCATTTTCCTCCAACATAGAGAGAGAGAGAGTAACAAACCGGTCGAGAGAGAGAGTGCTCGAGACATAGAGTGGTCGAGAGAGAGCGGTCGAGAGAGAGCGGTCGAGAGAGAGCGGACGAGAGAGGGAGAGTTGTCGAGAGAGAGCGGTCGGCTGAGAGAGATGTCGAGAGATAGAGAACGTTTGAGAGAGAGAGCTGTTGTCAGAGAGAGAGCGAGAGAGGCCGAGATCGAGCGAGAATGGTCGAGAGAGGCAGTGGCCGAGGGGTAAGTATAGAACGGTCAATAGAGAGACAGAACGTACGAGAGAGAGCGGTCGAGAGAGAAGGTGGTCGCGAATGAGAGAGTGGTCGAGAGAGAGCAGTTGAGAGAGAACATTCGAGAGAGAGAGCGGTTGCGAGTGAGACAGAGAGGAGTCGAGAGAGTGGAAGAGAGCGGTTTGAGAGAGATAGAGGATGGTCGAGAGAGCGGTCTAGAGAGAGATTGAGAGCGCTCGAAAGAGAGAATGGTCGAGAGAGAGAGCGGTTGAGAGTGAGAGAGCGGTCAGGATAGATAGCGATCCAGAGAGAGTGCGGTCTAGAGAGTGAGCTGTTGCGAGAGTGAGCGTTTGATAGAGAGCGTTCGAGAGAGAGATTTCTCGAGAGACATAGAGCGGTCGAGAGACAGAAATAGAGAGAACAGTCGAGAGGGAGCGCTGGAGAGAGGGCGGTCGAGAGACATGCAGAGCTGTTGAGAGACAGAGAGGGGTCCAGAGAGAGAGAAGTGATCGAGAGAGAGAGTGCTCAAGAGAGAGCGATCCAGAGAGAGCGATCGAGAGACAGAGACAGCGAACGATAAAGAGAGCGTCCGCGAGAGAGAGATAACGGACGAGAGAGAGCGGTCGAGCGAGAGACCCGTCGAGAGAGAGTGGTTGAGAGAGCTAGCAGTCGAGAGCGAGTGGTCGAGAGAGCGGTCGAGAGAGCGGTGGAGAGACAGCGGTCGAGAGAGAGCGGCAGAGAGAGATAGGTCGAGAGTGAGAGGTGAATAACGAGGGCGCTGTCGAAAGAAAGTGGTCGAGGGAGAGCGTTTAAGAGAGAGAGAGCATCAAGAGAGAGAGAGAGGGGGAGCGGTTGAGAGAGAGTAGTTGAGAGACAGAGCGGTGAAGAGGGAGAGAGAAAGCAGTCGAGAGGAAGAGAGAGACAGCGCTCGAGAGAGAGATAGCGGTCGAGAGAGAGCGGTCGAGAGAGAGCGGTGAAGAACGAGGGTGCTGTCGAAAGAAAGTGGTCGAGGGAGAGCGTTTAAGAGAGAGAGCATCAAGAGAGAGAGAGGGTGCGGTCGAGAGAGAGCGGTTGAGAGACAGAGCGGTGAAGAGGGAGATAGAAAGCAGTCGAGAGGAAGAGAGAGACGGCGCTCGAGAGAGATAGCGGTCGAGAGAGAGCGGTCGAGAGAGAGCGTTCGAGAGACAGAGAGAAGAGTCGAGAGAAATGGAGAGAGCGGTCGAGAGAGACAAAGGTCGTGAGAGGGAGCAGTTGAGAGAGAGTTGTCGAGAGAGAGAGACAGCGATGGAGACAGCGAGTGGTCGAGATGGAGAGCGCTCGAAAGGGAGACCTGTAGAGAGAGAGAGAGAGCGGTCGTGAGAGGGAGGGAGAGGGAGAGCGATCGAGAGAGTGGTCGAGAGAAAGTGGTTGAGAGGAGCGAGATCGGTCAAGAGAGAGGTACAGAGAGAGCAGTCCAGATAGAGAGGGCGGTGGAGTGATAGCGCGGCCGAGAGGGAGAGATAGGGAAAGAGAGCAGTCGAGAGAGAGCGGCAAGAGAGAGGGCGGGCGAGAGTGAGAGGGAGAGTGGTGGTGAGAGAGAGCGTTCGGGAGAGAGAGCCGTCGCGAGAGAGCCTTCGAGAAAGGGAGAGGTCAAGAGAGAGCGGTCTAGAGAGAGAACCTTCGTGAGAGAGAGAGTAGTCGAGACACAGAGAGAGCGGTCCAGAGGGATTGAGCGGTCGAGAGAGACAGAGTGGTCAAGATCGAGAAAGAGAGAGCGGTTGAGAAAGAGCGTTCGAGAAAGAGAGAGGTCGAGAGAGAGCTGTCTAGAGAGAGAGAACCTTCGAGAGAGAGAGTAGTTGAGAGACAGAGAGATTGGTGGAAAGAGAGACCAATGGAGACAGAGAGTGGTCGAGATGGAGAGCGCTCGAAAGGGAGAATGTAGAGAGAGAGAGCGGTCGTGAGAGAGAGGGAGAGGGAGAGCGATCGAGAGAGTGGTCGAGAGAAAGCGGTTGAGAGGAGAGAGATCGGTCAAGAGAGAGGGCGGTCGAAAGTGAGAGGGAGAGTGGTGGTGAGAGAGAGGGTTCGGGAGAGAGAGCGACCGCGAGAGAGCGGTCTAGAGAGAGAGCCTTCGAGAAAGAGAGTAGTCGAGAGACAGAGAGAGCGGTCGAGAGAGATTGAGTGGTCCAGAGAGACAGAGCGGTCGAGATCGAGAAAGAGAGAGCGGTCGAGAGAGAGCGTTCGAGAAAGAGAGAGGTCGAGAGAGAGCGGTCTAGAGAGAAATCCTTCGAGAGAGAGAGGCTAGTTGAGAGACAGAGAGAGTAGTCGAGAGAGATTGAGAGGTCGAGATCGAGAAAGAGAGAGTGGTCAAGAGAGAGCGTTCGAGAAAGAGGGAGGTCGAGAGAGCAGTCTAGAGAGAGAGGTGAGAGGGAGAGCAGTTGAAACAGAGAGTGGGTGAGAGAGAGCGAGTGAGAGAGGTAGAGAGCGCGTGAGAGATAGAGAGTGGGTGAGAGAGATGGGGCGTGTGAGAGAAACTGAGTGAGAGAGAGAGCGAATGAGATAGAGATAGAGAGCGGGTGAGAGAGAGCGTGCGAGAGAGCGGGTGAGAAAGAGCGGGTGTGATTGAGAGCAGGTGAGGGAGCGTCAGTGAGAGAGAGGTTAAGAGAGTGAGCGGGTGAGAGAGCGGGTGAGAGGGAGACTGGATGAGAGGGCGGGTGTGTGAGAGAGTTACTGGGAGAGAGACGGGGTGAGACAGAGCGGGTGAGAGAGTGGGCGGTCGATAGAGAAAGAAAGAATTCGCTGCAGAGAGAGGGAGAGGGAGAGCGATTGAGAGTGTGGTCAAGAACGAGAAAGAGAGAGGTCGTGAGAGAGTGTTAAAGAAAGTGAGAGGTCGAGAGAGAGCGGTTGAGAGTGGGAGAGTGGTCGAGAAAGAGCCGCCGAGAGTGAGTGGCGAGAACTCTCGGTCGAGAGTTCTCTCGAGAGGTCGGGAGAGTGGTCGAGAGAGAGAGAAGGAGAGCGGTCGAGAACGGTCGAGATATAGCGGTCGAGTGAGAGCGGTCGAGAGAGAGCGCTCGAGAGAGAGCGGTCAAGATAGATGGGTCGAGAGAGAGTGGTAGAAAGATTGCGGTCGTGATCGAGAAAGAGGGAGCGGCCGAGAGAGAGCGTTCGAGAAAGAGAAGGGTCGAGAGAGAACGGTCGAGAGTGTGAGAGTGGTCGAGAAAGAGCCTTCGTGAGAGAGTGGCGAGAGAGTGATCGAGAGAGCGGTCGAAGGAGCGGCAAGACAGAGAGCTGTCGAGAGAGAGGCGCCGAGAGGCAAAGAGGGAGCGGTTGGAAGAGAGCGGTTGAGAGACAGAAGGCGGTCGAGAGAGGGAGAGCAGTTGAGAGAGGGAGCGTTTGCGAGAGTGTGGTTGAGAAGAATCGGTCGAGAGAGAGTGGTCGAGAGAGATTGAGTGGTTGAGATCGAGAAAGAGAGAGCAGCCGAGAGAGAGCATTCGAGAAAGAGAGAAGTCGAGAGAGAGCGGTAGAGAGTGGAAGAGTGGTCGAGAAAGAGCCGTTGAGAGAGAGTGGCGAGAGAGTGGTCGAGAGAGAGAAGGAGAGAGCGTTCGAGAAAGAGAGAGGTCGAGAGAGAGAGATCGGTTGAAAGTGGGAGAGTGGTTGAGAAAGAGCCGTCGAGAGAGACAGAGTGGCGAGAGAGTGGTCGAGATAGCGGTCGAGAGAGTGGCAAGAGAGAGAGCTATTGTGAGAGAGGTGTCGAAAGACAAAGAGGGAGTGGTTGGAAGAGAGTGATCGAGAGACAGAGAGAGCGGTCGAGAGACAGAGGGCGGTCGAAAGAGGGAGAGCGGTCGAGAGAGGGAGCGTTCGGGAGAGAGTGGTTGAGAGAGATCGGTAGAGATAGAGATCGGTGGAGGGTGAGAGGGCGGTTGAGAGAGAGTGGTTTAGAGAGTGCGGTCGAGAGAGGGCAGTCGAGAGAGAGCGGTCGAGAGAGTGTTCGAGAGAGTGGTGGAGAGAGAGAGCGGTCGGGACAGACAGCCGTCGAGAGAGAGAAGACGGTCTAGAAAGAGCGGTCGAGAGAGAGTGGATCTGAGTGAGCCGTCGGGAGAGAAGGAGAGAGTGAGAAAGAGATCGGTCGAGAGAGACAGCGGGTGAGAGAGAGCGGGTAAAAGAGAGCCGGTGAGAGGGAGAGCAGTTGAAACAGAGAGCCGGTGAGAGGGAGAGCAGTTGAAACAGAGAGTGGGTGAGAGAGAGCGAGTGAGAGAGGTAGAGAGCGCGTGAGAGATAGAGAGCGGGTGAGAGAGGTGGGGCGTGTGATAGAAACTGAGTGAGAGAGCGAATGAGATAGAGATAGAGAGCGGGTGAGAGAGCGTGCGAGAGAGCGCGTGAGAAAGAGTGGGTGAGAAAGAGCGGATGAGATAGAGATTGCGGGCAAGAGATTGGGTGACAGATAAAGCGGTTGAGAGAGAAACCGTATGATAGTGAGGGCTTTTGAGAGATTGAGAGCGGGTGAGAGAGCGTAAGAGAGAGATATGTTAAGAGAGTGATCGTGTGAGAGAGAGTGAGAGAGCGAGTGAGAGAGACCGGATGAGAGGGCGGGTCAGTGAGAGCTACTGGGAGAGAGACGGGGTGAGAGAGAGCGGGTGTGAGACGGCGGTTGAGAGTGAGAGCGGGTGAGAGGGCGGTCAGAGAGGAGAGACTTACTGAGAGAGAGCAGGTGAGAGACAGAGAGTGGGTGGGACAGGGCGGGTGAGAGGGAGCGTGGGTGAGAGAGCGGGTGAGAGAGACAGAGAGCTGGTGTGAGAAAGCGGGTGAGAAAGAGCGACGGCGACTGAGAGCGGGTGGGAGACTGTGTGAGAGAGAGTGGGTGAGAGGGTGTGTAGTTTGGGTGAGAGTGAGTGGGTGAGTGGGTCAGATAGAGAACGGGTGAGAGAGAGCTATCAGAAAGCGATAGTGGATGTGAGAGAGCGTTTGAGAGTGAGAGCTTCAGAAAGAGTGGGTGAGAGTAAGCGGGTGTAAGACAGAGAGCCGGTGAGTTAGAAGCGAGTGAGAGAGAACGTATGAGAGTGAGTGTTAGAGAGAGTTGATGAAGAGAGTGCGTGAGAGAGAGCGGGTCAGAGAGTTAGACAGCGAGTGAGAGAGAGACGGAGCGTGTGAGAGAGATCGGGTGAGTGGGCGGTTGAGAGAGGAATTGGGTCACAGAGAGCGCATGAGAGAGTGTGAGGGAGCGGGTGAGAAAGAGAGCGGGTCAGAGAGAGTGTGGGGAGAGAGAGAAACGAGGTAAGAGAGAGGGTGGTTGAGAGATTGAGAGCGGGTGAGAGAGGGGTTGTGAGAAAGAGCGGGTGAGAGAGAGTGAGAGAGCGGCTGAGAGAGAGTCGGATGAGAGAGAGTGGGTGAGTGAGAGAGCTACTGCGAGAGAGACGGGGTGAGAAAGAGCGGGTGAGAGAGAGAGGATTGGGAGAGCGCGTGAAAGAGAGTGGGTTGAGAGGAAGCGGGTGAGAGAGAGCGGTTCCAAGACAGCGGTTGAGAGAGAGTGGGTGAGAGAGAGCGGGTGATTGAGAGCGTTTGAGAAAGTGCGGGTAAGAGTGAGTGGATGAGAGATATTGAGTGAAGAGAATGGGTGAAAGGGCGGGTCAGAGGGTGAGACAGCGGTTGAGAGAGAGACAGAAAAATAAAAATAAAATTGGGCAGTTGAGAGAGGATGTGGGTGTGAGAGAGAGAGGATGAGAGAGTGTGAGCGTGAGCGGGCCAGAAAGAGAGGGATAAAGAGAGAGTGGGTGAGAGAATGCGATTCAGAGAGAGCGTGTGAGAGAGAGCGGTTGAGAGGGTGGGGGTGAGAGAGAGCTAATGAGAGAGCGTGAGAGAGGGCGTGTTAGAGAGAGTGGATGTCAGAGAGAGCAGGTGAGAGGAAACGGGTGAAAAATAGAGAGGCGGTGACAAAGAGCGGGTGTGAGTGAGAGAGCGGTTGAGATTTAGAGCGGGTGAGAGAACGTGGGTGAGAGAGACAGCGGATGAGAAAGAGAAGGGTGACAGAGAGGGGGTGAGAAATGGAGAGCCGGTGAGAAGGAGCGGGTGAGACTGGGAGAGCGGCTGATAGAGAGCGTTTTAAAGAGGGTTAGAGAGAGAGCAGGCGAGACAGAGCGGTCGAGAGTGAGAGGTTCGAGAGAGCGGTCGAGAGAGCGATCGAGAGAGAAATAACGGTCGAGAGAGAGAGAGCGTTCGAGAGTGAGAGAGCGCTCGAGAGAGAGCGGACGGGAGAGCGGTCGGGAGAGAGCAGTCAAGAGAGAGAGAGCGGTTGAGCGAGAGATAGTGGTCGGGAGAGAGGTAGGGAGAGAGCCGTGAAGAGAGAGCGGTCAAGAGAGAGACAGCAAGTGAGAGGGAGAGAGTGGGACGGAGAGTGTGGGAGGGAGAAAGTGGGAGAAAGAGTGGGAAAGAGAGCGTGAAGAGTGGGAGCGATAGCGTGGTAGAGAGAGTGGCTGGGAGAGGGAGCCTGGTAGAGAGTGAGCGTGGAATAGAGAGCGTGGGAGAGATTGGTCGCGGGCGTGAGAGAGTGTGAGAGAGCGTGGGAGAAGAGAGCTTGAGAGAGTGACAGTGGAAGTGAAGGGTAACGTGAGGGAGAGAGAGTGAGTGAGAGAATGGATGAGAGAGAGTGGGTGAGAGAGAAAGGGTGAGAGGGAGTGTGGGTGAGAGAGAGTGGGTGAGAACGAGAGCGGGTCAGAGAAAACGGGTGAGAGAGAAAGGGGGTGAGAACGGATGTGGGTGAGAGAAAGAGCGGGTGAGGGAGTGTGTTGAGAAGTGATTGAGAGGGAGCATGTGAGAGATATTATGAGAGAGCGGGTGAGAGAGATATTAAGGGAGAGCGGGTGAAGGAGAGAGCGGATGAGAGAGAAAGCGTGAGAAGGAGAGAGTGGGTGAGAGGTAGAGTGGTGAGAGAAAGCTGCTGAGTGAGAGAGAGCAATTGAAAGAGAGGGGGTGAGAAAGAGCGGGTGACAGAACGGTTGAAAGAGTGAGCGGGTGAGAGAGCGTGTGAGACAGAGTGTTAGTGAGAGAGTGTGGGAAATAGAGATTGGGAGAGAGAGTAGGTGGGAGAGGGTGTGAGAGTCAAATTGGAAAGGGAAGTGGGCGAGAGATTTGGTGAGAATGTGAGAAAGGGTGGGAGTGAGAGAGAGTGGGAGACTGAGTGTAGGAGAAAGTGTGGGAGAGAGAGTTAGAGAGAGTGGGAGAGTGTGGGAGCGTGAAAGTGTTAGAGAGAGTGGGTGAGAGAGTGTGGGTGTGAGAGTGCGAGAGGGAGAGAGCGGACATAAGAGAGCACGAGAGAGAGTGGACGAGATAGAGTGGGAGAGAGAGCGTGAGTGAGAGAGCCTGGGAGAGAGTGAGCGTGGGATAGAAAGATGGTAGGAGACAGAATGCGTGAGAGAGAGATTGGCTGAGAAGGATGGCGTGGAGCAGAGACAGTGGGTGAGAGAGTGGTTGATAGAGCGTGGGTGAGAGAGCGGGTGATATGGAGGGGGTCAGAGACAGACAGCGGTTAGGAGGGAGAGCGGGTGAGAGAACGGGTGAGAGAGAAAGCAGTTGGGAGAGCGTGTGAGAGAGAGTTAGAGAGGTGTGGGAAATAGAGATTGGGAGAGAGTGGGTGGGAGTGGGTGGAAGAGTAAAAGTGGGAAGGAGATAGTGGAAGAGGAACTGGGAGAGAGATTTGGTGAGAGTGTGAGAGAGTGGGAGCGAAAGAGAGTGGGAGACTGAGTGTAAGAGAAAGAGTGGGAGAGAGAATTGGAGAGAGCGTGAGAAAGAGTTGGAGAGTGTGCGAGCGTGAGAGTTGGAGAGAGAGTGATAGGGGATGCGAGAGTGGATGAG
The DNA here is from genome assembly GCA_030765045.1 of Tenodera sinensis. NCBI lineage: Eukaryota > Metazoa > Arthropoda > Insecta > Mantodea > Mantidae > Tenodera > Tenodera sinensis. Next base: position 78,984,500 of record CM060969.1, on the reverse strand, counting down.
AGAGAGTGGGGCAGAGAGTGTGGGTGTAAGCGTGCGGGAGGGGAGAGCGGGAGGAAGAGAGCGCGAGAGTGGACGAGATAGAGTGGGAGAGAGAGAGCGTGGGTGAGAGAACGTGAGAGAGAGTGAGCGTGGGATAGAAAGAGTGTGGGAGTTAGAGAGCGTGAGAGAGATTGGGTGAGAAGAATGGCGTGGGGCAGAGACATTGGGTGAGAAAGTGGTGGAGAGAGTGTACGTGAGGGAGTGGATGAGAAAGCGGGTGATAGAAAGTGCGTCAGAGACAGACAGCGGTTAGGAGAGAGAGCGGGTGAGAGAGAGGGTGGGTGAGAGAAAACGGGCGAGACATAGCGGGGAGAGAGAGATAGAAAGCGGGTGAGAGACAGCGCTGATGAGAGTGTGGGTGAAAGAGGGAGAGCGTGTGAGACAGCGTGTGATAGAGAGAGCGGGTGAGAGAGCGTGTGGTAGAGAGAGCGGGTGAGAGCTAGAGAGCAGTTGAGAAAGAGCAGGTAAGAGAGTGCGTTTGAGAGAGAGCGGGTGAGAGAGAGTGGGCAGAGAGAGCAGGTTAGAGAGACCGGTGAGAGTGTGCGTGTGAGAGAAAGGGTGAGAGAGAGCGGGTCACAGAGAGTGGCTAAGAGAAAGAGAGGCGGTGAATAAGAGTGACAGCAAGAAGGCGGGTGAGAGATAGAGTGGGTGAGAGAAGAGCGGTTGAGACAGAGAGTGAACGGGTGATACAGAGTGTGTGAGAGATAGGAAGCCGGTGAGAATGAGCGGGTGAGAGTGCGGGTGAGAGCGAGCGTGTGAAAGAGACGGCGTGCGAGAGAGTTTGGGTGAGACAGGGCGGGTTTGAGAGAGGCGGGTGAGTAGCGGGTAGAGAGAGAACGGATGAGTGAGAGCGGATGAGAGAGCGAGTGAGAGTTCGGGTGACAGAGAGTATGAGAGCGAGCGTGAGAGAGAGCAGGTGAGAGAGAGGGTGAGAGAGTGGATCAGAAAGAGCTACCGGAGAGAGAGATATGTGCAGAGAGAGATTCGGTTCAGAGAGAGCGCCCCAGAGAGAGCGGTGGAGAGAGAGAGCGGTTGAAAAAGAGCGGTCGAGAGAGAGCAGTCGAGAAAGAGCGTTCGAAAAAGACAGAGGTTGAGAGAGCGGTCGAGAGGGGGAGAGTGTTCTCATAAAGAGCCATCTAGAGGGAGAGAGAGCGATAGAGAGAGAAGTCGAGGGAGAGAAGGAGAGCGGTCGAGAGAGAGAGAGAGCGGTCGAGAGAGATTGAACGGTGGAGATAGAGCGGTCAAGAGAGAGCGTTCGAGAGAGAGCGGTCGAGAGACATCGGTCGAGAGAGAGCGGTCGAGAAAGAGCGGTCGAGACAGAACGGTCGAGGGAGAGCGCTCGAGAGAGTGCGGTCGAAGAGAGCAGTCGAGAGAGAGCGGTCGAGAAAGCGGTCGAGAGAGAGCGGTCGAGAAAGCGTTCGAAAAAGAGAGAAATCGAGAGAGAGGGGTCGAGAGTGGGAGAGTGTTCCTTAAAGAGTCATCTAGAGGGAGAGAGCGGTAGAGAGAGAACGTTCTAGAGAGAGAGAGCGTTTGATAGAGGGACTAATCGGGAGACAGAGAGAGACAGAGAGACAGAAAGAGCGGTCGAGACAGAACGGTCGAGGGAGAGCGCTCGAGAGTGCGGTCGAGAGAGAGCGGTCGAAGAGAGCAGTCGAGAGAGAGCGGTCGAGAAAGCGGTCGAGAAAGCGTTCGAGAAAGAGAGAAATCGAGAGAGAGGGGTCGAGAGTGGGAAGGTGTTCCTTAAAGAGTCATCTAGAGGGAGAGAGCGGTAGAGAGAGAACGTTCTAGAGAGAGAGCCTTTGATAGAGGGACTAATCGGGAGACAGAGAAAGTGGTCGAGAGAGATTGACCGGTGGAGATAGCGCGGTCAAGTGAGAGCGTTCGAGAGAGAGAGCGGTCGAGGGAGAGCGGTCGAGAGAGTGCGGTCGAGAGAGAGCGGTCGAGAGAGAGCGGTCGAGAGAGAGCGGTCGCAGGAGAGCGGTCGGGAGATAGCGGTCAAGAAAGAGCGTTCGAAAAAGAGAGAGATCAAGAGAGAGCGGTCGAGAGTGGGAGAGTGTTCAATAAAGAGCCATCTGGAGGGAGATAGAGCGGTAGAAAGAGAGCGGTCGAGGGAGAGAGAGGGGTCGATAGAGAGAGAGAGGTCGTGAGTGAGCGGTCGAGAGAGCGTCTTCGAGGGAGAGAGTGGGTGAGAGTGAGTGGGAGAGCGGTCATGAGAGAGAGCGGTCGAGGGAGACAGAGCGGTCGAGAGAGAGGTGTCGAGAGGCAAAGAGAGAGAGGTCGAGGGAGAGAGAGCAGTCGAGAGACAGAGATAGAGCGGTCGAGAGAAAGAGAACGGTCGGGAGACAGAGTCATCAAGAGAGGGAGCGTTCGGGATAGAGAGCGCTCGAGGGTGAGAGTGCGGTCGAGAGAGATTGTTTTAGAGAGTGGTCGAGAGAGAGTAGTCGAGAGAGATCGGGTGAGATAGTGGGTTATTAACAGAGGAAGTTGGTCACAGAGAGTGCATGAGAGAGAGTGTGAGAGAACGTGTCAGAGAGAGTGTGGAGATAGAGAAACGGGGTGAGAGAGAGGGTGGTTGAGAAATTGAGTGCGTGTGAGAGAGGGTCAGTGAGAGAAAGAGGTTGTGATAGTAAGCGGGTGAGAGAGAGTGAGAGAGCTTCTGAGAGAGAGCCGGATGAGAGAGAGAGCGGTCGAGTGAGAGAGCTACTGGGAGAAAGACGAGGTGAGAAAGAGCGGGTGAGAAAGAGAGCGGGTGCGAGAGAGCGGAATGGGAGAGCGCGTGAGAAAGAGTGGGTTGAGAGAAAGTGGGTGAGAGAGAGCGGGTGCAAGACAGTGGTTGTGAGAGCCGGAAGAGAGACCTTGTGAGAGAGAGCGGGTGAGAGGGAGGGCGGGTTTGAGGGAGGGCGGGTGAGAGAGATAGCGGTCGAGACAGAGCGGGTGAGAGAGATAGAGAGCTGGTAAGGGAGAGTGAGTGAGAAAGATGGCATCGGCGAGAGAGAATTGGTGAGAGACTGTGTGAGGGCGGGTGGGTTAGAGGGTGTATAAGAGAGAGAGTGTTCGAGAGAAGTTAGGTCACATATAGAGTGGGTGAGACAGCGGGCCAGATTGAGAGACAGCGGGTGAGAGAGAACGGTTAGGAGAGAAATCGAATAAGAGAGAGAGCGGGTGACAGAGAGCGTTTGAGAAGGTGCCGGTGAGAGTGAGTGCATGAGAGAGAGTGAGGCTGAGAGAGAGTGGGTGAAGAGCGTGGGTGAAGAGAGTGTGTGAGAGAGGGCTGGCCAGAGAGTGAGGCAACGGGTGAGAGAGAGACAGAGCGAGTGAGAGAGACAGAGCGGGTGAGAGAGATCGGGTGAGAGGTTGTTCGGTTGAGAAAGGATGTGGGCCAGAGAGAGCGGATTAGAGGAAGTGTGAGAGTGAGCGGTGGGTAAGAGAGAGCGGGCGAGAGACAGTGCGTGTGAGAGAGAGCAGATGGGAGTGCAGGTTAGAGAGAGAACGGGTTAGAGAGAGAGCGGGTGAGAGGGTGAGGATGAAAGAGAGCTAATGAGAGAGCGTGAATGAGTGAGCGGGTAAGAGAGCAGGTGAGAGAGTGGATCAGAAAGAGCTGCCAGAGAGAGAGAGACCGGTGCAGAGAAAGATTCGGTTCAGAGAGAGCGGTCCAGAGGGAGAGCGGTTTAGAGAGAGCGGTCGAGAGAGAGAGAGCGGTCGAGAGAGGGAACGATCGAAAGTGAGACAGCGGTCGAGAGAGTGCGGTCAGGAGAGAGCGGTTGAGAGAGCGGTCGAGAGAGAGCGGTCAAGAGAGAGAGAGCGGTCTAGAGAGAACGGTCGAGAGAGAGAACGGTCGAAAGTGAGACAGCGGTCGAGAGACAGCGGTCGAGAGAAAGAGAGAAAGGCAGGAAAGAGAGCGGTCGAGGGTGCGAGAACGCTCGAGAGAGAGGGCTGCCGAGAGAACGGTCTAGAGAGAGAGTGCTCGAGCGAGAGAGCGTCTGAGAGTGAGAGAGTGCTCGAGACAGAGCGGATGAGAGATGGCGGTCGAGAGAGAGCAGTCAAGTGAGAGAGCGGTTGAGCGAGACACAGTGGTAGATAGAGAGCCGTGGAGAGAGAGCGGTGGAGGGAGGGAGCGTTCAAGTGTGAGAGAGCGCTCGAGAGAGAGCGCACGAGAGAGAGCGGAGGAGAGAGCGGTCGAGACAGAGCAGTCAAGAGAGAGCGGTTGAGTGAGAGAAAGTGGTCGAGAGAAGAAGCGGTAGAAAGAGCCGTGGAGAGAGAGAGCGGCCGAGCTTGAGCGGAGAGAGACACCGAGAGAGACGGAGAGAGGTAGAGAGAGGGCGTGAGAGAGAGGCAGTGAGGGAGAGGGAGGCAGACAGAGGGAGGGAGAGTGAGGGAGGGAAAGAGAATGAGGGAGAGGGAGGGAGACATCAGCGGACGAGAGAGCGGTTGAGAGAGAGCGATCAAGAGATAGCGGTCGAGAGAGAGAGTGGTCAAGAGAGAGGGAGTGGTCGAAAGTGAGAGAACGTACGAGACAGAGCGGTCGAGTGTGAGCGGTCTAGAGAGAGAGCGGTCGAGAGATTGAGCGTTCGAGAGAGAGCGGTCGAGAGAGAGAGCGGTCGACAGAGAGCGGTCGAGAGAGAGAAAACGGTCAAGAGAGAACGCCGTTGAGAGAGACAGCGGTCGAGGGAGAGCGGTCGAGAGGGAGAATGAGCGGCGATTGAGAGACTGGTTGAGAGAGAGTGGTCAAGAGAGAGAGATAGCGATCATGACTGTGAGAAGAGCGATCAAGAGAGAGAGAGTGGTCGAGAGAGGTAGAGAACAGTCGAGAGAGGGCGCTCGAGAGACAGAGAGCGGTCGAGAGTGAGAGGTCGAGGGAGAGCGTACAAGAGAGGGGGCGGTTGAGCGAGAGAGAGCGGTTGAAAGAGCGTGGTGGAGAGAGAACGGTTGAGAGAGAGCGGTCGAGACAGAGCGGCCCAGTCAGATTGTCGTCAAGAGAGAGGGAGTGGCCAATTGTAAGAGAGCGGTCGAGAAAAAGAGTAATTGGGAGAGATCGATCGACAGAGACCGATCTTGAGAGAGCGATCGAGAGAGAGAGAGAACGATATAGAGAGCATTCGCGGGAGAGAGCGGTCGAGAGATAGCGGTCGAGAGTGAGAGGGCGGTCAAGAGAGAGAGGGTGGTCGAGCGAGAGACCGGTTTAGAGAGAGTGATCAAGAGAGAGTGGTAAAGAGAGTGGTCGAGAGAGAGCGGTCGAGAGGGAGCAGCCGAGAGAGAGAGAGCGGTGGAGAGAGAGCGCTGTCGAAAGAGAGTGGTCGATAGTGAGAGAGCTTTTGAGAGAGAGGGGGAGTGCTCGAGAGAGAGCGTTTGGGACAGAGAGCGCTAAAGAGGGAGCGTTTCAGAGGGAGAGAGAGACAGCGCTCGAGAGAGAGCGGTTGAGAGGCAGAGAGAGCGGTCGAGAGAGATGGAGAGAGCGGTCGAGAGAGGGAAGGGTCGTGAGAGAGAGTTGCCGAGATACCGGTCGAAAGTAGTAGAGAGTGAGCGGTCGTGAGAAATGGGGCAGTCGTGAGAGAGAGGGCGGTCGAGATAGTGGGTGGTCGATAGAAAAAGAATGTGAGCGGTGGAGAGAGAGGGAGAAGGAGAATGGTCGAGAGAGAGAGTAGTCGAGAGAGAGCGGTTGAGAGTGAGTGGTCGAGAGCGAGAAAGAGAGAGTGGTTGAGAGAGCGGCCGAGAGCGAGAAAGAGAGAGTGGTCGAGAGAGCGGTTGAGATTGAGAAATAGAGAGTGGTCGAGAGAGAGCGGTGCGGATAGAGCCGTTGAGAGAAATAGCGGTCGAGATAGAGTGGCCGAGGGAGATGAGAGATAGAGTGAGAGAGCGGTCGAGAGAGAGCGGCAACAAAGAGGGTGGTCGAGAGTGAGAGGGAGAGCGGTGTGAGAGAGAGCGGTCGTGAGAGAGAGCGGTCGTGAGAGAGTGGTCTAGAGAGAGCCATTGAGAGAGAGCCATTGAGAGAGAGGAACTACTCGGGAGACTGAGAGCGGTCGAGAGAGAGCGGTCAGAGACAGCTGTCGAGAGAGAGAGGCCGAGAAAGAGCGTTCGAAAAAGAGAGGGTCGAGAGAGAGCGGTCGAGAGTGAGAGAGTTTTCGATAAATAGCCATTTAGAGGGAGAGAGAGCGGTAGAGAGAGAGAGAGCGATCTAGAGAGAGAGGCTTTGAGAGAGTGAGACTAGTCGGGAGACAGAAAAAGCGGCCGAGAGAGATTGAGTGGTGGAGATAGAGCGGTCAAGAGAGAGCGTTCGAGAGTGAAAGAATGTTCGAGAGAGAGCGCTTGAGAGAGCGATCGAGATAGAGACAGCGAACGATAAAGAGATCGTTCGCGGGAGAGAGATAGCAGACGAGAGAGAGCGGTAAACAAATAGCGGTCAAGAGTGAGAGAGCGAACGAGAAAGAGAGGGTGGTCGAGCGAGTGACCGGTCAAGAGAGAGCGGTCGAGATATATAATTTATAAATATATAGAAATCTGTATAATAACCCTGGCACCTAATTACTAAAACCAGGGCTAATATACCAGATCTTTAAAATTTATTTACTCTACACATTCATACATACAACATACTTTACAGAAAAATTATAAAGTAAACTTACAAAATAACATAATATATAACAAATTAAGAAGGTAAATAAATTAAATTATATTTCATCATTCAAAAAACAAGAAAATAAAAACAAAAACACCTATTATAACATTTCACACATAATCACTCTCAAAAATACAAGTACTATAAACAATAACAAATCATTTCAAACAATCAAAATACAATAAAATTTCGAGAGGGAGAGCAGTCGAGAGAGAGAGCGGTGAAGAGAGAGAGCAGTGAAGAGAGAGAGATGTGGAAAGAGTGGTCGAGAGAGAGCGTTCGAGAGAGAGCATCAAGAGAGAGAGAGCATCAAGAGAGAGGGAGAGGTCAAGAGACAGCGGTTGAGATATAGAGCAGTTAAAAGAGAGAGCGGTCAAGAGAGAGACAGCGCTCAAGAGAGAGAGCGTTCGAGAGTAAGCGAGAGCAGTTGAGAGACAGAGGGAGAGCGCTCGAGAGATAGACAGCAGTCGAGAGAGGGAGCGGTTGAGAGAGAGAGCAATAGAGAGAGAGTGGTCGAGAGATAGAAGTCGAGGGAGAGCGGTCGACAGAGAGCAGTCGAGAGAGAGTAGTCCAGAGCGAAAAAGAGAGAGTGGTCGAGAGAAAACGGTCGAGAGGAAGAGCGGTCGAGAGAGCGGTCCAGAGAGAGAGCGCTTGAGAGAGAGTGGTCGAGAGACAGAGTGGCCGAGAGAGAGTGAGAGAGAGGGAGAGAGAGCCGTCGAGAGAGAGCGGCAAGAGAGATAGTGGTCCAGAGTGAGAGGGAGAGCGGTCGTGAGAGATGGGTCCTGATAGAGACAGCGCTCGTGAGAGAGCGGTCTAGAGAGATGGAGAGGGAGAAAGGTCGTGAGAGAGAACGGTCGAGAGAGAGTGCGATGGAGAGAGAGCGATCGAGAGAGAGAGCAATTGAGAGAGAGCGGTGGAGAGGAATAGCGGTCGAGAGAGCGGTCGAAAGGAAGACCTGTCGAGAGAGAGAGCGGTCGAGAGAGTGGGGGTCGATAGAGAAAGAAAGAGAGCAGTGTAGCGAGAGGGAGAGACAGAACGGTCGAGAGAGAGCAGCCATGAGAGAGAGGTAGACAGAGAGCGGTCGAGAGCGAGAAAGAGAGAGTAGTCGAGAGAAAGCGGTCGAGAGCGAGTGCGCTTGAGAGAGCGGTCGACAGCGAGAGAGAGCGGTTGAGATAGAGAGTGGTCGAGAGTGAGCGGCCGAGAGAGTGTGAGAGAAAGGGAGAGAGAGCCGTCGATAAAGAGAGGAGAGTGAGAGGGCGGTCGAAAGTGGGAGGGAGAGCGATCGTGAGAGAGCGGTAAAGAGAGAGAGCCTTCGAGAGAGAGAGCAGTCGAGAGACAGAGAGCAGTTGAGAGAGATTGAGCGGTCGAGAGAGCGTTCGAGAGAAAGCGGTCGAGTGAGAGAGCGGTCGAGAGAGCAGTCCAGAGAGAGAGCTTCAGAGAGAGCGGTCGAGAGAGAGACCGGTCGAGAGAGCGGCCAAGAGAGAGGGAGAGAGAGCCATCGAGAGAGAGTGGCAAGAGAGATGGTGGTCGAGAGTGAGAGGGAGAGTGGTCGTGAGAGAAAGCTGTCGTGAGAGAGCGGTCTAAAGAGAGAGCCTTCGAGAGAGAGCCTTCGAGATAGAAAGAGTAGCCCAGAGGCTGAGAGAGCGGTCGAGGGAGATTGAGCGGTCGAGAGTGAGAGAGCAGTTGAGAGAGAGAGAGCGTTCGAGAGAGAGACAGCGGTCGAGAGCGAGAAAGAGAGAGCGGTCGAGGGACAGCGTTCGAGAAAGAGAGAGAGGTCGAGAGGGAGCCGTCGAGAGAGAGAGAACGGTCGAGAGAGCATTGAGATAGAGAGTGGTTGAGAGAGAGCGGTCGAGAGAGCGGTCGAGAAGGAGAGACAACGCTCGAAAGAGATATAGCGCTTGAGAGAGAAAGCATTCGAGAGACAGAGAGAGCGGTCAAGAGAGATGGAGAGTGCGATCGAGAGAGGCAAAGGTCGTGAGAGTGTGGTCGAGAAACAGCTATCGATAGAGAGAGCGGTGGAGAGGGATAGTGGTCGAGAGAGAGTGGTCGAAATGAAGACCTGTCGAGAGAAAGAGCAGTCGTGAGCGAGAGAGCGCGATCGAGAGAGTGGGTGGTCGATAGAGAAAGAAAGAGAGCAGTGGAGCGAGAGGGAGAGATAGAACCGTCGAGAGAGCAGTCGAGAGAGAGAGTGACCGATCGAGAGAAAGCGGTTGAGAGGGAGAGCGCTTGAGAGATCGGACAAAAGAGCGGTCTGGAGAGCGAGAGAGCGGTTGGGATAAAGATAAGTCGAGAGAGAGCGGCTGAGAGAGAGTAGTCGTCTCAGACTGGCAAGTGAGAGGATGGTTGAGAGTGATAGTGGGTGAGACAGAGCGGGTGAGAGAGAGTGGTCGTGAGAGAGAGGTCTAGAGAGAGCCTTCGAGGGTGAGAGCAGTTGAGACAGAGAGAGCGGTCGAGAGAGATTGAGCGGTCGAGGGAGAGAGAGCGGTCGATAGAGAGTGGTCGAGGGAGAGCGGATGAGGGAGAGTGGTTGAGAGTGAGAGACCGGTCGAGAGAGAGAGAGCGATCGAGAGACAGCGATCGAGAGAGAGAGAGCGATCGAGAGAGAGAGAGCGATCGAGATAGAGCGGTCGATACTGAGCGGCCGAGAGAGAGCGGTCGAGAGAGAGGTTAAGAGAGAGAGCAGTCGAGAGAGAGAGAGCGGTCGAGAGAGATAGCGGTTGAGAGAGAGCGGACGATAGAGAGCGAACGATAGAGATCGTACGATAGAGAGCGGACGAGAGAGAGAGCGGCCGAGAGAGAGAGTGGTCGAGAGAGAGAGCGGTTGAGAGAGAGAACGGTTAAGAGAGAGAGTAGTTGAGAGACAAAGAAAGTGGTTAAGAGAGAGAGCGGTCGAGAGAAAGAGAGAGGGGTCGAGAGACAGAGAGAGCGGTCGAGAGACAGATTGCGGTCGTGAGAGAGAGCGGTCGAGAGAGGGATTGTTCGGGAGAGAGAGCGGTCGAGAGAGAGAGTGGTCGAGAGAGAGTGGTCGAGAGAGCGAGGTCGAGAGAGATCCGTCGAGGGTAAAAGAGCGGACGAGAGAAAGTGGTTTAGAGAGAGCAGTCGAGAGAGAGAGCGGTCGGGAGAGAGAGCGGTTGAGCGAGAAGCTGTCGAAAGAGAGAGCGGTTGAGAGAGAGCCGTCGAGAGAGAGGGAGAGAGAGAAAGAGAGCGGTCGAGAGAGAGACATCGGGTGAGAGGAGGTGAGTGATATGCAAGGGTGAGAGAGGTAGAGAGAGAACGTGTGAGAGAATCTGTGAGAGGGAGAGCGGTTGAAACAGAATGGGTGAGAGAGAGTAGGTGTGCGAGAGACGTTGAGAGAGAGCGCGTGAGAGAGAGCAAGTGAGAGAGATAGAGAGTGAGAGAGATAGAGAGCGCGAGAGAGATAGAAAGCGCAAGAGAGATTGAGAGCGAGTGAGAGAGATGGGGCGTGTGAGGGAGGAACCGAGTGAGAGAGAGTGAGTGAGATAGAAACCGGGTGAGAGACAGCCTGCGTGGGAGCGGGTGAGAAAGAGCGTGTGTGATAGATAGCGGGCAAGAGAGAGTGGGTGACAGACAAAGTGGGTGAGAGAGAAACCGGGTGATAGAGAGGGTTTTTGAGAGATTGAGAGAGCGGCTGAGAGATCCGGAATAGAGCGAACGGGTGATTGAGAGAGCTACTGGGAGAGAGACGGGGTGATAAAGAGCGGGTGCAAGACAGCGGTTGAGAGAGAGAGTGGGTGAGGGAGAGCGTGCAGAGAGACTTAGTGAGAGAGCGGGCGAGAGAGAATGGGTGAGAGAGAGCGGGTGAGAGGGAGGGTGGGTGAGAGAGAGCGGGTGAGACAGAGAGGGTGAGAGAGCTGGTTAGAGAGAGCGGGTAAGGGAGAGCGGGTCAGGGAGACATAGGATGAGAGAGAGCGAATAGGAGAGAGCGCGGATTAAAGAGAGAGCGCGTGAGAGGGAGAGCGGGTGAGTGAGAGGGTGGGTGTGTGAGAGAGCGGGTGAGAGTGAGCGTGTGTGAGACCGAGAGCTGGTGAGCGGGAGCGGGTGAGAGTGAGAGCGAGTGAATGAGAGTGGGTATGAGAGAGAGCCGGTGAGAGAGAGCGGGTTAGAGAGGATTGTGAAGGCGAGAGGGCGGCTAAGAGAGAGGGTGGGTGAGAGAAACTGTGAGAGAGAGCGGTTGAGATAGAGAGTGTGAGTGGTTGGAAGAGAGCGTGTGAGAGAAAGAGCGGGTGGGTGACAAGCGGGTGAGAGTAAGAGCGCGTGAGATGATAGAGTGTAAGAGCGGTTGAGAGAGAGCGGGTGAGAGAGAGCGTGTCAGAGAGAGAGAGCGTAAGAGAGAGCGGGTTAGAAACACCGAGTGAGAGAGCGGGTGAGAGAGAGCGTTTGAGATAGAGCGAGGGTGAGTGAGTGTGTGTCAGAGAGAGCGGGTGAGATAGAGGGAGAGCAGTTGAGAAAGAGCGTGTGAGAGAGGGCGGGTGTGAGGGAGAGTGGGTGATTGAGAGCTGATGAGATAGAGCAGATGAGAGACAGCGGGTGAGATGGCGGGTAGAGAGAGAGCGGGCACACAGAGAGCGGGTGAGAGAGTGCGGATGAGAGACCTGGTGGGAGAGAGAGCAGGTGAGAGAGAGAGAGCGGGTGAGAGAGAGCGCGAGTGAGGGAGACAGTGGGTGAGATAGAGCGGGTGAGAGAGAGCGAGAGAGAGAGAGAGAGCGGTTGAGGCAGAGCGGTTGAGAGACAGCAGGTAAGAGATAGGGAGCTAGTCAGTGATAGTGAGCGGGTGAGAGAGTGTGAGAAAGTGCGTGTGAGAGCGCCTCTCGCTCTCTCACCCCTCTCTCTCACCCCCTCTCTCACACGCACTCTCTAACCCGCTCTCCCTCACGCACGCTCTCTCTCTTATTCGCTCTCTATCACCTCATGTCTCATCTCTCTCTCTAACCCGCTCTAACTCACACGCTCTCTATCACCCGCAATCTCTCACTCGCTGTCTCGCACCCGCTCTCACTCACCCGCTCTCCCTCACACGCTCTCTGTCACCCGCTCTCTCTCACACGCTCTCTCTCACACTCTCTGTCTCACCGCTCTCAACCTCTATCTCAAACGCTCTCTCTCACCCGCTGTCCAACTCAATTGCCCTTTCTCTCGCGCTCTCTGTCACCCGCCCTCTCTCACACAGTCTCTCTCATCCACCCTCTCTCTCCTCACCTGTCCTGCTGTATCTCACCCGCTCTATCTCTCACCCGCTCACTCTCTCATCCGCTTTTTCTCACCCGTTCTCTCTCGCACGCTCTCACTCTGTATTTTACCCGCTCTCTCTCACATAATCTCTCTAACCCGTTCTCTCTCCACTGCTCTTTCTTGTGCACGCTCTCTCTCAACCACTCTCACGTACTACTTCACCCACTCTCTCTCAGCCACTGTCTCTCACCCGCTCACTCTCACACATTCTCTCGCACTCTCTCTCTCACCCGCTCTTTCTCACGCGCTCTCTCTCAGCCGCTCTCTATCAACCACTCTCTCTCTCACCAGCGCTCGCTCTCACCCACTATCTCTCTCACCCGCGCTCTCTCTCACCCGCGCTTTCTCTCACCCGTTCTCTCTCACCCACTCTCTCACCCACTCTCTCACCCATCTCTCTCCTGCTCTATCACTACACTCTCCCGTACTCTCTCCACCACTCTCTCTCCCACTTTATCACCCCTTCTCTCTCACCCACGCTCTCTCTCCCCGTTCTCTCTCACCCATCTCTTTCCTACACTCTCCACCCACCCACACTATCACCTCCTCTCTCTCTCCCGATCTCTCGCTCAACCGCTCTCTCACACACCCACTCTCTCCTACCCACTCTCTCTCACCCACTCCCTTTGCCCCTCTCGCTGTCTCTCACACATTCTCTCTCAGCCACCCACTCTCTCATCCATACTCTATCACCAACTCTCTCTCACCTCTCTCTCACGCAATCTCTCTCCACCACTCTCGCTCCTGCTCTCTCACCCACTCTCTCATCCATTTTCTCTCACCAATTCTCTAAACCACACTCTCCCCCACACTCTCTCACTCACACTCTCTCACCCACTCTGTCTCACCCAATCACTCTCACCCTCTCTCTCTCCCACGCTCTCTCTCACTCACTCTCTTTCCGACGCTGTTTCTCCTGCTCTCTCGGTTCCACCCAATCCCTGTTACCCACTCTCTCTCACCCATTCCCACTCACCCACCCTCTCTCACCCAGTCTCTCCGACGCTCTCTCTCACCGAATCTCTCTCCCGCGTCTCTCGCTCACTCTCTCTCTCATCCACTCTCTCTCTCACCAAGTCACTAAATCACTCTCTCATCCACACTCTCTCACCCACTCTCTCTCACCCACTTTCTCTCACCCAATCTCTCTCTTCCACGCTCTTTCTCCTGCTCTCTCTCTCTGTCTCACCCAATCCCTCTCACCTACTCTCTCACCCATCTTCTCTCACCCACATCCTCTCTCTCACCCGTTCTCTCTCACTAGGTCTTTCACTTGCTCTCTCTCTCTCTCACCCGCTCTCTGTCACCCGCTGCCTCTCTCTTACCTTCTCTCTCACCCACTCTCTCTCCCTCACGCCATCTATCCCACCCACTCTCTCTCACTCTCTCTCTCTCTCACGCTCTCTCATCCCCATGCCTTCTCTCTTCCATTCCGTGTCTCTCTGTTTCAGGCGCTCGCTCTCTCACACGCTCTCTCACGTAATGTTTTACTAAAATAACTGCTACCTGTTTTAAAATTTACATACCTCTGTTTACAGTAGTTTACAATAATTTTATATAATTTCTCAGGACATTCTATATCTATCAGAGTTTTGAACAGGGAAGGCCATCATAAATTATCAAATGCTCCGTCTATATCTACCGATATTCCTAAGACGTACTTTTTGTTCCAGGACTCAATAAGTGCAGCAGCGTAGTTAAGAGCGTCGTCCGCAGATGTTCCAGATCTGAATCCATATTGATGTTCGTATATGTAGTCACCTATTAAGTCTGTCAACCTATTACATTAAAGCTTTTCTTGTACTTTGACCAGGGTATTTAGTAGACAAATCGGACGGTATGACTTGATTAATTTAGGGTCTTTGTCTGGTGCTTTTTTTCAAAATGACTAACTTAGACTGTTTCCACACATTAGGGATTAGGCATTCTCTGAAGCACTCATTAAATAAGCTGACTAAGAATTCTATAATTTTCCCGTTTACTGCCTGAAGTATTTCTATGGTAATGCTGTTAGGTCTTGGTGCTTTTTTTCGTTTCATGCCCGAGATTATTTTGGTTACCTCTGCCACAGTCGTAGGTACTATGTCTATGGTCCTGAGGTTTGGATTAAAAATACTGTTGTTGTTGTTGTTTGGGGTTTATGGACGCACAATCACACTCCGGGTAGGAGTAATCGATGTCTGCGTCGAATCAAAATGAGTAGGAGCTCTGATGTAAACGTTGCATCACAGTTCATAGTTTCATTTTGCAGTTAACGAGATGACGAAGTAGTAGCCGTGGCAAATGGTTATCAGTAGTATACACCAAAGATGAGATATTCCATGGGCCATTGCCATAACGTTGGGCCAGTGTGCTGATAAATTGCGAGACAGAAAGTTTATGTAAGGAGCAATTAAAAAAGATTTGGTTGATATCACCGTAGGCACCACAGTCACAATTTGGGGAGGCTCTTTGGCGGATTTTAAATAAGTAGGTCGGTGTAACGGCAACTCCAAATCGGATTTTTGAAATCAAAGAGATTGCAGCTCTACTGAGAGTGGATTTCTTAAACCATGGAGATCGCTTCGTTAGGGGAGGTATGTCGGAAGCGTTAGAAAGTTGTGAAATCACGTGGTTAGATATAAGTCGTGCAGCATCTCTCCAAGGGAGGGTTACCGGTTCCATCGGTGCTGGGAGATGAGCCGCCCCCTAGCCAAGCGGTCAGCTGTTTCGTTGCCCGAAATATTTGCATGACCCGGGACCCACAAGAATTGAATTTGTATTGCATTGGTTAAGGTGTTTGGAGATTTCTAAACGACACATCACCTCTCACCAATCCATCCCCGGATGCATACTGGGTGAGCTGATGCTTCGAAGGGCACTCAAAGAATCCGAACAAAACAGGATCGTGGAGTTGGAAATACAAAGAGTAGATCGCAGAGCTTGATAAAGGGCATAAATCTCAGCAAAATAATTGGAAAACCCCGCAGGGAGAGACACCCGTGCTGACGTTTGTGTGGTCCAGTTTATAAACGCTGCTCCCGCACCTGTTGGGGTAACGGAACCGTCGGTAAATAGATGGAAAAAAGGTTGAGTCACCGATGCCAAGTGCTGGTACATGAAATGGTGGAACCGTTGTGGTGTAGACGGGTCTCCGCGATGTAGGTCAGCAGTCAGAAGAGTCGCCTGCGGTTGGTGGACTAAGTAGTCCACTAAGTGTAGCGGAAGCCTGGGGAAACTGGGCATGCCCTCTAATTCTTGACACTTCCGAAAAACTAATAGGTAAACCAGAGGGTAGCGTGTAGAAGCAACTACTTGGTAAAGTGGTAAGCGTGCACTTAACAAGAGTTTCGCGTACAATGGCGTTTCTCGATATTGAAATAGTTTGACAATAAATCGGACTGTGAGGTCTACCTACCGTCGCAGAAGAGGCTGCACTCCCAGCTCCGTAAACACCTTATTCATAGAAGGTTTGCCCGCTACCCCAAGTATGGCTTTGCCAATGCGGTAAAGGACAGAGTTTATTTTCCTCTGTCACACCTTAGGAAGATGAGTAATGACTATCGAACCGTAATCTAATTTAGCCTGACATAAAGATAAGTATATGTGGTATAAACTCTGGGGGTGTGCTCCCCAGTTACGCCCTTGCAAGTAACGGAAGAGGGTGCTAGAAGCCAAGAGGGATGAATGCAGGTGCATCGCCTGCGATTTCCAACTCAGGTTATGATCCAGGTGTAACCCAAGAAATTTGACGGATCTAGCTAAAGGAAGAGGATTTTCCCCAATAGACATATTTGCATGTAGCAGAGATGGGCCGCGTTTAAAGAAAATCGATACGCATTTATCAGGATGGGCCGTCAGTCCTAGGTCATTGAGCTTCCCAAGTAGGAGGTCTAAATCGGCCTGAAGGATGGTCGGAGACTGACGCACAGTATGTAGTGGGGTTTGGGAGTATAAAACTAAGTCGTCGGCATATAAAAGAAGTTGGCTGTGCTTAAACGGCAATGTACTTAATGTGTGAATGTATAGGATAAAAAGGAGAGGACTAAGGGACGTGCCCTGGGGGAGACCTTGGGAACAAAAACGTGGGGATTGTAACATATAGCGAGGATGAAGGTAAATGCGGCGATTTGACAGAAGGTTGATAACAAGTGTAAGTAGGGAAGGTGGGAAGGTAAAGTGGCGTAAACCTTGTATTAATGGGCCAACAGACACAGAATCATAAGCATGGAAAATATCCAAAAAGTGGGCCAAAACCCCTTGGTTCTGATACCACGAGACTCGAACGTCGTGGGTAAGCTGTAAAAGATTATGTGTAGTAGAAAAAGACTTGCAAAATCCATACTGTCCCTTCGGCCAGAGGCCAACGCGTTCCAGATAAAAGGACAGTCGCGAAACCAATATTTGCTCCAACAGTTTGCGAAGTACAGAGGCTAGCACTATCGGTCTATAGTGTGCTGCTTCTTCATCCGACTTGCCCGGTTTGAGGATAGGGAGCACGTAAAAAGTGTTCCAACCTTCGGAAAAGTTCCTGTGGTAAGAATGTGAGAATAGCACACAGTAAGTAGGTGGAGAAGATTGGTCGGAAAATTACGAATCATGTCGTAGGAAACACCGTCAGGACCCGGCGTAGAAGAGTGAGTGTGCCGTTGGAGAGCCATTTGTAGTTCGTCGCCCGTCACCGCGGAAATCAACTCCCGTCTCCCAGGAAGTAACTCCACAAGACTGTCAGGCGGGTCCTACACCTCCGGGCTCTCTTCTGCATATTCTGGGGTTACAGAACATAAAAAGTCTTGTTGAAATTCAGGGTTATAATCTATGGGAGATATTGGGCCCCTAACATGCGACGTGAACCATCGTAGTTTACGCCATATCTCACAGGTTGATACGCGGGGTGTGAGATGGGAACCATAATTACTCCACCCAAGGCGCTTCGCCTGTTGTAGAATCCGTCGAGTTTGGGCATATTGTCGTAGCGTGGCCAAGTAGAGGGATCTGGTAGGGGAGGATTTGTACAGTCGCAGGGCACGGCGACGTTTAGCTACTGCCTCAAAGCACTCCGGGGTCCACCACGGTGGCTTCGCAGTTCGTGTCGGTGCGTACAGACGAGATTTGGGGTAGTATTTAGGGAGGGTAGAGTTTAGCGCGGCATCCAAGAGGGCGAGGGCATTAGAGGCAAGTGGTGTGGAAGTGAGCTGAAGAAAAGCACTATCCAGGTCCTGCTTGAATTGGGTCCAATCATGTATTTGCGGGCGTATCGGGATATGACGATGGCGTTGGGAAGGACCAAGTGGAGAAATTTGTAGCAGTATGGGCCTGTGGTCACTGCCGAGACTATCAAGATCCACCTTCCAGGTAGAGTGTGACCAGAGTGAGTCAGAGATAAAGGTAAGATCGGGAGACGTCGGACGTTGGAGAGGTGGTCCATAGCGCGTAGGGTCATCGGTATTCAAAAGAAGGAGACGGGAAGAGGCCAAAGAGTGTAACATCCGGTAGGTATGTGCACCGTCCCTTATCTGCTGTGGTGTGAGTCCGAGGTTAAAGTCGCCGCATATGATGGTTGGTAAATGGGGCTTCAGCAAGACGTGGGAGTTCCAAAAGGTTTGCGAAATATGGTGTGCCGGAGTGTTGTAAACCGTGAGGATCTGTAGTTGAGGCAGTTCTAAAAGTACTGCTTGAAATTGTTCATCAAAGCTAGATATTTTATGGACGGAGAGGATGGTAAGGGAAGGGTGAAGTAGGAGTGGTAGTCCTCCCCCCTCCCGGTTACGATCGTGCCGAATAATACGGTGAGAAGTCCAGCGAAAGGTGTGGTGTGGCGCTAGCCAGGATTCTGAAATAAGTACCAAATCAATATGTTTGTTAGACAGGTTTAGAGCGGATGCTACGCGCGTTCCATTGGAGTATGGATAATGGTTTGTCCATGGTTTAAATAGGACTTAAATTAAAGCGTCTGTGCCTGGATCAGGCCCGCGAGTATACGCCCTGCCTGTTCAACCCAGTTCGACGCTTCAGTTCCCACCAAGAGACGCAGATCTTCGAGTTGTCGACGAAATGCGAGACTGTCTACCAATTGTGTTACAACGTGAGGTTTGTTGGCGGGAGCATCCGCCTGGGATGTGAAAGAGCTCGGAAGAGCACCGGGAATTCTAGAAACATATACAGGCTTAGAGGGGCCTGCCTGAGGTAGACGGCCAGAAGACATATCTGAGGAGTAGGGAAATGTGCGCTTCGGAGGCGGTCCTTGAGCCAGGCGAACACGTTTGGTGGTGCTAAAATATGGTGAGGTTTGTTCGGCGACAGGAGGCCGGGGGACGCCGGACCCTCCTCCAGCCAGACGTTTATGATTAGCCAATGTTAGAGTCTGGGGTGTCGGTGAAGTCTGATCGGGGCGTACTGTATGTGGAGCATTTTCTCGAACTTTATCGGCAAATGAAGAGGCCCCCCTAAGCATCGCCAGAGCTTCGTGGCGCGTGACCCGGAGCTCGGCGACACGTTTCAGGACCGCTTCCTCCCTAAGGCGGACGAGGCAAGTTTTTGCATTTGCCGGATGTGCAAGCTTGCAGTGTACACAACGTAGGTTGTTTGATGTACAAGATGAGGTGGTATGTGATTCGGCACACTTAAAGCAGACTGTATTGCTGCGACAAGCTTTAGCTGAATGCCCATATTTGGCACAGTTGAAACACTGCATCACTCGGCCGATATAGGGGGTAATTTTAAAGGAGCTGTAGTATAGTCTGAAAGAACGTGCAAGGATTTGACTACGGAAAGTAATAACACAAGTCTGTGTGGGGTGGTATACAGTTTCACCCTGCGGGTTTACTTCTTTACGCTTAAAGCGGTAAACATGTTGTATGGGGGCATTACACTCGGTATTCCAAAGTCCATAATCTCCTGTTCAGTAATGTCAGTGTCCACGTTTCTTATAATGCCCTTCGTCTCAATGCGATGTTGTGGAATAAAGGAACGCATATTAGTCTCCGAGTCGAACCCGGATAGTAAAAATGCATTCGCCTCGGAAAATTTTTCAAAATATACTTCAAAACGATTTCTTCCAGCTTTTTGTAGTTTAGTGACATGATATTCTGCATATTTCTCAAAGAGAAGTTTACCAAGTTTCAATGGGTGTAGTGAAGCTACGTCCCCCTTACTGCTTGTAAGGACTAGTAAAAATGGAGCCAAATCATTGAATGAGTATAACAGCTTTTCCTTAACAGAATTAGGGAGGCTAGCAGTAGTTTCCGAAACCGGCAAAACCGGAGCTTCGGCTTCAACCATTTCTTTATCCGAGTCCGGGAAAGAAGGCTCGGCCATCGGTCGGCGAGTGGGACAGGATTCCTTCCGTCACCGAGGAACATTTAAATGTCGGCACCTGACCGAATTAATATAGGTATCTCAATTATAAATGAAATCAAGATGAAGCAACAATATCAAAAGTATGTGCACAGTAAATAAAATTCACTTTGTTTTGGCACCACAATCCTGTAGTTTGAAACCCAAAGCACATTGGACACCAGAACTTCACTACGATTACGTGCACCAGAGAGAACCTTCACACTTCACAACCTCTTCTGCGAGCACTAATTGCAGAAAGTTCACCAAATGTCTTCTCTCACGATGATGTACACGTGTATTAATATTTTTAAACTTAAAGACGCAAAGAAAGTTTAGTAACCATGGCGTCACGTGACTCTTCTTCTGCATATATGTGAAAGAATACTGTTGTTGGAGACATGGGCGTCTCGAAACGGGGGCAAGGGGGGGAGGCCGCGGCCCCCCCCCCCTTGGAAGTTGGTAAACTTAATGTGCAGCCAGTTACTGACTATTAAACTATTATTTTAATTTTGATGTAAAGAACAATTTTTATTTAGCACAAATTAATACGGTTATCTGCAACAAATATTATAAATTTTGACAGTAAAATAATGATTTAATATTATATGGTTGCAAATTTCCAACATGTGCCCCCCCCCTGGAAAAAAGTCTGCCGACACTCATGGTTGGAGAATGCAAATGGTTTAGCGACTTTTGGTAGCAGTTGGTAACATATGACTGTAGCTTTCAGATTTTCTTTTGTTTTGTTGGTTGCTAATAAAATGAACACAGAGTTTGTTACATAAAATGGCCACCGTTGTAACAAAACTAATGCGTTTGTACTAGACAAAAATAAAGTATCTACCTTTCTTAAAACTGGTTTGATTCCATCCCGAAACAACTGTTACGTATGTGTTTGTGATGTTGATCTTCTGTTGTTTGGTCATCTGACGGTAGTAGTCTCTCGATGAGGTAACTATATGTCTCTGTCGGGCCTTCGGTATGTGTACCATCGTCCTTTAAAATCGTCGACATAGTGAGAGGGGTAAATTTCTTATTGACTATCTTATACGGAGTGCCCTAGGCATCTCTTTCGAGGCAGTGGGCAGTAAGAGTAAACCTTAGAGATAATGGTTAGATCATTGATATTTGTGTACTTGCCAAGAGCAAGAAAATGTATAAACATTGTCAATATAGTTAAGTTAGCATAATAGTGACTAAGTGAAAGTGTTGTGCAAACCAAGAAGAGAAAGACTATCAAGAAACTAATAAATACCAAACCAAGAACTTTTGTAAAATTATGTAACTTCCGAAGATGAAAAAAAAAAATGTAAATAATAGTTTTAAGTAAAATTTAATCTTGTTTTGGAATGCATGTTTTAAAATGTTTGTAAAAAAAATGTATGTGGATGGAGAATTGCCGACCATGAGAATAGGTATTCACTAAAATTAATCATTCGGGCAGAGCATAAACATTAACTTATTATGTAATAATAAAATAATGTTTATGGGGGCATTTGAAACCGAAATTATAATGTCAATATATATTTGATAATGGAAAGAAACAAAAGGAGATTCTAGTCAATAGTGAAGGGGAAGACGTAATAAAGCTAATATGTTAAAGTCTCAAGAATGGAAGCCTAGGCAGATTTAAAAGAGTGATAAGGCTTTGTTGACGCGCACGAGAAACAAACACGTGTAACGATTTAGCGGGCTGATTCCTATCTTACCATGACGTGCTCTAAAGTTAGCCAATGGAAATCGCTTCCTTCTTGTTGCCCGCGCAAAAACAAATGCAACGCAAGACACACTCGTCTTGAATCTAGCCGAGAGTACACGTGCAACTTGGGAGTTGTACGTAAGCTAGCGCGTATACATAATTCAGCGGTCGCTAAAGGGTGACAAAGTTAAAGTATTATAACGTTGTAGTTGAAGTTACAAAGTTACATTCTATTTAAATATCGTCGGCAGTTCTCTACAAATCTGGAAATTTACAAATAAAGTGATATGTTGGTTGATTCTTCGTTTGGTTCCATTCCTACCATAACTCGCGCATACCCTGAGATTAAGACCTCTTGCTAGAGCTAGTCCGGACACCAAACACGAGATCTTATAGGTCTTAAAGTAGACGTCTTCGGCGTCAAATGGCGAACCAACGTGTGGCACGATAAGACGACGAGGATTGGGCCAACGATATTCGAGAAGAAGAGGACCAGCAGAAACTGACACGATAAGGATTGAGCCAACAAGGTTCGAGAAGAAGAGAATCAACAGAGACTGCGGAAATAATGGACCAGTAACATCAGGGACAGTGGCGACATCGGAGTGCAGCAACAATAATAAGGTACTGAGTGTTAAACTAGTTTATCAGTGATATTTAAGTAGATGCTTCTTAGAAACGGCAAAATGTTGGAACAGTCTGTAGTAGATAGTAAAATTCAGGAGATAGAAGTTGTAAATGGGGAAACTGCAGATCTAGTAGCAAATGTAGGGGGAAATGCAAATGTATCAGATCAAAGAGAACAGCTAAGGGAAGGTCATTCTGGCAGGGAATGTCAAACACCAGTTGTAAATACAGAAAGTAACATGCTAGGGCCGATAATGGCAATGTTGAATGAAATGAAAATAAGTTTAAACGAGAAATGGGAGAAAATGGAAACTAACAATAAAAGTTTAACTGAGGTTAGCGACAAAATGGAAACTAACAATAAAAGTTTAAATGAGAAATTGGAAAATAACAATAAAAGTTTAACTGAGAAAATGGAAACTAACAATAAATGTTTGACTGAACAGCTAGAAATGACCACCCAAAGTTTAACTGAAAAGATAGAGAAAGAGATAGAGAGTAGTAGCAAAGGCGTTGACAGAGAAATTGGAGAGTAATAATCGAGGCTTGACAGAATTAGCACAGGGAATAGAAAACCAACAACATGTGATAGAAAATTTTCAGGGGAAATTAGAAGTGAAGTGGATAATTTAAGAATTGAGGTTAGGGAGAACAGAACTCAGGTTGCGGGTGAGATAGAAAATGTAAAGAAAGAAATTAATCAAGAATTTGTTCGATTTGTTGAGAAATCTGAGAGAGAGAGAGAGAGAGAGAGAGAGAGAGAGAGAGAGTAGTAAGCTTAGGGAAGAAGTAGGGCAGATATTGAATAACGAAAGAGAAACAACCTGCAAAGAATTGGAAGACAGTAAGGTTAGGTTACAAAAGGCAGAAAGCGAAGGTAGGAGGTTAACTGTAAATATGGGAAATTTAAATGAGCATGTAAAGGAAGTGGTTACGGAAATCCAGGGTGTAAAGCAAGCACTTGAAAATTTAAAATTAAATGATAGTCGTGCTAATTCTGCCTGTCCTAGTGCAAACATAAATCCTAGTGTAAGCGCAAATCTTAGTGAAAGTACTAATCATAGTGCAAACAAAGCCAAACAGGAGATTGATCAAAGCAAAAATCAAAATCAAGGTGAAAGAGCATTCCAAAACTTTTTCGGGCAGGGGGCAACCCCAAATTTGAATCAGAATTACGAAGTTCGAGAGAGATATCGTGGTCCCATACCTAGAAATGACAATTTATGGGAAAACCGGAAAAGAGTAAACCTTAGAGATAATGGTTAGATCATTGATATTTGTGTACTTGCCAAGAGCAAGAAAATGTATAAACATTGTCAATGTAGTTAATTTAGCATAATAGTGACTAAGTGAAAGTGTTGTACAAACCAAGAGAAAGACTATCAAGAAACTAATAAATACCAAACCAAGAACTTTTGTAAAATCATGTAACTTCCGAAGATGAAAAAAAAATGTAAATAATAGTTTTAAGTAAAATTTAATCTTGTTTTGGAATGCATGTTTTAAAATGTTTGTAAAAAAAAATGTATGTGGATGGAGAATTGCCGACCACGAGAATAGGTAGTCACTAAAATTAATCATTCGGGCAGAGCATAAACATTAACTTATTATGTAATAATAAAATAATGTTTATGGGGGCATTTGAAACCGAAATTATAATGTCAATATATATTTGATAATGAAAAGAAACAAAGGGAGATCCTAGTCAATAGTGAAGGGGAAGACGTAATAAAGCTAATATGTTAAAGTCTCAAGAATGGAAGCCTAGGCAGATTTAAAAGAGTGATAAGGCTTTGTTGACGCGCACGAGAAACAAACACGTGTAACGATTTAGCGGGCTGATTCCTATCTTACCATGACGTGCTCTAAAGTTAGCCAATGGAAATCGCTTCCTTCTTGTTGCCCGCGCAAAAACAAATGCAACGCAAGACACACTCGTCTTGAATCTAGCCGAGAGTACACGTGCAACTTGGGAGTTGTACGTAAGCTAGCGCGTATACATAATTCAGCGGTCGCTAAAGGGTGACAAAGTTAAAGTATTATAACGTTGTAGTTGAAGTTACAAAGTTACATTCTATTTAAATATCGTCGGCAGTTCTCTACAAATCTGGAAATTTACAAATAAAGTGATATGTTGGTTGATTCTTCGTTTGGTTCCATTCCTACCATAACTCGCGCATACCCTGAGATTAAGACCTCTTGCTAGAGCTAGTCCGGACACCAAACACGAGATCTTATAGGTCTTAAAGTAGACGTCTTCGACGGAGAGGAGCGTTTGCGTCAAGGATGAACCATTTTGGAGATATTCCTTGTTATGTGTGTGAGTTTCGGAAAACTTAAAAACTTTCGTGAAACGGCACATCGTTCATTTTTTCATATGTTAAGTGTGTGTGCATAGAGAATGGAATCTCAAAGCTTTAAAAGATTTGACTATCGCACAAAGCCTACTGTATTCTAATATTCTCCTTGCAGCTACAAGGAAATAAGCAAAAAGATAATTTGCAGAAATGTTTATCTTAACTAACAAGAAGAAGAAGATATAGGAATAAGAGTTTGCAAGAATGGTTAGTACAAGAGTAGAAAAAGTCATTTGAGCAACACATCAGATTTTTTCCTTTTATTACTGCTCTTATATTTTTACTTTCTCTACAGGTAAGTAGGGGAAGTATTGTATTCCATCCAAAAATTTGATGTTGAGATTTCACCGGAAATATATGTTTTGAGACACCCTGAGTCCAAAAAAAAAAAAAAAACCATTTTTATAAAAAGGTCTCTGTGTGTGTGTGCATGTCTGTGTCTGTGTGTCTATCAGTCTGTGTGTCTATCAGTCTGTGGACAGCATAGCTCAAAAACGAAGTCAGTTAAAAACCAAATTTGGTATTTAAGTTTAATGTCTTTCGAGAATGGAACACAAAGATTTTGAAGAAAATAGCCCCACCCTAAACTACCATTTACATGGAAAATTTTTCAAAAATTTTGATTTTCTTGAAAATGGCTCTAACGATTTTCATTAAAATGTCATTTTAATAACTTGTAAACTGTAAGAGATAGACAAAATCTTACTACACAAAAAATGTAGGTCTCGCTAAAACAGACAATTTATGTCGGAGTAATTTTGTTTGCAGAGTGAACAATTTCACTGTATTCTAATATTCCTCTTACACCTACAAGGAAATAAACAATAAGATAATTTGTACAAATGTTTATCTCAACTAACACAAAGAAGATGTAGTAATAAGAGTTTGTAAGAATGGTTAGTACAAGAGTAGAGAAAGTCATGTGAGTGCAACACATTAGATTTTTCTAGTTTTTATCTTGACTGCTAAGTTATATTAATGTTTTGGGTAGGCCTTCCCAATCATTTCACTTTAGACTTTTCTGTGGCACTGCCTTGAGAAAATGCTCTTATCAACAAAGATTGTATGGTATTTACTATGAGGGTTGGTCCTAACCTTCTAATATAGTCTTAAAAATACACAAGAACAGTACAATATGGTACATAATCTTATAATACTGTAGTGAGCTAGTTGCCTAACAAAGTACTAAAACACAATCTCCTATGAGCTTAAAGTTATAACAGAGGTTAACAAAGAACAGCAGCCATGCTTTCAACCATCATCAAGTTACCAAATAGTGCAAACCATAGCACAGAGGTGCAAGGATGATAAACTTCCATTTAAACAATGAATTAGAAGCAATGCCAATATCTTCATCTCTTCCTGCAAACTCCTGGAACAACCCAAGTTTAGTCTCACCATGGTTAAAACCTAGGTTGACTCTGCTGCAAACCGTCTGAATACCCTATAATTAACATTTGTTTATTTCTAGTCTGCTGTAGCCAATCAGTAGTGTATTTGAAGCTTTGATTTTTGTGTGTTAGCAATATAATCAAGTGAGTATATTGCCCCAAATGCCTAGTTGTACACGCAAAATCAATGGATGTAGTGCAAGTCTGCAATCTTTGAGAAACTGTCCCTGTTTTGAGGTACTAAATACCTTACTTTTCTCATTTCACTACTCCTTATAACATTGCGTCTGGGAGATTTTGCTTCTCATCCATCATTAATAAACAATGAGACATATGAATCAATATTAATTTATGATGGCAATCAGTTTTTAGTGATCCATTCCAACATGTGGGACAGAGTACTTCTCAAACCAGAACTCTGCATCGAATGATCATAAGGATAAAAGGTAAGGATATTAATAGCAATAAATGTATGAATACAAAAAATAAATATATTTTATTAATGCTTTTAATTACATATACTTTAACCTAGATTTTAACTGAGATGTTCAGGCAGAGATATCAGGTAAATTGTAATGCTCAATATCAGCATAAAGACATTTGGAAATGTTCATCTCTGTTGAAACAAGGGTAGCTTTTAGATTGTGTGCAAACTTGCAACCTCTCCAATCTTCGTTTGAAATTTTAGGCATTGAAATTCAGAGTTTTTAAAATCTCATTTTAAACCTTTTAATACCTCTAGCAAAATTATAGTCACCTTTTCAGAAAGACTCCAGAAGGAATCACAGGTACAGTTGCATTAGGTGAGCTTAAGCCAAAATAGAAACAGTTTTACGCTCCAAAACAAATGTTTTCTAGTACTATATATAATAGTAGGGTGATACAATTTTAAATTACAAAGCTCAGAAAATGTGTAAATTCCAGAAAAATGTAACATTGAGTTCTGAATTTAACAATATTTTGATGTGCTTTACCGTTATAGAGATCTTCTTTTAGAAATGCTTTGTCCATCTGTCCATCTTATCATCCATTTGTCTGTGCATGTGAAGCAACTCACAACTATCTATACTTATAGAGCTGAAATAGTAAAAAGTGTAAGAGAATGAAGAAAATTTGTTCGCAAATTTCAAATTTGGTAGAAACTGGTGCGACATTAAAATTAGTTTAAATGCATAACCTTCTAAAAGTCTTGATTTTTAGGTACCTATACCGTTACATATTTGGAGTCAAAATTTTTATGTAAGAGTTTAAAGAACATTTTTTTACATCCGAAATTTGGTTGAAATTGGTAATATTGATGGTAGCTTATTCATAAAAACGCATGACTCTTTGGCAAACTGTTGCATAGATGGAGTTAAAATTTTTTGCATAAATTTATGAAGGATAGTCATGGATTGAGCTCAAATTTAGTTGAAATTGTTTTTAGTACTAGTTGCCAAAATAATTATTATAATAAATAGTATCAATGCTTGCCATAAATGAATGCAGCACATTATATGAAGAGTTTCTTTTCAAATATATTAAAGTTGCTACCATGTAAAGGAATAATGGTTACATCAAATAATTATATTAAAGACTTGGTCTTTGCTGTAAGCAGCTTCTGAGCTGTAAGCAATTCCTTACATTTCTTACATTAGAAGGGTACACTTTATCCATGGTGGTTCAGGTACTGCTGTTGCGAAAAAGAAGGTATGACATCAATTATTGATGTGAACGTGGAATTTTCAGTCTTTCCATTGCTTATCTACTCTGGGTAGAAGTAGTGCATTAGACCACAAAATTTGATATCAGGATTTCAGTGAAACAGCATGGGTTCTATCCTCTCTAATTAAGAAAAAGAAGTCTTGTGTATGCGTGTCCACCAACAGCATAACACAAAAATAAAAATTTACTTGGTGTTTTAAGTTCAGCATCTTTCAATGATTTCAGAAAATCCTCTATTCTTTACATGCAAAATGTTTTGCATCTTTTTCTAACATTTTGATCAAACTACTACATATTTAATATATTTGTATGATAATAAAATGTGTGTCTAAAATTTTCTTCAATAGATGTCCTCTTTATTCTGAATGAATTTGTTTTATGTTACCAAAAGAAAGCGACAAAAATTTATGTGCAAAATAAACACTGATTTCTATTATTTCAACTAAAATGCATATAGGGTTTAAAGTACTACGTCATTCTTTGGTTTCTCATGATGTTGCGAAAAGAGTATAGAATTTCAAAGCTGACATATAGCAATTTGCTTTTTAAAGATTTGACCCTCATTTCAGCTACCTGTATCACCTTTATATACATAGCAAAATTTTCAATAAATTATTTCTATAATTTATCTGATTAACATGGAGCAAGTATAAACATAAACTTTTATAAGAATAGTTTGTAGAAGAGATATTACAAATGAATGATAGAAAAATTATGTGAATGTAATTTATGAGATCTTTTATGTCAATATGTTTTTGATGTCAACCAAGAGTTGGTTTCTCTCTGTGTCTGATGTGCTAACTTTGTATGCTCTGCTGTGGCAATGGGTAACTTGGGGTATGATGGCTTTAATCCATCTTCACCACTCTGTCCTCCATGTGATCTGCAAGAGGAAATGGACCAAGACCACCTTCACATATGCCCAGCCACTTCTAGCACCCCATCCATCAGTGAAAAATATTAGAGAGCAGGAGGACTAATGACTTCATTGTCAGAAATCCAACACTAGCCAACAACAACAATACTATCCAAGGACCTGACAGGTACCCAAGTACAACTGTCTTATTTTAAATACACTTAACTAAAGGCAACACATTATTAATAGAAAATTAGACTTCAATTTCATAGAAATATGTTTCCAACTGAATATTTTTCCCCCTCTTAAGTCTACGAGTAAAAGGTGCTAATTTTGCAATTTAAAGAGCAGACATTCCAGATACCAAAACTGAGCTGCTGCTTAAGTGATGTTGGTGGAAAAAAATATTTTCTTGCTGTGAAAGAAAATTTTTGAATTAATCTTGGGTAGATTTCTTATGTTTTTTGTTTATATATACTCTCTTCTTAAGAAGATAGCACATGCACCACTGGAGCTATAGCAGATAACTTACCCATACTTTACACTACTAGTATATAAGATGTAATCATAATTATTTTGATGATTTAATACAATATTATAATGGATTCTTTAAGGAATATTTTAAGCCATTATTCATATGTCTTAGTTAAAACTTTTTCTCTGGTTGGCTGTGAATTTTTTATGAAAATCTGTGATATAATTTTGGCCCTTTTGTGCTCTGGGTCACTCCAAAAGGTTTTTAACAGCAGTTAAACTATTAAAGTGACAGTGATATAATTGTTTTCATTTGAAAGCTATAATCATGCTTTACTATGCAACAAAGTGGCAGGTATTTTTGCAAGAATGGAGTGTGGAACACACTCATTGTTGTAGAAACAGGCAATTGCAATGGAGTTGTCATGTTATTTTCATACCATGATTTATATCGATTTCAAAAAGGACCTAACAGCAAAACAGTGTCAACTATAATAATAATAAATACTGGAAGTTGGTGACAGTGTTGTTGGAATTACATTAAAATATGAATTTTGAGTTGATTAATAACACTAAGCAGCACTCACTTTTAAATTTTCCCAGTACATGTTTCGGAGGCTAGGTTTCTTCCACTATCAACCGGACATCGACTAAACTGTAGGCTGCTCTGGTGGTGGTTTTAAGAACTTGTATAATGGATTGCCTTGTGGTATATTAACATTGAAAATTCGGTCTTTGTTTTTCCAGATGAAGATCTGTTCCCACGTTGACAATTGTTGGTTCCCTGTTATGTGTTTTAATCATTTTGGATCCAGATTAATGTCGTGATTTTCTTTCAAAAATGGGTGGCAACTGCTGATTTTTCTAAAGTTTTGTATTTTATACATCTGAAATGCTCTTTTGTTCTCGCTTCCAAATTCATCTTAGTTTTTCCTATATACACCTGGTTGCAGTTATTGCATTCTATTTTGTTTAGTGTTATTAATTGATTCAAAATTCCTATTTTAAAGTGTTAACCTTTGGTGGAGTTTTACAGCAATTTGTGCCATCCAGAGCCACCATTGGAAACTGGTTTGGGAGTTCCAAAGAGATCAGAAATTCCTGGAAGATGAGCCTGTACAAGTTATGCTGACATAGTCGTAACACCAGAAACAACTGTAACTGCATGGAAGTTATTAGTGAAGGATCCATGGTGCCCCCTTGGAAATTAATAAATTTAATGTGCAGTCAATGACTGACTATTGGACTATTGTTTTAATTTTCATGTACAGAACAATTTTTATTCAGCACAAATTAATATAGTTATCCGCAACAAATAGTATACCTTTTGACAACAGAATAATGAGTTAATATTGTTTGACCCAATTATATTGGAGAACTATAGAGCAGTAAAAGTAACCACTTTTTTTAGAGATCACTAATTTGAACAGAATTGGGATATATTCTTCACTAGCCTGTCCTCTATGTGAACTGCAAGAGGAAATGAACCAAGATCACTTTCAAATATGCCCAGGCACTTCTAGTGCCCCTTCATCAGTGAAAAATATTGGAGAGGAAGAGGAGTAATGGCTTCATTGTCAGAAATCCAGCATTAGCCAACAACAATATTGCTTGACCACAAACTTCCAACATATAGTGCCCCCCCCCCCCCCGCCCCTGAAATACAGAATCTATTCAGTGTACCCTCAACATTGGATCAAATTGTAAATGCCACCTTACATAAACATCTTCAAGTCACCAGGTGTTGTTTTCATTGGATACCAAATTGGTTAACTAAATGTAGAATGTGACTGTTACATGCTAGAACAATTCAAGAATGGAAGAAGTAATGATACCTAAACATTGTCACAGGAGGTGAATCATGGATATACCTCTATATCTTGAACAAAAGCAGTAATCAACAGAATGGTGCTTTCCAGATAATAATTTACCTACAAAAGTGCAAAGGTACTAAGGAGCAAAAAAAGATGGAGACTTTCTTTTTCTCAAAAATGGGTCGTCTAGCATTGATCACCCTGAATACACAAAAAACTGCAAAGTGGTAGGTGAATACATGTGTGCCATCAGTCATTGCAGTATGGAAAAACGAGCATACAAGGCCGAAGGTCACTAGCCATGACAATACCTCTGCACACAGAGCAACCAGAACACTTGATTTTATGGTCAATCAAAACTTCAGAGTTCTTCCTAACCTTTTCCTTTTTCCAAAACAAAAGAAAAGCTGTCTTCTTTTTTGGAAGTTCAAAAACACTGTTGTAGTAATCAAATTAAACTAAAAAGGTAAGTCAATTAATAACACTACACAACACTTACTTATAATTTACCAGAACATGTTTTGGAGGCTGACATTTCTCCATATCGACTGGTTTTCCCTGTTGTGGATGGTGATATTTTCTCTCAGGTCTCCTCTGGTGGTGGTTCAAGGAACTCGCTGAAGATATCCTTCTTGGGAATGTCAAAATTGAATACTCTGTTTCTATTTTTCAAAATGAAGATTTTCTCTTGTTTTCCTGTTATGTGTTTGAGGAGTTTTGGTTCTGACTTTATGTTGTGGCTTTTTGTCCAAAATTAGTGGCAACTGCTGATTTTTCCCACTGTTTGTTTTTACATTTCTAAAGTGTAGAATCCAAGTGTAAGATCCAAGGAATGCTTTAGAAACGTAAAAAAACAAACAGTTTTTTGACAAAAAACCACAACATAAAGCCAGAACCAAAACTCCTCAAACATGTAATGGGAAAACAAGAGCTGTCCATGTGGGAACAAATCTTCATTTTGAAACATAGAAACAGAGTATTCAATTTTGACATCCCCCAGAAGGATATTTTCAGCAAGTTCCTTGAACTACCACAAGAGGAAACATCATTGTCCATGCCAGGGAGAACCAGTCAATGTCTGGGTGATAATGGAGAAAGCCAGCCTCTGAAACATGTTCCAGTAAATTATAAGTAAGTGCTGTGTAATGTTATTAATTGACTCACCTTTTTAGTTTAAAAAGAAAAGCTCCATGGTCATCAGTTATCATTACATGAAGAGGCCATTAGAACTTACATAGAGGCTGTGAATGACCTCCCGAAAGAAACTTGGCCAAATGCACTTTCAGTGGTTTGAATGGATGCAAAAATGTATTTGTCATTATGGAGAATACTTTGAAAAGTTATGAAAATTGGAACCAAATTGAAAAATATTTATGACCTGCTAAAAACCTCTGGAATGACTTTTGTATTGTTGCTTTTGTTGATAACATTTCTTTTTGTTTTCTTTCAAATTTTTCAAAATTAATATTAATATTTTCTGCAAAAATAGCTGCAATATTAATTACGCTTCACAATAATAGTCTACATTTTATATGTAAAATTAGAACTTTAAAACTTAAATACATTCTTTGACATGTTTGCACTAATAAAAAAGAATTGCTAAAGTTTGAAAAACTTAAATTAATGCATTAATTTCCTTTAAATGAAACTAGAAATTAAGTTTCTTAGCTTAAAGTATTCACAGAAGCAGTAAAAATTAGAATTCAAATTTTTAATATCTGCAGTTTAAAAAATGAATCTATTTTGCACCTTGATCCCTCCCAGCCAGTTATGAGGTCTTCGCGACCTGGTGTTGCTACTTGTTTATTCAAGTAGCTCCTCAATTGGACCCCTGGGGCCTAACAAGGTTGAGTGCACCCTGTGCCAGACCTCCCAGCGGGGGAAAAGGCCCCCTGCTGGTACCGGGGATCAAACCCGGGTCCTCACTACCAGAGGCAAGCGTACTACCAACTGTGCTACGGAGGGGGTCATTTACTGATATACTAAACTAAAATTAGACTAAAATTATCAGTAAACATTTCAGAATTTTATTTTTAGTGCTCAAAGAAGGATGACTACTTTCTTAAAATGTGGTGTATATTAAGTGTTTCTTTTTATATTATGATTGTTTTTCCTAAAGTATAAGCTGCCTGTTGTCAACAGAGGCACCAACATTCTTTATCCATATTTGTATAACTGTTATCCTGAACTTGCTGATAATTATAATTACATAATTTCATTGTTCATATTCATTTATTTAATTATATATATTTTAATTTCCTTCAATAGGTGTTTAAAATTCCAATAAATAACCAAAATTCCTATGTAGATACAAAATATGTATCCTTATTTAGTCTTATATTCACTAATGAATATCTGTATTAGGCAAACTTAAATTAATTCCCCCCTCTATATGATGGTTGCAAATTTTGGCCTGATAATGACAGAACATCTCAGTGAAAAGCTAATATTATTTGTTTATATACTGCTGCTGTTGGATTGGCCAACATGCTCGCATGCACACACAACTTTCACATTATATAGCATTATGATTTGTTACTAGGTGTAATATGCAAACTAAACAATATTCTGATCTGTTCCATGCTGGAGCAACACTCATCAAACTCTGCTCATAGAATATTATTGTCACTTGTTCAGACACATTGATATAAGCTCTAGCACTGCATTATCACTCTGCAACACAAGAAAAACCTCTGCGTGCAGCCCAAGAAAAACAGAACCAAAAAGCTCAGGGCCGGCCACAGAACATGGCAAAACCATTTCATAACACATTCCTCATTCTGTAATGAGACATTTTTTAAGGTTAAGCACTTATGCACTACCATGCTTACAGTTTACACCATTATCATGTAAATTAAGAATATACTTTAACTTGTGGACAATAAATTATTTTCATTATTATGTGCGCTATGTTGATAATAGTTGAGAAGAGCATTAAGTCACCCTAGATGGAAAATGTCCTACTAGAGGCCATTGACAATGGTTCCTAACATTTTTACACATCTGAACTCTCCAACACTCTAAGCCATAAGCCTTTTCTTATAGGTATTTATTTACATTCTTTCTATAAGGTTGCTTGTTAATCGTTATTTCTGTATATTTAGTCTAAATATAGTTTCTTAATCTAAACATGTCAGCAGTTTTGAAGTGATTAAGTATTACTTTCAATAAAAGGCAAAGTTTGAAATTAATATTTATTCATTGACCTGTTGTAATAGTAGGTAATTTTTTATTTGCCTGTTTAATTCTTAATCAATGAAGGTAATCCAGGAAGTAACAACCATTTGCTCATTCCCACTATATCCAATGTTGAGTGGTTTCCTTATATCTAAGTGATGTGTGAGTTTCAGATGACACAGATGGTTATTGTGCATTCTGTGGTTGTTCAAAATGAACTTTGTGACATGCTGACTCTGAGGTGAGAGGTACCTGTTGAATTTCTGAATGCTGAGAAATGTACAGTCAATGAAAGAGGTCATCTCCTTAATCACAGTGCTAGCGCTGTTGCTTACCAAGCAGGAGACTCAGGTTCAATTCCCAATAGCAATACAGGGATTTTCTCCCACTGTGAGATCTAGTCTAGGGTGCATTCAATCTCATTAGGCCCCTGAGGAGCCAATTGAGGAGCTTCCTGATTCAAAAGTAGTGCCCTGGTTGCATAGACTGCATAACCAGCCAGGAGGAATTGGGGCACTGACCACATAGCACCCTCCAGTACTGCACCCCACTCATAATGCCTGTGGTGGGCAGAGGTGGGGGACACAATGGTTGGGCAGTAGGCCCTGGCTCAGACAGGGCTGTTGTGCCTTGGGTTATTGTTATAAAGAATGAAAGAAATCTGAGAAATTGACATTGAATATTCAACAATGGAGGAACAATGTGCATGATGAAACTCAACCCATGTGTCTGTGACTCAACACAGGTTATTTGAAGAGTCAAGTAAACAACAAAATTATACAAGTTAGACATTTAACCAAGGTGAAGTTAGAGATCAATTTTGCCAATAATTTCTCATTCTTTATTTTATGAAATTGGTTCAAACATCTTGGCATAATGGATTGGTCAACTGCAACATGGAAATTCTAAAGTTGGTGGATAGATATAACAAATGCAAAAATAACAGAAGATATTATTTGAACAGGCAAGTAAGTTTCAATTGTTTGAGCAGCATGTTTTCTTTAATAACATTATTTTTTTTCTGAATATAGTACAGCCAAATGATCATTACTTCCATTCTGAAAGCCTAAATTATAAGTAACTCTGTTTTAATGCAGTGCCCTATTCACATTAAAAAAATTACTATTTTGTGTTAAGGGCTACAATGTAGGATTTGGACAGAAAGGATTTTACATGCATGAAGCTTTCATAGCAGTAATAGGACAATTACAAGAAATTTAATCCCTATCTGATATTTTTCTTTCTTAATTTTTTTAATACATGCAATGTTCTATCTTGCAACTCTATTTAAAATGCTTAGCAGACATTCCCTTCTTATTTTAACTCCAGACAAGCTTTCTGTAAACCTGGTGTATTAAACACTCTGAATTTGTAGTTCCTTACTTTATAACCAGTTTTTGTCATTCTGAATATATTTATATGTTACCATGTTAAATTAAATTATCTTATTACATCAGCAAGTGACATAGCTCTATGCATATGCAGAAAGACAGGTATTTTTGTGGTTTTGTGGCATTTTCTCTACTACATTGTACTGAACTATAAATATGCAATTAAGAAATACATTAACCCTTACAATGGTTAATACAATAGATAGAATTTTAAATACAATAATATAACTATGAAAATGAAACCTCAATCAACATATGAATTGTGAACCTTATAAATAATGGAAGGAGCAAATCAAACAGACTGAGTGAAGAGAGTTTGCATAGTTGAGACAAAACATGGCTTTCTAAAAGAGTAGTTAACGAAATGTAAATACATTTTATCTGGCCAAGCAGCAGGTAATTTATGGTGCAACAGATAGACAAGAACTTTACTATAATAATGCACATAATCGATTTCTATGGGCGGCGCCATGGCCAAGTGGTGAGACTGCTCGCCTACCACCTAGGTGGCCCGGGTTCAATCCCAGGGACTTGCTGTGGTATTTGTGGTGGATGTAGCGGCGTCTGAGTGGGTTTTCTCCGGGTTCTCCAGTTTCTCCCACCACTCATTCCACCAATTCCTCCATAATCACCTTTCCATTCATCAATTTTGCCTGTATTTCATTTATTCCTCACTCTCATGCCTGGTGCTTGGCTGACCACCCGCTTCCATGTCGTCAATCTGTCCGGTCCATAGGTCCTTGTGCCCCCCAACAGGCATCTGACCCTAGGCACTGGCTTATAAGTCCTAGGGGGTGTAAGTCCTACATAAGGTAAGGGTAATAAAGAAGAAGAAACAAGACGAAGAAGAATCTATTTGTGTGCAAACTAGGAAAAGCAGTAGAATGTGAGCATTTGTTTCAGCACAATTGCCATAAGCTTAGAGCCCATCTATAGCCAAGTTAGGCTTACCTAAAGAAGTACTTACAAATTTTTGTTCTCTTCTTTCTACCCACCCCCCCCCCCCCCCGGCCTATTTGTTTATTCTTAATGCATTTTAGTTTTTCATAAATGCCTTTCCATTTGAACCACAGAATGGAATTGTGGTCAACATTTGAAATACAGAACACTAACCTTAAGTCAACATTTGGTTTGCCCTTTTATAGCCTTCAGAGGCTTTGTGACATTTGTGAAAACTAACTCAATGCTTTGGATTCAACAAAACCTTAGATGTACAATGGTTAATTATCCTGAAAGTATAGAAAATACATTATATATATATAGAACATAAAAGAATAAAGCAAATATTAAAGTCAGGGTATTATGCATTGTGGATGTTATCATTCATGATGGGTTCCATTTGAATAGCTTGCTGCCCTGGTACTTTTTATCATATTTTTCTCGTTTTGGAAGTTAGCAAGATATTTTCCTTCAAGTTTATAAATGAAATGAAGTGCTTGACAATGCTCAAATTGAATTTAGCCACAAAATGTGTGTCCACTAGTTCATAATCATATTCAGTACTTTATCATAAATCTTAAAAATACAATTATTAGAGACCAAATACTAAGGTAAGTGAAGATTATAGTCTCTAAATAATTGTTTTATTTAAGATTCATGTTGCTTCACTGTTAACAGCTTCAGTTTTTCATTGAACTTGATCATAAACTATTATACAATTTTGCTGTTAGGAACCATTGCTCAGCATTACATACTATTTTTATTACTGTACAGTGAACAATAACATCATAATCCTACAGAATCTTATATTTTGTACAACTTTAGCTTTGAGACATAAAGTAACATCCTTAA
This sequence comes from Tenodera sinensis, assembly GCA_030765045.1. Lineage (NCBI taxonomy): Eukaryota > Metazoa > Arthropoda > Insecta > Mantodea > Mantidae > Tenodera > Tenodera sinensis. The sequence goes on along the minus strand of CM060969.1, from coordinate 78,948,000 downwards.
GCTTACAATTTGAAGGCCTTTTGGACACTGTTTTTACATGGTGAAACCATGAAATAATCCATAATTGCACAAATGGGTAAAACTTCCCAAGAACAATTTATAATTACTATATAAATACATTTTCACTGTGGTTCTTTTACATGATTCTAAGATTTAGTTTATTTAGTATTTTTCTATATACCAGGTGGAAGGGAAGTCATTACAGTAATTTAACCCAGTGGTAGATCTCGGTATATGGAACATATTTTATATGTTACGTTTTTGTCTCTGATCATTTTGGAGATAATTTAGTTTTGTCAAAAACAAGCTGGCAAGACTGTAGATTGTGTGGGTGGCATTTTCCTTAGCTCAGTACATAAACACTGTAATGGTGCATCTTGAGAACATAAACACATACCCTGCCTTGTCCTTCTGTGTTCACTATGTGAGTGTAGGCCAATCACAAGCGTTAGCTCCCAGACTTTACACGAAAGCACCCGACATCCACAAATCAGGTCAATTCCCTGACCAACCTCAATGCAATGTTGTCGACATACTTCAGTTCTGAAAGAGCTGTTCATAGTACCCCTTTACATCTTTTAAGTGATTAATTATTTCATAACCCTGTGTGATGTACCATAATTACTACTGAAGCTATGTCAGAAATAAGTTACTCTATGCATCTTATAAGTAACAAACTCTTATCTTCATACATTATTGTAGAATTACACATCCAATTTGGATCAAAAACCAATTATATTTTTGGCTAAATTGGCTAATCAAAGACAAAATGCCATTCAACTTCTTTTTTGTTTGTAATGCTTTTATGAAGCACATATTAGAAGGAATGTAATGACTTCCCCTCCACTCTGTATTTTGCAACTGTCTTTGCTGAATTTCATATCCTGGTGTGTTGAAAAGCATTATTCTTTAATCCTATTTTTTTTCTGGCCTATTTTAAGTCTTAAGTCCAAAGCTTGGTTAATACAGTATAGATAAAATATATTTTCCATGTTTAATTACTTGGTATTTCCTGTTGGCCACACATCTGTGCATACTTTTCTGAAGTTTTTTGTTCAACTTGTCCATTCGTAGTGTAACATTTGTGCTAGAAGCATTTTCTAGATTCTTGTTTGTGTAGAGACCAAGCAGTTTATTAACATTATCATTATTATATATCATGTGTTAAGATGCTAAACACTTAAGTAGGTGCAAGCTACTAAGATAAGAAACTGACAAAATAATGTAGGTGCTGATTTTGCAGAGGGGAATAAGTCTTCTGATTTATGCAGCCTTTACTGCAATAGGTTTATATTAATGGTATCATTGTTAGTTCAGCAACCCCATTGTTTCAAAGATGGGTAAAGAATTCAATCTTGACTTGTATGCATTTAAGACTTTGTAAACAGACTGATGTATTGTGATGGTGCAGAACCTCTTTTTCCACTAGGACATTTTGTGCATTCTTTGCATGTGAAGTATAAATGATCACAGATCATCATAGAATTTGGATAGTTGAATACTACTTCTGAACTGGAAGGAACTAGCGAGGAGTCCATCGTTACAATATCAGTCATTACATGAATGCTTTTCTCCGTTCTTGACCAGAATTTTGTCAACTGTGCCAACCATGAAATTCTTCAGGAATACTGCCACTCTGCACAACCTTAGCAGATGCTGTTTTTTAAGCTTACTGTTTGGCAAAACATTTTGGTACATTCGGTAAATCTTTCCCTGATCTAGGGTGTCACCTTCCACAGACAACCACTAACTTTTAATTATTAGTATAGTGAACACATTTACCATGAAGTAAATAATTATGGCAGCTAATTCATAACTGAAACATATTAAAGACAAAGAAAATTTGTTAATAATGATTAAATATCCCATCTGATATAAATGAGATTTATAAAGCATCATCCTAATGTTTTTATGGTGGTCTACCATTATATGACATTAAATATGTAACACAAAATTCCTTATGGTTATTACTGGGTTTTAAACCTTTATACAGCTATCGCGAAATGAGGGGTATGCAAGTTACCTGCCACATGGACAGAGTGTGAGGTCATTGTGTGGATACAGTGCCAACACAAAACACACTGCCTACAGCGCATAGTGTCTCTTGAATGTGTTCATTAGTTCCACACATTAAAATGTCTGCAGCACTAAAATCAAAACATTCACGTATTGCTGAACCTGTACAAGAATTTGGAAATGAATGGTTTACTGCAAATGGTGACAACATTGAATGTAAGTTATGCAAAACCTTTATCTACAATGTTCCTATTATAACTGATCTCCTCTGTGTTGTGATTATGTGACAGATTTACTCCTCCCGCTTGCTATAGTCCAAACCTCACAACTTTTTGTTTTCTGTATGAAGGTTCAGACCCTAGTTATTACCTTCAAGATGTTTTAGTTAGTTAGTGGCTAACATTATGGTCAACATATTACTAGGACTTTCAGATACACTAGTGGTCCATTTGCTTTCTTTTGTTTCTACTATAATTTAACTTGCAAGACTTGCATAAATTAATGTTTAGCAATTAAAAATAGTAAATCATTACCAAGACTATCCTGACTATAGACCTAGTGCTTGAACTGACCATAAATTGAAGGCAAGCTTCAAATATTACTACTTGAATCAGCCTAATGTGTTATCATTTACTGTTAATACAGAATACTCCTATCATTTGAGATATTATAATTTCAATATTAAACTATATAAGTTGGTATCATTACAATGCTTGCATATTTCTACTCAGAAAAGGGTAACAAAATCAGTATGGCTATAAAAACACTTTAATAATGTGAAGGAAACCATGCTCTTAGCTTTTAGTCAGGTTTTGTAGTCTAAAATCTGATAATATTATAATAACCTTGTCCAGGAGAACAAGATATGTGTATTTAGTGGGTTTCATGGTCTAGAATTGGATGCATTTGGAACTGACAATAACCTAATTTTTAACAAAATGTGTAGTTAGTAGGTTTTTCCAATAAGGCAATAATATATATTATTCTGATATGAAACTAAATTAGCTATATCATCTAGTCAGTATGTCTGACAGACTATACAAGGTATGAAAGCTGCATGAATCTCTGTATCCTAGTATGGTACCAAAGCTGAATGGACAGTGTCAAAAGCATTAATGATAGTCATTATCATTGTCAGTTTCTTTGCTTAGCATCAGTATTTGTCACACCAACCATGAGATGATACCATAGTGTTGACATAAAAATATCTAGTTTAATTCTTTAAGGCAATAATTGGGAAAATATATATAGGATGCTTCTGCACTCAAAAACAAATTGAACAAGCTTAACACAAGATGGCTGCAGTTTACTCATGCCCTTTACATCTTATGAGCAGATTACTTACTCTTTTGCTACACATATATTGGAAACATCACAAATAGTTGTGCGCTAATGAGCTCAGAAGGCTTTAAATGTTACATGTGGGGATATGCAAGAAGAAAGCATAAATATGTGTAACATTAAAGTACTGTATTTAATACAAACACTGTCATATATAAAATTAATAAATACATACTCTCTCAGGCTATTCTTCATCAACCTTTTCTTAGCTTATAGAGTTGGAGTTAAGTCACAAAAATAACTTTTTAAATTATTGTTAGAACAGACTTTAGAGTAAGATCATGTTCTAATGGTCAGAAAATGGCTAGAGTCTGCAGCTTTTTTATTCAAGTGTACACATTGATAATTATGTTTCATAAATTATGTATGAAAAGACAACAGAAAAGCTAACAGGAAAATAAAAATAAACAGAAGTGCTTGTAATGGATTATTAAAATATCTACAAAGCATTTAAGTCACTGGCAAGCTAGGAATAAAATCATTCATAAGTATCAAAACAATGTAATATAGATTTATATTATATATTAGCTCATGCTGTTTTACTTTACTTAACATTTAGAAAATTTGATGAGAAAGGAAGTCTTTTTTTACACTTAGAATAAATCATGTGTAGAATTATCATCAAATGGTATAATAATTAATTCTACAAGAAGTTCCGCATCATTGTTGCATACAGATTCCTTTTGCATTCTGTATGAGAACTTATTTACAAGAGTTTGCTCCCTTCTTGCTGTCATACTGTGGCAGACCACTATCAAAATTGTTTTGTTTGAAAAGTTAAGAAATAGGAAACGACCATTGGCAATGAGGGTCATCTAAAGATGCTCTAATAGCAGCATGGTCATTTACTCCAGGCCTGGGAAAGAGTGCTCTGAAGGTATAAATAGAGTTGTTCTTCCTCTCCTCAGTTGCAGTAGCTACTAGCATACCTCATACATATATATACACTTAGTGGAGCCGATTTTCCCTACTGGTTTTCTGCTTTGCGTTCAGAAAGGGAGGGGAAGTAGGGAAGTGGTTTGACACCCTGGGAGTACTATTCCTCAGGCCTGATTTTTTCCCGTAGAGTCCATAAAGTTGTCATTGGTATGAATGAATCACATGTTGACTTTTCACTTACAGAAGATTTTTGTGTTACATCAGTGGCACACTACAAAGGATTGTCTTATTGGTAAGTATATGCATGATAAAATATAGAATCTTATCAAAATAGTCCCTTGCTGTCCTATAGAAATCTCTTTTGGTTTGTGTTTTTATGATAATTTTTTACCATCTACCTTTGCTATGCCAGACAGCTATAACGAGATTGTAGCCATGAATCTGGAGTCACTGTATCAAGGTAGGGTTGTACCTGTCTCGTACTATAATCATAAAGGAAATAAATAAATAAATCTTCTGGCACTACAACTCGTGAAGGCTCTGGGCTAGGGTTATCAGATTATTTTATGGAAATGTAGGACATTTGGCAAAATTGTAGGACATTATCAGTCTATGCAAAAATAATGCAAAATTATAATTTAAATGCTGTTTATATATACTCACAAGAATAAGCAGGTGCATTTACATTTTCTTAAAATTTTGAAACATACTATGTAAAATGTGATCATCAAGAGTGAGTCATACTTGTCCGAAGAGCTAATGTTTGGCAATTAATATGACTTCAATTTGGTGAATATATTTTTCCCTTTGGTTAACTTATGCAACCAAAATCTGTTTTTCTATTGTGGGCCCCAAACATTTCTTTTCTACTCCTAATCCTACTAAAATAACTCGAACATATGATAATATTATTTCCATGGATATGTATCATGCGCGATGAACAATGTGAAATGCAAGAGTTGCCACTGCGTTACTAATATGATTTGCTGACTGTGTGAGCAGAAGAAAGAAACCTTAATATCTGAAATACTGGAAGAATTTTGTGACGTTGTTTCTTAGAAGACATTGTTTACTTTCCATTTCCTTATTCTTCAATAACCAAAATGCAAATGGAAGAGTTACGGTAAAGCATCTCTTTGCCTCTAAAGAACACCAATCTTTTGCCTCGAAGTACAAATGCTGCATGCAAATCTCTTGTTTCATAAGAGGTAGAACTGGAACTTAAAAATTCAATGCCACAACTGGGATTTGAACCACAGACCTTCCGCTTGCCAGGCGGACGCTCTAACCACTGAGCTATTGTGACAAACTGCCAGAATGGCATTAAATTCTCAAGCCAGCTCGTATTTATTTGAATTTTTAAGTTCCAGTTCTACCTCTTAAACTTTGCCCACACACGGCTTGTGTGTTTAAAAACACCAACAGTAAGTTTGTTGGCATAAATAAATAATAATTACTCTTGTTTCATGTTACTAATGCATGAGTATGATCTTTGACTGTAGCCATGTTGCTGCAGCAAGTTACAGTTGTGGCTAATAACCAATTATTTATTTCTATTTTGCCAGTTGCCAGTTCATTTTTTAACAATTACTACTTGTTTCTGAGAATGTAGGACATTATATAGAATTTTCAAAAATTCTCCCCAGATGCCAGACAAATGGTTAAAATGTAGGGCATGTCTGGGAATTTCTGGATATCTGGTAAGCCCACCCTGGGCCTACCATCCCGACTACTGGTCCCATGCCCACCTATTAGAACAAAGATGGGTGATCACCTAACCAACATGGGGAAGTGCATTATGCATCCTCCAGCAGGAAAGTTGAGTCATGAGTCCTGGACTGCTGCCTATTATAGCTCCTCCCTTTCCTCATGATGGACACCATTCTTATACCCATGAATGAAAATCTACACCCTATGTGGTGGAGTTGGTCCTGGGCACATTCAGTAACCAGGAACCAGAGATCCATGCTCTTGTGCATAGCCCCATGCTGCAGGACTTATAAGCTTTTCTTTAATCCTCTGAGTTACATGCCATAGATCATTCTCGTAGGATAACAGTAGTGTGTGATAATATTTATTTTTACCATTTTGTTGTGTTATAAGGTCTCATTATTACATTCAACAGAAGACACCAGCAGTTTTGAAGAGGCATGTGAGTAAAATGGGAATCACATAAAAACAGTAGCTAAAACACATTTTAGAAGACAAACAGGATAAAATAAGTCCTGAAACATGCAACTATTTGGTTAGTTCAATGCACTGAATCTGTCAAGCAATGAATATAGCCAAGAAACATTCAACACAGCATTATAATTGTTTGTGTTTTGTGTTATTAACCTAATTTGTAAGGTTTTTGCATTACAATTCCTAGTGCTTGTTTTATTTTATGTTTAATTTAATGTCTTGTCTAACTTGACAAATGTGCATTTGAAATTTTCAAATCACTGGAACCTTCACAAGAAAGTTGACCAGCAGTCAATAATAGGGATGACAAGTCCTCAAAACACATTGTGATATTGGGTTGTTCAACAATATATGGACAAGAGGAGGTTGGGTGACCTTGGATGTGACAAGTGGTTGTGTGTGTGTGTGACCCTAATAATGATAGCAAGATATGGAGGAGGTACAGGGCTACAGGACAACTAGCGACTGTGCATATGTGATTGAACAGTAATAACACCAGAAACTTCTGGCTACTTCTTTGCTGAGTCATGCACACGTGCAGTGGAAAGAACTCAAAGGAGGTTACCTCACACCAGCTCCTATAAATAGGACAGATAGTGAACAGTTGGTTTTTAGTTGGTGTCAGGTTTTAGAGTTGAATGTTAGAGCTGAATGAATGACAGTTGTTTAAATCATGTACAATTAGTTTTAATTATGAGAGTGAATTGGCCAGCCTGTCAGCGAGCATGTATGTGTCGAGGAGTGATTGCATCATAATAGTAAAAACGTAAGAGATCGTGAAACTGGAGAAGACATTGAGAAAGAATATTGGAAGAACAATTGTGGATTGTAATAGTAGAGAAGACTATAAACTACGGTAATAATGAGAAGGGAATTGTGCATTTGTAGTAAGACTTAGCGGAAATAAAGTGTTAGGAAAAGGTAATCATGCCCGTTGTGTATCATGCATTTCCAGCAATTTTGAACCCATTGGATGCCGTTGGCACTGCCTAATCTATGGATGTTGTGAAGGGAGTGGTCAGGTGCTTGGAGACTGTCATCAACTATGATTCTCATCTTGAAACAATTTTCCATATATTTCAGCACAGTAAGTCGCTAATCTGGCATCATTAGCCAATTGATGATTTGTGGCATTTTGAGCTGCCAGCACTAATGCGTCATGTTCTACACAACTTCTTCCCTTACTGCAGGATGACCAGGACGAGACATGTCTGTCACATTTTCACGTCTTTCTTTGAGGGCTTTGACCCTCTTAGCTATTGTGCAGTAAGGTATTTGTATTCAATTTTCAACCAGCTCCTCTGATCTTGCTTCAAAATCAACGTACTTGTTCAAAACTGCATTATTGCTGCACATGTGCATCCCAAGGTCACAGGTTCAAATCTGGCCCAGACCAATAGTTTTTAAGTGTGCTTAAAAGTGACAGCTCCATATGAGTAGATTTACTGGCATGTAAAAGAACTTGTGCAGGATGAAATTGCGGCACACCGGCGAGGCTGATGTATTCTTGGCAATTGACAGCATCGTTAAACAACAAAATAATAATGTAATTTTGCACATGTACATGGAGTGGGGGAGACAAGTTCATTTGTTCTGAGAGAGGGAGGGTATTTAACCTATCTCTGGTATAAATTATGTTGCCAGACTGTTTCACAACATTGTTACAGCATTGCTGCCAATATTAAAAGATCAACCCATGTAAATGTTTAATCTTGATTAACATCCATAATTTAATTATACATTAATTTGAATCTTTAGTTGTATTTCATCAAATTGCAAAGAAGTAGCAATAAATGCATTACATTTTCTTGCAAATATTGAATGATTCGAGAGAAAAATGAAAGTGTGTAAATAAAAATGTGACCTTGACAGCAAACCTATCTGCAGAGTAGAAATTATTTATGTGTAGCTTATTCAGAGTAAGCAATATGATATCTTTGTTTACTCACAACACATAACACATAGTCTGCATTAAAGGTGTTCCATATCTGGTTGTGTTCTCACAGAGAGTAGTAAACAGTATTTATAGTTGCATTATTTACAACTATGGTTTCTATGTTTCCAAAATTAACTGGCAGGGTATTACATAATCAGAGCAGGGAAATAATTGCACATGTCTTTGACTTCACAAAGCAAGAGACATAAGTGAAGGAATGAATGAAGATATGGTGCAGTGCATAACTGGTGTACCAATCTTTGTCATTGATTGTCCCATGCACTCTCCAGAGTGCAATTGACTGGTCACTTGATCTAGTAACTAATCACTTTGTAGGTGTCATGAAGGTTTTTACTGTCTACATCTGTTGCACCAATTATAACACTCCCCATATTGGTGACCTCCAGGGAAACCTCATTTCATATATTGGTATATGGACCTACATCTTTTACCATGGACTCTGAACCACATTGAACCTTGGGTTACATCACCAGGTAGTCAGAGGTGAAGGCTTTGCCACCTTAAAATGGCCACTCTACAGCCAGGAATTGAACCATAGTCCTTCAGCATGAGAACTATCCTGTCAGCCATGAATAAGAATGTTACATATTGCATTATTACTAATTGTAGTGCCAGGTTTCAGAATTCATTTACTTATTTTTTTTTTTACTTAAAATAACGATATAAAATGCTCAACTTTTAACTTTTGCATCTGCTCTAGCTATAACAAAGAGTAAAAACTGCTGCAAGTTATTGCAGATTATATAAGCATTAATCCAAAATTAACATCACAAAAATAGGATAAATAGATACCTAATTCATGTGTACTTTAGTTTTATTCTGAAGATTCACAATTCGTCTTTGTCAAAAATTCAAAATAATTAGATATTTAGTTGTGCATAGGCTAGAGCTTTCAGTTAATACATGAATATAACATTTTCCTTATATAGTTCATATTGTTGCAAGTTTATATGACAGAATAATAAATGTTTTAATAAACGTTTTAGGTAATTTACTGAAGGCAAAGAAGCATTTTTATAGTAAAAATTTCCCATGAGAGGATATTTTTAGTGTATAATCCTGTTCTTACTATACACAGCATTAAATGTGGTGAACATTGATGATACATCAATCAAATGATAATTGGAGAGGAATATTTGGAAAAAAAAGACATTCCATGTGTATGTTGAGCTACAGGCTTCCCGAATGTAAGCCTTATCCATTACTGCTGAGCCATCTTGCTTAATTCTTGTGATGGGATATCCAAAAAAGATAAAATCCCAGATGGACAAGAAGATATCGTTAAGCATTCTGAAGTTCCTATGGCCTTGAGTACCTGATTTTGTAAACCAGGAACTGCTGTTTCTTAGTCAAATCTCAGACTGAGGGTAGATGATTCCGGACCTCCAACCATCAGACAACTCCACTGTATAGTAGATGTCTTATATCAGGAAGTGGTGGTGATTTTCAGGGATAGGTTTTATTAACTGGCCAACAAGAGATTCAAAAGAAATATTAGGAATGTTAGTTTAGTCGTTTGACAATGAAGATATCAAATATCTTAAATCAAAATAAATAAGAATATAAGTGCTGGAATCTAAAATAGCAAGACAGAAAATCAAATAATAAAGAGAAAAGCTCATTGTGTAATTCATAGAACACTTACTATAGTGAAAGGGCTTTCAGATTCAGTTCTTGGTTCACGAAATGTTTGTTTAATTAAATAGCTTCCTTATAATGGCCTGATTTTTAAATGTGAGTGTGTATGAGTGTACAATACCTGTTATTTAGTACTCAGGCATAGAAATTGTTAAGCAGATGGCTTCAAGCTAACTACACTAGAATAATTATCATAAGGAATATGATAAAATGTCTGACCTAACCGATAAATTCTAAAGTGAGGCGAGAGGTCAGCCCATCAAATGATAATTATCTGCACATTTCATAAATAAAATATGAATTTAAATACTATATGGCAAAGATTTGATCAGAAAATGTTAAATTTAATAAAACATAACCTAAAATATATTCATTCTGATTAGTGTAATTTGACTTACTCAACACTGCCAACTGAGAAAAACAAAACTTAAGAATTACATGTATTTCGATCTCCTCTTCTTGTTATGACAGAAAACCAATTTATGATCTGAAATAAAGCTCACTTTATTTGTAACATTAACAAATAAACTTTCTTCTGAAAAAAATACATTAATTATCAAAACAATAATTCATAAAAACAAAGTTGTTAAATTGAGTGCTATTTTGATTGTTAATCAAATTGTAATCTGTAATAAATTGTTTTTCAGCAATTTATGGGACACATTTGGTCACGCTGACTAAACAAAAGAATGACCTAGTGATAATTTATATATGATAATTTAATGCTTCTATGAATCAAATAGGTAACACAAATATCATAAAAACAGAGGCCAAGAGTCACTATTGGTGCCTGTTGGTATAAAACTTGGCCTGACAGTCTAACAGACTATAAAAGAGATGGAGAGTGGTTTGTTTTTTGCCATGTCATTGCATAAATTCCAGTGGCTGCTCAATGTAATATCCATTCATCTTTGCTTTAATGCTTGAAAACTCCTGTGACTGTTAACAGTGAGTTCAACCAATAAGCCACACTGCATCTCATATTTACTGCTGTGTAAAAACCTCCAAATGAACTGCACAGTGTTTTTCCACTGGGTGTGTGGAAACATAACGAACTGCTGCGTAAACAAGGTTGCGCTGCTGATGTGGTTTTATTGATGGTGATGTGATGTGGTTCAGTTACTAGGAGTGACTAATTATTTTGTCCTGTACTTAATCACAAAGTACATTATAGCTCAACATATGTTTTCTATTGGACAGTGTGTATTTATTTATGATTCGTATGTGTTAACTCAGTCAGCTCCTCATGTGGAAGTACCACCTTCATAAATATGTGTGTACACAAAATAATCATTATTGGAGCTCTGAGAAACCTAATTATGTTCATGAAGTGCATGATGACTCTGCAACAGAATTATTACTAGAGATGTAGGACTCCTTGGTCCCCTGACTGAACCCCCTATGATTTCTATCTCTGGGGTAACTTAAAACATAAAGTGTACAAGACAAACCCATACACCCTGGAAGAGTTAAAACAAAGTATTCACCAGGAAATGGCTAGCATTTCTCAATGTGAACTACGGTAAGTGACACATAGTTCCCTAAAGAGGTGCCAAAAATGTGTGGATGACTGTGGCCTGTTTCAGCACCTTTCACAAAGTTAAGTAAAACCTTAAAAAGTAATTTTAAAAATGTTGTAAGGTTTCATCTGTGCCTTTTTATGATGGTGGCAGACAGCAACAAGCGTGGAAGTCACGAAAAGGCAAAACAGTGCACAGCCAGTTCAGAGGTGTTTTGTTCTCCCTGTAGCTGGACATATGTATTAAGCCATAGGTATTACATAAGACAGTTCAATCTGGAATCAGCACAATGAAGTTAATGAGTTAGGAAAAAAGAAATCACATGTTGAAAAGTGAAAGACTCGAGCACAAAACATAGCAATCAACATTACAATGTTTAGTAGAAACTGAACAGAAAGATGCCAAGTTTATCTAAATTTAGAAATGAATGAAACTTAATTAGATAGATACCCTGTTATGCTTTATATTTCTATTGTGAGGCAGCAGCTACGGTGCAAGATTATTGGAAGGTCAGCGCCGGACAGTCAGAAAGGTAAAGAGATAAGCAGTGTGCTTGCTTGATGCAAATACCATAAGCGCTATTGCCAAATAACCAGAATCTTCTGGAAGTTTCTGTATCTCAAATATTCTGAACTCTGAAAATTTCCAATGGGTTTTTAAGCAAGTGCTCTCGCAAGTTGGTGAGGAGTGAGTAGGCAAACACATTTCTGGTGCAATGAAAAGTGCTAATCTCTGAGTGAGTTTATGATGACTGGAATGTGCAGTCAGTGCTCTTACTGAGATGGCTTTGTTTGACTGCCAAGTGAGTGAACTATCTGGAAGAAGGGGCTACATGATACTGCATAGTTCATTTTTTCACAAGGAAAGTGAATTGACAATGACAATTGAAACTAGTTCATTAGTGAAGTGACAGTGTGAGCTAAGTGAAGCCTCAATGAAAGTTAAACTAGGTAATTGACAGTTAAAATTGAATAAAGTGATAGTTAAATTTAGATGAAGCCATTATTTTGCCCAAAATGTTGTTTAGATTGTTTTATACTCTGACCTTCAATTACAATTGAAGGATCATATTGCCCTCATACTAGGAAAACCAACTATCTCCATAAAAGTTACTTTCAAGTTATTTGTCAGTCTGAGTGGTGCAGTTGGTCGGATGCTGGGCTACTCATCTGAAGGGGTTCAAATCCAGTCCAGACCAATGGTTTTTAAGTATGCTTAAAAACGACAGCTTCATGTCAGTATATTTACTGGCATGTAAAAAAACTCCTGCAGGACAAAATTCTGGCACACTGGCAACAATGATGTGATCCCGGCAATTGACAGCATCGTTAAACAAAGATATTAATATTATTATTCAAGTTATTTGATTTGAAAGTGCATGAAATAACAGGAAATTATGAAATAGTGATTTATGTTACGGAATGTTTCATACATGTGTTTAACATTGTTAGTGTATGAATATTTTGTTATTTAGCAAATCAATGTCAAATTTATGTAGTAGCAGAGTGTTGACACAAAATGTGTGTTTCACTAACAGTTTTATAGTTACCTTTTACATTAAGTTAGTCAAGCTGGTTTTAATGGTAATGCTGCATTTGTATTTCATATTAGTTTAGTGTTGTATATGTGGTTAATGAAAAATTATTTCCTGGAAATTCATCGAGGCAGACAATCATTCACATCTTAAACTGCTACTTCTGGAGCGTGTCTATCACTCCATCTGTAGTAGCAAGATCACTCTCCCAAATGTGAAATTCTTTAGGAATTCTGCCACTCCAGTACAACTTGAGCAGATCCTGTTTCTTTTGATACATTCTGAAAAATCTTTCCATTATCTAGGACTTGTAACCATCAGTATGGTGATACTCCAGGATTTACCTTGCAGTATTTGAAGTTCACAAGGAGCCAGTATACTGTTTCACCATCCATGTTTTTGCACCTATTTGTAATCATACCTTTTGATAACTACCCCAAGTCAAGAAAATCATGAGATTTCATCTCTTTGGCAACTTAAGGACATGCAGGTGTGCAATTTGGAAATTGTCATCCAGTCCTGAATTGTAAAAACCAGAACAAATTTCTTTGCTTTTCAATTGCACTGTGCATTTCCAACTACCATTTAAGAATGACCACCCTCCATGAGTTTGTGTTCTCTGACTTCAAGATGATGTAGACACTGTTGATTCTTCTGCTTGCACACATTTTTTATGGTGATTTTCAATGCATGCTGCTTTAGTTATCGTTCTATCACTTGGATCACAATCTGGATTATCTGATCCAAAATCAAAGAGCACATGGCCATTGCTCTCATTAATACACACAAAGAGAATTTGTTAATAATAATTAAATATCCCATCTGATGTAATTGCAATCCATGAAGCATCATCCTAATGTTTTTGTGGCTATCTGCCATTATACTGTTGTAATATAAAATATGTGGCACAAAATTCCTTATGATTATTAGGTACATTCAGGTTGTTCTAGTTATTTAGTGAATAAGTTTGCAGGTCAATTGTTAAGTGGTCCATTTGTTTTCTTTTGTTTCTATTATAATTTTACTTGCAAGGCTGGGGTTTTAAACTTGCATAAATTAATTTTTGTCAATCCAAAATAGTACATAATTACCAAGAATATCCCACCTATATCCCTAGGGCTTCAATCAAGGATCTATTGAAGACTAGTCTCAAAAATTACCACTTGAATCAGGCTACTGTGTTTGCACTTGCTGCTAGTACAGAATGATTTTATTATTAGATTCTCATTTGAGATATAACTTCAATATTAAGTGATAGAAGCTGGCATCATTGTTATGTTTGCATATTTCTGCTCAGAAAAGGGTGACAAATTCAGTGTGACTAAAAAGACATTTTAACAATGTGAGGGAATTGGTCCTTAGTGGGGTTTTATTTTCTAAAATCTGATAATAATTGTCCAGGAAAAGAAGCTATGTGCACTTAGAAGGTTTTTACTGTCTGCAATTGGATATATAAACGTTGTCAAGAAAAACACCCTATTTGCTGGTTTTCCCTATCAAGAATATAATACTTTAGCACTTAGATATTTTAACTACCTTCATAACCTCAGACCAACTATCACATAATGGGTTCTCCCAGACTGTAGGACTGAATATAATGCATTTGGAAGTGATTATAATTAAATTTTTAATAAAACTGGAGTTAGCGGTTTTCCCAGTAAGCCATGGATATGTTCAAAACCTAATTTAGCATGATTTGGCCTAGATAATTTGTAAGGTTTTGACTTCCCTTGGTTTATTTTTGAGAAAATAAACTAAAAGAAAAGCATACTACACAATAATAGATATTTTATGATAATTTTCTGATACTAATCAAATATACCTTTTTCCAAACTCCAAAGCAACGTACAAATTCTGAGCTTCAAAAATATAGTGTTGCAATATCTATGTTCTTTTCAAAAATACTTATGATAGCTGTAAAGATATATTTGATTTATTTTAGCTTTACAAAGATATAAAGATTCCAGAAAAATAAGACAACACAGTTCCTCTCATAGAAATATATAATTTACAATAAATTAAATACATTATACGGTAAGGTTTGTAATATGTGTATATGACACTCACAAATATTACCACATATATCAGGCACCAGCAGGTGCACTACTTTAGAACGGTGGGCAGTAGACGGCACCAAAAGCTTGTTTGCCAAGCAGCGGCCAGTCATGTCACAGCAGTAGATAACAGTGGGGATTCAATGTTTGGCACAACAATATATGTATATGTGTTCTCCATGAAAATTTAAATACAGTACTTAGAATCAAGGCAGCACAAAATATCTCCCCAAATATTTATAGGCTGGTCAACGGAAAGCAATCAACCTAAAATAAAACATTTAATATAAGTTGCAGTTTAATTTTCTTGTATTTATAATTTATGTCAGTTATTTATTCATAATTTATCATCAGTTACACCTTTAACAGTTCTAATTGTATTATCTGTCTTGGGTTTTTATGTTATGAAATATAATTTTGTTCCTGTTATGTTTAAGAGTTCATTAGTTAAGTGTAGAAAAGTCATTTCTATTTTATGTTTTTGTACGAGACACAGAACTATGCATGATAAATTGCCTGAGACATTGGAGTAAATATGTCTGTAATTACATACATGTAGAATATTGATTCACTATTAATAGACTTTCAGGTTAATTTGAACTGCTGTATGGTTAGTTGTGTCATCAATAAAGCACGTCACTTACGTAACCCAAGAGTCACGCTGAGGCTCTAAGCTAGGAGCGAGCCAGAGCAAGGCTCGACCGGGCAAACCCTGCCAGCGCCTGATAGACATATATGCCTGTTGAAGTACTGCTAACATTTAATACTCACATTGTAATTGTGTCTTGGAATCTTACATTGTGTCTTTGAAAGGACAAAATTGTGTAAGCTTTCACGGCCAGTGTTACAAAATGCAAAGTGATTATCTGGGCTTGTGGGCTGTGGTCTAGTGGAAAATCTCCTTCCAGACATTTTGTTCAAAGCTGCATTGAACATCCTCAGTGATATGACCGTAGTACTCTGCTACTCTCAGCAATGACTGATACAGAGCCATTTGGTTTCACAGGTTTATAAAACATGAGGATGTTCGATGCAGCTTCGAAAGAAACGTCTGGAAGGAGATTTTTCACTAGACCATGGCCCACAAGCCCGGATAATAATTTTGTATTTTAATAAAAGGATAATTTGCTTTATAAAAGTAATTAATTTATAACAGACAATTAGACATGATGTATTAAATATTAGCAGTTAAAGGGGACATAATTTAAAACCTAACTAAATTAACCAAACAGACTTTAAAGCAAAAGATGGCATTTATATCACAGAAAAAAAATGTAACATAATGTACAGAAATGAAATCAATGTTTTGCTGAAAGATACAGAGGGTATAGAGCCTGAATGTTGCTGCATTTTAAGAGTAGGTACATTAAACAGCTAAGTTTGGGATGTGCAAAGTAGTTTTGTACAAAAAGCATTCAAATACCATAATGATTCTTTTTAGTGTCACTTAAAATTGATCAGTAATACCAGTATGATGAAAAGTAATTCTGTGCAGGTAATAATATTAATACATATATTTTTTTTCATCCTTTGGTATGGTGACCAAAGACATTTTATTTATTATTAATGACTAGTTAGGTATCAAAAATAACTTTCAGGTAACAAAATTAAATCATTAAAAAACTACTGCATCCAATCACTGAATTCATCTCTAACTTTCAAATAACTTCCTATTTATTATCAGGTAACTTACAGAAAACTGTTAATGTAAATGTAATCTACATAGAAAAAAATACTGCTTTTCATTTTGTTGAGATAAAAATAAATGGTTCAAAGATCAATTTTACATGATATCTTTACAAGCTTACTTAGTTTTAGCTAAGCATTAGAGAGAGAAATAAAAAGAATAAAAGTAATTCGTAAGTCAATATTATTGTGCTTAGGGACTCCAAACAGTGGTACCTCAGAATATATTAAGCCCAAATGGCAATTCTTTAAGCTGAACAACAATGATACAACAAGCTATTCTGTAGATTTTTCTATATTTCTGAGATATGCAGCTTCATTCTTGTACCCAGGGTGCAGCCAAAGAATGCACGAGAGATGTTCTGCTGATGAATATTGCTCCAGCAAATGCCAATATAAACATTCTATTCTGCTTTCAGCCGATGCCACTGTGTGATAACCTCCCGGGGTTTGGCAATCATCTCTTGCCATTGTTTTGCCTCAGTTGCTCCAGAACTGTTTTTACCTGAAAACATAGAAATATTTATAGATATGAAGAAAACGTGATAGAGAGATTTATAGAACTTAAACATTTCATCATCCTGCAGGAAAAACATGGTAAATGCAATTGAAAGCATTTTTTTAAAAGTTTATAAATGCTGAAATCTTCAAAATTCAAAGCTTTGTAATTAAATATCAGTCTTGTTAACATGCATGGCCTGTTGAAATGGTTTAGTGAAAATCCAATACTTGCCATGGTTATAATATAGTATATATATTATGCAATGAGGACATAATGGCAGCAATTATTACCGTTATACTCAAGCTTGGTGCAACTATTAATGGTTGACCATGAGTCAAGTTTGAAACATTTATAAACTGTTTTTAATGTTCTACACTGCATGTTAGCATTACTAGTGTTTGAAATTTTAAACATGTATTTGTTATTCGATTGTACATATGAAAATCGACAGTTGCACCTTCAACTTTCATTGTTATGTTGGCCTTGACACAATGATACAGAGGACACATGTGCTGTAAAAAAGCAGACTTTTAAAAACGAAAAGACAAATTGAATTTATTGGAATGTTATTTACAACATTAATACTAATTATTAAATAAGCACACTCCTAGGGACCTGCATGTGGTATTCATGGTGCACGAAGCGGCGTCAGGACGGGTTTTCTCCGGGTTCTCCAGTTTCCCCTGCCACTCCTTCCACCAATTGCTCCATTGTCACCTTCCCAGTCATCCATTTTGCCTGCATTTCATATCATTCTCTTTCTCACTATCATACCTGATTCTGGGTTCACCACTCGCTTCCAGGTCTTGACTCTGTCTGGTCCATAGGTACCTCTGTTCCACGACAGGTGTCTGTTCCTAGGTACCGACTTGTAAGTTCTAGGCAGTGTAAATCCTACGTAAGGGGTGGGTAAACAGGTAAGGAAAAAAAGAAAAGAAATTAAATAAGCAGAGTAGCTTTATTTCATTATTTTCATTGCTACATGCAGATTTTTTGATTGGTGGTTAGCAGTGTCGCTATGAACAAGTGCATCTTTAATTGGTGGATTAGCAGTGTCGTTATGAACTAGTGTACCTTTGATTGGTGGATTAGAAATATCATTAGGAACTGGTTCACCTTTGATTGGTGAATAGCAGTATCACTATGAAGAGGTGGATATAATGAGGTCCATTACAATGGTGTATAAGCACTATGTTATGACATGGTTGGGCATAAATAGTAAGAATGCATACAAGTGTACAGAAGTTTAAATTTTCTGCACTAAATTCAGTCACTGACTGAAAAAAGATACCTGTATTGGCCTAACTTCATCCTACAGATTCTTCATACACATGCTTCTGCCATGGTTGTACCTAGAGTGTTGAAAACAAATGAGCTTTTGCAAAACTTGATGTTTACTCTCAGCTAGTTTGAGCAAAGTCAACAAAGACCAGTGGTGTACATTCAACCCCAGCTACCCCAGCGCTGCTGGGGTAACTGATTTATTCACAAGTTTGAAATTAAAATAGTTTTCTTCATATCTCAATCAAATACGCACATTGAACTTGAACGTTACAGCACTTAAGGTTCCAACTCCTACCCTGCCACTAGCCAGCTGTTGCTCTTGGTGACTTGTCTTGTTCCAAAGGGATACTCCCTCTTTTTCAATACCAGCTAGCCTACAAGAGCTGTACTGACGCATGCGTATTCTGTATAGAGTCCTACTAGCATAGCCATGGCATCAACCGATAACTGAGGCAAGTGTGAATTGGATTGGTTAGTTCAGTTTAATTGCAGCTAGCTAGGTTTTGACGTCATAGAGTAGAGCCTAGTCGATTGGTTACATATCGATATGGAAAGCTTGAATGAGAGCAATACATGCAAGCATAGCAACCCTACAATAATGGTGTCGTTTTATAGGACATTGTTTTATACATTGTTTTATATCTGTTTCTGTTAAAGTATCTAGTAAATGTGACAGGTGAATTCATTGAAAATGAATGCGAGTGACTGTGTAATAGACAATATTCAAAAGATGCCATTTTTATATGGGCTATAATGTGCTAAGCGTATGGTAAATATCAGAAAAGTATTTAGGATAACAAATACCTCTACTATTTATAACCTGACCATTATAACCATCCTTTAGAATAAGGATTATTTATTTTAAAGTATAGGATGATTTTTCAGTGCCATAACCTATACTGCTGGGGTAATTGTTGTGACCACCACACACCACTGATAAAGACAAAATGTGCTTTACTTCTGAGAGAGAATAACATAGTAGAAAAGTCAAGTTGTTGCTGCCCCCCATAGGTCAGTTAGTAGAGCACCTGCCTTCTGTGTAAGGGTCCTGTCTTCAATTTGTGGCTGGGTAGTAGACATTTTTCTCTAGCGAAGATTATTCCCCCGAGTCTGGAAATATGAATGAGAGTGTGAATGTGTGTGTGATCTACTGTACAAAAAGCCCAAAGAACCAAATACCACTCATTCAGAACTTCACAGAAAATCCACAAAATGGTATTTGATGACCACTGAAAGTGCATGGCCTAGCAGACATTCAGGCATTTTCAAAATGCTGTACATCACATACTGACTGAAAATTTGGATATGAGAACACTGTGCGCAAGATGGTGCTGTGTTTGCTCCAATGGAACAAAAACAGCATTGTTAGGATGTTTCAGTCAAGTGTTTGGTAATGTTTTGTTGTAATAAAGCTGAGTTTCTTTTTGCATTGATTCATAACCAAGGATGAAACATAGGTCCATCACCTCCACCTGAGACAAAGGAACAGTCAAAACAGTGGTTTGAAAGGGGAGAATCAGCTCCAAAGAAGGCGAAGACAGTTCCATTTGCAGGTAAGATTGTACTGTCAGTTTTTGGGATGCACATGGTATAATTTTCATCGATTATCTCCAAAAAGGAGAAGTAAGCAATGGTGAGCTAAGCTTGTTGCAGTATTTGAATGATGAAATCAAGCAAAATTGGCTGCTTTTAGCGAAAAGAAAAGTTTTGTCCAGGCGTCCATTGTTGCCATGGTCAAAATCAATGAGTGAAAGGTCAAATTACTTCTTCATGCACCCTATTCACCAGATTTAGCCCCCTCTGTTTATTTTCCATTTCCAGACTTTAAGAAATGGCTTGATAGTGAAAGATTTGCCAATAATGAAGAAGTGGAGTTTGTAGTTGATGGCTATGTTGCAGAGCTCGATGGTTCTCATTGATATTGAAGCTATCAGGCATCGCTGGGAGAAGTGTATTGAGCTGGAAGGAGACTATATATAGAGAAATAAAGGATGTTTTTTCTCCAAATTTTTGTACTTTATTTGTTAGGTTGGGTGCCTCTGGGACAACCCTCGTAAAAGGTATCTTTGAAATTCTGTTTACCTGAACATTTATATCTAAGCAGCATTGATTAATGCTGGGATTATGATGAACGTGATGGGATGTAATGTGAAAGTGTAACACATTATATTAAATGGAGCTATTTAGGATCAACTTAATGTGGCTTAACTTAACTTGACGTGACGTAACTCAAGAGTTTGGCAATGCCAAAGTTTCCTTCATATTATGTCAAATTTTGAGTCATGTGACTAATTTGAACCAATTGGCGAGTAGTGTCATGCAGGAATAAATTGTGCTTCAGAAATGCTTTTACTTCACATTTTCATATTCTGTTTGTTTTCATTTTTGGAAAATATAACCTCAGATTAGAAAAAGAGAACTGCTTCCAATATCCGCCAAGTCTGCTGAGTAAAAGAATAACCAATCAGAATCATTCCCATTATGTTAAGTGTATCCTTATAGCCCTTCTAGTTTTTTAGATCATATTACATTCCATCACAAAGTCATGCTAATTAAGTTGATCCTAATCCCATTTTTTTATTAATGTCCTCTAATGGAAGTGAATGAATGAAATGGTGAAATGATGCTCAAATGAGCCCAAAGTTCATAGAGCTTTCAGTTACCCAACATTCGTCTTCTCAGGATAAGGGAAAACCTCAGGAAAAACCTTATCCGGAAAACTCGCCCTAAGAGAGATTCAAACTCACAACCTCTTGGATGTGAGGCAGATATGCTACTACCATGCTACAGAGACGGTCATCCTAATCCCAGCATAACTGGAAAATGGGAGGTCCTTTCTAGTGACCTTGGCAATAGGCAAAAAAAGGCCCACTGTATCCCTTGGAATAAGAAATTTACTCATCCTACGGCATTAAAGAGATAACAAAGCTCATAGGTTCAGTTCCTTTGTATCCTCTGGTGCCACAATCCTTATTTGCTCCCAGATAGGTGCCATGATTAACACATGGCTTTGCCTGGCTGTAGCAGAGCTCCTCTATCAGCACAGTATATTCAAATCCAACATAGCACAGAACAAAAGGTAGTGCGCTATTGTGTGCATGACATACATGATTCTAATTTGCTTCTAAGTTATCAGTAAGCATATGCTCTTCACAATATTCTATGACATACCTGCCAGTCTTAACCGACCAATCAGCTCGTTGCGTCCAATATTATCAAAATCCATCACCATGATGTCCAGTGAACATTCTCGAATCTTCTCCCAAGGAACATTGAATGTGAATGTTTGATCAAAAACCGGGTTAAGCGTACACTTGAAAACTGGAGTCTTACATTTCTCAATACGTTTCTCTCCAAATCGCAACCAGATTTTCACATAAGGATCTGAAAGGATACAAAATATGTCATTTGTTGCTGTGCTTAATAAATTAATGAATTATTGCTGTAGATAAACCTTTTGTTCCAACAAGCAAAGGGTACAAGCTGCAAATGTTGATGTGCTTCTCCAGTTTGTTCTAGAGCTAAAAAAAAAATAGAGAAGCATTTGCTACATTTCAAAATATAATAAACAACAATAATGATGATGATGATGATGATAATTATGATAATAATAATTATAATGATAATAATGATAATAATTATAATGATAATCATGATAATAATGATGATGATAATAATAACAATAACAACAATAGTAATAATAATAATAGTAATAATAATAATAATAATAATAATAATAATAATAATAATAATAGTAATAATAATAATAGTAATAATAATAATAATAATAATAATAATAATAATAATAATAATAATAATAATAATAATAATAATAATAATAATAATAATAATAATAATAATAATAATAATAATAATAATAATAATAATAATAATAATAATAATAATAATAATAATAATAATAATAATAATAATAATAATAATAAACTTTATTTGCTTATACACTTTTACAAGTTTCAAGCATCATCAATTTATATATAAATAGAACATATGATTAATTGATTATATGTATACAACATCTAATAGTGTGACATTGGTCGTACAACAATATTTGGATGAGAGGGGGGCAGTGTGACCTTGGATACAGGGAGCAGTTGTGTGTGTACTTGACCGTAATAATGATGGTAAAACACAAAAGAAAGGAGTCGAGAGCCTTCTCCATTTCTTGCTGAGCCAGTACATATGTGTTGTCGAATGATTGTATCATAATAGTCAAGAAATAAGAGACAGTGGAACTGGAGAAAGACTGAGAAAGATTATCAGAAGAACAATTGTGAATTGTAATAGCAGAGAAGACTATAAACTGTGTTAGCAAACAAAAAGGAAATTGTGCATTTGTAGTAAAATTTAGAGAACAATAAAGTGATAGGAAAGTAACAGTAATTTTGCATTTTGCGATTTTGTTTCAATATTTACAATTTTACTGTTCTGTTCCATACAGGAACTTTTGTTTTAAGAATCTGTTTAATTTCATTTCAAATGTGTTACCACTTGAGATGTTTGTATCATTTGGTAGCTAATTGCACAGTATTTTGCCCATCATAAGAAGATCTTTTTTGTGAGTTTTGTGGTAACATTATCTCTATTGTAATATTTGTTTTGTATCCTGGTACCATAAAACAGGCTAATTTCTGCCACCTTGGGTAACTTTGACCACTAGGTTGTTTAATATTACTTTATATTCTGTCATCCAGAATATTAATGGTGTAACCATTTCATAAGGTTTATTGAGCAGTCGATGGAGCGCATTGGAGCTTAACGGAGCAAAGATGTCTTCCATGCAACTTGGTGCTTAAAGTAGACATCAGTAGCAGGTGATATCGTTTCATCGATAAGTGTTGCTGTTTGGAAGAGTGAAAACAAACTTATACCTAGCTAAAACTTGAAGGTATAAGTGATTTCTGTTTCATGTAATTGATGAGTAAGTACCTCTAAATATATGTTATTTAAGACTTGCACAGATTAAACAGTTACTGTTTCATTGAATTAGTTCTTATTCATTGGTGTGAATTTTTAGCATAACTTCAGCCATGCCAAAATACCAAAGAAAAATTTCAGATGCTGCTCTTCACAGGATACAATACCAACTACATATATTGAAATAGTCCCTAAAATGTTTCTAAACCAACACCTCTGAAAAGGAACAAAATTGGACCCAATTAAAGATACTTAGACGAATCCAATACAGTACCACAGTAACTCACTTTACAGAAATGAACCCCAAAAAGCAAAATGAGAACTGTGAGGTGTCTTGGAGCGACTTGTTCACGGAATCTCTGAGATCTGCACACATGGGAGAGAAATAGACTAGAATAACTAAAAAAGTTGAATGTAAAGTCTGGAAAGGTTGTGTCACCATTTCAAGAGAAATGGATCCCGAAAAATACCCACTCTATGTTAGAAGAAGCAGATGTTTTGGTCTAGATTGAGTGTTTTTCTTCCACAGGTTCCAACATAAGTGATTTGAGATATGTCCCATCGATTGTTGATGAGACAATGCAGGAGGCTTCTAGTGCAGTTTTTTTATTGAGAAGAATCAGAGATTCTATGCTACAGAAATGTTTAATTCTGGGAACACATGAAATAAAATCGTTGAGAAAAAATTTGGGGAAACAATTCTTGCTTGTGTTTACAGAGGAGGATGTGTGCAACGTGCAGAAGAACCAGATTGTAAGAAAACTGCAATCATCCCTTCATATAGGACACAAAGGTTTATTTTCAGAAATATAACAGACAATTAAATCTTTTAAAATGAATCATGGACAGGCCTAAGAGATGACCAAACTAATAAATAAGTTTATTATAAAAACAGTTTTGGCATAAAATTAGTTTCTTGTATGATTAAGTTACAAAAAAAAATACAGTATCTAGTATTAAATTTCTTTACTTTTTTTAATGCAACTTTCATTCCGAAACAAGTACAGCATTGAACAATGCATTTCTGGTGGCCGAAGTAAACACAGGCTAGTTTAACTTTATTCCTCCACTATATCTTTTTTGTGGCCGAAGTTAGGCTGTTTTCTAGGAAACTTCGGCCACATTTCAATATTTTATATAAGAAATAATAGACATAACAATTATTTTCTATATGATATAGGACAACAGACATCAGCGAATCTTTTCAAATTTAATTAGGAATTTTAGTCAACATCTTCACACCAAAATAAGCAAGAACGTTTAAAAGAAATGGCCAAAGTTAGCCCGTTCTACGGTATGTATCAATATGTTCCAGCTGAGCTGCTCACCAGTGAGCAGTGGCATACTCGCCGCCTTGTGTGAGTAGGCCTGCAACATGCAGTGCAGCTCTGCTTTGCGGTAAGCTGGCGTTACGGCTCGGTTGATACTGGCGGAGACCTGCAACGGGGAATGAGTGGGGTCCTAGGACCTTCACCCAGTGGCTTATTGGCTATCATCCTCCGCTTCCAATTCCTCTACAGCCGTGCTCCGCGCAACGCTGCTGAGCACTTACGTTTACTCATACTCAAACTCGGAGATTTGGAACAGCCTCCTGGTATTATATATATAATATACAAGCTATCTTTAATCTGATAAGAGTATATCTTAACACAAACATAGCCGCTTGCTCTTAAAAGATTTGACTAATTGCTTAAAATCTACTGAATTCCCTTAATCCTGTGTAGCTATAAGGAAGTATGCAACAAAACAATTTCTGAAAACATTCAATTATAAATAGAAGAATAAGTGTTTGTAAGAATAGTTTGTACAAGAGTAAATAGAGAAAGTCATGTAAGCATAACATATAAGTGATACATGTAATCAATATTTTGACATACCTGACTTGCCATTGATGTCCTTGGCTTTGAGACCTCGAGCCTTGTGCAGAGTTAGGGTCAGGTCACTCTTGTTGGATTGGTACTGCAGCGAGACCAATAACTCTCCACATTGGTCCTTTGGTGGGATCTTCAGGGGTTTCCAGAAAGAGTGCGTTTGGGAAAAATCAATCTGCCAAATAATGACAGAGAAATGTTAGTGAAAGAATAATTTTAGAGGGAAAAATTTAGAATTAAATTAAATAATTTGTTTAGAAGGTTGCACGTTTTATCTATATACGACAATGGCTGCCTTCTTGCCACCTTCAACACCACTACCAAGACCAACCAGTCAGTTAAAGCTTGGCTATGGGCATGTAAAGATGTCCACTACATTGTCTCCCGCCAAATGTGAGTTACATAGTCTTATATTTCTACAGGTATAGGGATGCAGTAATGCAGTGGAGATCCTTCATAGAATGAATTGTGTGTATGGTGAGAACTTCAGAGTAACAGCTGGAAATTAAAGGCATATCAATACGTGAAAGAGACATTCATGGCGAAGGCGGTTAGGAAGGGAAGTGTACGATCACCCCCTCCCCCCGCCCCCCTCCCAATAGCGCAGACCTAGAGCTGTGTGACTTCCATATTTTCCTGTATATTAAAAAAGTGGGCGGGCGACAGCATTTATAATTCCAATGAGCTTAAGGATATTTGGAGACCTGGTTCAGGAGATAGGTAGTACAAGGACTGTTCCAGAAGTACCTGACTTGACGTATAGCTAGCGATTGTTGTTTCAAAAAAATTACTATGGTAAAAAGTATTTTATAAAGCTTGAGTTTGAAGTTTGACGATGCAAGGTTGTTTAGTATTTGTTTGGCAGCATCAATAGTAAAAGCTCTCAGCGAATTTGTAGACATGGATAAAACTGGTCATCGTTATGTAATGCAATGCTTCCATTTGAAAGGCTTTAGTCCGACTAATATTAAAGCTGAGCTAAATTCTACTCTGGGGAGTTTACTCCTTCGTTTACAACAGCAAAATAGTGGGTGGCAGAGCTTAAGTGAGGCCGTATGAGCTGCCACGTCAATCAAATGGAGTGACCACGCCAGAAATTGTAAACAAAATCCACAAAACTGGATCGAATGAAAGTGTGCAGGCTAACAGGCATTGCAGGCATTTCAAAGTGCTGTTCATCCCATGCTGACTGAAAATTTGGACATGAAATAGCTGTGCGCAAGATGGGTACCTACCACCTTTGCTCACAATGGAACAAAAATAGCATAGTGAGGCTGTTTCAGTCGAGTGTTCGGTGATGTTTCACTACAATAAAGCTGAGCTTTTGAGTCCATTCATTACCATGAATAAAACCGGGGTCTATCACTTCACACCTGAGACGAAGGGAAAGTGGATTGAGAAAGGAGAATCGGTTCCGAAGAAGTAGAAGGCAGTTCCATCTGCAGACAAAGTCATGGCGTCAGTTTCTTAGCATGCACGTAGGATAATTTTATTTTCATTGATTATCTTCAAAAAGGAAAAGCAATCAATGACGAGTATTATGTAAGTTTGTTGCAGCATTTAATGATAAGATCAAGCAAAATTGGCTGCATTTAGCAAAAAGGAAAGTTTTGTTTCATGAAGACAATGGACAGTTCAGATTTCCATTATCTCTATGGTCAAAATCAATGAATGAAAGTTCAAATCGCTTCCTCGTGCACCCGTTTGCCAAAATTAGCCACCTCTGAATATTTTCTGTTTCCAAACTTAAAGAAATGGTTTGGTGGTAAAAAATTTGTCAACAATGAAGAGGTGGTGAGCATCACTGGGAAAAGTGTGAGGTGAAAGGAGACTATGTAAAGAAATAAAGATATTTTTCCCAAAATTTCTGTGCCTTCTTTGCTAAGCCAGGTACTTCTGGGCCAGTTCTCGCAACTGTTTTTGCAGAGAGTATTCGAAAGCTGCTAAATAGCTACTACAAATGATTGAATCTTCATGATGATTATGCGAAAAGTGGCTTATAGGTGTAAAATTAAGAGATGCCTACACAATGGATTTTTTTTTATATTTGTATACCAGATTAAAATTAAAAATTTAGGAGTGACACAATAAAACGCAACGTCCCAGGAGCATTCCATGTTATATCACGTCAAAAAGTGATTAAATGTCAATGAAAACATTAATACCTTAGCAACATTTTGACATAGCTTTTTAAGATTTTGTACACACTGTGTTTTATATTCTAACATGTATAAGGTAAAGCAAATTCAAAGAAACCAGAAGAAAACAACATTTTTATTTTCACGGATACATTGGCTTAAAGGAGTAGACTTGCATATGGCATACCTGACAGAGGGGTATGAATACTTCTCCAATGGAATCATCTCTTGTGAAGCGGTCATAGTCAAAAACATGAAGATGCAAAACACGGCTCTGAAGTTTTTGTATTGAAAATCCTGTGGAAAAGAAAAAGAAAATTTAATACATCGTTTTGAATGTTTTCCTGGAGAATTATAGCTACACGGGTTGTTAGTAGTATAACTGGAGATATTTGCATTGATAACTTTAGACAGCCTAATGAACATTACATAAATGTTTAATTACGAATTATTAGTTTTAGTTAATAAGACTAGTATGTTTTTAGCTTGGTCAATAGCTTCAAGTAATTTTGGCACACACAACACATCCTCGTTTATTTTCCCCGGGAATGTGGAAGGCGTAAAGCAGGGTGGGCAGTGCTCGCACTAAACTAATACGTGGAGGAATCAGGGTTCTTGCATACTCAAATATTCATTACTTGTGTTATCTGCATCTTACACTTTCATACAGAAAGAAATGCAAAAGGGAGTTTAAATGTGTCTAATTGTGGATGGAGTGTTTAGCGTTGTATTTCCAGCGAATTTATCGCTTATTTTAATGTGTAACTGAGTTCAAATGCGGGGGCCAGTGCAACAGTGGTCTAACCCATCTTTTCTAAATATGGAGAAAAACTGAGTTAAGTTAAACACACCTGGCTCTTTTTAGGATAAGGGAAAGCTCATTTGAATCATATTGATTGTTCATTGATACTTTCGCAGCTTATTAAACCACAATGCAGTGATCAGTGCTAAAATATTTTTGATACATAACAGATTTTGTGGTGTGCTGCTAATCTTTTTTCGTTGAGGGAAAATATTAGGAGCTTCAATTTAATAGTAAGGAACGGGTTTTGGTCTGAACCATATAGTGGAAAAATAGTTCACTTGAAAACCTAACAGATGGCCTTAATATTGCAAATTGTGTATCGGGGAGGGTTAAACCACTGTTGCGCTGACCCCCTCTGTAACAGCTCTCTACAAGGCTAATGACCCCAGACTTCCTGGGCCAGCAAGTCAAGTATCACAGTATGAACAATGGAAGCAAAACAGATGGTCTTCGCCAGCGATATCCAACGTTTGCGAAAGAGGGGAGGCTGAATTTACCTCCTTCCACTATATGCGTGCGTTGCCATTATTTAACACTCGGACGTGCGTTGTGATGCAGTGGCGGTTGTACGTTGCGTTTGATATGAAAGCACTTTGAAATCTTATGCGATAAACGTCTGTTCATTAGTCACTTTGGTACTGCTTACGTTTAAGAAGTCTATATATATATATATATATATATATATATATATATATATATATATATATATATATATATATTTGGCGACAATGTCGAAGTGCATAGCCTTAGAGTATTTACCAAGCGACCTTCGCGTAACCTATTGCGATACAGACTTTTAGTATAGTTCAATTTGGAGAAACTCTGTTCACAAATACGTGTAGAGTTATACTCACTCTTATACAAACTATTCTTGCAAATGCTTATTTCTCTATCTACTTCATTTTAATCGACATAAGCACTTTCAGAAAGTATCTTATTGCTAATGTATGATGTGTATGATGAAAAACAATATCGAACAAATTCGACCAAAAGTTACACAACATTGTCTTCATTTTAAGTTGTATTTGAGAAATTTGCGTCGAATAGCTTCTGGACTGCGAGTCTCAGAATTGCGTAATTTTGCTAAATTACGGCAACTTTGACCTTGGAAAAATCTCGGAACCATTCATTTATCATAGCTACGATTTTGCAGAAGGTATTAACTTAACCTCTAAAGTAAGAACAAATTAGAAACTAAAAACTTCACTTATCTTAGTAATGTTGCACGTTCTTTTTGCACAAGCTTTGAGAATGAGTTGGAGACAACTTGAAACCCTGGGTCAGTTTGTGCAAAAAGAACGTGCAACATTACTAAGATAAGTGAAGTTTTTAGTTTCTAATTTGTTCTTACTTTAGAATCTTGTTGCTTCACTGTTAATAGCTTCAATTTTCCTTATTTAACTTAACATCTGTTTTAGATAATAGAAAATTACCCCCCCCCCCCACACACACACAGAAAAAAAAAAAAATTACAAGGTTTCCTGCTGTCGGACATGAAATGAAACAGCCCATATTGGAGTCATCCAGTTCACAAACATACAGCGCTGGAGCTCGATGGGCGGTCGTATTTATTACTACGTACAGCAAGTGAGAGAGTATTGCATTCCACCCAAAAATTCGATATCGATATTTTACAGTAAGTACCCTAAATAACAAAATATCAATTTTAGAAAAATGTCGATTTGTGTCTGTGAACCGGCTAACTCAAAAGCAAGAAGTCGTATAAATACCAAACTTGGTACTTAATAGGGGCGTAGCTTTGGGGGACGCTAGTACGCTGAGCGTTCCCTTATTTTTCTGTGTTTGTTTTATATTTATTTTGTTTTGTAATAGTTTTAATGCAGGACACATATCTTATACAATCATTTAGCACTGATTTTTTGGCAGATCATACTGTTGAGCAGCTATATTTAGCTAAAATAGCAAGCATAAAATTTTCAAGTCAATCCGTTCCGTTCTAAAACAGCGGTGTACGCTGAGACGAGAGTCACTGCTTGCGTGTGATATGGCTAGGACGGCCTCCCCGCAAACCCCTCACCTATCTCCTGCCTGCCCCTCTCACCTCCGCAAGTCCCTCACATATCCATCTGTATACGCTAGCATCCAGCTGTATGATATAGCGCGGTTCTGACTCCCGAGTATTGTTGAGGTAGTGTCAGTTGTGTTTGTTTGCAAATAAAATTGTTGTACATAAACTCAAAGTGCGTGTGATATTTACATCATAAGAATAAGTGATATAACACACCAGCTGTTTTCTCTCATTCATTTTTTTCGAATTTTGGGAAATGAGTTTGTTTATATGGCTTGTATTTTACATATGTTTGTTTTTTGATAGTTGTATATTTTTTATTAAATGCATTTAATATACATTTTAACGTATTACAGTTCAGAATGAAACATGTGTAGTATAAAAACTACAATAAGCACAAAACAGTAACGTTACTTTAATTTGATTTCTCATTGGTACTATGGCACTCTTAAGAAGTAATATTTAAAGGAAACAATGAAAAGCCTAAGTGTAAAGAGTTTAGTTTTCCGAGAATTCCCTAACCTTTTCTACTTCACAACCCAGGACCATCTCTTCACTTTCACTATGGTAAGGTTAAAAAAGGGTCATTTGCCAAGAATGCTAATCTATCCAGACCATCACTTCACTAATGAAAGAATGGCAACTTCCAAGAACGATAAACCGTGTTAATCATTACTTCAATATTCAAAATCGCTGGAACTTCGCGTTTTTCCCCTGCAAAATAAGGCAACTTCGCTTCAATCTGCACTCATCGCTAAAATTAGCTGAAACAATAGCATTGATTTAAATGATCAACATCACATAATTCGAAAACATAATGCAAAATCGTTTTAATATAATGCCTGTCGCCTTTATCGTTAATGCGAAAAAAGAGTGCCCCCGTCATAGTGTTCCCATATTTTTATTTCACGCTATGTCACTAGTATTTAAGCAGTGCCCCCCCAAAGATGCGAGACACAGTTTTTCGAGCATGGAACCCTTCACATGGAAGATTTTTCGAAAGTTTGTATTCTCTCAAAACTGCTTCTAACAATTACGATTAAAATAACGCATGTTTAAGATATTTTATTACAAATAAAATGATGTTTTAGATTACCAATTTAATGATAAGAAATGAAATGGAAATGAATGTGTATAAGCTATTATGTCTGGCACAAAATTTAATGAAGGGTGGCTCAGCACAACATCCAGTTAGAGGCTTGCTACGCCTTGTGGTGTTGTATGGTTAAACACACTGTGAAATCACGCTACCAAGCCGGTGATATATCATTTACACCCACAACATTTATTTGCATAACAGGAAATAGAGAATAGTAATGGTCAGCTATCAGACGCCACATAAGATAGAATAGCAAATTATATTCCTACAAAAGTTACATTAAGCGTTCTGTTTATCGAAAGCGGCATGTTCATTTTACGTGCTTGGTTTACAAATGACATTTGAAGTTTACTATAGATAACTGATTAACTAGAAAATAGCATTGATTACTGTCCAAATGAAATGTTTAAAAATCTGATGTGTTGCACTTACATAACTTTCTACTCTTATACTAACTATTCTTACAAACTCTTATTCTTCTGACTTCTTCATGTTAGTTGAGATAAACATTTGCAGAAATTATCTTATTGCTCGTTTTCTTGCACGTGCAGCGGGAATATGGGAATAAAGTAGGCCTTGAGCGATAGTAAAATCTTTTAAAGCTTTCAAATTCTGTTCTCGTTGCACGGTTAACACATAAACATATGGATAGTGACGTTCCATTTGACAGAAATAAAGTTCTACAGAACTTAAACAAATAACGAGGAATATCTCCGAAATGGTTCACTCTACAAAAAACATTATTTAGACATAAATTGTGTGTTTTAGCAAGATCTACATTTTTTGTAAAGTAAGATTTGCTCTATCTCTTACGGTTTACCAGTTATGCAAAAGCCATCCAGAGTAAATAGACTTCATGGGCTATAGCCAGAAAATCCAAGACACACATTTCATTTGTCATAAAAATATTTCAAACATATGGCATTTTATTAAAAATCGATCGAGCCATTTTCAAGAATATCAAAATTTTCGAAAAAGTTTCCATGTAAACGGTATCTTAGGGTGGAGCAATTTTTTTTTTCAAAATCTTCGTGTCGCATTCTTGAAAGACATTAAACTTAAATACCAACTTTGATTTTTAATCGACTTTACGTTTTTGAGTTATGTTGTCCACACACGAAACTTTTTCTAAAAATGCTTTTTTTGGGGGGGGGGGGATTTAGGGACCTCAAAACATATATTTCCGGTGAAATGTTGACATGGAATGTTTGGGCGAAATACAATACTTCCTCACTTTGCTGTACGTAGTAGAGAAAGTAAAAAGTCTTATTTAAGTATATAAGTTTAATACCACACGCTTTCTTAGTTGAAACAATTTACATAATTTCCTTTACTTTCCTTGATCAATATACTACCTAGATCATTTGCGTGCAGCAAATGATCTGTTTTCAATGTGTGACATAAGCTCACTAACTTACAGAGATAATCCATGTGCATGTTAGCAGACCAAAGTAATTACTGCACACAGGTGGGATAAAAATTTCCGCTGAACTTATTCACTACATTTCCATGGGGAATTCAAATAGATTTGAGCTCTCATTCCGGATTGAATACTGTGGAAACGCGGATTCAGATTGAACTGAATCCGTGGATCCGATTCTTTTAGAAGTGGGATCTGATCGAAACTTCGCTGCATGGAAACACCTACTGGATTCAAATCGATTTGAATCTGCCAGAGATACTTCCACTGTAGTCGTAGAACGCAGTACGGTCACTTTGTTTTCTTAGCTAAAGTGATGTAATAAAAAACAGCAAAGCCACTTTTGTTTCCATAATCTTGCAATATATTCTTCTAAAAGTATTTACTAACCTCAAAACCTACTTTTTATGATCAGAAACATTTTTTACAGCTTTGCCAACATAAACCTAGTGTCCAACATAAAGATTGACTTATTTATGCTTGAACCTTGCGTTCCTTACGCAAATTACGACAGATTTAGGGTTGAGCCGCAAAGCGTAGCTAGGATCTGTGAGGCTAAAATCCTAATGATTCAGGGTCGCGAGAAAAATACTGGTGGGTATCAAATAACAGATCATATGCATACAAGAAATTACATTACAAGCGAGGAAGACGAAGCAAAATTAGTTAAAACTTCGCCAGTCTATTGGATTTCACTGCCTCAATTGGGTTGGCACTCGCTTCCGCGCATGGGTAATAGCGACAAGATGATGTAGTTTGTTGACAATATGGCATGATTTTGTCATAAAAGAAGCCGTCATAAAAAGGATGGCACTTCACCTCGAGACTTCGAGCAGGGAACATCTCTTCTAGAGATGGGAAGACGACAGACCAGAAGAACAAAACTGAGGAGCTAGTCATCGTCACCGCGGCTGGCCAGTCCACAACATGAAGTCGCTGTAGAACCAGAGGATCCCACTCACGACACTGCAGTACTCTTAGGGCTGTGATAGTGGGCGTTCCGCAGGTGCTGAGTCATACCTACCAAACTGGACCTATGTTTCCTGGCAACAGCAAAGGAGCTGAACAGGAGGATGAACATGGCGGACGAGCTTCTCCTGTCAATCTGAAGGCTCGTCAAGGAAGAGGTGGCAGCTCTTCGGACGATGCTGGAGGAGGCACCAGGGACAGGAGTAGGCACCCGTGAGGTACCAGTAAAATCCCAAACACTCCTTTCTAACCTACGCCCATGCTTCCTTCATGTTACCAACTATACTTTCCAAGGGCGTAATCAGGGCCACGTTCATTGTAACTCTTTCACCTGGCTTAAGCCCTAGTGGTCGGGCAATATACCCGCTCCTTGAATCTGCAGGTACAATAGCGGTACTGCCGGACTTCCTCTCCTAAATTCTTACCGGTGGAGGTTTTTAGTGGGTGGTACCTTCGGGTGAAGCCCACAGCCCCCACTGTGCCTCCCAGCACAGTGGAACTCCATAAATGGATTTTTACCTCTACTTGTTTCAAACGTTACAATCACTACCAGTGATGGCACCAACTTTAAACTAAAATCCTACGGTGTTCTCATTTTCACTCACTTTTATGGCACTTAATAGACTAGGATAGATACGTTAGCTTTGGCGAATTTTCTTTACTCTTAGTGTTATACATAAATTTTGGCATTTTGCCTTCCTAGTCGACTAATTCGCAAAATAGAACGTAGGCGTACAACAGAATGTTTTGCTAATACTGTACATACAGAACTCACGGTAGTATTGTGATGTCGGCGGCGACCGCACGCCTCAAAGACTCCAGGACAAACTACCTCACACCACTGCCTGTCAATACGTGGCCCGACGGCAATGGAGCGGTCAGATAATAGACGATTATGAGTGCGTCAGAACAAGCCGTTTCCGGATTGTTCGAGGGACTTTCGACTGCCGGCTTATTTACGAGAGGTTCAAGAAAAGGTGAATTTTGAGAAAAATCCGTGCTGCGTCATAATCAAGTACCTTTCCATAGACATATTTAAAGTACCCCTTCCGTATTGCTCTTGCAAAGGTATCAATGATACCATGTCTGCCGAAGTAAAAACAGGAGATTTCATTTGAAAAAAAAAGCAGGAAAACACTAGATTTTTAACCTGCAATTTTGCTCAGTATATACATATTTATGACATTAACAACAATAATAATGTTGATGATGATAATAATAATAATAATAATAATAATAATAATAATAATAATAATAATAATAATAATAATAATAATAATAATAATAATAATAATAATAAATAATAAATAATAAATAATAAATAATAAATAATAATAATAATAATAATAATAATAATAATAATAATAATAATAATAATAATAATAATAATAATAATAATAATAATAATAATAATAATAATAATAATAATAATAATAATAATAATAATAATAATAATAATAATAATAATAATAATAATAATAATAATAATAATAATAATAATAATAATAATAATAATAATAATAATAATAATAATAATAATAATAATAATAATAATAATAATAATAATAATAATAATAATAATAATAATAATAATAATAATAATAATAATAATAATAATAATAATAATAATAATAATAATAATAATAATAATAATAATAAAATATTCGCTCCAAAATTCTTGCGCTGTAGAGTTAGCGCCGCATGGTATGTCCATTCTGTATCTATTAGTTGGAATTCTTCTGCTTTCACCAAATTAGGAAACCGAGAAGCAAGTAGTGTAATCAACTGAACTGTTTGGATTTTAGCTGGTTCTGACACTTCCAACATTGTAAGAAGAGGATCACTTAATGAAAAACGACTTAGTATGTGGCGATGATTCAATGTAAAAATCAACACAGCGTAATTTGAAAACTTGTACATATTTATCGGGCAGGGATAATTTTGTCAGAGATATTTGAAAGTTAGCACCAAAATACATGTTTTCCACAGGAAGAAATATTTTTGGATCCCTGTATTCAAGTTTATCTATTTCAGTGGGATTGAATTGTTCAGGTTAAACGTAGCAGTCAAGGATAGTTCGCAATGCAGAAACAACAGATGTGGTATACTGTTTATGTATACAAGTGATTATATTAATCTTTTGTTTTTATACACCAGGGAAATGCCTCGCCTGAAAATCTTTTTCGGAAGAGCGGATTATATGATGTTAAGGAAAATAGTAGTGTTTAAAATGGAAAATACATAAAAAGTAGGAGATTTTGAAGTGCGTTCAGCTTTTAGCAGTAGATCAGTAGATTTTCAAAAAAGCAGATCTCCTGGAAAATCAGTAGACCTGACAACTCTGTTTGGTATGGCTCGTTTTGTATACTTTTCCATGAAACTTTTAAGACATGGATTGTGTAATTTGTTAAATGGAATATTAGTCAGAATCATATGTTGCTTAAATCTGCAGAAAAGGCCAGATTGTGTGTTTGGATATGAGATAGAGGGCATAATTTCACCCAGTTCATAGGAACCGACCAAATGTACCTGCTGGCAATGTCGTTTACTACGATAATATTGTACATTTCTAAAACATTTGTTCCCATTAATAGTAAATTAATAGTAAAATATTGTGAACCAAATTCTTTAATATATTGTTGTATTTTCTCTTTGCGTGAGTTAGACATATTGTATTTCTGCATATAATCACACATGTACCTGTTACTGAGGCCAGAGAAAGCGACATGGAATCGGCACTTGAAGACAAGCAAGACAAGGTGCAATGTATATGCGCACAGACTGTACGGGGGGGGGGGGGGTAGGGATTGTAGCACAGCCTAATTTCTGTTCGTTCTGACAGCGTAAAAGAAACCCTCAGCCTAGTCATTACGAATAGTAAATTGTTACCGATAAACAGAAGGACTCTGTGTTTGTGATTCAACTGGAAGGAGAATAATGTGACAAGAAGAAAAGTTACCGGACTTTGTAATTTTGTCATAATGTTGTCAGTGGAATATGTCACACTGTTATTTGTCATAGTATTTCACCTTCGTGGAGCAACTGGTTGAGCATTAGCTTTTCATTGTGAGTTACGGCATGGCCTGAATTCTTAAAGGCGACGACAATAGGCCTACTGGCATGTAAAGAATTACTTGCGGACAGAATTCCAACACACTGCCGAGCTTATATGATCCTGGCAGTTGCTAGCATCAAATAAACTTTACGTAGTTGTTTGTTTGTAATTATTGTGACTGTTACACATGCTTTTGAGTCTTCATGTTTCTCTTTTCATAGAATAACACTTAATACAGCGTGGTTAAAAAATAAGGCGTATTCTTTTTGTAGCAGAGATATCCGAGAGAACTTACAACCCTTTCAATACGTTTTTTTACTTTCTCTACTGGTAAGTAGGGGAAGTATTGTATTCCACCCAAAAATTCGAAGTCGAGATTTCACCGGAAATACATGTTTTGAGGCCCCCTGAATCCAAAAAAAGCATTTTTAGAAAAAGGTCCGTGTGTGTGTCTGTGTGTCTGTGTGTCTGTCAGTCTGTCAGTCTGTGGACAGCATAGCTCAAAAACGAAAAGTCGGTTAAAAACCAAAGTTGGTATTTAAGTTTAATGTCGTTCAAGGATGTGACGAAGATTTTGAAGAAAATAGCCCCACCCTAAACTACCCTTTACATGGAAAATTTTTCGAAAATTTTGATTTTCTTGAAAATGGCTCTAACGATTTTGATTAAAATGTCATATGTTTGAGATATTTTTATGACAAATGAAATGTATATCTTGTGCTGATCGCACTTATTTTGTTTTATGGAGGCACCTCCTTTTGTTTCGCGACTCTTGTTTTCCCCGCTGGGTTGCGCTAGTGTTTTTTCTATGGGTTTCCTCTCGGTCTGACGGTTGTAGAGACAGTCAGTCGGAGTGCTCCTTTCTCGGCGTGCAGGGTAAGTTGTTTGGTTTTAACTAGGGCTCAGGCCGTGAAATACAGATTGGTTTTCAGACCGTTACTTGCCTGGGAGGTGCTTCTAATGCGGACGAATTAAATGTAATCTTGTAACAAGTAATTCTTGTAACCCGTAGGATATCCACGCGAAACATTTAGGCATTTTCAGATAGGCTTGAAGACTGCCCAACTCCTCGCTTTGAGAGGGAGTTGAATGGGGTTATGTAAATTGGTTTTGTTTTCACCTGTATTTCTGTTGTGTTTCGGCTTCCATTTCTGTTTAAAGGTTTGCTATACCGATTAATCATTCCTGTTAACAAATGTATAATTTATTGATCCATAAATGTTATAGTTCTTGAAATTTTTAGTGCTCTCTTCTCTTCAGTTCCTTCCCCCCCCCCCTTTCACGATTGTACCTATGCCCCTATGGTGCAATTAATGGTAGCAGAGCATGGTTGTCTTATGGTCGAGTGGGGCAGTTAAATTGACCATTGGGTTATTGTTTTGATTAACCATGTCGAGTGACTTTCAGCTGTTGCGTAAGAACGAAATACTATTTGAGTTGGGGATTCGTGGACGTGAGGATTTGTCGTCGGCAGACGTTCCGGCCCTATTAGACGCACTTCGTAGCGTGAAGGATAACGATTATGTCGTGTTGCCGGACAAACATTTATTGGTAACTGAATCACCGTCATTATGTGAGGCCGCACGGTTGGAATTTGAAGAGTTGTTCTCCGAGTCGAGTATTGGCTCAGAGTTTTCGAAAGCGCAGGTGAGGCGTTTGACAGCCAGGATCTTGCATTATGTGCAGCGGATTGAATATTTCCAAAAATATTGTCCTAAGGTTAAGTTCGGGGTTGACTTAGCCGAGCTGAAGGGGCAGTTTAGGAGATATTTAGAAGTGCTTGCTCAGAAAGGGGATCGGGCCGAGTCGGCTACTGTCACACCAACTGTGACGTCTCAAATGTCGGCCTTTAAACCGCTAAAGTTACTTCATCCCTTACAACAGTTGGTTGAACCTTATCAAGTCTTTAAGGTTGTTGATGTTCTTACAGCTCTTGAATTTCTGAAGTTCCTGGTAAGAGCTAAGGATTGCGCTGAGTTATGCGAAGTTCCCGGTTTGCAGCTGCTTGAAGTAGTGATGTCAAAAGGGGGTGACGCGGTGCGCAGTATAATTGGGCGTATTAAGGGATGTGTTGATCCAGTCTCTGAATTACATGACAGTGTATTGAAGTGTTTCATTCCTCGTCGGGAGCTACATACATTAATTCAAGATCATTATTTGAAACCCCAGGGGTTAGGAGAGCCTTTCTTCGAGTACATTAGCAGGGTTAAGTTGTTTGCGCGTATACTACGGTTGCCAGATAGCGAACGGCAGATCTGTGACGTCATTATTACGGGGTTGACCCCGGAGGTACGTTCTCTTTTGGTATTTAGCTCTTGTCCTGCTACGTTTAAAGATTTAGAGGGGCTATTGCCGATCTTGGCAGAGTATGAGGCGTCAAATGCGGCACGAAACCGCGAATCATTGCAAGTGCCTCTGCATGGTGTTCGATTTGAGCCGCGGCAGACTAACCGAGGAGATTTGGCTCGAGATAGTTTTCGCTCACCAGGGTCTTGCTTTAGATGTGGTTCTCCTGAGCATTTGGTTAGACAATGCACGGTGGCCAGGAAGCGTGGTGGCGTTTTACTACCCGTGGGTGTAGACGGTCAAAGGCGCCAAGATTGACAACGAGCCCCTTGCGGAATTTCTGCCTGTTGTCGGATATTCCGTCGGATAATAGCCAAGCCCTTTAATTTGAAGCCGACAGTACAGGTGACTGTTGGGAAACGACAGTTAATCGCTCTCTTGGACTCGGGAAGTTCCTGCACTTTGGTACACGAGGAGTTTTATTATACCTATCTTGGTAAATTCTCGGCCAAACCGCGGCAGTGTAGCGTTGGGTGCGTGTCTGTAAATGGTCATAAATTTCAGGTGAATGCCAAGGTTCTGTTGACCATACGTATTTCGCGTTTTACGTGGAAACACTATTTCTATCTTCTGCCGGACCTGCCATTTCAACTGATTTTAGGCTCGGACTTTATGACTAGAGTCGGCCTAAGGCTTGATTTTCGGGATGGGGAAATCACCTTTGCATTTGCCCCTTCCGAACGAGTTGCATTTCAGTGCGGTCAAGTCATCAACAAACCACCTTTGGAGGAGAGTGGCGGGCTACGTCACCATATATGCGACGTCTGCAATGCTTTCCCCCATTTGACAGAAGAGCAGGGCCGTTCGCTGGAACAACTCTGTGCGAACCATGGGTCGTTGTTTGCTGACCGTTTAGGAGTAACAAATTTGGTGGAGTATGACATCCAACTAACAGACGACACCCCTGTGAAGTTACCACCCTATCGTGTCACCCCACCTAAAATGGCTATTCTTCGTAAAAAGATCGACGAAATGTTACGAAAGGGAGTCATCAGGCCGTCCACGTCTACTTATAGTAGTCCAGTATTTCTGGTCCCTAAGGGCGAGGACGATTTCAGGGTAGTGGTGGACTACCGGCACTTGAACGAAAAGATAAAGATCGAGGCCCAACCAATGCCACATCTAAATACGGCGGCGCATTATTTTGCGGGTGCCAAAGTATTTACTAGTTTGGATTTGAATAGCGCCTACTACCAAGTGCCCTTATCGGAGTCGTCTAAGCCACTAACGGCTTTTGCTGTCCCATGGAGACTTTATGAATTTCAACGAGTACCCTTCGGAATTGCTACTGGAGCTCAGGTGTTGTCGCGGTTATTAGACGAAATATTTTCGGACATCAAGTTTAAATATGTGTATCACTATCTAGATGACGTGGTTGTCTACTCGCCCGACTTTGAAACCCATTGCCAACATTTAGCGGAGGTCTTTGACCGGCTCGAGCGCGCAGGCCTTACCTTGTGCAAAGAGAAGTGTAACTTTGTTGCGGGACAGATTTCTTTCTTAGGTCATATTGTATCTCCGGCTGGGATAACGATTGATCCGGAGCGGACCAAAGTTCTACGTAACTTTCCTCCCCCTAAAACCGTAAAGGCATTGGCCAGGTACGTGGGCATGGTGAACTTTTTCAGCAAGTTTATTCCGCATTTTGCAGCGCGGGCGGAACCATTGAACCGTCTTCGGCGGAAGGGAACGCCGTTTTAAGTGGGGTGAGGAACAGCAGCAGGCCTTTGAAGACCTTAAACAGGCCATAATGAATCCCCCGGTGTTGGCTTTCCCTGATTTTTCACGTAGATTTATCCTTCAGACCGATGCAAGCAGGGGATCGGTGGCTGCTGTTTTACTCCAGGATTTTCCTATGGGGCGTAGGGTTATTGGGTATAGTTCACGTACCCTTACTCCAGCCGAGCGGAAGTATTCAGTTTACGAACTTGAAACTTTGGCTGTGGTATTTGGCTTAGAAAAATACCGCGAATATCTGGAGCATGTTGAGTTTACTCTTGAGTGCGATAACCAGGCGCTAACGTGGTCGTTGGCCTCACCGCGATCTACAGGCAGGTTAGCGCGTTGGGGCGTACGCATTTCAGCTTTTAAGTTTGTCCCGATACATATACGTAGTTCAGAAAATTGTGTGGCTGATGCCTTAACAAGAGTATTCGAAGAACCGAGAGAATGTAAATGCGGAAAGGAAAATGTTTTAGCCGTCTGTGAATTTTCGGAGTTGTTCGAGGGTTTGCACACACATCAGAGGAAAGATCCGGATCTGCAGGCCGTTATTGATCGGCTTGAGGCTGGCGAGGTTGTTACCCCTTATTGTTTGAAGGAGGGTGTTTTGATGACCCAGGCTACCTTCGACGGCAAGAACAAGGTTGTTTTGCCACGGGCCTTAATTTCCATGGTGTTTGAATATTTCCATTCATCTCCTGTAGGCGGCCATTTGGGAATAGCCAAGACCAAAGACAAGATTCGGGAATATTTTGTGTGGCCGGGCATGAATAAAGAAATTGCTTCCCGAGTTAGACAGTGTAAACTTTGTGCAATGGCGAAACCGGCGCAATGTACAGTATGGAAAGGTTTAGCATCGGAGGTGGCAAGTAGACCCCTGGAAAAATTATTTGTGGATTTTATCGGCCCTTTTCCTCGTTCAGTCCAGGGGAATACGTATGCATTAGTCGTAGTAGATTCGTTTAGTAAGTTTGTATGGATGTCGGCCCTACCGAAAGCGAACACACGAGGGGTAGTCAAGGTTCTCTCTTCAGTATTTGCGGCTTTTGGAGACCCTCGTTATTTGGTAACAGACAACGCCACTCAATTTACTTCTTTCCCCTTTAGAAATTTCTGTTTTAGTTGGGGCATTAAAACCATAACTACCACCCCTTATTACCCCCGTCCTTCCCATGCCGAAAGATTTAACAGGAACCTCAAATCAGCATTAATAGCCCTTCATCATGATAATCATACTAAGTGGGACACTAATTTGTCTCGGTTGCAGTTGGCGTTTAATTCGGCTCGACACGAATCACATGGCGTTACCCCTCATCAGCTTATGTTAGCCTATATACCTAACTCTCCGCTGTTTAACCTTTGGCGTTTGGACGATTTGCTTCCCCAGAATATTACTCGCGAGGAAATATGTAGGCCGCTTTACGGAATTTGAAGAAGTCACTTGCCCAGGTAAAGAAGCGGTATGATGAAAATAAACGGCCTTCACCTTATGCCGTTGGCCAGAAAGTACTGTGTAAGCTGTACACTCAATCTTCTAAGCAAAATGCTTATGCAGCGAAGTTGGCTCCTAGATACGTAGGGCCGTACGAGATTATAAGTATCTTCAAAAATGTTTCTGTGCGCTTAAGGGACCTCCGCACGGGCCAAGAAAGGAGAGCTCACGTCTCACAATTGAAACCCTTCCAGTAGTTTGGTATCTGTTTTCCGTATGTGTATGGGTTTCCTTTGTTTACTCCTGTATGTTTATGCTGTGAATAAAGTGTTTTGTTTGGAATGTGGGTGTTTGTTTGTGCTGGAGCGTGCCATGTGTGCGCCGGGCTGTATACCTCTACGGCGCCCCTGTAGTTAGTTTCTGCCGGGCGTGTGGAGTCGGCATTGTGTAGATTTGTTTTCGTGTGTCTTTGTATGGAAGCGGTGTGAGGTGTTTGGTGTGGTATGTTTGGGGTGTATTTGTGGGATGTTTGCTGCGTCCTTGCGGTGTGTGTCTTGTGTAGTAATTATGTGTATTTCCTGTTTGTACTCTTGTGTTGTCTGGCCAGTAGGGATTTTGTTTTATGCGCATTTATTTATACAAGGCCTTGTTTATTTTGTTTAACTTGTATATATATATTGTTTAGCCTGTTTTAAATTGTCATTTGGAAGAAATTATATTTAATGTTATTCAAGTTCGTTTAAATTGTTCTTATATTGTTATCTTCATTAAACAGTTTATGGTATGTTATCACGCTTGTTGATTATAAATTGATTCAAATTTTTTAATTTTCTGCTATTTATGTATTTGATGTCATCCACAGTTCTGTAAAAAACTGTCATTCATTCGGTTTGATCTACCCCGAGATGTTATTTTGGGGCAGCAGCCTATTTGAAGCCTACGTTTTGTTCCCTTTCTGTT
The DNA here is from genome assembly GCA_030765045.1 of Tenodera sinensis. NCBI lineage: Eukaryota > Metazoa > Arthropoda > Insecta > Mantodea > Mantidae > Tenodera > Tenodera sinensis. Next base: position 78,904,624 of record CM060969.1, on the reverse strand, counting down.
GGGTTTGTTCCGTGTTACAGCCTCGCCAGGTACTGTTCGTAACCTGTCCGGAAAGCACCTAACCACCGCAGTTTGGCATTGTGTAATGTTAAGCCTGGCTGTTACCATCTATATGGAGTGTTACTGCAGCAGTAAGGTCCGCAATGGAGATTTCTGGAGGCCAGGGAGGTGACGATGGAATATGAAGGGGCTTGTGTGTGGCCCACGTTTTGGGTTTTGGACTTTCTCAACGCCTGATTGCAACGAGAGGGCATCCACAGGCTCAAACCCAGAATTTGTTAATTTCTCTGGAACAACGAGGGATCAGTACGCCCAACGAGCTGTGCATCGTCTCTCCCGTCCCGGAAAAACAGAATTGTGCCCTCTGATGTGACAGTGGCCAGTGATTTGTAGTGACAGTGTTTGGTGCCAGTGCTTTCACAGTGACCTGTACAATGACCGGGCGGTGTAAGGTGTGTCCTTCCTAATATGATACTTCTCATACAATATCAGTCTGTTCCTTTCCAGAATGGCGAGCGCCTGTTGTCAGATGGGGGCGGGAGTATTGCGCTGATCGCACTTATTTTGTTTTATGGAGGCACCTCCTTTTGTTTCGCGACTCTTGTTTTCCCCGCTGGGTTGCGCTAGTGTTTTTTCTATGGGTTTCCTCTCGGTCTGACGGTTGTAGAGACAGTCAGTCGGAGTGCTCCTTTCTCGGCGTGCAGGGTAAGTTGTTTGGTTTTAACTAGGGCTCAGGCCGTGAAATACAGATTGGTTTTCAGACCGTTACTTGCCTGGAAGGTGCTTCTAATGCGGACGAATTAAATGTAATCTTGTAACAAGTAATTCTTGTAACCCGTAGGATATCCACGCGAAACATTTAGGCATTTTCAGATAGGCTTGAAGACTGCCCAACTCCTCGCTTTGAGAGGGAGTTGAATGGGGTTATGTAAATTGGTTTTGTTTTCACCTGTATTTCTGTTGTGTTTCGGCTTCCATTTCTGTTTAAAGGTTTGCTATACCGATTAATCATTCCTGTTAACAAATGTATAATTTATTGATCCATAAATGTTATAGTTCTTGAAATTTTTAGTGCTCTCTTCTCTTCAGTTCCTTCCCCCCCCCCCCCCCCTTTCACGATTGTACCTACGCCCCTATGGTGCAATCTTGAATTTTCTGGCTATAGCCCCTGTAGTCGTATTTACTCTGGACGACTTTTGCATAACTGGTAAACCGTTAGAGATAGACCAAATTATACTATACAAAAAATGTAAAAATGTAGATCTTGCTAAAATACACAATTTATGTCTCAATAAATTTTCTTGTAGGGTGAACCATTTCGGAGATATACCTTGTTATGTGTGTGAGTTTCGGAAAACTTGGAATTTTCGTGAAATGGGTCATCGTTGTTCATTTTTTTATATGTTACGTGTACAAAGAGAACGGAATCTCAAAGCTTTAAAAGATTTGACTATCGCACAAAGCCTACTGTATTCCAATATTCCCCTTGCACCTACAAGGAAATAAGCAATAAGATAATTTGTACAAATGTTTATTTTAACTAACACGAAGAAGATATAGGAATAAGAGTTTGTAAGAATGGTTAGTACAAGAGTAGAGAAAGTCATGTGAGTGCAACACATCAGATTTTTTTAAATAGATCCAAAGTATTTAATTTTAGGCAGGTCTTGAAGGCTGCGAAACCGACTGGGAGAGCTCGGGGCACTGACCATGTCCCACTCTTTAATACTACACCCCACGCCTTTAGTGGACAGAGGTGGGGGACGCAGCGGCCTGGCGGTAAGCCTAGGCCCACGAAGGGATGTTGCGGTAGGGGGTGGGTTCTTTTATTTTAGGAGACTCTGTACAAACTATCCTTAATTCTGTATCCAAGTTAGCAAATTTAAAATTCCTCGACAAATTAAATGTTCTCGGTAGCCTTAATTTCGGACAAATTTGAATCTAATCTGAATTTGAAATATGTCGGAAAATGGCTCTCAGAACTTATGAAGCATTGGAAGTACGTTCGTACATGTGGCGGTTTGTCTAAAGATCTAAATTTGTAAGAAGCTCTTCAATAAACCATCCTTGGCCGGGCCGGCGTAGCCATGGTCGCTAGAGCGTATGTCTTTGGCGCTCCGCCGCGCACAGGGTTGTGGGTTCGAGATCCACATTGGACATGGGTTTTAGTGTGTGTGTGGTGTGTGTGTGTGTGTGGTGTGTGTGTGTGGTGTGTGGTGTGTGTTGTGTGTGTGTGGTGTGTGTGTGGTGTGTGTGGTGTGTGTGTGGTGTGTGTGGTGTGTGTGTGGTGTGTGTGGTGTGTGTGTGGTGTGTGTGTGTGGTGTGTGTGTGGTGTGTATGTGGTGTGTGAGTGGTGTGTGTGGGGTGTGTGTGGTGTGTGTGTGGTGTGTGTGTGGTGTGTGTGTGGTGTGTGTGGTGTGTGTGTGTGTGTGGTGTGTGTGTGGTGGGTGTGTGTGGTGTGTGTGGTGTGTGTGTGGTGTGTGTGGTGTGTGTGTGGTGTGTGTGTGTGTGTGGTGTGTGTGTGGTGTGTGTGGTGTGTGTGGTGTGTGTGGTGTGTGTGGTGTGTGTGTGGTGTGTGGCGTGTGTGTGTGGACATATGCGAAAGAGTAAATTTGAACTACGTATGTGCAAAGTTTTGTCAGAACGTAAAGCTTTAGGATTATTTCTATATACATATATTTGTTTTATCTTGTACCGAATGTATGGAATGAAGGGGAGTGATAGACAGGATGCGTGGTAGATGAGAAACCACACCAGTATTAGCCAGGGAAAACCACGGAATACCCAAGGTTAATGTGGGAATCAAACCCGTAACCTCCCAGATGCGAGCCTTACACATTATAGCCGGGCATCCCGCTCGGTGATCTGACAACAAATGTTACCCGAGCTAAGCATTGTTATTAAGCCTTCTATTTATACACGTTTGCCATTTGAACCGAGTATACTGATGTTCATTGTCGTGTAGTTTTAGTGTGCTTAGCCAGTACAATTTATAGTACCATCGGGGACTATCTTTATGGGTTGCAGATTACAACGGAATGTGTGTTTCAATTGTTAATTTTCGTAATCAGATTATTTCATTAAAATAATAATTAGATGTGACAAAACATTTAATAATTTGTATTAGAGGCTAAACAGTTGCTTTGCATAACAGTTACGAAATATTTTTATGAATTGCTATATATAATGCTCCTAACACGGTTGTATGACCTTCGTAGCGCAGTTGGTAGTGCGTTTGCCTCTGGCGCGGAGGACCTGGGTTCGATTCCCGGTACCAGCATGGGGATTCCCCCCCCCCGGCAGGTTTGGAATGGGGTGCACTCAGCCTCCTTAAGTCCCGGGGGGCCAACTGAGGAGCTTCTTGATAGAGAAGTAGCGGCCCTAGGTTGAGAAGGCCGCACAACTGGCCGGGAGGGCTCGGGGCGTTGACCACGTCCCACCCTTTAGTACTGCACCCCACCAGTGATGCCTGTAGTATGCAGAGGTGGGGGACGCAGTGGCTGGGTTACAAGCCTTGGCCCTTCATGGGCCGTTGCCCTGGGGTTTACTTTTTTTACTTTTTCTACCAGAAGTAGCGGAAGTATTGTATTCCACCCAAAAATTCGATGTCGAGATTTCACCGGAAATATATGTTTTGAGACCCCCTGAATCCAGAAAAAGCATTTTTAGAAAAAGGTTCGTGTGTGTGTGTGTGTGTGTGTGTGTGTGTGTGTGTGTGTGTGTGTGTCTCAGTCTATCAGTCTGCAGACAGCATAACTCAAAAACGAAAAGTAGGTTAAAAACCAAAGTTGGTATTTAAGTTTAATGTCTTTCAAGGATGCAACACGAAGATTTTGAAGAAAATAGCCCCACCCTAAAATACGCTTTACATGGAAAATTTTTCGAAAATTTTTATTTTTTTGAAAATGATTCTAACAGTTTTGATTAAAATGTCATATATTTGAGATATTTTTATGACAAATTAAATATATATCTTGAATTTTCTGGCTATAGCCCCTGTAGTATTTACTCTGGAGGACTTTTGCGTAACTGGTAAACCGTTAGAGATAGGCCAAAACATACTATACGAAAATGTAGATCTTGCTAAAATACACAATTTATGTCCAAATAAGTTTTCCTGTAGCGTGAAATATTTCGGAGATATTCTTTGTGATGTGTGTGAGTTTAGGAAAACTTCAAACTTTCGCGAAATGGAACATCGTTGTTCATTTTTTATGTTAAGTGTGCAAAGAGAACGGAATCTCAAAGCTTTAAAAGAATTGACTATCGCTCAAAGCCTACTGAATTCTAATATTCCCCTTGCACCTACAAGGAAATAAGCAATAAGATAATTTGTACGTATGTTTCTCTTAACTAACACGAAGAAGATATAGGAATAAGAGTTTGTAAGAATGTTTAGTACAAGAGCAGAGAAAGTTATGTGAGTTCAAAACCAGATTTTTTTTAACAAGGTTGTATGCACTAGCGCGGTGAGACATTTTTGAGTAAACATTTTTATTTTGTCTACCACGTGTATAGTAGGTACAAAAGGTAGTGCATTCCACCCAAAAATTCGATACGGAGATTTCACTTTAAATACACGTTTTGATGTCCCTGAATAATAATCACGCGCGCTATTATTTGCTAAGTCAGGGGATTTCAATAATTTTTTAATGTTCTTTGAAGTCATGTACAATTCAAGTGAAGGAACATCCTAAGTCGTCATGCCGAACTGCGTTGCGCACGGCATCTGTTTTGTGTGGTCTGAATCCTTTTAGTCTGACTAGCGGAAGCAGATTTCCAGATTGAGCAGCCATATGGCCAAATTGGACGAATTACTGATGTGCATATAAGGCGCTTATATTGTACTGCAAGTGATGATCTTTCTTTGGATATGTTTTAGTTGATGAATTCTGTTGCGGCATCCAGAGGCTCCAGAGGCAGTTCGAGTCGAGTGGGGAAGCTTATTCCCCCCACCCGAAGTGTCTTTACCGCAGTACCTAGCCGTTATACGGCTTTACCTGCGCGATAGTATGGTGTTTTGGTCTACAGGGATTTATTCTCTGGGAATGTTTGGGATCAGGGGTATTTTAGGGACAAGATGGATGATGGTAGGGATTGGTCCATGAACGGGCACTGCCCATACATGCTGATTGGCTGGTTAGTCAATCAGGTGACGCGCTAATCTCCTCCTGGTTCTGGCCGTCAGTCACTCACTGAGAGGTGATCTGAGTTAGGCGTTTTACTCTGTTTTAAGTACAGATATTCATTTTGCCTTTCCCATCTTCGAAAATTAGACCGTTGGACTTAAGATGTCCTTCGGCAATTTTTTAGATGGTAGTCGGCGAGGCTCTCTCTGGTCATATTGTCCCAGAGTGTTCACCAGTGGATTAGGGTGGTTCTGGAGTTTGTTGTACATTGTTCGAGCGCGGGTTTTAATCACGTCGACAATGTACGGGATGCCGGAATGTTCGTGAAGGATGTGGGCAGGAAATCTCCAACCAGTGTCATAGATCATCCTTAATGCCCGATTCTGCAACGTCTGGAGTCTGATGAAGGTGGACTTTGCCACCACTCCCCAGATCTCGCATCCGTACAGGACCAGAGGCGGGATGATCGCACGATACAGCTGGAGTTTCAGGCGAATGGGCATGGTTTTGGAGCTGAGGATGGGATACAACTGCCGTAGGGCTGCGTGACCTTGTAGTACTTTGCCCCTGACGTGATGCCTATACGTTAGCCGCCGGTCCAACGTGACCCCGAGATACTTCGCCGTAGTGACCCAGGGGATCCGACGGCGCCGAAGCACGAGGTCCTGCGGGAGCCGGTTTGCCAGCGTGTTGGCCAGGAGAATCGCAGAGCTTTTCTCCGGGTTGATAGACATGCGCCAGTTCTCGCACCATCTACTGATGGCACAGAGGTGGGCTTGTACTTGACGGTAGCTGTAGCGCGGGTTCTTGTTTGCTGCGAAGATCATGAGATCGTCCGCATACTGACAGATGTGAGTGTTGGGGTGCGTGGGGAGATCGGCTATGTAAGCATTAAAGAGTGCCGGTGACAGTACACTGCCCTCGGGAACTCCTGCGCCAATGGGCCTTTCTCGGGAAAATGAACCCTCCACCTTCACTCGGAAGCTACGTTCCTGTAGGAAACTAGCCACCAAGTAAATATATGGAGGGGGGATTTCGTGCTGTATGAGCTTGTAGATAAGCCCTTCGTGCCAGGTGGTAGAGAACGCCTTTTCCACGTCAAGGAACACTGCCACCGTTTTGGTCCTTTCCTGGTAAGCCAGGGAGGCCTTTTCGGCTACTCGCAGTAGTTGCTCGGTTGTGGAATGGTCAGAACGAAAACCAAACTGATGTTCCGGTAGGAGGCCTTTTTCCTCTAAAAGAGGTCGAAGGCGGGTCAGGAACAGTTTCTCGAAAACTTTCGAGATAACTGGTAGGAGGCTGATGGAACGGTAGCTAGAAGGAAAGATCGGATTCTTGCCCGGCTTCAACACGCATACCACACGCGCCCTCTTCCAGTCTTCCGGAAAATGGCGCATGCTTAGGCACGCGTTGTAGATCCGAGTCAAGTGCATCACGGCTCTAAAGGGAAGGTGCTGGAGCATTTCCGCTGTTACCCGGTCCTGCCCAGGAGCTTTTCTAGGTTTTAGGTGTTGGATGGTGTTAGTTACCTCGCGAGGGGTAACTATCGGGATGTGGAAATCCTCGTGGCCCGCAGGTCCAACTTCTAAGAAGTCTTCTACTGCTTGCTCCACGAGGTCAGTATGATCGTCGTTCTGAGGGTCGACTCTAGGCTGGAATTGAGTTTCCAAATAGTCTGCTAGCGCCTTTGCTTTTTCCCTCGGTTCAAAGACAAGTCTTCCCCGAGGGCTATGCACAGGGTGCTGGTGTACAGTTTTATCTTTCCTCAAGCCTCGGACGATGCGCCATGGTTTCCTCTCCTGGAGGTTTACATGTCACAACGTGTTTTCCCAAGCTGCTTGCCTATATTTTCTTAGGAGTCGTCTCACCAGGGATTTGAACCTCTGGTGTATTACTCCTATCCTAGGGTGACGGAATCTCTGCCATAGCCTTCTAACAGCGTTTTTCGCTTGTTGAGGCGTTTCAGTGGAACAGGGATAGCTGTAGGGTTTGGTGCGTCGGTAGGAATGCGGTGCGTATGAGCACGCACCGCATTTAGGACAGAGGTTGAGAACCCCGTGGCTGCCTCCTCGAGAGCCTCTATCGAGTCTATTCGAGGACATGCTTCCACGGAGTTGTGGAGGGCTAGGACGGCTGCATCCCACTCGAATTCCTCAACCCAATCAGGCACTCCCAGCGCAGTTAGATTAACGTCTGAGTCGACCACAACAGGGTTGTGATCAGAATCCAGAGCGTTAATCACCGAGAGATCCAGGTGAAATGGAATGTTCTTTGTGACAATGAAGTCTATGACATCCGCGGCGCCGCGTGCCGGGTAGTATGTTGGACCTCTCGGCCCGTGTGCATGCAGGGCGGGGTTCCCACTAATGAGACGGCACAGTCCCCGACCCTTCACGTTCTGGGTGCGGCTGTGCCAGCTTGGGTGTTTGGCGTTGAAGTCGCCTGCGATGCAAACTCTTTGGTGTAGGTTTAGGAGTGCCGTGATGTCCGCTATGGTAGGGCTCAATGGTGACCTTCGTGTTATACAAATGAGTCACCTGGTCGATTTTTGGGGTTCCCTCCCCCTGTTTTTCAACTACCACTAAAAATAGTGGTAGGGGTACCTTGGTGGGTTTCCCCTGTTTTTCCTTTGTGGTGGTTAGTTGCACCACGGACCTCGGTTTGATTCCGTGTTCGTCCTGTAGGCCGTCACAGATATCCTGGGGGTCTGTCTCCGAATCAAGACCCCTGACCACTCTGCGAACCACGTGGGTACGCTGAAGTGAGTAAGTGTGGAATTTAATTCCACACTCCTTCAGCACCCCCCTCGCGGCCGTGTGGTCGTCAGAGGTGGTGGTTCTGATGATAACCCGCCCTGGATGCCGGGTTGCCTGGAAAGTGGCCTTTAACCGCCGTCTCAGTTCCTTCATAGCCTTTATGTGGTTCGGGAACGGATCGGACACAATCGGAGGGATTCTATCCTCCTTTTGTGGGGCCTGGTTTGGGGCGAGCGCTGCAGTTGCAGATGATGGTGAAGGGGGAGTCCCTTCCGGCTTTGAACCGGAAGATCTCCTCCTACGGCTCTGCACTACAACGAAGCCGTCGTCATCCGGCGTTGTAGGTGCTGGGACAGGGGTCATAGGTACTGGTGGTGGTGTGACAGGGACTGCTGTCCCTTGGTTCACAAGACCAATAGCCTTTTTGGCCTTCGGCCTGTTCTTGGCCCTGAGGAGCGTCTTGGCTTTCACCTTGACGATATTCACCCTTGGACCATGGGAAGGGTTCTGGGTAGAGGTAGTTGCGGTACCTATTGCGTCAGGTCTTACCTTGGCGTTGGTACTCGGCATGTCTCTAGTCATTGCAGGTGCCATCCGGCATCCCACAGAGGGTTTAACGCCTTGCGGCATTTAGTCAATATGGCGATTATATGCGAATTTCTCGTGAGCTTAGAATCAAGTGTGGGGTTACCAGATCACCCGTTTTTCAGACCCTTCCCCGACCCCCCGTTCAGTTTTCGAATATTTTGCGAAAACACCCATTTTTTGGTTAGCAGTAAAATTATATTATTTGTTTATCACTTCAATTCATTCTGAAAATGAATTCAGACGCTGCGCCTTTAGCAATTACTTTGTGTGCACTCTAGTGAGTCTTTGCTGAACTCTGCTTAAAGTTTACCGCATCTGTACGCCGCACCACTTTCTCTTCTGTCTTTGCGTACTGTCAAGGTAAGCAGAATAGAAAGAAGGTAGGCCACTCCGGCACAATTGCTGCCATTGGTTATAAGCAACCTACGTCACATGGAGGTTGGAGAGCACTCGCAGTTCAGATAGCAATTGAAAGTGAGCGCTTTAAACCCGTTTTAACATATACCATTTAAAGTATTGACTGACAGTGCCATTGCGTAAACACTTAAGCAATAATTAATAAAGTGTAACAAAATGCAATGATATGTGGTATAAAAGATACCTTAACTGAAATCACATTAGAAACTTTCGGCAACACATTCTACTAATTACAAACAAATTTTACTGACGATTATCAAATGTACAACAACCCATATATCATATATCAATATTGATGCGGAAAACAATGGAGTTTTTAACAGTGAAAATATTTTTTTTTTTTTTTTAAATACCTCAGGAGCTGCAATTGGCCCTTAATGAGACATATTCATATATTACTTTCAGTAAAGATGTCCAAATAAACAATTACGTTTTGACATTACATACATTTTCTTTAGTTTGGCTGGTGTTTGTGCTGTTTTCTGAGCTCGAACCCGGGAGTGTGTTACCATGCCAGTTGAGATTCAGGAAACACGGCGCCGCATCGGCACGTAAAATGTGTCTTGCAGGAAATCCGAGTAATTCATTTCTTAAGTCGCGTTGATAGTCCTCAGGACGAAAATGCACGGAGCACTCTAGGGTATTGTCCGCGTTGAACTTATCGCTCCGCTTACATCGAGATATCCATGTACCTACGCCTTACTTTGTCATCTTTTGGTAATCTGTGATACATTATTCCGGAAGTTTTTGTTCCTATATTGCAACACTGAGCAACAGCACAGTTAAGCTTGCTTTTCGAAACATTCAGTTTTATCATAATGCACACACTCGTATTTCCAAATAGCATTAACTAAAACTAACTACATACTAGGTGTTTAGTTTTAGTTTAGTTTATTAAGAAAGTATTGACCTGGTGCCGGTACATTCGGCCCGGCTTACAGGCTATAAATTACATTTATATATATGATTAACTTTGTTCCTATTTACATGATTTTTTATGTATATAAAACCATACGGTGACCATCATTAGGTCCCCGAGAATAGTTTATAATTGTCTTTTTTAGGGTTCTATTTCTTCTTTGTGTTATATACATATGTACATATTTACACTATTTACACTCACGCATTCACCCACGCACACACTCATGCACACACACACATACAGGCACACACACTCATCTTCACTGGGCACACTAGAAATATGCGTCCCAGCTCGCGCACAGCACTATTTACACTATATACACATGTCCCGCGGTGGCAGCTCCTGAATGTTTTCCGAGGCAAGGGCCTCTGCCGGAACATGAATGTGGTCTAGGAACGAGGTTGCGTGGACGCGCATTAGTCGACGAGCCGAGCTGCTTCTAGAACATTTTTATCCTGGCATGCTTGCGGTGCTTCGGCTCGCCTTTGCCAATGTTGGCGATCACGTCATTTTCGTGGTTCCTAATGCGTGTCCACGCCGCCATTGCTCTTTTTTCTATTGCCTCCGGGATGAATGGGATCCTCGATAACAGCATTGTTTATAAATGCCCTGGAGCGCGTAATTGGGACACTTTATTGGCCAGTATAGTGAATCACAAATATATTATTTAAAATGTAGTTCTGGGATTCGTCGAAATAATTGCATAGTCGTGAATTCAAGATGTCTTATATAAATTATAAATTTTCTGTCTTAGAAATTAGTGCGCTAACACGTACTACAAAATGTTTCTCATAGGCCAACTCGGCACGTTTTATTATACTAGTTCGTGCTATTTTAAATACGGGACAGGACGACTCAAACCCTTTTAAGTGAACAGAGAGATAAAAGGAAGCGAAATACAATGACCTTTGTTTTCTCAAAGAGCCTTATCTCACCGCCTTATCCCAAACCGTACTAAAATTCAGGTATAACATGAACAAAAGGCCAATGAGCCTTCCTGTATAGCTATGCAGTGCGTCTTTCACATTCGGGAAATAGGGACAATATTTTCTTTCCCATTTTAAAGAAAAGGAGCAATAGGCCCGTGCTGGAATAAAATTGCAATTATACAATACGATGATTTGTTTTGTTGTTTTGTAGTGTTTAATGCCCGCTTTTGCTACATACGGCACCACAGGCGGTGACAAAAAAAATAAAAATAAAAATCTGCCTACTGGACCCCGGCACCTAATTTCTTAAACCGGGGTCAGTATTCAGATCTTTATTATTTTATTACATATATAAAACAAATATTCACTTCAAAAAATTTACAGATTAATAAAATGAAATAAAAATAAAATAATATAAATCACAAAATTTTAACATACTAAAACCACACCTCTTGTAACTAAAATTAAAAGGGGGAAAATTACCAAAATAAATTACAAAACATTCCATCTCATCCCAAATCATACCTATTCAAAACTTTTATAAATTTAATAAAAAATCCATAAACATTTTAAAAAATCACCTCTTTAATTACAAGCTCCTATAAGTTATAAAATAACTTATAAGAGCTCTATCTTTCAAAATAAAAATTTATAAAAAACAAATTTTAAATAAAACTATTATTGTTATCCAGTAATAAAATAAATAACCAATAACCAATTACCACTAAATCTAAAAATGTCAAAAATCCATAACAAAACAAAATATGACCGCCGGAATCCGGCTGCCATCTTGGCACTGGTATCCAGCACCAACTCACTCCTAACTTCCTTTACTCAACACTACAGCTCAAATACACTCATGTATAATTATTATATAAAATACAATAATCAAAAAAAATTAAACATAAACAAAATTACACATACTTGAAAGAATACACATAAACGTCATATAAAACAAACAATGCAAAATTTAAAATTTTCAGAACCTCAATTAAATAACTCAAAAATACAAACTATCTTCAAACCTCCAAAATAAACAACAAATCCTTCAAATTTCTCAATCTACTAAAGCCTCAAACCATTTAAGTTTATTTAATAAAATAAAATATAGCATTAAATTTAAATCAAATACTTATTAATATTTCAAATTCAGAATTAAATATTAAATATTAAGAAAAAACTTTAATCTCTAAATTTAGAAGGTATTTGAAACTTATTAAACTCCACACTACAGCACAAATATGCTCGTGCATAATTAATAAAATGTAAGACGTAATAATCAAGATGACGATTAAACGTAAAATTACACATATTTAAAATAATACACATAAAACATCATAAAACATAAACAATACAATATTTAAACATCTTCAAAACCTCATTTTGATAAAAATGTCTAAACGTTTCTTCACTGTCGATATTTATGTCTTACTGGTCATCTTGTATGTCAGATAGATCACTATGAATGTTATTTAGATGTTGTTGATTTTGTATCCTTTCGGATCGTATTATTGGTAGGTCCTGATGTTGAATATTTATTTGTCTTGGCAGAGTTTTGATCTCGATGGCAGATTTGCTGATGGTATTAGCCATTGTCTCTAGGTGGTGGAATAAATCCTTGTCCCTTAAGATATTCTAGATATGGTGTCCTTGTAATGGTGACCGATGTTCTTCTGTCAGGTGTGCATATTTTGGACATTCAAAGAAAACATGCTCAGGAGTGTCTTGGATGTTACATATATCACATAGGTATATCGGTTAATTGTTTATTAATTTTTAGCCAGTAGGTTCCATACGGTCCGTGCCCGGTTAGGAAATGTATTGTACCTTTTGTATAATTAAAACTTTTATACTTCTTTTGTTGCCGAAAATTGAGTAAGTTATCCTGCCTCCTGTCTCCTGACGGTGGCACTGACGATACATGGAATGAAGATGGAGCACCGGTGGAATGAGATGGCGGGGGAAACCGGAGAACCCAGAGGCCGCTTCGTACAGCACGAATCCCACATGCGTTGCCTGAGATCGAACCCGGGGTCGCTTTAGTGAGAAGCGAATGGTCTAACCACTCGGCTACGGCGCGGCCCAATACGTTGATATTACACTAATAAAGTAATTTGCAGTTAAATTACGTTATTTTACAACCGCAAATAAGATTTTCTCTAGTTTTGATCACTGTGGTCATCTATGAAAACGCGCAACATGTATAACTATAATTATTTACACTTGTTTGATGTATTAAAATATGCACAGCATATATTTAATTATAAAAATCTGATGTGCTATATGCAAATGATTTTCTTTGCTCACTCTTGCACAAAGCATTCTTACCAAGCCTTATCCTTCTATATATTCATGTTGACGGAGATAAACTTTCATGGCACATTATAAAGACACAGTAGGTGAAAGCGATAGGCAAACCTTCACCTCTCCCCTTCCCTCTCACTCTCTCACTGTCCGTTTCAAATATATTGGTATTTTAGAAAATGATAGCTGTCGTAATTGTGTTATTTATTTCATTTTCCTGTGCGTTGTATTTTCATATTGCTGAAAAACAGTGGCGTTCCAGTTATTTTTTACAAAAACAGCTCAGGCAATAAAATACTGTCTTAATAGGTAAAGAAGGCCAGTCTCACATTCTGTTTTCGTTTATTACATTATTAAAATGCCTTTTAGTAAGGGCTGAGTTGTAATTATAACCTAAATGTTGAAGAAAGTGAAAAAAGCATGTTGGAAGCTTTTAACAAAGTAATAACTGCACAATTATGTGGTACACTGTTCTTCCTTCTTCCTACAGATAATTTTCATTTCTGTTTGACGAAATATTGCCAAATGAGAACTTTGTTTTTCAATTAAAACGCCTGCGTTGACATTTCATGTTAGAAAACAAGGTAAGTAGAGCAGAGATACTAAGTACGATGGGGTTTGAATTATATTCTAAAATGTAAGCTGCACGTGTGAATATTGGTACTGCCCGCCATCCGCGTGACGTCATGAGCAGACAGAAGAGATTGCGCGGGAAGAGACCGTCCTGTAGAAAGAGTGGCACTGTGTTGAATACGCTGTGAACAAGAGAAGCTTCACCGTAAAGTTTTTGTTTCCAGTGAACGAAACCTACATATTCTTGTGGTAGCCTGGACTGACTAGTTTTGCCGGTATATCATATACAGATAAGGATGTCAAAAGATAATTATAAGTGCAAGCTTAAAATTAGTTACAAAACTGAATTTCCTTTTCTGCGCCAGGGGAGAACAGACATGGAAGTAGAATGCACACTATGCAAGTGAGTAATTTATTTTTATAACCGTATTGTTACTTATTCATATACCTATTTGATTATGCACTTTAAAACTGTTAATATCTAATATCATATTCTAAATATAACTGTTCAATCAGTTAATTTTCATTTTAAAATTCGCTTCGTACCGTTTCCGTATTTAAAATTCCGTTTCGTATTACCAACTTTTGTTTCGTGTACGGTGCACACGAGCCACTAAATTTAATCCTTTAAATTCAATTAAAAAACCTTTAAATGCTTCTACGGCAAAACTTTCACGAATACTGAATACTCGCTAACACTCAATTTATCAAACCGAATGCTACTTAAGCACGTGTAGCCAACTGCCAATATCGTTCATTTGCGATCAAGCGGCATCTTAAAATAATATATTCGTAGGTTTTTAAAAAACTAATGTGTTTAATAATACTGCATTTTCGTAATTCTCCAATCCTTTCTATTTTGCGATTAGTCATTTAATTTTCCTAAATCTGGTAATTCAGTCTTCGATTCTGTTTAGTTTGGGTTATGAATGTTCAGAATCAGCTGTGTCGTTTGGAACCTCAAATGACAGGAAGAAAGTAATATTTACGCTTTCATGCCCATTTCCATTAGGACCTTACGATTAAAGACATTAAAGGCCTTACATCCAGTGTGCTTAACAAACATCCATACAAATTTCACTGTTTGGGTCAGCTATTCAATCATGATGTAGCGTATAAACATACTCATTATGCGCGCGCGTTAATGCTGTATTCCTATAATTAATTAACTTTTTTTCCTTTAATTAACTTTTATTTAATTTTTTCTCAGGTTAATGAGTATAACTCAATTCTTATTGAGTTTCACGGTTGAAATTGTGACTTGTATATAAATTACTATTATAAACTAAGTACCTAATCTACCTAGGAGCTAAATAATTTTATAGTGACACTCACACTAAATAGATAAGTAGAATAGTCTTGCGTTAAAAGAAAGACAAGATTTCAAAACCTATTTTTGTTTCAGCTGCTATTTTTCCATCTCGCATGGAGGGCGTTCGGATATTTTAAATCATAATGTGACAAACAAACACAAAAAAGTAAAGCTGCCCAGGATAAAACTAGAAGTTTAACAAGTTTTTTCAAAAAACCATGTAGTGAAACTGATTTAAAAACTGCAGCAGCAGAAGCTGCAAATGACGAACGTGTCGTCCACGTAACGCCACCAGCACCAAGGTTTAAGCGGTGCTGAATCCAAGGCAGTAGCTTCGAAAAATTCCATGTAAAAATTCGCAATAACCGGACTGAGAGGACTTCCCATTGCTACACCGTCTGTCTGTTCATAGTATTCGTGGTTCCACTGGAAATACGTAGTCGTGAGGACGTGGTGGAAAAGCATCGTAATGTCTTCTGGAAAAATCTCCTTAAGCTGTGTTATGGCTTCATTGACTGGAACCATGGTGAACAGAGATGTTATGTCGAAACTGACAAGTAAGTCGTTGGGTTGTAAGCTGATGGTCTTGAGTTTCTGAATGAAATGGGCGGAGTCTTTTATGTATGTGTCAGTGTTGCCGATGTGAGGTTGCAGCATCTTTTCGAGGTATTTCGCAACTGCGTACGTAGGTGAGTCAATGGCGCTTACAATCGGCCTAAGGGGTGTGCCAGGCTTGTGAATCTTCGGAAGTCCATAAAGTCTGGGAGGTAAAGCTTCACTCCTCTTTAGTTTCAGCTGATCACTGGGTGGAATGGACGAAGACTTAATCAGTTGATTGGTTTTCCGAAGAACGCGACCTGTTGGATCCCTGGAGAGCTTCTTGTAGGTGGTCGGATCTAGGAGCTCAGTCACCTTGTGTTCGTAGTCACGTTGGTTCATCACCACCGTGGCGTTTCCTTTGTCCGCCTGCAGTACTATAATGTCCTTGTTTGAGTTAAGATTTTTAAGAGCTTTTCGTTCTTGAAGAGAAATATTGCTCTTAGGTGGCTTAGCTCGTTGAAGAATTCTAGAAGATTCGAGGCGTATTTGGTCTGCTGTAGTTGACGGCAATTCACGAATACCGGCTTCAATGCAGGAGATGATCTCCTCTATAGGTAGTACATGGGGTGTGATGGCGTAGTTCCCACCTTTTGAGAGGACGGAAGCTTCTGCGGGTGACAGTTAAAAGACTCCGCCCATTTCATTCAGAAACTCAAGACCATCAGCTTACAACCCAACGACTTACTTGTCAGTTTCGACATAACATCTCTGTTCACCATGGTTCCAGTCAATGAAGCCATAACACAGCTTAAGGAGATTTTTCCAGAAGACATTACGATGCTTTTCCACCACGTCCTCACGACTACGTATTTCCAGTGGAACCACGAATACTATGAACAGACAGACGGTGTAGCAATGGGAAGTCCTCTCAGTCCGGTTATTGCGAATTTTTACATGGAATTTTTCGAAGCTACTGCCTTGGATTCAGCACCGCTTAAACCTTGGTGCTGGTGGCGTTACGTGGACGACACGTTCGTCATTTGGAGTCACGGAGAATCAGCCCTGACAGAATTTCTGGATCACCTCAACAGCATCAATAAACAAATTCAATTCACCATGGAGAAGGAACAAGACGGCAAATTGCCCTTTTTGGATGTCATGGTAAACAGAAAACAGAATGGCACACTAGGCCACAAGGTGTACCGTAAGCCGACCCATACAGACCGCTACCTTCACAAGAACTCCAACCACCATCCGAAACAAAAGCGTGCTATGATTAAAACTCTGGCAGACCGAGCTACACGCATTTGCGAACCACAAGTTCTACACCAGGAATTTCAACACTTAGAGTCAGCGCTCCACTCTAATGGCTACGCAAAACGAGAAATTAAGAGAGCATTACATCCTAGTAAAGGTCCCAACATCACAGAAACAGCCGCAAACAATAGGAAGGGCAAGGCCTTTTTACCGTACATCAGATCAGTCACAGACCGCATAGGCAAACTACTTAAACGCCACAACATTGACACCGTCTACAAGCCCACTAAACAGATCAGTAACATACTCCGTTCCGCCAAAGACCCCAAGGATCCTCTATCCACCGCAGGAGTATATAGAATACCTTGTTCGTGTGGCAAGGTGTACATCGGAACCACACAACGTAGTATAAAAACCCGCATTGAAGAACACAGAAGAAATTGCCGCTTGGGTCAAACTGAAAAATCAGCAATTGCTGAACATGCCATACTCGAAGAAGGGGAACACATCATCCAATATGGTAACACAGATATTCTGGCATCTACATCCCACTACTATTCTCGCTTATTCCGTGAAGCCATTGAAATACACAAGCACAAAAATAATATCAATCGCAAAGAAGAAGGACTTAAACTCAACAGAATATGGCAAACAGCGTTAACAAAAACAAAAATCCAGAACCCCTCTCCAGCCAGAACCAGAACCAGAACCATTATCAGGTCGTACAGGTACTCCTGTACGGTGTGTCTTTTCGCACAGCACCTAGCCGCTTCAGCGGCTTTATCTGTGCGATATGGGAGGTTGTCCGTGTATTGTCGTGCGTGTTGTTCTGGGCAAGGTTTCTTTCTGCATACCTAATTCAGGATACAGAAAGGGGGCAGGAATAGGTGGTGGGTAATGATGTGTTGGAGGATGGGAGTGGCGTTACCCTTATCCAAGGACGTCCTTGGGTAAGCGGTAGCTTTTCTTTCTTCTAGGTGCTAAGTGGTCGTATTGACCTAATACCCGTACCAGCTGATTGGTGTGGGAGTTGATTTTCGAGTACATGGTTCGGGATCGCTCCTTTACCAAGTCCTCGATGTAGGGAAGTCCTGTTTGGGTATGTAGGATGTGAGACGGGAATCTACGTCCGGTATTGAAGATCATTCTAAGTGCCCTGTTCTGCACCGACTGAAGTTTGATGATGTGTGAAGGTGCAGCTGATCCCCAGGCTTCGCAGCCATAAAGGATCATGGGCGGAATGATGGCCCGGTAAATCCTTAATTTAAGGTGGTTTGGCATAGTAGATTTGAGGATAGGGTAGAGCTGTCTGAGCGCAGCGTGACCAACTTTGGCCTTGGCGCGGACGTGTGGGGCGTATGTTAGCCCGCGATCGAGGACGACGCCTAAGTATTTGGCAGAGGTTACCCATGGGATATTTCTCCGCCTGAGCCGAAGTGACCGATCCGGTCGCCAATTGCGAACCTTACCAAGGAGGAGAGCGGAGCTTTTCCCCGGACTAATAGCCATTCTCCACTTTTCACTCCAACGGTCGACGGCGTCGAGTTGACGTTGAAGGGGAGGGAGGCAATATCTCACATTTTTGTTCTGTGCCATGATGAGGACGTCGTCCGCATACTGGCATGTCGCAGTGTGTTGTTCCGTGGGGAAATCGGACATGTAAGCTGCGAAGAGTAGCGGGGAGAGTACACTGCCCTCTGGGACTCCGGCCGCTATTTGTCTTTTGGTAGACAGTTTTCCTTCCACTTTCACTCTGAAAGTGCGGTCCTGAAGGAAACTGCTAAGGATAGTGAGATATGGTGGAGGGATATTTGCCTGCTTAAGTTTGTACAGAAGGCCCTGGTGCCAAGTTGTGGCGAAAGCCTTTTCCACATCCAGCAGCACCGCTACGGTCTTGATGTTTCCCTGGAATCCCAGGGATACCATCTCGGCCACACGCAGCAACTGCATGGACGTGGAATGACCCCGACGAAAACCAAACTGGTGATCCGGTAGGAGTTGCCTCTCCTCAAACAGAGGTAATAGGCGGGTGTGGAGCAACCGCTCAAAAACTTTTGAGACGATTGGGAGAATGCTGATGGAACGGTAGTTGTTAGGAAAGACTGGGTTTTTGGTCGGCTTCAATAGACATACCACCCTCGCTTCCTTCCAGAAAACCGGAAAGTAGCGGAGACGGAGGCATGCATTGAAGATCCGAGTCAAACGAACCACAGCCTTTTTGGGTAGGTGCTGAAGCATGAGCGCCGTGACGCCGTCATGTCCAGGGGATTTGTTTGGGTTCAGACTTAGGATTTCAGAAATCACCGCTTTCGGGGTGATTATAGGAAGATGGATCCTCTCATGTAGCCGCCGTGGTTCCTCATAGAGGTAATCCACGGTTGCATCCACGAGTTCGGTAAAGTCTTCGTCTTGCGGGTCCTCCCGGGGTTCAAACTGTACCTCAAGGTGATCCGCGAACACAGTGGCCTTCTCGTCGGGCTCAAAAGCGAGTCTCCCACGAGTGCCGTGCAGAGGATGCTGGTATAGGGCCTTGTCCTTCCTCAAGGCCTTTATAATCCGCCAGGGTTTCTTTTCCTGTAGATTTACAGTTTGCATTGTATTTTCCCAGGCTGATGTTCTATGCGCACGGAGCAGTCGCCTTACCAGGGATTTGAACCTCTGGTAGACTGCTCCTATCCTGGGATGGCGGAAACGCTGCCATAGCTTCCGAACAGTTGCCTTGGCTTTTATCAACTGTCGGAGTTCTATTGGTATGGTTCTAGGGTCTGGGGTGTTGGTGGGAATGCGATGGGTGTGTGCGCGTACCGCATTTAGGATCTGGTGGGAAAAGTCCGACGCTGCCTCTTCCAGCGCCTCGATATCATCGATGCGAGGTCGAGGGTCGACGGAACGGTTTAGTTCTAGGACTGCTGCATCCCAGTCGGTCTCAAATGTCCAGTCTGAGTTTAACAGAGCTGGCATGGCTACTGTGGAATCTACCATAACAGGGTCATGGTCAGAATCCAGCTCATTTACTGCCGAGAGGTCAAAATGTAGTGGCATGTTCTTGGTGATCATGATGTCTAAAACGTCAGGCCTGCCGCGGGCCGGATGGAATGTAGGACCTCTCGGCCCGTGCGCGACGAGGTTTGGGTCTCCGCTGATGAGGCGGTAGAGCCCTCGCCCCCTCTGGTTGCTAATGCGGCTGTGCCAGAGCCCATGCTTCGCGTTGAGATCTCCAGCGATGCAGACTACTGGGTGTAGGTTGAGGAGTGTGGTGTAATCTGCTTCATAGAAGCGATGATCTGGAGGGTCGTAAGCCGCAATCAACAAAGTGTCCACACCACCAATGGCAAGCCTAATGGCAGTAGCTTCCACATGTTGAAGGGCAGGGAGAGGGAAGGGTGTATGGGTGATGATGCTTTTGATGAAGATTGCTGTACCTCCGCCCTGTCGGCCGACCCGATCAGACCGATGGGCGACGTAACTTGGCAGCGAGAAGTGTATACCAGCATGCAGGTGTGTTTCGGTCACCATGAGGATGTCGATCCCGTAGGACTGTACAAATTCTAGAATGCCTGGACGTTGTTCCCTGACGCCGTTGGCATTCCAGAAAGCGGCTCGTAATGGTCTACGCACGACTCTGTAGGCCATTACTGGGAGGATCTAGGGAACAGCTGCTCTAGTGTTTGCAGCAGGATCTGGTGTTTTTGTAGGACGTCAACATTGGTGTCCGTTAGTGTCTGCATACACTTCCTCAAAATGGGAAGTGTCCGCTTAATCATGTCCCCGAACCAATTGGACAGGGTCCTGAATTCCTCTAGGTCAGCCGAGGATATAACACCTCCTAGTGAGGTCAATGGGGCCACCGGAGTGGTGCGAGCCGGCTGGGCTCGTTGGGTTGGGGCCGGGGTGGGTTCCTCGGCAGTGGCGGTGACTGCGTCTAACGCAGTCATTTGTTCAAGAAGAGCTGATTGTTGTTTTTCAGCCTTTCTTTGCTTCCTCTCTCGCTTTTCGCGAGAGGGGCGGGGAGGTGGAGCTACACTCTCCTTTTCACTATGGTCTTGTGTAGTTTGCACAGTTTGTGCCTGTGCGGGTGTGGTTTGTGCATGTTCTACTTGCTGCACAATTTGCTCAGCCTCTGTAAGGGCGGCGGCAAAGCTCACCCCAGCACGGACTGGTGCCACATTTTTGGGACCGCGGCGGCGGCTGTCTATAATTTTTTGCCGCACTTCACACCCCTTGTAAACACTTACGTGGGGTTTGTGGCAATTGGCACACTCCTTTTCCTCTTTGTCGCAATTTGCGACGAGGTGCTCCCCAGCACAGCGTAAGCATGCGAGCTTTCGTTCGCATGCTTGGCTGGAGTGGTGAAAGCCCATGCACCTTCGGCATTGGGCAGGGCCATTTTGCCCATAGAAACGCTCCACCTTGACCACAGTGTGGAACAAGGTGCGTATGGCGTCTATGGGTTGTACCTGTAAGTCCATGACTTTATCTACTACCACTAGGTATAGTGGCATAGGTACCTTTTTGGACCCCTCCTCGGTCCAAATAGTTTTTCTCAGTTGCGCTGCAGCTGAGATTTTGATGTTATGCTCCTCTAGGAGTGCCTGGGTAATTTCCTCTGGTGTACACTCAGAGGAGAGTCCCCTAATAATGCGTCTTTCAACGTTAGGACGCTGGATTGAGTAGGAGTAGAAATGAATCTGCTCCTCTCTTAGTACTTGTTTCGCCCGTTCGAAATCTTCGGACGTGTAGGTTCGGATATGAACCTTTCTTGGCTTCCTTTGTGCCTCGAAACCCTTGACCAATTTGGCCGCAAGAAGTTTCATGATCCTTATGTGATTTGTAAAAGAGTCCGCTATGATGGGCGGAATCTTAAGGCCCTTTTCGGGTAAGGGTGGTTCTTCGGCCCCTTCTGGGGGATGCAGACTTGAATTGGAGGATTTCCTCTTCCTCCTGCGCTCAACGACGGTGAAGCCGTCGTCGTCTTGCGCCATGGCTTCGTCCTCTGATTCTGTCTCAGACAGCGGGAGGTGAGGGTTGTTCGGTACAGGTATCTTCGATGGTTGAATTTTCTGAGGGGTCAAACCCTTGCGTTTGGTCCCCTTGAGCCTCTTTGCGGCGGGTTCTGCCACTTCAGGTGGTGTTGGTTGGGAACTAGTCCCTGGTTGTTGTCCGTCGGTGTCCATGTCTAGTCCTTTCCTAGTCTTTGCAGGTGCCAACCGGCGTCCCACAGAGGACCTATCGCCTTGCGGCGTGCCTATTGGGGTTCCAACGAACCCCGGGTCCAGACCGAAGTCTGGTCCCTTGGCTGCGGCCGTGTGGGCCTGCGGTCTCGTTAGTCCGTCTGTCTTTGACGAAGCACTGCTCTGGAGCTGGTCGCCCATTCCTGCTTGCTGGACTGGAAGGGCTCGGCGAGCCTCTTTCAGTAGGCAAGCAAGCAGATGACTGACAGACTCTGCCTTCCCCTTGCCGGAGGACCTCCGGTAAAGTTTCTTCTCCTCGATGGTGTCTGGGAGGTCTTCTCGGTGCACCCTAAAACTTGCTTGCCAAGTCTCTTATAGGGTACACCGTGTGCTTTGCCAGGCTCTTGCCTGGCCGATGCTGCGTTGCGAGCTTTCTCGATGATGTCTGGTAGGTTTCTTCTTCTCCAATTTGGAGTGCCCTAAAATCTGCTGTCAGATTTCTTATAGGACACTCCGCGACGAACTAGCGGCGCCCGGCCTGGCTATTACACTGTATGTAGTAGGCGCGGTGCGTAGTAGTAGCTCCTCCTGCGTCGTTTCCGCTCCCTGACGAGAGGTCCTGCTGTGCCGTCACGGTTTTCCACCAGTGGTGCAAAGTAGACGTGGACGAGGCGAGTACCATTCCCCTCTCCAGCCAATCAGACGCCAGCTCCTTGTAGTACTCCACTGGTACAAGTCCAGCCCACTGGCCACCCGGACCTATCACAACGTACTTCCCCTCCAGCCGCCGACATAAATACCGCACCTCTGGTGGTGACCAGCACAGTCGGTGCTGAGATCTCCACTAGGAAACTTCGACCTCGCCGCCACTGATGATGTCTGCCGTAGTCGCAGACGAAACGTTTGGGAAGAAGAAGGAACCCAATAGACCACGGCCCACAAGCCCGGTTAATATTATTGCATCTAGTATTGACACCGGCCGTGAAAGCCTTAGAACTTTGATGAATCAGTGGACAGATGAGCGAAATAAGCTCACTGCTAAAAATGTAAAGTTAATGTTGATCATAATGTACAACATGAAAAATGTAACTTGTGCTCAATATTATGACAGGATTATCTGTAAAAAGGATTTCCTGAAAAGGGTCAAAGGAAATGAAAAGTATGTGATGTAAATGTCGTTAACTGAATTCCCCTTGTTTTTTGACATCATATGGTAGCCCTAATCAAGTGTCAATCCAACATATTTGATTGTGGTCGATATCGGCATAGGAGTTGATCCTACATTTATCGGCGGGTGGATAATATTGTGTTTATAGCTAAATGATTTACAGGAATCAGGATTATTCTCCACTTATTCTACCAGTTTTGGTTGTCATTGCTAACTTCCTGAAGTTGGTTGGAACATGTTGGAATATAACCTATATACAGCACAGCTATATGTCTGAAAACTGCTATTTTAAGATCTTTATGTTTAGGAAAATCAGAAGGTAAATGCGGCGGCCCCAGTACGCTGCCCTGTGGGACTCCAGAGAAAATTGGATAGGATCTTGAGAAGGTGAAATTACGTTTAACAGTAAAGCTGTGGTCGCTGAGGTAGGGTTTTATTACTAAAGAATGTGTGTCAGAGAGACAAGACTTTATTTTATAAAGTAGTCCATTAGTTTTGTGTATTTTCAGTTTGTTGAACCAAAGTGAGTTCGTTCAGTGCCTACATTTACGTTCGTCTCATTTTTCATGCTCCATTTTGCATAAATGTTCTCGATAATCGTGATGTAGCTATGTTTATTAGGAAAATAAGTATTGTAATTTCGCCCTTAGAGTCGTATGTGCCCATAACTATGGCAAGGGTTGGCAATCCTGATGCGCAGCAATGAAAGTAGACAATTAGCAAGTGCATAGTGTAATAATAGACTGGAGAGCTAAATGGTTCACTGTGGATAGTGACGACATTCAATCTCAAGTCACAGGATATTTGGATTTCGTGATTTGTCCATTGTAAATACTCCTGAGGGAGTTCAAGTGCAACTATACTTTGATAAGTTTCATTGTAAAGAAAAATTAAATGAGTTTTCTAAGATAAACGGAAATGTATTGTTGTTGCTGTTTTATTTACAGGAGCAGCAATAATCTTTAATTCGTAGGTATGATTGTCAAGACTCCGCTTATAGATAGCATGCGCTGAGTGTTAGTGCCAGATTTTAAAATACTGAAATTATACTGAGAGTGAAACAGGAGTAAACGTGTTCATCAGCTGCTTAGAAATACATATATATGTAGATATTGTTTAGAAGTATTTTCTTCCATTGCTTTTAAACCCATTAACGCCCAGCGCTCTATTTATAGACTTCTACGTATATTATTTTTTTATTTAGTTTACATGAATTCTCAAGACTTATTTTGACCATGTAAGTCTCCATTATTGTATCTTTAAAACTAGAATATTGCGTAGTTTATTAATTTGCAATAATAAGCTGCAAATTATTGCAGTGCTTGTGAAAGCGCATTATTATATTTTTTCCTTGTTACGTTTCCCCTCCCAACTTCCTGTAATAACACAGCTGCAGTGCCTGTGAAAGCATATTTATTATGTTTTTCATTGTTACGTTTCCCTCCTAACTTCCTGTAATACAATAAACTGTCGATAAAGGTTCGTATTATTGCATGACACAAAGAACGTGCCAGTGTAAGCGATTCTAATGCTGAAAATACGAGTATAATTCTAAAATAAAAGATCTATTTATAGACCGCTGAGCGCAAGTGTTATGTCCCGTCAGCACACGGAAGCCCTTGCTTGACGAAACAGCTAATAACATTGTTATTTTGTAATAGTATGCAAGCATCTGCCACGTGTGTTATTTATCTTCTACAGTTCTTCTGTATGAAACAGAGTGAGCTGGTTTTCAACAGCATTCTATATTACGTTCCTTGAAGCGATGATAATATGTAAGCACATGGATTCATAAATGCATATGTAATAAGTGGTTTGGCTTTAAATTACCTGTAATTGGTTTAGGAAATAAAGTTGAATAATAAAATATATGAACTCGATGGAAATGTATTCATTCATCATTACAGTTTGTTTGATACCACTTACGCCCAGCGGTCTATTTATAGACCGGGTGATTTTGGAGCACTGGGGGAATAAAAAGGCAAACAAAATATATTGTTGGCACACTGTATACTAAAGGAATACGATACATATGCTTTTCTTAATTTTTGAAAAGAAAAAAAGACTAAGTTTGGCGTTAATGGGTTAAAGTAGTACTTGCTAACCTTACATTTCTTTCTGAGTTTCCCAAAGAACGAAGCAAGGTGAAAAGTTGGGTTCAAAATATGTGAAGGGAGAATATTGTTCCTTCAGTTTATTCTAAAGTATGCTGGAGATTTTGCTTGCTCTAACAGCATATCTGTATTACCTTCAACCTGACCGAGATTCGATCTCGGGACCTCTTGCATGTGAGGCAGACGAGCTATCCCCACACCACAGAGGTGGGGAACCGCATATGATTTTGTCACTTTGTTTTATCAGAAACTGATTAAATAATTTATTGTTGAAATATTTTCTTCTTCTTCTTCTCCTCTTCTTCTCCTTCTCATTCTCCTCCTTCTTCTCCTTCTTCTTCTTCTTCTGCTATCCAAGGATTGGCCTCATAGGATTTTTCGCCCTCACTCCATCAATTCCCATCTCCTCGAGCCAGGCCCAAATGAGCTAGATGTGGACGAGCCCTTAAAAACTACTCACTCACTCACTCATACTTCCTCGGGCGACAAACATCTCTTCTTCCTTCAGGTTTGTAATTGCACACAATCTTGAGTATTGTATCCTCGTTCATTCTTTCCATGTGTTCCTTCCAATTATTCTTGTTTTCTTCAATATTCTCATTTAAATCAAATACTTTTTCAATCCTTCACGTACATATATCTAAGGTCTCTTCTTGTAAAACCTCGCACACTGTGCACAAACCTCATTTTAACACTCTGTATCTTACTTCCATCCCTCTGCTTTACAATCCAAGATTCCTTCCATATGATAAAACTGGTACCGCCATTGTGTTATAACTAGGGCCCGGATTTTTAGGTTCTAAAAATTAGCTTTTTAGTTATTTTTGTATCTTAAAAAAGTTTTTTTTTAGTTCTTTAACCTCCTGAAATAGTTTTTATATTATTATTGTTTATTAATTTTATTATTAATTGTCCTCCTTTTATAACAATGTTGTTGATATATCCTGTAGATCCTTTGTGCTGCTCAAAATGCTATTTTTGCCAGAGTGCACCTGGAAAATACGTAAATAAAATTATAGTTTATACGCTATGTGCATTATAACAGCTGTTTAATCCTTACTTGCTTTCCATCATTCGAGAACAGGTCGTACAGGTTCTCCTGTACGGTATGTTTATCTGCACAGCACTTAGCCGCTTACTGCGACTTTATCTGCGCAGCATAGAAGGTGTTCATATTTGTTCAAGCTTTTGTGTCTGTGGGCATGGTTTCTTTCGCTTTTTGGCAGATTTGGCAAAATATTACTTTGCCATTTGTGGTGAACTTTAGATCGTTAGCTATCCACTGACGAATCAACCACCTTCGAGGTGAGCTGACTTTAGGCATGACACTGGTTCCTTAAATTACCTGCCTAATCTAATCTAACGATGTAGTAATTGTGTTTATTAACAATACACCAAGTCGACTGAACACAACGGATACTGTTTTTAAACTGATTGATTTGAGTTTATGGCGGGTTCTCCTAATAACCCCTTTCCCCTCGACAACAATCCCCGCATTCCTTGCTTACTACAATACAGAGCTTGGTCCCACATAGCTAAATACAAGCAGTTGCCTCTTACATTGGTACTACTCCTCTAAGCATACAGAAGAGAAAAGACGTAGCAAAGATGTAACAGTCAAAGTTCATTCACAATTATTTCATAAACATTTCATTTTCCCATTTTAAAATAAAGTATTTTGTTTAATTTTAAAATAAATAGGAGATTTATCCTCTTTTAGGTTTCGAAGTCTCATTTAGCCATTTTTAGGTTTTATAAGATTCAAGTATTTGGCTTCGATGATCATGAAACAGATAATTAAATTAAACCACTGCAGTTAACTATCAAGGAATAAAATAGTTAAAAAACTAAGAATCCGGGCCCTAGTTATAACATTTCAATTTTGTTTCACATATCGACTTATCTTTCAGAATTTTCTTTATTGTTCCACCAATTTGTTAGAATTTATTAATCTTATATTCTACATCATTATCTCTGTCTAAAGTTACATCGCAGCCCAAATATTTACAATGAGGAACTTGTACCAGAGTGTTTCCTTCTCTGCCTATCTTTGAACGGGTAGGGCATTTCCCGTGGTGTGCCATTAGTTTAGTTTTCTCTTGCGACATTTTAAAATTATATTTGTTACTTATTGTATGCATTTTAAATATCGCTCTTTGTAGATTTTCTTCACTATTCTGTATAATCGCAACACCATCTGCATAAAGTAAAACATTTATATATTTGTTTTTCCTTATTTTTAACCCTGAGGTGATTTCCGATTTACATTTCTTAATCAAATCGTCAAAATATATATTGAAATATGCTGGACACAGTAAGGAATGTTTATCCAAAGAGTGACAGCTTTGTGCAAGAGTTTGAAATAGCTTTTATATATATATATAAATATTATACATATAGGTAATATTTATAACAAGCCACTTATGCGCAATAAAAGACACTAATCTTGAAAGAGAACCCTATATATAGTACACACGAGTACATATATATGAATGTATGTTTGTCCTGTGTGCGCTCCTAAACCACTTGACCGATCACCTCGAAATTTGGCACGTATATGTAATTTTTTCATGTATGAAGTTTGTGTACAGTGCATTGTGCTATACAACGTAACACTCACATGGTTCTTCCTATTTGCTTTTCTTTTACGTAACACATTTACCTATCTTTCCCTACTCGGCCCTCAACATACAATTTCCTTGGAGTGAAATAGAAATATCACATGTTACATTCACACGGTTTTCTCTACACACTATTTTTGTGAAACACAATAATACTTCTTTCTCTACTACTTCTTCTACAAAGAATTCATACAATTTTGTATATCCCTAACAGAATACCTCTAACACAGCTTTCTCTACTCCCTTTTCTTCCTGTGGTATTTGAAGTTGTTCAGCAGTGCTTTTGCATGGTGTTTTTGTGGTGATTTTATTTATATTGTTTATTTTGGGTTCTTTGTAGTATCCAACTCAAGTCAAGTTTGTGAGGATAGAATTGTCAATACACGAGCAATGCGGATATTTCAGCTAGTACTATATGTTAATCATAAGAAGTCACCCTCAAAAAGGCATCAGTCTAAAACCCCAAATCAACAAAAATAACAATTCTCTCAAGATTTAGGGTAGACCTGATCTACACTACATTCTCTGATGTTACGCCACTGATTGTAAGATCTAAATCACGTTAAATACATGTAACAGAAGTTCTCCATATATCGCAAGTTACAGCAGCTTAAATTTGCCCTTAAAAACGCAAAATTCTTTCGAGGAGCCAACACGGTTAAAGTTAATTTAAAGCAGAATTCTCATCAGTTCACCAATTAGAGCTCTCACAATAGCAGAGAGTCTTGGGTAAAATGCAAATTTGCCAGACAAAAAACACGAAAGAGGCAGCTTTAGCATGCCAATCAGCTGTTCATGTTGCCAGGAGCTCGGTTCTCTCTCACGTACGATTACGACTAATTACGGGATCAGCGCAACAGTTGAGAATCGATATTCCTGCCAGGGCTACAACCACAAGAAAAAAATTCCACAAGTGTGACAGACACACGTCGCTGTGATGTGGGTTTTGTTGTTGGCGTGGCAGTTATTGCCTCTTCTGGACCCAACTAATGTAACATTTCCATTAATGTAGTACAAGCCATTTTATAGCCTAGTACATTTTACGCAAATTTATCCTCCCCGTCTTCCCCCACCCCACCAAACTTGGTAACAAGGATCTAATGGGTCCCAAGGCAGTACATATTTCTCTTGTCCTTTGAATTTTAACATTAATGTACAGAGTTTAATCTCTTAACTTGTAATTTATGTTGGACAAGTCTATTCATTCTTTTTGCTTCAATATTTACTTTCTCTACCGCGCACATATGTAGAAGGTATTGCACTTTAACCGAAAATTTCAACGAGATTTCACCAGAGATTCACGTTTTGAGGCTTCATGAATTAAAAAAGAGCGCTTTTAGAAAAAATAGATGTGTGTATGAGTTGAGAGAGAGGGAGGGATGGAGGGAGGCAGAAAGAGAGAACAACATAATTTAAAACGAATAGTCGGGACAGTTAAATCTTCCAAGGATTTGACACTAAGATTTTCAAGAAAATCCCCCACCCCAAAGTACACTTTATATGGAAAACTTGTCGAAATTATTGATTCATTTAAAATGACAAACATTACACCCCTTATTCTTTAACTAAGGATTTTTTTATGCAATCCTAATTTCAGCATCAAAACTTGACACCTCTTTTTAAGGTCGGGTCCCTGGCCATGTTATACTGAACTAGCCTGTCTATTTATTTAGCCGGATCAAAGTGGAAGGGGCTCTAATGACCTAGCTGTCGACGGGCCCTTAAACCCTAATCACTCCCTCACTCACTCACTCACTCACTCACTCACCCAACGTGGAATGTATTAATAATAGCTGTTTATGTAATTAGTGTATAATCTGACAGATGGCGACACAAGTAGATGTTTATGAATGTCACAATGAAAAGATTATACACTACTTGCGTACGACGTTTCATGCAATTTTAGCATTAAAATACGAAAAAACAATTAATAAATTTTCTAAACGAAGAATTATAATATATAAGAAATCACAGATGAATGAAGTAATATGGTTGCTGAAAAGATGTTTCTTTTCTTTCGACACTTCTAGAGAAAAATGGAAGGTAATGAATGATAAAACTACTGAAAATATGGATTGCATGCCAGTTGCGTTTTTAATCCTGTGGCTGAGAGTATATTAATTTCAGTAAAATCGAAAGATGAAAAGTTTTGAGGAAGGCGTAATCCTTATGTTTCAATAATGCTGTACTTGCGAGAGTGGCATTAAAGGTTTCCTTACAGGCATATTGGAGAAAATTATATTGTGGGGTGATAGACTTCATTACTGTCTTGTCGCTAGGTGATTGCGTCATTCATTTTCTGGCACTGGTGTGAGAAATAGGCTAATTTTGCACGATTTATGCCGTCATAATAAGCCGTTTTAATGCTAGGATTGCATAAAGGCTATTTCTTACATTCATTTGTTTCAAATAAGTGTCTTATTCATTCATATAAAAGCATTGCTTGGGATTTGTTTCAAGACAGTCATGGAAACTGGTCAGCCATAAGGGCGGGATGGAAGGTAGTGTTGATTAGGTAAACGCTGAAACACACATACACTCTCTCACATACACACACACACACACACACACACACACACACACACACACATACACACACACACAGACGCGCTCGCGAACGTCTTTCTAAAATTATTCTTTTGGATTCAGGAAGTCTCAAAACGTGCATATCGATTTTTTAGTGGAATGCAATACGTTATCTACCTACTCTGTACTTGCTAAAGAAAATAGAAAGAAACGTAGTCTATAAAAATCTGAAGAAACAGATAAGCAAATTGGTGAAGCAGTTTATGTGGACTATAGCGTAGTGCAGTGCGGAAATCTGAGTATTGCTACCAAGCGAAGAAAGATAATTATATAGAAGCATCTGAAATGTGGATATTGATAACTAGAGCGGACACATAAAATACATAATTAAATAAAGATGCCATTCCAGTAAATGTAAAAGTGCTGAAACTGAACGAGAAGAAAAACTAAATTGTTTGGATAACTGGATGAGAAGCAGTGGGGGAAACAATGATAGAAAAACATTCGAGAAAGAAGAATACCAAATAGGTAAAGAGATGTTGTTAGACCTGGTGAATGGTTGGAAATTGCGCAGTGGTTTATTTTGAAATTCTCTTTTGTATTTATAAGACCATAGGAATGTCAGGTTAGTATCGCTTCGACTTCCGTGTAGTAAACATAGCGAAACGGTGCGTGATTAAGTGCAATGCCCGCTCGCATTATTAGCAGCGTCTTGTTTATTTCAAGTAGGAAACAGAAACGTTACCCCTACCATCAATTTAAATGATGTCACTCGCGCAGATGCTAGCAAGGTCATTCGCCACGTCTAAAACTGCCTCTGTAAGTGAAGGTGATGAGGAAAAAGTAAGCTTAGGTGAGGCTGGATATAATTGATAATTTAGGAATTGATTATGATAAATGGAAGTGTGTTTTGCTCTCACCTTCAAAATAAAGCGTCTCGTTCCAGCGGGGGTTGAGTGTACGCCGTTTTACCTTGGTCTCCAGTCGACTCTTCTTGTCCGGCAACAAGGTGACCCTCACGTAAGGGTCAGAGGTACCGGAAAGGTCCTTTGCAGGGAGGTCCTGCGCCTGAAAAAAGTCAACATAACATCACACTCCTGCTCTACGATAGCATAAAGACTGTCTAGCATTGTTTACACTAACCAAGGTGAAGATGCTACTTTGATGAACTTTGGTAAACATAGTATGGTCAATATTTATGTTTTCACTTTCACTCCTTCCTACTTTCTTACTTTCTCTCCTTCCAACCCTGATTTGCTTGATATAAACATTCTAGAGGAAGTGTAATAATCACCACTGGTGCTGAAATTTTGTCCGAAAGTGGCCAAAATGTCGATTTTCAGAATTTTAGTTTTATTCGGTTTGTGCTTTTTAGTTTTATATTTTTACTTTCTGTGCTACGTATAGTATGTAGTTCCAAGGGAAGTCAACTATCGCTCGCAGGGGTTTTCTAGTTGGTAGAAGCCCAAATAGCCGAACTTGGTCTCTTTTTGAAGATTCTCCTGTGCTTAAAAAAGCTGCGTATACTAAGAAGTTCGACCCAAAATTTCGATGCCGAGATTTCACCGAAAATATGTTTTGAGGTCCCATGAATAAAAAATAGATTTTTTGAAAAAGGTCCGCGCGCGCGCGCGCGTGTGTGTGTGTGTGTGTGTATGTGTGTGTGTGTGTGTGTGTGTGTGTGTGTGTGTGTGTGTGTGTGTGTGTGTGTGTGAAAAGCCTAACTTAAAAGTGAAAAGTCAGTTGAATACCAAAGTTGTATTTAAGTTTAATATCTTTCAAGGATGTGACACAAAGATTTTGAAAAATATCCTCGCCCTAAACTACCCTTTACCTACATGGAGAATTTTTAGAAAATTTTGATTTTCTCAAAAATTACTCTAATGATTTTATTAAAATACCATATGTTTAAGATATTGTTATCTCAAATGAAAAGTATATATTGAATTTTCAGACTACAGTCTATGTAGTCCTATTTACTCTTTGATGTCTTTTAACTGTTAAACCACAAGAGATAGAACAAATCTTATTGCACAAAAAATGTACATCCCATTAAAAAATACAATTTATTTCAAGTGCATTTTTTGTGGAGTGAACCATTTCGAAAACCTTGTTATTTGTGTGTTTTGTAGTACTCAAACTTTTCTCAAGTGGAAGGTCTTTATTCACTTTTTAGCTCTTGGTCGTGCAAAGAGAACGGAATTTCTTCATATAGTCAGCAGCTTTAAAAGGTTTGACTATCGCTCAAAGCCTGCTCTATTCCTATATTCCCTGTGCAACCCTGAGAAACAAGAGTTTGTAAGAATAGTTAGTGTACAGGAGTAGAGTCATATGAGTGCAACACATTATATTTTTTTCTGGTAGCATTCCAATGGTTGTGGTATTGATGAAGTACTTAAGAAGCTTTAAAAGTTGGTACAGTGTTTTTTGCTTGATAATCCAATTTTCAAAAGTCTTTCTCCAATACTTTTGTTTTCATTATCTTGCAACAGTGAAATTGCTCAGCGTGATTTAACTAACCAATTTTTCCCGAAATATTCAGGATTGGTGGGGAACTCTTGAACAAAGAAACTGATAGAGGGTCGTTATATTATATGGTAACCCATTCGCACACTCTCTCCACTGCACGAGAGAACTGAAAGTCGTCGGGTAAATGGTGTCGGCAGAGGCGCACTAAAATCCTACCATATAGGTTGCATATCCAGGTTCTGATCTAGGTTCTGGCTCACTCGTCTAAGCTCAAAATATATGTGATTTCTTGCATGATATCACTAAGTTCCTTTGGTGTACGACCGTTAAAACAATACTCACTGTCTTTCAAAAAACCCCATAAATAAAAATCGCAAGTAGTTAGGGGGGAGGGGGCTAACAAGAGGCTACAGATCAGTACTACAGTTCTATTACAAAACACCTCTCATTTAATTCAATGAATCGGCAGCCGTATACGCTGTTGCAAAAATTAAATTGTTTTGTTGTTTAACGACGCTGTCAATTTCCAGGATCATACCAGCGTCGCTGGTGTACCGGAATTTTGTCCCGCAGGAGTTCTTTGACATGCCAGTAAATCGACTGACATGGCGCTGTCGTTTTTAAGCACTCTCAAAAACCATCGTTCCTGGCCGGATTTGAACCCGCGGCCTTGGGATCAATAGGTCAGCGTCTAACCAACTGAGTCACCCAGACCAACAGTACGCTGTTG
Source organism: Tenodera sinensis (assembly GCA_030765045.1). NCBI lineage: Eukaryota > Metazoa > Arthropoda > Insecta > Mantodea > Mantidae > Tenodera > Tenodera sinensis. The sequence goes on along the minus strand of CM060969.1, from coordinate 78,871,098 downwards.
CAGAATTTTGTTGGGCCCAATCGTTCTTCTTTCATCAGCGATCAAAAATGGTCCTAGAATCAGTGTTCTATATCGCTTTGCATTGTTTCATTCCTTCTATTTTCTTTCTTTTCATCTATCGATTCTTCTGAAATTCATAAACTGTCAGCACTCTTGGGTTTTTGGAAAATATGCAATTCATATTTCAGTAGTTTTATCATTCATTACCTTCCATTTTTCTCTAGAAGTGTCGAAACAAATGAAATATCTGTTTAGCAACCAGAGGCTCCAGAGGCAGTTCGAGTCGAGCGGGTGCAATTTTATTTGCCCCGTTCGAATGTCATGTCCGCAGTACCTAGCCGTTATACGGCTTAACCTGCGCGGTGGTTTTGATGGTGTTACTACAGGGATGTATGATACACTGGGAAATGATTTTTTTTTTTTTTTTTTTTTTTTTCCTTACTTAACTAAATTTACTTCTGTGGTGACTCTGTTTATTTTTAATTTTTACAGTGGAGGTGTTAGTCCGGTACCGCCGAAGCAAACCGGATGATTGTGAGTAATGATTGATGGTACAAGGGGTTTTTATAGGGGCAGGAGAGGTGGTTGGAGGGGATTGGTCCGCGAGCGGGCTCTGCGCGGTCTCTGGTTGGTCGTTTCCGGCCGGTCAGGTGGCGCGCTAATTCCCTCTAGGGTTCTGGCCGTCAGTCACTCACTGAGAGGTGAACTGAAACAGGTATTTTCTCTGTTTTGAATACAGATTGTACTTTCGCCTTTCCCATTTTCAGAGTTAAACCGCCGGGCTTAGGATGTCCTTTGGTAGTCTCTTTGATGGTAGTCGGCGTGGCTCTCTCTGGTCGTATTGACCCAGAGTATTCACCAGAGGGTTAGGATGGTTCTGGAGTTTGTTGTACATTGTGCGAGCGCGGGTTTTAATCACGTCGACAATGTACGGGATACCGGAGTGCTCATGTAGGATATGGGCAGGAAATCTCCAGCCGGTATCATAGATCATCCTTAATGCCCGGTTCTGCAGCGTCTGGAGTCTGATGAAGGTGGACTTTGCCACCACTCCCCAGATCTCGCATCCGTACAGGACTAGAGGCGGGATGATCGCTCGATACAACTGGAGTTTCAGGCGTAAAGGCATGGTTTGGGAACTGAATATGGGGTATAGCTGCCGGAGAGCAGCATGGCCTTGCAGTACTTTGCCCCTGACGTGATGTCTATACGTCAGCCGCCGGTCCAGCGTGACTCCGAGATACTTCGCCGTAGTGACCCAGGGGATCCGACGGCGCCGAAGCTCGAGGTCCCGCGGGAGCCGGTTTGCTTTCGTATTCGCCAGGAGAATCGCAGAGCTTTTCTCCGGGTTTATCGACATACGCCAGTTCTCGGACCATCTACTGATGGCACGGAGGTGGGCTTGTACTTGTTGGTAACTGTAGCGAGGATTCTTGTTAGCAGCGAGGATCATAAGATCGTCCGCATACTGACAGATGAGTGTGTTTGGGTGCGTGGGGAGATCGGCCATGTAAGCTGCAAAGAGCGCCGGTGACAGTACACTGCCCTCGGGGACTCCTGCGCCAATGGGCCTCTCTCTAGAGAATGATCCCTCCACCTTCACCCGGAAGCTACGTTCCTGTAGGAAACTAGCCACCAAGTAAATGTATGGAGGGGGGATTTCCTGCTGTATGAGCTTGTAGACAAGCCCCTCATGCCAAGTGGTAGAAAATGCCTTTTCCACGTCAAGCAACACTGCCACCGTTTTAGCCCTCTCCTGGTAAGCCAGGGAAGCTTTCTCGGCTACACGCAGTAGTTGCTCAGTCGTGGAATGACCAGAACGAAAACCAAACTGGTGTTCCGGTAGGAGACCTTTTTCCTCCAGAAGAGGTCCGAGGCGGGACAGGAACAGTTTCTCGAACACTTTCGAGACAACTGGTAGGAGGCTGATGGAACGGTAACTAGATGGAAAAACCGGATTCTTCCCCTGCTTCAAAACGCATACCACACGCGCTTGTTTCCAGACATCTGGAAAGTGGCACATGCTGAGGCATGCGTTGTAAATGCGGGTCAAGTGCATCACGGCTCTATGGGGTAGGTGCTGGAGCATTTCCGCTGTTACACGGTCTTGCCCAGGGGCTTTACTAGGTTTTAGGTGCCGGATGGTGTTAGTTACCTCGCGAGGGGTAACTACCGGGATGTGGAACTCCTCGTGGCCCGCGGGTCGGACTTCTAAGAAGTCTTCTACCGCTTGTTCCACGAGGTCAGTATGGTCATCGTTCTGAGGATCTACCCTAGGCTGGAACTGAGTTTCCAGATAGTCTGCTAGTGCCTCCGCTTTTTCCCTCGGTTCAAAGACAAGTCTTCCCCGAGGGCTGTGCACTGGATGCTGGTGTGCAGATTTGTCTTTCCTCAAGGCTCGGACGATGCGCCACGGTTTCCTCTCCTGGAGGTTTACGCGACGCATTGTTTCGTCCCAAGCTGCTTGCCTGTGTTTTCTTAGGAGTCGTCTCACCAGGGATTTGAACCTCTGGTGTATTACTCCTAACCTAGGATGTCGGAATCTCTGCCATAGCCGTCTGACAGCATTCTTTGCTTGAATGAGGCGTTTTAGTGGGACAGGGATAGATGTCGGGTTTGGTGCTTCGGTAGGAATGCGATGCGTGTGAGCACGCACCGCATTTAGGACGGAGGTAGAAAACCCCGTGGCTGCCTCCTCGAGAGCCTCTATCGAGTCTATTCGAGGATTTGCTTCCACAGAGTTTTGAAGGGCTAGGACGGCTGCATCCCAGTCGACTTCATCCACCCAGTCCGGCACTCCCAGGGCAGTAAGATTAACGTCTGCATCCACCACAACAGGGTTGTGGTCGGAATCCAGATCGTTAATCACAGAGAGGTCCAAGTGAAATGGTATGTTTTTGGTGACCATGAAATCGATGATGTCCGCGGCGCCGCGTGCCGGGTAGTAGGTTGGACCTCTCGGCCCGTGCGCGTGAAGGGCGGGGTCCCCTCTAATGAGACGGTACAATCCCCGGCCCTTAACGTTCTGGGTGCGGCTGTGCCAGCTTGGGTGTTTTGCGTTGAAGTCGCCTGCAATGCAAACCCTGTGGTGTAGGTTCAGGAGTGCCGTGATGTCCGCTTCATAGAAGTGACCATCCGGCGGGTCGTATACCGCCACAAGCACCAGATCGTTCCCGCCCAAGGATAGCCTTATGGCGGTTGCCTCCAGGTGTTGTAGCGGAGGAATGGTTACAGGAGTGTGGGTGAGATGATTCTTTATGAAAATGGTAGTACCACCGCCCTGTCGGCCGACCCGATCAGACCGATGAGCGGCGTAACTTGGCAGGGTAAACTGCACACCAGCGTGCAAGTGCGTTTCGCAGACCATCAGGATATCAATTCCATGACTGTCCACGAACTCCAGCAGGCCAGGTCTCTGGTCTCTAACCCCATTTGCGTTCCAGAACGCAGCTCGAAATGAACGCACAGTTCTATGCGCCATTACGAGCTCGTGGAGTTAGAATAGAGGTCCTTAGCCGTTTGAAGCACCGTAAGATGCTTCTGCACAGCGGAAATCCCGGGGTTGTTGATGGTGTCCCTGCAGCGTCGTAGGACTGGGAGGGAACGCTGAACCAAGTCTGCGAACCAGGTCGCCAACTGTATGAACTCAGCCATGTCCTCAGATGCAAATGTGTCACCTACGGATAGTTGCGAGATGTGTGGCTCTGGTGCCTCAGAAGTGGCTGGGCCAGCACTGGTGGACTCAGCTGGTCGCTGGTTGGCTGACACAGCTGGAGCTTTTGGTGCTGGTGGAGAGGGGAGTTTCTCAACTTTTTTGTTGTGATTCTGCCCCTCAGCAGGTTTTGGTGTGGTTTTACCCACTGACTTCTTCTTCTTCTTCCCCTTCTTTTGGGGACGTTGCTCCTTTGGAGCACTGCAGGTTGTTGGAGTTGTCTCGCCGCTCGCAACCGTAGGTGTGGCGCTATCTGGGACCGGCTCTGCTACTGTGGCGGCGACCGTTTAGCAACCATATTACTTCATTCATCTGTGTGTGTGTATTAGTGTTTAACGCCCGCTTTTACTACTACGGCACCGCAGGCGGTTCATTCATCTGTGATTTATGATATATTATAATTCTTCATTTAGCAAATTTGTTTATTATTTTTTCGTATTTTAATGCTAAAATTGCATGAAACGTCGTACGTAAGTAGTGTATAATCTTTTCATTGTGACATTCATAAACATCTACTTGTGTCACCATCTGTCAGAATATACACTAGTTAACACAAACAGCTATCATTAATAAATTCCACTTTGATCCGGCAAAATTAATAGACAGGCTAGTCCAGTATAACATGGTCAGGGACCCGACCTTAAAAAGAGAGTGTGCGACAAATAAGTTACTTGCAGGCTGAAAGAACCACAATCATAATATTTATGTTTTGATGCTGAAATTAGGATTTCATAAAAAAATCCTCATTTAAAGAATAAGGGATGTAATGTTTGTCATTTTAAATGAATCAATGATTTCGACAAGTTTTCCATATAAGTGTAGTTTGGGGTGGGGGATTTTCTTGAAAATCTTAGTGTCAAATCCTTGGAAGATTTAACTATCCCGACTATTCGTTTTGAAATTATGCTGCTCTCTCTTTCTGCCTCCCTCCCTCCCTCTCTCTCAACACATACACACATCTATTTTTTTTCTGAAAGTGCTTTTTTAATTCAGAAGTCTCAAAACGTAAATCTCTAATTTGTATAACAATTTTGAGGCAGTCGCTCTAAACTGCTTTCATTAATTTATTTTCTCTTAAAATTGACTTCGTTTAGAACTTCTCTTGTCTAACATGGAACCCGAAATTTCAAATTCATTAACTGTTACATGAATAGTTTATCTTGCAGATGGTACAGGTTTGGAAAACCTTTCAGGAAACTCCCTACGACCACGGCGAACATTCACGTTTAAAGTAAACTTTGCGAATAAACACACGCTGTTCCACGGATAAGTGACAAACCATGTTTACATATTGTAGCGACAAGGACAACTGACTGCACCTGAGACATAAGCAACAGTGACACATGACGCCAATACACCTTCGAGCGGGAACTGGCGGCGGCCTGGCTATTCCAAGTCAAGGCTACGATTACAGTCGTAATCACAACAATGTGTTCTGCACATGGCTGTGCTATAACCGCTCGCAAAAGTTAAAGGCATGTGAATGCTGGCCAATGCTCAAAGAGAGCTCTGTTGCCAAGCGTAGTGCGTGTACCGGCAGAGGTTCTGTACATAACAGTGTGTGAGATGCATGCACCACATTCGGCAGCGCTGGTAGGAGGGGCAAGCGTAGGATTCGCTGGAGTCCGAGGTACGCCCCGCCTCCATATGCCTTTAAGTTTTGCGAAGGTTATAGATGGCGTGGGAAGAGCGGAGGTGCGAAAAGCTGCGAGAGGGTTACCATATAGCATAATCACTTTTACAATGCATATCGAAGCTTTGTACAGTACTTAGTGCAAAGAATTAGGAAAATCCAGACAGAGCTCTGCAATTAGTCAAAAGGAGAAACAATATGAAAAGGTGGAAAATTAGGACCTAACATTTTAGTCAATATTTAATTTCTCAGTAATTCTTTACTTTCAAGATTACAATATTTCTTTTTCTAGCGCACATGTTAATTATTACATTAAAAATTTTAACCTGACAGGAGAATAATTATATATTTTAATGTAGATAATAGCTGTGTAAAAACAGCAGGTTGCTCGCGAGTGAAAAAAAAATCCTTTGATGCGTTCCGTTCTTTAAGATGGTCACCAAGGACATCAGTAACGATTGCCCACATGCGGGTTTTGTCAAGTCTCAGTGATTAGGTACCCTTAAGCTGGGATTGGGTGAACAACCTAACTGACCTAACTCAAAATTTGGTAGTGTCTTGGTCATTCACAATGATAACTAAGCATTATTATAACGACACAAACCTCAAGCACAAAATTAAAGCGATATGTTGTCTCCACATGACAGGTGGGTCTACCATTACAATTTGTTTTTGCTGCAATTTGGACTAATATATCGCTATATATGCTGGTTCATGATCTTACTTGGAAAGCCGGTTGGCGAGTTAACACGTGGCGACGTAAGTTCGTGGAATAATCCGTGATAAGAATCGCTCTCTGATTGGCTGGTTTCTTTTGTTTGAGTAAACACAAGCTTGGAAGTTTGGATCTTGAAAGCTTCTAAGTTTACGTTTAATTCAATGTTCGTTTACATCCTGTGATTCATTTTGAACGGCTCCTTTATAACACACATCATCTAGTTTTTAAGCTTACGTTATGCTTGCGCTTAATTTTGATTGTGAATGGAGCCTAAAAGTTACTTTGTACCCATTATTTCTGTAAGGTTACACTAAGGTAACCGTTACTTCCGTTACAGTTAACGTGAGTGTTGGTTAGTCTACTCGGACATTGCGAAGGTATATTTGCGGTCAATGGAGGTTGTTGTTGTAGTGTTTAACGCCCGCTTTTACTACTACGGCACCGCAGGCGGTGACACTGATGATACATGAAGATGGAGCACCGGTGGAATGAGATGGCGGGGGAAACCGAAGTACCCGGAGAAAACCCGCCCTGACGCCGCTTCGTCCACCACGAATACCACATGCGGGTCCCTGGGATCGAACCCGGGCCGCCTAGGTGGTCAATGGAGGAACTACACGTGGTTTTATAACGGGTGTGCAGGATGGGATTGTAAACACGATACATGCGCACTGCAACATTTCCCAAGTAGAGCTGGCGCAACGAAAGCTTGTCGATCTGTAGGATGCGCAGAATACTATTTTAGTAAAGGTTGCATGGCGACAGTATCCCTATTATGGCCTCCAGTCTCTAACAACGTCTCGAGACGTGCGTCTGGACGGGAGAGCAGACAACGGCAGCTACAGGTAAAATGCGGGGAGTGGAAGTGGCATGTAACCTTCAACCAAACGAGATAACCCAACTTTATCCAAATAGTACGGAAGCTTCGCGCAACTCTCGTTGGCAAGCTTTCGTTGCGTTACATGTAATATCACGGACTTCGGCACCTCAGCCATGTGGTCTTTTGTACCTGTGCCCCACAAGGATACTCGTCGAGAGGGAGGAAGGCATGGAGGTTTGTGGTAAGAGGAGACGAAGGGTGGCTAATCCAGGAGTTGTGACAGAGCAGAGGGCAGCGTTCCTAACAGTTCCAGATTAAAGATTTCCAATGACATCTAATACAACCGAAATTCTCCACACTGAAGACGGGTAAATTCCTCTAGGTGGCTCGGAAGCCGCATACTGCACCGCTGGGGGGACAGAGGTTTATAGAGAGCATCTTGTTTCCCTGCCATGCAGCATCCGTGACACCTACCGACGCCTGTAAGAGCCAAACGAATGAAGGGTAGAGTAAAATGAGCAAATCGGCCACTGCGAACCTCATTGTGTACATTTGTTCGACCTTTTATGAATTGCCTGGACCATTCTGAACGTATTGTTGCTCACAGTGCCATGGCCATGTACATGGAGGAACTGGCGGTTGTTCTCCTGAGAATGCTACTGTGCGTGCACACATCTAATAATTGCGTGTAGCTCGCAGTTGGCGGAAAACCATTTTCTCCTAGCGCTGTGCAATAACCACTGCTATTACAAGACTGAAACTGACTGTATTATTCTCATATGGGCTGTTCCATTTCATTTCAAACAGCAGGAAACCTTGCACATTTTGAGGTGGTTCAATTTTCTATCATGTAAAGTACATGTTAAGTACTTTACATGCCTTTTACAAAATCGCAGCTGTTATAAACAAGTAGTTCCAAGTTTTTTTCAGTGTCAACGTTATTTTCATCATAGTTCTTCGAAAAAAAATTATAAATTATGTGCTATCATTCAGTATTTAATTTTAAAACAATATTAGTTAACATTTTTATGGCATCTTCAACGGACACCTGCAGAGACTTAAAAGTAAAAGAAACAGCGTCAAACCTCCTATAATCTTCGCAAAAGTTAAAGGCATATGGAGGCGGGCCGTACTGCAGACTCCAGCGAATCCTAAGCTTGCCCCTCCTACCAGCGTTGTCAAATGTGGTACACACATCTCACGTGCCTTATGTACAGAACCTCTGCCGGACACGCACTACGCTTGGCAACAGCGCTCCGCTTGAGCATTGGCCAGCGTTCACATGCCTTTAACTTTTGCGAGCTGTATAGTCGGCGTGCCCCATACCACGTACCACCCATGTGACTCAAGGACGTTGTCGATGCGCTGCTGTTTATGTTTTTTTCTGAGACGATGCTGATGAGTGAGACGATAAGTGTTCCCGAATAAACAACCCTTTTTTGTACTTCTGAGCTAAGCAAGTCACTTAAATATTTATAGTTTTTTTTCTTTTTTTTTTTTTTTTTTTCACCTTTCAATCTAAGGGTGCCATAAGACTGAGAACTACAATGAATCTATAATAAAAAGAGGTTTAAGCCTATATGAATTTAATCTTCATAAAAAAGGCAGTTACACTTAATAATGAGGAAAAAGATATTAAAATTGTGTAATTATTGTTATGTTATGGTTGTATACCACCATCAACAACAGATATTCAGCTTCAAAATTAATCGAGTTTACCGAAATCCGAGTGTTCTTGAGTTATACGGCACAGAAGTTATCTCATTCTGAAAATGATGCAAATTTTAGCGAATTTTCACTCGGAAACTATAAACATTTAAGATGTTATTTTCTGAAAATTGTTTTATCTGGCACGCGTAGAAATAATTAGTGATTTTAAAAAAATGCGAGGTCAGTTTTAACATTTTTCGTCTGATTTGAAATGGAATGGCCCATATACCCATCCCTTCTCTACTGCTATGTGTGTGCATTCCAGCATTCGAGAACTTGTCGTACAGGTTCTCCTGTACGGTATGTTTATCTGCACAGCACCTAGCCGCTTAATGCGACTATATCTGTGCAGTATAGAAGGTGTTCAAATATTTTCAAGCTTTTGTGTCTGTGGGCATGGTTTCTTCCTGCATACCTAAGTTTGGATGCAGGAAGGGGGCCGGAATAGGTGTTGGGGTGAGTAAGTATTAGAAGATGGGAGAGGCATTACCGTTACCCAAGGGCGTCCTTAGGAAGGCGGCAACTTTTCCTTCTGCAGGGTGCTCCTTGGTCGTATTGACCTAGTGCCCGTACCAGTTGGTTGGTGTGGGAATTCAGTTTGGTGTGCATGGTTCGGGATCGCTCCCTCACCAAGTCCATGATGTAGGGTAGTCCGGAGTGGTTGTGAAGGATGTAAGACGGGAATCTACGCCCATATCATATATTGTTCTTAACGCCCTGTTCTGCACAGTCTGCAGTTTGCGTATGGCGGAGGGTGCCGCCGATCCCCAGGCTTCGCAGCCATACAAGATCAATGGCGGGATGATTGCCCGGTAAATGCGTAGTTTTGGGTAAGTGGGCATTCCTGTACTCACGCCATCACTGGTCGCGATCGGAACTTCTGGATGAGCCTCGTATATAAATAGTATAGGGTATAGCTACAATGAAGGGAGACATCTTATGCATAGCGATCTGTCACATACGTCTTACTGCTCAGGAGGAAGTGAGGAAATCACAGGAGATTATAGGCCATAGGCGTACGGAAGTCCGTCTGCTGCCTAGCTCGAATACACGTCCTACTATTACAGCTACCCAGAAAGGGCTATGAACGGCCCTAGCAACCAGGCAGCCCTCTAGTTAAACAGGGTTAGTTTTTCCTAGAAATAAATATCCGCACAACTGGGCACAGCCTCAGATCACAAAACCTAGAAGTACACCTGAAACACGGGAAGGAAATGGAATGAAAGGAAGATGAGGGAAAGGAAATCGCCGTAGAAGACAAATCACTGCAGCATTCTGTCCGTCTGTCACGGTGGGGATTCCGGCACGTCAGTCGATGGCTTATTATGCGTCAGACCTTGGGATGAAGGATGATATAAAAGTACCCTACAGGAGGCCAGAACTCCTTACAGGCGGAACTACTACTAAGGTGGGTCCCTAACATGTGTTGGTAAGTTCTGTAGCCCGATGGAGTTTCAGGTCACCATAGAGAGCTCGCCACCGTCAAGTTCCGGCTGAGCAATCAGTTTCCCTGGAGTGGTGGCCGGCCGACCACAGTGATTTTCCTCAGCCGAGTATTTCAAGAGCGCAAGCACTACCGCAGCGCAACTCGCCGGCAAATCCGCTGCTTCTTGCAACCTGAAAGACCGGATAGAGGGAATAAAATGAACGGAAATGAAACGAGAGATGCAAGGTAAATATTTTTCCCAGCATTAAACTGAGTGACCTAATAAAACCCCCCAAAAACAGGGCAGGAATGAGTCTGTGTCATTCCGCTCTGTAGTGCAGTATTCAGCCACAAAACAGGTGAAAACCCCAAACTCCAGACCTTTCAAGTACGAGCCTTATATCTAACCACGGCGCCAAGAGTACCATTGCTGTATTATAAACCTGTGTAATTTTGTTTTGTGAAAAGGGAGGAATGGAATTAAAAATAAATACTTTTTTGTCTGTGGTATGCAGAACGAACCAATATATGAACGCATAAAAGAGACGAAAACAGTTATCATCTCCCATTCAACGAGTGTATATACGTGAATAATAAAAGCGCTGCAAGTTATCGGATGTTTTATTCCGAAGCGTGGTATGGATATTCGATAATATCCTGCTCTTGAAGGAGGTAGCAGGTCCATCTGTTGTACCACTTTAGAATGAGCAAATATACGCGAGCAGAGCCAATAGTGGCAATATTCCGCGGACGAGAGCGTAGTGCTAATCAACCCGGCTCCATAACTGCAAAATATTGGTCGTAAGAAACAAAGGACTGGCGCCATTTTAATGACAGCAGCGACTGCCATTGTTGCGGCAATAAACCGATTTAGATAGATGTGTGTTGCTTATCGCTCCCCGATACCTGATTCCGTTTCCTCCTCTTCTCGCCTAGCGCTGTTGCCGTGTCTACCCATAAAATTTAATTAAAGCGAAGCTTGCGCCTCGCTTTAAACGGCTTTACCAGTTCATTTCCGCCGAAGTTTTTTTGCAAAAATAAGATTTTTTGCGATGTGAGCGTTGCAAAATTATATTTCTTTAAGCGGGAATGCGTAATTAATTTTTCAAACGCTTGCGTTTGTATACTCTTTTAGCCTTACTGCCTTTAGATCTAAATATATATCAATCAGTGTTCATTGGGATCAAGTATGGTAACAATTTGAGATAAGCCTTTGACATTGTTTGGAAATTTTTAATTTGAAGTTTTACATTACTGAAAGCTGTTGCATTGAACTTTATGTTAGGTCAGGAACCAAAATATCACATTATCGCCTCGCACGTGTCCCCAAGCACTTGCTGGTTTCTTGATAGACTTTGATTGCGTTTCACGTGAGTTAATTAATGCAGCTTCCCATAGACACTTGGGGAATGGAGAAAGGAGTGAGGTACTCAGATAACATGCAGCGTTAACTGAGTTGTGAATGAAGATAATTTAGCTGAAGCGCTAGATCACATTTGTGCAATAATCTGACTTAGTGACCCACGTTTCACATTACATTATCTATTCCGGTGACCAAAATCTAACTGCAACAAATCAGAGCTTAAGACATGAGATAACACAGCGCTTGGAAATATTTGTTGTTCCTTTTATAATTTTTATTAAATAATAAAAGGAACAACAGATATTTCCAAGAGCTAATACAAGGTTGCAGATGTAGAGTTGCTAGCATTTGTTTTTCTATTGATGGAAAGTTCTTTAAAAGGTTTTCAGCATAAAATATAATTACATGAAATAGAGGTAATTATTATTATTATTATTATTATTATTATTATTATTATTATTATTATTATTATTATTATTATTATTATTATTATTATTATTATTATTATTATTATTATTATTATTATTATTATTATTATTATTATTATTATTATTATTATTAATTATATTTAGGACGATGTATGGAAAAATCATTAAGCATTATTTAGAAGAAAATTACAAAGATAAAGAGAATAAAATACAGGCAGGCTTTAGTTCTGGAAGATCTACGATAGATCACATATTTGTAATTAAACAACTTGTAGATTAATACATTAATAATTAATACAATAAAATTTGCACAAAAATGCTGTATCTAAAATCCAAATTGGAAAAGTTGTATCATTAGAAATTAAAGTAACAAAAGGTATCCGTCAGGTTTGCAGTATATCTCCCACATTATTTAAGATATTTATACATAAAGCAATATCAAATTGGGACAAAAGATGTTCAGGAATGGAAACACCAATGGAAGATGGATCAGTAGACACAATTTAGTGTGACATTGGCCGTACATCAATGTACGGACGAGAGGGGTGTGGGTGCCCGGTAGCGGTTGTGTGTGTGTGTGTGTGTGTGTGTGTGTGTGTGTGTGCGTGTGTGTGTGTGTGCGCGTGTGTGTGTGTGTGTGTGTGTGTGTGTGCGCGCGCGCGCGCGCGTACATGACCGTAATAATTCGCGATAACAAAAGGGGCCGATAAGCTTCTCGTTGATTCTCGCTGAATTATTGCGCACGTGTACATGGAAAGATCTAGAAAGGTCACGTGACATAGGCTGCAGTATAAATAGGACCACAGACAGCGCGGGTAGTGATCAGTTGAGTCTAGTTGGAGTTGTAGTCGTGAGTTTAGTTGTGTAAGTCGTGGTGTACAGCTGGGTTTTATTTGCGAGAGTGAGCCGGCCAGCCTGTCAGTGAGTACGTATATGTCGTCGAGTGATTGTATCGTAGTAGTCCGGATAAAGAGACACAGAAACTGGGGAAATACATTGAAAGACTGAGAAAGACTATCAGAAGAACAATTATGAATTATAATAACAGAAAAGACCACAAACTTGTTAACAACAGGAAGGCAATTGTGCATTTGTAGTAAAATTTAGAGGACAATAAAGTGTTAGAATTAAGCGGATTTTGGATTTTTTTCTGTTTTGCTACAATATACACTGTTATTTGCGGATAATCAGGTAGTAATTGTGCAAGGGTTTGAAGATGTGGAATTTATGCTTAGAAAGTTACTAGAAGAATATGATAAATGGGTGCTGAAAGTAAATTTAGAAAAAAAAAAAATTAAAAAAAACTTTTTTATGGGATTTGGAACAGACACCAAAGATTTAATTCTGGAAGAACAGAAAGGTTGTGTTAGAGGATGAGAAGAATTTGAGTATTTGGGGGTAAAAATAGATAAAGAAGTTAAACAGGAATAGTGACATTAGGAACAGAACCAATAAAGGTAAAATCATAGCATCAATGCTGACTTGGAACAGACATATAAGTGGAGACTAATGCAATAAAAAAAAAATAATAATAAAATAAAAAAAAAAAATAAATAAAAAAAAACACTTGAACGTTTATGAGATTTTTCATCAAATCTTGTAAGAAGATTTAAATTCTCACAAGAGAGACATAGGAAGGATGAAGGGAAACCATTCTTTCAGTGGAATGTTTAATGTAGTACCTAATCCTACAAAACTGAAAGATATTGCCATCCAAATGCTAGCGCTTTATCTATCTCTTATCAACAGCAGTTGGACTGTCCGCGATACACCCAAATGCACCAGTTCTTTGGCTGGGTTTTACATTGCGTTTCATTATGCGCGAGACCCAGTTGCTGCAGATGATATAGCACTGCCGTTCGTCGCCAATGTTGGTTTTTCTCCGTAGGTTTAACTTCAATTACAAGTTTTCTTTTTCTTTAAACCTTTAGGGTTTGACTATGTCCCCTTTAAAAATCTCTACTGTTTTCGATTTTTAGTGTTTTAATGCTACTGGTTTTACGAATCAGTTTTAGGTTTTAAGTCTTTAGATTTTATGTTGAGCTTTAATTTTTTCTTTTTCATTTTAAGATTTAGCATTTGTGTGTACTCCTGCTCTTTTTATTTTTTGACTTGGGGCCCAAATGACCTAGCTGTCGAAGGGACCTTAAACCTCACTGTCACTTAGTTATTCGGTTAGACAGTCACTTAGTCAGTCAGTCAGTCAATGAGTCAGTCTGTCACTCAGTCAGTCAGTCAGTCAGTGAGTGAGTCAGTCAGTCAGTCAGTGAGTCAGTCAGTCATTCAAGCAGTCAGTCAGTCATTCAGTCAGTCAGTCAGTCAGTCAGTCAGTGAGTCAGTCTGTCAGTCAGTCAGTCAGTGAGCCAGTCAGTCACTCAATCAGTCACTCACTCAGTCAGTCACTCACCCAGTCAGTCACTCAGTCAGTAACTCAGTCACTCAGTCACCCACTCGGTCAGTCAGTCAGTCAGTGAATCAGTCAGTCACTCAGTCACTGAATCACTCAGTCAGTCGGTCAGTCAGTCAGTGAATCACTCAGTCAGTCACTCAGTCAGTCACTCAATCACTCACTCAGTCAGTCAGTCAGTCTGTCAGTCAGTCAGTCAGTCAGTCCGTCAGTCAGTCAGTCAATCAGTCACTCACTCACTAACTCGCTCACTCAACAGTAATTGCAGTTTGTCCACCAGCTCATAGTCCCTGGGAGAAATGCAGTGAGCCAGTAAACAATTCTGACATCTAAAGCAGCTGTCGTGTCTCTAATCGCCCTTACGATGATGTTGCCAACCTTGATCACGCTAGATCAAAGCAAAGAAGTAACATAAAATAACGGAACTTTAATACTGTTTTAGTTCATGCAGTACATTTAGCTTATAAAACATAAAATATATTTTCAACTACCCCGTCTTTCGCCCATTGATCATTTCCTACCTTTTCTATGTGTTTTCAAAAACCTGGTCAGCCTGTTTCGAATACAAGTGATATACCCTCGAGCGATATACCGTGCAATTCCTGTAAGAAAACGTCACATGTTACATTTATTTAACTAATTGTTTTACCTTGGCCTAAGCTAGTTGTATGGGATTGAGATCACACATGTATGGGGACAAGCAAACGACAGTGTGACTCAATGAAACCAAAAATGCGTCCACTTTAGAAATCTCTTTGGTTTGTTTTAATCGTGCTGTAAAATCTGTTTTACACATGAAACTGTCACTCTGAAACCCTTTCTCTGCAACCACAATAGTATAGCAGATTTCACACCACTTATCTACCTCTACACTCCTTTTGGTGTTTACTTCCGAAATAAGCTAGTGGCTCGTCCAATTTTTAACTGAAATTAAGAGATATTAGCGAGAAAATATAGCGGGAATAACATTGGAGGTAAGCTGGCAACTTAACCAGCAACAATATTATCTAAGAAGTTTACAAAAGTTGGGTTACACTATCGTGGAATGCCTCTTCTCTCCCCTTTAAGACCATGAGCTGGTGAACAGACAGTAGTATTATAACCTGTGGCATTATCAAGATAATAAGATCTAATATGTTGCACTCAGTTTTTCTACTCTTGTGCGAGCTATTCCTACAAACATTTATTCCTCTACCTACTTCATTTTAATTGATATAAACATTTGCAGAAATTATGTATTAGCAATTTTCTTGTAGGGGAAAATGGGAATACGGTAGTCTTTAAGCGATACTCAAATATTAAAGCTGGGTCCTATGTGAATGGCCTTGAAATTCCATTACATTCACTTTGAATGGCTAAGAGATGAAAAAATGGATAACAATTCCCATTTGAGCAAAGTATAGGTATTAAAAAAAGTAGATAAATATTAAGGATTATTCCTGATATAGTTCAATCCACAAAAAAGGACAAATTGTGTGTTTTAACGAGATATACAATTTTTGTGTAGTAAGATTTTGTCTAGTCTTACAGTTTGCCAATTATGCAAAAGTAACTCAAGACTCCAGAGTGTTTCTGAAAATTCAAGATATGTATTTCATTTGTCATAAAAATATCTGAAACATATGGTATTTTAATTAAAATCATTAAAACCCTTTTTCATAAAAGCAAAATTTTCGAAAACATTCCATGTAAAGGGTAGCTTGGGACAGGGGATGTTCTTATAAGTGTTCGCGTCTAAAACATATTTTTTCTGAGTTCGTGTTATTCCTTTGTGGAACATAGAGCACAGGCCGGCCGCTGGAAACCCACCTCAGCTCACTGCAGGCGTCAGGAACGGGGTCCATAGGTGAAGAGTGGAACGCGGTCAGCATTCAGATCCCTACCGGCCGTCTAAAAGAACTTAAATATTAACCGACTTTTCGTGTTTGCGTTATGCTGTTCAAAGACACACAAACACGCCGATACGCACAAACACAACTCTGTCTTCTTCGTGTTAGTCCAGATAAACATTTTTAGAAATTACATTATTGTTAATTTCCTTGTAGGTGCAAGGGGAGCATGGGAATAAAGTAGGCTTTGAGCGGTAGTCAAATCTTTTACAGCTGGTCGCTATATGAAGGCTTTGAAATTTCCATTGTGCAGGATTCGTTCTACCCTTTCCAACGATTAATTGCATTGCTTTACCTTACAGTAAGTTAAAATAGAAGCTCGAGCTTAAGTACTTACAACATTGTAAATCGCCATTTAGGTATGTTATCTCAAATGAATTGAGATCTCCTGGTATGGTTTACCGGGAAAATGCGAGTGAGTTGGAGAATTTAATGTTCTATTGGCACGTTGGCCATGGCAGCTTAGTGGTTAGAGCATCCAACGGCAGATCCGTGGTTCAAATCCCGGTTATGGTATTGAATTTTTCAGTCTCATTCTACCCTTTCCAGAGTTGGCTTCACTTTCCCTTCGAACTTTGTACACTATGTTTTGCTTAGCGCCTCCGCTACCTTGTGTATACCACCGTCTTTCTCGGAGCGCCTCATGCCCACGAGACTGCCGAGGTCATGAAATTGCGTTTGGGTTGACTGCCTGACATACAGGAACAATTTCTCTACTAGCATGCAATACAAAATCGTTTACATGAGTTTATACACAGAAAACTACTAAATAAATTATCCACTTTATACATTTTTTACAGTATCGAGTATGATATAATAGTATAGTATAATTATAATAGCCTCTTCAGAAAATCAATTGCAAAAGGCAACTCATGAGTTGTGTAAAATAACAAATAATACAATTCAAAAAAATCTGATGTGTTGAATTCACATAACTTTCACTCTTGTATTAACCATTCTTACAAACTCTTATTCCTGTATCTTCTTCGTGTTAGTTGAGATAAACATTTGCAGAAATTATCTGATTACTTATTTCCTTGTAGGTACAAGGGGAATATGTTTTAAAAGCTTTGACATCCCGTTCTCCTTGCACGGTTAAGATATAAAAAATGAATAACGGTCTTCCATTTGACGAAACTTTAAGTATTCCCAAACTCGCACAAATAACAAGGAATATCTCCGAAGTGGTTCACTCAAAAAAAAAAAAAAAAAAAAAAAAAAAAAAAAAAAAAAAAAGTGCACTTGGACATAGCTTGTGTTTTAACGATATCTACCTTTTTGTAGATAAACCATATTTGGTTTATCTCTTATGGTTACCAGTTATGTAAAAGTCATCAAAAGTAAACAGGACTACATAGGCTATAACGAGAAAATTCAAAATATGTTTCATTTGCCATAAAAATACCTTAAACTATATTACTTTTAATCAAAATTGTTAATGCCATTTTTGAGAAAATAAAAATTTTTGAAAAATTTTCCATGTAAAGGGTAGTTTAAGGTGGAGGTATTTTCTTCAAAATCTTCCTGTTGCATCCTTAAAAAATATTTTAACCGACTTCTCGTTTTTGAGTTATGCTGTTCAGAAACCCCCCCCCCCCCACACACACACACGCATACACACACCAGTATTCAGGGGGTCTCAAAACATATATTTCCCGTGAAACTCGACATCGAATTTTTGGGTGGGATACAATACTTCCTCTACAATACTTCTCTACCGAACTGGATAAAATAATATCAAGTCCGAAAACAAAATCTATGGCTTTTCTTAGACTTTATCACAAGAGAACAAAAATTGTAATTGGAACAGAAATAATTATTGAATAAGTGAGCTGTTTCAAATATTTAGGAAGTATGATCACATACAGAAATATTATGGAAATAGGCAAAAAATAATAGAAACATTTAAACACATCTGTGGTACAATAAATAGATGTTTAAGAAATAAAACAAGGGAAATAAAATTAAGATTTTATAAAACTCGCAGTACCAACATTGATTTATGAATCAGAAACATGATCTTTAACAGAATTGGGCGAGAGAAAAATAGATACAACTGATATGCGATGTCTCAGATGATTCATAGGAGTAACGTTTAGTGACCAAAAGAGGAGTGAAGCAATAGAACGAATTAAATATTTTCAGACTAAATCATAAGTGAAAGGCAAATAAATACAATCGTTTCAACATGTAATAAGAATGAACGAAGATGTATTTTTAAAAGATATGTTAAATTATATATCTTTAGGCCATAGAAGCATTGGAATACAAAAACAACGCTGGAGAGATCGTCTGATATAAATTTTCACTGGGGAATGGTCAACAGGCCTAAGTCATGATGATGATGGGTATCGAATGTGCAGTATTGGTGCTTAAATGAGGCCGCGCCGTAGCCGAGTGGTTAGTCCATTCGCTTCTCACCAAAGCGGCCCAGGTTCGATCCCAGGCAACTGTATGTGGGATTCGTTGTGGACGAAGTGGCACTGGGGGGGGGGGGGGGTTCTCCGGTTTCCCCCGCCATCTCATGCCACCGGTGCTCCATCTTCATTCCATGTATCATCAGTGTCATCGCCTGCGGTGCCGTAGTAGTAAAAGCGGGCGTTAAACACTACAAAACAACAAACAGGTGCTTAAAGATCAGTATCTAGAGCAGGGGTGGACAGAAGAGTATCTGCTCCAAATCCTCTGTGCACGCAACCCGCGTAACATTCTTGCTGGTTGTAGGAGTGGTATCTGTTCGCTTCTAAACTGTTGACAGTGGCGGATCGATACAGTTAAAGATCAGCGCATTTGTCCCAAACAGAAAGAGGTGGTCACACTTTTGTTATGTGAAATCGGAATTGCTTACATTATCATAATCCGAACATATGAGAAGACGTTCAGACTCTGACGTAATACCTGTAACAGCAATATGCAATTGCGCCGAGAAGTGGTTATCTGAAAAGCGAGATTTTGGTTTTGATTTTTCTATATTCATCAAAGATAAAAAAATGTTCACAGACCTATGAGAAGCAATACAACAATGTAACAGAAGCGGCAAATTCTCTCAAAGCAACATATATTAGCTTACACAGTGATTTGAACACGTCTGCTCCAACTAAAGGGTTAACAAACAATGAAATATCATTCTCAAGATTCCTGAAATCATGGAATCTATGTGAAGTAAACTCGGTTTTTAACTCTTCAAGAATGGGAATATAACTAATTAGTTTATCCTCTGGCACAGTACCAAGCGACTTTATAAATTTGAAATAAACATTTCATAACTATTATAATTATAATTTGACTTTGTGGTGTTAGATGGCAAGATGTTTGTTATATAAAACAATCAGAAACAATTTTTTCGTTGTATGCGGCATGATTCCTACGATAAAGCAGTTCAGTGTTGGCTTAAAGAAAACCAGGTAATATCTTGTTACAAATGAGGTAGACAGTGTTAACACAGATATAATTAATCCACAAATACCGGTCGCGAAACGATTTTGGACTCCTGAAATCAACTAAGGAAGGGGGTTGTGTACCATTGTGTTGCATAGTTACACGGCGAAAGGTTCATAAATCACACTGATTCACGAATCCGCTTTTGCCCACCTCTGAATTATAGAGTACCTATCAGAAATAGCGGCATGGTTCCATCGCTAGTTCTAAGGCTAGTAAAGATGAAGTTACACCGTTTGACGCAAACGCTCCTCTCCTTCGAAGACGTCGCCTTTAAGATCTATAAGATCTCGTGTTTGGTGTCCGGACTAGCTCTAGCAAGAGGTCTTAATCTCAGGGTATGCGCGAGTTATGGTAGGAATGGAGCCAAACGAAGAATCAACCAACATATCACTTTATTTGTAAATTTCCAGATTTGTAGAGAACTGCCGACGATATTTAAATAGAATGTAACTTTGTAACTTCAACTACAACGTTATAACACTTTAACTTTGTCACCCTTTAGCAACCGCCAAATTATGTATACGTGCTAGCTTACGTACAACTCCCAAGTTGCACGTGCGTTATCTCGACTCGATTCAAGACGAGTGTGTTGCGTTCGTTGCATTTGTTTTTGCGCGGGCAACAAGAAGGAAGCGATTTCCATTGGCTAACTTTAGAGCACGTCATGGTAAGATAGGAATCAGCCCGCTAAATCGTTAGTTTTGTGCATACAACAATTGTAACCTTATCACTCTTTTAAATCTGCCTAGGCTTCCATTCTTGAGACTTTAACATATTAGCTTTATTACGTCTTCCCCTTCACTATTGACTAGAATCTCCTTTTGTTTCTTTCCATTATCAAATATATTGACATTATAATTTCGGTTTCACGTTGTATATTTTGGTCTGGTACGATAAAACTTATGTACATATATCAAAGCATTATTGTTAAGTCATGCGTGTTATGTCAAGTTGTGCGCTTTACTCGGTCACTAATTATGAAACCATGCTCTTAATATGGAATGCGTTAATTTCGTGTAGCCGAATTAACAGATGACTCAAGCAAAATTGCTACCATCCCTGTCGTGATATTGGGATCCTAGTTCTGGTTCCCAGTCGAGAATAGTAACGTTTGGAAAGCTTCTGACTGTGATCCCTTAGGGCCTAAGTACGTGCAAGGAAATTCGTTTTAGATAAAACATAACTTGAGCACAGAGTGTGGAAAGAAAAACTTGCATCTTTTTTGTTGAACTTCCAAGCGCAGGGAATCGAAATGAACAAACACACCTGGGACGTTCCATGCGGCGAAGTTATAACACATGAAACATAATGCAACATTTTCGACTAAACATTTTCACTTTCTCTACTACGTACAGGGGAAGTACAGTATTCGACCCAAAAATTTGATGTCAAAATTTCACCGTAAATATGTTTAGAGGCCCCTTAAATCCAACCCTTAGATGAAAGGTCCGTGTGTGTTTGAAAAGCATGGCTCAAAAACGAAAACTCTTTTAAAAACTATGTATGATATTTAAATTTAATATGCATATAACAGGGATGTAACACGAAGATTTTGAGAAAATTCCCCAATCTTAAACTACCCTTTACATAGAACACTTTTCGAAAATTTTTATTTTCTTATAAATAGCTATAATGATTTGGGTTAAATGCCGTATGGTTTACGATATTTTTATGTCAAATGAAAGGCATATTTTTTAATTTTCTCGCTATAGCCCCTGTAGTCCTGTTTACTCTTGATGACTTTTGCATAACTGCTAAACCGTAACAGATCTTACTAGATCTCATTAAGTCACACAAGTTATGTTTAAGTGTATTTTTTATGGAGTGAACCTTTTCTACGATATTCCTTGTTATTTGTGAGAGTTTTGGAATACTTATACTTTTCTAAAATGGAAAGTCGTTATTCTACTTTTCATCTCTTGGCCATTAAACGAGAAAGCAATTCCAAGGCCTTCATATAGCGAGCAGCTTTAAGATTTGACGTTCGTTCAAAGCCTTACTGTATTTCCTATATTCCACTTTTCTTTCCCCAGAAGAAAATTAATAATGAGGTAATTTCTACAAATGTTTATCTCCACTAACATGAAGAGGAATAGGAGTTTGTAAGAGTAGTTAGTACAAGGGTAGAGAAAGTTATGTGAGTGCAACACATCAGATTTTTTTCTTTAAATAAGTATGTGTTGCAGAATTGCCAACTAGCTTTTTAACCGAACATATAATGAGCTTATCGCATCTGTCCGAGATTTTTAATATCTGGCCTTTGCTAGACCGTGTAAAACCGATTTTTAATTTGGTCGGTTTCCTTGAAACATTTGAAGGCAGGCAAGTAAGCTATTCAACTTGTGCAAGCTATGGGATACTCAGCTTGGTTACCTAAACCTTTTTCTTGCCTTCAGACACCGTGTAGTAGTTTGGTTAGGCTTACTTATTATGCTATTTTGAGATTATCATTAATAAATGCAGGGAAGGGGGTTATTTAAATTAGTTCATACAGAATTCAACACAAATTAATTTTTATTTAAGAAATGAATAGCGTAATTCAATTCGTAGTTACTATACTTTAATCCTATTCATTCATAAAGAAGAAATTAAATAGTTATTTCAAAAATAAAATTTCATCTCCGTTAAAAGTGATATTTATCCAAAGACAAACAGGCCTCTAAACAAATCATTTCCCCATTTAATTACTTATAATTTAGTAGATATAAAGATGATTGTGACTAATGTGCCATTCACAATAAAAACTAGACATAAAGATGAGGTAAATGTAGATGTCAGTTATATGTCATCTTAAACGGACGCTTCACATTGACTGACGTTAACATAAACGTAAACTTAGAAGTTTTTATGTCGACACAGACATGAAAAATTAAACTTAACCCTTCAAAGGGATTCTCCATACTCCTATCAGTGATCTTCCTGTATTATCATATCAGATTTTTTCGTCAGCATGTTATGTTGATTTGTATATAAAAATCTCAGGAAAGCAATGGTGATTATATAAAATGGGTTTTGTGAAGAATGGCATAATGGCAATGGTATTCATTTTAATGCATGCACATTGATGTCCATAAAGAATGGCACTATGTCAATGGTATTTTCCCTCCGTAAGATTTTTACCTTCTAGTAATCAACCTTTGATTCCAACCATACAGTATCAATTCTTTTTGACCGGCTTAGAAGCAATTTAGGGACAAAAAGTCAATGAATGACATTAAAATCGATGTGAAGTAAAGAGGTATTTTAGATACCACCTCTATGAAAGAGTTTCAATACAATCGGTACACAAAAATGCTTACTCAGTAAGCAATTGAGTGAAAATAAAAAACACTTGCCTAATGATGAATGGTGAAGAAAGTCCTAGCGATTTTCAGACAACTGCTTTCCCTTCAGCTTTATACCTAACTAATTTTCATGCAAAAAGAAGAAGGGCTTAATAAGGCCAAACATATTTTAGTTAAAATAATTTGATACTACAAGTGTTTTTAGTTCGATGTTAATACACAATTGTTTTAGAAACTTAACAGTAACCTGTTCTAAAACACACAGGATAATTGAAATCGAAATTGCCCAACTTTTAACGTGTTTATGTGGGAAACAGCCATCACATGAAAAGGAAGCATATCTTGTCACTTAAAGAACTAAAGTGAACAAAATGAGTAACAATGTCTATATTCTTAACTGAACGAAATCTGCAGGAGAAAGATTTATTGACTTTAATAGCAATAATAGCATTTTGATGATTTCTATTTTTGTATTGTAGTAAATCTCCCGCAGTAGCAACCGCTTTTACAGGTTATGTCTTATCTTGAGGACAAATATTTTGAGGTGCTATAGCTGTAATAATGCTTAAATAAACCTAGGGCACGTTGAGCTTAGATTTACCAACATTCCTTCGTCTAATAAGGAATAAGGAAAAATCATAAAAGAAACCGTATCCACACTCCAACCGATGTGAACTTGGGTCCCCTATGTTGGAATGGAGACTTGCTACCCCTCTCATGTTTAAAAACGAGTGTTGTAATATGTATTTTCCGTCCTGGCTCTCTTTCGGTTAGCGTTTCCGGGCAAATGTGTTTCGAGTGTTTTTTTGTTTTATTTTTGCTGACTGTTGTTTTATCCCCTTCCCGCTCATGCTATCATGTAAGACAAGTTGAAATTTTTGCACTTAACATAGAACGTTAATTAAAAGTATTTAATCCTGAAACTATTTGGTTTAAATCTTGTGTTTACTTTGCTTTATTTATTAATATTTCTAAATACAATTTAATTGTTGCAGCACTTTGCAAGCAAGCGCCCGTGTTACCTTCAGTTGTTGAATTGTTCAGCACTAGCATGTGCGATTAATCGATCACCAGCTAGCAGAGGCTAGCGTGCTCGACCTCAATACTGCTTTTGAATAGCTGACAGTGATTAATCTTATTTTCACGTAAGCATTTCCATTATTCACTATTGTCGAAAAAAGCTATACAATTTATGTACTACATACGTTAAGAACTGCAGAAACTCGTAAGTAAAAATACAAGACGAAGTCTCGCGTCTTTCAAACTTTTTCTTTGTGCTGAAAAGATGCAATGACCAAAATTGTATCAAATACACCATTACATACTAATATTTAGGGTAAATTAATAGTAAAATTGTTGATAAAATGTAATAACCGTTGCCTATTATAAGGACAGTTTTTGCGCGTAAATATTTAGAATGTTACTGGACATTAAGTTTGCAGAACCGCACTTTTTGCTGAACCTGTACCGCCGGAAGGTAAACATTTCTCATTACCACAAAGTATTTATCGTTGCCCACACCCAGTTGTGCTAATATCGCTTCAGGCACGATGGTTATCGTTAAAATATTGTAGCCATAACAACCATGTTACGCTGCAATAACTTGCTTGCGTGGCGGGCTGCTTCCCCTGCAGGCGTTCGGCTTTATTTGCTGGCATTGAAACCACCTCATTAGAGGCCCCGAAAGGCAAATGGGCCATAGCCAATCAGTGGCCAGAGTCAATTAGTGCAGTCCATGTCTATCACAGCGTTGTTCACACGACAGTTTTATGAGAACGGGGAGAAAATAACGGCCGTACATGAACACACTATGTAGCGTTAAGCATCTGCTTCTTTCAGGATAATGGAAGAATCCCAGCCCAGCTTGTAATTAAGGGGTGGTCAAGGGATTTATTTAAAGGAAATTAGGGATAATAAACTTGACTTGTGTTAGACAACGACTAGCTGGCTGCCTGACGCTGCAGGAGTAGTCATTTAAACTCGAATGAAGAAATTTCATTTACTTCCCCCGCTCTTTATAAAATTATTGAAAAACAATAGAGAGTATTTTTTATGATTAATCCCCCCTTTGCTTCCTACAATTATAGTTTAGTACATACCTAAATATTCTTATAACAATTGATGAAAAATCCCTCCTGATATTCATACAAAAGGATATTAAATATCCTTTATTCTTTATAAATATCCTGAATTCTTTACCTCCCTCCGACAGTCTTTTAATATCTGAAAATTCTGGATAGCTTATAAGCAATTTTTGGGTGTGAAACAATAATAGATCTCGTCCTATATAAACTAATAGGATTTCTTCTGTTTCTTTAACACGGGTTAGGCCATTAGAGCCATTTAACCTGTTCCGGCTCTAAAGTTTCTTTCATTCCACCTTTCCCTCGGTCGTCTTGGGTTCCTTTGTCTTTGTGGTTGATAGTTACTTGCTATTTTGGGAGTTATATTTTCTACCATTATATTTAAGGGCTGTTTCCAATTGGTTTTGTATTCTATTATGTTTTGCTTAATTATTCTACTTTTAATTGATGTATTTGTTCTTTTTTGTTTGTTTAGTCTTGTATATCCAGCTATGGCTCTAAGGAGTTTCATTTCTTCTGTTTGTATAGTTTTCTAAGTCTCGTAATAATCGTACTTCTGCATATGAAAAGACTCAAAAATTTGTCACTAACTTATGAATTTTTAATTTTTATATTGAAATATGTAATATATGTTGTAAATAATATCATACTGCATAAAATAAGCAACATGTTAGACCCACCCAACGGAATATACTAGAACAAGTATAACGTATTCTTCTTTCTCTGTTTACCCTCCTTGTATGCAAGACTTACACCCCCAAGAACAAGCCTGGGATCAGATGTCTATCGAGGACCGATGAACTCTGGATCAAAGAGAGTATCTAGGGTGGATGATCAGCCTAGTGATTGGTCTGAGAGTGAAGAAGTGGACAACATGAAAATAAGTCTGGAATGGATGAAAAGAAAAGGGCCTCATTCACTCAGGCCCTAGGTTACAATAAACTACGGCAGAGCCACCCCCACTGGCAACCTAGGACACCACAAGTTGTACGCTGCCGCACAGCAAAACCGGGGAAAGTTTGCATAGTGTAAATAGTGCTCTCTCTCTCTCAGTGTGTGTGTGTGTGTGTGTGTGTGTGTGTGTGTGTGTGTGTGTGTGTGTGTGTGTGTGATAAAACAAGAAACTCATTGTTTAATTAATAGAGATGTTATTCTCAAATAAAACTTTTCTGAGTGACCTACAGGTGGTCACCGTATTGATTTTGTATAAACCAAAAGGACTATACAAAAAAGTTGATAATTGTAAACCTATAAAAATTGTAGACACCAGGCAAGAGCCTTTTTGAATAAACAAATCCGTAAAAAAAGGAGAAGAAAGAGAAAGGAGTACATAACAATTTAGTTACAGACATGAATCGCCGCAGGAGGCAGTGTTTTTGTGTATGAATGTGTACAGTTGGGTCTAACTAAAGCCAGTGAAACACTTTCAGTGAGCATTGAGTGATTATATCGTCAGCCAGCTGTTTGTGAGACAGAGAAATTGGAGAAAGACAGAAAGGAGTGAGTCAAGTTTATGAGAAGAAAACAGTTATAAGTTCTAATATCATGAAGAAGTGTAAACTGTGTTAGCGTCCGCAACAGGGAACTGTGTTGTTGTGCATTCAGTTAGAAATAAAAGTGACAAAAAGTAACCGGACTGGACTTTCATCGTTTTTGTCAGAATAATTTAATTTTTAATAGTTCCTCCTCTCTGCGTTAATAAACTAGCTTGTGAGAACTTGCTTTTTTTCTTGGGGCATTAAGTCTTCATTATTGCTCGAAAAACATGGACATATTTGTAACCAGGGTCAGTGTCAAATTAACTGAATCCCCTTTGCTTCAATTTTAGCGTCTATCTTCATACATCTTTATGCTTTCGGCTTTGCTTATATTTGATGTTTCGATATCCAATAACCGCAACTGAAGTCAGTTCTGTTTCTCTTCTGTGTAAATAAAATGTCAGAAAGATGAGATGGATATTGTCAAACCTTGCTTCGCAGCTGTCGGTGCGAATCAATGAATCCATCAATGGATATAAGGGGTCCACAAAATCTTATAGGAATGATATACGAGTTAGGAAAAAAAAGGTCACTATACTCAGTTTTGCTGTGGGTTACGTAGACCTCTAGCTCCCTATGGTACAATTCCGGAAAAATAATCACTAAATATCACTAAATTAATCCCAAAGACTTTTCTCTGTTAATTTTATTTAAAATAATTCAACCAGCCTAAGTAGCATCTAATAGACGTATCACTGACTTCACAAAATTACCAAACCAACAGTTATTGGTTATCCAATAAATGCTGATTCACGGCCACTGGTAACGGTAACACTAACCAGAACGAGAAAGCTGAAATATATACATTCAAATGGGAGTGTTCACAGCCGACGAGAAGATTTTCCGGGTCCCGAGAACAGGAACGAACACTCGACCAAGTTTCAAATTGCTCGTTCTCGTTGCCGTGCAAGGCGGGGTAAGTTCCCATTGTACGTATTAGACTCTTCGTTGTAGAAATTATTCAAGACGCCCGTGCCATGAAACAGCCTCTAGAACTTTCTTTAGTTGCCAGGTAGAAAAATATTATTGGTCAGTTAGAAACAAATGAATTCCGAATGTGCAATATCGACGTCCACTTACTATCGATAAGCTTATCGATAATATACCCTCCCGTTCTCGCTGCCGGATTGTTGTGAACCAAAATGTTGAGTGCTGCCTTGCTTCCCCTTGTTGCCTTTCTGCTTACCGACACCGGATCGCAACGTGTTTATGAAATAGTTATTTACTAACACCTTGCTAGAATCAAAGTTGCTACCTGAACTAAAAATTAGCACATTTAGGATGAAACTTTAAATCATAGAAAGTCCTGAAAATATGTTTCTGAGCTATTAATTAGAATGCGCATTATTGCTCGTTGCACAGTTGTGCATTTCAGTTGCTAGATAAACGTATATACATTTTATTGCCACAATATGCACATCATATTTATGTAAACCATATATACAGGGTGTCCCAAAAACGTCGACAACACTTAGTATGTTGTATGGGACAGCAAACCGATCGGTTTTCAAATAGGAACCCCTGTCCGGTAGGTTGCGACCAGCCTACTACATACTGACGATTTATCCATGAGTAATTTCGCTAGTATTCGGCATAACTGGTTCTAAGACAATAAACATGTTTTGGTTTAAAAATACCGGAAAAAGCAAAGGCATCAACTTCTCCTCTTTTCCCCCTTATTGCTGTCTTATCAAGCCGTGATGGCTTGATGATAGATGAGATGATGAAACGCCTCAAAAGAGCCCAACAAACCATACAAAATCTACCAAGATTTTCTTTGGCGCTCCTTGTAGGTGTAAGTCATGTCAACTTGGTTTATTATAAAATGCTTCGAAGACTGCCCGTGAAATGTGTGACAAAAGACCAGAGGTTGTGGAAGAATCATGGACAGTTTCTCCACCGGAACAATGCACCATCACAAAATGCGCTATCTGTGAAGAGTACATTCGCCGGATCTAGCACGAACGTTTTCTCTTCCCGAACGTAAAGTGTTTGCCCTAAGGAGCTGGGTGTTGGCCTGTGGATGCACCGAAAGTAAAAGGGACGCACCTGTTGAACAGTATAATACAAGGCGACCTGCAGTACTGCTTTCGACAGTGGAAAATGAGCATGGAGCGATATAGGGACCGGGTCAGGAACTACATTGAAAGAGGTAACATTGCCAGTCACATTACCCATTGTTTACATGGACTCCTTCAACATAAACAGTCTATAGTACAAGGTAAGATAGCCTCACAAAAACCAGCTTAACGCTGATCCGCCCCTTAGTTATGATTATTGAAATTAAAACATTAAGAGACGCATTCGAATGGAGTAATTGCGCACGTGAACTGGGAATGTCTCAAGTAAAAACATAAGATATTATGATTAAAGAAAAATAATACCAACGACGAAGGTGCTTTTTGAAAAAAGAAATATCTTGTGTGTCTCTGAAGAATGAACTAAGCAAGTGTGTTTATACTGCAAAATGCAAAATCCTGTTACTTTTCTATCTCTTTATTTTCCTCTAAATTTTACTACAAATGCACAATTTCCTTTATCATTGTTAACACAGTATATAGTCTTTTCTGCTAGAATTACAATTCACAATTGTTGTTCTATTGGTCTTTCCCAGTCTCCCAAAGTCTTTCTCACTTTTACTGTCTCTTATAACTTGATTACGTCGGTGCAATCACTCGACGAGACATACATACTCACTGACAGGTTGCACAACTCACTTACCTAACGAAAAACTAACTGTAAACCGCAACAACTCACTTTACTCGAACTCTACTAAAACTGACTGCTACTGTATTAATTGCTATTGACTGTGTCTGTCCTATTTATACTGGAGCCGGCGTCACGTAACCTTGGAGAAGCCTCTATACACGTGCAACGATGACAGCGGAGTAAGCGAGACGCTTCTACACCTTGCTGGTGTTATCGCCGTTCGATCACTTACAGACAGTCGCTAGTTGCCCTGTAGTCTCGGACCTTACTTTTGTGTTTTACCGCTATTATTACGGTCACGTACACATACAGCCGCTCCTCGTATCCAAGGTCACACTGCCGCCACTCTTCTCCGTACATTGTTGTATGACCAATGTCACACTATGTAATGTAGCTCTATGCAGTGAAAACACTTGCAAGCTGCGAAGAAGTGTGAGGAAAATCATTCTAATATGGATACGGGGAAGTGATACATCTGAGATGGACAAGAATCAACAAGCACGGGCCAGCAATACAGCTCTGCACTTTAGCTATTTTATATGCAGCGGTCCCAATTGCTTAGGGACAGAAGTAGCTGAGTCACTTAGGCGCGTCAATCAAAAAGGGAAGACTACCGAACAATCACGGTACGGGCGACGGTGATTAGCATACGTTCTACCAGATCTCCAAGTTGGGGCCGGAGGATATAAGGCCTTGCCCAGACATAGTAATCTCTCATGAGTTTCGGAACCACTGTTACGCCAAGTCCAACCCAAACAGCTTCTTTTCAGCAAGGACTCAGATGTTCGGTTCGATGAAGTAACATCAGAAGTAAGGGGTCACAAACCGCTTTCCTACTTGATATGAGCTGGACTGACAAAGTAAGTACTGGACCTGCTAGAAGCAGTGAGTAAAGGAAGACCAGCGTTGAAATTGACCATATAGCTAGCACATTACATGAAAGGAAACTGCTTGCTAAGAAATTGTATGCATGGATTACATTCGTAGTAGAAGGAAGATACGGAATGACAGAAAGTATGAAGATATTTCTTAGTGGATATGAAGAGGAAAACGGAAAGAAATGGAAAATGTAGGATCCTGACTTTGCAGTGAGGCTTTCCTGAGTTCTGCCTTGGCTGAAACTGATCAGTAGAGTTAGGACTTATATCCTTTAGCTTGCAATGTCTGCGCGTGCAAGTATGCGTTGATAGTACGGAGAGGGAAGGGGATGACACAGGTGGCTTGTAAGGGGATGACAACACATCTAATTTAAAAAAAATAGACATTACAGATACATACTTGTGCGTTGCTAAAATATAAACATTTACGTGTTGTATTATCTTCTCATTCGTCTGTTTGTTTGTCAAATAGTCTAATGTATTTCCTAATGACGTTTTTAAACTCAGGGTAGTGCAGTTTTTAAAATGGTATGTTGGTAAGTATAATCATTTTACACAGCTCTACAAAGAACTCTGATTGTAGTGGTGAGTTGTCTTGTTCTTCTGCCTTCTTTCTACCTGATGATACAAGGATTTTATTTTTGTATTAAAATTTTCATTTCTCTTTGCAATTTCCCATTTCTGAATAACACAACCTACATTGTATCTTTCTCCATTCACGATGAAATTATTTGTACCAATTCTTCATGTGGCAGCACATGATGATTCTGACACATTGAACATTGTACAGTGCAGGTACGTAAACCAATAAACCAATAAACCAATTCTACAGGTACTGCAGTCAACTATTGACTGTCAATTGTAGAGCCTGGATCCATGTTCACTATGCGGTCACGTCTACTTTTAGAGTGGTAGTTATGTTGATTCTCCGCTCAATAGATATTTGTTCTAGCACTGCTGATCGCTCAAACTCAGTGCAGTTTATGGATTTCTAAATTAAGGCATTAGAATAAAATTGACTAGAAATGTTTCTCTGTCAGTCCAAAAGCGCTGTAAACCAACTGGACTAACACCCGTGTACCAGTTGGATGTCGTGCTGCGTATATCGAAACTGACAACTTTAATTCATTTTCTGGGCTTTAGAAGTCGGTTTCTAAAGTTGATAGACAATAAACTAGGCCGTGTTCCCAATAAAACGCTCCGCTCCATGGAAGCAGGACTAATTTCCTCCTCGCTAAAAGCGACCTTTATTTGGTTAAACAGCTTGCAAGCAGAGCTTTTTCATGAGTCATTTCAGAGCCTGCAGTAAACAGTTTCATGCACTGGCCCCCATGAAGCTGCTTGTCTCTCCAAACTGTTAATGCCAGAGTAACTACTTTCCACTGAAGAGTTTATTTAAGATAAGTAAAATATTGCGACAAAAATAACAAAATCAGTCCGGTTACTTTTTATCACTTTATTGTTTTCTAAAATGTTATCTCAAATACACAGTTTTCTTCTCGTCGTTAACACAGTCTGCAGTCTTTCATGCTATCACAACTCACAACTTTTACTTCCGTAACCTTGCTCAGTCTTTTCAGTGTCTTTCTTCACTTTCGCTGTCTCTCATACACTGACTACGACAATGCGATCACTTGATGCCCATTAGAATCTTCTTCACGACGACCAACGCATCTTTCGTAATGACACATCCATGCACAGCTGCCTCACACTCACTGACGCACTGACTGACTCATATCTGTAACCGTAAACTCACTCTCTACTGATCCTGACCTCCGTATACAGTGGTAATGACGTCATAGGAACTTTCTCGAATTCCACAAACGTGCCACCGGTGGCTCGACTGGATTTTTCTCGAAGGCTCCGGAGAAAGCCCCTTTTTGTGTAGCCGCTTCCATTGTTGTTTGTCACGCACACACAAACTGTTGTGCGAGAGAGCCTGAGCATAAACGCCTTTGCCCGCTCGCCGGCCCGGCAAGAGGTGCGCGCGCGTGTGTGTAGTGTTTAACGCCCGCTTTTACTACATACGGCACGGCAGGCAGTGACACTGATGATGCATGGAATGAAGATGGAGCACCGGTGGAATGAGATGGCGGTGGAAACCGGAGAACCCGGAGAAAACCCGCCCCAGTGCCGCTTCGTCCACGACGAATCCTACAAGCGGTTGCCTGGAATCGAACTCGGGTCGCTTTGGTGAGAAGCGAATGTCTAACCACTCGTCTACGGTGCGGTAGCCCGACCCCGGCTGTCCCTTGTTTAGCGCCAAGCCCGGTGTCACAATATTTATAACAATTATTATCCTTCCTATCTAGTATGTCTCAAAACTTTGTCAAACAATTCTTTGTTGTGTTTATCATCTCCGATACCCATATTTTTGTTTGTTTCTAGAAATCTGACATCGGTTTAGTCTACAGTGTTTTGTTTAACTGCACCAACATAAAAAATTAAGAGGTGTAGTGAAAGTTTATCTCCGTTAGCAACAAGTAGGTAGAAAATGGTCTATTATAACAGTAGTTTGGAGACTAGTGATTAGAGAAAGCCATGTGAATGTAATATACTATTTTTTTTTTTGTTTATAAATAAACAACAGCTTGAAAATCTAATGTTTTCTTTCTGATTTACATCCATGGAAGATACTAAAAATACACAGTTTGGTATTTAATCGACTTTTCGTTTTTGAGTTTAGCTGTTCACAGACACCGATTTTTTGAATTCAAAATATAATTCCGTTGAAATCTGGGTATCAAATATTGGATACTACTGTAGAGAAATAATACAGAAAGTAATAAAATTCAGGAAAATGCACATTCTCAATATTTGTTGAAATTTTCCTTTTCAAAATGTATATAAAATTAAATATAAACGCCAAGTATATGGCGTTATACTATAAAAACAAAGAAAGGTAATTGTTTAAGCATACTCATAAGTGAGATTTCTAAACTCTGCATTTATAAACAAATGTTTTTGAAATTTATAATACAAGTAATACACTAAATCATTAGTGCATACACAAATTCGGAATTGCAATTATCTCTATAATTTTCAACTTATTTACTGTTTAATTAATTATTTTGATCTTAAACACAAATCTTCCTTATGGTGAAGAAGCTATGTGTGTGTGTGTGTGTGTGTGTGTGTGTGTGTGTGTGTGTGCGTGCGTGCGTGTGTGTGTTGGGATTAATGGGGAATTGAGTATTTTTAAATTAACAGTCAGAATAAAACAAGGTAGAAATGATTGGAAACAATAGTTACAGAGTACGAACAACGACTGCAAATAAAAACTGAGTATCTGGGTGACCGAGCTTCGCTCGGCACTCCCACCCCCCTTTTTTTGTGAAATTTTGTTCTTCAGGAGAACAGCTTATCTAGATAAACCTGAAAGGCAAACATTAACTAAATAACATTTTTAAGAGTAATTTTGTGTTTAGTAAAAGAAGAATGAGTAGAAAACCCATGTGAATGTTATACGTTGCACTTCTATTTCAAATGTATGGAAAAATGTATACGTTGTTTGTAGAAAAGGGTGCAGTATGTCACGTAAAAGAAAAGGGAGTACAGAAAACTATGTGAATGTAATACGTTGCGTGGTAAAATCGATTGTATACAACCCTTCTCCATGAAAAAGCACTCAGAGGTGTAAATTTTCATGGCGATCGGTCAACTGGTTTTGCAGTTTACTCACTCTTCAACATACAATATATATTATACACAATTGCTCGTTTAAATATATAAGATTATAAACTGTACCCCAAAGGGCAGAAGAAATGCTAGCAGTGTTTGAGAGACAGAGAAAGTGAAAGAACTGAGTCAAGATCACGAGAAGCAAACAGTTGTGAATTGTAATATGAAAGACTGCAGACTGTGTTAAGGTCAATAGAAGACTACTATTTTTGTGCAAACGTTTAGAAGGAAAATAAAGTGACAGAAAAGTAGCTGGACTGGGTTTTCGTAGTTTTTGTCACATTAGTAGTGTAAGCAGCCAATACTTAATTCCGTTATGAGCCCTTAATAAGACCAATCTTCTTAAGACAGTGATAACAGTCCAACAGTCTATACTCGTAATGAAACTTGACAAATTATAAAGCAGGATTTAAGAGAGGCAATACAAGTCCCACCCTGTATCCCCTTCTTTATGGAGGACAGAAGTGAAAGAGAAGAAGATATTTTTTAATTTCCATGCAAATCGAAGTTCCAATGTTCGCCTTAGACATGTCTCAGTATCGACCATCACTTGAGAATTGACGTAAGTTCCTCTCCAGCATTATTGTTAGTTTCTTCACTTGATGTAGCAAACCTCCCGACTGGCCAAGGGTCACAGTTAATCCCTGTCAGGGTGAAGAGTGTGGCATCTGTCAGCTGCACTGAAAAGGGCCTTGGTGTTATCACTTCAGCTCTAACCATGTTTTCTCAAGATGGAAAAAAGTGCGTCCTTGTTGAGTATCTCAACTGGTTACTGCACAATAACTGTTAATGCACTTAATGAAAGTATTTTAATAGTTTGTAGTTTGCGATACTAACGCGTTTTAACTATAGTAAATACAAAAAAAAAAAAAAAAAAAAAAAAAAAAAAAAAAAAAAAAAAAAAAAAAAAAGAGTTAAATGTGTTCACTAAAACTAAATTTCGTAGCTCAACAGTTCGATGTTATACACCGCCCGACCACTGCGTCCCCCACCTCTACCCCCAATGGGCGGAAAATGAAATTGAGTTTTTATTTCTGGAGGCTCTCTGTTAAGTTTCCATTGTATACGGGGCGTGAAAGTCCGCTTAATTTGCTCAGATGCCTCTTTATCAGGCTTGAGGTTCCTTTACAAGCTATAAATCTATGACAAGGAGACGCGGGCTTTACTTCCCTTCCGAAGGAAGCCATGCAACGGAATTTTACGCCCGTAAAAATCCATTGCCATCCACCGGGTTTGACTCCGTGACCTCGGGAACTAGAGGTTAGAATGTTACCCCTAGACCACGGAGGGTCCAGAGGCTCCAGAGGCAGTGAGGGTCCTCAATCCCCCAGAGATCTCACAAGACTGAGTGCACCCCGGACCAGTGTTCCCAGGGGGAGAAAATCCCCACGTCGGTATGGGGAAACAAACCCAACCTACCATTGGTAAGCTCCTATGCTGCCGGCGCTGAGAAAATGCTCAGTACTTGCATAATATAATATATATATATATATCTTAAATTTATGGAAAGTAAGTCACATCCGATTTTCTTGCAGAAAGTTTTTGTGTTTTGAAAAACTACGTTCCAGACGTAACAGGAGCGTACAAAAACATGACTCTGTGTCTCTGAAACTTGTTCTATTGTCTTAATAGTCTCGAGCATTTTTGATGCACATGACTTCATATGTTATTGCGGTTACTATATTACTGAAGTTCTTCTCAATGTGTGAAAGACCTTCAAACAAGGCTGGTGTATTTATTTGCTTCACTGCAGTATTGCGACAATTTTCTGCACGTCACAGACTTTTATTGTGCTTACTATTCTGTGATAATATTGAGTATAATATACTGCAGGCTGTAGCCACGTCCCCCACCGAGTTACTTTTGGTTGAGGAGGCAAGAGAATTCCAGGTGCCCCATCTGTATTTTGATTTTGGAGGGTGTTTTGCGAAATCTTTTTCGTGTTGGCTATAAAAACATTTACATCCGGAAAAGAGAATATAATTTTTTCCCCAACTCGGTGGAGACTATGTGCTAGACAAGTTTCAGTTTTGGAAATGCTTACTGTATTGCTGTGGCAGCTTTCTTCATATAGGAAGTAACGTCCATAACAAGTAGTAACAATTTTGTGTTATTGGACAGACACAATAGAGAGGAGAAAAAAAGAAAACAACCAAATATAACATACGACAGTCGCAAGAAACAGGCTGTTGTGTAGGGGTGGGCGTGTCGTTTCCTCAACCCTCACGCTAGCTGCCAGCTCTATACTCCGTGCTGTTAGTATATTCCTATATTTATCTACTGAAACCCCGCTCCCTGGTTATAACCAATGACACGTCGGCAAGAAAGGGAAGTATTAATTATTTCAAATCTTTACTCAACTGTTGTTTGATTCACAGCATGTCGTGCACATCAGAAACTACACGTGGTTAGATTATTGTTCTATGGCAAGCTAGTAACACAGTTCGAGAAATTTCAGAAACTGTGCAAATTCACAGAAATGTAATTAAATGATAATGTCACTCAAGAAAGTCGGTTTATTGCATAGGTATTAGAAAAAATAGTTCATTCGAAAGCAGAAACTGTATTATTAATACATAATAGACATACATGTTTAAACCTATTTCGATACGAATTTTAATTCCAGTATAAATATGTAGAATTTGTAGAAGGATTAAACGTTTTTATATCTTTTAGTATAATATTGCTTTATGTTTATTGTTAAGCTTCATGCGTTTTTGCGATTCTAAGGATAAAGCGAAAGCTTTGCCGACAACACAGAATCGTTTAACCTAAAAATGCTGCTCATTTCAAGCAACATTTACCAAAATAGACATTAAGAATTTGGGGGTAAACTTAAATAAAAGTAAAACACCACTTTTCTACAAGGTCAGCTGTATCTACTCTTCCCCCTCCCCCACATTTCGTTGTCCTCGTTACAGCGCCAGGCCTCTAGCCCGTACTGTAACCGTCATTGGTCAGTACTTATACCTCATCCCTTACAGCTGCAAGCTACAGCCGAGACCCAAGTTTGATATGCGAAATACAAATTAACAGATGGAAGGAAAGAACAAATGTGTCCATTATCTCAACTCTTAAGCTCTAATTTGTTTTTGTTGGAATGACACATTTTGGTCTTCGGAGCTGATAAATGTACTGGCCAAGAGTGAGTCACCAAGCCAGGATATTACAGAAGTGTGATTTATGTAGTTCGTCAGATAAGTCAGCTTCATTCACAATCGGTTAACGTTGCGTGTTACATAAGCACTTCTATTCCTTCCCCCATTATTGGCATGTTTTCATATAGATACAAGAAGCTATGGTATGTTGCACTCATTCACCTATAGGAAACACACTCAAGTTTATTGCCCGCCTCGGTAGCGTGATGGTTAGCGTGTCTGCCCCACGTTCAAGAGGTCGCGAGTTCGAATCTCGCTTAGGGTAAGTTATCCGGGTAAGGTTTTTTCCGAGGTTTTCCCTACCCTGAGAAGACGAATGTCGGGTAACTTAAAGCTCCATGGACCTCGGGCTCATTTGAGCATCATTTCACCCATTTCATTCATTCGTCCGATATGACACAATGTTGGAGGACGTTAATTAAAAAAAAAAAAAAAAAAAAAAAAAAACACTCAAGTTTATGACGAACTAGCTGAAATGCCCGGCGTTGCCCGTGGCTTATTCCCAAAACTTTTGGACTTAGGTTGCACTTCCCAATGACCTTGAGTTGCTTTGGAGATATTTAAAAATATTACTTAAATATTTAATTAGAACTCTTAAGATACTATAAACAATAAATAATAAACTAAACAAATAAAAACACCGGAAAGGCACTATTCAAAAGCACTGTTGAACAACCACAAATACCACAGGAAGATGAGCGAGTAGAGAAAACCATGTGAATGTAATATGTTGCATTTCTGTTTTAAACATAAGAGAAAATTATATGAATTTTATGTGGAAGGGCAAACAGAGAAGGACCTGTCAATGTAATATGCATTGTATTCTAGTCATTTAGAAAATTGTATTAATTGTATGTTGAAGAGCGACCAGAGAAGAACATTCAAGAAGTGTAAATAAATCCGCGTGAATGTAATACGATGCATTTCTATTTCAATCATATACAAAATTATATTATATGTGTTGTTTATACAAATACATGATTGTGTTTCGTAAAAGAAATGTGAGTAAAAGAAACATGTTCATGTCACACGTTGTATTTCTATTTTAATCATAGAAAATTGTATGAATTGTATACGTTGAAGGGCAAGTGGAGAAGGAAAAGCGAGTGTTTATAGTCCAGCAAGTCTTTTGAGACACGTGCGAGGCAATAATGTGGTCTTAACTTTCTTCATTTGTTATCTAGCATAAAGTTAAACGCAGCAATTTTTTCAATAATCCAAAATTTAAAAATGGTGCCGGTCCCATCCTTACTTCTAGTGCCTCACATGAACCTAAATCAGTTTTACTGCTTCTTACC
This sequence comes from Tenodera sinensis, assembly GCA_030765045.1. Classification (NCBI taxonomy): domain Eukaryota; kingdom Metazoa; phylum Arthropoda; class Insecta; order Mantodea; family Mantidae; genus Tenodera; species Tenodera sinensis. The sequence continues at coordinate 78,832,921 of CM060969.1, read as the reverse complement.
TATATTTTACAAGGACAAGCATATTGCATCTGTAATTATCACATTATTGCACTTGATTATGTTTTCTACACGCTTGACTGATTTTAGTTGACTCGATTTTTCCCTGTATTATTTCAGCTTCCGTATCTACAGTCTTTCTCGTTCACAATCCCCTTTTGTTCTGCGCTACCTGAGGGTTACTTGTATCTGTGCAATCTTCTGCACAGTTCTTCTTCTAGCTGAATAGATTTTCCATTCTTAATACATACAACATTTACACTTTCCCTGAGGACATACGAGCATTTGCGTGTGTTTTAGGCACTAATATGTGCGCAGCTTGGCTTCACTAGGCATCTAATGTAGCAGCACATACGCTCAGCGCGTAATCAGGTCATGAAAGCAAAGCGAGCGTAAACGCGCGTCTTAGCAGGCAGCAGAACTGAAATGCTAGGACACGCGTACTCTAGAAGCTGCGTGCGTAGTGAACTCACTGGCATAACATGAGATGTGAAACACTTCACATTCGATGCGTTTTGTTTGTGTTCTGCCTCACCAAGAGCCTCTGCAATTGCAAAGTTGAATACAGAGAAATTAATAAGAGAGGTCGAAATTCGTCCTGTATTTTAAAATTTGTCACTATCTTAACAGAGTGGAGGATAAAGTATGTAAAATTACCGTGCAAATGTCTCTCATTGTTAATTAGGTGTACCCCCACCATCTTCCTTATTTCCTTCTCTTGAATACAAGACCCCTACAGCAATAACTTCATCAGCTTCATCTTTGAGAACTGAACGGAGTGTCTCAGCCGCGTGTGTTTAGATCGCATACGCGCGTAAAATCAGACGCAAAGATTACACTCGTGTGTCCTTGGTGTTAATAGAATTTAACAGGTACTTATTCTCTTATTCCCCTTTTTGTTGTTGCGACTTTCTTTCACGTTCTTTATTTAGTTCTTTTATTCTTTGCATTACATTCTATTTACCTTTTATTTTATTTGCTGTATTTTCTAGCATTTTTTATATCTAATCGGGTGTAATAATAGTTTGAGCTGGCGCAACTATAGCTTGCCATTCTGCAGGTTGTGCAGAAGACTATTTTCGTGCCGTACCGTTACGCCTGTTGCACGGCGACAGTATCCCTATTACGGACGCCAGTATCTAACTTCTCGTGGTGTGTGTGCCACAGGGAATGAGTAAAGAAATAGTCAGCGGTAGCGGCCGGAACAATACGGAGGATATAAATGGCATGTATCGTTTAACAGACTTTATCCAAGTAGTACCGAGGTACCGCGCAACTCCCGTTGGCAAGTTTTCGTTTCGTTACTTCTACTCAGTGTGCAGACAACCTGTTGAAAAGCTACATGAGTAAAATTTACTTGAGTGAGCACATGCAAAACTTGATAAGCTTATTTAAAGCTTAGTACAATTTAGCCTCATATTTAGAGCATCTTCTGATGAAAGTCCATTTACACTGAGTGCGTATTAGAAGCACATATTTCTTAATTGTCGGTACGTGGTTTCTAGATGTAACCAAACAGGATATGATTGTTCAGCCAACCATGTCCCACTTGGCAATAATAGTAAATAATTCGAAAGAAAATTACAATAACTCTGCTTTCTTTCTAAGTGTTAATCACGCTGAGAAATAACGTCATAATATTTATTTAATAAACTCAAGCCCAGCGAAAGCCCAAAACTTCTATCAGTTTAAGCCAAAACTCAGCCTGAGAGCCCAGCCCGAATTCTAGCAATACTTCTGCCTCTACAAAAGCGGCGACTTATGGGCGAGTATGTTGTGTCATTATACAGATACCAGTAGGTGCATGTGTAGTAAACTTTCCTATCTTCAGAATGAACGTCAATGGTTAATGCATGTTGCAAGTGAGTTCGAATTTCAAACGGAATATGAGCACATTTATACTATATGTTGGTAAATGAGTCTCAAAAGACCAATCACAATTGCAAGGCTGTACGCCTTCCACTGCTTACAGCTAACTTGACTACAGACCACACTGCTGAGTAAAGAGAATTAATGCTTTCGGTGCATTACATGAAGTATTTATGGCGGACACATTTATGGCTGATGGCTGACCACTACTATGTGCAAATACATTTTGGGGGCGCAAATGATATATCTCTGGCTTTACAGTGTGATTTCACTGAGTGTTAAGTATACAAGACTGCAAGGCGTGGCAAGGTTCATATGGGATTTTGCATTGACCGGCTCCTCCTACCACCCGCCAATAAATTTTGTGTCCATCACTGATGTATGCATCAGTGTATATTAATGGAAGTAGCACGGGTGATGCCACGGTAGCGTGCCCTTCGCTGGAGTCTTATATTAGTCAATTATTAGGTGGTATTTGATTCAAAAGTGCACCAGCATTTGCTCTCACCAATGTTTTATTCCTATTACAAAAGTCACGACAGGTTATTCATGACTCGATCTCGACATAACAGGCTCGCATGCCTGTTTCGATTTGTTTGGCTAGAGCGCACCTGTGGCTTTGTTTTACTGTGACGTTACTGACACAGCAAGACCATTTTTTTAAAGAAAGGGAGAGTAATAAATGTGACCAGACTTGATTTATTGTGTGTCCCTTTGTTTATCTGCTAATATCCTTGCCTATTTCGATAAGTTTGCTAGTCTCTTAGTAGGTATTGAAAATCATCTGTATTACTGCTAGTTTATATTTTTGCATGAAGCGAATAAGAATTAGTGTTTGAATATTCTCAGAATTAAATATATTTTATTGTGTAGCATGCTGTTTAAATTTTTATTTTCATCTGAAATTTATATAAGTGTTACAAAACAGGGAGTAAGCAAGTCAGCGAACTAGCGAGTGCATTTCTGTTGCAACGAAAACTGCCTCTGTTACTGAAAAGGATGTCCGGAAGAAGAGGCTACATCGTGAGTATTTCAATATGACGTGAAGAAAGTGAAGTGCTATTGGAAATTGAGAGTATAACTCCACTAATCTGAATCCCTCAAATCCGAAATTCCGGATAATCCGAACACAAAATCTACATTAAAAAACAATAAAAAGGGTTTCCGTGGTGTGTGGAGAAAACGCGTTTATTATAGAACCGTCAAATTCATTATTGAAGCTACACACACCACTAAAATATTTTTCTGAACTTTGCTATAGGAAATGTGTCTCTGCATATTGCATTTAGTCACTATTAAACAACATGTGCGTGGTAACCACAATACTGTTACTTTCTTACATCGCTAGGCTACGTTGTAATGATACATTTCTTTTTAGTTTTTTTCGGATAAACAGAACATTTCCGAGTCCGAACAGACTACATCCCCAATTAATTTGGTTTAGCGGGGTTCTACTGTAGTTCACATTCGTAAACTGACAGTGTCAGTTGAGTTATGTCTCATCAAAGGTTGAACTAGATTATTAATTGGCAATGTAACTGAGAGAAGTGACTGTTTAAAAAACTGTACGAAGTTATAATATTATACCCAAACAGTTTCCTGTTTGTAAGAGTGTAGTAAAGGTGTTGATTGTTTCTTTTATAATTTTTATTTTTTTATAAAACGCACAGTATGTTAGCAACTAATAGTATGCAATGGAGTTTCCCGAGTTAGTAGAGGGAGTCTAGCAAACAAGGTTAGACGGGTCGGGTTCCGCATGAGCACCCCGATTAGTGACCTTAGTAGACGTGTCGGAATGCAAGGATGCGAGCGTGTCAAGGTGACTGCTAGGCGACATCCATAACACAATTAATAGCAACAAAATGTTTGAGGTGGGTGGTTATCTGAGGATGGTTCGTACGAAATTTGTTAGAATGCATGCATGGTTCACGGAAGTGCGGGAATGGCATAAAATGATCGATATTGATTATGACAACCAAGAATAGCTATATGGCGGTACATTTCCTTGATCTCGTATATAAGATAATAATTTAGTAGCATGAAGTAATGCATTTATTTCCACATCAGAGGATTCTAAGAGTAACCTTCTGCAGTTGAGCAAACATTTGCAATTTATTTTGTAGATTATTGGGCTTGAAGATAAAAGCAAGTACAATAGCTGTAGTTCGTTCAGAATTTATATTCCGAGTGCTAATGCACCAAAACTAAGAACTAAGTACTGTAATATTTTGTGTTAAGAGCCAAAGCAGTCGCAATGTCATTGACCAGTAAAAAACAAGACACAGGAAACGGTTAAGTAACCGATATTTTAAGTGGGTACTTGAAGAAAGCTTTCAAGGATGGTTCTCGACTTGAAAACAACAGTCGCTGCACCCACTGGCAAAGCAGTTTCTTACAAATAGTTCAGTTGTTCTTAGATCGCATCGTTCCTTTTGCACTTTGGTTACAGTCGTTTTTGGAAGATTAAAGGCGATTTTGGAGGCTTTGCAGTCATCACTTAAGTGTAGTTTATTCACACTTACAAAATCGCTTCCATTGATGCCAAGTGTTTCTCTGGAGTGCTATAATTCGAATCTGCTACTTGTATGGTTTCACTGATATTCCTTGGGACTGCAGTACAACTTCGGGTTACATATTTGTAACTCTACAAGTATAACAGTTTCACAATATAAATAGTGAAACTCATTTAGTAAATTAATATTTTTTGTACCTTTAAGGCCATTGAACTTTTAATAACTTGTTAACACAAACGGAAGTGTCCTAAGCTTTGACAGTAAATAACATAGCGTCCCAAATAAATTACGCCTTATTTGGCATCTTTAACAAAATAGAGAAATGTTTAAACATTTTAAACGGTAACAATTTGTCTTCTTTGTTAAATTAACCTCTGAGATTATATTATTCACTTATTGTATTCAAGTGTCTGTTTCCTGCTAATAGAAAAATAAAACGGAAGAATAGCCAAAGCACAAAGTTCAGTTTCACACATAAACTTCTTTCCCTATCGTCATTAAATATTTTAACATAGCCTTTAACTTTACATCGTAAACATTCTTGAGTTTCTATTTCCTTTATGATTAAAAACCACTTAGCCCTACGAAAATATATGTTCAATAGAAAAATTGGAATAACATCACTTTGGATAGAGCTTGACGTTTCCCGGTGGATCCTAAATAACATGTACTCGTACTATTGTTGGAGAAAATCGTCCACTTGGCGAAACCTTCACTTCCCCTTCCTACTTGCTCGAGATCCTAGGAGCCACTTGCCTTCGGAGGTTTTTAGACTTTTAGTGTGTGATATTTTATTTTGTTTTACGTTTCAGCGTTTTAAGGCACTAGTGTTTGAACTTGCAATCTTTAACTCTTTTAATCGTTTTTACTTTCATTATTGAGTTTTTAACCTATGTTTTAAGTTTGGGTTTTTAATATTCTACAGTCAAATTTTTTAGCGTTTTTACTATTCACTTTTAGCTGTTTCACTGGTGAAGCTTAAAAGCCTTGTTCATTTTACTTTTTTTTTTAACTTTTGACTTCGGACCCAAATGATCTCATTGTTGATGGGCCCTAAAACCTCACTCACTCACTCATTCACTCACCCACCCACTCACGCACTCACTCGTAGGAGTCACGTCCCTTTGCAATTCCCTGCTGCTTCAAGTGTCGCTGGTAGAAGTTATTATATCATCCTATCTCATGGACGTCCAACCACCTCTCTTTGGAGAACCTTACGCAGTGAGCGGCAATAACCTACTCCACCACAGACAGCCAGTATCCTGTGATGGACACAAACAGGCGATTCCATGGCAGTTTCTAATTCATACCTTGAATTTTCTGGGAATGTTCTCACAAGATGATTTCTGCATAGAGAGACAGTAAGAGACAAACGAGCGCTTACTAAATAAAACGTGGATCTCGTTAAAACACAGAATGTATGTCAAATGCTTCCCTTTTCTTTTGAGTGAACCATTTCCGAGATGTTCTTTCTTAATTACCTGAATTTGCCAGTTCCTATACTTTTTTAAATAGGAATACGCGATTCATTTTTTCATTCCTTGACCTTGCAAAGAGAACGAAATTTCAAAGGTATACCATAGCAACCAGCTCTTAAAACATTTCACTATCACTTAAGGTCTATCGTATTCTCATAATCTCTTTGCAGATACAAGAAAATTCGCAATAAGCTAATTTCTGAAAATGCTTAGGTTGATTAAAATGTATATTGAGAAATAAGCGTTTGCAAGAATAGTGTGTTTAGGAGTGAGTATTACTCTACATAGATGTGCGAATAGAGTTGGTAAGCTATGTGCTGGACATTCAAGGGCAAAATTTTGTAGCCTGTGGGGAGGTACCTGTCTTGGGCCTAAATTTAAGGTATCAGAAATTTAGATGAACTATAATTGTGGCATACCTTGCCACAATATTGCCCTGTAATAAAACTAACTGTACACAAAAATGCTTGAAGTTATTGGAAGTTAATAAAATGCGAGGCAATATAATACAATAACCACTGGAATATTGCTACGCTGAATATTCCCATGTTCATCCTCGTGGACGTGACAATATGGTAAACTACCCTGGAGCGAGTCTGTAATGAAACAAATGCGCTCATAGCCTAGATAACAGGTTTAATTACGGTCTATGGGCAAGTGCTGCACACAAACAAGTTTATAGCAATTTATCCACTCAACTATTTTTAAACCCAAATTCTGTTTTCATAGATGTTACTATTATACGTATGGTTTAAAGTTTATCTGAAAAAAGTGCAACAGTTCTACTAATTTATAGCTTTTTCGTTAATATGTTGCAAACACTGTAATTAAATTTAAATACTATGTGATTGCAGACTGGTGTGTTTTTTACCCATACAAATAATTGTATTGTTACATACACGGTAATAAAAGCAACACAGAGATATGTTGTCAGCAAGAGCAAACTCGCCATTCTTCGTCGGAGACTGAGTCGATTAACCTATGGTTTGGGCAGTGTAAAGGCTAGTTCAAAACCATCAGTAGCGGTAACGACAACGAGAACGAGAAAGTTGAAATGCATGCACAGAAATGGAAGTGTTTACAACCGACAGGAAGCTTTCCTGGGCTTCGTTAGGCTTTTTGTTATAGAAATTGTTCAAGGTGGCCGTGAGGGAAGTAGACGCTGGAGGTCTCTCTAGTCACAAGATAAGAAAAATGTCATTGGTCAGTTACAAACAAATGAATTCCCAATGATAAGCTGCATAGTGCATCGTGATGTTCTCGTTGCCGGGTAGTTGTGAACCAAAATATTGAGTGCTACCTTGCTTCCCGTCACTGTTGATGTTATGGTTACCGTTGCCGGATGGTTGTGAACCAGTCCGAAGTTTGGTAGCCTGGAATGTGATGGTCTTTTATTCCTTTCTTTCACAATCCGATGAATTGCATTCAAATTAATTTCTCTACTCGCTCCTCTACACGCTATTATTACAAACGAGTATTATTCGATACAATAAGTAAATCAATTGGGAATTTTGAAACAAAAATTGGATGTGTGCACTCACATGACTTTCTCTACTCACTCTTTACAAACTATTCTTAAAAGCATTTGTTCTTCTATTACTTCATTTTAATCGTGATAAACATTTGTAGAAATTATATGGGATTGCTTTGAAATCACATTCTTTTTGCTTGAGCAGGGCGCAGGAAAGAGGATAATGACCTCATATATGAGAAAGGTATTCGAAAATTCAAATCAATAACGGGAAATAGTTATCTCCACAAAAAAAAAAAAAAAAAAAAAAAAAGAACACTACGTTTTTGGTGTAGTAAAATGTTGTCTCTTTCTTACTGACCGAATTATTTTTCTACATATGCTTGTCTTCCTATAATCCACAATTAGAGTAGTTTGGAGTGTAGGAAATGTGTTTTGAAAATCTTCGTATCACATCCTTGGAAGACGTCCAACTTAACCCTTTAACGGGCAACTGACATATAAGCAACATATAAATTTAAGTTTTGAGATACTTTATTGGCCTCTATTTCTAATTTTTTGTTATGTTAACCTAAATAAATAGAATTGAAGGAAGCTACCCAAACAGCCGCGATCGTTAAAGCGGATGTATTGCACTGTCCATTCATTCAAAGCTGAACATCACGAGTTAGAGACCCATGATGTCGACCGCAGACAAGTGAGGTTGTTGTAAAGGATGGGAGGTCCCACAGAAAGTAATCGGTGTAATGACACGCGTGGTTGATGACGGGGCATCTTTTGACCGCGGTTACATGCACTTTTCTTCCGTTTCTTAAAAATATTGCAATGTTAATTATACAAATATTTTTTATAATATAAATCGACCCAAAACATCTGTAATATCAAAATACGCTGTTAAAATATTTTAAAAACTTGGATGAAAATTAGTATTGCCTGAAAGCAACGCCAGGTAATTAAAGCTTAATGGGCCGCTTTGAATTTTATGAAGTGGAGTTTCCCCTAAAAGGCAAAGCACGTTGAGCATATTCTGTGCAATTTTGAATTGTTGGAGCACACAAATAGAACCCAGCTGTGGCGCAGGATCGGTCGACTACCGGAGTCCTTCTTCCACTTCAAATGTTATCAATTTAGCTGTCCGAGCTGTATCCCACGACAAAACATCGCAGTAATTAATTTTGAGCGCTGCTTGACGTCCTTCAAGGAATCTACAGTGTAGGGGGCTTTGTGCTTTCTTCATAAGGAATGTCCCGCTCGGAAAATGCACAGTTGACTTAGGTGCTGAGTCTAGTGGTCATCTTCACAGTAAGTAGAGGAAACAAGTATTGTATTGCAACCAAAAATACACTCTGAGACTCCATAATAAGAACTTTTAAGGAAAAGGTCTCTGCATGTCTTGTCTCTGAACAACAAACGCCCAAAACGAATTGAGGTTAAATACCAAAATCGGTATTTAACTCTTTAATGCCCGAGTTATTTTGCTAAATGTGCCGTTTTTCGTCTAATTCCTAAACCAGTTTTCATATCCTTTTCGGGGGTACCTTAGCCGAAGCGATTCGAATAGCCATGATCGCTAGAGCGATACACAATGTACTGGCCATCCATTTAAAGCCAAACGTCGGGAATTCGAATCCCAGCAATTTCAATCAAACGCGCCTGTGGTAAAGGATGGGGAAGGCCCAAGGAAAATAACCGGTGTAATGGCACACTTGGATGCTGAGGGGAGGGGGGGGGGGTTACATTTGACTGCAGTTTCATGGACTTTGCTTCTTATTCTTAACTTTTAATGAAAAATTTAATATTTTTAGAATAAGAACAGCATGCAAATACTTCAATTCTATTTATTTAGGTTAGGATAACAAAAACAAAAAAAAAAAAAAAAAAAAAAAAAAAAATTGGAATGAAAGAGCCAATAAAGTATCTCAAAACTTAAATTTATAGGTCGCTTGTATGTCAGCTGCCCGTTAAAGGATGCGATACGAAGATTTTCAAAACACATTTCCTGCACTCCAAACTAATGTTCGTATTGATTTTTTATTGAAAAATTTTCATTTTATTAAATATGGCTCTACCCTTTTGATTAAAATACCACATGTTTAAGATATTTTCATGTCAAATGAAATATACAACCGGAATTTTTTGGGAATAGCCTCTGAAATCCTCTTCATTTTGAATGATTTTGTATAACTGGTAAATCTTCAGAGATAGACAAAATCTTACTTGATACCTAAAACTGTACATCTCATTAAAGCACACAATTAATGCGAAATGCATTGTTTGTGGAATTAATTATTTCTGAGATATTCCTTGTTATTGGTTTGAATTTTGAAACACTTTTGATTTTCTCAACTGGGAAGTCGTTACTCATTTTATTTGTCCTGGGCATGCATAAAGAATGGAACTTCATAGCATTACGTAGTAACCACTTCTTAAAATATTTGACTATCATTTAAGCCTACTGTTTCTCCAATTTAATTTGTACGTACAAGGAAATGTATACCTAATTAGAATCCCTAATGTTGATTTCGATTATTCAATGGAAGAATAAACGCTTCTAAGAGTAGTTTGCACAAAAGTGAGTACAGAAAGTCATGTGAATGCTACACACAAGATTTTCTGCGGGTTTCATTTATATATCGCCTTTAACGTGTTAGTTTTATCGATAGTTTTGAAACAGTAATTGCTCATTGGCAATAATGTTAACTCGTTTTACTTGTGTTAATTTCTGGCTTTTACTTTGGTTTGTCTCTAAATTCATGCAGCATTCATATTCTTTCATACTTACAGACTCTATCAGAGACTGGGAATATTGGTGATTAAAGATAAATCCCCACTTTTAGTCTAGAATCGAGCCTGCATCCATTGGATTTTGAGACCAGTGTTCTAATTTTCTTGTCTTCTCTTGTGTGTAATGATACAACTTTCGATTATTTATTAGTTTCGTGATAATTTCTCCCTGTTGCAAGACTCTTATACAATATACACATAGCAACAGGATACTAGTGTGACGCCGGCCCGCGGGTGCAGGCCTCAAATACTCAAGATCAAGCTACCTCACCCCACTTGGCGGTCGCGTGCGTCAAAAAGAGAGTCAAGGTCAAACTACTTGAGTAAACACCCAAAAACGAGCGCGGCAGAACAAAGAGTTTCGAGAACTTTCCGGAAACCAGGTTGTATGTGGCAGCATTGAGAAAAATATGAATTTCCAAAAAAATCTGAGCTCCATCATTCTCACACATAAAAGCTTGAGGGACGCCAGAGAGGGCAGTTTCTGCGAGGCAAAGGAGTAAAGTTGTTTTGTGATGGAATGGTGAGTGTTGAACGAGACAGGCGATTGCAGTGCGTGTGTATGTTCAGCCATTGTCGTGAGAGAACAGTATGTGTTGACAGAGACATTTTGGATCATTTAACGTCACGTCAGAGTTGTTGTAGTGATAAACAGTTTTAGTGAGCGTGATCATCGAATCCAGCAGGTTATTAGAGAGAGAACTGGAAGACAGAAAAAGGTGCGTGTGTCTAGATTACGAGAGGACTGAACAGCTGTGAGGTCGCGAAGAAATGTAGACTGTGTTATCAAAAACCAGAACTGTGCTTTCGTGCTACAGTTTTAGAAGAAAAATAAAGTGACAGAAAAAGTAACTGGACTTCGTTATTGTAATTTTGTCACATTATTATGATTGCTGTTAGCTTAACCGCGTTCAACTGGAAAGGATGAATTAACTCTGCTCATTTGCAATGTTATGTATGCTCCGTCCATCTTTGTAAATAAGTGAAGCAGCTTTTCAGTCTGTTGGTTAGATTTTGCAAAATGGGAAGTAGATAGGTGTTCTTTGCAGAGGGTGGAGTCACACAGTTCTTAAATCGGTAAGTTCCTGTATGAGTCACTTGTTGTGTTTCCAAGAGTGCTTTGAGCTACTAAAAACTGCAAGGATCTTGTACGCACTATTCTTAGGCTTTCGCGTTATTTGAGGTAGCACACAATCCGACGACAATGGAACGGTCAGAACAAAGACGACTATAAGAATTTCCAGACTGTTCGAGAAACGTTTTACAGCCGGCTTATTTACAAGAAGTTCGGGAAAAGGAAGATTTCGAGAAAAATCCGTGGTAGGTATTTCTGCCTATATAAGCGAATGCGGTGTTGAGAGAAGCAGTCGTTTAGTGTTGAACGAGACAGCTATTAGCAGTTAGTTTTAAGCATGTGTGTGCAGTCAGTGTTGATGCGGACATTTAATCGTCGTGTCGGAGCTGTTTGTTGTATGAAGCACTTTTTATTTAGGACGGTTTAAGTGAGTGTGAATGTATCGTCGGAAGCAGTTTGTGAGGCAGAAAGAGTAGAACTGAAAGACAGTGAAGTATGTGTGAAGGTTATCAGAAGACAGAACAATGAGTTGTAAGATCACGGCAAAGTGTAAATTATGTTGACGATAAAAAACAGATGGCTGTGCTTTTGGGATTCAACTTTAAGGAATTAAAGTAGGTAACTTAAAATATTATTTCTTACATGCTTATTGTGACGCCGGCCGCGGCGCACAACAAAGGATCGCCGGGGCCGGTCTGCCCAACCCCAGCGGTAACACGTGCATCAAAGACGCTCGAGGTCAGGCTGCCTCGCGCGAATGTTATGAACACTTGACGTGTTAGAGCAGCAAAACAAAAGGAGTTTTCCCGATTGTTGGAGAAGTGTCCGGCAGCCGTAGCTGAAGTAGTAGAAGTTCGTAAAACGCACATATTACGTCATCCTCGTTATACAAAGAGGCTAAGAAACGACCTGTCACTGAGTTACAGACATTAATTATTTCAGTTTTTAGTTTGTGTGGGTGTGTATGCGTGTGCGCGTCAGCTGCATGTGTACGTGAGAGAACCGGAGCGTCGTGGAGGAAGATAGCGAAGCAGTTAATGAGTGTTCAGTAGGTAATTGTATCGTCGAAGACAGCTGTTTTAGCAGAGAAAGTGAAGAAATACAGAAAGAAATGAGTCAGGGTTACGAGAAGAAAACAGTTGTGAGCTATAATATAGAGTGTAGACAGTGTTACGTGAGTAAAAGGGAACTCTGTTGTGCAAAGGTTTTGAAGGTGAATAAAGTGAGAAAAAAATGAGGTGGGCAATTGTCGTTTTTGTTTATCACTATTGTTATTTTATTATTACTATTATTTGTCTCGTCCGCATCTAATGATAGCTCCGATAGCTTTGTTGACGTTGAGATGGCTTCTGTTACCTTAGTGGCCTCAGAGTTATTAAACAGAGCGTAAACTTCACAATGCACAAACCAAGAGGGAAGAAGTCAAATTGAATCACAGAAAACGATAATTAAAAACCATTAGAAGACAACGCTGCAAAGGTTATACACTTCATTGGCAGATAATCACTGCCACTTTTGTTTTGTTTTGAACGAGTTTTGTAAGGATGCTATTTGCCACCTGGCTGGAAAGTGTAAGTTATAACACATAACTTTACAATATGCTCAATCATTATTGGTGGTTGAATGAACATAGGAAGGTTAGGTTGTAATACAAGGTTCGTAATACCTTGAAATACAAGAACAATAATATGCAATTTTCAGGGTGTAATGAGGAGAGTTAGCTAGCACTTCGATAAAGTGCAGTTGTGGTCTTTAAGTTCATGGTTGTTTTCAATGAATCAAAATTCATAACAAGCCAGTACATTACTAGCAAACGTTTTCTGAGTTGCATGTTATCGTAGTCATGCTATGTTCAAATTTCCATGTGAATACCTCCGTAACAAAGAAACACGCCAAATTAAAATTAGGCTCACTCCAAATGTACCATCATCTTCTTTTTTATCTTATTACCCTTCCCTTATGTAGGACTTACATACATCCCCTAGGATTTACAAGCCTGTGCCTAGGGCCAGACGCCTGTCGGGTAGCAGATGGAACTATGGAGCTGTCAGAGTGAAGACCTGGAAGCGGGTGGCCAGCCAAGCATCTGGTATGAGAGTGAGGAAGAGGGTGTTATGAAACGCAGGCGAAATGGATAATTTGAAAGGTGATGATGGAGCAGTCGGTGGAATAAGTGGTGGGGGAACCCGGAGAACACCCGCCCAAACGCCGCTTCGTCCAAATGTACCCCATTTATTTAATGTGTTACATTCACACGACTTTACCTACCCATTTTCGACATACTAAAAAGCTTTATGGTTCCATAGACTTAATCTAATCAAGATAAACGTTTGTAGAAGTGGTTTTATTACATATTTTTCTAGGTGCAATGGGAATACGAGAATACGTAGTCTTAAACGTAGTCAAAGCTCTGAAGAGTTGAGTGCTATGTGACGGATTTGAAATTCCGTTCTATTTTCATATCCAGGAGAATAACAAGAAAGAAAAACGAACATTGACTTTCCATTTTAGAAAATATAAGTATTTTAAATAATTCCGAAAATCCTATTTTGGTTTTGCCGCGCTGATTGTGGTCACGTGTTTGCTCGCGTGAATGCTGTGGGGTAGCTTGACTTTGAGCGCCTCGAATACACGCCGCTGCTGGTATTTCATGTGAGGTAGCTTGGTCCTGACCGTCTTTTGTTGTGCGTCGCGGCCGACCTCACAATAATAACAGCAATAAATAATAATAATAATAATAATAATAATAATAATAATAATAATAATAATAATAATAATAATAATAATAATAATAATAATAATAATAATAATAATAATAGTGATGATAATGATAGTGATAGTGATAATGATAATAATATAATAATAATAATAATAATAATAATAATAATAATAATAATAATAATAATAATAATAATAATAATAATAATAATAATAATAATAATAATAATAATAATAATAATAATAATAATAATAATAATAATAATAATAATAATAATAATAATAATAATAATAATAATAATAATAATAATAATAATAATAGTAATAATTATTAATAATATATATTATTATAATTATTATTATAATCATTATTATTATTATTATTATTATTATTATTATTATTATTATTATTATTATAAAGTACAACAGATTGTACGGTGTTCGGAACCAGCTCTTAGACTGACAGCCAAGTACGCTGAAATGCACTACTTTTACAACTAATTTGTCTCTCTAATAGTAGATCCTCCATGTAAAAGTGGAGGTATCAGTGGTGATCTAACCTTTATTGGAGGAGGATTTTTCTAGGAAAACCAAAACTTTTGAGCTTGAAAATAGCATAATGGTTGCTATTTTGCAATTTGTGGTGAGAAATCAACTATTTTAGAATGGCAATCGTACCGCTTTAGTAGGTATTAAGTCTGTATTTAACTGCATGTACCAATATACATATAATTATGGAATACCAGGTTTATCCTGACCAATCATATCAAGGTGTTCACATACCATCCCTCTCATGGATTGAATTTTGTAGCACGCTGTATATATGTATCTTGATGTGCACAGCAGTAAATACCCTACACTGTGAAACAACAAGGATAACTCCAGATTGACATAAACACAGGCACGAGACAAATGTCATGAATACTAGCTAAATGTGAGAAAATATTTGCATTATGTTACTTGCAGTTTGACGTAATTATGAGCCCCGTGCAAGGTTTATCCTCCATATGCCTGCAATGTACATACTTAACAAAATGTATGTAAACATTTCTAACGGCAGTAATTTTTTTTCTGAGGTTTTCAATAATTCCTCTAAGGTTTAGAACAATTTGGCCTATCATTTAGATGGCGTCGTGGCTGAGTGGTTAGATCGCTCGCTTTTTACCAAGATGCCTAGGGTTCGATCCCAGGAAACCATATGCGGTATTTGTGGCGCATAAAGCGACATCTGGGTGGACTTTTTACGATTTCACCGGGTTTCACCGCCATTTATTCCATCAGCTGCTCCATCATTACCTTTCCTTATGAACACGCACCCTCGCTACCCTCTTTAATCAGAGTTTTTCTGCTCCTCAAAAGGCATCTACTCCTAGACGTCCACTTGTAGGTTTTTGGGAACGTAAGTCAAGAAGGGTAAATAGAGAAGGAAGAGAAGAAGAAAAAGAAGAAGAAGGCATATCATTTAACAGTTTACGTCGTACACAGCACAAATAGTAATAGACATCTAATTTTCGATGGTTTGTAGAGGCATTCATAGGGCGTCTTCTGATATCGGTCTCCATCAGTTTGGAAAAGGTACGTTGTCTCCGCTACCTCCCAGTTGAGGGAGGTGGCTATACCTACTCGTAATTAGCCAATCAGTTGACCTCACCGGCATAGATATGTTCTATTGGTTCAATACAGAACAGAAGGCGTGATACGCACCTTCAATTTTTTTTATTATTATTTTTTTAATTAATTAATTTTTTTCACTTCCTCCAACATAGTGTCATATCGGACAGGGTGAAATTATGCTCAAATGAACCCGAGGTCTATAAAGCTTTAAGTTACCCGACATTCATCTTCTCAGGATAAGGGAAAACCTCGGAAAAAACCTTATCCGGATATTTGGAATAAAGTAGGTATCTTCCGGTCGTGGTTGGCGTATAGAAAATGATTGCTTCTGGCGCTTTTTATGTTTGTTACGGAACCAGTTACTTTTAGGTCATGAAGTATTGATCTGACAAAAGTTAGCAGACGTAATTGAGTATATAATCATAATCATAATCATGTGAACTCATGAACAAAATATTGCATTGGTTTGATAATCGTACACTTTTGTATCGTTAAAATAAAAGTTAAATACGTTAGACTAATCTAAATTAGATGTATAGAATGAACGAGTTATGACGAGTTAGGCTAAGCAAAGTTTTAGTTCACTTCCTTGAAACTTAACGCCCTAAGCAGTTTCTTGACGATCTCCTTTAAGCTGCTTCGTTCCTGTCAATACCATTTAAAAGAACCGTAGTCAAGAATTACAGGCGGGATATTTTGGAAGATATTCTATTTCTCAAGCCTTTTATTATGCTTCATGAAAAGGGTAACAGAGTGCCAGTATTCTGCGGAGCGCCAATAAAAAGTCAGATACATAAATTCTTGCTTTCAAGATGAATACCGTCCGTTTAGACGCTTTTTCCTTCAAGAAACTGCTTAAAATATTGCATACTTAGCTGGCTTTCGTAGCTTTACTTGCAGTTCTTATTGATCTGCTATCAGAAAAATCTATCGCTCCATTGCCTGAATTTATTGATACTACAATCTTGAAGAACTGTATGCTAAATAGGAGAAAAAGAGTAGGATGTCTTTAATACACAGCTGATAATACCGTCACACCGTTAATTGCGCTATTCATATACTATCTATGGATGTATCACATATACATGTTCAGAGCTTTACCCCCTTGTAACACTTACTAATCAAGTAATTACCATTGTCCCACGTTTTCTTCTACACCTGATGTGTGTAAAGCTTTCGCATAAATCGTAATCTTTTAAAGCTCAGGGAAGCAATAAGTGACAAAATGATAATGTGACAACATTATGTGACAAATTCCACTTCTGGTACCAGTGTGAGAAATGACAAACCCCATTTACTTTTTCTGTCACTTTATTTCTCTTCCAAGCCTGAACCGGAAAACAATTCTATATTTTATCGTCGTTAACACAATCTACAATTCGCCGCGACCTTGAACTCGCTGTTCTGTCCTCTCTTAACCTCGACATCTTTTTAACTGTCTCTGTCTCACAAATAGCTGGCTTTGACGATCACATTCACTAAAGCTGCTTGGCACAACAAACAACTCCGGCGCGACGATTAAATGTTCAGAACTGTCTGACGATACTCAAACTCTTTCTCAACACTGTCTACGCACACACCCGTACGCACACACATTATTGTAACTGATTAATACAGTTAGTATTAGGATTTATTCTTTAATTTCGGTGAGGGGATTTTTCAGTTATTTCCCATGAGAATATTGAAAATAAATACATATTTTGTTTGTTAACGATGCTATCAATTGCTAGGGCTGCATAAGCACAGCTGGTGAGCCGGAATTTCATCCCGTAGAAACTCTCTTACATGCCAGTAAATCTACCGCTTTTAAGCGCTCTTAAAATTCATCGGCCTGAGCCTGGATTGAACCCACAACCTCGGGATCAGTAAGGCAGCGCCTAACCAACTAACATAGCCTGACAGGGAGATACTATTGTGGTCCTTGGCTGAATTTGGGGATTCTTTTAGATATTTTGGAATAACGACTTTCCATTTGAGTACCAGAAATTGACAACAGGGAATATCTTCAAAATAGTTCACTCCACAAAAAAATGTGCTTGGCATAAAAATTGTTTTAATGAGCTCTACTTATTTTGTGTGTAAGATTTTGTGTATCCATTATGACTATAGAGGCCTTCTGAGGAATTTTCAAGAAAATGTATACATTTCATTTGATATAAAATATCCAAAATGTATGGCGCTTTAATACAAATCTTTGAGGAATGTTTATTTGCAAGATAGACTGGGGCGAGGATATTTTATTGAAAATATCCTCTCTGGAAGATGCTGAACTTAAATAACAAGTCACGAATATCACAATAATGTGGACACTACAGCTCCACTTATGTGAATATGAGGTATAAACAGTTCAATATGTTTCAACAGGTACCTTTCCCTGTTTGTCCTTGAAAATGACAGGGAAAGGTTCCTTTTGAAACACGTTGGATTGTTTATACCTCATTTTCATATAAGTGGAGCTATGTTATCTACATTATTGTGATATTCGTGGATTGTATTGGTTCACTGTAAATAGCTTCAGGTGTGTATACTAGTTAAATAGCCAGTATCTCATTTTTGAGTTATGCTGTTCACAGACACACACAGTACTTTTTCTAAAAATGCTTGTTTTATAAATTCAGGATCACAAAACATGTACTTCCACTGAAATCTGGGTATAACATTTGTGGTAGGAATGTAATACTTCCTCTGCTTACTGTAAGTAAATAGTAGAGAAAGTAAAAATGATCTGATATAATATTTCCGGTGCGAGTAATTTGCTGCGTAAATTGCGCGTGTCACACAAGTCCTCGTTAGTCGGGACACCTGAAGATTGTACTGTATTACTACGGAATATAGAGCTTATATATCATTTTGCACAAATTTCTCGCACTTAACCATTGAACATAACGTAAATGAAGCATGGTAGATTTGAGAGCCCAAAGATATTTATTATTCACTGGCATACAAAACCGTCTTTTTTTATTTGTTCTGCTCCATGTAGTAAGTACGGGAAGTACTGTATACGATCTAAAATTTCGATGTCGAGATTTCACTGAAAATATATATTTTGAGACCCCCTGAACAAAACAAGCAGTTTTAGAAAAAGGCCCATGCGTGCGTGCGCGCGCGCGCGCGTGTGTGTGTGTGTGTGAAAACAACGTAACTCAAAACCGAAAAAGCGGGTAAAAAGAAAAGGTTGGTATTTAAGTTTAACCCTTTCATGCCTGGTATGTCTTATAAGATACATAAGCTTTTTTTCCTATTTGTACTAGTTTTAACTTTTTTTCCTGCTATATTCTTGTTATACTGTCTGTCACCAATTAAAAATTCATATTTGAGACGGTTTGAATTGTAAAAAATTATTTTTTTTACAATTTATATTGTAGTGTTTCTTTTTTAAAGAAAAGAAGCAAAATCCATGCAACCGCAGTCAAAAGATACCCCGTCATCATCCACGCGTGCCCTCACACCGATTATTTTACGTGGGCCCTCCCCGTCTAAATCCATGCAACCGCAGTCAAATGATAACCCGTCATCATCCACGCGTGCCCTCACACCGATTATTTTACGTGGGCCCTCCCCGTCTAAATCCATGCAACCGCAGTCAAATGATACCCCGTCATCATCCACGCGTGCCATCACACCGATTATTTTACGTGGGCCCTCCCCGTCTTTTACCACAGGCACATTTGACTCACGACCTCAGGCTTTGAGTGTATGGCCAGTGCATTACTGTTGCCTTAACGATCATGGCTATCCGAGCCAGCAGGCTGAAGGTGTCCCAGGCCGCCTAATCTAAACCGGTTTCGAATTAGAGGAAGAACGGCATATGTAGCAAAATAATTCAGGCGTGAAAGGGTTAATGTCCGTCAAGGATATGACACGAAGGTGTTGAAGAAAATTCCTTCTGCCTAAACTGCCCTTTACATAGAAAATTTTTATTTTCTCAAAAATGGCTCTATTTTGATTGAAACGCTATAGGTGTAAGATATTTTTATGGACAGTGAAATGTATATTTTGAATTCTCTGACTATAGCCCATGTAGCCTATTTACTCTTGGTGACTTTTGCATAACTGGTAAACTGTAAGAAGTAGACCAAATCTTACTATACAAAAATGTAGATATCGTTAAAATACACAATTTACGTCCAGTGCATTTCTTTGCGGAGTGAACCATTTCAGAGATACTCATTATTTGTCTAGAGCTTCCAATACGTATACTTTACTGAAATGGGAAGTTTTTATTCCCTTTTTATCTCTTGGTCATGCAAAGAGAGCGGAATTTTAAAGTCATCATATGGCGACCACTCTTAAAAGACTTGACTATCGCTTAAAGCCTACTGTATTCCCCCTACATTAGCAGTAGGATAATTTAAAAAAAAAAATGTTTCATATCGATTAACAAGAAGAATAAGAGGAATAAATGTTTATACGAAATAGTTTGTGCAAGAGTGAGTGCAACAGAAAAGCGTTTTTTAAAACACTAAGGCTATCTTTCTTCCACTCTTCTCTTTTTGCTAGGGTGAGGGGCTACTAAGAGCTGCAGTGAAAACTTTGAAGCGCTAAAGAGAAAATCGAGAGTCAGGACCTCATAACCAGAAAGAATTCCTAGGTTCGTATGACGTCAGTGCATCGGAAAGGAGCGTCTTTGAATTATTCATTTCGGGAGGCTACTCATCCGCTTCCTTCCGCTAAAAAGAAACAGATGAAGGCAGAAAAAAGCTTCAAAGTTAAGTAAAATAAGGTCGACCCGGGCTTAGGTCCTAATTCAATTTCCCAGCGCTGACTGAGATTTAAAGTTGGACTGGACCAAGTTAGGGACTTGTTTTCTTGTTGTCTGTATCCGGGGAGGATTACACAACTGCTGGTGAGGAATATCAATGTATTTACTCATACAAACCGACTGAATTTACCCATGAATTAGCCAATACCTACTTAATGTTCCATTTGTGGACATTCCATCGGGCGCATGTTGCTGATTCGGCCAAGGCAACCTTGTTTGCTCTATGATACTGTAACAAATGACAAAGTCCAATTACTTTTCCTGTCACCTTATTTTTCTTCTAAAACTGTTCTCTTTTAACGTCGTTAACACAACATACAGCTCTTTGTGATCTTGCAACTCACAGTTTTTGTCTTCTTGTAACCTCGACACACACTTTTCTTTACTCTCTCGGTCTCATGAATTGCTGGCTTTGGGGATACACTCACTCAACACTCTCTAAAACTGCTTCACTTTAAGACTAACTTTGACGCGATGTATCATTGTCCCAACGGCCTCTGTCGACACATACAGTTCTCTCACAACTACACATACACACACACGCACTGCTAACAGCTGCCCCGTACAGCACTCCAACAATTAACTCTTTGTCTCACAAAAACGGCCAACTTTCGCTGTCCTGCAAGGTTTTTTTATAGGCAAGAATGACGTAGCACGGGTCTTTTTACAGATTCGCTTCTTCAAATAAGCGGCAGCCAAAATTTCGCGAACACTCTCGAAACGCTTTGTTCTGCCGCGCTCCACTGTTGTCAGCCACGTATCCACAAGTACTGGAGCGAGGTAGGTAGCCTGACCTTGGCTCGCTTTGATGGGTACCGCCGGCCGCCGGCGTAACAATTTCCCGCCTCTGCGCGTGATTTCACACCCATATCATATTATGTAATTTGGTTTATTTACTTCGTTTGACATGCAACTGAAGTTTGACATGGTTCTTCTGTATATTAGACTGACATCACCACTAAAGTGTTCTTACCAGTAAAGCGGAACCTACTCCTTGCACGTGATTTACTCCACGTGAGGAAGACGTTCTGATATCTCTGATTGGCTAAAGCTAGATATGAATCGATTCCTGCTGGATTGAAGCGGGATAAAAACGAAATCAGTAGAAGTGGTGAGATATGGCGCATATTGCGGTATTCTTAGTTGTGATGTCAGTCAAATTTTAAAATGAACCACAAATGCAGGACAGTATAAATGGAAGAGCGCAACATTAGTCTCATCCTTTTAAAATACACATGAACACAAGCACTTTATTAAACAATGAAACTCAAAACATTTTGTTTGCTAGGTGGCACCGTAATCGGTCGTTTCCAGGGGACTGTATGTGGGAGTTGTGGTAGACAAAGCGGCGCCTGGGCGGGTTTTCTCCGGTTTTCTCCACTATTCATTCCATGAACTGCTCCATCATCGTCTTTCATTTCATCTATTTTACCTTCTTTTTATGGTCGATCGGTTGGTCGGATGCTTACTACCCCTGGACTCCAGAGGGTTGTCCGGTTGCACGGGTAGTTCATCGCCCTTCCTGGGAAGCTCCAGTGGTGTTTTGGGGCAGGAAATTTTAGGACTCTGCGGGCTGTGCACTTGTAGCCTGTGGCCTCCTGTGTTCCTTCACTTCATTCCTTTCTACTGGGGTACGTGTGGGGGGGGGGGGAGATCTTTATGTGGCAGTTCGCTAGATGTCCCGTATGTCCTATAACACCGCCCCTGTGACCTTAGTTTGTTTACATTGACTGCTAGTGTTAAGCGGTGCCCATAGGACACTATCATACATTGATTGTTGCCACTGCAAGCGTTTGTACTGTAAGCCCAAGGGTTAGTTCGACAATATTTGACATTTAACGCAAAGCATGATAGCGTACGATACCAAAATGTGCGTGCTATTAGGAATGAAAAACTCTAGAAACTCGCACATCATGAACTCTATCATGCCTTACGTGAGAAATGTAATTATGCGGTTACCCTTTTTGATCAATACACACACAGGTTCCGCAGATGAAGCTACGCTAATTCATGTTCAGTTTTATTAATTCTTTTGAGCAAAAATGGGATCTTAGTTTCATTAATAGACCTTTGGTAAAACATGATTTTTTAGGTAAAGGAAGTGACTGTGGATCGTCTATATCTTCATATTACAATGCAATATATTGTGCTTTTCTATTGCTATAATTGGCTATACCAATAAAAATATTGTAACAAATGATTATTTGGTTTAGCAGCAAATGAACATCAGCTGCTGCTAAACACACTTTATTTACTCCTTAGGTGCTTGGCGTTACACGTTGCAAGCACTAAGAACAAAACACAGCTGATCTGACGAATCGAAACACAACTGAACTGCTGAGTCACAACTCACAACTGATCTCCATTCTGCACTGTCTACTGATAGAAGGGCTTCAGAAAGAAAGGGAACGTTCTAGTAAGGGAACTTATTGGAACCGGCAAAAACGAATCTTCGTGCACCGAGAGGTGGCATACAATGCTTATTGTGTTCCTTGTTCAACTAAGAGGAGAGTTGGGACTCTCCCCTAGGTGGGTCAGACCTCCGTAGCCTCGTAACGCCGTGACGGTATATTGAAACGTAGGGAAAGTTTCTCTGATTCCTCTCATGCAGAGACCGTAAAATATGGTATACGGACACGCTTAGTTTGCTACTTGTGCTTACAAAGACTATTGGTAAATCGTTTTAAAAATCCATTGGCCCTTTCTGTTTGCTAAAAAATCAGCGATGATGCATACAATGGATAAGATTCGATGTATTATGACGACTCTATGACATTATTCCAGAAGCGATTCTTATAAAGGCGTATCTTTCTAGCTTTTTCAGGTTATTCGAGATAAACGTTTGCAGAAAGGTTTCATTATTCATCACATTATAGGTAAAAGAAGAATGCAGTAAGATGCAATGATAGCCGTATCTCTAAACAGCAGTCATCGTATGCTGGCTCTAAATTTCAATCTGAGCATGGACACCAGAAACAAACAAATGGGAAATTAACCTTTACATTGCGCATTTAAAAATTAAAACCAATAACAACGAATATATTGAAAATGGTTAATGCCACAAAAACATATTTAACCTCCTGCGTCATTTGGTATCATATACGATACCTCAGGTTTTAGATTTTTTTTCGCTCTATGAATGTGTCAAACTGATAACGGCAGGTGGTATAATGTTTGATACCTTCTGCATTCTATGCCCATATTTTTTTTTTCTCTCTTGCCTACTTTGTATCGATGGTAAGATTAAAAAGCCTATAAAAACTTAACGTAGTGCCGAGGTATCATTTTATATTTTTAATATTCTTGTTCTTGTGCCTCTGTTTGAGGGGAATGGGTACTTGTTGGCTGAGGGACAGGTTGACGTGAAAAGAGCACTCGTATTTTCATTATGAAAGGTTCCGTAATCTTGTCTCTAGCGTTTTGCTAAGCTTTCCCATCTCCCTGTTCGTAAAACAAGCGAGGCCATGTTATTACCCTGGACGAATAATCTTTCCATCATTGAACTTGCCACCTCGCCTTGGGACACTTTCTGTTATTTTCCTGTATATAAGTATATACTTTAATGTGTTGTTACAATATCTGTAAACAGCGTGACAAAATGAGGATCTTACCTTTCTTCAGCTAGGTATCCACCCGAATTTACTCGTAGCTTAAACTGATTTAAGAGAGGGTTTAAAGTAGAAATGGTTTTTCTTAAGCTAGTGTAAACTGTTCGTGAGGTTTAAACTGAGATCTAAGTTAAAATTCCATTTCATCGTAGCTTATGCAAAGGATTAAGTTAAAAATGTTGAAATAATGTACATAGTAGTAATGATTTAAATATCAAATATATAGCTATATACAGGGTGTTAATGAATTACACCGCATATGTCTCAGAAAAGTAATTTAAGATAGGAAACTTATCACCCGTATGTTCAAATTTCGAAGTTACGGCTGAGTTTCTAAAGTGCTAGTACGCCCCTGGTTAGTATCAACTATTCGAGAGCACAACACACGAAATGAAGGGTTGTTTAAGATCGTGCCTCTCACCAACCGTTTTCGAGTCTCGTTCACCACTTTTTCTTTCCTTGTTTTTCTTTCTCCCTTTGTTCCTTCCTTTTTTCCTTTCCTTTCTTCCTTCCCTTCCCACTCCTTTCCTCCCTACCCTTCCCTTCCTTCGCCCTTTTCCATCCCCTTCCTTCACCCTTTCCCATCCCCTTCCTTCTATTTCTTCCCCTCCTCCTTGCCATCCCCTTGCAATGCCTTCCCTTCCTTTTCCTTCCCTCCCCTGCCCTTTCCTTCCCACCCTTCTTCCCTTCCTCCTTGCCTTCCCCTTGTCTTGTCCTGCCTTGCCCTGCCCTATCTATCCTGCCCTTCTCTTCCCTCACTTCCTTCCCTTTCCTCCCTTCACCCCTTCCCCTCTTTCTCTTTCTTTTCTTTCTTCCCTTCCTCCTTGTCTTCCCCTTCCTCTGCCCTACCTAGCTTTGTCTTCTCCTTTCTTCCCCTATCTTCTTTTCCCTTCTTTCTTCCTCTCGTTCTCTCTTTCCCTCTTTCCCTCTTTCACTCTTTCTCTCTTTATCTCTTTCACTCTTTCACTCTTTCTCTCTTTCACTCTTTCACTCTTTCACTCTTTCTTTCTTTCTTTCTTTCTTTATTTATTTATTTATTTATTTCTTTCTTTCCTTCCTTCCTTCTTTCGAGTATATATTAGTGCAGTTTTGGCTTATATTTTAAATTCTTATTTCAATGTATACATTTTTATTTCAACAAATCAGTACAATTAATTTCAACCCTTGCTAACAGAAAGTTGAATACTTCTTAATATAATCATATGCTGTGCTTCAAAATGGGAAGTGGTTTAAAGGCTGAATGGTAGTATAAAATCACCCAAGTCTTTACGTCAGTTTTATAGGAACTGCCTGGAAATTACGATCTGAATTTTCACGGCAAAGTTGACAGCGTGAATGAACGATCGCCCTACTCTATTCCAAGATTTATGATGTGATCCGAATCAATCAAATGATAGTGTTAATGCACTGACCAAAAACACTAATCGCTTGAGAGGACACGTAGGTACCCCAAACTTTCAGCACATTATGTAGCTTTTGTTGTTAGAAATTAAGCCACAAGAGCACTTTAGACAGACGTCTCTAGAGCTGGCTGCATAAGGTAAGAATAATTCATATTCAGTGTCGCATTGTCAAGTGAATAGTTCGAGGTTTGGACGATTTTTGTGGCATTCAAACTTGAGAACTCGTGTAACTACCTACGGAAAATCGATATTTCTATACTGGGCAGCACTTTTAAAGACATTCTAAGCCAATTTTTCGCCCGACTTGGCTTTAATACCGGCTTATCAGCATCGGGTGGCAATGCATTTAATAGCATATAAACGTTATGTTTAACCGCGCATCATGCGCAAGCAGTCACGTCTGCAATCTCTGAAATTATTTCGGTGTAGTGCATTAAGAGGCCGTAATTTTTTCAATTTACACGTGTCATACGCTTAAGAAAGGTGGAGGATTTCCTGGAAACTTTTTAATGAAATAAAGGAAGATGATTAGTGTTTGGAAGTGAGAGTATCTTAGCTTTAACATTATTCGTAGTCATTGTAAAAGGTCTGATGTGTTGCTATAATACTTCTATGCTTGTATAATGGAAATAATCATTTGGAGGAATTATCTTACTGCATATTTTCTTCTAAGCACAAGTCGAATAAGGGCATACAGGAGCCTTAAGCGATAACACAATATTTTAAGAGTTGGATGCTATGTGGTGGCTTTCAAATTTCATTTTGTTTACATAGCCAAGAGATAAAAAAACAAATAATGAATTCCCGGTTGAGAAAAGCATACATATTTAAAAATGCAAATTCTATACAAAGTTTTCTTTGACTTAAATTGTCTGTTTTAAAGAGATCTAAATTTGTTGTGTAGTAAGATTATGTACAAATCTTACGGCTTATCAGCTATATACAAATAATCGTCTTCTTAGCGCGATGGTAACGCGGGGGACCCGATATCGATTCCCGGTACCAGCGTGGAAACTTTCTCGCTC
Organism: Tenodera sinensis; assembly: GCA_030765045.1. Classification (NCBI taxonomy): domain Eukaryota; kingdom Metazoa; phylum Arthropoda; class Insecta; order Mantodea; family Mantidae; genus Tenodera; species Tenodera sinensis. The sequence continues at coordinate 78,806,604 of CM060969.1, read as the reverse complement.
TGGACACCTGGGCCGGGGTGCACTCAGCCTCGTTAGATCCCTGAGGAACCAATTAAGGAGCTACTTGATTGAAAAGTAGCGGCCCCTGCCCCAGAAGACGCATAATCCGCCGGGAGGGACCGGGACCACGTCCCATCTCCAGCACTGCACCCTACTCATGACGCCTGTGGGGGACGCTGCGATCGGGCGGTTTAGTTATATAAAAATCATAATGAAGCCGAGTTTAGAGATTATTCCCAGAAAATTAAAGACATCCATTTTGTTTCTCATGAAAATATCTTAAATGTGTATAGAGCGTTTAATTAAAATAATTTGAGCCATTTTTGAGAAATCCAAAATTATCGAAACATTTTTCATGTAAAGGGTAATTTTGTTTTTTTCTTGAAAACCGCTATATTGTATCCTTAGAACATATTGAACTTAAATACAAAGTTTGGAATTTATCCAACTTTTCGTGTTTGACTCACATAACTATGGGTTTTCTTTTTCTACAATGGTTTTACCGCATTCAGGGATCTCCAAAATTTTAGTTCCAATGAAATCTCGGTGTAAAAGTTTTGGGTGGAAAGCAATACTTTCTCTACCCACTAATGTACGTTAAATTGCAATGAAAAGGAATGTTTAATAGGTTCTACTTGCATAAACTTACACGTGTTTTCTTGTGTGACATATATAAAAAATTACAAAAATAATGTAATGTAACGCTTGAAGCAATGAAATAATTGACTACGGGCAATTTTATAATTATTGTTGAAGGTAAAATGGAATCCACGTGTCCACCATAAGCAAAATATTAGTAGGGTAAAACGGGGAGCATATTGAAACAACCGAGAATACCAGGTACTACGAAACACAAATTATCACTTGGACACTCGGCATAGCACAACACATTACGATGGAGTCATTTTTATGCGCTCAGAACATAACTGAGCTGTCCAAACACAAATCACAATTAAACTGCTGAGTCACAACTGAACATCACTTTTAATTCTCTCCGCTTTTAATTACCCCAATTCTCCAACTATGCACTAAACAGCTCCTCATTTAGGACCACATACAAAGTGGAACGTTCTCGAAGGAGAAACTACCGAACCTCCTGAAAGGAATACTGGAGCAAAAAGTACCCAAAATGTTGAGAGCTGGCACACAGAACTTTTTGCACAGGCCATTAAAATGGGTCCATAAATAAACACTTTTTTCCAGTTTTAAATACTCATGATGGAATAAAGAGTTCAGAAACAGATGATGCAACATGTATTGAAAGTGGTTATCAGATGTCGTGGTAAAGACATTGTTCTGTATAGAGAAAAAATATTTAAAAGTTGTTTCCAATCGTTTAAACATTTTGTTATTTGTTCTATCAGAATTTTCCAGTAAAAACTTTTTGTGATAATGACCCCGACAACTGTACAGAGGAAAGCTTCAGAGACATCTTTTAAGTTTGCACAGCATTATTATAAACTTGTAACTTAAAATTAAGCCAATGAACGTGTAAAGAAAAAAAATTCACAATTTATATTTCAGCTGACATTTTTATCACAGTATAGTAATGTAATATAACGATTATATACGACATTTAAATCAGATATTTATATATTTTTGAGAGATTTTAATATTTTTATTCTGTATTTACTTCATTTAATTGTGTTAAACAAAGATGCTGCACTGCCAAGCGGCATTTTACATTCTAAGTATTTTGTTTTTCATTAACAGACCATTACAAAGACCCCTGCACTGGAGGATTTTAAAATTCAATGTAGCTATGCTTGAAAAGAAAAAGTCTTTTGCATTTAGGCATTTTTCAATGCGGAAATATTTAACACGAATTTGTGAAAAGGACATTAATTTAAAATATGAAAATGTATTACAGTATTGTGTTTAGCAGACTTCACAGGGTATTATATAGGATGGTCCATATAAAGGTTACAAGTGAATATCTCTTAAACGAACAGGAAAAACCAAAGATCAAGAATTCTAAATCTCATAGGAGCAAAAGACCTTCCACATTGTCATTAGAAAAATATTTTCATGGGGCTCCTTATGAGGCCTACGGGGCCCAATCTCAGAATTTTAAATTAAATCATGATACTATTGTCTATATTCTGGTTTCTCACAATGAACTGAACAACGTTTATTAAAACATTTTTTTCCTAAAATGAATTGTTGAGCTGTTATAATTATTATTTTCTTTGAATATTAGTGGAAAGTAGTACTAAAAATAAGTACTTACTCAGATGATAACCTTAAGTTACTATACCATATGCTGCAAGTTGCCTCCATTAACCTCTAAACTATTTGCGATTGTTTTGGAAATGCTTTCGCTGTTGACAACATAGTATAAACTTCACGTATTCAAAATTTCATATTCTCTTTGGTTTTAGGTGCTTTTAACATTAGTTTGTTTTATATATCCCCATAAAAAGCAGTCCAGGGATGTTAAGTCGGGCGAACGAGGAGACCAGACGTGAGGTCCAGCACGTCCAATCCACTTATCGCCAAATTTCTCATTTGTAGGTTGACCGTGCATAAAACGAAATGTGGTGTTGCACCATCCTGCTGATAGCACATTTCTCATCTTACACTGAAGGTCACGTTTTTAATAAGGGAGGCAATTCATGGTTGAGAAAGTGGCAATATGATTCACCAGTAATTGTGCCTTCAAAGGAGTAAGGGCTGATGACAACGTTATCAAGAATTCCACAGCAAACATTTAGCGCCAACGATGCTGAAAAGGTGTAGTGTTGTATTTTAGGAGTTCACGAGGTTTTGAAAAAAACTTATTCACGTTTTTCATTTAGTACTTTATTTTATCCCCGAGTTCATGAGGGACATTTTTCAATGAAAACATCCTATAACAGCTCAACAATTTAGTTTAGAAAAAAAATTTTAATAAAGGTTGTTTACTTTGTTGTGGGGAACCAAAATATTCAAAACTTATCACGGTTTCATTTAAAATTCTGAGGTTGGGCCCCATGAAAGTATTTTCCATATCACAATCTGCAACATCCCTTGCTCCTATAAGACTTGGAATTCTTGGCATTTCGTTTTTTTTCCCCTTCCGTTTAAGGGATATTCAACTGCAACACTTCATATGGCCCACTTTGTACTTTACCAATGTGAGGAAATCGGAGGTATCAAATAGGTACAATCAAAAAATTCATTTTTTTGTATTTTTTCTAGATTTTCATCCAATTTCATAGGTTCATAGCCTTAAAATTCTATTTAGTATTTGCACTAAACGACATAACTAATGTTTTTAATCACTTAAGTTGTGCACTTATTTTATTTTTAAGCTGTGAAGAATTGTTGTGTGCCATTTTGAAGAAATGCATAATTTAATTCATATAATATGCATTTCATCCTTGTAGCACTATCCAGACAATAATCCCCTTCCTGGCTATCTGAAATATTTAGTCCAGATCAACAATTGCCATTAAAGATAGTTTTGTGCATCTAACTGACGATGAGGTACTGAAATTTGATAAATGGAATTGAACAATTTGAAGATGAGACAAGAAAAAACTTCGAAATATCAAAACATTTTAATTGCAAAAGTCTAAAGTTGACATTTTAGCAATACAGGTACAATTTTCCGGTTGTCTTGCTCTTTTTTGCCTCTTTCCACTTTCACTCGAGGCACTGCTTAAAATTTTATCCTTATCTTTCGGATAAGATGACAAAATGTTTGGTGATATCCCGTATTCTTTAGCGATTTTATATTTTTTCAAACACTTTCAACTTCTCGAATGAGGGTGACTTTTTCCGCAGTCTTGTACTGGATACCCGGTTTACTAAAAAAGACATAGTGGCTTTGATTTGCAACACACTGAACAGGGAAAAGCTCAAGCGACAACTAAAGGAGCACGCGTTTTAAACAAGGAGACGTGGAAGCTCAAGGCCGGCAGCTAGGAAAGCTACTCCACCCCTCAAACAGCATTCCATCTGCATTCCGGCTAAACAGACAACCCGGCAGCGATGACTTCTTTTGCAGGTATAGATGGACGAAGTTATATTAAATGTCTGCGGTTAGATTAACTTTCGACTGACACTTTGAACAAAAACTCTGAATTAAGGAAAATAAAATTCAAATGACATGAAATGTCAAGGGACCCAAAAAATCTTCGAATTAACGACGATTTCGAATTATAAACATTTGAATCATCTTATTTCCACTGTATATCATCAATTGAAGAGTTTCATAACTTACCATCACGATCTTCAGCGCCAGGGTGGTCTCCTGGAAGTTGTAGCGCATCTCGAAAAGGATGTATCCTGCGTTGTCAGATTGCTCAGGGTTGTTATCCTCTGCGACCATATCGGCTAGCGGGTTCGGCAGGAAGGACATCTACACACATACACATACGAAAACAGTATTACACCGATGCTACATCAGTATTCCAGACATGCATTACATTTCAACAGTTTACCATGTCCACAGAATCAGTTTGGCAGTTGAGAGCACACTGAGGCTTTTATGACAAGACCCAAGATCGCAAGCCTGGAGCCTGCTTGCGCAGCGCATATGGCGCACAGAAAAGGATTTAATAGTGCAATTTGTTTTGATAGTGCAGCCAGCTTACTGCCTCCCTATCACGCATTCTCTCTCTTTCTCGAATCAACAAATCATATTATGGGCAATAAAAACACATGTTTACTTTGCTTCGATAAAAACGGGTTGTAGCTTTGACACACATATGCACACACACTTTCTCCCTTGTCTCTCTCTCTCTCTCTCTCTCTCTCTCTCTCTCTCTCTCTCTCTCTGCTTCTCCTTCTTCCCCTTTTCTCTGTCTAGAATTTCCAAGTGTTGAATGAAATTGAAGGAACCAGAAACTTTTGGAAGAGCTTAACGAGCCAGAAAACGTTAGAAAACTAATAACAAGAAAGTTTGTCCAGTAAAGAGGCAGTTCTTAAATGGCACTTCTTTGTCATGTGGGAAAATGGTCTCCTTTAGCATGACTTAAAGTATGCGGAGGTATACTTGGATTTCTGCGACAAAACTACGTATTATTACGTATTATAAAGAGAGTGTGAATTCAAGAAAAGCAGCGTAAAATAAAAGAATTTCTTGCATTTTTATCTGAAAGTAAATTATGGGGAAATTCTGCTTGGAACCGAGAAAAATATTTAATTTATGATACAACTGAAAATTCTCTGGATTAAGTAAAGAAATGCATTACTTTTTTTTAATTTTAAGCCTATATACGTACACATTTTGTTGTGAGAATGGTGCAATTTTTCAGTCTTATTTATATATTTTACCAGATTAGCCTCAAATGAAATATTTTTAATGTATTTTACCATTTACACCATTTCTATCATTTCCTTTATTTGGTTATAGGTAAAATAAGTGCAGTTTCGTATCAGAAGTTAAAAAAAAAATATAATAGCAATTAGGAAGAAGCCATTTTCTATGGTAAGTTTGTGCAACAAATTAATGTCTTTAGTTATTTTAAGATCTTGGGATCTAAAAGCTGTAAAACTTATGTGAGACTGAATTACATCCCGGGAATTATAGTTGCAGTGGTTTAGCTTGTTTCTAAGAGCATAAAAGAGGAAGGTTACTTCCACCACGCAAGTTAGAGCAGGGAGTATAAATGTACTTTGCGACAGAAACGCTGGAAGTTCTTTAGCCCAGTACTGATTGGATGGAAGGAGTCAAATCTACTCCCACCTTCCCCATAACAGAACAAAGAAATGAATATCAACTGGCCAATAGATTTCATGCCCACGTAGTCCCGCCACAAAGTCCATTTGCTACTTTAAGGTTAAACCTGGATGTCATGGCAACAGACCGCTCTGCCCCTCCTCTACCACGCGCGTAACGCATAGCAAGCGAGCTGTCAGATTATACAAGTTGTGTTAATTCAATATTAATGCATTTATGACTTCTTTTCTGTTTCTTTTTTCCACCGCCCATAACTTTTTATAGAGAAATGAAAGACATGGAATAATAATACATAACTATTACAACTGTGCAATTTGTTGGCACTAGTCACTTTTGATATGCAAAATTGCTTGCTGTAGTACGCGAACATTTTCCTAGGACGTTGTTTAGATTCTTTTCTCATGAGCTGCCATTGGCGCAAATAGGCCTGTTTCTTGTTTCCTTGTTTTTAGCCAAGACGTGGCTTGGGCTAGGGTTACCTCCGGCTGCCTTTAGTGATCAGTTAGGGAGCTGAGAGAGAGAGAGAGAGAGAGAGAGAGAGAGAGAGAGAGAGAGAGCCGTACCTACTGTCTAGGTAGCTAATTTTCCTGAGCTGCACGTGATGGCGGATGGTGAATGTTGGTAGGACAGTTACGTTTGAAATTGTGATTTTTCCTGGGTATGTTGAAATTGGACAAATGCCTTAGCAGTGCAATGTTTCTACCTATATGTTCATATTTCATAGAAGAAATGTTTCTTGGAAACAAATCTTATAATTCGAATTTCATTGAAGGCACGTTTTCTCGGGAAGGAATTTCAGAACAGGTATGATATTTATCTATTTCATAAATACTATGTTGCAAAGATTTGATCCGAAATGTTAAATTCTATAAAAATAATAAAAAAATATGTATACTCATTACTACTAGAGCAGTTCGATTAAACCAAAGAGTATTTTGTGCAAAACAAAAGAATAACCAGGTGGTAATTTGTATACGATAATTTAACGTCTCTATGTATGGAATATTCACCTAAATTCCCCACATCGCTCACCTGGAATTCACTATCGTGGGTGTGTGCATTTTGAAATACTTGCAACAACTCACAAGCTACTTAAATCCTAAGTTACAGAAGGTCTCTGTAGGCAAGGCAGAGACAAGTTAGAACATCAGACATGAGAGGCAGGCTGTGAGGAAGTAAGACAAATAAGGGTATTAAGTTGGCTTTATCCTAAATATACTAGTATATTAAATGAATCGAAAAGTATGAATCTTAGTCAGGCGGGTAAAGCAGGAGATTACAAATTTATAATCAAAGTAATATAAAATTATTTTCAAAATGAATGAAATTAAAGTTAATAAATCCATAACGGAGAGAAATTAAAAGGCAATATAGGAAGCTGGTAGAGCACCTGCGTAATGTGCAAGGGGTACCGGGTTTGATTCCCGGCTGGGGGTTAAGTGGGTATTTTTCTCTTGCCTGTCTTCCCCAGAGTCTGGAAGAATGAATGAGAATGTGTGTGTGAATTTAACGTATAAAATCACTAAATACTGAAAACCCACAATTAAACGAGGAACACCATTGCAATATGTTCCACAAAGAAATCCGCCGATATGACCATCGGAATTAAACAAAACAAAAAAAAAAAAAAAAAAAAAAAAAAAAAAAAAAAAAAAAATCCTAGTTCATAAACTACCCATACGTGTGGAGTGGATAATTGTCACTCTGTAACAGACATATAGTCCTATATAAAGGAAATACTCAATTTTTATGGAAATAGACCTAACTCATTTGACGTATGTCTCGATTACTAAGCCCTTATTGCGGGTTTTTAGTCTGTTCCTTAACATAATGCTTAATTAAGAGTTTAAGAGTTTGAATATAAGAAGATAATTAAAACTATATGTCTTTACCTCTTGGCATAGCTTTCATTTAAGAAGGGAGGAGCAGTGTATACTTTAAAAGCTCAAAGGTTCAATTTTTCTTTCTTTGAACATGGCGAAAATTGAGAGAGATAATTTTACTTTTAATACGAGTGTACATATTGCAATAAAGAAGTATTCTACACATTTGCCTTTAGAAGAGAGCTATAAAATAAGGCATATGTATATAAATCGCCAATAGTTACTCAAAATGTACTTTTGCCTCCCTTCCTCTGTGTTAAATCAACAGTATCTGACGTTGCAGATTCTCTGGAGGTATCCGTGGTTGCCTGAAAGGAACCAGGCTGTGTTTTTATAGCACCCTTATTAGTAATACTGTCGAATACCTCTAAGTGCTAAACTAGATAGGCTTCAGACCTTAAATTACGACCAGTCAAGTTTTCTTTCCTGGTTGTAACCTTGATAACGAAGTACATTTGAAAGATAATGAGACTATATAAACTGTACGAAATACCACGACCTCTGATTTATAGCTTCTTTCGAACAACTATCACGTATGCTAAGTTTCCAAGTTCTTAGAAACATTGAACATATTTATAGTTTAGCGCTGGATAACTAGAAAGAAGCGAAATAATACAAAGAATATAATAAAAGCCATTGCTGATATATGATTCACAAAAACATGTCTTTGTCCTGTAAAAAAATATATAAGTAAGTGTACGATAGCACTACCTGGTGTATCAGTAATCATTTTGGACAGTAAAACGCACCTAACATCACATGCTTTGATTTAAATTACCACAAACCATCCCGTTTCCGTTCACATTCTTAAGCTCTTTGCAAAATCGTCAAAACCAGCTTGCTTTGTCTCAGTTTTATTCCAATCCTGAGAATTCACATAATGCAACGCAAATTTTGTTTGTACACATTTTCTATGTCAGTGATATCCTTATTATCTTGTAGAAATAACATACAACATATTACATAGTTTGTTCACCAGCTCATGGTCCCTGACAGGAATGCAGCTAGCCAGTATGTGAGTAAACAATTCCAAATAAACAGATATCTCAAGCGGAGTTGTGTTCTAATCGCGTTTACGATAATGTTGCCAACCTTGGAATGTGCATTCACGCCTGATTAAAGCAAAGATCTGGCTAAAATAGCACAATTTAAATGTTATTTTTAGTTCATGCAGTATATTTAGGTTATAAAAGGTAAACGATGTTGTCAACTACTTCATCATTTTCTGCTTTTTCTATATGTTTTCAAAAACACTACCAGTCTATTTCGGTTTTAAGTGATATGTCCTCGAGCGTTATATCGTGCAATTGCTGTTAGAATAAGTCACCAGTTAAATTTCAAGTATTCATTTTACCTTGGGCCAAATTAGTTCTGTGGGATCGACATCATAGATGTATGGGGGCAAGTAAACGACAGTGTAGCCCAATAAAACCAAAAATGTGTCCGCTCTAAGTGCCTCGTTAGGTTTGTTTGATTCAGGCATCCTATAAAGATGTTTTACACTTAGAACTGTCAAACTGTCAACTGTCAACATATTGTGTTTGCTCTGCAACACAATATCATAGCAGATTTCACAGCAGTCCTAGGCGGAGGTTTCTCTGCTTCTACATTACTTTTACGATTACTTCCGCCATTAAACTAGTGACAAGTACGATTTTTCAAATGAAATTATGAGAAATTAGCAGTGAGTAAACATAGCGCGAATAATAATCGCGTTGGCAACGCGAATATTGGCCAACGCGAAGTTGGCAACGTGACCCGCAGGCCATGCGCAGATGTTTATAAAACTGAGGTTACGCCACGTGGAATTTCTCTCCCCTGCCCTTCATTTCCCTTGGACCATGGGCTGATGAACAGACAGTAATAAATATCTGCTTATCTTCGTTATTGAGTATTCCATGCTCTTGATGATGAGGGGTTGTGAAGGAACCACTACATGTGAATGAACTCCAAATATCTTAGTAGATGCCATATCAATACAGAAGTTTCGTTGAGGTCTTCCGAATACATGAAAGGCTTAAGAGCTCTGATATACTTAATCTGGATAAACAGTAACGTTTTCAAATATTCGAGACAACGCTTATAATTTTTAGCACGTCTGTATTAGTGGTAGATAGCTTGCTTAGTGAATTAAATGCATTTCAAAGCACATTTCAATTTATTTATTCATATTTAGTGATTTTATTAAATTAATGTACCTACACAAAATTTTCATTTGATTTACTCTCGCATACAATTATTATTATTATTATTATTATTATTATTATTATTATTATTATTATTATTATTATTATTATTATTATTATTATTATTATTATTATTATTATTATTATTATTATTATTATTATTATTATTATTATTATTATTATTATTATTATTATTATTATTATTATTATTATTATTATTATTATTATTACTACTATCATCATCATCATCATCATCCTCAGCATCAATTTTCCTGAAGTCGTTTTCTAAGCTCCAATGAGAACAAGATTCCTACGAGAAGGAGATATGAAATTATATCGTGGAATATTTCAGTCTATTTTAACCTTTACTCTTAGTTGCATGCAATTCCCCTGACTTCCTTAGCCTTCAGTTCATATATTGACCTAGTTTCTGGTACGCATCCCTAATAAGCGATCTCGATTGTAGCACACGTTAGAAGTTCGTTATTTAGGTTACTCCAAACTCCTCTAAATCACTTGATCCTCTCTAGTCATCATTATCATATTTAGATCCCAACTCATCGTAAGTATCTTCCCTTTGTATCTATGGGATTTAATACTAGAACAGTTTCAAACTCCTCAACTTCCAATAGTCTTGCTTATTGCCAGATAAACTTAATTTTTTACCGAAATTCAGAATCACGACGTGGATTTTATTGTTTCATCTCTCTATTCAAAACGCGAATTTTCTGAATTGCTGTCCTTGAAGAAAACGGGATAAAACGTATTGTTTAACCGAAAATGCATGATTTAATGCAATATTAAATAGGTGCCTCCTAATACAAAATAAAATCAGACATGCGGTAACCTTGAGAATTATTTGGTTATTTTTACTTCTCCTTGTTATTTGTAGCCTTTAAATTTGTTTCACTATTTACTTTGTGCATCAAGCTGTCCCAAAGTTTAGCTTGGCATCGCACCACGAATTTTGTGGCCAGAGGAATTCGGCGGAGCGTAGAGCAGCATCGTTTCTAGTCTACTTGTTCTTAAACCTTCGCCGCCTTACTTACGTAGCAATGTAAACGAAGTGCAAAATTGTATTCCTCCGCGGGCCCCTATGATTGGCAGAAGGTGCGACTTGACATATGCGTTATATGAACGGACATCATCACGTGAGTGGCTTCTGGTTTTTGCACTTTGTATTGAATAGGAGCATCGCTAGCGGCTTTTGCTTATAGCCATAGAAAAAAGTGAAGAAGCGGATATATTCTACAACAATGTGTTCCAGTTAAGCTGTTCACCAACTCATGTAGTCTCCTACACTCTTACTCAAAATGAAGAATAACACTATTATGGTGATGGGCTTTGATCAGAATATTTCGTAAATATGTTTAAAACAATTCGCTTTTTACCACTTTGTAATGGCTTTCCTTGACGATGCGTTTTTTACTCCAAGATAGACGCCATTCTGAACAAACCCTATATTCTGTTCCTGCACTTCCTTATGTGGGTGCGTGCAAATACATTTTGTATCACAGTTAAAATGTATTAGTAACAATGATTTTGCATAGTAATTTACTTCATTTATTCTTTCTAGAAGCTTTTAAATGCGTTTTTGTAAATAATTCTTGTCGTTAAATTGCACGGATTATATCTTTATTCACTCTTGCTGACATGGAGGTTGTACCGTTCGATCAACCAATGCAGAATTACTCAAACAATGAGGTACTCAATATTGTTTACACAGATCAGCGAAGTTATAGTTATATTTCAATAAATAACATTATGGATGAAGGAAGAGTCATTCCTAATTACCATTTTGGTTTCAGAATTTAGATGTATATGGTTTGAGTTTGTTTTTTCTCTAAACATAACCCCAAATTAGCACACAAAGAATTTTGGATCTCGAAGTTAAATATAACAGTCTCATTATGTTTCAACTGCCCTTCCTGAACATGGATTCTCCAGACTGACACATATACACACAACCAAAGTGTGCAATAACACGTGAATTCAGCATGCGCTCTTTGTAGCTACAGTTATTGACGAACACAGATACAAAGAGCGCTCAAAACAGCAACACCAAAGCAGGTTGTGACACATTGCTGCCAGAGTTACAACGGTTACACTGTGATACATTGCAAGCAACAGAGACACACACTTACATCTACAACAACTTCACATTAGTTACTAATTCCATTAACACTCCAAGAGAGTGTCTGCCTAAGCTACTTATAAGGATAATCTGTGGAAATGTGCTAACGCTCCGACTAGCATGAAGTTTTATAAAAGTTACCTAAAGTTGAGGAATAGTTTTGTGGGAATGGGGAGGGAATACATTCAACTTGGACAATTAATAGTGCTCCACTATTTGGCAATTCCATACAAAAGACATTCTGATTATACCCGTTTTGCTATATTTTAAACTGTTTTAAAAAGAGGTAGTAAGTGGGTGATGGGAAGCATTTAGATACATAGACTTAGAGAACTGTATTCTACACGTAGACAGCGAAAACACAACGTTCATGCCTCGAATAGCCCATTCCGAGAACTACAGATATATGTATTGTGGTCATACGCGTCACAAAGGACAGTCCTAACTCTAAAGGTGCGGCAGAAGACCGCTTTCTCATTGAGAACAGCTACATATAACGTCGGAAGCCACACCACAAGTACAAAGTGCTAATGCCATTGCATCAAACTACTCCACAAACGGAAATTAGCTACAGATACAGAGTTCCTTGGTGAGAAACAATTACATGTTAATTCATTTTATTTATTAGTAAGAAAAGTGCTTATCGAATTTTAAGTTCTTATTGAAATAGTTATATTTTCTCATTACTCTGTGAAGTAGAGATTCTCAAAAGCTCTACAATGACAAATCATAACAATAAAGTAACCTATAAAGCACGAACACTACTTAATACACAGAAAGGATTTAGGCTAGCTACACGGTGATCAAATTTATTCGCTTTGCTGGTAGGGTTTGAAAAAAAAAGTGGCTAAATAACTGATAGTCAACACTTATGGCATTGGAAAGACTATGCGAGGGATTACGTCTTCATGAAAATAACTGAAAAGAGGTTAAGAACTATCAGGCACGCGATGGACTGAAGTTCTTATTTTTCGTCCCAGTTTGTCCATGCTAATCTTAATACAAATCCACCCAGGTCTACAGGGTACCAGGGTTGCCAACTCGTACGATAATTATGGGGGTGTACGATAATTTGAATGTATGATAGTTCGATATCGGCGAAATATCATTTTCACTGGTTTGTCACTCCAGTGAAGTGAAACTAATTACAAATAACACCACTTTTGTCCTCATTGTCTGTCTCCACCCCATAGCTACTAAGCCTACTACCCTTTATCCTCTTATTGCAAGTGTGCCCAGGTCTGATAATCTCAATGAAGAAGGCACTGTTCAGAAAATTGATGATCAATGTAGAAAACTCGGAGTACGTGATATTCCGTGTGAAATAAAGAACAATCCGGAACCTGACAGTTTCTGGAGTGCTGTTAAACACATGTCACCTTGGTGGACATACTGATTTCAAAGAACTGGCGGCCTTTGCATTATCAGTGATTTCTTTGCGCCACAGAAACACTTCTTGTGAAAGTTTTTTTTTCTAAATCGGGTTTAATAAAAACCAAAGTTAGAAACAGATTGGCACTAGATACGGTAAATGAACTCATTTTGTCGTCTCAACTTATGAAAGAACGTGGTAGATCTTAAAATCTGCAAGTCACCGAGAAGATGTTAAGATTTATCTCAACAACAAATTTGTGCAATGCTGCAACGGTTGAGGAAGCTGAACTTTCAGATGAATAGTGCAAGAAACGTAAGTGCTAAAATTGTAATATTTGTTGAGGTCATCAATCTTGTAAGTGGATATAACAAACATCATTAGTCTTATAATTTCATAAGTATTATACTGATATTTTTATTGTTGTAGCGTTTGCTTTATGATGTACGATAATTTTGAATCCAAATCTATAATTTTGAATGGCTGGTACGATAATTTTACTTTTAATTGTTGGCAACCCTGCAGGGTACTGATTGATATACTTAATGTAGAAATTTGGAAGCCGGATTGGACTCTCGACTGGGATAAAAGTGTACAGCCGCATGGCTTGCTTTTGCATTGGAAAGAAAATACGGAATAACTTGGTATTTCTGCCTGATTTCAGTATTTAATAATTTAATTCATTATTTTAATAAACCAGTTATGTTATAGTTAACGCTATATCATAAGCTCACAGGATAGAAGATTTAGTCGCCCTAGTGTGCACGCACAGATGAATGGCTAAGCCTTTGCCGACGGCGCAGCAATTGAGTCATGTGTTTAACTGCGCGCGCACTACGTCTACTTAAGCAGAAGACAGCAGTGAGCAGTGGGACATTTACATTTCAAGCGAATAGTGTACGTAAACATTGGTAAATTTTTAAATGTTTAGCATTAAAATCTTTTGGAAGAATTCTATCACTTTAACAGAGAATAATAAATGATTAAAACCCTCTAGTTGCAACCATATTTATTTTTATAACAACCAAAGCTTTAGTTTGAGTTGAGGATGCAGTTAATAAAATTCATACACTTACTTGGAGCAATCTGGCGTGGAGGACCCGGGTTCGATCCCCGGTACCAGCATGGGGATTTTTCCCCCGCCGGGAGGTGTGGCACGGGGTGTACTCAGCCTCGTAAGGCCCCGGGAGGGCAATTGAGGAGCTACTTGATAGAGAACTAGCGGCCCCAGATCAAGAAGGTCGTATAACTGGCTGGGAGAGTTCGGGACACTGACCATGTACCACCCTCTTGTACTGCACCCCACCAGTGACACCTGTGGTGGGCAGAGGTGGGGAACGTAGCTGCTAGGTGGCAAGCCTTGGTCCTTCATGGGCCGTCGCGCTGGGGTTTACTTTTACCTTTTTAATTATAGCAATTTTTTCACGACTTATACTGTCAGCCTCTTCGAATTTTTCCAGTTTATTTAGAAGTGTTAGATAAATGTAATAAAGTAGATAGGTATTACAAAGTAAACTAAATATATATCATAAATAGTTAAAAAATAATACTAACTAAAGCATTAAAGAAGAAAAATAATATAATTTGCCATTTCTTTCTTAGAACATAGACTAGAAAAGTGTACCTTGTTTATCTCGTTCCAACCAATTGAATAGTAATTGTTTACCTTTTGAGAATCACTACTGTGAAGAAGTAGGTATAACTAACAGAGCAAGCGCGGGAAACAAAGACAAAGACAGACAGTCTTCTGTACCAAGGGGTCCAACTAGGACAACACCAACCTTGCTGATGGACCTACCAGGTTACTGTAAGGCCACGTTTCAGGGTGATTCAGTCCAGGCTCCCTATAGCCTCTCGGACCTGGAATCTGGAAGAAGAAAAAAAGTACAGGCCCCAAAAAAGATGTCATACGTTGGGAAAGGTTCCACACGAATCAAAAAGCAAAACAAAAACATGGCTACGGGAGACGTAAAAACACACGGCCACAAAAATCAACACAGGGGTATCCAAGACATGTACGTCATGCTTTAACATGAGGAGCAGTCTACGCCATTAACACATTAGCAATAACATTTACGTTTAACTCACTTACTGGCTACTTCCATCGTTGTGCAGGATCATGTATATCTGCAAATTCGGCCTTTAATGACAAAATAATTTCAGCTGATAAATTATAATACTTTTTCTAATACGAAACGTTATGAACAACGTTTAAAATAGATTGTCACGTTTGAATAAACTTTGATTTACAAGGGAGTGTTAGGTGGGGTATGGATTATGTTAAAGGTAAGTGTAATGTTACTTGAAATCTCTGCAATCTGTTGGTATTTACCTTACAAACCTATTGCACGCTCTATTTTACATTTGGAATTATAGATGATAGCGAAATTGTGCATGTAAATCCTTACATAATACCAATTGCAATTTATCATGATCACTGCATTGTACATAGTGGTTTATGGGGAAATGACAGAGTTCTTTTTTAATTATTCGGCTGAAAATTCACTTAATGGACAGTTTTAACGTCAAATTAAACAGAATGTTCGGGAGTTTCATTCCTATAACGTGTTGCGCAGGTGTTTATTCTTTGTTCCTTATTTTTGTCTTTTGTCAGCAGATGTTTTCGATATTTTGCTCAAGTCACTGAAATGGAGTACACATTAAATCAGCAGCTCTTCACTGAGAAGATTCCAGCTACTCGAAGGACATACCAGAGAGAATTTGGTGTTCGCAATCCTCCTTGAGGAAACACAATACTGGAACTGGTAAACATATTGGAAACTCTGAATCTCTGGTGAGTGGAAAAGGCAAACATCGTTCATCTAGGCTGCTCACGATTGTTGTTGACGCAAGGGGACGACTGGAGAGGTCAACCGGATAATCATTAAGACGTTTAACACTGGTTGTTGGGTACACGTACTCAGCGAGTTGGAAAGGAGGAAAAAGCGCTGGGCCTAGAGCCATAAGCAACAATAAGACAAAAATAAACAACAATGTACAAAAATTCGTTACAGGGAATAAAAACTCCCGACCATTCTCCTTAATTTGACATTAAAAACTGCCCATTAAGTGAATTTCCAGCCGAATAATTAAAGGAAGAAATCTGTCAGTTCTACATAGATCACTCTATAGCTTACATATCTGTGCCACTGAAAAAAGATCGAACGTGATCCACAATTGGACTGATATTGCAATAGTGATCCAAGCGCCGGAGTCACAAACTGTGATATTAATATTTTTCTAAACCTCTCTATTAAAGCCGCGTAACGCTATCTTTAAAATGCTGTTACATGGCAGCACATTAGAGATATAGCTTGGATATTTTTTTCCTAAACTAGAATAGACTTTTCCGGAACCAGTGAAGTAGTAATCTCACTATTTCCGTTTTGGCGCTTGGATGAATGTTGCTAATCGCAGTGCAATTATTATTTCTGATTAGTCCTGTGTATGCAGTAAGTTAGAACGTCCAATCGTTGAACAATTTCAGTACAAAGTTAAACAATTCAACGTCAGGATCAAAACAGGGATCTTGGAATCTCCCAACCGATACTCTTACCGTTTGCAATAGATATTCTAATAGAGGTTAAAAAGCACTTGTAACATTTCCAAGCCTCCTTTGAGGTTTGACAGGGAGTATTCTAGAACGGCTAGAAGCTTAATCGGGTACTTGGGTCAGATGAAGGATTAATATGTCTATGGGCATCTTTTCATGGTATCTCAGATGGTAAGAGCATCAGCAAGGATAATCGAAGATCCGTGGTTCGAGTCTAGGTCATAGTATTACATTTTGTAAATCTGATCCAATTTCACTGGTATTACTACGACTGACATCACTCTAGCATAATATCTTTCCAATTTGCATGCTAATTAATCGATTTTCCTGTTTGTCAGATGTCAGAAGCAGGGAAACAACTTACCTTGATGAATGTGATAAATTTAAACAATTATTTATTAAAACAGTTGAAGATTAATTCACAAGCAACAAAACAGTTTGCCTTGAATATGGTAAAACTAACACTTATTTTTGGAACAGTTCAAAGCTGTTCATAAGAATAACTTAGTGTTTAAATAACCTAAATCAACAGCTATGTTTCCAGAGTTTGAGCTTCAGCTTACTGCAAAGATTTTGAAGATTTAATTTCAACGCTAAACGACAAACATACAGAAAAAGAAGCTCATAGAAAAATTAGGACAAGTTGAGTAGAATTGATTTTCCGTCATTAACTAGCACATATTGACATTTGTATTTTATTATGCTAAACCTTATACCCTTAAAAAGGAAACTGCAGTGGTGGCTGCACTGGAATTGGTTGTTACTGTGAGGTGCACTTTTTAAGAGCTCTGTACTGACAAGTTCACTAACGGTTTTCATTGCCTTGCATTATTTACAAATCGTTTATTTTAGGGGGCTAAGGAAGAATGCTTCTACACATAAAAAACGGTTGCACTCGTAATACGTGAAACTTTGGGAAAGTCAAATCCTATTGTGACGCCCCTCACAACAAAGGGCGATCGGGGGGCAAGCTAGTTCATATCACACACCAGACACGGCGCGTATCAAAGGCGCTTAAGGTCAAGCTAACCTACATTACTCACGTGAGCAAGCACGTGACAACAATCAGCGCGGCAGCGCAAAGGGTTTTCCACTTTATTGGATATGTGTCCAGCGGCCGGCCCATTTGTAGAAGTTCGAGAAAGGTCCTTGCTATATAAGGAGGTGAGGCGACGAGAAGAGTCAATCAGTTTTTAGTTTTAGTGTGTGTGTGCATGTGTGCATGTGTGCGTGTGTGTGTGAGAGAGAGAAAGAGAGAGAGAGAGCGAGCTGCGTGTGCACGGTCGCATTGAAAGCAAAATAGTGCAGCAGTGAATGAGTGTTGAGTGATTGTACCGTCAAAGTCAGCTTTTGAGAGAGAGAGAGGAAGTGAAGGAAGACAGAAAGGAGTGAGTCGAAGTTACGAGAAGAAAACAGTTGTGAGTTGTAATATTACGAAAAAAAGGTAAAAGAGAACTGTGCTGTTGTGCAAAGTTTGGAGGAAAATAAAGTAAGCTAAAGTAATTGTGCTGGAATTTGTTTCACAATACACAACCTACATAGATAACCACCTCAGAAATTCATTGGCAATACTTTGTAGGCTCCGAAAATTTAGGCACTTATTTTGATCAATATAGGCAGGCAAAATGCACTTAAATACAAACAAAGGTAGTAGCATAATTAAAATATACATTTATCGACCACGAAAACAGAGAGAAATCCTATTCCAGTTAACACAATAAAATATTCATCACATAAGGTACTTAATGTTACTTTTCTTAATTACACACACAAACAAGGTATTTTGATGGTGTTACAGCCATAGTCAGCTACCTATCAGAACATTTTTTATCATGGAAAATGAACATTCTACATGCACTGAAGTGACCCAAGCATGATTAAAACAGGCTATTCGGAAGGACTCATATCAGTTACAACAGAACGTTGACCTGGGGGAACATTACAAATGTTCTTAAATTTATCTAGGCCCAGATTAGCCCTCACAACACTTTTACCTTTCACTGACACTTTCTACTTTCCCTCCTGATGCAGCAATTGATTTATTGCATCTTCAAAGAACGCCATGGATGACACTAGCGTATCACATTTGATCTCCAACTTGGAGATTACTTCCCGTAGCTCAATATGTGCTTCTATAAACGCGAGATCATTGTTAAGTTGTTCATTGTAGAACTTCTTTACTTTGCGAACTGCAGCAGCTTTGTCTTCTGATAGAGCATCAAATACCTCACACACCTTGTCAAACTTGTTGCTATAATGCTTCAGTTATCCAGGTTCCCCATCTGGAGGTAAAGAGAGCTTTGGTGCCATGTCCTTAAGAACCCTCATTCTATATGGTGATTTTAGCGTGTTGGAAAGTAGCTTATGCACAAGAGGATAAAGTTCTCGCACTTTGTGTTGCTTCCGTAGTTCCGACGATGACGTTGGTCATGTAACGTCCCATTGCATAAGTTGAGATCCAGAGATTTTCTTTTTCGTAACTCCGCTTCGAATGTTCTGCAGGGCCTCTGCAAAGCAGACATTTAAGTAAGTTTTTCTTAGTGTGGATTCCAATGGGATCTCTTCTTTAGTGTACTTCTGCAGAAATATCCTGAGGAATTAGTTATCCAGTTGCCAGAGCACAATTATTCTGGAATCCAAAAAAACGTTGCATAGATTCAGGAAAATTAAGATTGCCTGATGGATATTGCATCTGTTTCTGATACTATAGTGGTCTTAGGCCGAGCCACTTTTAAAAACTTTAAACTTGTGTTTTGCTGTTACGAAATGTATAGTTATAAAATACTTTTTTCATGATTAATGCATTTTCCACACATTTTGTAAAAGAGTATTGCAACACATGACCATCTGACAAGTCCCACTTCAGACATCAGCTTAACAAAATGACAACACCACTTTTTCTGTCTTTCAGTTCTCTCTGTCTAACAAAGTGTTGGCTTTGGCAATCTCACTCACTAAAACTGCTTCTGACTACATACATACTCCTACATGACGTTAAGTGTCCGGAACGTCTCTGTGCGACTGTGCACGCATATGCGCTGCCAACAGCTATCATATACAAGTACTGCTCCATTCCCTTTGCTCACAAATTGCTTCCTTCGTCTCATAAAACTGCTCCTCTCATGCCGTCCCTCAAGCCTTTATAGGCGAGAATGGCGTAGCATGGATTTTTCTGGAAATTCATTTTTTTTCGACGCTTCCATAAACAAGCCGGTAGTCAAAGTTTCCGGAACGTTCTCTTTGCTCTGCTGGACTCATTGTTTGATGACTATGCGGCTTACGGTATCAGAAGGCACATGAGGCGGAGCTCGAGATGGCTCGCCCAGAGCGACTGTCTCATCATAGTCGTGCAGCGTTGCCTAGTTCGGAACGCACATCACAAGCGTTAGTAACAGAGATTTCTCTTTTTCATGTACCCAAAATTATTACGGGAAATTCGACATTCTAATATGCCTTGGTGTATACTACAAGAATTTTTTAGGCAGTCTGTACAAGGGCCATTTTTCTACGACGTATGGTTCTCGAGTTATCGCTTCGAGAGTAAACAACTGACTCCCGTGTTTATGCTTATGTATGCAACTTCCAATCTTGCCTGTGTGCTTTATTCTTTTTCATTACGCAGTAACGGAGTAACACATTACAAAGTGTCATTAGAAACTGCGCATATTTAGTTCATAAATTAAGTGGCCACGGATCAGTGCAGTCGCGCGTGAATTCTTTAGTTCGGTTCAAGATCAATCCGTAACGCAAATTGTGGTTTGTGTAACTGTGACAATAAACAGAAAATTCGCATGTTTACATGTGTTTAGTGAAGTGTTAGCAATGTCACTTTCAAAGCCTGGTACCAATCACGCAGGTACTAAGGGTAAAGTACTCCGTTCTCAGGCCTGAAATATTAGGAATTAGCACCTGAGGAAGTGCGTGCAAATAAGTACGTTAGTACTGGGTGTTACAGTTTATAATTTTTTTTTTATTTTTATTTATTTTTTTTTTTATTTTTTTTTTTTAAATTAACGTCCTCCAACATTGTGTCATATCGGACGAATGAATGAAATGGGTGAAATGATGCTCAAATGAGCCCGAGGTCCATGGAGCTTTAAGTTACCCGACATTCGTCTTCTCAGGGTAGGGAAAACCTCGGAAAAAAACCTTACCCGGATAACTTACCCTAAGCGAGATTCGAACTCGCGACCTCTTGAACGTGAGGCAGACACGCTAACCATCACGCTATCGAGGCGGGCACAGTTTATAATGTTATCATCATTATCCTTTGCTGCGTAAGTTTACATTCTGACAATTTGTGACACAACAAATGTTACTTTCCTCGTTCCCTCCCGGTAACTTCCGCTCTCTGGCGCATCACTAGGCAGCAGTGCAGTCATCGCGTGCACGCATTGGTTCAGCTCATGTGCCTTCTAAAACCGTACGCCGTATAATAGCGGTGAGAGGTGTGAGGTAGCTAGACCTTGACTCTCTTTTTAACGTATGCGGCAGGAAGGTGCTGTGAGGTAGCTTGACCTTGAATCTTTGAGGCGTACACCCGCGGCCGACGTCACGGTACAAAGTGCGTTTGAGCCGAATTTCCGAGCAAAACCGTGCAATGCATTTAATTTCGGTATGAGAAATGAATCAGCATAGATACTCACGTTGTCTGTTACAAGCTCAACAGCAGACTAAAAGATTATTGGCATAATTATTTCATCTGTCAAGAGAACTGTATACCTTCCTTTCACTGAATTAGATGTGTTAGCTCTTGCGTATCTTCAGCATCACAAGAAGAAGCTTGTGAGGAACAAATAGCCCACTGAAGCTGACCCACTTCCATCTTCCTCTCTCTTTCCTGTATTTATTATTTCCGGTGTATCTCGTATTCCTTTCATATGTTCTGTTATTCAGCTTAACTAAATTGTTTGGGAAGGTAATTTTCTGACGGATTGAAAACAAATACATTTATAGGGAATAATAAATATTTTTGTGGTGTAAATGTCATTTCATTATTTGTGTAACATTTATTTTTTCACTTTCATACTATGACAAATGATATCAGTTACGTTTTCCAGTCACTTTATTTCGCTTCTAAAACTGTAGCACAAAGACACTCCTCTTTTAATCGTTAACACAATCTACAGCTTTTCGAATCATAACTTTCAGCTGTTGTGTCCTCTCGTAACCTCGACAAACACCTTTCCGTCTTTCAGTTTTCTACTCTCTCTCTCTCTCTCTCTCTCTCTCTCTCTCTCTCTCTCTCTCTTTCTTCAAACAACTACTATGCCCGACTACAAAGCGAAGCCATAGAAATCTACAAACACAAAGACAACTTCAATCGTAAGGAAGAAGCACTTCGTGTACAGAAACCATGGATACCGGTCCTAGATAACCTTCCAAACACACAAAATAGCTGTAACAAAACCTCGCCTACACCCAGCCCGCCAACCGATACGAGCAAATCACCACCGTAGTCAGCACAACAATGCCCCGCCCACTTCACCATAGAAGAGCCCCAATGGTCATTAACGGTCTTTGCTTCTAAATCCCTCTCTCCGTGCTTCCACATTCGAACTCTGAGCAATGCAGACAACGGACCTTCTTACCCTGATGATGTCAAGCGCAGTGCATGGCAAAACGTTGGTGTCTACAATGCCTTCTAGACCACGGCCTACAAGCCCGAAGAACTAAACATACCTAATAGTTAGCTGCTTTTGATGTTACACTCAAACTGACTGCGCACACACTTAAAACTGCTAACGGCTGTTTGGCTCAACACTCAACGATTCCGTTATAAACAGAAATGGCTGCTCTAGCCGTCTCGTCTCGCTTATATAGGCGAGAATGACGTAGTACAGTTTTTCTCGAAATTCACCATTTCCGAACTTCTCATAAACAAGCCAGCAGTCGATAGTTTCACGTACTGTCTAGAAACGTTTTGTTCTGCCGCACTCATTGTCGTGCTTGTTCTGACCACTCCATGATTATCTGCGCCAAATTTGTGAGCGCCAGTTCATTGGCCTGGGATCTATGCTTTGCTCAGTTTTGGGTGACGACCCAAACTGTAGCCAGGGTGCTGCGATTCGTCGTCCAAATTGGGTTTGATAGGCATATGCAACTTGTGTTTTAGTTTTCAGAGCGTTTTAAATTTTTAAGATTTCATTCCTAGTATTTCAACCCATGTTTTACCTCTTAATGTTTTAACTGCTCAATATTTGATGTTATGTTTTAGATTTCACCTTTTAACCGTATTAGTCTCTGGGTGTTTCAGGTTCTTAGGTTTCAGGTTCTTAGGTTAGCGCTCTCATCATTTACCGTTTGGTGTGTGTGTTTTTTTTTTTTTTTTTTTTCCTTTTTACGTCTTTAGTTGTCTGGTTTAGCCCACGCCTTTTAGACAGCCAACTTTGTGGATGGTTTAGATTTTAAAGGTTGGCTTGGGATCTAAATGACGTAGCAGTGGACGGGTCCTTAAACTTCACTCCTCAGTCTGACCGCTCCATTGTCGTCGGCTACTTATTTACAAACAGTAGTGTGAGATAGCTAACATAGAGCTACTTTGAGGCGCTTAGCCGCCCAGTGGTGTGAGGTATCTTGACCTTGAGCGGCTTTGATGGCGGCTGCCGGTCGGCGTTACAATACATTGAAATTCTTTGTGAACTTTTTAAAATGCGCAATTGCAGCAAAAAGCCATTGCGATCCAAAACAGACACAGAAATGTTTTAAATCTTAAATTAGACAACTGATATCAAAATATGCAAAAACGAAAACAATAAAACTAACCGTAACCCCGTGGCATAAGGCCTTCCAAGCCAAAGCCTACCGCCCGACCACTGCTTCTCCCACCTCAGCCCACCGCAAGCGTCATGAGTGGGGTGCAGTACTGGATGTGGGAAGTGCACTTGGTGCTCCTTTTCAATTGAGTAGCACCTCAGTTGGACCCGGAGGGATCTAACGAGGCTGAGTGTACCTCGGAACAGGTCTCCCAGCGGTAGAAAATGCCCACGCCGGTACTGGGAATCGAACCCAGCTCCCCGGCTATTAAACAGCAGTGCTAGCACCGTGCTAAGGATAAAACTACCGTTCCTAACTGTACAGAAACATGATTATCTCTTTTTAAATCTTTACCCTAACACCTAAAGAGGAAAGGCATTTTGCCTAATTTCCGGACTCTAGTAATAAGGTTAAAGTTTCTTCTTGAATTAACTTCTATATTAACTAGCAAATAAAATATGAAGCACAACCCAGGATGTATCGTTTTTCATACGAGCGAGATAAAACGCAAAGCAAACATCACTCAAAGGGCATTCCCACATTCCAAATAAACCCACATGCGAGGGCATCAATTAACGGACGGACTTTTCATTGTAAACTGACCCTACTGCTGCACCTATATTTGTTGTACAGCTATTGACTTTCAGCTCCAATTGGAAAGTTAATTAAGGCTATGGTAAGAACGAATCCTATCACAGCTTCAACACACTCCTATTTCAGCGCAGGCTTTGTGAAGGTGCCCTCATTGCTTGCTGAAGGTTAACAGAGTTCACCTCTAAAGCTACGTTTCAAAAGAGTTGGGAAACATCGAGGATTTAGAAACAAATGGTGAAACTGAACGCAGAGTTTCCTTTTTCTTATTCCCTGTCTTAACTTTTTAAATGTTGTGGGAGAATTAGTTCTAAGCCAATGATTTTATATAGAACTCGATTTTGATTACATCCTAATTAGAAAACTTTTGGAGAATATTTTGAAACGACCTCAGTTATGTTATTTATACGAACAATACTATGAGTAACAGAATAATTCCAGCGTTTCTCGTGAAACACCAGTAATGTATTAGTCTTGCATACGTTTAATTTAAAACTGTGGACCAATTCAACTTTTTTATTAAAGCATGCAATTTATTGTGATATAAAAGTGAAAATAATGTCGAAATGGTGAATTTTGGATTTTTCCAAATTCAGGTTTTACCAGTACTTGGGTGACCGAGCTTCGCTCTGTTGCTTACTCACTTTTTAAAGGAAAATTACGCAATTATTATTTTTATTTTTTTGCACAGATACTTATTTAGATAATCTTGAAAAGAATAGCATGAAAACCTCTATGAAAAAGTGGAAAGCAGTTTTCGAGATTAACGCTTACATATAATACAAACATCCATTTTGTATATATAGATGATATAGATTGTCTGTAGAAGAAAGAGTAGAGAAAGAGATGTGAATGTGTTACCCAAAAGTGAGTAGAAACAATGTGCGACAGTAATACGCAGCATTTCTATTTCAAACATACAGAAAATTGTATGACTTATTTGTAGAAGAGGGAATAAATTTTTGAATAAAATAGCATTTTTTTCAGGAAAACTGTTTATAGAAGAGTGAGTACAGAAAGAGATGTGAATGTGTTACCTAAAAGTTATAAGAGAAAACAATGTGGATATAATGCGTCATATTTCTATTTCAGACATACAGAAAATTGAATTACTTCTCGTAGAAGAGGGAATAAAAACGCCTTTGTGTAAAATCGCGTTTGTTGGGGAAAGAGAGCTTAAAAAGCAAAACCTTATCTGAATACAAAATTTGACCCAAATTAAAGAGCCGTTTCCGAGATCTGCGAAATATATCTACAAGAATTGCTCGTCTACAGATATTAGACATGAAAGTTTCAAATCTTCCGCTAATTTTTGTATAGGTTTTATAGAAGTACATCAAACGTAATTAAATTAACCCTTTCATGCCTGGTGTGTCTTATAAGATACATAGGCTTTTTTTCCTATTTGTACTAGTTTTAACTTTCTTTTTCTGCTATATTCTTGTTATACTGTCTGTCACCAATTAAAAATACATATTTGAGACGGTTTGAATTGTAAAAAATTATTTTTTGCAAAATCCATGCAACCGCAGTCAAATGATACCCCGTCATCATCCACGCGTGCCATCACACCGATTATTTTACGTGGGCCCTCCTCGTCCTTTACCACAGGCACATTTGACTGCGGTTGCCGAGACTCGAACTCACGACCTCAGGCTTTGAGTGCATGGCCAGTGCACTACGTGTTGCCTTAACGATCATGGCTATCCAAGCCAGCAGGTTGAAGGTCTCCCAGACCACGTAATCTAAACCGGTTTCGAATTGGAGGTAGAACGGCATGTAGCAAAATAATTCATCCACGCGTGCCATCACACCGATTATTTTACGTGGGCCCTCCCCGTCCTTTACCACAGGCACATTTGACTGCGGTTGCCGAGACTCGAACTCACGACCTCAGGCTTTGAGTGCATGGCCAGTGCACTACGTGTTGCCTTAACGATCATGGCTATCCAAGCCAGCAAGCTGAAGGTCTCCCAGACCACCTAATCTAAACCAGTTTCGAATTAGAGGAAGAACGGCATGTAGCAAAATAATTCAGGCATGAAAGGGTTAAAATTACTATTGAAAATAAATCTGCATATAGGTTTTAGGCTTTCTCAATTTCTGAAGAACTAATAATTTTTTACACATACGCCCAATTATGTCTAGAAGTTATTGGTTATAATATGCTGAAATTGTCACATTTTCAACTAAGTATGCTTTATTTTAATGAAGAAAGTTTTATGTATCAGGCATACTAGTTGGTTTTTCCTTTTTAAATTTTAAACCCTTATATTTCAATAAAAATCTAGGCATTGTATTAACAAATCATGTGTTTTTCGTTTTATCATCAACCGTGAAGGTATCACTAAGCATTTATTAAGAAAGTCAGCTGATTATGTTAAATGGTATTATGAATAATAGGTCATTTATTAACCTTGGAGAGATAGGGCATTGTGACTCCCCTTAAAGGCCAGGTAAAAATTGAACTAAGTTTTTGTTTTATAATAAAATTACCTATCGAGAAGGCCGCATAACTGGCTGGGAGGACTTAGGACTTTGACCAAGTCCCACCCTCCAGTACTGCACCCCACCAATGACGCTTGTAGTGGGCAGAGGTGGAGAACGCAGTGGCTGGGCGGCAATCCTTGGCCCTTCATGGGCTATTGCGCTGGGGTTTACTTTAGTTTACTTTTTACCTATCTTTTTACTAAACACAAGTAACCAAGTGGGATGGCTCAGGTGATAGCGTCTGTAGTCTACATTTAGGAGGTCGTGGATTCGGTTTCTGTGGTTATCCTTCCTGACTCAGTTTTTTTTTGGAAGGGGGGCGGGGTTCACGGGTCTTTAGGCAAATGCTGAGAAGGTTCATTACATCCACCGAATTTTCTGTCCCCCCAGTTACCTTCCTTCTCATTTCATTTCACCTTTCATCCGGGAGGGCCTGTTTCAGGGTTCTAGGAGTCGGCGGGAGTTTCGAGGGGCTTGGCAAGTGCATTTGCTCTTTATAAATCTCCGTCCTCCGAATCGGAGGAGGTCTCAGTGGCTCAGACTACCAGGGGACGGAAGCCCGCGGGGGGAGGTGAGCCAGTTGTACGCGCCGTCACTGGAAAGTTTAAATCTGTAGCTCTTAGGGAGCCTACCCTCTGTTGTCGTGTCTCCTCAGGTACGACCACCCGTAGTACACTCTTACCTCCCGAGGGGTGCCCCGTCAGGTGTTTAGACACGAATTCACAGTTCGAGGTGCTAAGTCCCCCTTCCGGATCTTGCCATGGTGTCATAGTCAGATAAAACGCATTACTTTTACGTCTGTGGCTAATTCTCAGGTCCGCTTTATAAAAATCCTTGTGCACAAAATCGCATTAATCATTTTAGGTTAAGGTTACCCATCGATGAAAGAAAAACAATTGCCAAACTTCATGTATTATTAAACACTACATGCTATCCACTTTAGTTCTATGTAGCTTTTATAGCGTGTGACCCTTTAAAGCATTTCATCTAGCGACTTTAATGTCTGCCCGTGAGCTTGGCTTCCTATAACATTGTAGTATAAAAAGATAAGTTTTTCTACATTAAAGTGAACAATCCATTCAAAAGATGCCATTCAGCTACCAAATTAGCTGCAGGGGAGCAGAAAGAAAGAGTGAGAGCCTGTACATTCACTATACGCTTTCTAAACATTATGAAGTCGTAAAAGTGTTACCTTAGAATTATAGTTTTTAAATTCTCTTTTCTCGGTTTATCTTTCAGCACGTTCTCATTTTCAAATTATTCCACACGATGTGCTTTTCGATATCCATCAATGAAATATCGTAAAAAATTTTGTAAAAATCGGATGTGTTGCATTCGCAGGATCTTCTCTGCTCTTGTACTATTCTTAAAAACTCTTATACCTCTACTTTCTTCATGTTAGTCGAGATAAACATTTGCAGAAATTGTCTTGTTGATTTTCTTATAGGTGCAAGGGGAATATGGGATCACAGTTGGCTTTAAGCGATACTCAAATATTTTAAAACTGGTCGCTATATGAAGGCTTTGAAATTCCGTTCTCTTTGTACGGCCAAGAGATAAAAAAGTAAATAACGACCTTCAATTTGAGTGCGTGGGCTACAGTCAGAAAATT
Organism: Tenodera sinensis; assembly: GCA_030765045.1. Lineage (NCBI taxonomy): Eukaryota > Metazoa > Arthropoda > Insecta > Mantodea > Mantidae > Tenodera > Tenodera sinensis. The sequence goes on along the minus strand of CM060969.1, from coordinate 78,778,359 downwards.
CAAACTATATATTTAATTTGGTATAAAATATCTTAAACATATGGCAGGTTAATCAAAACCGTTAGAGCCATTTTTGGGAAAGTCAAAAATGTTCTAAAATTTTCTACGTAATGGGTAGTTTAGGGTAAAGGAATTTTCTTCAAAATCTTCGCGACGCATCCTTGAAAGATATTAAACTTAAACACCAACTTTGGGTTTTAATCGACTTCGTTTTTGAGATACGCTGTTCACAGACAGACAGACAGACAGACACACACACACACACACACACACACACACACACACACACACACACACACACACATGAACCCTTTTCTAAAAATGCTTTTTTGGACTCAGGGAGCCTCAAAACATATATTTTCGTTCAAATCACGACATCGAAATTTTGGGTCAAACACGATATTTCCCCTACTTAGTAGAGAAAGTAAAAATGTGATGAGATAAAATTTTGTGAAATATTTAGTTGTGAATTTATTAAGCAATAATATTCTTAGTGTGCAAAATTTGAAACAAAAATGGAAGTTTCACATTTAACATCTATTCTCTCTCAAACTAGTAGGAAGATTTAAATGTATCTCTATAATGTATTAATAGTGTATTTAAAATATTATTTATACATTTTCTTTTTCAGAAAATGGCTGCATCGATGGAACAATTCTTTAAAAAGGTAAACAAAGGTAATGCAAATAATATGTCTGGAACCTGCGAGAGAGGGACAGCGAGCTACAAGCCCATGTCTGCATTTCAAACCCTTAGTTCTAAAAAAATGATTTTAAGGAGAACTGACATTTATGCACCTTTCTGATTGTTCACGTTGTTGTTACAGCAAAAACTTTCAAAATTTTTGTTGTTTTATCAAATTCATTGAACCTTAAACTGCCTGATTCATTGGTCTATATTTTGAAAATAATTATGTTTGAGATAAAGATACTTCCAATAATACTCTTGAGTGTTATGCTTACGGAGATTAAACAGAGAGCATCTGATAGAAAGTTTGGGAAACACTGCTTAGCATCAAAGATGCGGCATCATCTTTTCTACTGCAACTGGTGCAGGTAAAAATCCTTTGACATAAATCTTTAACGAAATATTAAATGGCTTTCCACTCCCTAGATGTGCGAGCACTTTGTAGAACGACTTTGCATTTTTAAGTAGCACTTGGCATTTGCTCGTAAAACTGAAGTAGGGTAATCCCAGTGCTGAAAAACGGCCAGCGAATTCGCCAAGGTAGGTTCATATGAATATAAGCCATAACGGGCATCAGTATTTGGAAAGTTTAAATTCAGAGAATTGCTGTGAGAATGAATGGCTTTACATCAGCGCAAGTGTTCCTGGCTGTAAAAATCATTTTTCTTAAAGAAACACGTTGCCAAGTGTGATATATTATTTTAATATTTAAAAAAAATCATAATTGATTCCATGGAGTTAACAATTTCTGGCAACTTTTGACTGATTCTGCAGGAGGTTACAATGTACCATAAGAACACATAATTTGTTTATTAATTTATATTTCGCATTGTGTCCAGTAATTCATTTGCCTTTCTTATCAACTAGTTTAATTATGCCTGTCTTATTAAGGAATTAGAAACCGCTGCCATAAAACTGAAAGAAATATAAGTTACGTTTCAAGTCCTTCTAATATGTGCTTCATAGAAGCATTACAAACTAAAAAGTCTAATAGCATTTTGTTCTTTGATCAGCCGATTTCGAAAAAATAAACGACTTTTGATCCAAATTGGATGCGTAATTCCACAAGAATGTACGAAGATAACAGTTTGTTACTTGTAAGACGCGTAGGGTAACTTATTTCTGACATAGCTACGGTAGTAATTATGCGACATCACACAGGGTTTCGAAATAATTAATCACTTAAAAGACGCGAAAGAATACTCTGAGCAGCTCTTTCAGAGGTGAAGTAAGTCGACAACGTTGCGTTGATGTTGGTCAGGGAATTAACCTCGTTTCTGTATGTAAATAGGTCGGGAACTTTCGCTTTCCTGTAATGCTTTGGGAGCTAACGCTTGTGATTGGCCTACACTCACACAATAAACACGGAAGGGCAAGGCACAGTATTTGCGCTCTCAAGACAGTGTTTGTTTATGTGGTGAGCTAGGAAAAGTGACACCTACAGAATCTGCAGTGTTGCCAGCTTGTTTTCAATAAAACTAAAATATCTCCGTAGAAACTGTTCAGAGACAAAAAACGTAAGATACAAAATGTGTTCCAAATACCGATATCTACCCCTAGTTTAACTTAATGTAATGACTCCCCTCCCACCCGGTATACATATTCTAGTACATTACATGCCATATTTTATCTTATGTCTCAACTATATAGTGTATAATACTATATTATTATTATTATTATTATTATTATTATTATTATTATTATTATTATTATTATTATTATTATTATTATTATTATTATTATTATTATTATTATTATTATTACTATAATTAACGATACGTGAAAAAGTTGCAATTTTTTCATAAACGTAGTATTATCTGTATTAATGTATAGAAAAAAACATTTCTACGCCTTGCACAGGTTATCGTGGCAATCTTTTGAAAATTACGTTGCTTACAAACCAGTAGGATAATATTTCTTATAATACTAATCAAATTCAGTTTTAATTGAGTTCTTTGGAAAGTTTCTAGTCAACAGTCGTGCTGAATAGTTTTAATTTATAGAGGAGCAGTTATGGAATAGTATCATAAAGGGGAAGTGATCGCAGCACGATTAGGCTGCTTAATACGATTAAAGTGAGCATACTAATTGAATAAAAAATGGAAGGGAAATATGTTATTATAGTGATAGAATGAATGGAGATGAATTCAAGGCCGAAATCTGGAATGATGCTTTTCCTAGAGAGGTCAAGAAGATTTGTTCAATAACAGGAACAAGACCACTATGATAGAGAAGATGTGATAATTGAAGAGGTGGAATTTGCGCTATGGAAAGATAGACACTGCTGGAGCCCCCCTTTCTTCCTCGGAAATTCAGGTCTATTCCTGTTACCCAGGCGGGTGCCTTGGGTAAGACTACGCAATATCAAGGATTAGTGTAATGTTGGACATGTTTAAGATCCCGTCCTTGCTAGCGCACATCGTCGTCCGGATCTCGTCACCCTTGAAATCCTTCCCTCAGGGATCACGTGGAGGCACAAAGAGTGTAACATGCCTACGTGCGGTGCTATATTTCAATTGCTGGAGGCTTCTAGATCCTAACTAGATCTAGGGAGCAATATAAATAAAACACAATTTTACGACATGATGTTGCTGAAGAAATGGGGAGAGTAAAGATAAAGTAGAGAAAGTAAATCTGATAAAAGATCAAATCAAGGAGGAGATGCCTACATGTTATTTTATTTGGGTTACGAGAAGGAGTGAAACTAGGCCTGTAAAGCTCGTGAGAAATAAAATGGAAAAGAAACCTAAATGGTGTAAAAGTTAGAGAGGCAAATAGTGGTACACTGGGAATATATTCACAATCCATCAATATTCCATAAGCTTTTTACTTTCTCGGCTACTTAAGCAGAGGAAGTATTATATTCCATTCAATAATTATTCGATGCCCGGAATACACGTTTTGAGACTCACTAAGTCAAAAAAAAAAAAAAAAAAAAAAAAAAAAAAAAAAAAAAAGTCCGTTTGTGCTTGGACTCTATGAACAACATAACTCAAAAAGAGAAATTAGTTTAAATAAACTCAGGGTCTTCTGAGATGCCACACGAAGCGTTTTAAAGCAGTCCCTCAACGACAAACTACCCTATAAATAGAAAGTGTTTCAAATGTTTTCATTCTCTCAAAAATGATTTAAATGATTTTGATTAAATTATAGATATTACTTTAAATTAATGTATCAAATACTCAAAGTTGCCTCCATCAATATTTAAACATTTGGTAATTATTTTGGAAATGTTTTCTCTAACTGTTAGCAATATAAAGCAAGCTTCACGTATTCAAAATTTGATATTATCCTTGGTTGTAGGTGTTTTAAACATGACTTTGTTTTATGTAACCATAGAAAGGAGTTCAAGGGTATAAAGTCGGCTCAACGAGGAGGCCAGAGAACAGGTCCAGCATGTGCAATGCAAGTATCACCAAACGTCTCATTTAGAAGCATATTGCAAAATGTGGTGAGCACCATCCTGCTAATAGTACATTTCTCATCTCACACTGAAGGACAAGTTTTCCAATGCGGGAGGTAATTTATGATTCACCAGTAATTGTACCTTCAAAGAAGTAACGGCCAATGACAATGTTATCAAGAATTCCAAACCAAAAATTTAGCGACCAACGGCGTTGAAAAGGCATAGTTCTCTAGGAGTTCAGGAGGCTTTGAAACCCATGTCTTTCATTTGATACTTTATTTTCTGACCGCCTCCGTAGCGCACTTGGTAGCGCGCTTGCCTCTGGCGCGGAGGACCCGGGTTCGATCCCCGGTACCAGAATGGGGATTTTATTTCTTCTGGGAGATCTGGCACGGGGTGCACTCAGCCTTGTTAGGTCCCGGGGGGACCAATTAAAGAGCTACTTGATGGCCGTATAAGTGACCGGAACGGTTCGAGGGCGCTGACCACGTCCTAACTTCCAGTACTGCCCCCACCAATGACACCTGCAGTGGGCTGAGGTGAAGGACACAGCGGCTGGGCGGCAAGCCTTGGCCCTTCATCGGCTGTTGCACTAGGAGTTTTACTTTATTTTCTGCCCGAATCCACGAGGGAGACGATTTCAATGAAAACATTCTATAATAGCTCAACAATTCACTAAATAAATAAATAAATGAATAAATGAATGAATGAACGAACGAGCAAATAAATAAATAAATAAATAAATAAATAAATAAATAAATAAATAAATAAATAAATAAATAAATAAATAAATAAATAAATAAATAAATAAATAAATAAATAAATAAATAAATAAATAAATAAATAAATAAATAAATAAATAAATAAATAAATAAATAAATAAATAAATAAATAAATAAATAAATAAATAAATAAATAAATAAATAAATAAATAAATAAATAAATAAATAAATAAATAAATAAATAAATAAATAAATAAATAAATAAATAAATAAATAAATAAATAAATAAATAAATAAATAAATAAATAAATAAATAAATAAATAAATAAATAAATAAATAAATAAATAAATAAATAAATAAATAAATAAATAAATAAATAAATAAATAAATAAATAAATAAATAAATAAATAAATAAATAAATAAATAAATAAATAAATAAATAAATAAATAAATAAATAAATAAATAAATAAATAAATAAATAAATAAATAAATAAATAAATAAATAAATAAATAAATAAATAAATAAATAAATAAATAAATAAATAAATAAATAAATAAATAAATAAATAAATAAATAAATAAATAAATAAATAAATAAATAAATAAATAAATAAATAAATAAATAAATAAATAAATAAATAAATAAATAAATAAATAAATAAATAAATAAATAAATAAATAAATAAATAAATAAATAAATAAATAAATAAATAAATAAATAAATAAATAAATAAATAAATAAATAAATAAATAAATAAATAAATAAATAAATAAATAAATAAATAAATAAATAAATAAATAAATAAATAAATAAATAAATAAATAAATAAATAAATAAATAAATAAATAAATAAATAAATAAATAAATAAATAAATAAATAAATAAATAAATAAATAAATAAATAAATAAATAAATAAATAAATAAATAAATAAATAAATAAATAAATAAATAAATAAATAAATAAATAAATAAATAAATAAATAAATAAATAAATAAATAAATAAATAAATAAATAAATAAATAAATAAATAAATAAATAAATAAATAAATAAATAAATAAATAAATAAATAAATAAATAAATAAATAAATAAATAAATAAATAAATAAATAAATAAATAAATAAATAAATAAATAAATAAATAAATAAATAAATAAATAAATAAATAAATAAATAAATAAATAAATAAATAAACAGACTGCACAGTGTTTTGCCTGTCCGCTTTCTCGGCGCTTGCTGCCGCTATCATAGACAGGCGCGGATGAGGCCAAGCAACATGTTTAAAACTACCTTTAACTTACTTTTTAACTTTTTAACTTTTAACTTTTTAACTTACCAACTTTACAAAAGAATTGGTCACCCTCGTTGTCCATACATTTTGGTAATTCTTTAGGGAACTATCCATCACTCACCGTAGTTAACGTTGAGAAATGCTGGCAATATCCTGACTGATATTTTGCTTTCTTTCAGTGCGTGTGGACTTGTTTTGTACACAAAAATTCCCTGGGGGAGCACAAGTCTGTGGTGAAACACACTTTCAATTGTTCGCATTGTTATTGCAGAGGCTTGTTAAAAAAGGCAAAATCAGGCTCCCCGTCTGTTAATTCTCTTAAAAAAGGGGGGGAGGCAAAATTGTATGTACGGGCATCGACTGTTGAAAAAAAATGGCCCTGTAAATCACAACCGAATATTGTCAATGAATTAACCCTTCCGCGATTAGCGGAGAAAGGTTTCTCAGAGCTCCAATAAGCGATTTCAATCTCTGAGTTAACTTAAAACATAAAGTATACAAGACAAAACCACATACCCTGGAAGAATTGAAACAAAATATCCGCCAGGAAATTGCCAGCATTTGTCAACGTGGACTACTAGTTTCTTAAGGAGGTACGACAAATGTATCGACAACAACAGTGGTCAGTTTCAGCGTCTTCTTTCGCAAAGTTGGCCATTAAAGACCTTAAAAGCCTTTAGAGCCCTAAAAGTAGTTTTAAAAAGCTGTGTGGTTTTATCCGCGTCTTTCTGTGATAGCGGCAAAACACCGCGCAGCCCGTTCGAAGGCTTTTTGTTTTCCAGGTGTATGGTATTTTAATGAAGTGAAAACGAAGCCATTTTTGAGAAAATATAAATAAAAAAAATAAAATAAAATAAAAATATAAATAATGAGCATTTTCCAATTTTAGTAAAAATTATGCTGTTCACACACATACACAAATGCGAAGGTTATTGCTTATTTCCTTGTAGGTGCAAGGGGAATGTTAGAATACAGTAGGCTTTGAGCGATAGTCAAATCTTTTAAACCTTTGAGATTCTGTTCTTTCTAGTTCCTTTCTCTCACGGTTAACATATAAAAATGAATAACGATGTTCCATTTGACAGAAGTGTACGTTCTCCTAAACTCACACAAATAACAAGGCATATCTCCGAAATGGTTCAGTCTAAAAAAATTTATTTGGACATAAATTGTGTGTTTAAGCAAGATCTACATTTTGTATAGTAAAATCTGGTCTATCTCTTACGGTTTACCAGTAATGCAAAAGACACCTAGAGTAAACAGGTTTTCTTGGGCTATAGCCAGAAAACTCAAGATGTACATTTCATTTGTCATAAATATATCTCAAACATATGGCATTTTAATCAAAATAGTTAGAGCAATTTTCGTAAAATTTGTCATGTAAAGAATAATTTAGAGAAAAGCAATTTTCTTCAAAATCTTCGTGTCGTATTCTTGAAAGGCATTAAACTTAAATACCAACTTTGGTTTTAACCAAATTTTCGTTCTTGTGATACAATATTTCCTCTACTTTACTATACGTGGTAGAGAAAGTTAAAATAGACTACTCATACATCACCAAGTAGTATAGGAAAGTGAACTAACATCACTCGAGAGAATGTATCGCTAGACGGAATGAAAGAAACAAGAATGACGATGTCTTTGTGGCAGATGTCAAAATTGGCTTGTGAGTCTAGACGCTCGTATGAAATGAAAACGCTACTACCTCCCCATGTATTGATTTTATAGCAAGCTCCATCTTCACGTATCACCTGTTATCATCCACGTCATCACAAGTCCCGGGATTTCATATAAGCCCTTAAGGCACTTAACAGCTCGATGTTATCACCGCATATATTGCTTATTTATGGCACTTAAAACCGCTTCTAGGCTTTTACCACAGCAGGGTCAGCAGCGAAAAGTGGCTCTGCTGGTTTATGAGTAAAATAAACCCCAGTTTTCATCATATATATCTCTCGTGTACTGAGCTTGTTTGATTTTTAGTTTTAGCATGCACTAAGAGATGCTCTCTAAAATTTAGCCAAACATGTTAAAATAAACTAGTTTTTATTCCTAAATATATAACAATTTCTAGTAAAACTGGAGGTCTAGGAAAATCTACAAAATGTCCATTTGAGTACTCCTTTCTGTTTGTTTTATTCTTAACGTTGCTTGCAATCTTTATTTTCTCTTTTTGATGCTTTTAAGGATAATTATTTATCCGTATATGTAAAAACCTATAACTTCAAATACATTCATTTGAAATTTTAATAAAGCAATTGGAGTTAGTTAATAATTTAAAAATATCCATTACATCATCATCATCAGGAGGAATGTTTCACAATTGAGATAGGCGTGTTCCCTGCTTAATTTTCAGCAATTGCAATTAATATCTTATGAAGCATTCAGTTGTAAAATTGTAATCGTACTGCAGCATTCATAAGACGGTGGGAAAAGTTACAACGGTACGCGGAATAAAGATACCTAAAGCAGGAACTTTATGAGAAATAGATTCCATTAGTTTGTATAATTTTATATTTCGTACGTGTTATATAAATAATAATGTTTCCGTTAAAAAATAAAAAGGTAAATAAAAACATGTATGTTAAATGGTATTCGAACACATGTCAGCCCACACTGTTCATTTGCTACTGCAAATAGACGGATTTGGTCCGCTCACGTTTTGTAAGTCTAGCACCAACACTGGAATCATTTTAGTTCTAGTCCACAACTTAATAGAAACACCATAAGAACATATGTTCTGCAGGTGCACTGAAGTTGAATGTGCAATGTTTGCCCGTTAATGTAGAAGGATTGCTGAAATATTGCTTTTCCAAACTGCAAGGTGATGTGAGTTGCGAGGTGACATGGCTGCCTTGTCCTCCGTACAGTAAGGGAGGCATATGATTAATTTAATTCTCATACCACCTATGCAAGTACGCCTGAGAATTAGGTGACCCTTCGCGCAGGTCTCACTGAAGATGGGTATTTACTTTTGTGAAGAATAGTACAAGAAAATTAACAGTAAGATAATTTCTGCAAATGTTTATGTCGACCGACATGAAGATGGAGGAGTAAGAGTTTGTAAGAGTAGTTATTAGAAGAGTAGAGAAAGTCGTGTGAGTGCATCACATCAGATTTTTTATTCTCTCTTTTTATTCTTTTAATAAGGATAATTATCTGTATATTTAACTACTCTACAATTTAAGGTCGATTAATCTGAAATTTTAATAAAGCAATTAGAGCTAAATATATAATACATAAATCAAATGTAATGGATATGTTTAAATTGGTAATAGAAAGCTTTCAATGCTTTGAAAAATTACTCCACACAATGCAAATATATTTTTGAGGGATTAATATTTTATAATATGAAACGCTTTAATGATACATAAATTGTAGATATCAAGTTTTAATTATCCTGCAAGAGAGCAGGAAAATAAATGTTAAATATGAGAATCCAGTTATAATTTTAATGTTTAATTTTTATGCCGGCTTTAACATTGAAGCTCATATCGGCCGCTTTTTTTAATTTTTTTATTTATTTTTTTATTTTATTTATGTTTTTTTTTTTTGTTTTTTTTTGTTTTTTTTTGAACAATTGCTCAGTAGCACTGATGCTGAATTGTTCACTCCCTTAACCCTTTGTTACACAGTGTTGCATTAAGTAATGTTACACTTTTTGAATGTTTTAAGTGTGTTTGCTATCTTTCAAATTTCACTAACCTTCAGCCAAAAACCGAAAGAACGTATGGCAATTTATATCGTAAAAATATAATTTATTATATTACTCTCGTATAGGCACAGGCTTGTAAGTTTTAGATGGTGTAAGTCCTCCACACGGGGAGGGTAATTAGATGAATTAGAAGAATATTACTATTTTACTTTTCCCCTTTCTTTAGAATAAAAGGTCAAATCCATGCAACTGCATTCAAGTGTAACTCCGTCACCATTTCCTGTGCAGTCACACCGGTTCTTTTATGTGGATCTCCCCATTCTTTACCACTCATATTTGAATGCAGTCAAGGGCTTCCAAACTCACGCCGTTCGGCTTTGAGTTGATGCCTAGTCCATTTCGTATCGCCTTAATGATCATATCATCACTTCACCTAGAGACGTCGAGCAGCCAACATCAACATGGGAAAGAATCGCGCAACGAAGAGGACTACACCGGCAGCTCCTGCTCCAACCGTAGCCAAGAAGCGAGAAACAACACCACCGACACCGCCGCAGCTGACTCGTTGAGCCCGGTGCGCTCGCCTGTGGCTGCCGCAATTATAGTCCTCGGTACTTTTAGCGCCGTAGTTGTTGGCGTCCCTCGACACCTCATGACGCAGCTTTTCTTGGGCTACATCACCAAGCTGTACTCTCGAAGACCACACGGATGCAGTCCAGGAGGGGACCTATACCGCTCGTGCGCCTTGTCTTTCGGGACAAGGGCCACTACTACGCTGCCCTCTCCAGCGGTCTGGAGCTCCTCCTCGGCGAATCTCTCCGGATAGAGCCGAGCCGGACCGACTGGACACCGACATTGCCGACGCTGCTGTCTCTACGGCCACACGGTCGCAGGCTGCACCGTAGCGCCAAGGTGCCACAACATTGGTGCCCCCAATAACACCGCCAATTGCCTCCAGGACGACCTCACGTGACGACGATGCCGCTTCTACGCTTGTTGCTGGGGGCATGAGCACTACACAGGGCAAGTTTGTTGCCCGATGCGCCAGCGGCAACACAACGCAGCACCACAGTCGAGGGCCGCGGTCGACACCAGCCAGCGCCAAGCCCACTTGCCGCAGGACAGCTTAGATCAGGGCCCGACTGCAGCCAAACCGATAGCCGCCGGACCGTACAACGCCTCTGTTCCCGTAATCCTTCCAAAGCTGGAGGATTTACAGGCAGAGTTGGTTACCTTCACTGCCAAGATCGCCGGCCTGGAGATGTCCCAATCCAGGATGGAGCAAGCCGGCCTCTCAGAGAAGATACAAATCGTGAATCCCACCAAGTTCGACCTGAAGCGCACCGAGAAGGCTCTCGAGCGGTAGATGAAAGAACACCACCTGTCGCTCCGAAGGGTCGTAAAGGACGAGGTGGCTGCTCTACTGACCAGGAGCGACCTCCGCCAGAGGATACGTCCATCTACCATGGACACACTACGACGCTTCCACCACCACACGGTTGTGGGCGACGGAAGCAGCACTGACTCCAAGAACTTCTTCGATACCTACACCACGCGCTTCCTTTACTACCACCTTGGATTCCCAAGGGCGTAATCAGGGCCTCGGTCATGGTTGCGTCCTTGCACCCACTCTCAACTGGCTTAGGCCCAAATGGCCGGCCGGTATACCTTCACCCCGAATTCGCAGCTGCTTAACGCGATACTGTAGAAATCCTTCCCTGAATTCTCTCCGGTGGAGGTTTTTTAGTGGAGTAGTAGCTTCGGGTGATGCCCACAGCCCCCTTCTGCGCCATCCCAGCGCAGGGGGCTCCGTAAATGGAATTTCCCTCCATTTGAAAAAAAAAAAAAACAAACCTTTTAGGTGCCTAAAACCGATATAAAAACCGTTTAGGAATTAATGGAATGTATTAAAATTATTCGTGAAATAATGGGTTAAAGGTGGTTTTTGATCTTTGGGGTTTGTATTACTTTGGATTAAGATATTACATTAAATTCACATCCACATTCATACTTGCAAACTCTAAGAAAGATGAAAAATAATTCAGTTAAAGAAAAATTCTCATCCTTCCAGCCGAGAATCGAACCCCTTGCACAGCAGGCAGATACTCTACTAACTGAGCTGCGGAGCCAGGGAATTCAGTTTTTGCTAAAAAATGTAAACAATATCAGCCCATTGTTTATGAATGTTACAACTAGGCATCATCTCATCTTTCAAATTTTCATTAACAAAGAGGTGCAAATTTTATTGATTAATTCCAAAAAGCACACAGTGTAAAGTAATTTGAAAATGAGAATGTGTCAGCAGATGAAAATCCCAGAAAAGAGTGAAAATAGTACTAAAATAACAGTGTTTCTGACTTATGCTGTTTAAGAAGAATTTAATGCATATAAAGGCCCTGCTTCATATTTTTTCGTCCTCTAAGGCTAATATAGTGTTTAAAGATTCCTGAGGCTTCTATGTATGGGAATCTAGGCTAATGGGCAGAGATTAAATAGCTATATGATATGGTTTAAAAGATCATACATCTATAAAATTAAATACGATCAAGGAAGGTTTGTAGCTTTTCATACCACCAAAATGCATATTTATGTTTTTAGAAATTTTTGGTATTTTTCTAACAGTAGGGTATTCTTAAAAGTCAAAGTAGGCACTATATAAAATGCTGTTCCTTAAGGCAAAAATTTCGCTTTGAATTTAAGGACTGACATGAAAATAAAAGGAATGCGCGCTTTGCGGTGTTTCCTTGTTAAACGACAGCTCCATGTCAGTAAATTTACTGGAAGAACTCCTGCGGAACGAAATTCCGGCATACAGGCGACGCTGATGTGATCCTGGGAATTGACAGCGTCGTTAAACAACTAAATTTAATTTTTAAAATTTGAAGTAATGCGGGCTAGCGACCCGAAATTGATGAAACAATTTCGAGATTTCTAGATTTGCATTAATTATGCAAATAGAAATAACAGCCTTTACTTTTATAATTTATTTATTTCTAACATATCAATTTTGTGTCAAAATATCAATTAATACGCCAAAAACGGTACAAAACATATAATATAAAAAAGTATCACGTTATTCTAATGTGATACCGGCTGCAAAAAGTGATCATTACCAGTAAGTCACATTAAACTTGTATCTCAATATCTTTTATTTATAAGCCCACTGAATACTGAGTTCTCATTTTCCTTGGATACTGTTACGCCGGACGCAGCGCACTACAAAGGGCGGTCGGGGCCAAGCTACTTCACACCACATACTATGCCGGGGAGCAATCAAAGGCGCAAAGTCAAGTTTCCCCACACCACTCATGCGAGCAAACACCTGACTAACAACAATCACGTGGCAACACAAAGGGGTTTCCAGAGCCTTCGAGAACTGTACGGCAGGCGGCGCGCTTGTGTGCGTTCGAGAAAAATCTGACTACGTTATCGCCGGCATGAATGCTTGTAGAACGTGTGAAAGCAGACAGTTTAGGTCGGTCAGTGTGCAGTGAATGCGAGACAGCTGTGCATGTGAGTGGTACTGTTGTGGAATGTCTTGTCCAAATGAAGAGTTTTTAATGAGCATTGAGTGATTGTATCACCTGAGTTAGTGTTTGAGAGACAGAGAAGGTGAAGGTGAGAGACAAAGAAGGGAGTGAGTCAAGTCTGCGTGAATAAAATGGTTGCGAGTTGTAATATCACACAGAATAGACTGTGTTAACGTCAGTAGAAAAGCAAAAGTTTAGAAGAAAAATAAAGTGATGGAAAAGCAATTAGACTGGACTTTGGTCATTTTGCCTAAATGGTCTCAGGAGCGGAATTCGTCGAATTGTTGTCTTTATTACAATACCGTTTCCTTTCAACAAATTTTGAGATCTGTTGTTGTTGTTGTGTTTAACGCCCGCTTTTACTACTACGGCACCGCAGGCGGTGACACTGATGATACATGAAGATGGAGCACAGGTGGAATGAGATGGCGGGGGAAACCGGAGTACCCGGAGAAAACCCGCTCTGACGCCGCTTCGTCCACCACGAATACCACATGCGGGTCCGTGGGATCGAACCCGGGCCGCCTAGGTGGTAGGCGAGCGCGCTAACCGCTCGGCCACGGCGCCGCCGTTTTGAGATCATTTTGAGTGGCTCAACATTATAAATTACATGACAAATGTGTGTGTTTCTCATTCACATGCCATAGTCATGACTGAATACGTACGTCGATCCATTATTAGATGATATCAGATATTTATTTTAGTCCCCAGCTTGGTCTCATAGTGACAACCTATATCTTTTTCCCAAATACGTGAGTTTACCATTTTGTTTTTGCTTTATTTTGGGTAATTATATCCATGTGTATGTGTGTATAAATGTACATTTAGTTTAAATATATTAGAATAATATATAAGAATAATTAGAAAACCAGTGCAGCTCTCAGTACAGTAAGTTTTAAGCATAATTTAATTCGTTTATGGGAAAATAAGTTTTGAGTGTGCTGAAATTTCTTATAGGACAAATGAAATTGAATAGCTATGTTACTACCTTTATAATACAAAGTTGGTGTTTGCTTTATGCCTCGTGTATATATGTAATGTAATGCAATGTATGTGTATATATAACTATTGAAGAAAATTCTGCTAATCATTACAAATATCAAAACTTTATAGTACTAATAATTTTAGACTGGAAAATATGGGGGTGAATTTTGCTCGTAGAATGTACTACAAACAAATGCATAAAGGAGAACTTCCTTTCACATAATCTTGCAGTTATGTAAAAAGTGTATCTTATATTCCTAGTATATCCACAATAAACAACTTAAAATGAACATTAACGTAACCAAGTGCCCATACACATGAATAAGAATTATATTGACACAAATGCGTGCGCAAATTTTGAATTCCTTTGGATGAATAGTTACGAAGAATGTTTTTTAAAGCAAAAAGGAAAATAATTATTTTTATTATAATTACATTATCTCATCTCAAACCGCTTTTGCACTAAGCGTCAAATATTTTCTTTATTCTTTCCCATAAGCGAGGAGTATTTGAATGGTAACGCCAGTTCTAAGGTACATAATATAGACTTCATGAAGAGTTTTAAAGGATTTCGTTACAAACTTACTGCAAATTTCTATATGTTCCCCATTATAAGTTTATTAAAAGAAATACTCTTGGAGACACAAATAAAAGCTCTCGTCTTCGGGAAGACCGAGCGTATTCAAACAAGGAATAAGCAGATGTTTATTGAGGACCTTACTAATTGGTTGAATATTGTTGTTACGCAACTCAGCACACATTTGCCTAAGTGGCATTCCTGATTAACCCCAATTATATCATGATAAATGGTATGGCACAGAGCTTTGCTACAATGAAGCATTCTAGCACATCTGTCTTTCGGTGGGTAGTCCTAAATTATAAAACAACTGCAAAAGATTTGAGGTTATGTGACGGATATATATATTAAGGCGTGATTCAGGTATTATAATGGAGTATTTTCTTATCGGCAATGTATGTACGTAAATGTCTTGATATCAAGCTTCAAGGCATTAACGTTTTTGAATCACCGCGTTGGTTTATTTGAAATTCTGTCACACATCTTTGTTCCTCCGGCATTAGAATGTCGCTTATGTTTTGGTACCTTTGCATTTTGGAATATCGCTTGTATTCTGCTTTTTTAACATTGTTTATATTAACATTAACCTAAAACCTTCGTTTTTACTTTCTCTACCACGTATTGTAAAGGAGGAAGTATTATATTCCACCCAAAAATTCGATGTCGAGATTTCACCGGAAATGCATGTTTCGCAGTCCCCTGAATCAAAAAGGAGCATTTTTAGAAAAAGATCCGTATGTGTATGTGTGTCTGCGTGTCTGTGGACAGCTTAGCTTAAGAACGAAAAATCGATTGAAAACCAAAGTTGGTATTTAAGTTTAATGTCTTTCAAGGATTCGACACGAAACTTTTGAAGAAAATTGCTCCACCCTAGACTATCCTTTTTTGAAAATTTTGATTTTATTGAAAATAACTAATGATCTTCATTTAAACGTTTGAGATATTTTTGTAACAAACGAAATATATATCTTCAATGTTCTGGCTATAGACCATGGTGTCTTATTTACTCTGGATGACTTTTTCATAACTTGTAAACCGTAAGACATAGACCAAATCTTACTCTACGAAAAATGCAGATCTTGCTAAAACACACAATTTATGTCCAAATCATTTTTTTTAGAGTGAACCATTTCAGAGATATTCCTCGTTATTTGTGTAAATTTTGGAAAACTTATACTTCTGTTAAATGGAGTATCGCTATGCATTTTTTGTTATGTTAACCTGCAAAGAGAACGGAATTTCAAAGCTTTAAAAGATTTGACTATTGCTCAGGTCCTACTGTATTTCCATATTCCCGTTGCACCTACAAGGAAATGGGCAATACGATAATTTCTGCAAATGTTTATCTCAACTAACACGAAGATAGAAGAATAAGGGTTTATAAGAATGGTCAGTGTAAGAGTAGAAAAAGTCTTGTGAGTGCAACACATCAGATTTTTTACTTAAATGGTAAGGGATTCCGTCGTGTGTTATGCAGCACTGTGACTTTGTGGTCCGGTTATCAATCTCAGCTATCGGCATAAACTATAGTGCTCCGATCAATGGAAGGACGTTCAGCTTTATAGCCTATTATAAAAATGCACTTTACTTAGGTAAAACTAGCAGATGTGCATTACGTTTTTGGTGCCACTCAGGGAAACGCGAAAAGGGCGGCTGCACTTTAAGCTGAGCTTTACTCTAGAGACATTTGCCTTATCACAGCACCTTAACTACCGTACATCAACGCTGCTAGGAACAGGGACTTTCCAAAATCTAGCACATCGCTCGGGAGTCTAAAGAAGTGTAGGAACAGTGGCTCTAGAAGTGAAGATTTTTGATCGAGTCCATATATCTCCGTCCACGAGCAGAGGAGCTATAGCGCATGTTGTGCACACAAGGCAATCTTGGGTTACTAAAAACTATAAAATTCTGGATGAACAGCAATTACATTCGTACCTTCTCACCCAAGTTCAAGCACTGGGAGCAGATTACTGCCACTACGGCTACAGTTTGTTCCAGTTTGTATGATCGGTTAGAAGGTTTGGTCTACTCCAGAGCACATGAATTTAGTGTTATAATTAAATCAAGATTTAAGAATTCTATGTTATTGATTTTTTAAAAGAAATTAAAGATACACGGCTTCTCTATTTCAAAACTGCTCTAATGCATTGTAAAATTGCGTAGTTGGGCGGAATTTCATCTAAACCGACAAGGTGCTTCAAAACTTTAATACCCTCTAGCTTGATAACAAGACGTTTGCAGACGTACATTGCCGATAAAATAGTACTCAATTGTAACACCTGAATCACGCCTTAAAATTATTCTGCGTTCTTCTGAGTCACCCTGTATAAGTGTCTTGGATTTCACAAGTTTTGTAAATTGGAACCGGATGATTAAAATAGGATCTTTTTAGATGTAGCCAATCTTTTGCTATAGCTTCAAACAGTATTAATGGAAACAGAGTCATTGGTAACATAGTAAAGATGCCAGGTGTAGTGATGCTTACCGAGGGATCCTTGACTGTCTCCAACAGTGGTCTCTTGTGGACGGGTGTGGGCTTCTTCTCCTGCGCCATCCCAGCTGTCGTAGTACAGCCGCTGGGACCAATACCGGGTGTTCCACAAGCTCCGCCCCCAGATCCACAGGGTGCTCCGCTAGTCGACTCAGCTGCTGATGAGCCACCGGACAACTTGCTGCCGAAACCTGTTGCATTCCTGCTGAAGTAACAGAATACCAGCGTCAGTAACACTTCCCCTCTACTTCAAGTAAATTAACTGGTATATATAGAAGTTGCTGCTAGTTTAGTCATCAATAAAGCCTGGGAAAGGTGTGATCATACCATTCATTTTTAAAAAGTTAGTTGCTACAAGATGTATTACAAACGTAGCTTAAGAGGAGTCGAAATGCCCTGTCTCTCCAACGTTGATAGATCATCCACTATCTAGAATAGTATTCAAAGTTATGATTTTTAAGCAGTGCATAGATTTGTACTGAAGTATAAGGGATTTTTAGTTATAAACCTAACTAGCTTGCCTGATACATAAAACCATTTTCATTAAAATAAAGCTTATTTAGTTGCAAATATGTTATAAAAATTTCAGCATCTTATACAAATAACTTACAGAGATAATGGGGCTAGAAAATTAGTAGTTTTTCAGAAACTGCAGTTAAACAAGATGAGAAAGCCTAAAACCTATATGCAGCTTTATTTTCAATAATGTTAATCTATTAACGATTACAGCAAATCTATGAAACTTATTCCAAAACGAGCGGAAGATCTGAAATGTTCAAACGGAATGAAACCTTAATTTGGAAAAGAATAAAAAAATTGACTATTTCGACTCCCCTTGACTGGAAGTTTGGTTAAGTCAAACCAAAAAGGCTAACTGCAGGCGCTGTTTTATAAACTTCTTGTTGGTTAAACCGCAGTGCTATGGTGAAGACCACAAAAAAATGATCATTTGTCTTCTTTTGCACCACAACTAGATGCCCTTGGTACATCTGCCACTGTGAACAAGTTAAAATATTCTGAAATAATGGTTATTCATGATGAAAATTACACGTAACGTTAAATTAATGTGATAAACATTAGTACATGATAGTAGCATTTGCTGTAATACGTTCGGTTGTCAATCTTCTTCTTATACTACAACTGAATATTGTTAGTAGAACTGCTAGTTTAGAAAAAAGGTTAATGTCCAGAAACAATAGCCATTTAGAGTGAAAAATAAGCGTAACAACTTATCATCAAATTAACGTGGCAGGGTTCCTTTCATAATGAAACGTAAGGTTTGCAGTAACGAATTTGGGTACATTCAGCATTTTGTTAGGCATTTCGTTCGTACTAAACAAAACCTGATGAATGCACAGAACAAATTACGAGCTATTTGCATATTAAGAGGGCTGGAAATAAATAAGTGACAACATATAAATCTTGTGTCAACTATTTATTGTAGGTACAATAATGATACTTCTACAGGCGTTCAACGTAATCTCGTGCCATATGTTGCAGGATTGGCAAGTTGCAGGATGCTAACAGTGGTGTCCTCTTTGTTGAGGTCTGCGTTTCTCCATTGATGATGTCAACATTTTTAATTGCTGGTTAACGTCTGTAACAACACTCTTCAATGATCGTTGTTCTGATTTTACGTCTTGCTTTCCGTCCCTCAAGCACCCAACTAGTCACGTTTAATGAATTTCGATTTCTAGAAAAATCTGACGTTAAGTACTATTAAGCTCTATTGTTAAGGACGTTCCGAGGGTAGTCCTATTTTAGCCTTAACCATCAGTTAACTGCCATGTAACTTCGAGGCTATGGACCTATACGCCTCCCCTACCAAACCACTATCCCTATAGAGCGGACGGTAGTAGCAAGGAAGTTAAGAATGTGGAGAATTTCTTCCCTCTTCGTAATACCTATATTTATACAGAGAGGGCCAAAGAACTAAGAACCGGCTGCAACTGGGTGTGTGGATACATGCTTCCGCGCTACTGCTGCAATCACGGTCACATTACTGACGCGGTTATGCCCTACTCAGTTTCTGCAGTATGCAGTTCACAGTGATACGGAGTTAGTACGATTTATTTATTATTTTGCCCTGCACTAAATCATAGAATATATTATGGCTGAGAATATGTTTTCTACTACACAATATTCATTTATTTAACTCTGTTGACTGTTAACTCTGTTAACTCAGTCGTCGAGTGCAAATAGGATTTTCAGGCTGTAATGGTTGTAAGCCGCAGAACAATCCATTTACTCTATAACAAATTTCTGGCCACAGGAAGTGTTCAGTCTAAGAAAGCTAAAAGACAGCTGTCGCGCCGTGTCCGAGTGCTTAGACCATTCGAATCTCACCAAAGTGGTCCAGGTTCGATCCCAGGCGACCACATGTGGGATCCGTCGTGGTCAGAGCGGTGCATGGGCGTGTTTCCTTCAGGTTTTCCGATTTCCCCCACCACTTCGTCCCACCGGTGCTCCTTTATTCCATCAGTGTCATTGCCTGCGATGCCCATGCAGTAAAAGCGGGCACTAAACTCCCCCTCCCAAACAAAAAAAAAAAAAAAAAAAGGCGTAGGGTTCTTACTGAAGATACATTAGACGACATCGGCCACCGTTTGAAGACTTCCCCTAAAATCACTTAGGCGTCTTTCGCAACAGGCAGGCACTTCCTATGACTGTACGAAGAGCTACTACATTGATGAAGGTAAAGCCCTTAAAAGTAGTTTTAAGTGTTCTCTGGCTGCATCCGAACCATTCTAAGGTAACCACAGACGGCAAAGGATAACAGTAAGGTGAACAAAAACACACCGCGCAGCCGGTTCTTAATTTATTGGTTCTCTGGGTACAACGTGACACAATGTTAGCCCAGAAAATCAATTACAGGCTTCATATAGACAAATGTTGGAGAGGAGCGGCTGAAAGAGACTTCGCTGAAGACAGATAAAAATGAAATCACATCTCCCTTTGCGTTGGTTCAGATATCTCTCGGCAAAATATTCTCGCGACTGAGGTTTTAGAAGTCTGCCAATGGAATACATTCCCTTTGGGCTAGATTTTCTGGAGTTCACTGATTGTTTCCTCTTTTTCTCATTAGCAGCTAGAGGGTAATTGTATTGTGTTTTAATTAATGTCTAAATTTAGAGAAAGGAAATTAGTCTCGTTGCTTTCATTTCACAATCTCTTTCCAAATCAGTTTTTGCAATCAATGCAGCACATTTGATTAGGTAAATGTGGCATGAGAAGCCAGAATTAGACTACAATCGACAAAATAAATACAGGAAATTAGTAAGTTGTCCTCTATTTGTTTCCACTTTCTCTGCTGTGTGTAGTTAGAAGCGGAATTTGCATTTCGCTCAAAATTTCTACGTCAAGATTTCACGGGAAATACATGAATTGAATTCCTCTGACACCAGAAAAAACACTTTCAGAAAAGTCACGCGCGCGTGTGTGTGTGTGTGTTCGCGCGCGCGCGCGTGTACATCTGTCAATAGCATGATTAAAAACCATAAAGTCAGATAAACTCCAAACTTGCGATACCAAGATTTTCACGCAGATCTCCCAAATTTTACGGAAATTCTGATTTTCTCAAAAAATGGTCGTAACGATTTTTTATTAAATACCTTATGTTTAATATATTTCCATGACAATTGAAATTGAAATTTCCGATTTTACACCTTGTATTAATTTTTTTGCAGGGTTACCCTTTCCGAGGTATTCCGAAGATTTTCAAATACTTTCCCACCCGCAAATTCCTATTGCTTTTATTATTTATTTATGCCAACAAGCTTACTACTGGTGTTTTTAAACACAATTCGTGTGTGGGCAATGTTACGAGGTTGTATCAGAAAAATTCAATGCCATAGCCGGCATTTGAACACGGATCTTCCGCATCCAGCGGCTGCTTTAACCACTAAGCTACCATGGCTAACTTGCCAATACGACATTAAATTCCCCAGCTGATACGTATTTTTTCCCGGTTAACCACAAGGGAATCTCACATCAGAGATAAATACCCCAAGGGCGACTTACAGTTGTAAGTACTTTATGTCCCAGGTTTAAGTAACCTTTAGATGGTAATTATTATTTATGTCAACAAGCTTAGTGCTGGTGTTATTAAACACACAAGCCGTGTGTGGCCAATGTTAAGAGAGAATTCCAGGTTTAGCCCGGGGCCAACTGTAATTCGCAGCTTTACCTAAATGTTACAGAGCATGCAATTAAATTGCATTTTGTCGTTTTAAGATGGATTACTTTTGAAAACCAATTTTCTTGCATGAAAGAACAGGAGAATGAAAATCCAGTAGTTGGATAGGTGTCCTATTTTAGGATTGTCACAAAAACACATACTGCTAATAAATATATACAAAAAGAGAATTTTAAGTATGAATAAGAAAGGTTAAAAGATGTATAATGGAAAGAAATTTGACAAAGAATCTGATGTGTTGCACTTACGTAACTTTCTCTACTCTTGTACTAACCAATCTTACAAACTCTTATTCCTATATCTTCGAGTTAGTTGAGATAAACGTTTGCAGAAATTATCTTATTGCTTATTTTCTTGTAGATAGAAGGGAAATATGGGAACTGGGCGATAGTCAAATCTGTTAAGGCTTTCAAATTCCGTTCTCTTTGCACGATTAACATATAAAAAATGAATAACGATGTTCCATTTGGCAGAAGTAGAAGTTCTCCAAAACGCAGACAAATAACCAGGCATATCTCCGAAATGCTTCACTCTACAAAAAATATATTCCGACATAAATTGTGTATTTTAGCAAGATCTGCATTTTTTGTTGTTGTTGTTGTTGTTGTATAGTAAGACTGTCTAGTTCTTACGGTTTACCAGTTATGCAAAAGTCATCCAGAGTAAATATGACTACAGGGGCTATAGTCAGAAAATTAAAGATATACATTTCATTTGTCATAAAAATATCTCAAATATATGGTTTTTTAATAAAAATTGTTAGAGCCATTTTCAAGAAAATCAAAATTTTGCACAACATTTTCCATGTAAAGGGTAGTTTAGGGTGGGGCTATTGTCTTCAAAATCTTCGTGCCGCATCCTTGAAAGACATTAAACTTAAATACCAACTTTGGTTTCTAACCGACTTTTCGTTGTTGAGTTATGCTGTCCAGGGACTGACACACACACACACACACACACACACACACACACACACACACACACGTACACACACATGCACACACACAGAACTTTTTCTAAAAATGCTTTTTTGTATTCAGTGGGCCTCAAAACATATATTTCCGGTGAAATTTCGTCATTGAATTTTTGGGTGGAATACAATACGTCCTCTGCTGAACATAGTAGAGAAAGCAAAAAGTGTAATATACAAAATTATCCTAACATTTGGAAGCGCATACAGAGCTGCAGGCGGGGTCCCTAACAAGTTCAAGTCTAGGATCTCATCGCCGGCTACACCACGCATACAAGTCTCTCCTCGCAAGGAGACAGTTGTTTAAAGTAAATTTCGTCATGGGACCACGTCGAAGCGTGGTGGAATGGAATACCGAGAACCACAGCAGTTAAAGAGCGTCCATAAATAAAAACTGAATCTAATTTGAAAAACAGTGTAAATCCCCAAATTATAGTGGCCAGTTCAACGTGAAATGAAGCCAGGGTCTTTCAGATATGAGCCTTGCACGTTATGCAGAGGCATTCGTCTACCCACCTCTTATGATCTCTCTTTTCTATGATGTCTAGAGGGCAATCTCAAACAAGAAATCTGAACCAATGAGTGACACGCATTCACGTGTGGTGGATGTCAGAAATAGCCTGTGTTTGAAACTCTGCTCTGATGGCTTAAAGGCGCTAGCTCTATCTAATCTGATTAGCAATTCCACCTTGTAGAAGGAGATATGGTAATAATTAAATCAGTTTTTTTTATTAAAATGCACATCTAGATGCAATATTTACCCATGCTTCCCGAAATTAAAAATAATTCATCGAATAAGAATTAATGTAGCAAGGAGTAGTGAATTGATATAATCTCCCGTCTTTTGGGATAACATAAGCTATTAATCAAGCACATAAGTGGAATTAGATAAGAGGGGGAGGTATAATAATCATATCCAGTGAGATAGCTTCAGGAGATTTAGAGATCTCGGCTTCTATTTCCGTTGAACTGACCTTTCTGACCTAGGATTTTATGTGTTTTTTGCTGGTATGTAGGTGAATTGTGGGATAGAGGCAGAGAAATGTAGGGTAGTTAAATTATATGGAAACCCACTCTCGCGGCCTCTGTCTACTGCGCGAGACAGCCGGCTGAGCCGAACTAAAATCCTTACCTTATAATAGACCCTGGAAATGTTGACCTATTCTCAAACAGGCAGCATATCTCATGTAAATATTCTCGCTCACTCTCCGAAGCTCAACAGCAGCAATTCTTGTGATTGTCTGCATGTTTTATCTAAGTTACTGTAGTGTACGGGGATTGAAAGATACACTTTGTCTTTCAAAGAACCCCATAAATAAACATCACAACTCGTTAGGTCAGGAGAACGAGGAGACTACAAATCAACACTAATTACTCTGTAATCAAACACCTCTCTTACTGCATTTGATGATACGTCAGCCGAATGTGCTGTTGCAGAATCTTGCTGGAACCAACAACACGATTTCTCTTCTTCTGTCAAGCGATTGTAAAAAGGCCTTAGAATTAACCTCCGATTTCCCTCTGCATTTATTATTTCATCAAAGAATATGGCGCACCACATACCAATTTTCTGATCATAATGAAGCGTTTCAACAATCCAGTAGCGCAGGTTTTTCTAAAGTCCAGTAGTGGCTGATGTGAGTATTCACACGTCCAGTTACATGAAACCAAGATTCATCAGTGACGACAGGCATCTGACTCAAACTCAATGACTGCACTTGACGCAGCAATACCAATGAGAGTTGGCGCCGGCGCACTTTCGAGCGGGAATTGCCAGTCCGAAGTCCCGGCAGCCGGCGCGGGAGTAGCGAAGGTGAGAGAGGCCGCGAATGGGTTCGAATATAATTTAACTACTCTATATGTAAGGAGAGGTTTCCACCCTGAGCCAACTGTTGAGGCTATTGTATGTCAGATCTCGGGAGGAAGAGACGAAGTGAGAGCGCTCTATGATAGTGTTGGAGTCAGCGTGAGGGTCCGCTGGAGATTCTTCATCCCGACACTTAGCAGTCACCCATGGCGACTACAACGCCACCCATTCACCGAGAACAGAAGTTGCAGTTCACAAAGTTCGCACACAGTGCACATCGCCTACGCTTCGGAACCTGAGAGCCCGGATTGAAATGAAGGTAAATGAAGTGGAGGTATGGGAAATTCGGATGATGTACTTATCCTTTCCAGTGTTTGCCTGGTTACCGAGAAAACCCATGGGTCAAGAAGGTAGGCCGCAGGAATCAAACTCACGATCTCCAAATGCGAGTCTCACAGGTTACTGCGGAGCCATCTCCCTCAGTTAATACTGGGAAAGCTTCAGTAATACCACGGATTTTCCTGTCAACCATTACTGTATATAATTTTCTAATATGTCAGGTGGGAGGATCAGGCGAGTGGACGGTGTGGCGTCTCTTCTGAACTCCCAGCCAGACTTCTCCTTGCAGAGGGAGGCTTGTGCGGGTGGTTCCACCGGGGTCGGTATGTTACACTTACAGAGTTTAGGGACCCCGCCTGTCGTCCTGAATCTGATCGTGCTCTGTGTCCTTCATCCTTTCTTACTGAGGCATCAAATGTACAATGCAACCTCCTATGGGCTTTTGTGTCCAAATCCTAATGTTTTCCCAGTTTACACCACAGATGGGGAGAACCGACACATTGTGTCGTAGTTTTAACGCCTTTCACTGTCTCACAGCGGTTAGCTACCAGGCTACGCCTCCCGCTATTGTTGTCTATCTCAGAGAACCGGTCAATCCTTCAAATTGTGTCAGTAATTGGAAAGGGTAGATACTCGATTGCACTGCTGTCACGCCTCTTCCTCATGCCTGGTCTACATATTTCAGTACTGTTATTATATGAGCCAGAGTTTTATACTCAAGTGTGTAGTCTGTTCGGCTAAGTTGAAACCACGGTATGTTGAGTAATACGGAGGTATCACATGTAGGTTCGTCTGTGGTACACGCTCTCCGTGACGTCATGCGGTGTTTGTGTAGCTGTAGGTACTCACAGCCGTGGTAGTTGTTATCACAATAATAACTGCTTGAGATTACAGATGCAGCTTTTCCGTAATAAAACAGATGACTTTGCTCAGATGTAACCATTACATTTAAATTATTGAAAACAAAGGGCTCTTTGCACCGGCACCTTCACTGAATAAAGAAAACAAACTGAAACTGAAAGAGCCAGCTCACAACAAGTCACCTTCCTCTGATGATGCTCGTCGGAATGGTGGGCGAAACGTCAGGTGTTCACTCATCGACTGGACCATGGTCAATAAGCCCAAAAACATCATTTTACTAGACAATACTGCGGTTTGTTGCCAATATTAATCTTGGTAAGTGTAAGGGTTTTTTAACTTGGCGGATTTAGAATATTAGGATGATTTAATTATGTTTTTAGCTTTTCTAAACGTCTTTATCAGCTTACGTTTTTAGTACGTTATGTTTTTCCTGTCTAACTTTTAGCCGTTTCAACTCTTGTTTTTAGTTGTTTTAACTTCCATTTTTCGTTATTTTAACTTTCAATTTTTAGCTTTTTAGGGGTGAGGTTTTAATAGTCGTTTGCTTGTTTTTTATTTTTGGACTTCGGGCCTTAATGATCTAGTTGTCGACGGGCCCTTAAACACCACCACTCACTCACTCACTCACTCACTTACTTACTCACTCAATCTTTAGACGTGAGATATGGGATTATAGGTGTGTAAATATCCCTTTTCTTCCTGTGGACATCTTCTGCTTGTCCATTATGCTTATCAGACCTAACGGAAAAGTCGATGATAAATTCTATTTTGTTGCCTTTTGGAAGTGCAATCGTATCAATTCGTCCTGTACTATCGTCAATTGCCATAGCGTGGACCTCTTCGGAAACCTTTTAGTTGTTCGACGGCAATGGTAGAGCGAATTTGGTAATTGCGAGAGTATAATACTTTTCCATGAGGGGCAGTCTCAAGTTGTATGCAAAAATTTCAGTTACTCTGTGGCATCGCCGACGGAGACATTAAATGAGACAACAATGTTGACCATGCTTACCTGTAATTCACAGCATTTGTTACTCATAAACTTTAATAAGTTATAGTTCACGTCAGATGCAGATAATTTCCGAGTCTGGTCAATACACACACAACTCCATCAGTTTCTCTTCCTTCCATTATGCATCGCATTCTCTTAAGCTTTTTCCAATATTCATAGTGTCTAATTTCAGCACTCATTTTGAGCGTAATATATTCCACTGTTCATATAATTGCCTCTTAGCAATTTCCAGGAATAATGCATTAACTTCTTTGGGATCAAAATTACTATAGCATTTTATTACTTTTGCTACTCTTGCTTATCTTAAATAGTCTGCTTGAGTCACAATATAAATAAATTAATATTCCTTTAATGCCGGAAACTTAATTACGCAAAGCTATTTTTGGGTTTTAATTATCCTAGTTATGACATGCAAATGTATACGTTAAGAAATCACTACATTTTTCTTATAAGGATTGGTTCATAAATGCTGAGGTTCCCCTGAAATCACTTCTGCGTATACACGATAGTTCATCCTTCTTCCCTTGAAAAATACTAGGTTATGAATATTGTTGACTAATATGGTAATGGTAACAATAAGAGTAATAACAATAATAATAAAACCTTGAGAACACCAATTACTGTTAATCACTTTATTTGTCTTCTAATCGGCTAGCGTAGGGCTAGTGATTATTGGACAAACTCAGAGCACAACTTATCCGTGGAAACGAACTACAATTGAACTCTCACAAATCACTGAAGTGCAGTGGGTAGTCTAACAGTTACTGTCCGCTGAACGCTTCGTAAACGTTTAACTGTCTGACTCGGCGTTCAGCAGTCCCTTATATAGGTCTCACACGCAACGAGAGAGTTTCTGAAAATGGAATGTTCTCGAATACTAGATAATGAAGCATATGTAGCCGAGAACCGCACATAATAACGATTGTTCCGTATGGCTTATTGCCATGTAAGGGGACAGTCCAATTATTAAATTCTACCAATTATTATTTTCTTCAACCTTCTCATTTAATCAAATATTTTTAATTCTTCATGTACATCTACATTTCTTATTACGTCTCTTCTTATACAACCTTTCACACTATGTAGGAGAGACATTTAGCTAGTAAAGGGAACTCTCCTAAGGAAAGATGACCCTGAAAGAAAACTCCTCGACCTCCAAGTTAAGGGTTGTGCGAGGTGTTGGTAGCTCCTCCGCTTAAATATTCTATTACTCATAACCCTCACTATGTTAAGCCCAAATTTCCTTTCCCAATTATAATTTCCTCTTGTGTATCATCAGGATCCACCATCCTCGGTCCAGTGTGTAGCAAGAATGGGCGTTAATCAATATTAAGAGAATGGTTTACCCCCGTTACTCCAAACTGCACCTAAAGGAGATCCAAGAAAACCAAACAAGTTGCTATCTCTACACATAACCATCACACCTGTGATATTAGTTGTGAAAAGAGACGAAGAAAAGAAAGAGCGAGAGGAAGCAAGGAAGAAACAGTGAAGAGGCATGAATAAATTCAGCAAATTGTACAAATGTCGTAAGCGTAAACTTGAGTTCGGCAGAGATCTTGGAATGACTCAAAGAAAAGATTCTGGAAAAGATTTTGTGATTCATCTTCAAACCCATCCATTGATGCAGAGTACGCCAACTGTTCTTTGTTAGACATTGGAAACTTCGTATTAATGTTCTCCATGCCAGGAACTGACTCATGCTCATTGTACAGAGAAATAAAGGAGAAATATTACATTACGACGATTGAATAATAAAATGTTCCCTGTAGAGTAAGGTGCTAAATAAAATGGTCAAGGACATACAGCAGATATATACACATAATTATTATATTATGTGTATATATAATCCCTCCAGGGGGAAGGGATGACGTTCAGGAAACACAGGAGGCCACAGGCCGCCGGTAGACGGTCATGGAGACGCGCAGAACTTGCTAACTTTCCAAATAGAATAACCTGTAGAAGTAGCATGACCCGTACAATGTACAGGTGGGGAACTTTCTACCTTGCTCATGCATTCGCACCATCTGTCCGGCCGCGCCATAATCTAGAAGTATGCCGAAAGATCGTAAGGAAATGGATTAAAGGGAGAAGTCATGGAAAGGAAATAATGACGTTAAAGTAAGCAACCCAGCATTCACCTAAGTGATACAGTCAGGCTGCGCGGTTGACGAGGATATAACCCCCAACCTGCACAAGTTACCGCGGTGCCACTTCGCTCAGTAAGATACTACTGTTGATACAAATTGGTCACATCTTCATTTTAGGAAAGGTTTGTAAAAATGATTAATAAAGTAATCATACTTTCCTAAATACACTATTTAGCGGTAAATTAAAGGCTAAAAATAACAAGATACATTAATATCATCAACTACTCACTTCTACGAAATATAAATCTGTCCCGATAAAAACAAATTGATTAAAACGTTCTTAAATAATAGTATATTATGCAACGAGACTATAATGGTGGTAATTAAGACGCGAGTATTATTAAGACCTCATTTTCATACGGGCGTCTTAATTACCATTATAGTTAAGTTTCATACGACAATTTATGCCTGACCATATAGCTAATTTTATAATTGAAATATTGTATAATGTTGTACACTCACCAGGGACAATAACCTACATGTTGCATCGGCTGATACTTGGTGTTCTGCGCAAGCTCTAAAGATCGATTCGTTTCCAGCACGTCACGGCTGCATGACGAAAATGATAACCTTGGAATGCTACGTAACATTGAAAAATAGAAGACAAATTGAGTATATTGGTTTTCAGATGTACAATTGTACAATTAGTGAAATTAATTTGCGGGACTGTGCTTAGTGTAATACTCTTGGAAGTTGATGCTGTATTGAGGTTAATTTGTGATTTTGTGTAAGTTGCATCTTAGGCGGAGTAAGTTACATGTCAGAAGTGTCCGACATTTAGCGTTCTCTAAACTCGCGCTAGTTGCGATTCGAGAATTAATCGATATTGCGCTTTGCCATTGCTGCATGGGAATTCTCTGATTGGTGGAACACCTGTCCTTTAATGAAAATTGAATTGTCCGATTGGACGAATACCAGTGCTTTAATTAAAGTTTAAACTTAAGGAGGTCCATTAAAGGATCGCTATCAGACGTATAATTAATAAATTTGGGTAGGGTTGAGCATAACAGTTATTTAAACATTTATTAAATGCTTCTGTTTATATTTCTCTAAAATATGAACTTCAAAAACTTTGAAAACAATAAACAAGATAATTAAAATGGGTTTTTTGTTTTACATTACAAAAAAATCAACGTGAATTTAATTTTGAAAACAGCATCTTAACACGCAGTCTTATACTTGATCGAAAAGAAACGGTTAATACCTAATAGACAAATTATAGTGTTGCAGCAAAATTATATCTCTTTTCCCCAAAACGGACATGTTTACACTTAAAAGTCTTCCCTGTAAATAAGTAGGGTTCCATTGAATATTTGCTTGGAAATTACTAGTTTTAGCTCATAGTGTTAAAAATTCTTCATACTTAACATGTATTAATAATAGGTTTCTAAATATTCACGTAAAGTTTTCTTTACAAAACTGAATTTAAAGATTTTTTAAAAATACAGAAAAATATCAAATTTGTTTATGTGCAGTATGATGTCGGTAAGCTTCAATTTAAACCTAAAATCAAGCCTATGTGAGAGGACAATGAACCATTTCAGTTCATTTTGCATAAGGACTTGCACCTCCATTGTTTTCTTAGTGCATAGGCCTGAAAATGAAATCAGCATAGTAATGAACATTTTTATCCTATTTGAACATTTTCATGTACACTGGGTGTATCAATAGCGATTCGTTCGTTATATTGAATGATGTGTATCCCTCCGCGGGTAACCAACCTTTACCTCCACCCAGCCCATATCGAGATAAAAATTTGCAGAAATTATTTCATTTCCAATTTTCTTTAGCTGCAAGTGGGATGTAGGAATATAGCAGGTTTTACACGGTAGTCTAATACTTTAAGAACTGGTCGCTATGTGATGGCTTTGAAATTCCTTTGAAGTTACATGGCGAAGAGATAAAAACGAATAACATTACTATTTGAGAAAAATAAAAGTACTGGAAAATACAAAAAAATAGCAAGGAATATCTCCGAAATGTTTCACTCTGAAAAAGATGTGTTTTAACGAGATCTTTAATCTATATCATTTTGTCTTTCTCTTAGATTTACCTGTTATGCAGCTATACCACTTTTGAGAAAAGAAAACAATTGAAAAATGTTCTGTATAAGGGAAGTATACGGGGGAGAGATTTACAAGGAAACAGTTTCGCATCCTTGGAAGATGCAGAACTTAAATACAAAGTTTGGCATTTAACTGATTTTTAGACACAGAAAAAAAAAAAAAAAAAAAAACCTACACACCAACAAACAAATACATATTTTTTTTTAAAAAATTATTTATTAATCACGCTGTCAGTTGCCAGGATCATATCAATGCCACTGGTGTGCCGGCAGGAGTTATTTTACTTGCTACTAAGTCTACTGACATGAGTCTGTCACTTTAAGCATACATAAAAGCCATCAAAGTAGGCTGGGTTTGAACCCGCGAGCTCGGGATCAGTAGACCAGCTCCTAACCAACAGAGCCATTCAGACCAAGACACACACACACACACACACACACACACACACACACGCACGCACGCACACACACACACACGCACGCACACACGCACACTCTACATACACTAACTAACACGCACACAAGTACAGTGGGATATAAATGTTTCCTGATCGAAGCATATGCTGGGTGGAAACGAACTTGCTGACAGGCTGGTGAAACAAGCAGCTCAAGATACGAGCCTCGAAACTTCATAAAACAGAACACCAGCAACTGTAATAAAAGAGAAATTACGCAAAACAAGGCTGGAAAATGGGAGAGGGAGGGGAAAATGACCTCTAAAGGAGAGAACATATTTTTCCCCACAGTTCATGATTAAAATTGAAACTAAATGTCACCAAATTTCACTGTGATGGTGACAGGTCACGGCAAGCTACGAGCTTAATACCACCGCTTGAAAATTATAGATAATGCAACATGCACATGTAACACAGGAAAACAAAATGTGCAACATGTGCTTTACGATATAATAGAACAAGGAGAGAGCATTTTAAAGATACTGAGAAGTTGAAAACAAAGACATACTTAGAAACTTTAAAAGGGAGTTCTTAAAACCAAAAACTCTGTTCAATTTAACCAAATTTAGGAAGTGCTGTAAACCAACATAGACATAGGTCAGGTACAATAAAGTGTAAAACAATAAACAATGTAAACATTATATAGGATATGTTAGTTAAATATAAATTATGTATTGCCTCTATTACGTATAACCTAGCATGCAGTGCTACAATTGATGTAATGGAACACGTAAATAAATTGAAACCCAAAAAATCTGATGTGTTGCCCTCACATGAACTTATCTACTTTTGTACTAACCATTCTTACAAACTCTTATTTCTATATCTTCTTCGTGTTAGTTGGGAGATACATTTGTTCAAATTATCTTATCTTGTAAGTGTAAGGGGAATATTAGAATACAGTAGGCTTACAGCGACAGTCAAATCTTTCAAAGCTTTGAGATCCCGTCCTCTTTGCACGCTTAAGATATTAAAAAATGAACAACGATGTACCGTTTCAAGAAATTTTTGTTTTCCGAAACTGAGACAAATAACAAGGAATATCTCCGAAATGGTTCACTCTATAAAAATTTATTCAGATATAAATTGTGTGCTTTAACGAGATCTACATTTTGGTAGAGTAAGATTTTATCTACCTCTTACAGTTTACGAGTTATTCAAGGCATCCGGAGTAAACACGACTACATAGACTATAGCCAGAAAATTCAAAATCTAAATTTCATTTGCCATAAAAATATCTTAAACATATGTAATTTTAATCAAAACCGTTAGAGCCATTTTCAAGAAAATCAAAATTTTGGATAAATTTCCCATGTAAAGAGTAGTTCAGGGTGGAAGCAATTTTCTTTAAAATCTTTATGTCGCATCCTTAAACGACATTAAACTTAAATATCAAATTTGGTTTTTAACCGGCTTTTCGTTCTTGAGTTATGCTATCCATAGACTGACAGACTGACACACACTCACGCAGATGGTCCTTTTCTAAAAATGATTTTTTTTTTTGATTCAGGGGGTCTCAAAACATATGCTTCGTGTGAAATCTCGATACCGAATTTTTGGGTGGAATACAATACTTCCTGTACTTACGAGTAGAGAAAGTAAAGAGAACACACACACAAACACACACACAAGAACACACAAAAACACACGCACAAACACACACATATAAACACACACACAAAAACACAGAAACACACACATACAAACACACACACAAAAACACACATACAAACACACGCACAAACAGACACACAGAAACACACACAAAAACACACGCACAAACACACACAGAGACAGACACACAAACACACACAGAAACACAGACACAAACACAGACACACAAACACACACAAACACACATACAAACACACACAAACACACACACAAACACACACATAAAAACACACACGCAAAAACGCACACAAACACACACATACAAACACACATACAAACACACACACAGAAACACACACAAACACACACATACAAACACACACAAACACACACATACAAACACACACAAACACACATACAAACACACATACAAACACACACAGAAACACACATACAAACACACACACACAAACACACATACAAACACACACACGCAAAAACACACACAAACACACACATACAAACACACATACAAACACACACAGAAACACCAACAAACACACACAAACACACACAAACACACACATACAAACACACACACAGAAACACACACAGAAACACACACATACAAACACACACATACAAACACACAAAAACACACACACAAATACACACATACAAACACACACAAAAACACACACATACAAACACACACAAACACACACATAAAAACACACACGCAAAAACGCACACAAACACACACACATACAAACACACATACAAACACACACACAGAAACACACACAAACACACACATACAAACACACACAAACACACACATACAAACACACACAAACACACACATACAAACACACACAAACACACATACAAACACACATACAAACACACACAGAAACACACATACAAACACACACACAGAAACACACATACAAACACACACACGCAAAAACACACACAAACACACACATACAAACACACATACAAACACACACAGAAACACCAACAAACACACACAAACACACACATACAAACACACACACAGAAACACACACAGAAACACACACACAAACACACACATACAAACACACACATACAAACACACAAAAACACACACACAAATACACACATACAAACACACACAAAAACACACACATACAAACACACACACAGACACACATACAGGAGGCATCAAATTTTTAGGTGGAATACAATACCTTTCCTTTGCTGTAGGTACATAGTACCAAAAGTATAAAATATAATAAAATAAGTTCTTTTCAGAGTCCCCCTCCTGAACGGCTTGCATGCGCATGAAGAATATAGGAACCTATAATTTAGTCTTCAAATTTATATTAATTACACAATAATATAGTGCCTTTCAATAGAGGTAAAGATCTGTTTAAGTGGCCCATTTCTCATAAATGGCGCGGGCCGATAAAGTTAGGTCGTTTCTCCTCGTCCTCGTTATTACAACAAGGAAATGAATGCCCTTATCACAAGAAAGTTGCCTTCATCCGGCTGGCTCCCGTCGTACAACCTGTTGCGTGCGGCCTGAATGAAGTGACGCACGCCAGCTTTTCCATTAATGTCACGCATGTCACATAAACTATAGGCTGATCGTTCACAGGATTAGCAGCTCTTGCGCGCAAATAATCTATATGTGTAGCATGACCTAATTAGTAATATCCTCCCTTGGTGACGCAACAGCTCACATCAATTGGGGATTACTGGTCACGTCCACTTTTATTGATCGTTTCATACTCAAAGATATTTCATCATCGTCGTGGTCGTGACCATCATTATCACCCATTGCGTCATTATATGCTCGTTCCGTCCTCAAAGTCCCTCCACCTTGTCTGGGTCTTCCAGGATCACGTGTTTTCTGTGTTTGGTACAATAGCATTTGACAAGGAATCCTTTCTAATTGCATCCTCTGTACATTATACGATGTATTTTCTTTGGCTTTGGCTGAGTTTATTCTCCGTTCTTTGTTAGCGTAATATTTCTGTGCCATTTTTGTACTTTTTCTACTAAGGTACTGATAGACAGGTCAACCGCGCGCCTCAGACGCTCAAGGTCAAGCTACCTCATACCACTACTCGGCTTGTAACTACGTGGCCGACGATGACGGAGCGACACAACAAAGCATTGCTAGACTGTTCGCGAAATTTCTACTGACAGCTTGTTCCTGAGAACTTCAAGAAAAGGTCAGTCAAGAAAAATGCGTGTTACGTCATGCTGTCTATATAAACTAGTACGGCGCCAAGAGAATCGAGTTGTTTTGATGATGGAGTCATGAGTGTTGAACCAGATAGCTGTTTTGTGTGTGTGTGTGTGTGTGTGTGTGTGTGTGTGTGTGTGTGTGTGTGTGTGTGTGTGTGTGTGTGTGTGGGAGGGGAGAGGGGGCGCGGGTGTGTGTATCAGTGTACAGTCATTGAGAGAAATGCCTGCATCGTGGAAAACAGCAAAGTGTGTCAGGGTTACGAGAAGACACAGCAGTGGTGAGTTATAAGGTCACGAAGAACTCTAGATTGTGATAACGAGATAAAAGAACTATGTTTTGTGCTTCAGTTTTAGAAGAGAAGTATTTGTCACATGGGTGTCAGGAGTGGGATTTGCCATTCTGTTATAGTAGTTACAGTGTACATGTGAAGTTATTATATTCCATAATAAATTCTATATGTAATTTTGAGTTCCTCAAAAATTAAAATATTGATTAATATACCATAGATTTAACACATGTTATGACCATGAATTCTATACAGATGATCTTTGAAGTCCTCTTCAGTTTGGATAACGTTTGCATAATGGTAAACAAGACATAGACAAAGTCTTAGTGCACAAATAATTTAGACCTAGTTAAAGCACATACTTTATTTCAAATACATTTGTTTTGTGGAGTTAACCATTGCGGAGATATTGTCGAGCTTTGAATTTTCCAAAATTCAGACAAATAACAAGGAATATTTTCGAAATCCACGCAAACACACACGCAAAATGTATTTCACGTAACATTTGCGTTTAATCGAGATCTACTTTTTTTTTGTAAGATTTCCCCATCTCTTACTAATTAGGTGTTATGCAAAAGCCTCCAGAATGACAAGTATTTCTGAGGACATTTCCACAGAATTCAAGAAATATTTTTATTTTATTTTTCGTAAAAATTCTAAATAACGGTATTTTAATCAAACCCGCTAGAGCCGTTAAATTTCGAAAAAGTTTCCACGTAAAAAACAGTCTGTGGGGAGGGGTATTTTCTTGAAAATCTTCGTGTCCCATTCTGGAAAGTGTTGAACCTAAATACCCAATTAGGCAGTTAAATGACTTTTCAATTTTAGAAAGTTCACAGACACACACAAACAGACGTTTTTTACTTTCTCTACTGATAAGTAGAAGGAAGTATTGTATTCCACAGAAAAATTCGACGTCGAGATTTCCCCGGAAATATGTTTTGAGACCCCCTGAATCCAAAAAAAGCTCCGTGTGTGCGTGTGTGTCTGTGTGTGTGTGTGTGTGTGTGTGTATGTGTGTGTGTGGCTATCAGTCTGTGTGTCTGCGCACAGCGTAACTCAAAAAAGAAAAGTTGGTTAGAAACCAAAGTTGGTACTTAAGTTTAATGTCTTTCAAGGATGTGACACGATTTTGAAGAAAATAGCCCCAATCTAGACTACCTTTATATAGAAAATTTTTCGAAAATTTTGATTTTCTTGAAAATGGCTCTAACGATTTTGATTAAAATGTCACATGTTTAAGATATTTGTATGACAAATGAAATGTTTATATTGCATTTTCTGGCTATAGCTTATGTAGTCATATTTAATCTGGATGACTTTTGAATAACTCGTAAGTCGTAAGAGATAGACAAAATTTTACTATACAAAAATGTACATATCGCTGGAATATACAATTTATGTCAAAATATATATTTTTTGTACAGTGAACCATTTTGGAGATATTCCATGTTATTTGTGTCAACTTCGGAAAACTTTCGTGAAATGGAACATCGTTGTTCATTTTTTTATATGTTAAGGTGCAAATACTTTAAAAGGTTTGACTATTGCTCAAAGCCTACTGTATTCTAATATTCCCTTGCAGCTATAAGGAAATAAGCAATAAGATAATTTGTAAATATGTTTATCTCAACTAACACGAGAAGATATAGGAATAAGAGTTTGTAAGAATGGTTAGTACAAGAGTAGAGGAAGTCATGTGAGTGCAACCCATCATATTTTTTTCTAAAAATCTGATGTGTTACTCTTACTGGACTTTCTTTACCCTTCTGCAAACTATTCCTGCATATGCACTTAACGTTAATGTAGATAAACATTTACATAAATTATCTTACAGCTAATTTTCTTGTAGGTGCAAGAGGAATTTGGGAATAAAATTGGCTTTAAGCGAGTCAAAACTTTTAAATCTGGTTATAATGTGACAGCTTTAACCTCCATTATCTTTGTATGACCAAGAAATAAGAAATAACGTTTCATTTGTCATCAAATATCTAGAACATATGTTATTTTAGTCAAAGTCGTTAAGAGCCATTTTAATAAAATGAAAATTAATTTAAAATGTTCCGTGTAAAGAGTAGTCTGATGTGGTGGTATTTTCTCGAAAACCTTCGTGTCGCAGCTTTTAAACATATTGAATTTAAATGCCAAATTTGGCATTTAACCGATTTTTCGTTTTTGAGTTACAGTTTACAGAAAGACACGCACTAAAATGTCTTTATTTAGATTCAGGGGACATCAAAACGTGTATTTCTGGTGAAATCCCTATATCGAATTTTTGGTTGGAATACAATACTTTCCCTACTTACTATAATATCAGAAATGAACAGGAGTGGATGAATTCATGAAATAAAAAATTCTATGCCTCATCATAAGTAATATAATAGGAGGTTGCATTAGATTTGCTTTGTATATTTTAGCGAATAATACAACAACTTACGAAATATATTAATTAACTTCATGGAGTATGATAAATAGCATATCTTTACTGCTAAATTTATTTGAACTGTGTAGCATAAAACCCTGTTAACATATGCAAAGCAATAAAAGGTAAGATTATGTAACACAAAACATAAGTAGTTTTTGTATTCTTTTTTCTGCTCTTGTATTATTAGCTGAAATAATGATAATGCAAATGCACTGAGCAAAATTTAATGGGAGATTTTAAAACGTACATTATCATTCAAGTTGTCTATTATTGCATCTGCTTCTTCATGTGACGATTGACCAAAACCTTTCACATTGCATCAATAGTATGGTCAAAGAGGTTGTGAGCAGAGATATGATACATTGCGGATTTTAACACTGATACAGCAACTGAACTGACGTAGGCAACATTGAGCGGAAGCTTTAAATTATCGGGATCATGAGCCACTCTAATTAGACATCTGTGGAAAACATCTCATTGTAATTTGTGCCAATAACGTTAAGATTCTCTCAGATCTTGGCTCCGTGATAATGTGTGAGGCTCTCACTGGGAAGGTAGTGGGGTTCGACTCCCGCAAGTCAACCTTCCTGACCCATGGGTTTTTTAGATGATTTTTCCGGTTTGCCAGGCAAATACTGGGAAGGATAATTACATGCCCCGAATTTTCCGTGCCTTCATTTCCTTTCAACTTTATTTCAATCCGGTCTCTCATGTTGAAGATGAGCGAGCTCGGCACTGCTTGTGAGGACTGGTTGTGTAGTTTCTCTCAGGAATATTTTAGATGATGACGATGATGATGATGATGATGATGATGATGACGACTAAATGAATGGCTTCTTTTCAAAAGCCGTCAGGGCTTTCAAATTCTTTGTCTCTATGAAAGGGACCATAGGATATGAGTGAAAATCTTCATGTTTTCCCTTTTAATATCCCCAGGTTCCAAGAAAAGCAACCTATGGATTCATATCTAAGCATGGCAAAACCTCTTAGCCAGGGCTTTCAAATCCTTTTTCTCTATAAAAAGGACCATAGCATTTGATTGAAAACCTTCATGTTTTTCCTTTTAATATCCCCAGGTTCCAAGAAAAGCAACCTATGGATTCCTATCCAGACGTGGCAAAACCTTCGCACTCGCATATTGGAAGGTTTCATATTTTCTTCATAAAGAATTTTGTACCAGTCTCATATGCAAATGTCTGCGCAGTGTGTTGTGGCCCATAAGATAGCCGACACCTGTTTTAGGGTATGAGCAAACATCGAACGGGTTCAGGGACTTAATTTCCCTTCCAGACATTCCAAACTTCGCTCCTTTGGGTTTTGAAACAAATTATGTATGTATACACGAGCTTTTACTTTGTATGTTTGTTGTAGTGGAATGTTGGAACTATTTATGTTTTGTAGTGAAATGATTCAGGAGGTTTATATTTGATAAGATGCTTCTTATACTCCTAAGGCAATATCTCAGTTCCTTAGGTTTTCACTACTTAATGTGCTCGGTTTTGATTCAGTCCTGCTTGCGTAAAACTTTTCTGCAGACGTTAGCGACAGAATAGCTACTATTACCTCATAATATAGTAGGAAGACTTAATCCTTGTGTAGCATCAACCTTTTTATCTTTTTCATTCTATTTTATAATTATTTATAATCCTGTTGAACTACAGATGAACTTGATAGTTCACAATTTATTTATCTCTGCTAAATTTCACTCCACTTTTTACATTTTGGTAAGCGTTGCTATTTATTCCACCAAACAAAACGGTCGGCTTCCAAAGCCTCTATATCTCATATTTTGCTATGGGGGCTTAGAAAGAAACCGTCTCAGTTTGAACACCAAGACCTTGGAATTTAGAGACAGAATGTGGAACAGTACACTAGAAGGATACAATATGATAAGAATAAAGCACATTTCCACCTCCAGTGCATGTCTGTTTGAGCAAAAAAAAAAAAAAAAGAGCTTGCAGGAAGTATGTAGACCACGTTTGGAGCTAATTTATATCCTGATGCAAGGCTGGAAGTTCCGCAGATGTTCACTCTCCTAGTAAATCAAACCTCGTGCAAGCTTTACGGATGGTACTCAGCAATTTATCATCATCATAATCATAATCTTAACTCCTTTAGCCAGTCCTTTGCTAACACAGCATCGTTATACCTGAAGAGATCATTAGTCTTCTGTTTCTTCCGGTAGAGTACAGACTATTTTCACAGAGCTACATAAATACGTGCTTATACAATTTTATTTCGTTTCTTTCCTATACCTAGTATAAAATAAATTGAGTGTATGGGAAACGTACAACTGCTTCACTCAAATCCTTATTTAATTGGCCCCAATAAGCGATAGCCATAGATGATGGCTTTAAGGGGGAAGCTGAAGTAGCTTTTGTAGTTTTCCTAAACATCGATCAGTATGCATATAATCTGTTTTAATGAGATTTCTCCGTTGATATTAGCGCAGTTTATAGTCATCACAGAAATCCCTCTAGTTGTTACGCATTCACGAACTGTAAAAAGTCAATAATGGACCTAATGCCGTTTTCATTTGTTGTGTTGTTCACGTGCAGAAAGTCGTCTTCTCCTCTTTTCAAGGATCAGGTGTTTGATCTCCTGTTCCGGTCTCTGTCATCTATCTACCTCTTACAAGATCTACCCAGATCTCTCTTTCAACTTAGCCGATTAATTCATTTTTACTTTCTCTACTCGTAAGCAGGGGAAGTATTGTATTCCACCCAAAAATTCGATGTTGAGATTTCACCGGAAATATATGCTTTGAGGCCCCCTGATTCCAAAAAAAAAAAAAAAAAAAAAAAAAAAAAAAAAAAAACATTTTTAGAAAAGGTGTGTGTGTGTCTGCGTGTGTCTGTGGACAGCATAACTCAAAAACGAAAAGTTGGTTAAAAACTAAAGTTGGTATTTAAGTATAATGTCTTTCAAGGATGCGACACGAAGATTTTGAAGAAAATAGCATAACCCTAAACCTCCTTTACATGCAATATTTTTGGAAAATTTTAATTTTCTTGAAAATGGCTGTAACGATTTTGATTAAAATGCCATATGCTTGAGATGTTTTTATGACAAATGAAATGCATATCTTGAATTTTCAGGCTATAGCCCCTGTAGTCGTATTTACTCTGGACGACTTGTGCATAACTGGTAAACCGTTAGAGATAGACCAAATCATACTGTACAAAAAATGTAGATCTTGCTAAAATACACAATTTATGTCTCAATAAATTTTCTTGTAGGTTGAACCATTTCGGAGATATTCCTTATGCATGTGAGTTTCGGAAAACTTAAAGCTTTCGTGAAATGGAACATCCTTGTTCATTTTTTTATTTGCTAAGTGTGCAAAGAGAACAGAATCTCAAAGCTTTAAAAGATTTCACTATCGCACAAAGCCTACTGTATTCTAATATTTCCTTTGCACCTTCAAGGAAATAGCCAATAAGATAATTTGTACAAATGTTTAACTTACACGAAGAAGATATAGTAATAAGAGTTCGTAAGAATGGTTAGTACAAGAGTAGAGAAAGTCATGTGAGTGCAGCACATCAGATTTTTTGTAATCTATTTTCTATCACTTTGTTAACATGACCCTTCTATGTCGTTCTATTTTCTTCTATCTTATCATTAACTGAAAACATTTTAAGATCTAGTTTTAATGCTTCGTTCCTTATTTTGTCCATTTTAACACATTATTTTACATAACTTATGATCTGCTGCTTGTATGCGTGATTTTTCCTTTTTTGTTATTGTCCATTATTCGGAACCATATATAAAAGTAGGTACAGCCATAACCTCATAGGATTTCATTTGTTTCTTTTCTTGTTTTTCTGCCTAAGGTCTTCCAATTATTCCACAAATAGGTTCAAATCGATTAACCTTCTTATATCTGTCATACTTACAACTAACACCACAGCCTGGATAATTGAAGTGGGATACTTGTTCTAAATTTGTTTCATTTACTATTACTTTTCATCTGACCGGGTTCTTCCCTTTGTCTTGTTTCTGGGCATAGTTAAATTATACTGTATTGCATTTTGGCTTGATCTAGATATTGCTCTTTGTAAATTATCTTTTGTTTCCTGTATAACTATTTGGTGATGAGTACATAGTAGAGTGTTTAATGGTATGTCAGATCGTATTTTAATTCCAAGCAGTATTTCCTCTTTCCACTTCATAACTCTCTCGTCAATATACAAATTAAATAAAGTGACTTGACGAACACCTTGGTTTATTCAGGAAATCTCGGATTAAAATTTCACATAGTATTCAATAGATTTCCCTTAGTCACAAGGTAAGTTATATGTTACTAAGGCCAGGTACACATTCACAACCTTCGGTTAACAGCTAACCGCAAGGGTAGCGGTAAGGGTATTAACCTGGGGGTAACTTTTACAAAAATGGCAAACCTTTCGGCCCCGTTTCATAGTGGATAGTGATCCCAACGCGAAATATCACATTCATATTTATAGGTGCGTAACAGGAGGAAATGAAAAATAATTTATTTAGAAACAGTAATTTCCAGGGCTGGAAAGAGGAGGAATTTTGTAAACGTTCTCAAAAGGTGTGTTTCCTGTGGATTGAACTTTTAGAGGAATACAACACTTCCCTTCCTTACTCTAATAGAGAAAGTAAATTTTTAATTAAAGTTTTAAAGGTTCCTTTGAGATACAGAACACAGTCATGAAGTTGTATATTTGAATATGAGTTAGTGCAACTGATAGGGAAACCATTA
The DNA here is from genome assembly GCA_030765045.1 of Tenodera sinensis. NCBI lineage: Eukaryota > Metazoa > Arthropoda > Insecta > Mantodea > Mantidae > Tenodera > Tenodera sinensis. Next base: position 78,735,862 of record CM060969.1, on the reverse strand, counting down.
GAGCACGTATAGAATGAACTGCTTGGACAGAGGAACCAATCCCCTTTAATTACGCTAAATTTGCATTTAATCAGCAAGGAAAATCCCTTGGAAAGGTTCACCATGTAATTTTGCACAACCTAGGTCGCCACATGGGACAGCCCAACAACACGTTTATACATATTCATTTACCTACCCCTGAACTTCCTCCATGATAAGGCGGTACTACTGCTGCATTTGTTATGTCACGGAAAGTGCATAAAGGCACATTAACTATACAACGTTACATGGACTCCAACCTAACAAACCTAAAGGCTTTGTTTCTCAACTGTGGAAAGTTACAATAGCACACGTCATGCGATATACAGCCAGATTTTATGTTTCTTATTATTTGGGGGGGGGGGGGCGCTCTTATTCAAGAATCCTGTTAGCCCTTTATAATTGTTTATTTATGTATTTCTAATAGAATGTTCCATTACATATTGGTATTTATTTTCGATGTTATCACTTCATTTTCTTTACAAGGTAGCGACACAATAAAGTATGCATAAGGCAGCCTCTTCTTGGAATGGTTCACCAAGTGTTGGGAGTCGTGCACAAGACGTTTCTAATCTTTCGCGGAATCAGCATTCACTGTACGTCACAAACATCCTCACAAACCCACTTAATTTTGCATCAGAAATGCACTTGCCAACTTGCTAACACGCTGGCTTATATAGTCGCGGGAGTTTTCCACAGCGTATTCTAGAATATTCTTAAGGCGGGGAAGGGAACCTTCTAGAAGATAAATAGATAATACTTAAATAAAGAAACGAATAAATAAATAAGTAAATAAATAAAAATAAATAAGTGAATAAATGACTAAGTGAATAAGTGAATGAATAAATAAATAAAAATAAATAACTGAATAAGTAAACGAATGAATGAGTGAACAACTAAATAAATAAAATATAAATAAAAAAATTGTGAGTGAGTGAGTGAGTGAGTGAATGAGTGAGTAAGTACTATTTCGTTACGCCTGTTGTAGGGAAACAGTATTTCTATTACGGGCTCCAGCATCCAACAAGGTCTCGATGCATCCATATCGCAGAGAATGAGTAGAGGGCGAGTAGATAGTGAGAGCTGAAGACACAGTTTGGGCAGTGGAAATGGCACATGGCCTTCACTGGAAAGAGAGGTAACCCGACTTTACCCAGCTCTCGTTGGTAAGCTTTGGTTGCGTTACATCTACCTCAGTTGATTAGCCATTGCATTGTATATTTCCAGTGCAATCTTCGTATCCAATTTTTGTGTGAAGTTCAAAATTTAATCTACTTACTATTTAGGTGACAAGGAAACTAAGAAACATACTCCAGAGTTCCAATTTTTTTTCAACTTTAAGTATGGGTCAAGAGCTTTGGTTATTAATTCAAGAAAAATCTGTTTTAAAATAAAAGAAACACATTTCAATAGTAAGTTCACAATTCGTTACAGCCTGTTTTCAAGTTAATCAGACGAACCAGGCAAGCAGAACACAAGGAATCATTCCTGGTTTCTTACCACGTGTGTAGAAGCAGCGCTGGGGAGAAGTGGATCTGTCATATATGAGGGACATGCTCTATTGATTCGTATCTTATTTTATCTTCACCATCCATAATATTCCGCTACTTTATCAATGGCAGCTACTAGAAGCTAGTACAATGGTCTAGCTCCTGGTGGAAGAATGGGACAAAGGGTTGCAATCTGAACACATTACAACACATTCCTTTAGGCGCTGTCATGATATGAACAGACACATTGAGGGTAATCAAGGATCCCTTTGGAAAAGGGTGTGAACACTGCAGAGAATAACAGGTGATCAGTGATGCTGTGGGCATCAAGAAAGACATGCGCAACAGAGTGGCAGGTGGAGGGGAAAAGAAAACGACCGATGTGTGCATTACTTTCTCTACTCACTGTTGTACGAAATATTCCTAAAGCACCTATTGTTCTACGTATTTCACGTTAAACGAGATAAACGTTTATAGAAATGGTGCCAGAACCTTTTTCTTATAAGGACGATAGAAATAGGAGAGCACAGTAGATTTAAACCATAGTCACATCTTTTAAGAGCTGGTCTTCTGTGATGGCTTTGATATAAAATTCTCTTTGCATGTCCAGGATATAAAATCACGAATAATATATCCTATTTTAGAATGTAGAAGTATTTGTAAATTCAAACAAATAATAAGAAATATCTCAAAAATACTTATTTCCACAAACCTTAAACATTTTAACCAAAATTGTTACAGTCCCATTTTTAAGAAATAAAAAAAAATTCCCTAGTAACTTTCCACAACGCTCAAAATGTTGAAACATCCAGAACGTTCTAGTTCTCTGGAGATAGCGCTTATTCTATTTACGCTGTGCGAGCGCGCGTCTTATCTTATTGAGTTTCCGGCTGTCCCTTTATATACAGCTAAGGTAACTTCTGCGACCTTTACGTTTGGAACAATTGCTCGTGGAAATTGATGTTTACCCGTTCGCTATTCTGTTAATCATTTAGGGTTGTTCACGTTGGGTATTCTTTAAAAACATTAAATTCACATATACATTTACTAAGGTTTTAATATTAGGACATATGACCAGTCCAGTTACCTTTTCTATCACTTTAGTTCCCTTAAAATTGAATCATAAAGACCAGTTCTCTTTCTGTCGTTAGCAAAATCTAAAATTCCTCGTGACCTTGCAACTCGCTGCCCTGTCTGATCATAAGCTTTACAATATTTCACTGTCTTTGTATTCTACTCTCTCTCTTTCTCTCTCTCTCTCTCTCTCTCTCTCTCTCTCTCTCTGTCTAAAAACAGCTGGCTTCGACGAAAGAAACACTAAAAGCTGGTTCACACAACAAGCAATGCCGATATGACGATTAAACGTCACTCAAATTCTCTCAACACTGACGGTGCACAACACATACTTAAACATCAGCTGCTAAAACTCAACACATACTCAAATCTAAAGAACTGCCGTAACACTGTCTCACTCACTTAGTTTTTATAGGTTAGGCCAAGTGCCGGGGAATTCTCTGGAAAATGCACCTTTTCTTGATACTTTTGTAAACAAGCCTGCAATCGAAAGTTCCGCAGTCTAGAATAGGTCTTTGTTGCGGCAGGTCTTTTGTCGCCTTGTTTACTGACAGCTTGTGGCGTGAGGTGCTTGACCTTGAGCGAGTTTGAGGCGGGTGCCGCCGTCACAATATTTCCAGACTGGCGAATAAAACTGAAAGAAAAACTCCCATTCTCCAGCTGAAAGTCGAACCCAGACGCCTTTGAAATTGGAAGTTAGCATGCTAACCACCAGACAACGTAAAAAGTACCAGCCTTTATGTTTATGTTCCATTTATATGCTGGCTTTAACATGGAAGTTCATATCGGCAGGTTTTAACCTCTTAACAGCAATTATGTTCGTTCGATTAAACGTGGTTTTGAAGTTTCTTTAGGGTTTCTGTTATTTTGATTAACTTATTACTTTCAGACTTTAGGGTGGATGGGGAATAATCCTAGTAGAAGAAAAATTCCCACACTCTTACCCGTGAATCGAACCCGGGACCCCTTGCACAGCAAGGGGCAAGCGTCATGCTGTTTTGTTTTCTAAGATTTTGGTATAGAAGCCTGTGGGAGTTAGGTATGCTAAACGAACATTTATTTATACATTTCTTGTAAGATTTGAAACTTTCAGTCTAACCAGCCGTTAGATGTTTATAAAGTCGCTGGAACTTTCGGTCATGCTCACTTTATGGCCTCCCTCAGGGTCGTATATATATATATATATATATATATATATATATATATATATATATATATAAAATATGTTATAGGTATTTAAATTTCTTGTTAGTCAAAGTGTTAAAAATACCTAAGTATGGTATAGCATGGTTTAAATCGTCTTCTGTAGTTGGTATGATTATCTATATTGTGAACTATAATATTATATATAAATATAAAATTGTAGTTTTGCTTATCTATGTTGATAAAACTGTAACGTAGCAGACAGCTATTCAAGGGTAAAAGCTGAAAATCGTGAATGCTGTTTTAGTTAAAAAGCAAATTTCGAAATTTGTTGCTACAAATATTAATACTGTTTAGTCTTTGTATGTCCTTTGTGTTATAGAGGTTACGTTTCTGCTGCCTTCATTAATAACATCAAACCATTAAATTTACCAGAAGTAGATAATGGGAAAGAAAACATGGCAACAATAATAATTAATGTAAGGTAAAGAAAAAGTAAACAATTCTATATAGTACAAGTATAAACATTTGCTGCTATTGTAAGGCATGTTTGAGAAAATGTATGCCAGTTGCACACATTATCGAACATGAATGTTTAACAACAACGGAAACCAAAGCTGGAGTTAAAAAATCTGATGTGTTGCACTCACATGACATTCTCTACTCTTGTACTAACCATTCTTACAAACTTTTATTCCTATATCTTCTTCGTGTTAGTTAAAATAAACATTTGTACAAATTATCTTATTGCTTATTTCCTTGTAGGTGCAAGGGGAATATTGGAATACAGTAGGCTTTGAGCGATAGTCAAATCTTTTAAAGCTTTGAGATTCCGTTCTCTTTGTACACGTAACATATAAAAAATGAACACGATGACCCATTTCACGAAAGTTCCAAGTTTTCCGAAACTCACACATATAACAAGGTATATCTCCGAAATGGTTCACCCTACAAGAAAATTTATTGAGACATAAATTGTGTATTTTAGCAAGATCTACATTTTTTGTATAGTATGATTTGGTCTATCTCTAACGGTTTACCAGTTATGCAAAAGTCGTCCAGAGTAAATACGACTACAGGGGCTATAGCCAGAAAATTCAAGATATACCTACATTTCATTTGTCATAAAAATATCTCAAACATATGACATTTTCATCAAAATCGTTAGAGCCATTTTCAAGAAAATCAAAATTTTCGGAAAAGTTTCCATGTAAAGGGTAGTTTAGGGTGGGGCTATTTTCTTCAAAATCTTCGTGTCGCATCCTTGAACGACATTAAACTTAAATACCAACTTTGGTTTTTAACCGACTTTTCGTTTTTGAGCTATGCTGTCCACAGACTGACAGACTGACAGACTGACAGACACACAGACACACAGACACACACACGGACCTTTTTCTAAAAATGCTTTTTCTGGATTCAGGGGGCCTCAAAACATGTATTTCCGGTGAAATCTCGACTTCGAATTTTTGAGTGGAATACAATACTTCCCCTACTTACCAGTAGAGAAAGTAAAAACAAAACTTTCGTTTGTTTTCCGGGGTAGAATATTCTGACTGACCAAGTGCAGATGGAAATCATCGACTGAAATCGATTCGAGTAATCGACAGCCAGGGCACGTTCGGAGCTAGCCGTTGCTAGCGCTAACAACGGGATTTCCCAGGGACCCGCATGCATCGATCCAAGCAACCGTTCGACTAATCGAGACAGATAAGTAGACACATGACTGTACTCACTCGAGTTGAGCTCTGCACATCCACGCCAGCATCAGCAGCAGCACATGTAAAGAAAGAGACAGAAAAGCCATGTTAGTGAATATACGCGCACATATAAATGTTTATACAGCACATTAGCCTTTTGTTTGCTAAACGTGTTATGTTCCTATGTAAAGCTGTACTGCACACTCTTTACGTTCCTCTGAGTACAGAGGCACGTAACCTTGTGTCAAGATATTCTTTATTCCTTCACGTTGGTTACAAAAGCACACATTTGAAGTAACGAAAATACCCAGTGGTTAATTAAAACTAGATATCCTACAACAGGTAAATGTGAATACATTCAAGCTGGCAAACATTACAATATGACATGGAATATACATATAGAAACTGTCCTTCGGAGCATTTGAAGTTGCTGAAAAGTACATTTGGAAATGTTATAAGTAGTGGTGGTCACTTTTAGCACTTTTATCGCCTTTAATAGATATTTGCATTAGTTACAAAAGTAAAGGTTTAGTAACGAGAGGCTCAAATTAGAACACGACCGAAGCCGGGAGTTACTGATTATTATTTTGTAACGTGTTGTGTACAATATATGATCTACGTTGAGAGTATTTTAGTATATGTTGAATGAAATATGAACTATACTCAGCAGTCCAATAAAAGAAATTATGCCCTATAGCAGAGAAATTCCTCTGAGGAGAGCAAAATGATTTCAGGAAGGGAAGATCTTGCATCGATGTCATTTTAACTATAAAAAAGATTATAAAGAAAAGATCTGAGTATAATTTACAAAGCTGTTTACTGTTTCTAGCTTACATTGAACCTCATAACAGAGTACAACGAAACAAGTTATGGAAAAAATGGAAGAATATAACATACTAGCCAATTTGATTAACTCTATTAAATAGCTATACAGTAAAACAATAATAACAATCAATAATGAAAGCGAGCAAGTTAACAAAGAATTAGGGTGTGGACTGTAACCAATAGTATTCGATTTATACTTAAATAATCGAAGACTGGAGGCTAAAATATAAACCCAAAGGAATAGTTTTGAAAATTAACATAGGCACTATAATATTTGCAACCAGGTATTGCTAGCTGAGTTGAAACAGGACTACTACAAATAGCAGTTAAGATAGTATTTAAATGAAATAGGGAAAAATATAACACGAAAATTTCTGGAAAGAAAACAAAAACAGTGACAATGATAGGAAGAGAAGAAAAAAATGATAAAAAAGTTATTGAGGAAGATAATTTTGTAGAAGTATCAACATTTACATATTTAGGCTCTAAATATCCATCTGGCTGCCCCCGTAGCGCAGTGGTAGCGCGCCTGCTTCTGGTGAGGGGGAACCGGGTTCGATCCCCGGTACCGGCATGTGATTTTTCCCCGCTGGGAGGTCTGGTTCAGGGTGCACTCACCTGTTAGTTCCGTGAGGGACTAATTGAGAAGCTATTTGAATTAAGAAGTAGCGGCCTCAGGTCATGAACACCGTATAACCGGCCGGAAGGGATCGGGGCGCTGACCTCGTACCACCCTACAGTACTGCACCCCATTCATGACGCCTGTAGTGGGAAGAGGTAGGGGGCGCAGCGGCTGGGCGGTAGGCCTTGGCCCAGGTAGGGCTCTTGCGCCGTGGGATTAGTTTTTATTTAAATATCAATTTTGCATACAAAAGCAGATATGGAGGAAATAATAGAAACCTATAACAAATTAGATGGATAAAGACACTTCGATAAAATTATGAGAAGAGAAATGAAACAAAGACTACACAATATTGTGTCAAAACTAGCACTAACGTATTCTTGCAGAACAGGGTCCTACGGTCGAGAGAAAAGTGTAGTTTAGAAGCAGCCCAAATGGGATTCTACGACCACTATTGGGAGTAACAAGATCAGATAGAATGAGAAATATTGACATAAAAGCACAACTCACAATATAGCTGATGAGATTCAAGGATATTAGAAAGAGTGGAAATATCATGTAAGGATGTCCCTTCTGAGATAACCATGGCAGGCTTTGTTTCACAAGCCATCATGTGTGAGGCATCATGAGGGAGAAAAATATGGAGAGATCAATTTACTTAGCCTCGGAAGAGTTCAAAAAGACCTAAACCTTGTTAGTAAGAAGAAAAAAGAATGGCATTTATTTATGGTGGAAACGATAAGTTTAAAGAAAGAGTGCGAAAAAAGACACGATATATTAACAAACATTATAAATTCTGCAACTTTGGATGCTATGTGAATTTAAAGTAAAAATGAATAAACAAGGTGATTTTCAGGGCTCATGATGAAACATTTTAAAAGCAGTCCAAGATGCAACTTGCACAAAAGCCAAGTATTTATGCAGTGACGAAGTTCAAGGACTGGTGTTTGGGGAATGAATCAGGGGTAAATGAAGATTGATTCTTAGGTATTTATGTGAGCAGTTAATACACCTGATAATAGAGATAATTATAAAGAGTAATGGTTGCAATATAACAACAATTAGGGGAAAACATTTTTGTTTTAATGCAGATTATTATCATCAAGAAAATAAGATATACATGGTCGTTATTAAAGTGTATTTTTTGCAGTACTCGATATGCAAGCTAATCATTGTTAACACATAATTGGTAATGTAAGGTAAATTTACAATTTACAATTGAATCGGTCGGTGGAGAAAGGAAGTAAGTCTTTTTTTCACTTTTTCATTTTTTCGCGCAATCACTTTAATTCGACTGAAATGCATCGCCCTGCGTTGAAAGGAACCTTGTCCAACCACTGCTTAGCGGAGAAAAATGAATCTCTGTGCATTCATCAGGAGAAAGGAACTATGTCAGTGACTTAATTCGTTTCTCCCCATTTCTTTGATGTGAACTGCAAGCGAGGCACCCCTGTTGCATCAAGTATGTGCTTCGGCAATGGGTGGCATATTGCCTCTATGTAATCATTCTTGTTTCTCTGCATTTGAGACTGCAACTGTTTAGTCAGAAGCTTGTTGTTGTGAAGGAATCATGAAACCAAAAAGAAAGAGAAACGAGGAGCAGCATAAAAGGGAAAGAAAAAAAAAATATAATAATAATAATAATAATAATAATAATAATAATAATAATAATAATAATAATAATAATAATAATAATAATAATAATAATTATAATAATAATAATTATAATAATAATAATAATAATAATAATAATAATAATAATAATAATAATAATAATAATAATAATAATAATAATAATAATAATAATAATAATAATAATAATAATAATAATAATAATAATAATAATAATAATAATAATAATAATAATAATAATAATAATAATAATAATAATAATAATAATAATAATAATAATAATAATAAATAAATAAATTAAACACGCGAGTTCATGGACTACCCTAGTTGAACTGTCAGGGCAATCCTGTACCTGGGAACAGTGTCGGAGCAGATTGCTAGTAAATAAGGCAATAACTATTGCAGCATGAAATGTGCAATGCATTACTTTTATATTTAACAGAGAGATTTATTACTGATATTCCTGTAATTCGATACTGTTTTCAGGTGTTGGATGCGTATGAATGATACGCAACGCCTGAAAATTCTGTCAGATTTTCTTAACATAGAAGATAAAAATGCTCAAGATATACATCTACAAGGGCTAATTGTTAAAGAAACAGCAACACGAACCTGTAGGTATTGTAACAAGTGACAGCATTTGTTTGATTATTTTGTTGTTGTAGAAGGTAGACGCACGGGCGTTTGCAAGCATTTCTTAATCCAAATGCATTATCACAGAAGCGAATGTTTCGCATATGAAGTCTTCTTATTAAAGGACAAATTACAAGGGATAAACGGCGTGGGAATGAGTGCACCATCAAAACTACAGAAAATATATTGAATGCAATACATGATCATATCCATTCATTTCCCCTTAGGACAACCCACTATGCTGGCAAAGAAATAAAATACTTGGACGCACGTTTGAATATCAAAAGTATGCATGATCTCCGGCAGAAATATCCAGAGTTTGATGTTAAATATGATTTTTACAGAAAGTACTTCTCAGAAAATGCTAATTATGCTTTAGGCCGCCCACAAACTGATGTTTGCAGCAAATATGAGGAACTAGAAGTCAAAATAAAGAGTCCTCGTATTACTGACAGTAGCAAGAGGGCAGCGCAAATTGATCTTGATACACACAAGCGTAGGAGTAAGAGATTTTATACTGCCATAAAGCAAGTGGAACAAAAGGGGCGACCATGTTGCTGGATTGGCATTTGACTTCATGCAGAATTTGGCTTTACCAAACATCCCTGTACAGAAACATTTTAGCTTAGACAATTATGGGTAAACAGTTTTAGCATTTATAATATCAAATCCAGGCATTGTATCGTGTATCTCTATCATAAAGGTGAGGGAAAGAAGCGGGCCAATAAAGTATGTTTCTTTTTATACGATTATATCAAGACAACTCTGCCGGAAAATATTACAGAACTACACTTCTTCTCTGGTGGAGCCCCGGGCAAAACAAAAATCGCACCCTAATCCGAATGTGCCTAGCATTGACACAGCTGAGAAAACTAAATAAGATCGTTCATCGATTCCCAGAGATGGGTAATTCATTTCCTCCATGTGATCGAGTGTCTGGTGTACTTAAAAGAAAAATATCAAAATGTGATAGATTTTAAACTCCCAAAGAATATGTGGTTTGATTGATTGATTGATTGATTGATTTGTGGATTTAAGGGCACTCAACTTTTAGGTCATCAGCGCCCTAAATATGTGGAGCTGATAGCTAATAGTATTACAGGAATAACTGACTATGGCACAGACAGAAAGCATTATGCATTTTGACAAGTGGTGGCCACAATTTTACAAAAAGAATGTGATTTCTATGGGAACAGCAAGTAAGGATTTCCAAGAAATAAGAAAGAATAACTTGCAATTTCCCAGTATGAGGAATTTATTTACCGAGCTAATAAGCCGGGAATAATAAGAACACGTCCGTTTATCAATAGTTGTCTGACACATACATTCTGTTTGCTGAAAACGCGCTCAAATTTTCACATGGCCCTGGAGCCAGCTTATCCACAACTCAAAGTGCCCATTCAGAAAAAGAAAATGGAGGACATTCAAAAGCTGGTGAAATATATATTCGTACATGAGAAGATGCACAAGAATGTTATGAAGATCTATTGCAGTGGCCAGTGATTTCATAAAACATTCTTTAGGTACCGTAATTTGCAAATTACTTCTCCAAAATTTTTAAATGTACTACAAATGTCAATGTGCTTTTTCATATTGTGTTGTATGATTGTATCTATGTTATTTAAGATGCTGAACATCAATATTGTAACAAAAACTACATTTTTAAGCAAATAAACGCATTTAACAGTGGTAAACCTATCATCGAGTGGAGAAAGGAACTAAGTCAATTTTTTTCAAAATCAATTTTTGCAATATTTGCTAAGAATTAAGTGAGTGCATTTATATGTATTTACTGGACTGCAATAAAGAATACAATAAAACATCGAAAAGAAATTTCTGAAAATAAGTTCACCGGCGAAACAGTTTTTTATCTCTCCTGAAAAGTTAAAAAAATTGACTTAGTTCCTTTCTCCGCCGACCGATTCAATTCATATACCAATTCCCATGGCAACAAGACTAAAACTGGTCATAATACTTACAGTAGCAGAAGGAAATGACGTAACACCCATTAACAAAAGACTGGATAAGAAGGTTTTGTCCGTATGCATTTGTTTACGTTGAAAATTCATTTTTTCTTAATGTCCAACGAAATATGGAAAGTAAATTTTGATTTATTATTACTTTTTACGGTTTTTAAGTATTGCAAAAGGTAATTGAACTGTAAGTTACTTATAAAATCTTAGTACGCAATATACTATTACGTTTTATTGAATAGGTATTTTATGATTTTGTGTTTTGTTAGAATATAAAGTATAGCTTTTGTTGCCTAGAAACTACGAACTAAAGCATCGTTGTTATTGTATTAGATACATTTTTGCAATCTAGCACTTTGTAGCATTTTGAGACGCAAATTTTGATGAGACATGACTTTCTGTGCTCACTCTTGTACTATTTTTAAAAACAATTCTCTTCTATCTACTTAATATAAATCAAAATAGACAAGTATTGAATGGTTTTATTGCCCACTTCTGTGGTGTTAGGGTAGCGTGTCTGCTTCACATTAAAAGAGGTGACCAGTTCGAATTTCGATTAGGGTGAGTTATCAGGATAAGATTTTTTCCGGGGCTTTCCCTTGTCCTGAAAAATGAAGGTTGGATAACTAACCCCGGCCTCATATAGGCATCATTTCACCCATTTCATACGTCCTCCTATATGGCATAACTGTGTAAAAGGTTAAATCTTAAAAATGATTTTATTGTAAGTGCAATGAAAATGAGAGAATACAGGCGTAAGCCACGGTCAAATTTTTAAGAGCCAAAGCCACATGATATGCCATACAAGGAAGGGAGAAGAAAAAAAAAGGAAACGATTTCTCACATGGAAAAAATGTAATTATTGTTTAAAGCACTGCCACTATGTCTTGGAAGGAATACGGAATTTCATGGCTAGCATATGTTTTGGTTTTCTGCATCCACCTTGTACCTACATCGAAATGTGTAATGAATAAAGGCCGGAGGCGTGTGCGTTTTTCCATAGGTATACTGCACATGGACTTTACTGTTATCGCTCACGTATGTAAACAACTACAGGTAGGTACTACTCGGCCACGATATGAATGCACTCCAAGTAGGGCGCCACAGGTTTGTTTACTACCTTAAGTCTGGGGATCTACGCGGAGTGAGGGAACGCAAAGGGAAAGGCGATACTGGGAATGTACAGTCGCACAATGAAAACAGTACTCCTCTCCTGATGTCTTCACATTACCAACTTATCCTTTCTTTCCCGGCACAACAAATATTATGCGAAAGAGCATCATCAAAGGCAAGACTTTTGGTGGTATTTATTTGAAAAATTCGCATTAACAATTTAAGTTAGCTGTGTTTCCTGTTGAATATTATACTAAAAATTCGCATTAATTTCGAAGAAATTTTCGGGTAAAATTAATAATATAGGCATTACTAAAATTAACAGGTGAGTAATGTTACTGTAACATTATTGTTCAAAATTTCTCCAAATTGAAACATTTATTTTATTATTGTCATAACAGAATCACTACATATATCGTGCATCAGACATCAGGGCCATTGCTCATCAATCAGCACCACCAAATTGCAACATACAAGTTGTGACACTTTCATTTTTCATTGCCCTTCTTTCTGTTAGAACCAAGTTATCTGTAGAAAAAGTCTCTCGTCTGCATTTGATACTGATATCCAAAGACATTGAAGGGACTTTTCATAGAAAAGGTAGTGTTTTGCTTTGAGTGCTAAGACTGCTATATCAAATTTGTTGTGTTCTAACTGTTCAACAATGGCACAAAGTTCTTGTGCTTTAATTTTATTGCAGCGTCTTTGATAAAACGGAATATGACTTTATGACATAGCCTTTTATTGTAGCTTCAGCGATTGCATTGTCGGGAAGCTTTTTTTGTCTCTGCCAATAATATTTATTTTGTAGTATAATTTGAAATTGGTCTCAAAAGAAGCCGTGTTATTGAATTCGTAAGAATTGAGTGTCAATTCTTTCACTGTTATTAAAATCAAAACATAAACACCAGCAACAATGAGTCAATGAATAAAAACACTTATATTTCTAAGCAACATTTTAAAAACGTTATATAACATATTAACGTATAAAACAAAGCAATTATGATAATATTTTCAGTAGTATCACTAATGAACAATGTTTACTTGAGACTGTAGAAACCACACGATATAATATTGTGGCAAAACTGCACTGCTTACAGTTCAACAGTCTTGTAGAAAGTAATACAATTTTGAACTGCTGGTGTTATTCTGTTTACATCGTTAGCACGCCATCTTGGTATTGGTGAGGTTTCCTTTACGCGACTGCACCTCCGAAACCCCGCCTACTTGTGACGTATATGTTTACTAACTCTTCTCACCGAGTGCACTCATATCGTGGCTAACTATAGTAGTACAGCCTCACTGCAGCACAATCTACAAGCATCATGTGAACACTAAAGAACTCTATCACATCGCTCACTGCGAGAAGAAACAAAAGAGCCGCGTTACACTAAACCTTGACCTTGCGTCTGCATACACTTGCAAGGCAACACTTCACCAGTTCGCAGAGTACTACTTTACGTTGTTTTCGACTGTTGTTTCTAGTGGCAGTTGTTTGCACATTTGATGGCCGTACTGTGCTTCTGACGTCTGTGTACAGCTAACCTGTACCGCAAAGGACCACACATCCCTCCGGTCTTAAGTAATGGAACGTTTTTAACTGTGCTGTGGAGATCTAATATATTAGTTATAATTATTACTACAATAATTGTAGTAACACTACAACTAGTAAAATTGTTTTATTAAATTTTGTGGGTAATGCAAAATACAAATGCGCTTTTATCGAGTTTAGTAAAACTTTTCATAATGACTATTTTAAAATTATTAAAAGCTACATTTAGTGGCCCCAATGTGGCAGAGGCAACCATTTATACAGAAAACTGCACTCGTTTTCTCCAAAGGGACAAAAAAGTGAGACACAAAGTCGGCAACATGGTGTAACAGAAAGCCGTAATATCTTCTATTGATTGAATAAATAAAACGTTTACTTTCCATGGGAGACGGGAGGGTGAAATTATGCTGGAAACTTTTCCTGATCTGTAACAGGCAATTATCCCTGAATGCTTCCCTTACAGATACGGACATGGGATCCAAATTGATCTCTGTCACGAAAAGCGTTTTAAGTGATAGAAATTTAGGTTCCTTTTCGGCTTATAGCAGCGATATCCAACGTTTGTGAAAGAAGGGAGGTTGAATTTACCTCATTCCACTATACGTGGACTTTTCCGTTCTTTAATACTCGATTGTGCATTATGTTACAGTGGTGGGTTGTTTATATGTACATTGCGTTTGATTTACGAAAGCATTTTTAAATCTTATGCGATAAATATCTGTGCATTAGTACCTTGTTTGGTGCTGTTTACGTTTAAGAAGTCAATCAATATTTGGATACAAAGTTGAAGTGGTTAGCCGCATAAGATATGAAAGTACTCTCGTAAAACAACGTATATAATCAAACCGCCACTGCAGCACAATTGAGTGTTAAAAGAGTGGTACAGTCGACATAAAGTGGAAAGAGGTAAACCCAACCTCCGCTCCTTCACAAGCGCTGGACATCGGTGATCTAAAGCTTATATCTTAGATACAGGTGAAACAAATTCTAGCAAAAGTTTAGTAATTTAACATGGGGAGTATAGACAGGCTTGCTTACCTTAAACTCTGGAATTGATTCATACAAAGCACCTATTTGTGGACCGGCACGATTAGTTACAAGCCGCTCCTCTCTCTATCCCTTTATTCGGTCTCTGGGGTCGTAGCATTTCTGACAACTGCTTTTGTAATCGGGGAGTTAGAGAACTGCCGCTAAATAAAGTTTCAGTAGCAAATACAATCATTTAATGTTTTCGGTCAGCTGTCCAGATTGTAAGCGAGAACAAAGAGACAAAGGACTGTCGCTGTATTGCTTATTGTTATTCTACTGGCAGCGTCACCAGAATTAACTTACGAACTAAAGGCTTTTCACTCAATTTAACCTACGGTTTTTGTCTGCGTTTAATATTCTGCTAATGTCACGCAAGACATTATAATGGCCAATGACGCAATGAAATGCTATCTCAACTGCTAAATGACCATTATCTACAGTCATCATATTTCCTTTGTGGTAGTGTTGTGAAAATTGAGAGTGGATTACGGTTATCAGCATTAGAGAATCTCTGATCTACTGTGGTGTACATAAAACAACATTTTTACCAATATCGATAAACACAACTTGTGTACTTTTGACCGAAGAAATAGAGAGTTAGAGAAAATAATTTATTTTGGAAAAACAAAACAGGTTCATAAATAAGGTAGCGTAAAGAACGAGTTTGAAGATAAGAAAAAGATAAAACCGATAAAATTTTTCTACAGAGTTAACAATAAATTGTTGTGGTCTGTTGAAATTAAACACAAGATAATGGCTACAACGCATTATGCACAGAACCAGAATTTTCAATGCTTGGTAGAGCTGGCGCAACGAAATCTTGCTATTTTGAGTATGCGCAAATGACTATTTTGTAAACGTAGCGCAACACTATCCCTATTACGGGCTCCAGTATCTAACTATATCTCGAGGTGTGCATATTGCAGTGGAGGAGAAGATAGTGGGAGCGAATGGTACAATATGGGAGTGGAAGTGGCATGCGGCCTTCAAGGTAATCCGACTTTATCCGAATAGTACCGAAGTTTTGCGCAGCTCTCGTTGGCAACTTTCTTTGCAATACCTCTACAAACTGGAGCAAGGTATTTTATGATTAATGTAATAAGGATACATCACTTTATATACCATGGTTTGGTCTGTGATTTCTGTAAGAAGTTCAGAAGGAAAAGTATATCTTTTCTTGCCTCTCTAGGATAGGTAGCTCCTCGGGAGGGTTTTTCAAAAATTACGGCTCTCTTCTAGTAATGTGAACTGGGCGGATATAAATCACTATTACTTTACTTCTTAACTCTTCTTTATCTTTCCACACAAGCAATAGTTGTCTCTTTGCTCCCCAGTGCAAGACTTCGTGTTCTTGTATTCCAGGCTCAAACAATATTATTAATGTTGCTTTTAATTAATTAGATGGTACTATTAGGTGCTATTTCCATGCATTTTAACCGTCTTCCTTGATCTAGCGCAGCCGGCTCCCTGCTGCCGACAAATTTGCCTAAGTTACATTCATGCGGCTGAATTACGAACTTGTCTAAATCGTCTAAACACCGGTTAAGACGAAGCAAACGTCAGAATTGCTGCTCCTGTGGTACACAAAATTTCTATATCACACTCAGTCAATAGGTTCTCTAATTTCACTCTTAGTCACGTGGTTTTTATTGTTTTTATTGGTTCACGTCACAAGCTACAAAGCACCTTTTGTGGCTTTCAGATTTTAGAAAATAACGAGTATACGTCATCTACAGTTATCATATTGCATCATTTTATTTCATTTTCTGTCCGCTGATTTTTTTGACTTCGAGTGGTTTGGTTTTCCCTGCATTGTTTGATGATTTTTCAAGTGAAAGTAAGTTTCGGCATATTGAATCGTTAGAAAACCTCTGATGCGCAAGCCCATACGATTGTTTCTACCCATGAAAAATTTGCATGTTAGTATTTCTCGTATTATGTAAATATACATATAAACAACGATTCTTCCATGCAAATTACATTACTCACGTTTGCCTAAGGTTATTCCAAAGTGAGCATAGTGTGGAAACTACATTTAAAATTTAGTTATAATTTGCAAATGGGAGAAGGGCAAGAGAATAAAAATCAAACGTATTCCGTAAAATAATGCCCTTACATATAAATAAAATACTTTGAAAACAGATAAAGCTACGAGAAATATTAATAAATTTTATCTGTTTTAACAAGTCCATGCCCTTTTTTCTTTATAACAAGCTTTGTGTATCTATTTTGTTTACCAGTTATACAAAATTCACACATAATGAGCAAAACTCTGCAGCCTTTTGCAAAAAGGCATACGCTTTTACTTTTCATGCCAATGTCTCAAGCATACGCTGTGTGAAGGTGGGGGACACCTCGCCCACTGCGAGGCCGATGTGGATCTATTGTGGGCTACCACCCTCCCCCCTCCACCCCTAGGTGGAACGGATGAAGCTAAGTGAGACATCGGAGAGCGGAGCCAGCGAAGCCACCCGAGACATGTAGAAGTCCCTAACAATTCCAGATTGACACCCGGCGCACACCGGAAGGCATACCATCCACCCAGGGAGAGGGCAACAAGGCGAACCTAGCGGCCCGGGCAGTGACTTACAAGTGAGAGTTTCCAATGAGCAAGCAACTGTGCCATCTGCCCGCTAACGCCGGAACCAACCGAACTACCAACTGAACCTGAAAGATGACAATGAAAGGAAATGAGAAAGGAAGGGAATGGAAACCGTGCAGAAGAGATGAAAGCACCCCGGCAGTCGCCCAGGTGACACGGGAAACCGCGGAAAAACCCATGTCGGAGTGTGCGGTCACCGGTATCGAACCCATGACCTCCCGAATGCGGGTCACAGACGTTACCGCCTGAGCCATCCCTCTCGGTCAAACATACGGTATTTCAGTTAAATTCATAGGGCCATCAACTATACACATACGCGCACACATAGACACACATACGCACGAGAACTATTTTCTAAGTTGTGTTATTCCACTATAATGCTGCTAAATTAATTCCGAAAGATTGAAAATAATTTTAACGGTACTCATGAGAGATTTCAAACAGCTTCTTCCAAGAAAATTCCCTTTCTGTACAGAGGTAAACTTTTCTTTAAATCGTTATAGTGAGAAGGTTAGGAGTTTGGTAGCTGTTTCATTCTTAAAACTGACGAGAATAAGCCCGTTATATATTTTTTGTCAAAACTTTTAAACACAGTTTAACACTACTTCTTGCATATATGACCATTGCAGTTTTTACTAGTTAGTGACAACGCATCCTCTAACAATAAGGCTCCAAATTCAATCCTATTGATGGTGTTTTGCGTAACCAAATTGTTAATTTGAAAACTATTGTGGACACTAGCGAAAAACAATTCATAGCTCAAATTCAATAATCTTCAAATGAACTATTTTAATTATGCCATCCGTTCTTCGAGTATAATAGAATTATCATGGCAGAAGATAATTAATTGCCTCATTGGCTTTATGGCGAGAAAACAATGAGCTATCGTAATTCAACAGAGAGTGACTTTAGGGGTTAGGGTCGACCAGTTGATTGTCGATCTTGCATCAGTAATCACCGTCTGAACAGGGGATGGCACATCAACTTCCACTCCCTGCCCGTTATTGCTGTATTAAACCGGATTGCACTATTAACCTTAGCCCTCCAAATGCCCTCGGGATGCTGGGTCAATTCCCGGTCCTGTGTTCCTGCTTTTCAGTGAAAGTTATGCCAGCTCAAGGCCCATTCCTCAGCTGCAAGGAAGCCTCCGATCACTCGGTGTTTGATAGATAATCGGAGCATGTTTATGGGCGTTATCTGAGGAACCAAGACATGATAAGTGAGCGAATAGGCAAAACTACAGAAGAGTGAGGCAAGGAATACATAAATTTGCTATCCGAACATGAAGTTCTATTTAGGGAATCAGGAATATATACCTATTACGTAGAGCCAAATGGTGTTAGTGTACACATGAACAATTCTATGTAATAAAATATAAACATTTGACGTATTGCGTTCACACAACTGTCCCTATCCACTGTGAATTGTTTTTATACAACTTTCTACAAACTATTTTTGTATATATTTCACATTAGTCGAGCTTTGCAGATATATTTACACATTTGATTGTAGGTATTAGAGCGATACAGGATCGATAACAGGTGTTTAAAAGTGGTTCTCTGTCTGCCTGTCTGTCTACCTGTCTCTGTCTCTCTCTCTTTCTCACACACACAGATATACACACAGGCATTTTTTTAAAAATGTTTTTATTTGGGTTCAGGGAGGTTCAAAGCATGGTAAATGTTAATATCAAAGTTTTGGGTAGAGTAAAATACCACTCTGGTCAAGTGAAGAACACGGTAACTTTTTATCCAGAGGTTCGAATCCCGGCTAGGGGTGGAAATGTTTTAATTAGTATTATTCTCTTGCCCTCCATGCAGTCCGGAGGTGTGTATGTGAAAGTAAGTGTATGAACTTACAAAAACCTACAGTAACCTAACCTAAATGTTCATAGAGTAAAAGCACCATCAAATGTTAATTTGAAAACCCCCGACATGGCCATAGCATTTACGGGTGGCGATAGAAACACAAACGTTTTTCTGTACCTACTGGTACAAAAAGTAGAAGTAAAAATAAAAATTTTATTGAGATTTCATTATCATATACTTAATACTTCTCTGTTATAATAGCGTACCAATATTCCTTCTAGCTCCTACCTTCCAATCAAAATGAACCTTTCATAAATCATAGTTAACTTCTGATGTCTAATTTCAAGATTGCACCTTAACGTAACATTCTAGAAAAGTACAAATTCTAATTAAATAATTGGTACAAGCGCTAGAGGTATATGTACAGCATATACTGAGCTAACCGCTATAGGTATATCGGGTTTCGACAGTGGTGCACCCCAGCAGGTCAGATGACTACAGCGCCAAAACAAGAAAAGCAGATACAATTCGCTAAGTCCCCACATCAACGCCAACTCGCCCATCGCCAACGCTTCCAACCCTGAAAGACCGGATTGAAATGAAAGTGTAGTGAAATAGAGGAACAGAGAATTCGGGATGTAATTATCCAACTCACGAGCTCCTGAACGTGAGTTTCCCTCGTTACCACAGAACCATTCCGCTTGGTCTTGATACAAGAGTAAAATCGTAAATTTCAATTACCACAAAACTAAAATTAGACAAATAAAACAAAAACAAACGAAACAAAACATAAAACGAGCAAGTAAATAAGCACTAAGAATCATTAGCAAATAAAACAAGAGATACTAAACAGAAGTTAAGACTCGGAGATATGGATGGATGGTTGAAAAGATAAATATGTCTACGTATTTTATGACTGTAGCGTTCCGTCTGCGAATGAAACATAAAAGTGAATTACAAACCTGCAGAAAATTAAACTGAGTAACGACATTCGAGGAATTTGTTTGCTCAAACTAAGTTATATCTGTCTTGCCTCTCCAACAGAAATTTCATTTTATGTTATTTAATCCATTACCAAGAGCAGGGGGCAAAGAAGGTTAGGAACCATTAAAAAGAGAAGTGGCTGCAATAAATGAAAAGCTATGAGGCGTCTGTACAAATGCATCGGTTTAAAATGAGTTAAAATGCGAGATAAAAATGGAACGGCATTGCTGCATAATTTTCATATGCGTTATAATTTAAAAATGAGCCGTAATAGAAGAGCTCCCAATATACTGAACATCTTCTCCAAGTTATCGACTGGATACTCACACTTTATCAATAATATTTGTAGCCAAAGCAAAGGAAAAATTTCATGTATAGATATGACCGTTAAAAGAACACATCTGCTTGAAATTACCAGTTCATAGGAAGATTCAAAATGTACTGATATTTAAGAAACTTACAAAACACGCTGAAAGTGTTCTCTTGTTTTTACACATGCATAAACCTGTTGGAATATGGACTATTGCAAATATCAAACTTGCGTTTGGAATTTATATTCCATAATATCGTTCATACGTTTGCCAACAGAAACAAATTATAGTGTTTGCGATAGGATAAACGCGAAGGCCGTAAAACATGCGCTTCTCTACCTATCCATGTGCCATTGCGAATATCAATCGACTTATACCAATAATAGGAACTAGGGAATCAGAGGATGAATTCTCGTCATACGAAATCATTTTAACTGATAATCACCATACTTATTTAGCAAATGCATTGAAATTGGCATATTAACTACATTGACATTTTAACTACATTCAATTTTTCAGCTACAATTTAAATTTTGATATGAAGATATTCATACCTATTATTTATATTTTTCTATAGTTTATTATTATTAATGTTATAACTAGTTTTATATAATTGTGATTTAAAAACATGAATTATAACGTTATACTTTGTCTTCTTGGCAGTTATCAGATGAAAAACGCACACTAAATAAATAAAATGTAGCTGTAGTAGATTTATATAACACGAGACACACTCTCCACTATTTTGTGTGTTATACTCGCTGACTTGCTCGCTCACGCATAACTCGCTCACTCTTTCTACGAATACTGTTATTAGATCCAGAAGTTCCAAAACACGGATTTCCAGTGAAATATTAAAACAATAAAAGAAAGGAAGAGAGGAATTTATTAGCAACATAAATTTATTTTTGTAGGACTTCTAGGACGGAAATTATTTGAAATGAAGTAACCTAGAAACAAATGGAAGTACAGGACTATAATAGGCAACATTAAAGAAAAACAAATTGTATGTATGGTCATGCAAAGATGGGGGAAGAGATACTATAGGTTGTGCGGTGAGACATGAATAAATCTTGATCACAGGGGAAGCCGCTTTCCTCCCTCCCTCTCATCAACGGCTGAGAGGGGGCAAAGGCGGGTGACCTTGCCGCGAATGAGTAAACATTACTATAACAGCGTGCATCTGAAACAATTGCAGTTCACATGAAAGTAATTGTTGGCACATAGCCATAATTATAGCCAAATCTCTTTTTTCGTTATAATACTAATTTTTATACATATATAATGCCATTAGAAGTATGCACTAAAGCTATGGTAGCGAACTTCAATCCTTCGTGGACGGAAACATTATGACTTCTGCGCATACATGATTGCGCAACTTCTCCCACCATCAGTCTTTCAGATGAAGAGTTGCCACTGCACAGGTAGGGCAATTACTCTTGTCTTGCCTCACGACCTATACCAAAGATGATCTTCAAATGGAATTCTCCGAGCAGAATGAAGAGGCAGGCCCAAGCTTCCAGGGATATAAGCACATATATAATTACATTCGTAATTGAGGACAGGCTGATGAATAATATTGTACCAATCTTTGCTTAATTTGCGGACTTATATTCTTACTTATTGAGAGTAGCATGTTTTCAGGTTGGTTAGTAGGCGTACCTCAGAAAACATGACGCTGGGCGGGTAGAATGCATGCTGTAATACCCTGACGAATTACTATATGGGAACTGAGTTCGAATGTTTTCTGCAAGGCCAATGACCTCACCTTATCTAGGCCAGTGGGTCGCGCATAAGGTGTGAAGTAAAAGGAAAAGTCTATCGCATAGGCGTTTTTCATTTCGTGCCGCAGTTACTCCATGGAAAAATTGGTGTGTGGGAAACTGTCAGACGAAGAGAAAAAACAACCAACACACCGCAGTGAATATATAAAGGTATCTACCATTAATAAACACATCTGCTCTTATACTCCTAACAGCCTGTTTAGTGCAAAAAAACAAGGTGGGTAAAAACATTCCTGTGAACCTTGGAAGGATAAGGGAAGCTTGGATATTATAATACAGAAAATGTACACATTAAAAACAACAACGTGATGATGATGATGATGATGATGATGATGATGACGACGACGACATGACGACGATGATGGCAACGACGAGAAGGCTCTGCTGCAACAGAGACATCAAAACTAGCTGAAATCCGCACGCGGCAAATTTTCTATAATATTCAGAAGCGCTGTAGAATAATTGACGAATAATCGCTATTTTCATCCCTACTTTACCACCGTGTTCGGTTTGCAGCCTGTTATGTAGTGTCATAAAAGTTTAATGGCCATGGTAGCGAGCATACGGACATGGAGAAACGTTTTGTACTGGACTTTTTTGATCGACGGTAAAACGGTTTTAAACACATGGATGTGTTGCATTATCTCTACTCACTCTACTGCCAAAGTTTATTGTTCTATCTGCTTCTTGTTAATTCAAATGAAATGAAATTCAATTCACATTTGCACATTTGTTGTAGTATGTAAGGGTAAAATGGTTGTGAGATGTTTAAAGAGCGTGCCGCTACGTAATGGCTCTTTGACTGATCACTAGAGGAAAAATAAAGTGAAATGTGCAATATTAGCGACCGCCTCTGTAGCACAGTTGATAGCGCGGAGGACCCGCGTTCGATCCCCGGTACCAGCATGGGGATTTTATCCCCTCTGGGAGGTCTGGCACGGGGTGCTTTGGTTCTGGGGGACCAATTGAGGAGCTACTTGATAGAAAAGTAGCAGCCCCAGGTCGTGAAGACCGCATAACTGGTCGGGAGGGATCAGGAGACCGACCTCGTGCCACCCTCCAATACTGCACCCCACCAATGACGCCTGTAGTGGGCCGAGGTGGGGTAGGCAGCGGCTGGGCGGTAAGCCTTGGCTCTTCATTTACTGTAGTGCCGGGGCTTAAGTATTCGGTGGTCGTCTCTTTAGCGCGGTGTTAGCGTTGCTGATTACCAAGGGGAAGGCGCAGGTTCGATTCCCGGTACCAATGTGGGGATTTTCTCCAGCCGGGGTGCACTCACCCTCGTTAGGTGTCTAAGGGGCCAACTAAGGAGCTATTTGATTGAGAAGTAGCGGTCCCTTATTGCGAAGACCGCATAACTGGCCGGGAGGCGCTGACCACATTCCACCTCCAGTACTGCACCCCGCTCATGACACCTGTGTTAGGCAGAGGTGGGGGACGCAGCGGCCGGTCGGTGGGCTTTGGCCCGGAAAGGGCTGTTGTGCCACGGGGTGGGTTAGTTTTTATTTGCTGACTATTCTAACTGAAAGTTGCAGTAATGTGTGACACATATAATATTGGAGTTATTAGTTAATAATTTTAAGACTTTAATTAAAAGGTGCTCCTACTATATTCATTTCTACAAACACTCGTTGTTGTGTTTGATATTCGACATTAATTTGTTGCATGTATTATCCTAACTGCATTTTGAGGAAAACATTTGAAACTCTACTCCAGACAGAATCACTGAATTGAATTTTGGGTTTTTATGATGGATTTTATCAAGTAGTGCAGAACCTCCAAGGCCTTTATGTACTTAGCCCTCCAACTCAACCCAGCCCCGGGGTATTGCCGCAAGGATCGGCCCAAAGCATGAGAATGATTACAGAGAAGAGCAAACACAGCGTGTTTTCAGAGGATCTTATAATATGAACTATGAGCAGGACCTTCCCTTCAGAGCTCCATTTCCTCTTGAATTTCGACAGTCTACAAGAAAGTAGGCACGGTACTCAAAAGGATACGTAGGAGGAAGGTACGGTGTGCATTATAAGGCAACTGACATACTTTTCATGCACTGGGATAACCATGCTTCTGTTTCAAGGCTCAATAATCAATGAATGAATGTATGTAATAATCCCACTTTATCCCTGTAGGGCAAGGGCCTCCTGCTGATATAAGGGTGGTTCACTAGGACCTCCTAATACAGGAGCTCTAGTGCCGTCGTATGGAGAGTCAAATTAGGACAATTTTTATCTATTTCATACTGAAATAACATACACTTGGGAGCTTGTGCCTACTTTATACCACCCTAATAACATATATTCTACTGGTGTATCGGGAGAGCCAACTAACTAAGGGACGCTGTGCAGTGCTTTTTTCTGTTCGCGTTATCGACGCTCGTTGCCGTGATTCTCTATTATAGAATGACGTGGATGCAACCGTGCAACATTTTTAAAACTATTTTTAAAGGCTTTACTTACCAACACAATGTTGTCTTTGGTAAGAACCTTGTCTTTCAGGTTTCTTGGAATGAACATTTCCTGAGCGCTGAAATGTATTATAAAGTGTATGGATGGTTGTGGACTGGAATTTTTACACCCGTAAGTCTTCCTGCAAATCGTATTGTCATTTCACGAGAAGATTGAGTTTAACACATGCAAGTCATAAATAAATACACGCAGGGGAGTACAAAACACATGTTTACCCATACCATACTTTGTGACTAAATACAGGGCAAAATAATAAATAATTCGTAATAACTGAACCACACTGTATCACTGTCTACTATATACAGAACCAGAGCAGAGCAAACCACGCCAGTAACGCAAACTTGGTGCAGCAGCACCAGCGAAAAAACACCGCATAGCCGATTCTTAGTTAATTGGCTCTCTCTGTGTTAACAACTCTAACACTATATAACTTTCGGGCTACTATATGTAGTGTGTGACGTCGATTGGCAGCCGCCGCTCAAAAAGAAGCTATTATTATTAGCTACCTGCCGTTACTGGTTGCAAAGACTCGTCCGACGACAATGGAGCGTTCAGACTATGAGCGCGACAGTTCTAGAAGCTGTTCATGTGCTGGGATTGTTTACGAGAAGCTTCAAGAAAAGGTATATTTTCCAGAGAATTCGCCGGCACTTCGCCTAAAGCACGAGAACTCAGACAGAGGAGAATTAGTTTTTAAGCGCTGAAACACTTTCCGAATTGAGCGTTGAGGAAGTGTTTAGTGAGTATATCGTCGAAGCCAGCTATTTGTAGGCGGAGAGACAGGAAATGCGTGTCAAGTTTACGAGAGCACAGAACAGATGAGTTCGAATAATTGTAGGTTGAATTAACGCTAAAACACTCAACTTTGTGTTTGTGAGTCTGCTTTAGAAGAGAAAGAAAGTGACATTGAAAGTAATTGGATTGTCATTTGTCAAAATATATATTTAAATAGCATGTTACCTCTTTCTATGTGTTTTATCATTAGAGAAATACTTTTATAAATTTGACAAAACTTGTTCCTAATTTGTACTAATAACCTTGATAGCATAAACCCAATTCTATTTTTTTCCTCCTGATTGTACTCAAAGGGAAATCATTTACACTTTTCACTGCCTTCTGTATATGTTTTACATTATTTATCTTCCTAATTGTTTCCATTTATACCTATCTCGTGCTGTTCCTGTGCAGGTATTTTTACACTAGTTGTTGAGAAGGTCACTCCACTTCTTTTTGGAACGTCCCGTACCACATTTTCATATTCTGGGATTCCATGTTGTTGTATAAACCACCTGTTTTCTTGCAGTCTCCCCACCTCCATTTTGGTTGCCGTGCTATGGTTGCTATGTCTGCTATGCCGTTCCTTCTGGTTATTGTTTCATTCTTTACACTATTTCTCAATTTAATGTTCGGAATCTTTCTCTCAATCTTCCTTTGGCATATCTTTGACATATGCATTTCTTTTTGTGTAAGACACCTGTATGCTCTACGAATGGAATGACGGGAGTATATAGCTCTCTGAAAGATAGAATTTCAAGTTTCTGTTAATTTGTTGACAATTAAGTAACTTCCTGCTAATAGCTGCTGTTTGACCAACATAGGTATCGTGACAAATTGACAATGCAACAAATCCCACTTCTGATACCTCTCTGATGAATGACAAAGTCCAGTTCCTTTCTCAGTTACTTCATTTTCAAAACTGAAGCACTAAAACACAATTCGTCGTGATCTTCCAATTCACAGCTGTTCTGTTGGATCACAACCTTGACACATATTTCAGTCTTTCTGCCCTCTCTGTCTCACAAACGGCTGACTTCGACGACCACAAGCATTAAAACTGACTCACACAACTCCGACACAACTATCTTTAACGATACACGCTGACTGCACTGACTGCACACACACTTAAAACTAACTTTTAGCAGGTATCTCGGAACTTCATCATAAAAGCTGGCCGCTTTCGCCGACTCGACTCGCTTATATAGGCAAGAATAACGTAGGATGGATTTTTCTGGAAATTCACCTTTTCTCGAGCCTCTCGTAAACAAGCCGAGAGTGAAAAGTCTCTCGAACAGTTTGGAAACGCTTTGTTCTAGCGTGCTCTTAGTCATCCTTGTTCTGATTGCTCCATTGTCGTTGTTAACTCGCTGCGCAGTGGCGTGAGGTAGGCTGACTTTGAGCGTCTTTGGAGGCTGCAGCCAGCGTCATAGTATAAACACTTGTGCATTCGATGGGCTCTTCTTGCAAAAAAGGGTTGTAAGAGTATTTGTAGTGTGACATCACGAACTCACTGCCCAGTTGTTTATGCGCCCTTATCGCACAAACAAGGGGAGGCAGTGTCTATACAATCTTTTCAGATGCAATCATATCTTCAGGACAGCAATGTGTCGTTATCGGCACGCGCGAGGAATCATCTACTTGTCTTTTATCACTGATTATACGCCAAGTTACTATTATTTCGCTGTTCTAATAAACAAGATAAGAAGCGATCGTAGCGCTCGACAGCCAACTCTCAACGCTTTGCCAGGCAGTATCAGTGAAAAGCATACTCAATAACTAAATACCGCTTAAGTATCAAACTTAGTGATTAAGTTCAGGATCTACGAAACATGTACCAATGTCTTCAAGAAAATCCTCCCATCCCAAATTATACTTTGCATGAAATCTTTTTGAAAATGTTATTTATTACAAAAAGTACTAGCCATTTTCATTGTGCTTATACAAAGAGAACTTGAATGTAAAAGTCACCGCATGGCGACCGCTTTCAAACATTTTTTTTAAAAATTTTTGTCTCGATTAAGGTAAATTATATAGAAGGATAACGTTTTCTAAGAATAATTAGTGGAAAAATCGGTAGATAAAGTCGTGTAAATGCAACAGACCAGCTGAAGTATACGATTTTAATTGTTTTTGTTCTAATATCTTGATATCAAATATATACATTTAATTCCTTTCGCACTTTCAATTTTCTTTTGGCTGTCATATTACGTGGAAAAATATTGAACTGTCAGTATTATATTCTTATGTTTAAAGAAGAAACTAAATTGTACTAATGTTTTTGATGTAGAAAATTTGTTATTATTCTGTCCTTGATGACAGCCCATAAATATGAACTTTGTTGTTCTTTAAATAATAAATAAAATATCCCTTAAAGAACCTATGGAGCAAGTTGACCTTGCGTGGGTTAGCTGGGTATAGAAATAAGCATCTGGCATGGAAGTATTAACGCCTTGATCTTAGGGATAGAACACGAGAATTACTAGGCTTATAAAAAGTTCATTTTTTCATGCATTTGTCTGTAAAATATCATTTTGAACAAACAATGCATGGAACCCTGGACATTCTGTAAGATTATGCCTGCGAACTGACAATAGGGGAAAAGAAGTCTTGTGTTACCCAATATCTTTACTTTCTCTACTACGCATGGTAAAGTAGAGGAAGTATTGTATTCCACCCAAAAATTCGATGTCGAGATTTCACGCGAAAATATGTTTTGTGCCCCCCCCCTGAATAAAAAATATGTTTTTAAAAAAAGGTCCTTGTGTGCCTGTGTGTCTGTATGTCAGCCTGTGGGCAGCATAACTCAAAAATCTGTTGTGTTGCACTCACATGACTTTCTCTACTCTTGTACTAAGCATTCTTACAAACTCTTATTCCTATATCTTCTTTCTTGTTAGTTGAGACAAACATTTATACAAATTATCTTATTGCTTATTTCGTTGTAGGTGCGAAGGGAATGTTAGAATATAGTAGGCTTTGTGCGATAGTCAAATGTTTGAGATTGTGTTGTCTTTGCACACTTGACAAATAAAAAAAAAAAAATGAACAGCGATGATCCATTTCACGAAAGTTCTAAGTTTTCCGAAACTCACACACATAACAAGGAATATCTCCGAAATGGTTCACCCTACAAGAAAATTTATTGAGACATAAATTGTGTATTTTAACAAGATCTACATTTTTTGTATAGTATGATTTGGTCTATCTCTAACGGTTTACCAGTTATGCAAAAGTCGTCCAGAGTAAATACGACTACAGGGGCTATAGCCAGAAAATTCAAGATGTACATTTCATTTGTCATAAAAATATCTCAAACATAGGACATTTTAATAAAAATCGTTAGAGCCATTTTC
Organism: Tenodera sinensis; assembly: GCA_030765045.1. Classification (NCBI taxonomy): domain Eukaryota; kingdom Metazoa; phylum Arthropoda; class Insecta; order Mantodea; family Mantidae; genus Tenodera; species Tenodera sinensis. The sequence goes on along the minus strand of CM060969.1, from coordinate 78,706,971 downwards.
AAGAAAATAAAACTTTTCGAAAATTTTTCCATGTAAAGGGTAGTTTAGGGTGGGGCTATTTTCTTCAAAATCTTCGTGTCACGTCCTTGAAAGATATTAAACTCAAATACCAACTTTGGTTTTTAACCGACTTATCTGACAAACTGACAGACTGACAGACAGACAGACTGACAGACACACACACGGACCTTTTTCTAAAAATGCTTTTTTTGGATTCAGGGGCCTCAAAAGATGTATTTCCGGTGAAATCTCGACATCGAATTTTTGGGTGGAATACAACACTCCCCCTACTAACCAGTAGAGAAAGTAAAAATGAAAAGTCGGTTAAAAACCAAAGTTGGTATTTAAGCTTAATGTCTTTCAAGGATGCGACACGAACATTTTGAAGAACATTGCTCCACCCTAAATTACCCATTTCGTGGAAAATTTTTCGAAAATGTTTATTTTCTTGAAAACGGCTCTAACGATTTTTATTAAACATACAAATGTTTAATATATTTTTATGAGAAATGAAACGTTTATCTTGAATGTTATGCATATAGCCCTTTCAGTCGTAATTACTCTTGATGACTTTTGCTTAACTGGTAAACCGTAAGAGATAGAGCAAAGTTTACCACATAAAAAGTGTAGATCTTGCTAAAACACATAATTTATGTCCGAATAAACTTTTTATAGAGTGAACCACTTCGGAGATATTCCTCGTTATTTCTGTAAGCTTTGGAGAAATTATATTCTGTGAAATGTAACATTCATTTGTTTATATGTTAACCGTGCAAAGAGAACAGAAACAGAACAGAAAATGAAAGCTTTAAAATATTTGACTATCGCTCAAAGCCTACTTTACTCCCATATTCCCGTTGCACGTGCAAGAAAACAAACAATAAGATAATTTCTGCAAATGTTTGCCTCAACTAAGAGGAGGAAAACAGAAGAATCGGAATTTTTAACAATTTTTAGTACAAGATAGAGAAAGGCATGTGAGTCTAACACATAAGCCTTTTTATGTTCATGTTCGTAATCACTAATTAAACCTCTTAATAGCTGAGTGATATTGCCTTTCTTTAAATTATATAGATTAACTTAATAGTTTCAAGGCTAATTCAGTAACTCATCTGAAATAGTTTTGATTTTGAATTCTGAGGAACTACAACAGTAAAGCAAAAAAAAAAAAAAAAAAAAAAAAAAAAAAAAAAAAAAAAAAAAATACGCAATCGTTAATTAAAATATTTATAATTATAACGTCACTAACAATGAAAGAGAAACCGTTGTGAAAGAAGTTAAATTGTTAGACAAAATTGGTTTACAGTTATGAAAGTTGTAAAACAACGATTAAAGAATTATAAACATAAAACTTTACCTTTGTGTTTCATTTTTGTTTTATGTATTTAAAGGTTACTTATATTTGAAAAAACAAAAATGTGTAATGTAAATACTTTAGTGCATATAATTAAAACGTTAAAGCTTTCGAGATTCCTTAGCATTGAAAGAGCACAGATTTAACAGATAAACGAGATTAAGTACATTTTAAAGAAAACAATAAATATTACAATAATTAAGTTTAAAGTACAATAATTGAGATCAAACAACCATAAAAATTAAACTTTAAGTTTGAGTTTCATTTTTACTTTATCTACGAATCTTTTACAAGTTACATAAATTTTTCTCCTTCTTCCTTATCTGATTACCCTGGAGAACTGACACCCGTAGGAGTTGCAAGCCTGTGTCTAGGGTCAGATGCCTGTCGGGGAGCACACGAAGCTATGGACCGGACAGAGTGAAGACCTGGAATCGGGTGGTCAGCCAAGCACCAGGTATGAGGAAGAGGCTGATATGAAATACAGGCGAAATGGATGAATGGAAAGGTGATGATGGAACAGTTGTGGAATGAATGGCGAGGGAATCAAAGAACCCAAAGAAAACCCTCCCAGACACCGCTTCATCCATCACGAATGCCACATACGGGTCCCTGGAATCAAACCCGGGCCACCTTGCTGATGACGAACGGTCTAACCACTCAGCTATGGAAAAAATAAAGCATCTAATTTAAATATTTCAGTGGACGTAACTTAAACGTTTCGGGATTTCTCTAGCATTGAAAGAGCACAGAATTAGTGATTAAACGAGATGTAGTAAACGAAACAATAATTAATGACACAATTGAATTTTAAGTAATATCTATTGTTTTAGTGTGTTCAGTATTAACTAAACGTTATTACATTGTTTGTGCATTAACGAGCTGAGCTTATTTATTAGCAACCTCCAGCTTACAACAGCTGTGGATATATCGCATTGCCCTAGGAATTTACTAGATTTTCATTTGTGTGATCATAAATGCATTAGCAGTGCTTTGACATGTATATGATGGCAATCTGCATATTAGTTCGTAGCCTGGAATCGATTTCATTGCCTTAGTTCGTAGCACATATGGATGGATCAGAATCGCAGCGACCAATAGCCACCTTTGTTGAGAAGCTGCCTCAATGGCTGGAAGTTCCAAATGCTGTATGAAAAATTGAGCGATCAATATGAGGTCAAGGCATTCCCTTGAAGCTATCTGTTGCACGCCTGATATTAAAAGTTTCCCTGCTTGACGCGCAGCGCACACAGCTATGAGAAAGTACGCGATCAATATGCAGCTCGAGGGCTGAACGCACAAAGAAAATGTCCCACTAATCACGGCTGCTGCCTCAGCTCCCGTGTTCAACAGTTGGTCATTCCGATAAGCCAGGAAGCGGAAAATGTGGAAAATCCATTAGAAAATAAGCGCTGCATAAAAACCGCTCTTGTATTTATGAAACGAAGCCTAGAGACAGTCATGGAATTAAACGGCGAATGATCAAAACTCTGGGATGGCCACTACCAATTACACCGCAGCTTTCTTTAATGCGTTGTAAATTACTGATGAAAATGTGCTCCATTTGCGAGGAGAAGTGGTGGGGACATATCTTGGCAAGATATAGGAGTACAGAGGAAGGGAGGGAAAATATTTACCGTGATGGTTTACCGGCTCAAATAGTAGGTTAAGGGCGTGTTGGACGCTACTGGCAGGCAGAGCAGATAACGAGGGGATAGCTAAACTTCTACTTAATCCTTTACAGCCCAAATTCGTTTGCTACTTACGTCGCCCTTCCTCTAATTCATAAAACCGGTTTTCATTTGCTTCTTTCCACTACAATGCAAATTGTAAGAATCTGATGTGTTGCACACAGATGACTTTATTCTTGTGCTAACCATTCTTACTAACTCTTATTCTTCTATTTTCTTAGTGTTAGTTCAAATAAACATTTGCCCATATTATCTTATTGCTTGTTTTCTTGCACGCGCAACGGGAATATGAGAATATAGTAGGCTTTGAGCGATAGTCAAATTTTTAAAGACTTCAAATTCCGTTCTCTTTGCACGGTTAACATATAAAACAATGAATAACGATGTTTCATTTCACAGAAGTTGTGTGTTTTAGTGGGATCTAAATATAGTAAGATTTGGTCTATCTCTTACGGTTTACCAGTTATGCAGATGTCATCCAGAGTAAATAGGAATTCGTGGGCTTTACCCAGAAATTTCGAGATATACACTTCATTTGACACAAAAATGTCTCAAGCATTTTAATCGAACATCGTTAGAGCCCTTTTCAAGATAAATAAAATTTCGAAAAATTTTCCATGTAAAGGGTAGTTTAGGGTGGATCTCAAAATCTTCGTTGTGCATCCTTGAAAGACATTAAACTTAAATACCAACTTCGATTTTTATCCGACTTTTCGTTTTTGAATTATGCTGTCCACATACTGAGACACACAGAGACATACACGGATTTTTTTCTAAAAATGCCTTTTTTGGGTACAGGGGACCTCGACATCGATTTTTTGGGTGGAATACAATACTTCCTCTACTAAATGTAGCAGAGAAAGTAAAAATATAAGTACAAATACTGTCTCATAAGTAATGTTTTTTTAAAAAAAACAATTATTTGAAATGTGTTCTGACAAGCAATTAACTAATCTTCAAAGTACAGACCATTAGATTCTATGGTCTTGAGCCATCTTTCAGCGAGGTTTATTATCCCACGAAAGTTTCAGTCTCGGGTTCTTGATGCGAAGAATTCGGTGCACTGCTTCAATGTTGTGAAAATTTCTTCAACGTAGCAAATGGGCCATGGATCGAAAAAGATGATAATCAGATGGTGCAAGATCAGAGCTGTATGCTGGGTGTGGTAGCACTTCGATTCCTCCCAAATCCTGAATGTTTTCCATGGTTCTTCACGCAGTATGGGGTCTTGCATTGCAATGGATTGGAATAGAACTTTATTTCGGTATATATTATGGAGAACTACGGGAATATAATATATTATGCATACATGCTTGTATATAGTGATTTGCAATTTATGTGATATATTTATGAAAATAAAGATCTATATATTTATGCATATGGTTTACCTGAATATGTTAATACATATTATGGCAATGGAGTTGTGTTCTATTCCTGTTGTATTCCTATAATTAGCCATAGTTAATAAAGGTAAATGAACCAATTATAGTTTGAGCTAAAGGGAAAACGCGGTACTTTATTTATCTTTTTATTTATCATTTACTTATTTATTTTTGCTTCTATGCAGCAACAAACATTAGTATGATACAATATACTACTACAATATTACCATGAGAATGCTGTTCGGTTTACTTTTTTGCTATAAAGTTCTGCCTTACTATGTATTAAATGAATGCCACTGGAGCTTTAATTTGCATCCCCTGTAAGTCTTTTCCCATATATACGTTATACATTTCGCTAACCTGGGTGCTCATAAAGTTTGCCCTTTAGACTTTAACCCCTTCAACGGCATGTTCCGCTCTAGCCGGTGAGGTATAGCTACCAATCACGAGAAGAGGTTTGTGTGACAAACTGAATGCACTCACTAGCTCTTTCTCTTTTAGCTAATAGGTCGGTAGCCTAAACATGTATTTCCTCTCTTTTGTAACCTTTGTTTTGGTTGTTGGTTAAGGTTATTTAGCTAAAGAAGTGACACATCTTGCACCGTAGGCTAAAGCAACCAATGAAATGGCCAAGGCTTCGTATAACGATAAATAACGTGACGTAACCTCGAGATCAGTGAGATTTTCTTAGGCGTTCTGTGCACAAGGGCTTAGAAGTCTATAAGAAAAATAAATATACATATCCATGTTTACTTTCTCTACTACTAAGTAGGGGAAGTATTGTATTCCACCCAAAAATTCGATGTCGAGATTTCACCGGAAATATGTTTTGAGACCCCCTAAATCCACAAAAAGCATTTTTAGAAATAGGTTCGTGTGTTTGTGTGTGTGTGTGTGTGTGTGTGTGTGTGTGTGTGTGTGTGTGTGTGTGTGTGTGTGTGTGTGTGTGTGTGGACAGCATAACTCAAAAACGAAAAGTCGGTTAAAAACCAAAGTTGGTATTTAAGTTTAACGTCTTTCAAGGATGTGACACGAAGATTTTGAAGAAAATAGCCCCACGCTAAACTACCCTTTACCTAGAGAATTTTTCGAAAATTTTGATTTTCTTGAAAATTGCTCTAACGATTTTGACTAAAATGACATGTTTAAGATATTTTTATAACATATGAAATGTTTTCTATGACAAATGAAATGTGTATTTTGAATTTTCTGGCTATAAACTATGTAGTCCCGTTTACTCTGGATGACTTGAATAACTCGTAAACCGTAAGAGATAAACAAAATCTTACCATACAATAAATGTAGATCTTGCTAAAATACACACTTTAGGTCTAAATAAGTTTCTTTTTGTAGAGTGAAACATTTCGGAGATATTCCTTGTTTTCTGTGTCAGTTTCGGAAAACTTAAAACTTTCGTGAAATGGAACATCGTTGTTTATTTTTTATATGTTAACCATGAAAAGAGAACAGGATCTCAAAGCTTTAGAAGCTTTGACTATCGCTCAAGGCCTACTGTATTCTAATATTCCCCTTGCACCTACAAGGAAATAAGCAATAAGATAATTTATTTAAAAGTTTAGCTCAATTAACACGAAGCAGATAAAGGAATAATTGTTTGTAAGAATGGTTAATACAATCGTAGAGAGAGTCATGTGAGTGCAACACATCAGATTTTTGTGAATATAGAGAAACACATTTAGAAATGACAATTGTTTTGCAAGCCGCGAAACCAGTGGGCGATGCTGGACATTTCAGTTAAATAAAATTACACTTATTCATGTGTTTATTATTACGTTGATGCACCAGACAAGTCCTAGAGGATTTATTAATGCGATTTGGTTGAAAATGGAAGAAGGAAGTAAGGAAGGAAGGAAACCGCACGAGATAACTCGCGCGGAAGCCCTTGTGGCCCGATTTCGGGAGGAAGCACATTCAAATTTCATGTATCATCAACCTGGCTGTCGATTACTCTTGGTTTGCCTCTGTAAACCAGCAGGGAACAGAGATATCATATGGTGGATACTCAGTAAGCACACAAGAAATTTAGTTCAGCTAAGGAATTTAGCCAACTGGAACACTTATTTACTTTACTAGACGATAAGTTGGACCTATTACTCCCGTGACTCAGGTAGTAGCTTGAGCACATCCACATTCTTAAATAACCTTGGCGTGTGTGTAGTGTTTAACGCCCGCTTTTACTACTGCGACACCACAGGCGGTGGCACTGATGATACATGGAATGAAGATGGAGCACCGGTGGAATGAGATGGCGGGGGAAACCGAAAAACCCGGAGAAAACCCGCCCAGACGCCGCTTCGTCCACCACGATTACCACATGCGGGTCCCTGGGATCGAACCCGGGCCGCCTAGGTGGTAGGCGATCGCGCTAACCGCTGGGCCACGGCGCCGCCATAACCTTGGCTATAGGTAGGTATGTCTTAAGATGATTGCTCAATAAACTTTGGCGCCGAAAAGGTCGTTCTGTTCTTAAAGGTCGCCTTGTTCAAAAATGCAAACTTCATAACATCAGGTCTTTTATTTCTCATAAAGAAGTTTGCAGAGGTCGTAAGATTTATGGATTTCTTCCTTAGAAAGTAGAGGATTTGGTAGTAGTGGGGCTGAATTCCTAATTAGGTTATCCATCCCAAAGTCAGGCATGGATAGATGTAAGTTGTGCGGGTAGCACGGAGGGAGACACCTAGCGATATATTGTCTGCTCACCAGCTCATGGCCTTAGGGGACTGAGGTGGAGAGGCGAGAGATTCCATGTAGAGTTTTATTAACACCCTACATAACACTGCTGCTGCTGCTTAAGTTGCAAACTTCCGTTCAATGTTATTCCCGCTATGTTTGCTCTCTAATGACTCTTAATCTCAGTTAAAAATTGAACAAGTCAGTAGCGTTATTTCGGAAGTAAACAAAAAAATGAGTGTAGAAGTAGATAAACCCTCGCTGTGCTGTGAAATCTGCTATGATATTGATTGCAGAGGAAAAGGTTTAAAGTTCTATGTGTAAATCAGATCGTTATAGGATGATTGAAATAAACAAACAAGCAAACCAAAAGAGGTTTCCAAAGTGGACGCATTTTGGGTTTCACTGGACTACACTGTCGTTTGTCTGTCCCCATACACATGTGATCTCAATTCCATAGAACTAGCTTGGATCAAGTTAAAACGAATGATTTAAGTTTTACTGTTTTGTGTGACTTCTTTGTTTTGATCTATCTTCTTTGTGAATACTCATTCCAAGTTGAGCGACCAGAAGCACGAGATATCTGGAATTGTTTACTGGCGTACTGCATTAATGAGATCCTAACTTGACTTGAAAGTCTTCGTGTGTAATTATCATAGTAATCTGGTCATCTTAACGACATTTCTGAGTCCGAGAACTCTCACAACGATTTTTATGCGTTTTTCGCTCATCTAACTGGGCGAAGCAAAGGTGTCACCATTACGATGTATTGTCTCATAAAGAACATCAATGGAACTAGGTTTCAGGCATTTGTTCAGCGGCAGATATAATGCAGGATAACTGGTTATGAGGTTAACGGAGCAACGACAACATATTACTGAGCTAGTTAATATGAAAGTATGTTCGGTAAAAAGGGATAAATTCCAGATTCGGTGTAGTTACGTATAAAATAAACATTCCAGTATTCTGGAGTGTTATAACTTGGCTTCGTAGAATCTCTTGGGAGAGTTGCATGGATCAAGTTATCATATACTAGTCGGATAACTTTAAGTTCAGTGTACCCGGGGTTTATTTGGACATTATTTCACCCATTTAATTCACCGTTTTTGTAACCTATTGAAAAGGACGGTAAATATATAAACATTTTCTGATTTGACTCACACGCAGATTGCATTTCACATAATGTCATGTATATTATAGTTTCATACAAAGTGTTATTCTCCTATTCTGTATGTCATGTATGTCTGGGTAATGCATTAAAATAAATATGCAATTGCTCAATTTTTGGTTCCTGCCACATAACAGTTTGAAATATAACGACGAGTAGCAGAAAACTGATACTTGTCATTTTCAGAAAAAAGACATCCATATTTCCAAATAGGCACTATCATTTAGATTAAGCGTAACAATGACAAATAGTTACTCCAAAAACAAGTTCAACACTAAAATAAAAAAATAATTCTAATAAACTCTTTAAGAGCAATGTTGGTATTAATACCCCAAAAAAAGTATGCTAACGTATTTTTTATTTAAGATATAGGTACGACAATGGAGTTAATTTGAATATAGAAGGTTTTGCAGAAACTTCTTTGCCATAGATTACATATTCCAATTACCTCTGAATTTTTAGTGCAGAAATATTTTGTCGTTTCATATACTTTACTAACTAAACAAACTTGTACAACATTATTTCCAAATGAAGAGCATTTAACAACCTATTTACAAAAAAAGAAACATATGCATCTTGTATATATTTGTATAACGTTAAATTGTTAAAATAGTGAGAAACTGAAATGTAAAGATTTTTCTTTATAAGGAGTTAAATAGGAAAGCGGTTGGGAGTTTGAAAATCTTTTCCTGGCATGCAGAAATATTAAAAATTTGGTATTAATCCCGGCGGCGGTGAGGGCGTTCGCATACCACATAAGTTCGATCCTGTATGTGATATTCGTGGAGCATGAAATGGCGTCAGGACGGGTTTTCTCCGGGTTCTCCGGTTTCCGCCGCCACTCATTCCACAAATTGTTCCATCATCTTTCCAATAACCGATTTCGCCTGAAGTTCATATCATCATTTTTCTCACAATCATACCTGGCGCTTGGCTAACCACCCGCTTCCAGGTCTTCACTCTCCGGTCCATAGGTTCCTCTGCTCCCCAACAGAAGTTGAACGTAGGCACTGGCTTGTAAATTCCAGGAGGTGTAAGGCCTACATAAGGGGAGGGTAATCAGGTAAAGAAGAAGAAGGTATTAATCCCACTTTTTGTTTCTTTCTCTGTTTAGTCATATTAACAGACACGCACGCAAGTACACACACACACACACACACACACACACACACACACACACACACACACACACACACGAACACACATGGATAGTTTTAAACATGCCTTTTCGGCTCAGAGATCCTCAAAACGGGATTTTCGGTGAGATATTGATATCGAATCTTTGGTTCGATTACAATGCTTTTGTAGAAACGGAAGTTCTAGCAATCCGACAGGAAGAAGCAAAAAGCAAAAAGAAAAAAAAAAAAAAAAAAGAAAAAAAAAAAAAGACTTATTTGCTGACACAAGTAGCTTTCCTCATTTATGAAATCTTAGTACATGTCTATAAACAAATAACTGAGAGATTTTTATTTTTTGACTAATTTCTGACTCTTAAAACCAAGGCGATTAAATTCATTTCAGTTAACATCGAAAACGTTAATGATAGACACACGAGATTTTAAAACTTAAGGGACCCCTGCAATTGCTGTTTATTAGCATTTATACCTCAAAAGCCACCAAATGTAATATACCTATTAGTCTTCAGTATAAGCTGAAAATATGTTGTGCGCAACCGAGCCTTCCAAAACAAGACTACTTTGCGTGTTATTTTATTCTAACTTTTAAAATATAACTTGTAACACTAATATTGCATTAAAATTAAAATATGTAATGAAATTATTATTATTTTTATTTCGCTTCGTTTGGGTGCAATCATAGATATAGTCTGTGAGGTAAATCCAAATGTTTCAAAGCTCACGAATAATAAATTCGTTTTAAGCTCTATATAAATATCTATTTCAAACATTCCCATATATACTAAATACTCTCTGGAGTACAATACTACGTGTATTGAAAAATTAAGTTAGGAAGAACAATACAGTTAAGTTATATATATATACAACAAGGGTTTTATCCACTTGCTGAACATTATCCAAAGATGAAATTAGAGGAAGAAGTCAAGAGAAATCAAATTTCTTATAAGCATAGCTGGGTAGACAGTTCTAGAGTGCTTTAGAAGTGAAGAAACCAGGATAGAATTAGCATTTCATTATAAATGAGGTTATTAAACAATATAGAGAAACATAAAAATAGGGTTGTGACGGCGATCGGCAGCTACCGTCAAAAAGAGAACCAAGGTAAAGCTACCTCACGCCACTGGGGGACCGTGCGCCTCAAAAAGGAAACTCGCTGTTAGCTAGCCCACACCACTGCGCGGCGTAACAGCGGTACGAGCCGGAACAGCGATTATTTTAGACTGTTCGAGAAAACTGTGAATTTTAAGAAAAATCCGTGCTGCATTATTACCGCCTATATAAGTGACTGTGGTGGTGAGTGAGAGAGAGCAGTTCTGGGGCTCGTTAAGTGTAGAAGCAGGCAACTGTTCGCAGTTAGTTTCAAGTATGTGTGTCTTTGTGTGCATGTGCGTGCGTGCATGTGTGTGTGTGTGTGTGTGTGTGTGTGTCAGTGGGACAAACTTGAGTGTGAACTGTCATGCTTCAGTTTTAGGAGAGTAATAAAACGACGAAAAAAGTAACTGGACTTGTCATTTGTCAAACTAGGGTCAGGAGTGGGATTTGTCACATTGTCATTTTTTCACAATATATTAAAAAGTGGAAGGAAAAATATATAACGTTATGCGAAAGGAGAGAAAAACGTGGAAAAACCATTAAACCGATGCAATGAGAAACTTCTAGAAGCCGAAACAGATTAAAAGTTCTAACCCTTGCAATTGATCATGATGATGATGATGATGATGATGATGATTAGGGCTCGGATTTTTAGGTAAATACATATTTTCTTTGCGTCTTAATATAAACATGATACTGAGTTTAATGTTCTGGATATCTACAGTGGACCAACTATGTTAAGTTTTATTGCGTATAAAACGCATATTTTCTGATATTTTTATGTAAATGAATACTTTTGAATATTCACATAAATTATGCAAAAATCACATAAAGCAAACCTTCTTTTAATTTTTTTTTCACATATTTACATAAAGTAGCATAAAAATAGTAGTAGAATTTTTCAACAAGTCTCCATCCACTTCTTTAATGCTCAATTACACTGGCGAAATGTCGCAATTTGTTATCCATTATTGGAAGAATTGATATGTCAGCTATAGTATCCCTTCAGTTGGAAGAAAATATAAACATCCTGTTTTCTTAAGCTACATGGGCCCGCAAGGTAAGAACTAGGATCTCTTCTACTGCCATGTGCTTGATTAAGCATCTGTTGACCCTTCATTTAACATAATAATAGGTACATATTTTTAGCACCTAAAAATCGCAGCCCTAATAATGATGTCTTTTTACTTTCTCTACTGGTAAGTAGAAGGAAGTATTGTATTCCACCCAAAAATTCGATGTTGAGATTTCACCGGAAATATATGTTTTGAGATCCCCTGAACCCCCCCCCCTCCAAAAGAAGAGCATTTTTGAAAAAGGTCCGTGTGTGTGTGTGTGTGTGTGTGTGTGTGTGTGTGTGTGTGTGTGTGTGTGTGTGTCTGCGTCTGTCAGTCTGTGGACAGCATAACTAAAAAATGAAAAGTAGGTTAAAAACCAAAGTTGGTATTTGTTTAATGTCCTTCAAGGATGTGACACGAAGAGTTTGAAGAAAATAGCTCCACCCTAAACTACCCTTTACATGGAAAATTGTTCGAAAATTTTGAATTTCTTGAAAATGACTAACGATTTTGATTAAAATGTCATATGTTTGAGACATTTTATTACAATGAAACGTATATCTGGAATTTTCTGGACATATCCCCTATAGTCGTATTTACTCTGGACGACTTTTGCATAGCTGGTAAACCGTTAGATAGACCAAGTCATACTATACAAAAACTGTACATCTTGCTAAAACACACATTTTATGTCTAAATAAATTTTTTTTGTAGAGTGAACCATTTCGGAGATATCCCTTGTTATTTGTCTGTTTCAGAAAACTTAAAAAACTTTCGTGAAATGGAACATCGTTGTTCATTTTTTTTTATATGTTAAGCCTGCAAAGAGAACGGGATCTCAAAGCTTTAAAACATTTGACTATCGCACAAAGCCTACTGTATGCTAATATTCTCGTTGCACCTACAGGGAAATAAGCAATAATTTGTACAAATGTTTATCTCAACTAATACGAAGAAGATATAGGAATAAGAGTTTGTAAGAATGGATAGTACAAGAGTAGAGAAAATCATGTGAGTTCAACACATCAGATTTTTCTTCTACTCTTTTATGATTCGTGATACCTGTCAATACATTTATTTAACCAAAACTGTAACGTTTCACATATAGTATGACCTGTTAAGCATATGTTAACGAATTCATACACCGTTGCCCAACATGCCGGCGAGTGCAACAGTTCGGGCATTCACATGTCTGCTTTCCTCACTGTGTTGTGCAAATGAACACAAACCACGGAAATATGGTGTACAGCACGAGCTTCCTGCATTACTCTATCGCTCCGGAAATAGCTTCCAGATAGTGTTTATCAGTACGCGACAGAGTGAAAGTTAACCATTTTTAAAATATAGGTGCACTGTCAAACATGTTCATACCATTGAATTTAAATTGCGAAATCTGTAAATATTTCAAGTTATTTTTAGTTGCTACTAAATCTCTCGGATTGTGTGCCTTTAATGAGGAACAAGTCATATAAAATTACTCATAAATTATTTTATTTTGGTTATTAGCACCACTTTGTATTTAGCTATAAGGTTTGTTGTTATCCAAGTTTATGTAAGGCACATTTTCTCAGCTTCTGGCAAAGGTGAAAATATGTAAATTTCAGTGTTTACATATAAGTGGGTAAGCACCGTATTCCACCCAAAAATTCGACGTCGATATTTCACCAGAGATGTATGTTTCGAGGCCCTATGAATTCTCCCCCTCAAAAAAAATTAGAAAAAGATCCATGTATGCACGTGTGTGTTGGTTAAAAACCAAAGTTGATATTTAAGTTTAATATATTTCAAAGATGCAACATGAAGATTCTGAAGAAAATTCCTCCAACCTAAGCTACACTTTAGATAGAAAAGTTTTGGAACATTTTGTTTTTTTCAAAAATGCCTCTTGCGATTTGGATTAAAATGCCATATGTTTAAGACATTTTTATGCCAAATGAAATGTGTATTTTGAATTTACTGGCGATAGCCCATGTGGTCGTTTTTACTCCTGATGACTTTTGTATAAACCGTAAACCGTAAGAGATAGATAAAATCGCACTTTCGCTTGGCGAGCTGACGAATTAACACATATGAACCGTAACTGATCAGTAGAAAACAAATGCTGTAATAGTGTGTAACTAAGTACAGGATCAAATAATAAAGCACACTGGTATTAATTCAACCACACTTTACCACCATCAGCTCAGTACTGCACTTTCAGAGCAGAGAAAAACAAGTCAACCGTATGATCTTGTATACACCAGCTGCGTTATCCGGTTGCGCTGTGAAAAAATACCAATCAGCGGTTCAGATGTTTTTGGATCTCTCTGTATATAAAAACTTCCTGCATCTGTGTATATGTTACTCCTGGAAGTCAGCATTTCTAATGCGGAGAGTTCAAATCTCGAACTCAGTTAATTTATAACATCAAGGTAAAGAAAATTCTCTAGATTCAAGAATTAATGTGTCTTTATATAGAAGTATTGCCTGCAGCAGCGACAATCCGATGAAAAAAGTGCTTTATAATGGAAAGTAAATTATCTTAAGCATGCAAGAAGTCCATCAGTCATTGCAAGAAAATTAATCTGTTTCACCCTAACAGAATGACCTTGCATTTCATTCTACAGAAATAGAGGGCAGAAGTACAGATTAATAGCGTATTTATTCTAAATTACAGCTTTGTGCTCCAGTCAGAAATCACAGTACTGAAAAAATAGAGCAGATCCTATCCAAATGTCTGCCTTTGTCTCTTAGAAAAAATGCTTATTAAATTTTAATTCCAAATACGATAGAAGGGTTCTGGTTGGGAGACTAGAAGGAACTTCTGAGGCACTAAATAATATATTTGCTCAAAATATTTTACACTTAGCTCTTAGTGGGTATTCAATCCAAAAATCTGATGTCGATATTCCACCGAAAATATGTTTTGAGGCCCCCTGAACTACGAGTGTGTGCCTGTGAACAGCACAAATAAAAATTGAAAATTCGGTTAAGTACCAAACTTGGTATTAAAGAACACCGTCTTCCAAGGATGCGACAAGAATATTTGAAATTCCGTCACCGAAACTACGTTAAACATTTTCCATGGATATTTTGTTCTTCTTATAGGTAAATTGCTACAACGGTTCTGATTGAAATATAACTTTAATATATTTTATACAAAAGAAATGCACATCATGAATTTCTAGCAATGCTTTTACCTAACTGATAAACCGTAAAATACACATAATCTAACTATACAAAAATGTAGATCTGGTTATAGCACGCAATTTATGTAAACTAGATTATTTATGGAGTTAACCATTTCTGAGGCATTCTTTGTTATCGATTTAAATTTTCAAATATTTGTGTATATTTTCTCAAATGAGAAGTGTTATTCTTTTTTCACCTTTCTTTTTCTTTTGGCCAAGCTAAGAGAATGAAATATCAAAGGCATCACACAGTTACTCGCTCTTAAAGAACTTTACTAAACTTAAAGCATACTACATTGCCCTTATTTAGTAGTACCTACAAGGAAATGTGTATTATAACCAATTTCTGAACATGTTTATCTCGAGATAGAAGGATGAGCATCGTAAGAATAGTTTTTCAACACATCCGATTTTTTAAATACATATATTATAATTAAGGTGATCGGTTGTTGAAAGTTGGTCAAAAGTGTTAAAAGGCAAAATTTTGGCTTTGGTTTTAAACTTACTGCTTCTTTACGAACATTTATTACTAATTTGTTTAATGCATTTGGCCGATGCTTTACAATTTACCCTATTTATTTTATTAACTTGTATGTTCCATGCTTTTCTCATTTTAATTTTAAATTTACATTCTGAAATATGCCTTGTTCGGGGTGGCAGCGTGTATCAGGAAGCCTTGTTTCAACAAACAATCAAAACATTTAGAGATTTGCATATTTTATGTAGTATGTTTCCGTCGATGCTTATTTTTTTCCAGTTATATAATTCTCTGCAAATGAATTAAATTCACAAATTATACACTGTCATGCGTATGTGTTACATTTGAGATGTTTTAAACAAAGTCAACAATTTTAAATAGGAATGATAAAGGATAAAAAATCGTATAATGTAAAAATATTTGACAAAGTGTAATATTGCATAAAATTATTATAAAATTTGTAAATAGGGCAGCTAACCATTTTAGAATTAGTTGTTTGTTTACTGTAGTATACAGGCGATCCTGTAAAATGTACCAAGAATCAATTTGTAAAGCAATATCTTCTAAAATCCTTAATTGCAATTCAAAACGTCGGAACAAATTAATAATTCAATTTAGTTATCACTCCAAAGGCACCAAAAAGTAGACCAAGCACTTCCCAATTTTAAATTTTGAATTTTTCTCTTAAATAAGGAATGCAAGGCTCAAGATGTAGCTTTTCCCCTAATAAATCTGCTTAATTTGGTATAGATCTTTTTTCTCAAATAAGATTGCAGGTCAAGAATTAGTACCCTATTTTGTTGCTTGTCAAAAAACAATTACGTCTACTCTTTCAGAAAAATAAGGTTAGAAAATGTGTTGTCAACGTAAATATCGCCATTTCGAAACCATCACAATGTATACGTTTCAATAAATAGTAATTAATTATTCTTGGATATGAACATTTTCTTACTAATATTTCCACAGACTAGTATGTATCTTCTAAAATTAAGCAAACAAGAAATTTGCATATACATATGCCACAAAGTAGTAAGTATAATTACTAACGCAGAACATCTAAGTAGAATTTCTTATAGCAGTATCGAGCAAATTAAATGTCTTGTTATGGCCTATACTAAGCTTTGAGCGATAGCCAAATCTTTTAAGGCTGGTCGCTATATGAAGGCTTTTAAATTACGTTCTCTTTGCACAGCTAAGATACAAAAAAGTGAATTACGACCTTCCATTTGAGAAAGGTATAAGCACTGGAAAGCTTACTCGTAAACCGTAAGAGGTAGATCTCGTTAAAACACACACTTTATGTCAAGTGATCTTTTTTAGAAGGGAACCATTTCGGAGACATTCATTGTTATTTGTCAGAATTTTGCAATCCTTACAGGTCCTTCTCAAATGGGACGTCATTGTTCATTTTTTATCTCTTGACCATGCAAAGAGAACGGAATTCCAAAGTCCCCATATAGCGACCGTTCTTAAAACATTTGACTGCCGCTTAAAGCCTCCTGTATTCCCCTAGCACCTACAAGAAAAGTAGCAATAAAATAATTTCTGCAAATGTTTATCTCGATTAACATGAAGTAGGTCGAGGAATAAGTGTTTGTAAGAATGTTTGTGCAAGAGTAGAGGAAGTCATGTCAGTGGAACACATGAGATTGTTTACTTGATTTTAATAGAACTAAAGTATTTGGAAGTGAAAGTACACGAACCTTTCGAAAAGAATTTCATGGCTACAATATTTATTTTTGTTCCTTTATTCCTCGATTTGAAAACAGACATGCATGTTCATGAATATTAAGAAGGTAGCAGCTGTTTTTCAACAGAAATACGCACCTGATTCCACCATAGTCATCGTACTTCCGCGCCTGCTCCAAATTGAATAACTTCGCGCCACTTTTGTTTTTCTTCTCGCAACACCAGCAACAACACAACCACCACCAACAACTTACACCCCTTCCCATATTCTTCACTTTACTTCACGCAATGTTGCTTCTAGACGGGAAAAACTCATTAATAACGTCTGTGTGAGAATCGATAAAAGCCCCCCGCTGTTTTCGAGAGGCCACTTTCTACCCAGCTGTCGATATCTCATGGACTACTTCCTGTGACCGATATCGACTCCGCGATATTCTCGTTACCGGCTCTATTGCGCGGCTGATTTTCCTTTGTTTTGTTTTTCTGGCTCGAGGCTACGGATGGGCAAAGCCTTGTAAAGTGGCCACATGTGGCGCTAGTAGAGCGTGTCTGTAGATGTGTACGGTTTGCCAAAGGAAAACATTGGGTAGTTAAAGTGCAATAAAGCTGAAGAGATAGGGAGCAGCAGTATTGGAATTTTGTTTTCAGTGAAACCGAGGATCTTCATATAAATTTGGATTGTTGCCTGTTTAAGCAAAAAACTATTAAAGCCACGCCTGTGAGCTTTATTTCTTCACTATTAAGAGAGCCCTGTAAGTTAACCAATACTTGTTCTGAAATAAAGAAGGGATCAGCCTAGCGTTCTTATGTTATGACAAATCTATGTTTTTCCAACCTTGAATATGGAAGAAAAGAGAGCACTCAGTTTCGTTTCCTCCCCACTCCCCGCACACAATACCTAAAGCAATACAGTTCCTCTTTTAACAGCTCTTGGCTCTGCCAGATGGTACAGCAAATCGTAATTTGAAGTGATGCTTAAGTGAGCCCGGGTTCTGTAGAACTTACCCGTGTTCCTCTCTGACTCGAGGTTGCCAACCTCTTTGCCTAGTAGTGCATTTCTTCACGCCAAGTTGGCATGGCTTTCCACCATTGTGCATCACGAAGCCCGTATACGACAACTTTACCCAAAACGTTTCATATTCTTTGTGGTAAATATCTTTTGATTTTTTGGAATTAATAATTAATTATTTAATAAGTTAAATAATTAATTAATAAATAATTGAACTATCAGCACTCGTTCAAAATGTCAAGCGGAATACAATCCGTGTTTTCAGTAATTTTATAATTGCCTTCCATTTTCCTCTATAAGTGTTGAAACAAATGAAACAGTATCTGTTTAGCTCATGCTAAAAGCAGTATATGTTTAGCAATCATATTATGCTGTCGTAAAGCTTGATGGCGGGTGGTTCGATACTAAATCCAATCATAGGCTTGCCACGACTTGCGTTGTATAGCTAAACACGCTGCGAAATCACGCTGTCAAGCCTGTGATATAAATATCATCTGCACCTACAACATTTATTTCCACAACAGGAAAAAGAATAGTAATAGGCAGCAATCAGCCGCCATTACATTTTACGATTACCATGCTTCATACATCTGTGATCTTTGATACATTATGATTTTTCATTTAGTAAATTTATTAATTATTTTCAAATATTGTTATGGTAAAATTTAATGCTAAAGGTTCGCTTTCGCTCACACCTAACTGTATACTCATATAACAATCAGTCAGATTATACACTAGTTACATAACTATTTTGAAATTAGATGTTGCAGATATATTCGCATTTGTTGGTTATTTCGTGGAAAGGGTGTGAAATTTTAAGGCCAAGATATACGACGAAATGTGTAATTATCATTTTTGCAAAGGTTTTTATATCGATTAAACTAAAGTGAACGGACAAAGAAAACTTCTGTTAAAATATATTGCAGAAGAATATAAAAAATTAACGATGATGTGTAGAGAAAGTATATGAATCTAATACATCTATTATTTTTCTGATACTAGTATTAGCTAATCAGTTGCTTAAAAGATAGCTTTAATGATTAGAAAGTTCAGATAGGAATTAGTTCCAAATTACTAATGAACTCTTTAGTTCAGTTCTCATTTTAAATCTGCTTTCAAGATCATTGAGACGGCGTTAGAAACCCAAAGAAAATTAATGTAACATTTAAGAATATAATCTCATGCCATTTCAACCTTTGAATTTGGTTCCATTCTCCATTTATCGACATGTTGGAGAGAGAAACTAAAAGCTAATGTGCGTCGCTCGAAATTCTGGCCATTAAAAGTCTTGGCAGTGATTTTTCTGTTTTTATCATCGTCCTCATCATCTGGCAGAGCCGAGAGCTGTGCATGTTAATGGAGGAACAGCCATTAAGGGAGAGGACGTTGTGGGGGGGAAAGCCAATCGACACGATGCGCGATTGTTTCCACGGTCAACACGCTGACTCAACGGTAATGCCAACCACACAAAGGAAAACATCCCCCTTTCCCCATAATGTGGCAAAGACAAACCCACGTTCAACAGGTTCAGTTGATTATACTCCGGGAATTCAACGTCGCAACTGTCATCTTCAGCTCAAACTCAGCCATTCACTTTACGGCGTTGGTTTAAAGCGAGTGGCAAATCACATTAAAATTTCTCCTATAGGGGCTCAAAAGAGAATGAAAGTAATGCACTGCGTTTACCTCTTTATCTTCTTTAGAGGAAATAATAGTATTATTCGTGTAACAGGTGTTTTATCTTACAAAACATTAGGACGAAAGTGAATAAACTGATTTTCGCCAGTAGCAACAGAATATATTATACTTTACACTCACAATATATTCTCTACGCAGTCTTCAATAAATCATTGTTAAAAGAGCTTTTTTCCTTCTATCTATTTCATCTTAATCGAGAAAAGCATTTGGAGAAATGATCTTGGGCTGACCACGTAGCGCAGTTGGTAGAGCGCATGCCTGCTGTGCGAGGGGTCCCGGGTTCGATTCCCGGCAGGGGGTAGGAATTTTTCTCCAGCCAGGAGTATTCCATAATGGCGGCGCCGTGACTGAGTGGTTAGACCGCTCGCCTACTACCTAGGCGAGACCCGCATGTGGTATTCATGGTGGACGAAGCGGCGTCTGGGCGGATTTTCTCCGGGTTCTTCGGTTTCCCCCACCATTCATTCCACCAATTGCTCTATTATTACCCTTCCAATCATCCTTTTCGCCTGCATTTCATATCATTCTCTTCCTCACTATCATACATGGTACTTGGCTGACTACCCGCTTCCAGATCTTCACTCTGTCTGGTCCAGAGGTCCCTCTGCTCCCCGACAGGCGTCTGACCCTAGACTGATTTGTAAGTCGTACATAAGGGGAGGGTAATCAGGGAAAGAAGAAGAAATGATCTTATTACATATTTCCTTGTACGTACACAGAGCACAAAATAGTAATAGATATCGAATTTGTGATGGTCTATTGTCAGTGGGGAAATTTAATAGGCATGTCTTCTGCTATCAGTCCTCACCAGTATGAAAGAGGACACGCTACCTCCCGTCATTTCCAGTTGAGGGAGGTGGCTGTAGCGTGACACAGTGACAG
Organism: Tenodera sinensis; assembly: GCA_030765045.1. Lineage (NCBI taxonomy): Eukaryota > Metazoa > Arthropoda > Insecta > Mantodea > Mantidae > Tenodera > Tenodera sinensis. The sequence continues at coordinate 78,686,473 of CM060969.1, read as the reverse complement.
TATCAGCCAAGAAAGTGAAAGCATGACGTAATAATGTACCCTACAAACGATAAGAAATGAGGTGAAGGCAGTGCTGATTTCTTTCCGTGTTGCCTGTACCATATGAGACGGTACTTTTAGAACGGGAAGCCTCAAATAGTAATTTTTGTTCATTAAGAAATCAACATGAGTGTGAATAGATATAATTAAGTAAAATGTAAATATTGGTTCTATGCGTGTATGTAATTCTATTTGTAATTTTAATTGTATTAATAAGCCGTGAAAGTGTAAAATGTAGACGTCTACGTTAAAACACTGTCTGGGGCCTGAGTTTTAAAAGCTGAAGACTTGTACATTTTAGGAAAAAGCAGTCAGAATGCCCCTCCACCAGCTCGTCTTTTGTTAGATCTAGAAGGGTACTTCGCCTTTGTTGTATTATTTGATAACATACCGTCACAGAGTGAGTGAGAGGGAAGATTTTACAGGAAATAACCCGGGGAAGAGCCCATCCAAGATGGCAAGTCCTCATTTACCCAAAAGATTAACTCGAGGCTGAAGAGGGAACACTCTTATACTCTTGTATAACCAGGAGAAAGAAACGAATAGCACTTTTGTAGTAGAAAA